>CM077081.1:192439702-193694800 GCA_039513925.1 Platanthera zijinensis
GCGCTGCATTTAGACTATTATAAATTTTTGGGTGAATACCTACTGTCGACACAAGGAAAGTTGTCTTTCGAGATGTCTCGACTTAAGTCGACACAAGGATTATGTCTCTTGACACACACCTAGGGGTCTCGACACCCTTATGTCTCGATAATTATTTTAGTGTCTCGACACTTTGCATTTATGCAGTGTCGATACACATTCTCGTGTCTCGACACATTACTATCTATAGTGTCGACACACTTTCTGGTGTCTCGACACATTACTATCTATAATGTCGACACAATTTCCGGTGTCTCGACACTTTTTCAATTGTCTCGACACACACTCTGGTGTCTTGACACAATTTTTTGACTTAGTAAAATTTTTGTTTTCTTAAATGTAAATACTTGATAATTATGAAGTCTTACTTGTTTATTTAGGTTGGTAGATTGTTACTTAACTTATACAAGTTGAACAAGGATGTTTTTAGGTACCAATGATCTATGTTTAACATTCCTAGTTCAAACTTGAAGAAATTAAACTTGTTTTCATCTAAGGGTTTTGTGAATATGTCAGCAATTTGATTTTCAGTTGGAGTATAATGTAAACAGATATTGCCTTTTTCAACATGTTCTCTAAAAAAGTGATATCTGATTTCTATATGTTTGGTTCTACTATGAGAAACATGATTATTAGCAATTGAGATTGCACTAGTAGAATCACAATACATAACAGATTTACTTAGCTGTACACTATAGTCCAGGAGTTGATGCTGAATCCATAGTAACTGTGACAACTCCCAGCTGATATATACTCAGACTCAACTGTTGAAATAACTATACTTGTTTGCTTCTTACTGCTCCAACTGATGAGTCTTCTCCCCAGAAATTGACAAATTCCTGATGTACTCTTTCTGTCCTCTTTACATCATGCAAAATCTATATCTGTGTATCCAGTTAGATCAAAATCACCATTCCTAGGATACCATAACCCAAGATTGGGGGTGTGCCCTTTAGATATCTCAGTATTTTTTAGTAGCTGTATAATGAGACTCTTTAGGGCATGCTTGGTACCTAGCACATACACATGTTGAAAACATAATATCTGGTCTACTAGCTGTCAAGTAAAGGAGTGATGTAATGATGCCTCTATACAAGGATTCATCCACTGGTTTCCCAGATTCATCCTTGTGTAGTAAAACTGAGGAATCCATTGGGGTTCTCATGGTAGAAGAATTTTCCATACCATACTTCTTAATCAACTCTTTTGTGAACTTAGACTGAGAGATGGATATACCATATTTAGATTATCTAACTTGGAATCCCAAGAAGAACTTCAGCTCACCCATGCTGCTCATTTCAAACTTTCCATGCATAAGCTTGGCAAATTTTCTATATAGCAGCTCATCAGTAGAACCAAAAATGATGACATCTACATAAATCTGGACTAGGATGCTTGAACCTTTGATGTCCCTTAGAAATAGTGTCTTATCTATCTTCCCCCCTAGAGAACTTGTTTTCTATAAGAAAGGTAGACATGTTCTCATACCAGGCTCTAGGTGCCTGTTTTAACCCATACAATGCTTTATGTAATCTGAAGACATGAGAGCTAAGTTTAGGATGTACAAAACCTGGTGGCTATTCTACATAGACCTCTTCCTTCAATGTATCATTTAGGAATGCAGATTTTACATCTATCTAGTAGACTTTATATCCTTTGTAACCTGCATGTGCTAAAAACAATCTAATGGCTTCTAGCCTAGCTATAGGTAGAAAAGTTTGGTCAAAGTCTATTCCTTCCTCTTGTCTATACCCCTTAGTCACAAGTCTTGCCTTGTTTTTTTATTATTACTCCATTCTCATCTAATTTGTTCCTATATATCCACTTAGTTCCTATGACATTGTGATTTCTAGGTCTAGGAACTAGACTCCAGACTTTACAGCTCTCAAATTGATTAAGCTCTTCTTGCATTGCCATAATCTAGTTTGGGTCTAAATTGGCTTCTTCATACTTCTTAGGTTCCATCTGAGAGAGAAAGCTAGAGAACAGAACCTCATTATGATGTCTACTCCTAATAGTCACTCCTAGCATGACATCACATATTATTTGATCAATAGGATGATCTATAAGGTGTCTAACAGTTATAAGTAGATTTATACCTGTTGATGCGCGAAAAGCGAAGGCGGAAACGAGCACCAGCAGCTAACTGTTCGAGCACTTAGGGAAGAAAGAGGAAAAACAAACTGCGAGCAGCAGTCTACTTGGCGGACTAGAAAAGGAACAGATAGGCAAGAGCCGTGGAGCACGGCAACACCAGACTTCGCCCGTCACGGCCTGAATGCCTCTCCTGTGACGGGCTTACTTTTGATTGCAAAGAAGGGGTTACAAGAAGGGAAAAGGAAAGCAATGCAGAAAGCAAGTTGGAGATCGCAAAGCCAGAGATTCGAGTCCGCAGCCTTTAACAAGTGGGCTCCTGGGCTCGAGTCAGCGTGCTTTGAGTGCACCACTTCCCCCTATTTATAGGCTGGGGGCCTGCCCAAACGGGAAGGGCTAAAATAACCGGCTGCCCGGGGTACAAAGGAGCCGGGCAGCGGTGACGGGAAACAAAAGAGAAAGAAGAAGCAGTCCGCGCGGGACCGGCGGACTGGGCCTGCGAACTGGAATCCTCGGTCGCGTCGAGCGCGATCCTATCAGACCAGTTGTGACCTGAGCGACCCGGGCGACCTGACTCAGAGCTCGCCGATCTGAGCTCGACTATCGTCGACGGGAGGTCGACGATCCAGCTGAGTTGAGAACCAAGGGCGACCTTGGCGGACTGAGGTCTGGAATCCGGTCAAGGAGGAACGAGACATCTAGCTGGATATGTTGTGGATTCTGGGGTTAACATAATCCCCGCACATTTTTGAGTTTTGGAAAATTCGAAAATGTTTCCTTAACCGCCGAGTCCGCAACTATCATTAATGCTGTTTGCGCTATAAATACCGCCGGAAGCCCTGTCCTCTGTCAGAATTGGCTGCGCGACGGGTCGTTACTCACCTCTTGCGGTCTCAACTTTCCAGTCCGGCATGGCAAGATTAGGGGATTTCTTCGATAACCTTGCTACTTCGACTGAGAAGCCCAAGGTCAGTTCCCGACCTAAAAAGACCAGTCGCCGTCACGATAATCCAGCCCGCTACCGAGGAGAGAGCTCAGGTCAAAAGAAATCAGACCCAGCCCGCGCCATAGAGCCTGAGAAAATTGCGACTGCTGTTCCTCCAAACCCACCGAATGAGAAATTGAATCCGTCATCTGTTTCCGACAAGAATCCTGCGAGCTCTTCCAGCATGGAGCTACACCGCTCTGCGTCTGGGACTATTATGCTGCGGATAGACACGAGCAAGAAAGTATCGTCGCCGAAAGCCCAGCAGCAGATGATCGAGGAGAAGCTTCCTGCTGACGAACAGATAGAGGAAAGGGAAGAAGAGGTTGCCGAGGAACGAGTTAGAGAGCCCGCCGAAGTCGCGGCTAAAGATTCCGTTGAGCAAGCTAAAGAGCCAGTGTCTTCCCAGGCTCTGGTTGTCGCACCGACATCAGTCCGCGAGCAGCAGCAGGTCGTCATTGACTTGGATGAGACGCCTGAAAAGAAAAAGAGGAAAAGGGACAAGAGTACTGCTGTAGAGCGAATAGAGAAGAGGCTGAAGATTATGAAAGAGAAGAATATCTCCAAGCGGACTGGGGCTACGAGCTTGCAGCATAAGCCGCGAGAAAAGGAGGTTCAAGATAGCGATCTCGTCACCCCTGCTCCTCTGTCCGCAGAAGGTGATCCCCCTTCGACACTCAGCCTATCAACTACTGAGATCCTTGACTCCATAGATGACGAGCAGCTTGCGAGCATGAATCGCTCTCTACTGGAAGTGCTGCAGCCTGATGCCGAGATTAGAGGAGAGAAACTCGCTGATCCTTCTTTTCTTCTAGCTGAAGTGAGGGAAAAGACTAAGGAGCAGCTTGCCGCAATGAAGGTAAAGGTCGAGGCGGTCTCGGAGAAGCTTGCCGTGGATAAGTGGGCTGATGATCTTCAGACCGCTGCCGAGCTGATGGGGTCAGGTAAGTTGCAGCCGACGCCCAAGCGATTCCAGAGCTCATGGTTATATAAATCACCTCCACGGAAATCGCGGCCGGTCAAGATCATTACAGAAACCGGTGATATAGTCGCCTCAAGCAGATCGCTGGCCGAGACGAGAGCGATAGTCCGCCGAGAATGGAGGCGTCGCCTAGACGCTTTTGATCCAGAGCGCATGAGGCGACCTATCCTTGATAGTTGCCAGATCGTCGCAAGGATTACCAAAAGTGAATTGAACTTTTATTTTTTACCTTTCTGGGCCTATTGCGACTTGGATACTGAAGCGAATTTTATTTTTTGTTGTAGTTCAGAAGTCAACACCTGATTCCGTCGAGGCCGACGAGATCGTGCCTACGCCACCAGACATATCAATGGAAACTGCGGCATGGACTGCTGCTGAACTCGCAGAGGAGGAGCAGCCTGCTCAGGAAACGTACATGCTATTAGCGAGAAAGTATGAGGAGGAGTTATGCGAAATTCGGGCTGAATTAAAGAAGAGTAAAGAGCGAGAAAAGATCTTAGAAAACGAGGTCGCCAGCCTTTCATCTGCGCTCGAAGGAGTGAAGAAGGAGAAAAATCGACTAAGCGGAGATGCCAGCCACTACAGGAACAAGTACTTGGCCTTGGCGAGAGAAGGGAAGAAACAAATGAGCGAAGCTGCTGGGATAAGGCCGCAACCGTCTTCTCAACCTGTTGCGGGAGAGGGGTCAGCCCCGGCGGCGAGCGGGTAGGCCGCGGTGGTCGCAGATCCAACCCCGGCAAGTGTTCCCTTAATTCCGTTCCCGCGGGTAGCCAGGGATGTCGCTCATATGCACCGCACCTTCAACAATATGCACCACCTGGTTTCTCAACTTTATTGTGAGATCTTGCGAGGAAGCGACCAGGCGGCTCATGTTGGGATGGATGTAGACGGGTTAAGCCCGGAGAAGCCTGCAGACAAGAAGCAAAGGACCGAATAGGAGGATAAATTGTAATTTTTGGTTTTCAATGTAAAAGGGGGGGGGGGGGACTCTGCGCGAGTCCGCCAGGACATGTATATAATTTTGAATGAATAGAAAAAGGATATTTTTGACGTCTTCTGAGATGTTCTGCTTTATGCTCGATTATTTTTGTTTACTGGAAAATTGTGGTCTCTGCGGGCCTCCTATGAGTTCGTGATTACTTGTAGATAAAGAGCAGGAAAGCAGGGGAGAAGCGAACTTCGCGGACTGCCTTGGAATCCACAACGCCTTGAGAATTGTCTGAATTTGTAGGGAAAACAGGGAAGAAGCGAACTGCGCGGACTGAGCAATCGGTCTGGGCGGATTAACTGCTGTCATGTCAGACGGTTTTCTATAAATAGGGTCTTAATCTTCTCTTTGTATAGGAAACAGTTAGAGCTGAAGCCCTGCGGTCTGAAAACATGGTATCCGCGCGTACTGATGTCGCAGTCGCCTTCCATGCTGCCGAACACAAAAGAAGCAGGCTAACCGCAGTTGACTTGGAAGCCTTTTGGAGAAGCACATGGCGGGCTCTCCAGTACTTGCGCGGCTTCCCGAGCATCAAGAGCGATTGAACTTCTCCACAGCTACCCAGCTTGCGGTGCCAATCAATCATTTTGATTGCGGGTTCAAATTCCCCCTGCTTTGGGAGATCGCAGAGATCTTCGAGCACTATGGGGTGGTTCCAGGCCAGCTCGCGCCGAACAGTATGGTCGCCATCTGTAGCTACCTCGCTTACCTGCGAGCTGAGAAGGTCGAGTTTTCCTTGAAGATCTTCAGGAAGATTTTCTCTGTTCACTCTATAACCCCACTAGGAGACCGCAAGTACAAAGGTATCATCTACTTCTACTGCAGGGGGATGAAAGTTGTGGGTTTGCCGAATAAGATCAACAACTAGACTTCTAGGTATCTTATCTTTGAAGGCGACCTTGGATTCCTTCACACCAACCCGCAGCTGCGCTCAGACGCCGACTTCAAAAGCGTGCGACTGAGTGATACTGAGACCGCCATCATCAAGTTCCTTGAGGGAGCGAGGCTTGACATCGACTACTACATTCCACTGCTGCCCGGACTGGACACCATAAACCGTCTGGAGAGTAAGTTTCGCGACTTTCATTTGTATTCGCAGCGACCTGGAAGTTGCTAATTTTTCCTCTTGCAGCGACCTTGGCGGTACCCGCAAATCTGCCCTTCGCGCCGGCTGGACAGACTCCTACACAAGGAGAAAGAAGAAAAGAAATTGCGAGAAAAAGGAAAGAAGGCGGAGATCCCGCCGCGAGTTATTCTTCCGATGACAGCTTTAATATTGCGGGCTTCGGCGAGAAGCAAAAGGATCTAAGGGGTAACCCCATGATCCATTGGCATGAGAAGAAAAAATATGTCCGTCTGTCAACGGCTCTTCCCTCCTGGAGGAGCCCGCGCCCATCTCGCCACGCCCATGTCGCCCTCTCTGCCTTGTACGGGAAGCAAAACCTTCGCGAACTACAGAGTGTGGCTCCTGACGACCTTCCCCTTCTCGCCGCACAAGCCAGTGCAAATTGCGCCGTCACCAACCACTACATGGGTAGGCTCACGCGTGAGCTGCTTAAGGAAGATGCGCGGCATAGGAAGGAAAGCAGCTTGCTGAAAGAAAGAAATAAGCGACTTGGCGCAAAGATCAATCAATATAAAGAGGACAAGGTTGTAAGTGCCAGTTAATCGCCGTTTATCTCGCTTATCTTTCGCAGACTGACATTTTTGGTTTCTTCTCCAGACCGCATATGAGATAACGAACCCCGACTTCCAGAAGGCCATGTTCCCTTTTGTTAGGGAAAGCGGGGAGGTGGCAATCGAACGCATTATCAGCGAAGGGTATGCGAAAGCAGGGGTGGACTCCATTCCCTTCCTGGAGCTTTTCCCAGAGCTAAAGGACAAGGTTGCCGAGTTCGAGCGAGCGGCTAAAGGAAAAGCGGTTTCTGAGGATGACGAGGAGGAGTCCGCTGATAAGGAAGCTCCTGAAGACGCGGCCTCCAGTCAGCAGCAAGGAGGCCAGTCTGACCAATCCTCTAACTCCGGCTCTGACGAGAGCAGCACGCAGACAGAACCCTTGGCCGCTTCTCGTTCCAGTGACAGCAGCAGCGGCGAGTCGGGAGGCTATTCGCCTGTGGTGGATGTGGATGGGTTAAGCCCGGAGAAGCCTGCAGACAAGAAGCAAAGGACCGAATAGGAGGATAAATTGTAATTTTTGGTTTTCAATGTAAAAAGGGGGGAGGGGCGGACTCTGCGCGAGTCCGCCAGGACATGTATATAATTTTGAATGAATAGAAAAAGGATATTTTTGACGTCTTCTGAGATGTTCTGCTTATTTCTCGCTTATACTTAGAGGTCGCACTTCTCATATCAATCTTCGTTATAGCTTTGTTGCCTGTTAAAACTCTAGCTGAAATTGCATAACCACATCTTGCTGCAATATGAACGGAATGCTTTCTTAGCGAAGAGAACGAATGATGCGGACTTGGACGAGTTCGGTTTGCAGTCCGCATTTTGCAGAACCTTTGCCAGTTTTTGCGAGAACCAAGATGACGAAAACCATAATCTGCTAACTCAAATAACATGAATAAGCGAACTAGGCGGACTAGGGTCACCGTCCGCAGAAATTTACAGTGAATTTTTTCCAAATAATCATTAAATTATATAAGTTGAATGAATCCTGCGGATTAGGCGGATAAGATAAATGGAGTCCACACTGCATCAATAACCATACCAGAAATGATCTGTAATTCATAACTAAGCGGGTAGGATAACTGGAGTCTGCATTGCATCAATAATGATATCAGAAATGACCCGTAATTCATAACCAAGCGGGTAGGTGCGGCCGCAGCAGCATTGCTTTCCTCACAGGGTTATGAACTACAGAATCAACCCAAGGACCGGCGGACTGGGCGGATAGGATAACTGGAGTCCGCACTGCATCAATAATGATATCAGAAATGACCGTAATTCATAACCAAGCGGGTAGGTGCGGCCGGAGCGTAAAAAAAGAAAAGTTGATATGTAATGACATTCTTTTGATCCGGCGGCATGATCTTTGTAAGCCACGCGGATAATACATTTTGTAATTTTTGACAATATAAATGATACTGTTTGATTGTGCTGGATATGCTTTATTCGCTCGATATTATATTTCTATTCGATCGATTATAATATGTCATGAGATATCTGGATAATACACAAGCAGAATGGATATGGAGATAAGCCCTGCTAGTTTACTTTTCCAGGTGACTAGAGTGCGAAGTCATCTGATACAAAGTGATTTTCACGCAAAACTCGCGCGAATAAGACTGATGTCCGCTATAATGAACTGAAAATAACCAACCAACTCGCACGATTAATAATGATATCTATTGTATTGAACTGAAGATAACCACACTACTCGCGCGATTAATAATGATATCTGTTGTATTGAACTGAAGATAACCAAACGGCTCGCGCGATTAATAATGATATCTGTTGTATTGAACTGAAGATAACCAAACGGCTCGCACGATTGATAATGATATCCGAGCAGTAAGAATAATATCGGCAACTTCGAATATGAGACCAATTTAAGAAAACCAATTGGTCGAAAAGATAACCGAGCGGTATGAATAATATCGGCAACTTCGAATATGAGACCAATTTAAGAAAATCAATTGGTCGAAAAGATAACCGAGCGGTAAGAATAATATCGGCAACTTCGAATATGAGACCAATTTAAGAAAACCAATTGGTCGAAAAGATAACCGAGCGGTAAGAATAATATCGGCAACTTCGAATATGAGACCAATTTAAGAAAACCAATTGGTCGAAAAGATAACCGAGCGGTAAGAATAATATCGGCAACTTCGAATATGAGACCAATTTAAGAAAACCAATTGGTCGAAAAGATAACCGAGCGGTAAGAATAATATCGGCAACTAGCTGCTGGTCGGATAACTTCCATTCAGCCTTATAATACCCAATTACCCGAGCGTATTCTGTGTCTCTAGCCAGGATATGATAACCGCGCGGTCTGATCTCTTACTGCCAACTAGACTTCTGCTTGAAGAAAAGAAAACACTGCTCTCTTTCCTGGAGTACAGTCTAAGTCGATCTTTTGGGCAGGTGCGGCCGGAGCGGCATTGCTTCCCCCTGAGATCGACAAGACTGTGGGTCTCCTGCAGGCACTGCTTGAGAGTATCAAAGAGTATTCGAGGGTTACATGCTAAGACGATCTGCGTGGTATGCGTGCGGCTTCCCGCACAAACCCATCCTAGTTGCAACGATATCCCTCTCAAAGCATGGTAGCGCTACCAGCCACCCTGTCCCTCCAAAATGCAGAAGTGGGGGTAGATACCAGCTGGGATCCGCAATCTAGTACTCCACCGCATCAAAGCCGGTAAGCTCCCACTACACGGTGCGAAAACTCCCCGCAACACGTGGTCCTCGTGGTGTTACGCTAATGACAACGACTCTAAAGGGGTATGTAGCTAGACTCGGCGATATCTCCTGATTCAGTGATCTTTTAATTTTTAGGTTGCAAACACATAAGAATGATGACTTGCCAGGTGAGAGTACCGATATAGAATCTCTGAAACAAAATATAGAGATGAGTTATAATCCTTCTTAATAGAAATTCATAAGAGGAAATAAAAGACAGAAAAACATATTGGGTTAAGGAATTGATTGTCAGGATTGCTTCTGTTGCTGATGTCGTGTCTGCCAGCCTAGGAATGAGATGTCCTTTTTAGATCATGCTACGGGATTCCTTTGATTTCTGCATTTTCTCAACTAATTGGAGAGCTCTACAATCTTCTATTAAATGACCTCTTTCTTTGTGATATTCGCAATACTGATCCTTGGATCTGGTTTTTCCGCCTGCTGCCCGAGCGGGTTTCTTATGACTTGGCTCTCCCTCCCTTTATTCGATCTGGTATACGTCTAACAAACTTCTCTGCCCTTTTTCCGAAACGCGGGGCTTCTTCGTAACTGGAAACCTTGTCGGAAACTCGGGCGGACAGATCGGGTAGGAGGTCGAATAGCCCGGCGAATATCCCGGACAGGTAGGCGAGTAGGCCGGCGGATCGACCTGCTTGCTGTCCACTGGGGTCTGGTTGGCTGGTGTAACCAGAATGATTGCGGACTGCAAGCCTAACCGCTTATTGATTGCGGCTAGATTTGAATTGATCGCGGCGAGCTGCCGAATCATCTCTTGGCGAGTTCGATTTTCTTCCCGGCGGGACTGCAGAAGAGCTTCCAAGAGCAGAACTTCGCTGGGGCTGAGGTTGTTCTGAACGGACTGCCGCTCTGACATTGTATGGCCGCTGAACTTCAGTGACTAGCCGATATCTGAAGGTCGCGTGTTAACTGTTGATGCGCGAAAAGCGAAGGCGGAAACGAGCACCAGCAGCTAACTGTTCGAGCACTTAGGGAAGAAAGAGGAAAAACAAACTGCGAGCAGCAGTCTACTTGGCGGAATAGAAAAGGAACAGAAAGGCAAGAGCCGTGGAGCACGGCAACAACAGACTTCGCCCGTCGCGGCCTGAATGCCTCTCCTGCGACGGGCTTACTTTTGATTGTAAAGAAGGGGTTACAAGAAGGGAAAAGGAAAGCAATGCAGAAAGCAAGCTGGAGATCGCAAAGCCAGAGATTCGAGTCCACAGCCTTTAACAAGTGGGCTCCTGGGCTCGAGTCAGCGCGCTTTGAGTGCACCACTTCCCCCTATTTATAGGCTGGGGGCCGGCCCAAATGGGCAGGGCTAAAATAACCGGCTGCCCGGGGTACAAAGGAGCCGGGCAGCGGTGACGGGAAACAAAAGAGAAAGAAGAAGCAGTCCGTGCGGGACCGGCGGACTGGGCCTGCGAACTGGAATCCTCGGTCGCGTCGAGCGCGATCCTGTCAGACCAGTTGCGACCTGAGCGACCTGGGCGACCTGACTCGGAGCTCGCCGATCTGAGCTCGACTATCGTCAACGGGAGGTTGACGATCCAGCTGAGTTGAGAACCAAGGGTGACCTTGGCGGACTGAGGTCTGGAATCCGGCCAAGGAGGAACGAGACGTCTAGCTGGATATGTTGTGGATTTTGGGGTTAACAATACCATCACCTAGTTCTTCAGGTGGAGAAGGATGAATCTCTTCCTCTCCCTGGTCAGTGACTGTGTCTTATATAGGAACTAAATCATTGTTTCTAGCCTCTAATTCTATATCAAATGAATCTCTTATTTTTAATTTTTCAAATTTAGAGTCAACACCTCTTAGACTAGAATTGTTAGATAGTTTATTATGTAAGACTGAAGTTTCATCAAAAAAAACATTAATTGATTCTTCTACCACTTGATGTTTCAAGTTGTAGATCCTATATGCCTTGCTATGATTACTATAACCTACAAAAATACCTTCATAGGACTTCTCTAAAAACTTAGTTAGATAAGTTTTCCTATTGTTTAAGACATAGCACTTACTTCCAAAGGTCTTGAAATAGAATAGACTTGGTTTTCTGCCTTTCATTAGTTCATAAGGAGTCTTGTTGTGACTTTTGTTGATCAAGGCCCTATTCTGAACATAATAAGCAGTATTTACAACCTCAGCCTAGAAATATTCTGGGAGAGATGTGTCACTTAACATAGTTCTAACAGCCTAAATGAGAGTTTTTTTTCCTCTCAGCAAATCCATTTTGCTGGGGAGTTCTAGGAGAGGAGAATTCCTGAAGGATCCCTAATTCTTTACAGAAATTTGTCATTTTTTCAGATTGAAATTTTGTGTCATGGTCACTTCTAAAATTGACCACAGAACAACCCTTTTCATCTTGAATTTGTTTGTCAAAATCAGCAAGAATGTCCATCGAATTCCCAAATAGTACAGGAACACTGTGCGCGATCATTGGATCTATTGCGCACGAACACTATTCGTGCGCCATTGATCATGCACACTATTCTCCATTTTGCCAAGTTCTGTTTAGGGCAAACGCACTATCACTAGCACTTGTGCGCACGACCACTAGTCGTACGCCACTGATCGTGTGCATTGATTCCAATTTTAACTAGGTTCTGACATGCCAATACGCACGATCACTGGACATAGTGCGCATGACCACTGGTCGTGCGCTAGTGATCGTGTGCATTGTATTTTTTGCAATCTATAAATAAGCAGGTTCTGCCCTAATTCCGGATTCTGGACATTTTTCTCCGCTGTTTTGTCTCCAAGAAGGGTTCCGCTGTCTACCTTCATCCTCCACCATAGGGAGGGACTCTAGGCATGCTTTCAGTGCCAAATTCAAGCCGGAGCTTCCTCTCGGCCTCCTCCTTCATCCTTGAGCTTCAAGAAGGGTTTGACCTAGCTTTCTCTAGCAAGATTTGAGGAGTTTGTGCCATCCTCCACCGATTCGTGACACAAAGAAGACGGGTCCATTGGGAGTTTGTTACATCCTCCTTTACACCGGACGCAGTTGAGGACTGAGCTTGGATGTAGACTGACAACCCGGTGATTCCTTCCGTGAATCCTCAGCAAGACTTTGGATCCGGTCGATTTCACACTTTCTTCTTCTCTTATTGTTGATAGTGTAGCTGCTCTCTTGTATTTGATGAAGTATGCTAAATTTGATATACGTTTGTATACAATCATGTCTATGTGATTTTATATTTTCGTTATTTGCTTGAGGTGCGCCATTTTCTATCCTCCACCACACTGTCCGCACTAGTAATTGCTAGTGGTGTGCATAACAAAGAGGTGCTCACGACCCTCATTCCGCCGTTCTCACCACCTAATCCGCAAGACTACTCGTCCATGTGCATAGCGATTCGGTGCATAGCGGCCTATGTAGTTTTCCATCCGCCTGGCGAAGCATTGCATAACAACATTGCATAGTAGTTTGTTAGTGTTTTACTTTCTGTTTCCGCAACAATAAAACCCCCTTTATAAACACCAATCTAAGGACTTCAATCTCAAGTCCTCCTCAAAAATTAACTCCACCAGGTGGGGATGGGCTGTTCACGGGAATGCTCGTCGAGCCTGCACCTTTTTCCGCTGAAAAAACAATACAACAAGCGGTTAGAATAAAGATCGTTGGCAGATAAGACAGATTAGAGGGGCGATACTTTGAGGCAGCAGAACGAATTCAAGTCTTTCCCTTGCTGCCGATAAATCGCGGTCGGAGAATATAGGTCGACGCACGTTCTCCGGATCGATATCTCTTATCTGGGCTTTCCAAAGTCGCAGACTTGGTTCTTCCCGACTCGTATATCTCTTTGTTCATCGGGATGTCCCTACCTTCAGAGATCAGGCAGACCGGGCGTTTTCTCCGCAGTACTTTCTTTACGAGATATTCCCTATTCGGACAAAAATTTACCTGGCCGAGAGGTCTTAGTCTATCCTACTCGCTCGGACATATCCAGGTTGGTCTTATCATCAGTAGCAAGGACCGCCGCTAAGAGAGCTTCTTCAACGGTAGGCTCTTTATGAGGCTCGGCGAGAGATCCGGTTGCAAGGTTCGCACCGCTCGTTACGATCATACCGTGGAGAATTCCCTCCATCCCCTGCAAATAACCGGCGTTAACAGGGAGATCAAATTCCAGAGAATCTTCGTCCATGATAAGAAATCTCTCTAGCCTGGCCATCGCGGTTACCTCTGACGGTTGTTCGATCTCTTTTTGCGAATCCACAGATATCTCGCCCTCCTCAGAAAGGATAGTTAGCGGGGCCGTGACGACCTTAAGAACGGAGGATTTCCTGTTCTCTTTTTCCTTTTGACGGAGTTTCCTTTCTACCCGATCCTCGACGGTCGGGCCGGATCGACGCTTTCTTTTCTCCGGGGTAGACCCGCCTATCCCCAACTCGATTTTTAGCTTGTCCGCCGCAGTCAAAGAGGCCTTCATTGCTTTCTCCCGAGTATCAGCAAGGGTGTCAGCTGAAGGAAGTAATTCGCCATCATGGTTGTGTGGAGTGATGCTTGTAATGTCAACATCAGGTGTAATGGCGGTCTCAGGGGTGGCGGATTGGTCAATTTTTACCCTAGCTATACCGCTCACATCGCCCGGTTTTTTGGCTAAGACGATTAAAGATGTAGAGACTGCGGCAGTTTTTTCGGTCAATATATCCGGCGAACTGGAGACCTTGACCTCATTTTCCCGAGCAAGCGGCCTCACATTCGAACTAGACTTCCTGTACATATCTCCCAATAGACTTTTCATCGGCATAGCGAGCAGCAAAGTGCTAACCACAGTTCAAGTAATCTCCCAGGGAATATCTAAAACTCTCTTTCCTGCGTTATTTATAGCTCTGGAGCGCATTAAAGGCTATATCGGTCTAGCGGATAAAGCTCACATTTCCAAATTTCTCCGGCATTCGGAAATGTGCGGGGATAATGTTTACCCGGAAGACCGCTATCCTTGTTCTCCTTGAGTTAAAGGGCCGTTTATTAACCGCGTAACCGCGCGGTCGTAACAGTCTGCAAGCCGTTCTTTCCGTCCGAAAGCCGTCGGTCTTTTTAATCAAGACCGTGTAACCGTGCGATTAAGAGCTTGCTCTTTCTTCTCCGGCTGCGCATCCCGTCACCGCTGCCCGCTCTCCTGTCCCCCGGGCAGCCGGTTATTCTAGCGTCTGCCCGCTCGGGCAGGCCCCGAGCCTATAAATAGGCATGAATAGTACTCCCTAGGCATCACGAATCTAATCCTCAAGCTCGCCGTCTGTGGTAGCGGTCTCGATCCCTTTGCCGAGCGGGTTACTGTCCGATCAGGTTTCTTTGGTAACCGCTGTAACCGCTTCATTTATGGCAACCGTAAAGCCCGTTGCATGAGTGGTTTTAACCGCGACGGGCGAACTCTGTTGTCGCCGCTTCCAGCGGCCCCCTTCTCTTTTGTCTCCTTTTCATCTACCCGCTAGTAACCGACAACTCGCAGTCCATTCTTTATCGTTTTCTCTCTTGCAGGTTCTCCAGCGACCAAAAGACATTCTCGGCACGAACAACAGTCGTGTGAGTTTTTGGAGAGGGAGATAGTAGATAGAAGGCATTTTCCATTTGTTCATATCATGTTTCTTCTTTGTTTTAGTTTTTAGAATTTGTTGCTTATTTTTCTTTGTTCCTTTTCTAGTTTTAATTTTTTTGTAGCAGGCATTCCTTTTCTTTTATCTGCTAGTGTGTAGTTAATTTTTGCTTAGAATATTTCTGTTGGTGAATTTTTTCTTGTGCACCACATTTTCTTATATGAATATCTGTTGCATATGGTGCGGGTATTATAGGCATGCTAGTGATGAGTGCCCCACTAAAGATAGTGAGCATAATTCTCGTGGTTCCATGTATGGAGCACCGTCCTCTTATGGAACTTCATACACCATACCCAAGTCTTATGGTCACTTCTCTTCTATGCCTTCACCTTTTTCTTATTCTTCTCCGGTCCCACCAGGACTGAGGAGTAATGGGAAACGGTGTTTGTGTTGTCGTAGCACCGAGCACGTGTTGAAAGATTGCGCAGAATTTCAGCGCCAGTTGGAGGAGGATGATGAAACGAGTATCCGATTCGTTCCATCCAACTCTCAATTGGCTTCCCCTTCTGATTCTAATGATATATTCATAGTACCACCTTGTTTATGGGGGACTGCTGCGGATATACCCATCAGACCTTCTTGCTGATCATTGTGATGACATTGTGGTGCCGTCTCTCCTTATACATTCTTCCCCTCTTTTGGATTCACCCCCAGAGGAACCCACACATATTTTATTTGATGTTGTCGTTCCTCTGCTTTCTTTGCAAGAATTATCTATCACAATTTTTAGTGAGTCGGTTGATGATGTTATGCCGGATAGTGATTCAGAGCCCGAGGTTGCGCCAATGTGGGTCGAGGACGTTATTCTCTCTAATGGGGAGTGTTACACCTTGGAACATGATGACGCACCGAGGTGGGTTGATGAGGAGATCCTTTATGATGAGGAAGTTTTCACTTCCTTGTTGGATGAGGACGTCCAAACCACTATCGAGGACCTCGAGCTCTCAGATTCCCCTTGCCATGACTCATATGACACCGACGATGATCTATGCTTGGATCCTGTTAGGAGTGAGACCGGGACCACTCCCCTATTTTTGATTATTTTAGTTTTTCATCTCATTTATTTCTTGATCCCCTTTCTGTGTCAGAGCCTGTACGGGTTGAGTCTTTGCAGATGCTTCAGGAGGAATTGGAGCTTTCAACTCGAGTCATTGATGATAACGTCCTCTTCTGTGAGGAGGGTGATGCCTCCTCTGTTGAGGAAGCTCCATTTATTGCTTTCTCCTCCTGCCGTCTCCCTATAGACGATATCTTGCTGGGCAAGGATTTATTTTGTGGTAAGATGAGTGAGGACCAACACTCCTCCTCTTCTTACTTCCTATTTCCTCTACCTATGTTTGAAGGTATTATTATTTAGGTAGAGGGGTAACTGCTCTATCTCCGTATCGGTACTCTCTACCGCAACGGATAATGGAACAGTTACCTGTGCACTTTTCTTTTCATAGGCCCATTAGCTAGAAATGTATAGAATTTAATAAGTCATGCTAGTAGGAAAATAACCCTAGTAGTTATCTTACACTTCCTGCATTTTTACTTTTCATGTCTATCTTAGTTTAAGTATTTCATTGTATTTTGTCTATTTTCTTTTGTTTTTAAAGGAGTTCAACCCTGCAGGTATTCATGGAAAATTTGTATTGGCAGGGTTGTTATTCTTCATTTGGCGGACCTGCTTCTATTTTTCACGCGTCTTCTGGTATGCTTACTACCTAAGCATTAGGTAACCTCATCCCTTGTCTCTATCCGATTTAAATTTCTATATCATATGTTGTGTAGCTTAGTTTAAGCTTGGGGGAGAGCCAGTATTTGTTACCTTTTGCACGCGCACAATGCATGTACATACTATAAGCTTTTATTGTTTTATTTTTATTAGTTCATTGCATCGCACACCACTGCACCCACATGAACGCGTTCTTAGCTGTTAGCATGCTGCGAGTTAAACTCGTTTCTTTTGTATAATTTGGGAAAATTATTGTGCTGACATAGGATTGTGAGACGGAGTAAAATGTTGACTCCTGCAGTGCTCCTAGTCAAGTGCTCTCATCTCGTGTAGAAATTTGAGTAGATTTAATTTTTCTGTTTGCTTATAGTTTTATATTTTTCTAATTACGTAATGACTTTTTATTCTACTAAAAAATTGGTGAATCCGGTGTGAATCGAACGGTAGTGTAGGGATGTGTGTAGCCATCACTAGACTTGTTTTGTTTGAGTCGGGAGGAAGGATCATCTTTCTCGGTGGCTAAGAACTTGACTCAAGCTACTCTCGAAGCATTGGTGCATGGTTAGTCAAGCGTGAGGGTGATGTAGGCCATCATTTTGGCCCGGTTGAGCTTTGACCATTCCTAACATTTTATCCTCGCTAGTCCCGTTGTGCCTACCCCTTCTTTTGATTCAGCTCCACCATTATTTCACCAAAGCGTCATAGCCGATCCTAGTCGCACACCCAAGTCGAGATTTAGTGTTTTACATTTTCATTTTGGGGGTGTTGATGTGGTAATATTATTTGTGAATATGTGGATATGCTCCAAAGTTTTTATTTGCTGAAATTGTTAAAATAAAAGGATGATTTGAAAAAATATATAAAAATGAATTGTGAAAAAGAAAAAGTATAATTGAAAATTCTATTTGAGATGAGATTGAATTTGGAGTAGGCGATGCATACACCCATATTTAAAAAAATTAAGTCTGGGGGTGTGGTGTACCCGCATGTATTTTGGTTAGCAGATAGTTTCTTTCTTATGCTAGCTCAGTTGGGTTAGGTGCGTAGCCTTTTTATTTATCTTTGTTTACCTCACTGAAACCCAAGCCCCATCTCTTCACCTAAAGTCCTACATATTCACGCTTGTGTCGAACTAGTACCGTGGAGAGAGTGTGAAGGGGCAAGCATATGGTCCCCGACATTGATGGATTTCTTGGGAGGTGATCCTGAGCCCCGGTATTTGGCAAAGCTCATCTTAGTGGCCTGCCTACTTTCTCCCTGCGCGTGATCGGAAGATTCACCCTGATTCCATTTTTGAGTAATAATAAATTATTGATACGCATTGTGAAAAGTATATACTATTTTGTATACATAGAAATCTCTTCTATTATATTTTTACGCGCGCGAACATGCGATTTCGCATGGTACTCCGTATCTCAATTTCTCGGTTAACTATTTTATTTTCCCTATCTGCATAGATTTTGTTTTGCTCAGGACGTGCGAACAGGTAAGTCTGGGGGTGTGATGAGTCCTATTTATATAGTGATTTTCTGACTCATCTGGGCTAGTTTTCTTTCGCATGCACTTCACTTTTAGTTCGTTAACGTATATATTTCATCTAATCTTTATCCCCATAGGAAGTGCACTCTTAGGCCCGTGGTTCTGTATTTTTGTTACTTTTATGGATTGTACTTCTTTTTGTAATTGCCTGGAATGTCTGCACATATCAGTGGTTTGTTTTTCCTGCTGGTAAAATAGTGGTGTGTGTTCCGGGATTGTTTGGGATTGGTTTCCGCCTAAGGGCCACTGATCGTGCATTTTTACATGCGCACGGTCAGTGTACTCCTTTGCGCACAACCACTGGCCGTGCGCGGTCTGTCCATTGAATTCCCAAACAGTACAGGAATACTGTGCACGATCATTGGATCTATTTTGCACGACCACTGGTCGTGCGCCATTGATCGTGCACGCTATTCTCCATTGTGCCAAGTTCTCTCTAGGGCAAATGCATTATCACTGGCCCTAGTGCGCATGACCACTGGTCGTGCGCCACTAATCGTGTGCATTGATTAAAATTTTTACCAGGTTCTGCCATGCCAATACGCACGATCACTCGACATAGTATGCATGACCACTTGTCGTGCGCCAGTGATCGTGCGCATTTTATTTTCTGCAATCTATAAATGCGCAGGTTCCGCCCTAATTTCGGATTCTGGACATTTTTCTCTGCCGTTTCGACTTCGAGAAGGGTTTCGTCGTTTCCCTTCATCCTCCACCGTAAAGAGGGACTCAGGGCAAGCTTTCAACGCCAAATTCAAGCCGGAACTTCCTCTCGGCCTCCTCCTTCATCCTGGAGCTTCAAGAAGGGTTTGACCTAGCTTTCTCCATCAAGCTTTGAGGAGTTTGTGCCATCCTCAACCGGACCGTGACACGGAGAAGAAGGGTCCATTGGGAGTTAGTGACAGCCTCCTAAACCCCGGACATAGTTGAGGACCGAGCTTAGATGCGGACTGACAACCCGGTGATTCCTTCCGTGAATCCTCAGCAAGACTTCGGATCCGGTCGATTTTGCGCTTTTTACTTCTCTTGTTGTTGATAGTGTAGTTGATCTCTTGTATTTGATGAAGTATGCTAAATTTGATATAAGTTCGTATACAATCATGTCTATGTGATTTTATATTTTCGTTATTTGCTTGAGGTGCGCCATTTTCCATCCTCCACCACACCGTGACGCACTAGCAATTTCTAGTAGCGTGCATAGCGAAGAGGTGCTCACGACCCTCATTCTGCCGTTCTCACCACCTCATCGGCAAGCCTACTCGTCCATCTGCCTAGCGATTCGGTGCATAGCGGCCTGTGTAGTTTTCCATTCGCCTGGCGAAGCATTGCATAACGACATTGCATAGGAGTAGTTTGTTAGTGTTTTACTTTATGTTTCTGCAACAATCAAAACCCCCTTCGTAAACACCGACCTAAGGACTTCAATCTCAAGTCCTCCTCAAAAATTAACTCCGCCTTACTGTATTCCTTGAGAGATTGATACTTGGGAAAATTCGCCCATTTTATATTACTTATGCGACCGATATACTTGTCGTAGACCGCGTCACTAAGTCCAAGAAAACAACTTGCGCATAGCTCTATAATTTAAGTGAGCTAGCCTCTTGTGCCATTGCACACACAAAGAGCCTTTCTCACTTGCTAATAGGTATACAGGAGAATCCTCATTTATACTTAAGAAATTTAGACAATAAATGTTACCACTCCTAGTGCCTGATAAGTTGATCTCTTGATCACTTGCATTTCTTATCAGACACTTATCATTGTGGAATATGATTTCAAAACCTATATCACAAAGCTGACTTATGCTTATCAGATTGTGGTTCAATCCTTCTACATAAGCCACTTTTGTGATTGCCATTAGACCCTTAGAAATGTTACCATATCCCTTGACGGTCCTTTTTCTGAACCTCTAAAGATTACTTTTGGTCCATCCTTTACTGAAGCATAGTCACTTAGCAGACTTCTTGTTCCAGTCATGTGCCTAGAACAGACACTGTCCAAGTACCATATTGGCATTTCTGTGGTACTTGGATCCACCTGCAATCACAGAATTAATTAACCTTAGGCACCAAAATAGTTTTGGGGCCTTGGTTCCTATTAGACTTAGTTGTGTGAAGCACAACAGGCATTTTGAACAAATTAGTTTATGACTTAAATGAGGGTGATGTTGGATTGTACCAACAATCTAAGGCAAAATGCCCAACCTTGCCCCAACACCAACATTCAAATATGTTATATCTTCTCTTAGGCTGCACCTTTAAAGTTGTACTTCTGGGCAACTTAGAGTTGATATTCAGATTCCATTATAGAGGTGCAACATTGACACCCATACCTTTCAGGTTTAAGTGTTGTGCACTTGGACTAGATCCAAGCATTCCTTGGCTTCTTGGATTGATCACTCCTTGTGGTGGTCTGTGGGCCTTAAATCCATTATATTTTTGTCCTTTCCATCTAAGATCTTTATTGACCTTGTTGGTGGTGCACTCAGAATTCATGTATCCAGGAACACATGTGAAAGTGAGGTATAGATCTACTTTACATTAGTGGAGGGGGGGGTGAGTAGGGTATTTTGAAAACATAATTTAGTTTTATAGCGGATTTAAAAACTAGTAATATATATATATAAGCAATCACAACACACAAATAAGAAAGAATAACAATCACAGATGACACAAAAAAATTTATTGTGGTTTCCCAATAAACCTGGGTACATCCACTCTTCTACCACCCTGGTAGGAATCCACTACAGGTTTTTGATCAGGTGCCCGACCACCATAGGTTTTTGCTTAGGTGCCCTGCCACCACAAGATCTATTTTCTAAGGGAGATCTAGCAACCCTTTGATCTTTTTATCAGGTGCCCAAAAACAAACTTAAGTCTTTTGATTAGGAGACGTAAAAACCAAAAGATAATTTTTGAAGGGAGTTATAAACCCTGTACACATTTTATGAAAATAAACAAAAGATGATGATGTCTTCTCTATCAATATTCTCTGAGAAGACTAGTGGATGTTGAAGCAGAAAGCTCCCCCTGATGAAGACTTTGCACAAGAAGAGATTGAAGATCTAATTATGTAAGAGTGTGTGTTGATCTACAAGTCTCTAAGTCAGTATATCTAAGTCAGTATATCTGAGTGAGTAACCCAATGTGTGTAACCTTGAGGCAGCAATCTTCTATACATATATATATATAGAATGCTGAGAAGAATTCAAACATTTGAATTAATCGATTCTGAAATGTCTGAGAATGGTAACTGCCTTGGAAATGGTTAGAATAATAATTCTATGATAAATTCATATTTAATGCTGCCACTAAATGGCAATATTCGCTAGAATATTTGGCATTAAATATAAGTCATAGCTCTCTGTAATTAAGCTTTTAAAAAATTCTTCCTTGAGAATATAATCAGCTTGAAATTAAGCCTGAAACTATTCTGCCTTCTGTAAACAAAACTGACTAAAGCACTGCAAAGAATTAGTCGAACTAAGCAAGCATTTCGTCGACCTGAGCCTAGATTTCATCGAACTGAATCTTCTTATTTAGTCAACCTGAGCTCAGAGTTCGTCGAGCTGAGCTTGACTTTCGTCAAGCTGAGTTTCTGAGTAGAGATCAGAGTTCGTCGAACTGAATCTGTTATTCATCGAACTGAGCTTGGCTATAGTCGAGCTGAATCTGCAAAGCTGAGATCAGAGTTCGTCGAACGAAGCTCTGCTTTCATCGAGCTAAACCTAGAGGAAGAACTCTGAGTTCGTCGAGCTGAGCTCAGCGATCGTCGTACTGCACTCAGCTTTCATCGAACTGATTTCTGCATTCGTTGAACTGTTTTTCTCTGGAGTTCTTCTGAAGTAGCAACCCTGAAAAGAATAACCTATGACCCTATGCAATATATGTTGGGTCAAACTAATCATCCTAACCAAGTAATAGTGATCCTAGCCCAAATCAGTAATAGGGTTTCAACAATCTCACCCTATTTGGGTGAGGATACTATCTTCAAAGCAAGACAAAGCAGAAAAAATATCTAACAGAAAAAGAGTTTTCAGCAGAGTTAAGGTAAAGAGCTTTGAGAGTTCACAAACAATAAACATTATTTAAAGAATATAAAATAATCAAAGACTAAGAGTGTTAACCCAGAAATCGGCGATCCCTCCCAAGGTAGCCAGCTCACAAGTCGCGGCCTGCTCTAGGAGGTCGCATCCTGTCAGCCTCTCTCTCTAAAGGTGGGCGGACTGAACTCTCAGTCTGCTTAGTCTGTGCGGCTAGGGCAGTCTCCCCGGTCTGACCGCCCAGGTCGCGTAGTAGCCGCTCATTTTGCAGGGGCTGCGGACTGCTTTCTCAGTCCGCCCCTGCAGGCTTCGCGGCTAGTGCGGTTAACCATCTAGTGGTTCCTTTTTCCCCTCAGGTGCGAACTGCTCAACTAAGTTGCGGACTCGAATCCCTATTCGCCCAGACTGCACGTTACATGCTCAACCAGAGGCGGCGACCAGCCCTCCTGTCCGCCAAATGTAGGCGGACTCAATATCAACTGACCGCGCGGTCTGCCGACCTCACTAATCAGTCCGCCAGGTCGCCAACCCTTGTCCCCAAGCAAAGGGTGCTACCAGTTGTCAGCGGCTCTCACCAATAGGCGCGACCTGGACTCTTCAGTCCGCCAGGTCGGCAGTCCTTGTCACCGAGCAATGACAACAAGCCACAAGCACGCAGCCTGCTCAACTTGTCTGCTGTGAGGTATGCAAACTCGTTGCGCAGTCCGCCAGGTGAGCCCCAGCTCGGCAGTCTGCGATCCACTTCCTCTCCGCAGCGGGCTGGGCGGACTCGTTCTGCAGTCCGCAGCTAGCCCTCCAGCTTCTTGGTGTCCACTTCTACCCAGCAGCGGGCGAACTCCTCAGCTCGCACAACCCAGCGCGAGCTCGCTCAGCAGTGGGGGCGGACACATCCCAGCATGAGCCAACCAAGCAGCAGCCCTCTTTAGGCAGTCCCAGACCACGCAACCCGATGCGGACTCTGCGGACTCAATGTTTGTACTCGCTCAGCTCACCGCCTCACTGGTATTGACGTTACCAAGACCATTACCTCCTCGGGCCTATAAATAGGCCCCCAGACCTCTCATTCGGGGGGACACAGACGACGCGGCAGAGGCGTCCAGATCTCGCCATCGCTTCTTGCGGACTCAAGTTTCCAGTCCGCACGACCTGCTCCCAGCTTCTTCTCCCAGCTTGATCAAGCAGTCCGCCCGGCTAAGTCCCGTGGGCTTCTTGATTGGCAAACCGCGCGGTCTGTCGACCTCCCTGGTCAGTCTGCGTGGCCTATGGCATTCTTCTCTCCTTAGCTGCCAACTTCCCCCTTGTACCATTTATTCTGCTTTCCATGTAAAGGTACAACCTCGAGCTGTAACTTCAATTGTAACCAAAGGAAAGCCCGTCGCAAGAGTGGCATTCAGGCCTCGACGGGCGAAGTCAGCTGTTACTGCTGCTAGCGGCCCTCTCTTCTCTTTTCTTCTCTCGCTCTAACCATCAGAGCCTAACCGCTAAATTAGCATCTGATTGACAGTTCCCGATCAAGCTTCTTCCCTGCTCGAGAAAGCTTCTCCCTTGCTCCATCAAACCTCTCCTCTATCCCGGCAACCCTCCTATTCCCCTTGCTTGTGAGATCGAACAACCCATTAACTGTGCGGTGTCGCATTTCGCGCATCAACAGTTTACACGCGACCTTCAGATCTCGATTAGATAGTAAAGTAAGTGGTTACTCATGTCAGACCACCAATCCCTTCCAAACATCCCTTGTACCAGCGAAGATGCTCTCTGGGAAGCCCTCGGGCTGTTGCGTTGTGAAACTGCCCAACAGTTTCAGGTACTTAACGATACTCTAACTGCTATCGCTCAACAGTTAGAGGTGCAACCAAAAATAGACCTGTCTCCTCCGATCAATCAGGAATATTCAGTGATGGACCAACCAGTCTATCCATCAGCCCATCCATATTCTTATCCGCCAACTTTTCTGCCAGTTGATCCTTGTGCATATCCGACAAGTTATCCGCCTACGCAGACCGCAATCTCTCTGCAGACTCCAGTTACTATGCAAGGAAAGAATTTCTTCAGACCCAGTCAAGCCACCACTTACTCTGTCAACCACCTGAGAAAGGTGCCTACATCTTCCTCTAAGAGAAAAAGAGGCCCAGAAGCTTTGTTTCGAATCAAGCAACACGAGAGCGAGACTTTAGCCCACTTCATGGAGCGCTTCCAAAGGAAAGCCTTAGAAGTTGAGAATGTTGATCCAGAATTCTATAGAGTCGCTTTGATGGTCGGTCTACGAGAAGGACCACTCAAGTTTGAGGCCTACTTCCGTCAGCCAAGGACGTGTCAGGAGATGATTAGCCTCGCCAATGAATATGTTTGCATTGAAAAGGGGAATCCCAATTTCATCTCCAAGCCCGTAGCAGTGAAGAATTCTCCTTCTTGCGAGCAGCCTCCAAAGTTTTTTCGGAAGGATTTTCAACCGCAAGCAAGGAAGGAAAGAATTGGCCAGCGTCATCAACATTTCTTCTCAAGCAAGGATTTCCTCCAAAGTAAAGAACAACGACTGCCAGTCCCTTCTGTTCACCCAGCACAAACTCTGCAAGCAGCTCTGGTCCATCAACAGCAGGATGAAGGCTTGTTTGAGTCGGAACTGAACGTAGCTATGAAAGAAGTAGGCCAAGTCCTGAAGGTTAAGGATAACTGTAAAAAGCCTTGCCAACCGCCAGGTCAAAGGACAAAAGATTCGAATTCATTCTGCAAATTTCACAAAGTAAAAGGTCATGCGACAGAAGATCGCAAAGCCCTTCAACAACTGATGGAGAAAATGCTTAAGCAGGGCAAATGCCAGCATTTGCTCCAGAAGAATAATCCATCTCATCCATAGAATCTCAAAAAGCAAAAGGAGACAAGCGAATTTCTTGCCTGAAAGCCCGCAAAGCTATTCGCAATCTGGGCCGGTTATATTTTCCTTTACGCTCTCTGAATATTTTTTCTCTAAAACACTTCTAAGTGTTCTTTCATTTTCATTTCAATAAAGCTTACGTCAGAGATCTCATACTGACACAGTTCCCTTTTTGTAATGCTTCTCCTCCATATTTTTCTCTTTGCCAAAGAGATCACTGAACCATTGAGATATCGCCAAGTCTTGTTATTCCCTCCATGGATTGTCCTCTGGCATAAGACCACAATGACCACATATGACGAGGAGTTTTTCGCATATGTGCAGTGGGGGCCGTTCAATCTATGATGGGTAACTTCAGACTTCGGATCCATGCCGGTGTCTAGCGCAGTGTGCGTGCCTAGGGGAGGAAGCCTGTGATAGTTCTATCGTGTCTCGTTGAGGGATACGTTACAATTACGGTGATCTTTGCGTGACAAGCAATGGCGATCAAGTATAACCTTGTCTCTTCGATCATCTCACGACTGTGACGGCTGAACACTCGTTGGTACTCTCAGTCCGTGCCTTCGCAGGGTCCACAATTCCGCTGATCAATTCACAGACAAGCAATAGGCCACTTGGCGCAACTAGTCTAATTGATCAGCGATGTTTGTAACCTGAGGCAAGAGAGAAGTTTATCAGTATATTCCTCCGCAGGAATTTCCTTGTTTGTGCTTGTTTATCTACCGTGCCCTTCAAAGGATGCGCGACCAGCCCACTTTAGCCCTCCTATGTCTTTTCTGCCTTCTTGCAGGTTGGCATGTTAAATTTAATCTATTTGAAGGATCAGCAATATCTTTTTAGCTTATGATCATCTTATATGCGCTACCTGCATAAAGTTCTATCAGATGGTTATCCATAAGCTCTCTTATCAGATGCTAGCGATGCGAATCATTTAATCAGAGTATTTGGTTCTCCTTGATTGGCAAGTCATGATGTTATAAGTCTAAATTAAAATGGTTTCATCTTGCTGATCTGGATTTCATGTATAAAATATCATACTTGATCACGCGAGACAATCATTATCGCGGCTTGATCTTTATTCAGTTAATAACAGAGTTTGTCAGGTATCTCTTCTGCTATCCAATTATATCTTATCATATAAACAGTCAACATTCGCAGGTTCCAACCAGGTACTTGCGACTTAGTTTATTTTTCTATCATATCTGCTACTTACTCTTCTTTTGCAGAGATTAGAAAATATTAGCAAGTTTCCCTCAGGTACTTGCACCTTACTTTTCTTTCATATCTGCTACTTACTCTTCTTTTGTAGAAATTAGCAGATATTAGCAAGTTCCATCCAGGTACTTGCATTTTAATTTCCTTTTATATCTGCGGCTCACTCTTCTTTTTCAGAGATTAGTAGATATTAGCAAGTTCCCTTCAGGTACTTGTAACTTACTTTTCTATCATATCTGCTACTTACTCTTCCTTTCAAGAGATTAGTAGATATCAGCAAATTTCCCTCAGGTACTTGCACCTTAATTTTCTATCATATCTGCTACTTACTCTTCTTTTGCAGAGATTAGCAGATATTAGCAAGTTCCCCTCAGGTACTTTCACCTTACTTTTCTGTCATATCTGCTACTTACTCTTCTTTTGTAGAGATTAACAGATATTAGCAAGTTCTCTTCAGGTACTTGCAACTTACTTTTCTATCATATCTGCTACTTACTCTTCTTTTGCAGAGATTAACAGATATTAACAAGTTCCCCTCAGGTACTTGCACCTTACTTTTCTATCATATCTGCTACTTACTCTTCTTTTACAAAGATTAGCAGATATTAGCAAGTTCTCCTCAGGTACTTGCACCTTACTTTTCTATCATATCTGCTACTTACTCTTCTTTTGCAGAGATTAGCAGATATTAACAAGTTTCCTTCAGGTACTTGCAGCTTACTTTTCTATTATATCTTCTACTTACTCTTCTTTTGCAGAGATTAACAGATATTAACAAGTTCACTTCAGGTAATTGCACGTTACTTTTCAATCATATCTGCTACTTACTCTTATTTTGCAGAGATTAACAGATATTAGCAAGTTCCCTTCAGGTACTTGCACTTTACTTTTAAATCTTATCTGCTACTCACTCTTCTTTTGCAGAAATTAGCAGATATTAGCAAATTCCATCCAGGTACTTGCATTTTAATTTCCTTCCAAATCTGTGGCTCACTCTTCTTTTGCAGAGATTAACAGATATTAGCAAGTTCCCTTCAGGTACTTACAGCTTACTTTTACATCATATCTGCCACTCACTCTTCTTTTGCAGGAATTAGTAGATATTAGCAATTTCCATCCAGGTACTTGCAACTTAGTTTTATATCATACTTGTGATTTACGCTTTTTGCAGAAGTTAGCAGGTGCTTGCAAGCCTCCTTCAGATACATGCAAGTTATCATTCTTCTATGCTTTCCTTTCATCGCTGTTTTGTAGAGCCCATTAGGAGAAATTCATGTCTCCTTCATTTTGCAAAAATAGCTCAGGTACGCGTAAGATGTACCTCTTTTCGCCTATGTTAATTTGTCCCTTTGCAGGAAAAAGACAGGCATTAGCAAACCTTGTTTCTGAGGAGAGACATCAGGTTCCATCTCTCCTTCCCCTTTCCTTTTCTCGTGGGAAGGATCACGATTTTCGTGGGTCTCCTACCTTTTCGAAGTTCTCTCCTGAAATTGAAAAAGTGCGGGGATTATGTTTACCCCGAAATCAGTGATCCCTCCCAAGGTAGCCAGCTCGCAAGTCGCGGCCTGCTCTAGGAGGTCGCGGCCTGTCAGCCTCTCTCTAAGGGTGGGTGGACTAACCTCTCAGTCCGCGCGGCTAGGGCGGTCTCCTCGGTCTGACCGCCCAGGTCGCGTAGTAGTTGCTCATTTTGTAGGGGCTGCGGACTGCATCCTCAATCCACCCCTGCAGGCAGCGCGGCTAGTGTGGTTAACCGTCTAGTGCTTCCTTTTTCCTCTCAGGTGCGAACTGCTCAACTAATTGGCGGACTCGAATCCCTATCCGCCCAGACCGCACGCAACATGCTCAACCAGAGGCGGCGACCAGCCCTCCTGTCTACCAGATGTAGGCGGACACAATATCAGCTGACCGCGCGGTCTGCCAACCTCACTGGTCAGTCCGCCAGATCGCCAACCCTTGTCCCCAAGCAAAGGGTGCTACCAGTCGTCAGCGGCTCTCGTCAATAGACGCAACCTGGACTCTTCAGTCCTCCAGGTTGGCAGTCCTTATCACCGAGCAATGGCGACAAGCCACCAGCAGGCAGCCTGCTCAACTTGTCCACCACAAGGTAAGCGGACTCGTTGCGCAGTTCGCCAGGTGAGCCCCAGCTCGGCAGTCTCCGATCTTCCTCCTCTCCGCAGCGTGCTAGGCGGACTCGTTCTGTAGTCCGCCGGTATCCCTCCAGCTTCTCGGTGTCCTCTTCTACCCAGTAGCAGGCAAACTCCTCAGCTCGCATAGCCCAGCGCGAGCTCGCTCAGTAGTGGGGGCGGACACATCCTAGTGCGAGCCGACCCAGCAGCAGCAATCTCCATCTCCAGGCAGTCCCAGACCACGCAACCTGGTGCGGACTCTGTGGACTCAATGTTTGTACTCGCTCAGCTCTCTGCCTCACTGGTGGTGACGTTACCAAGACCGTTACCTCCTCGGGCCTATAAATATGCCCCCAGACCTCTCATTCAGGGGGACACAGATGACGCGGCAGAGGCATCCAGATCTCGCCAACGCTTCTTGCTGACTCAAGTTTCCAATCCGCACGACCTGCTCCCAGTTTCTTCTCACAGCTTGATCAAGCAGTCTGCCCGGCTAAGTCTCGCGGGCTCCTTGATCGGCTAACCGCGCGGTCTGCCAACCTCCCTGGTCAGTCCGCGCGGCCTCTGACATTCTTCTCTCCTTAGCCTCCACCTTCCCCCTTATACCCTTTATTCTGCTTTCTATGTAAAGGTGCAACCTCTAGCTGTAACTTCGAGTGTAACCAAAGAAAAGCCCGTCGCAAGAGTGGCATTCAGGCCGCGACGGGCGAAGTATGCTTTTGTTGCTGCTAGCGACCCTCTCTTCTCTTTTCTTCTCTCGGTCTAACCATCAGAGACCAACCGCTAAAGTAGCATCTGATCGACAGTTCCCGATCAACCTTCTTCCCTGCTCGAGCAATCTTCTCCCTTGCTCCATCAAACCTCTCCTCTATCCCCGCAACCCTCCTATTTCCCTAGCTTGTGAGATCGAACAACCCATTAACTGTGCGGTGTCGTATTTCGCGCATCAACAAAGAGTCTTTCTTAAAATCTTCAGAGTATGATTTAGTGAAGACCAGCTTCCTGTTGGAATCTTGAGCTTCCTGTTGACTCATCTTCAGATCTTGAGAGCCAATAATTTTTAAAGATGTAGTCCTAAGCATTCTTGCCTTTAGATGTAAGCCCATGTATTTGTCCACATTGAATAAGTTTTTCTTAGCATACCTGTCAAGCTCTTTTTGTATGTAAAAAGACATAGTTGAAAATTGAGAAGTGTCCTTTCCTTCTGCTTTAGCTTTATTAATTTGAGATAGAGCAATAAGCTCATTGAACCTTGCCATTATGAAGTTTGGGTCCAACTCTGGATCATAAGCTAGGGAAGGAGGCCTCTCTTGGCTTGGCTGCTGCTGCTGCTGTCTTCTTTGACTTGGATGATGCTGGCTGCTGCTCTGAGATTCTGACCTTGAAGGTCTGTCTTTGCTATCATGAGAAGCTTTTTGATAATGAGAAGAAGGGTTTTGAGAATGAGGAACACTACCTGCTGCTCCTGTTGCTGGAGGAGGAGGAGGAGGTCCTCTACTAGACCTTGGGGGTAAATCATATCTCTTCATTTTCTTCCTCCTTTTCTATTCAATTTTAGAATACCTCATCCAGTGTCGAAGGTTTGGAGTGAGGGTTAATCCATGCAAGATGTAATAGGGGATATCTGCAGTAGAGGAAGGTTGAGGAGCAACCTTTGGTGGAGCCTTCTTCTTCAATTTTCTCTTTTTAGAACGTGAGTCCTCTGACTCATCAGATTCTTCATCATCAGATTCATCTTCAGGCAGATCATTTAAATCATCAATCTGTTTAAGCCAATCAGTCTTATCATGAACTTGTACTTCTGGCTATGTATGCATAATATCTGTATCAACTTCTATCTGTACACTATCATCTTGTTCCATGTCTTGAAAAAGAATATCATCAAAATTAGGCATTGGGGATTCATCCCATGCATAAGTTGGAGGGGAACAAACTGGATCTATAATGTCTATTATATTATCAGTTACTGCAGTCTCAAGGACTTGATTATTACTGGTAGAAAAATCTTCAAGGCAGTTTCTTAGCTATTCTAAAACTAAAAGATCACCTGGGGCTGTATAACATACTATAGATTTAGAAAGTTCATGCTCAAAAACTAGAAAACCATTGTGCAGAGTATCAAAATAAGATAATAAATACTGCAAGTTAACTGTGTGATGAATAAAGACATCACCAACAGTAATAATTTCTGCTGCTTCTGCTGAACTTATCTTCTCTATATCTGAATCAAAAACTGCTTCTGCTTTTGCTGCAAGAACTATAACTTCTGGAGCTTCTTCACTAAGCATCTACCCCTACCTAGATCTAGGGAAACTTTAATCTAGGCCCCCAGAAGAAGGGACAGTAGAGGAAGAGGAAAGCTGAGAAGAAAGAGAAGAAATGGAAGCAGTAAGAGGAGATATAGCTTTAGCTATGAGCATTTGAGGGTTGGAGTAATGAATTCAAGAATGTTAGCAGAAATAGAAGAAAAATCAACATACATAAACTCATTAGGATTCTGAGTAGATTATGAAGGTTGATTGGAAGTAGAAGGAATGGTGGTAGAAGGGATGAAGCTATTAGCATAGTTGGAGCAGAGATAGAATGTTTATGGAATGGATGATGGAGGAATGACAGTAAGAGTTTCATCAGGAATGTTTTACTGGATTGGTGAGTGTTGTGGAGATATTTGAGATTGACTTGAATGTTGTGGAGATGAATTTAGTTGAGAAAAGTGAGGAGGAGAAGAGAGTAATGGAGATATAGGTAGAGACAAATGAGTTGGTGATTCTTGATGAAATGAAGAGGATGGAATATCTTCAGATGTAATAGGTGGTAGAGGTGACTGAGGAAGAGGGTCATTAACATGTCGAGTTGATGATAGAAGTTGGTCAGATATAGAAGGTAGTGGAGAATGTTGTGGAGATGGTTGGTGAGATGGTGGAGATAGCTGTCTAGGGAAATGGTGTGGAGATGGAGGTGGAGAAGAAATAGGAGGAGCAGAAACTTCTGTTGGGGTTGGGTGAGAGGCTGGAGCAGCTCTTGTGGCTTCAAAAGCTGTCCTGGAAGAGGTAGACCTAGAAGGCTTAGGGATAACCCTCTCCCATCTTCCAAACAAGGCAAAAGTAAGCCTTTTGGATTCATTAATATGGGTGGTCTGTGAGACCAGGAGTTTAGTGCACTTAGCCTGTAGGAAAATTCCTAGTACCCTACCATAATAGACATCCTTCTTATTAATTTTCTTCTTAATTGAATCAAATAAAATCATTCCTGATGGAGACAACGGCCAACAACATTTTAAAGACGGCGACAGCCTGCTTACAGATGACCATTTGGAGCGTCGCCATAATCTCCGTCCTGAACGCAAACCAATATATTAATAATTAATAATAATTTATTATTATTATTAATTATTAATATATTGGTTTGCGTTCAGGACGGAGATTATGGCGACGCTCCACATGGTCATCCGTAAGAACGCCGTCGCCGTCTTTAAAATGTTGCGGGCCGTCGTCTCCATCAATTCCCCATTTCACAGATTTCTGATAAACCAAAGCACTCATCAACATAAACTGGTGTCTGGTGATATACTCATGTGCAGAGTGTTTTCCTAACAAAACTTTACCGACCACATCGGCCAAAAACTTATATTCAACAGAAAAATTCTTTTTCAGTAGGTGATTATGGTTTCCCTGATTATGTCCCATTCTATCTAGCATTTCATCAAATTCAGTACTAGATAGTTTTATTTCATCTTAACCATTCACAAAACCAAACATTTCTGATAAGATATCAGGTGTTAGAGAAACCTGATTTCCTGCGACAGATCACGTAACAGTTATGGGGTCTTTAATCCTTGTAGTATAGACCCATTCCTTTATTTTTAAGACTAGGAGTTTGATTCTTGTAGACATAAAATTCCACAGATGTTGTACCTCAAACAGTTGCAATATATCCTTGAAAATCTGATCTAAATGACTGAAGGAGTCCATATTTATGTCAAAACCTGCGTCAAATTTCATTCCAAAGAGAATCGCCTGTGACACCGCCATTTTCCTATAAAACCGACAAGATCAAGCGCAAGAGACGGGAAATGGAGAAAGCATGGTATATAGTTCGATGAAAACCTAATTATAAGTTTTCAGAAGTTGAAAAGAAGAACTTTGTCCGACAAAAAACAAAACATCAAACTCTTGTTCGATGAAAATTCTCAAAGAAAATACATTTCGTCGATCTATGGTTGACGAAAGTTTTGTGAAGGAAATATATTTCGCCGAGCTCTGTTCGACGAAAAGTACTTGAAACTATTCCGTCGATCTCCATTCGACGAAAACTTCACAAAGACAGTTCGTCGATCTCTGTTCGACGAATGTCTCACGAAAAGAACACAGTTCGTCGATCTCCGTTCGACGAAAGGTGTGCAATTCGTCAAGCTCAGAACAAAAATCAAATTAATGCTTCTCCATTTATCATGCCTAACTGATTTAAGAAGAAAAGATGTTTCTTTTCATCTAAGGGTTTAGTGAAAATATCTACTCTTTGTAAATCAGTAGAAATGAAGATAAGATTAATTTTATTTTTGTCTACATTATCTCTAAGAAAATGATGTCTTATTTCTATATACTTAGTCCTACTATGCAAAACTAGATTTTGTGCAATAGAAATTGCACTGCTTTTATCACAAAATATGGTTGAATTATTTAAGTTGTAACCATAATCCAGCAATTGATTTTGAATCCATAAAATTTGTGAACAACAACTACCAGCTGTCATATACTCAGATTTAGCAGTTGAAGTAGAAATAGATGCTTGCTTCTTGCAGAACCATGACACAAGCCTATCACCAAGAAATTGACAAGTTCCTGATGTGCTTTTCCTGTCAATTCTGCATCTAGCATAGTCAGCATCTGAGAATCCAATTAATTCAAATTCTAACTCTATTGGATACCCGAGTCCTAGATTTGGGCAATCATTTATATATCTTAAAATCCTTTTAGCTAAAATTAGGTGAGATTCTTTGGGATTTACTTGAAACCTAGCACAAATACAGGTAGCAAATATTATGTTTTGTCTACAAGCTGTTAGGTATAATAGAGACCCAATGATGGTCCTATATAATCTTTGATCAACAATTTGCCCTATTCATCATTATCAACAACAACATTAGACGACATGGGTGTTTTCATAGCTGAGGCATCTGACAACCCAAATCTTTTAATTAGCTCTTTAGCATATTTAGATTGGGATATAAATATACCATCGGGAGTTTGCTTCACTTGTAAACCAAGGAAGTATGATAGCTTACCCATGCTACTCATTTCAAACTTAGAATGCATTGGGTCAGAGAACCTTTTGCATAGTTTGGAATCAGTAGAGCCAAATATTATATCATCTACATATATTTGAACTAGCAAAATTTTATTTTTATGATGTCTAACAAATAATGTTTTATCTACAATGCCCCTACTAAATTTATTTTCTAAAATAAAACTAGCAAGAGTCTTATACCAAGCTCTTGGGAGCATGTTTAAGACCATAAAGAGCTTTGTTAAGTCTAAAAACATAAGAAGAGTGAGTTGGAGAGATAAAACTGGGTGATTGTTCAACATAAACTTCTTCTTTGAGCTCTCCATTTAGAAAGGCACTCTTCACATCCATCTGATATACTATGAATTTATTGAATGCTGCATATGCAAGAAAGATCCTGATAGCCTCCAATCTTGCAACAGGAGCAAATGTATGGTCATAGTCTATGCCTTCCTCCTGTCATAACCTTGAGCTACCAATCTTGCTTTATTTATTACTATTATTCCTTGAGCATCCAACTTATTTCTAAAGACCCACTTGGTTCTAATGACTGGATAGTCTTTGGGTCTTAGAACTAAATCCCAAACTCTACATCTCTCAAATTGATTGAGTTTCTCTTGCATTGCAATGATCTAGTGTGGATCTTGTTCTGTATCTTTGATGGATTGAGGTTCAATCTGAGAAATGAAACAAGCATGAATCTGATCTTGATTCAATTGATGTCTTGTTTGAACACTAGTTGTTATGTCTCCAATCACTTGAGATCTAGGGTGATCCCTAAGTGTGATAAGATCAACAGGTAGAGTTGGTTGTTCATCCGTTTTTGGTGCTAATTCCTTTGTTAGAATTCATTTGCCATAATATTTTCAACATAAATCTCATGATTTTCTTCATCACTGTCTTCAGTAATATGTTGAGAAGGATGTACTGTATCCTCTTGTGTTATGATTAATTCATCCATTTTCTCACACAGATTTGGTACCTGAAAAGAATTTATGGTAGAGATATTTCTCTCCTTGTAAAATATATTAGTCTCATCAAAAGTTACATGTACAGATTCTTCCATTTTAAGAGTAGATTTATTAAAAACCCTATAAGACTTGCTAACATGAGAATATCCAAGAAATATTCCTTCTGCAATTTTGTGCTTCAAATTTTCTTAGATGTTTCTTATTATTGTTATAAATATAACACTTACAATAAAAAACTTTAAAATAATTTACTTTAGGTTTCTTAGATTTAAGTAATTCATAGGGAGTCTTACCCTTAAATTTATATATTAGACTTTTATTAAGGACATAGTTTGCCTTGCTTACTGCTCTGCCCAAAAGGATAGGGGCAAGTGATCATCTACAAGTAATGTACTAACAGATTCAATTAGGGTTCTATTTTTCCTCTTAGCTACCCCATTTTGTTGAGGAGTTCTAGGAGCAGAAAAATAATGCCTGATACCTTCCTTCTCACATAATTCTTGCATCAGAAGAGATTCAAACTCAGTGCCATGATCACTTCTGATCAATGCAATCTGAGTAGAGTACTCAATCTTGATGCTCTTAAGAAAATCTGTAAGAACTTTAATGTTATCTCACTTGTTTCTCAGAAAGAATACACAAGTGAATGTAGTCCTTTTCTCTACAATAACTAAGGTATATGACTAAGGTATATGACTTTTCTCCAAAACTTTGTACTGCAATAGGTCCAAAAATGTCCATATGTAGCAAATACAAAATCCTAGGTGAATCACTTTTAGAGATAAATTTAAAACTATTTTTTTGTTTACTTGCCTAATTGACAAGCCTACAAAGTCCTTCCTTTTTGTAAGAACCAGAAGGTAGTCCTTTAACAAGGTTGTCCTTAGATAGTTTATCAATTGCCCTAAGTTTTACATGACCTAATCTTTTATGCCATAAATCATTTGTTTTACTTATTTGATTAAATAGACAAATTTCTGAATTAGCAGAATTAAAATTAACTAAGTAAATGTTACCTTGTCTAATTCTAGTTAAAACTATTTTATTTAAACTAGAAGTAATTAAACATAAGGACTTATTAAAAGTTACCTGATAACCTTCATCACATAACTGACTTATGGAGATGAGGTTATGCTTGAGACCATTCACATAGGCTACCTTCTTTAAGGTAACTGCTCCAACCTTGACATTTCCATAGCCTTCTATCTAGCCACAGCTGAAGTCTCCAAAGATGACTTTTGGTCCAAGCTTTGCTTTAAAATACATTAGATTAGCCTTACTTCCAGTCATGTGTTTTGAGCAACCACTATCCAAATACCACTGTTCCTCTGTGGTAGGATAGTTCTTTACCTGTAGAAAAACAAATTAGGTGTTCTCTACCTAGGTTAGCTTGGGTCCTAATTTTCTTTCATAATGATAATTGGAAATGTAAGAACACTCTAGCTGATCCTAATAACCAAGTGGATGATATCTCCTAGGAGGGATGATCCACTGAGTAAAGGGGTTTTTCAATTCTTGTTTTTATTATTGTTTTGAAAATAATTAAAATTTCAATTTTGAAAAACTGGGTTTGACGAATTATAATTATTTCGTCGAGCTTTGTTCGACGAATAATACTAATTTCGTCGAGCTCGGTTCACAGAATGATAGTATTCATTTTCTGCATTCTACATTCATCGATCTATATTTGACGAATCATATTTATTTCGTCGAGCACCAGCTGTTGAGTAGTTATACCCAAATTCTTGGTTCAGAGTTCGTCGATCGCCTTTCGACGAATAATACTGATTTCGTCGATCTTGGTTCGACGAATTTTATTGAACATAATTTTTATGAAAATGTTTAGTTTGTTTAGGCTTGTTCTTTTGTGAAACCCCAGTAACTTTTTCTAAATTTTTTAATTTCTCTTTTCCTTTTTCAGAGATAAATTTAATAGGTTTGGTTAAAATATTTTTCTGCACAAGATGAGGTTGACTTGATGAAGCTCCTAAACCTAGTGTAACATCCCATTTCCGGCTAGACCCCTAGGAGTCGGTTGGTTGTGGTAGAACCCTAGGGAGCCCAAAAATTGAAATAAAGCGACCAAGAATTCGGGTCACGGGTTGGTCACGCCCGTGACCGACCCGTCACGCCCGTGACCTAGGGCATGACTCATTCGACGATCGTCGATCTCAGGGAGACGATCGTCGGACGCAGAATTTTCAACCCGGCCCTGTCACGCCCGTGACCCAGGTGTCACGCCCGTGACCTGGGGCGTGACTCCTTCGACGATCGTCGATCTCAGTTAGACGATCGTCGGGCGCGAAATTTGCCTCATGGCCTGTCACGCCCGTGACCCGCAATGTCACGCCCGTGACATAGGGCGTGACCACGTTCGATGATCGTCGATTTCAGTTCGACGGTCGTCGGCCAAGAATTGGCCACACGGGCATGTCACGCCCGTGACCCACAATGTCACGCCCGTGACATAGGGCGTGACCACGTTCGACGATCGTCGATTTCAGTTCGACGGTCGTCGACCCAGAATTAGTCACCAGGCATGTCACGCCCGTGACCCGCAATGTCACACCCATGACATAGGGCGTGACCAAGCTCGACGATCGTCGATTTCAGTTCGACGGTCGTCGAAACAGAATTGGCCGCACGGGCCTGTCACGCCCGTGACCCAAGTGTCACGCCCGTGACCACCCTTCGATGATCGTCGATCTCAGTTCGACGATCATCGAACCCAGAATTGGCTAACCGGGCCTGTCACGCCCGTGACCTATGTGTCACGCCCGTGACCAAGGCCGGAACGTCAGCCAGACTGGAAATTTCCGTAACCGACGCCATTATAAATTCTGACTATGGGAATGAAAACCAAGAGTATTTATGAGTCGTTTCCTACTTTAATTATGTTAATAATTAAGGAAAAGTGGGTCCAATAGGAAATCGCCACCTGGCAAACACCTCTTCATCTCCAGCATTTCAACTGCCATTCGTCATAACCGAAACGTCATTAAGGGAAATATTAAGAGCCATGAACGTTTCATCCTTTCCTCTCCCCACTTGCTGATCTATAAAAGACTCCTAAGAGCAAGGGGAAAAGGTTACACTCTCCATCAAACTGTTTCAGATTTCCCCCTTGTTGTTGAAGAATTTCCGGCGATGCCACCACCGCGCCAATGGCTTCCTGACGCTCTGCACGCCTCCAGCCCGTGAACCAGGTCCTCCCCTCCCTCTTCTTCTGCGGATAGATCTTAGAAATCGTTAGGAGAGATATCGGGCTCAAAAGAGCCAGATCGGGTGAGCGTATTCGTGGTTTTCCGAAAATTTCATGGTGGCGGGTTCGCCGGAAACCGCCTCTCCGGCGGCCGTGCCGCCGCCCGACGATAGCCCTCACCTCAACAGAGGTGGTGGTGGCCGACCAGGGAGATGGCTGGATGGCCGGGGAATAGCTTTGTAAAAGCTACAGGAAAATAAGTTTTCAGGCCTCTGGTTTCGGGCTGTAGAAGAAGATGAACAGTGCCATTAATTAGATTCTATTGTTAAAACAATTTCTGAATGAAAATATCTGTCATATTAAATAATTTGGGAAAAATACCTAGAGGCTTCTACAGGAAAAGTGGTCAACATAGAAAATGTAGCCTGTGAAGTCTAGTTTAATTTAAAATTGATTTCACTCAATGTGGAGTCCCGGTTAGACTACAGCACCCTTTTTGGTGAGGTCTATCCATAGGGCTGTCCTGACCTTAGAAAAATTCCCCACTCCAAACCAGTCAGCAAAACGACTTGAAATTTGTGGTGTGGCCTAATCTTACCTATATCTAGGTGTTATCCAAAAATGAAAATTTTTGGGAAATATTTTTCTATAGTTTTGAGAAAAATTCAATAATCCTAGTTTAATTTAATTAGATAGTTCAATAATTTCCAAACCCTCCCAAATTTTGGTGAGTAGTCCCTGCATTCACCATAAGGTTCTGTATAATTTTTCATCTCATTTGGAGATGGTTTGGATTAGAAGTGATCAAACCTAACTTTTGCCCTAATAAGGGGTCTTAGGTTAAAGGTGCACTTTTGAGATTTGAGTGGTCAGATCACCTCAACAGAGGCTGAGATTTTTACCACTGGCTAGTAATATTCTCTAGCACCCCCTCATAGAGTTTGAGGTGGATCGGAGTAAGTTTGCCCTAAGATCCAAGGCCAAACCCTAAGGATGGATCTTGGTGGTTTGTGAAGGTCATGGGGTCAAATGACCTTAGATTGACCCGAAATTGGGTGAAGTAAACCATAGGGCCAATATAGTTTTCTGGATGAAATCTTAGTAGATTTGGAGACCGTTGGGTAACCTAAAAACCTAACCCTAGTTTAGGGTGCAAAACTTGTAGAGATAGGAAATGACACTAAATCACATTGAAAAGTGTTGAGATTTGGGTAGAGTTAATTATAGGGATGGTACAAGCTCTGGATACTTTACTATGAATTTTAAGATTATTATTTTGGGTACTTCATTAACGATTTAGTAGCTTGTATGATTTGCTTAGAAGATTTATTATGGAACACACACTTCCTAGAAATTGATGAAATTTAGACAGAGAACGTTTGTTATGGTTTTAAATCTCTGTGAATTTTTATGGGATTTTTGGAAGTTTAATTCTAAGGCTTGCTTCATTAAGTATGTTTTACCTTGATTATTTTATTAAATCTTTAGTCGTGCTAGCAAGCTAGTAAAATTATGATTCTTTGCACAAAGATCTTTTTTATACCATACTACTGATTAGTAATTTTCCTATAATTTTCCGATGAGTAATTTCAGTACTTCCTTCATTACATAGAATTAACTTGATTATACTGGATAAATTATTTAGAGGCTAAATACTTTCTGTAAAATTCTAGAATTTGTATTTGAGGTTATCTTGCTGTTATTTAATGATCATGATTTTTGAGTAGCCATTACTTAGGAGGATCATGTAGTTCATGTTTAAAATGACCCATGGCCCGTCCTTTGGGAAAATTAAATAAATATAAGATTAATTAGGAAAATTATAAGTTTCTGGATTTAGACAAATTATGATATGGTAGACCTCCAGTAAATATTATAGGAGATTTGGAAGATAATTTGGTGTACCTCCCCTTGTGTACCTCATATAGCTTAGGATGGTCTGCATATAGTAAAGCCACGGAATTCTGGTAGTTGATGGTTGGTAGGGCAAGTTAGGATTGAGTTCATCATTGGAAGTCAGGATAAGTAGAGTGTGAGACTGGTTAGGATAAGGGAGTACGGGAACGACGAAAGATCGTCCACCCCGGATAGGAATGGAAGAGTCTTAATACTCTAGGGTTAGATCTAAAGTAACTAAAAGGGGATCGGGTTAAGGGAGATTAACCAATAACAATAAGTGCCTTGCGAAAGGGAACTTCGGGCCGTAATGCCGCCGTCTTGGTTCCTAGTGCCCCTTGAGAGCCCTTCAGTATACCGGGGGCAGTACTGGGCTAACGTAAACCATAGGAATAATGAATTAAAAGAGCAACTAGTATAACTAGGGTTGCACATTTACACTCCCCGATAGCTAGGAAAGTAGAATTATAGGATTGGTTGCCATTCAGACAGTAGCTCTGAAGGTAGATGCACGGACGGACTGTCCGGGGGGCCGAGGGCTCGAGGGTTGGAGTACAGAATAAAGGTGGTGGGTCTTCGGTATCTGATTGTCGTTCACACCGACATCGGTACGCTGACTCGGCGGTGTGGGACACTTAGCCAAAGAAAGTCTGGTGGGTACAGCCAACAGTAGTACGCGGATACTCTAGGTTGTGTTCTTCTAGGGGCGTACGGAAGGGCTAGGCCTGGTAGTGTGGATGCCCGCCTATGAGTGGGGGGCCCGACCCACTGTCTCCGTTTGCCACTACGGAGGTTTCTTGGAGTGAAGCTAGCTGCCCGAACAGGGGGAACTAAAGGTCTGTGCGCATAGAGTCGTGTGCGTGAGTTGCACTTGCATGAATCATGGCATAGCATATCACTACACTCATAATTGCATACAACCGATACCCCAACGTATAAATCGGTATGGGACTTTTTATATGATGGGAGCCTTGCAGAAGACCCCTTAACTTATAAGTTTGTATGGGCATTCATATAAGTTAAGGTTACATACTTATTTACTTGCTTGTTTACTTACTGTTCTCTAGCTGTCTTTTTATACAAATTGCTACTTATTAACTGCTCTCCTTATTACTTACTGCCGTAGGATTGTTAGACCTAATTCATTCTAAATAACTACTAGATTAGCTTCCCTGTCACCTGCTTGATTATTCTCCACTTTTGTAGCTTCCCTTTCCTCCTCTCCGTCCGGTGCTTAGGAGCCGTGGTGGGAGAGGTAGGGGATGAAAGGGCTTAGTCTTTATGACTAATGGTTTTCGAACCACAACATTACAGGAGCTCCGGATGGGAGACAGGGACCAGCAGTCCAGGGTCCAGCACCAGCGGAGTACGGTGCGCATGGAGGTGGGACAGTCTAGCATCGGTGCGCCTGCGACCAGCTCTGTGAGTGATTAGTAGTTTCTTAGCTTCCGCGATGAGCGACTTGTAGTGAGGACTCTGATGTACTGGGCTCGAGCCCATTTATCTATTTTCCTATTATTATCTATTGATGGACTGGATGTGATTTCACTTTTATTTACATGTTTCTGTGGACTTGTTTACATTTTTGTATAAATGCTTCTCTCTCTTGTGATCGAAAAGGGCCGGCAGAATTGGCGTTTTGTAGTGGTTGCCTTCCCGTGAGTCGGTGCCACCGCAAAGCGGCAATTCTGGGCTAAGACCCCAGTGGTTGAAAAAGAAAAAAAAGGGGGTCTTACAAGTGGTATCAGAGGAGACCTCGATCGAAAGAGAAGTTGTCCACAAAAACCTTGGGCCACCCCTGTTCGAGCTTAGTTTGCGGACAAACTAGCAGCGGAAGCAGTGGTGTGCCCATAAGGGAAATTACATGTGAAAGTCCATCCTAACTCTTCTTAAATTCCATTCATTCGCTCTCTAACAAATGGAATTTTTACTTGTAGCCTGCGACGAACCCTACATCGCAGCAGGGGACACCTCAGGCTCCGAATGTGGTCCCGACTCCGCCAGCACCAGTTTCGTTCCAGCAGACGGAGATGGGGCAAATACTGACGGCCATCCTGGAGGCCTTCAGAGCTCAGCAAGCCCCGACCCCACAGCCAAACCCCGGGGCCAATTGGATGACGCTCTTCCGAGGACTTTCCCCTCCATCCTACCAGGGGACGGAGTCTGCAGTACGTACGGAGGAGTGGTTGGACACCATTTACGAGATGCTGGCAGGGATTCGATGCCCCACGGAGGAGGCAGTCGCTTTGGCAGTCTCCTGCTTAGAGTCACATGGAAAGAGATGGTGGAAATCTCAGCTGGACACCACCTTTGCAGGGATGGACTGTGCTGATATTACTTGGGAGGAGTTCAGAGCAACGCTCTTGGGACATTTTGTACCTCAGTCGGCGAGAGATGACCTGGAGGATAGGTTCCTGCAGTTGAGGCAGGAGAACAGGACTGTGGTGGAGTACTATCAGGAGTTCACTCACCTGGCCCGTTATGCGGACGCTTACCAGTTAGACGATGCTGGCTATGCCTGGAGGTTTTATAAGGGGCTGCAAGATGACATGAGGCAGGCCCTCCTTTTCGTCTCAGAGGGGAGTCTGGCCAGGATTCTGGAGATGGCTAAGAAGAGAGAGGCGGATCAGCTTACAGTGAGGAGCCGGAAGAGACCGGCTGATGATACAGTGATTGGAGGACGTAGAGACCGTCCTCGAGGCCAGGTTATTGGAGAGAGAAGGAACGGGGATCAGCCTCGTCAAGAGTTTGGGCAGGAGCAGAGGAGTCAGGGGGTATTGGCTCCCCAGCCTATACAGATGCTGGAAATGCCAAGGACAGCAGAGCAGCCACCGGTATGCTATCAGTGCAACCAGCCGGGGTATATCAAGAGGAACTGCCCTGTGAGGTGAGCACCCCCACCAGCACATCAGGGCGCTCCACCTCCCCGGCAGTTTGGCGGACGAGGACAGGACCGAGGATGGGGATTTCAGGATCGAGGCCGCAGGCCAGAGAGAGAGCAGGTGTATGCTCTAGACCTGACACAGCCCCGGAACCCGGAGCAGGTTATCATAGGTATGGCAGTACTTGTAAATTTTCTTCATATAAACTACTATTTTAAACATAACCTGGCTAGAAATTAAGAGAAGATAAACTACAAAAAGAATACTAAGACATTTAATTACCCCAGGCATAGTCTTCGTGAGCGGCAAGCCCGCTCACACCCTCTTCGACACTGGTGCATCGCAATCAATCCTGTGTCGGAGGATTTGTGACAAGTACTGGCAGAGTGGAGCCATTCACACGGGAAGTATGATGAGGTGTGCTCCTACCCGTTGGATCAGAAGATATTGACCTCTACTCATTTGTAAATGGAAGCAAGGATCCGGCGGAAAGGCGTTTGAGGCACCAGCGACGGTTCTGAAGATGCCAGATTACGATCTGATTCTGGGCATGACTTGGCTGTATTGGAACCATGCCCAGATCGATTGCGTGGCGAAGAGGATCACCATGAGGCACGGCGACTCCTTCATTGTTATCGAAGGTATTATACCAGCACCCCATACCTTACTATCGTCTGTGCAGGCCGTTAAGGCCCACCTGCAGGGGGAAGAAGTTTATCAGGTCCTCTTTGAGGCGGTCGTAGCCAAGGACTCCATTGCAGATATTCCAGTAGTGCCGGACTTCGCCGACGTGTTTCCAGAGAAGCTACCAGGGTTACCCCCGCACCGAGAGAAGGACTTTCAGATTCAGCTCGTACCGGGGGCTAAGCCGGTATCCAGAGCTCCCTATCGAATGGCCCCAAAGGAGTTGGTGGAATTCCGAAGCCAGCTTCAGGAGTTAGTGGAGGCCGGGTTCGTTCGGCCTAGCTCTTCACCATGGGGATCTCCGGTGCTGTTTGTTAAGAAGAAGGATGGGACCCTTCGATTGTGCATAGATTACCGGGCTCTGAACAGGTTGACAGTCCGGAACACGTATCCCTTACCAAGGATAGACGAGCTTTTTGACCAGCTGGAGGGAGCCCATTTGTTCTCAAAGCTGGATCTGAGGTCAGGGTACTACCAGCTTCGTATTCGGGAGGAGGACATCCCGAAGACGGCCTTTAGCAGCAGATATGGCTTGCACGAGTTTACCGTGATGCCGTTCGGGCTCACGAATGCACCCTCCGCATTCATGACTTTGATGAATCGGGTGTTCGAGGAGTATCTGGACGTCTTTGTCATTGTATTCATCGACGACATTCTCATCTATTCAAGGACGGAGGAGGAGCACGCGAGACATCTGGCCTTGACCTTGGGGAAGCTGCGTGAGCATGAGATGTATGCCAAGTACAGCAAGTGCCAGTTCTGGCTAAAGGAGATGGCCTTTCTGGGCCATGTCATCAGTGGAGCAGGTCTGGCAGTGGATCCTGCAAAGATCCAGGCAGTACGGGATTGGCCATCGCTAAAGTCGGCCACAGATGTTCGAAGTTTCTTGGGACTTGCCGGTTACTACCGGAAGTTCGTCGAGGGGTTCTCTCAGATTGCCCTCCCTCTTACGTCTCTGACGAAGAAGGAGTCCCCTTTTATATGGATGACTCGATGCGAATCTGCCTTCCAGGAGCTAAAGGATCGTCTCACCTCGGCTCCCATCCTTGCTCTTCCATCAGGGAAGGAGGGATTCCAGGTGTATACAGATGCTTCCTATCAGGGGATGGGTGCCGTTCTGATGCAGAACGGGCACGTAATAGCCTACGCCTCCCGTCAGTTGAGCAGCACGAGCAGAACTACCCCGTGCACGATTTAGAGATGGGGGCAGTCATTTTTGCTCTTAAGATCTGGCAGCACTATCTCTACGGGGTACATTGTGATATCTTCTCCGACCACAAGAATCTGAAGTACGTCGACACCCAGAAGGAGTTAAACATCAGGCAGAGACGCTGGGTGGAGTTTCTGTCGGACTACCAGTATACCATGCACTACCATCCGGGGAAGGCGAACGTGGTCGCAGATGCTCTGAGCCGGAGAGCGAGTACGACAGGAGTAGGCCCGCAACTGATGGCCTTGGAGTTGATTAGATCATTCGAGGAGATGCAGATTTCGCTAGTGTCTGAGGATGACCCGGAGCTGTACATGGAGTACCTGGGGTCGATGGCTACTACTGATGACATTCGAGATCGCATCAGAGATGGGCAGATGCTGGATGAGAGAGCTGAGACGATATTCCGTGCCTTGGAGGAAGGCACGACAGGAGATTACTCTTTGAGGGATGGGCTCCTGTGTTTCCGGGGCAGAGTCTACATACCAGCAGGAGGACGGATCCGGGAGGATATTTTGACGGAAGTTCACTGCAGCCGGTATTCGGTACACCCGGGGATCACCAAGATGGTAAAGGATTTAAAGAGGACGATGTACTTGCCGGGTATGAAGAAAGATATTACGTATTTTGTGACGCATTGTGAGGCCTGCCAGCTCGTGAAGGCGGAATGTAGGAACCCGGCAGGTTTGCTGCAGCCGCTTCCTGTGCCGGAATGGAAGTTTGAGGATATAGCCATGGACTTCATACATGGGCTACCTCGATCCCGTGCGGGGAATGACTCGATCTGAGTGATAGTGGACAGGCTAACAAAGGTGGCCAGATTCATTCCAGTGGCAAAGGGCGCACCAGTCAGTGTATTAGTACGGAGGTTCATTGAGCAGTTTGTGCGTTATCATGGGGTGCCCAAGACTATTGTTTCGGATCGGGATGGGCGGTTTACATCCAGGGAATGGAGGTCAGTCCAGGCCCATCTGGATTCTCGGTTGACATTCAGCACAGCTTTTCACCCTCAGACCGACGGACAGACAGAGCGCACCAACCGTACACTGGAGGATCTGTTGCGACTATGTATTTTGGACCGTGGCGAGCCTTGGGAGAGATTGCTGCCACTGGTCGTGTTTTCGTACAACAACGCTCATCAGTCCAGCATAGGCATGGCTCCATACGAAGCGTTGTACGGAAGGAGGTGCAGAACCCCACTATCATGGGTTCAGGATGAGGATCCGCAGGCACTAGGCTCGGAGTTTGTGGGAGATACAGATGCTCAGATTAGATTGATCCGAGACAGGATGTTGGAAGCCCAGAGCAGACAGGCGAAATACTACGATGCGAGGCATCGTCAAGTAGAGTTCCAGGTAGGAGACCGGGTTTTCTTGAAGATACTGCCGATGCACGGAGTCTCGCGGGTTCGCGGGCGGAAGAAGCTCAGTCCAAGATATATGGGGCCCTATAGGATCCTGGAGCGGATCGTCCCTTAGCCTATAGACTGGAGCTACCGCCGGAGTTAGCGGGATTGCATGACGTCTTCCACGTCTCCTCACTTCGGAGGGCTCTGCTACGCCCTGAGCAGCTGATTTCCTCGGCAGATGGCCCGGTGGTCTCGGATCGGTCAGTCAACTTGGAGCCTATCAGGATTGACGACACAGCAGTGCGTTCTTGCGACGGAAGAAGGTTTCGTTAGTCAAGGTTCTGTGGAACAATCATGGGCAGGAGGAGCATACATGAGGCCACAGGACTTGATGCGGCAAAAATACCAGGAACTTTTTCGTCAGGTATACCTCACAACCCCTCTGGACAATCAATTTGCCTTCCTGTTTTAAACCAATGGGACTGAAATTTCAAGAATAGGGCTAATCTTTTGATTATTGGGGTGTATATACCTAGTTAAGTGGGCGAATTAATCTTAGATTTGAAACCGCATAAAGCAAACATAACGTATAGATGTAATTTCTTTAATTCTCATGGGATGTTATAAGCTTCTTTTCCCGATTTGTGTCCCGTAGGCTTAACCTTGATTTCGGGGACGAAATCTTTATTTTGTTTATTGGGATTTGTAACATCCCATTTCAGGCTAGACCCCTAGGAGTCGGTTGGTTGTGGTAGAACCCTAGGGAGCCCAAAAATTGAAATAAAGCGACCAAGAATTCGGGTCACGGGTTGGTCACGCCCATGACCGACCCGTCATGCCCGTGACCTAGGGCATGACTCATTCGACGATCGTCGATCTCAGGGAGACGATCGTCGGACGCAGAATTTTCAACCCTGCCCTGTCACGCCCGTGACCTGGGGCGTGACTCCTTCGACGATCGTCGATCTCAGTTAGACGATCATCGGGCGCGGAATTTGCCTCATGGCCTGTCACGCCCGTGACCCGCAATGTCACGCCCATGACATAGGGCGTGACCACGTTCGATGATCGTCGATTTCAGTTCGACGGTCGTCGGCCAAGAATTGGCCATACGGGCATGTCACGCCGTGTTACCCCACAATGTCACGCCCGTGACATAGGCGTGACCACGTTCGACGATCGTCGATTTCAGTTCGACGGTCGTCAACCAGAATTAGTCACCAGGCATGTCACCCGTGACCCGCAATGTCACGCCCGTGACATAGGGCGTGACCACGCTCGACGATCGTCGATTTCAGTTCGACGGTCGTCGAACCAGAATTGGCCACACGGCCTGTCACGCCCGTGACCCAAGTGTCACGCCCGTGACCACCCTTCGACCGATCGTCGATCTCAGTTCGACGATCGTCGAACCCAGAATTGGCTAACCGGGCCTGTCACGCCCGTGACCTATGTGTCACGCCCGACCAACCGAAGGCGAAACGTCAGCCAGACTGAAATTTCCGTAACCGACGCCATAATAAATTCTGATTATGGGAATGAAAACCAAGAGTATTTATGGGCGTTTCCTACTTTAATTATTTAATAATTAAGGAAATGTTGTCCAATAGGAAATCGCCACCTGGCAAACACCTCTTCATCTCCAGCATTTCAACTGCCATTCGTCATAACCGAAACGTCATTAAGGGAATTATTAATGCCATGACGTTTCATCCTTTCCCCTCCCCACTTGCTGATCTATAAAGACTCCTAAGAGCAAGGGAAAAGGTTACACTCTCCATCAAACTGTTTCAGATTTCCCCCTTGCTGTTGAAGAATTTCCGGCGACGCCACCACCGCGCCAATGGCTTCCTTCCGACGCTCTGCACGCCTCCAGCCCGCGAACAAGGTCCTCCCCTCCCTCTTCTTTCTGCGGATAGATCTTAGAAATCGTTAGGAGAGATATCGGGCTCAAAAGAGCCAGATCGGGTGAGCGTATTCGTGGTTTTCCGAAAATTTCATGGTGGCGGGTTCGCCGGAAACGCCTCTCCGGCGGCCGTGCCGCCGCCGACGATAGCCCTCACCTCAACAGAGGTGGTGGTGGTGGCCGGCCAGGGAGATGGCTGGATGGCCGGGAATAGCTTTGGAAAAGCTACAGGAAATTAAAGGTTTTCAGGCCTCTGGTTTCGGGCTGTAGAAGAAGATGAACAGTGCCATTAATTAGATTTTATTGTTAAAATAATTTCTGAATGAAAATATCTGTCATTAAAATAATTTGGAAAAAATCCTAGAGGCTCCTACAGGAAAAGTGGTCAACATAGAAAATGTAGCCCTTGAAGTCTAGTTTAATTTAAATTTATTTCACTCGAATTTGGATCCTGGTTAGACCACAGCACCCTTTTTGGTGAGGTCTATCCATAGGGCTGTCCTGACCTTAGAAAAATTCCCACTCAAACCAGTCATCAAAATGACTTGAAATTTGGGGTGTGGCCTAATCTTACCTATATCTAGGTGCTATCCAAAAATGAGAATTTTTGGGAAATATTTTTCTATAGTTTTGAGAAAAAATTTTCAATAATCCTAGTTTAATTTAATTAGATAGTTTAAATAATTTCCAAACCCTCCCAAATTTTGGTGAGTGGTCCCTGGGTTCACCATAAGGTTTTGTATAATTTTTCATCTCATTTGGAGATGGTTTGGATTAGAAGTGATCAAACCTAAGTTTTGCCCTAATAAGGGGTCTTAGGTTAAAAGGTGCACTTTTGAGATTTGAGTGGTCAGATCACCTCAACAGAGGCTGAGATTTTTACCACTGGCTAGTAATATTCTCTAGCACCCCCTCATAGAGTTGAGGTGGATCGGGGTAAGTTTGCCCTAAGAACCAAGCCAAACCCTAAGGATGGATCTTGGTGGTTTGTGAAGGTATGGGTCCAATGACCTGGATTGACCCGAAATTGGGTGCATAGAACCATAGGGCCAATATAGTTCTCTGGATGGAAATTTTAGTAGATTGGAGACCGTTGGGATACCTAAAACCTAACCCTAGTTAGGGTGCAAATTTGTAGAGATAGGAAATGACACTAAATCACATTGAAAAGTATGAATTTAGGTAGAGTGAATTATAGGGATGGTACAAGCTCTGGATATTTTACTATGAATTTTAAGATTATTATTTTGGTACTTCATTAACGATTTAGTAGCTTGTATGATTTGCTTAGAAAGATTTATTATGGAACACACACTTCCTGGAAATTGATGAAATTTAGACAGAGAACGTTTATATATGGTTTAAATCTCTGTGAATTTTTATGGGATTTTTGGAAGTTTAATTCTAAAGGCTTGCTTCATTAAGTATGTTTTACCTTGATTATTTGATTAATCTTTAGTGGTGTTAGCAAGCTAGTAAAATTTTGATTTTTTGCACAAAGATCTTTTTTATACCATACTACTGATTAGTAATTTTCCTATAATTTTCCGATTGAGTAATTTTCAGTACTTCCTTCATTACATAGAATTAACGTGATTATACTGGATAAATTATTTAGAGGCTAAATACTTTCTGTAAAATTCTGGAAATTTGTATTTGAGGTTATCTTGCTGTTATTTAATGATCATGATTTTTGAGTAGCCATTACTTAGGAGGATCATGTAGTTCATGTTTAAAATGACCATGGCCCGTCCTTTGGGAAAATTAAATAAATATCAGATTAATTAGGAAAATTATAAGTTTCTGGATTTAGACAAATTATGATATGGTAGACCTCCAGTAAATATTATAGGAGATTTGGAAGATAATTTGGTGTACCTCCCCTTGTGTACCTCATATAGCTTAGGATGGTCTGCATATAGTAAAGCCACGGAATTCTGGTAGTTGATGGTTGGTAGGGCAAGTTAAGATTGAGTTCATCATTGGAAGTCAGGATAAGTAGAGTGTGAGACTGGTTAGGATAAGGGAGTACGGGAACGACGAAAGATCGTCCACCCCGGATAGGAATGGAAGAGTCTTATACTCTAGGGTTAGATCTAAAGTAACTAAAAGGGGATCGGGTTAAGGGAGATTAACCAATAACAATAAGTGCCTTGCGAAAGGGAACTTCGGGCCGTAATGCCGCGTCTTGGTTCCTAGTGCCCCTTGAGAGCCCTTCACGGGGTATACCGGGGGCAGTCCTGGGCTAACGTAAACCATAGGAATAATGAATTAAAAGAGCAACTAGTATAACTAGGGTTGCACATTTACACTCCCGATAGCTAGGAAAGTAGAATTATAGGATTGGTTGCCATTCAGACAGTAGCTCTGAAGGTAGATGCACGGACGGACTGTCCGGGGGCCGAGGGCTCGAGGGTTGGAGTACAGAATAAAGGTGGTGGGTCTTCGGTATCTGATTGTCGTTCACACCGACATCGGTACGCTGACTCGGCGGTGTGGGACACTTAGCCTAAGAAAGTCTGGTGGGTACAGCCAGCAGTAGTACGCGGATACTCTAGGTTGTGTTCTTCTAGGGGCGTACGGAAGGGCTAGGCCTAGTAGTATGGATGCCCGCCTAGGAGTGGGGGGCCCGACCCACTGTCTCCGTTTGCCACTACGGAGGTTCCTGGGAGTGAAGCTAGCTGCCCGAACAGGGGGAACTAAAGGTCTGTGCGCATAGAGTCGTGTGCGTGAGTTGCACTTGCATGAATCATGGCATAGCATATCACTACACTCATAATTGCATACAACCGACACCCCAACGTATAAATCGGTATGGGACTTTTTATACGATGGGAGCCTTGCAGAAGACCCCTTAACTTATAAGTTTGTATGGGCATTCATATAAGTTAAGGTTACATACTTATTTACTTGCTTGTTTACTTACTGTTCTCTAGCTATCTTTTTATACAATTGCTACTTATTAACTGCTCTCCTTATTACTTACTGTCGTAGGATTGTTAGACCTAATTCATTCTAAATAACTACTAGATTAGCTTCCCTGTCACCTGCTTGATTATTCTCCACTTTTGAAGCTTCCCTTTCCTCCTCTCCGCCCGGTGCTTAGGAGCCGTGGTGGGAGAGGTAGGGGATGATAGAGCTTAGTCTTTATGACTAATGGTTTTCGAACCACAACATTACATGAGCTCCGGATGGGAGACAGGGACCAGCAGTCCAGGGACCAGCACCAGCGGAGTACGGTGCGCATGGAGGTGGGACAGTCTAGCACCAGTGCGCCTGCGACCAGCTCTGTGAGTGATTAGTAGTTTCTTAGCTTCCGCGATGAGCGACTTGTAGTGAGGACTCTGATGTACTGGGCTCGAGCCCATTTATCTATTTTCCTATTATTATCTATTGATGGACGGGATGTGATTTCACTTTTATTTACATGTTTCTGTGGACTTGTTTACATTTTTGTATAAATGCTTCTCTCTCTTGTGATCGAAAAGGGCCGGCAGAATTGGCGTTTTGTAGTGGTTGCCTTCCCGTGAGTCGGTGCCACCGCAAAGCGGCAATTCTGGGCTAAGACCCCGGTGGTTGAAAAAGAAAAAAAAGGGGTCTTACACCAAGTTTGCCATTCAGCCATGCATTGACAGTGCTTGTGATATTCACCAGTTTGATGCTTCTCCCATTAAGGGATTCTTCAAACTTCTTTGCCTCAGATAATTTATTTTCTAATAAAACTATTTGTTCCTTAAGAATATTTATGTTTTCCTTAAGTTTAGTATTTTCAGAAGACAAGTTGTTCATTTCAATTAGTTTGTCTCTAAGAAGTTTTATTTCCTTCTCAGATTTTATTAAGTCATTACATAATAATTTAAAATCTGTTTTAAATTAATCTGAAGTAAAATCAAATGAGGAGATTACCCGATCTTCTTCAAATTCTGATTCAGACTAAGAATTACTGCATGATGCATTGATTGCCATCAAGCAGACTTCTTTAGCCTTTGCTTATTTTTCATCTTCACTTATGCTGGATGAAGATTCAGATTCTGTATCACTCCAAGTTTCGGCAACAAATCCTCTCTCCTTCTTCTTGTGTTTGCTGGAAGAAGGTTTGTTGAAGTGCATCTTAGAGTCTTTTTCTTTCTTCTTGTCCTTCTTTTGATTATTAGGACACTCTGGAAGAATGTGACCTGTCTTCCTGCAACCATAACACACAATTTCTTTAGTTGGTGTCCTATCATACCTTGGTTTGTCTTCATTTCTGGAAGATATTCTCCTGAAGTCTTTCCTTGCCATTTTATAGAATCTCTTAGCCAAGAGACTTATACGATCTTCATTCCCTGGAGATTTTTCTTCTTCCTCAGTAGCTTGGAAAGCAATACTTTTCTCTTTCCTTACTGGGGTAAAGACTTTTGTTCAACTTCTTTGGTTCTGATGAGCTGCTCATAAGATTTGAGCTTGCCCAACAGGGTCTCTGTTGTAATCTCATTTAAACTTCTGGCTTATTTGATTGGCCAGATCCTTGAATCCCATGTGCTAAGGAAACACTTGAGGATCTTATCATTGACCTCTATCAATGTGATGTCCTTCTCTATGGCTTTTAGCTCATTGATGATGAGACTGAGTCTTGTGTACATCTCAGCAACTGATTCAGATTCTCACTTCTTGAAATTTTCATATTGAGAGAATAAGTGGGATCTTCTGTCCTTTCTCTCATTAGTAGATCCAGCAACTATTGTGTTGAGGGAGTTCCAGATGTCCCTTACTAAAGAGCATTTAGCAACCTTCTGGAAAATGTCATCTGACATTGTTTGAGCTAAGATGTTCATAGCTTTAGCATCATCAATCTTTGCTTTCTTCTATGCTTCTGTCCATTCTGGTGGTGATACAACACTTGTACTTGTTGTTGCCACTGGTAGAGGTGGACCTGTGAAAATAGAGTTGTAGATGTCTTCATCAATAGAGTTCATATAAAGCCTAATCCTTGCCTTCCATAATGCAAACTTATTTAGATTGTACACAGGAGGTCTAGTGCTTGAATATTCCTTATTCTGTGCCATGATAAATTTCTAGGAAAAAATAAAATCTATCAGATCTTATGGTTCAGGTGTTAGCCTATAAAACTAAAGAACCACCCTCTGATACCAATGTAAAGTGAGGGATAGATCTACTTTACACTAGGGGGGGGGGTGAATAGGGTATTTTAAAAACTTAATTTAGTTTTATAGTGGATTTAAAAACTAGTGATATATATATATATATATAGAAGAATCACATCACACAAATAAGAAAGAATAACAATCACAGATGACACAAGGAAATTTATAGTGGTTCCCCAATAAACCTGGGTATATCCAATCTTCTACCACCCTGGTAGGAATCTACTACAGGTTTTCGATCAGGTGCCCTGCCACCACAGGTTTTTACTCAGGTGCCCTGCCACCACAAGATCTATTTTCTAAGGGAGATCTAGCAACCCTTTGAGCTTTTGATCAGGTGCCCAAAAACCAACTTAAGTCTTTTGATTAGGAGACTTAGAAACCAAAAGATAACTTTTGAAGGGAGTTAGAAACCTTGTACATAGTTTATGAAAATAAACAAAAGATGATGATGTCTTCTCTATCAATATTCTCTGAGAAGACTAGTGGATGTTGAAGAAGAAAGCTCCCCCTGATTTGAGTAGAGTTTATGATCAGGAGAGGGAGTCCTTTCTTCAAGGTGTAGGCATTCTTGTATCTGAGAGATGAAGACTTTGCACAAGCAGAGATTGAAGATCTAATTCTGTAAGAGCGTGTGTTGATCTGGAAGTCTCTAAGTCAGTATATCTAAGTTTGTATATCTGAGTGAGTAACCAAATGTGTGTAACCTTGAGGCTGTAATCTTCTGTACATATATATAGAATGCTGAGAAGAATTCAAACATTTGAATGAATCAATTCTGAAACGTCTGTGAATGGTAACTGCCTTGGAAATTGGTTAGAATAATAACTCTGTGATAAATCCATATTTAATACTGTCTCTAAACAACTATATTCATTAGATATTTGGAATTAAATATCAGAGTCGTAGCTGTCTGTAATTAAGCCTTTAAATTATTCTGCCTTGAGAATATAATCAGCCTGAAATTAAGCCTGAAACTATTCTGCATTCTGTAAAAAAAACTGACTAAAACACTATAAAGAATTAGTTCAAACTCAACAAGCATTTCGTCGACCTGAGCCTGGAGTTCGTCGAACTGAACCTTATTATTTAGTCGACCTGAGCTCAGAGTTCGTCGAGCTGAGCTTGAATTTCGTCGAGCTGAGTTTATGAGTAGAGATCGGAGTTCGTCGAACTGAATCTGTTATTCGTCGAACTGAGCTTGGCTATCGTCGAGCTGAATATACAAAGCTGAGATCAGAGTTCTTCGAACGAAGCTCTGCTTTTGTCGAGCTAAACCCATAGGAAGAACTCTGAGTTCGTCGAGCTGAGCTCGGCGATCGTCGAACTGCACTCAGCTTTCGTTGAACTGATTTCTGCATTCGTTGAACTGCTTTTCTCTGGGTTTCTTCTGAAGTAGAAACCCAGAAAAGAATAACCTATGACCCTAGGCTATACATGTTGGGTCAAACTAATCATCCTAACCAAGTGATAGTGATCTTAGCCCAAATCAGTAATAGGGTTCTAGCAACATGATCCCTTGTATCTTTTAGAATTCAGATGCTTGGTTGGTTCCTTAGATGGACCCATTGGGGCTTTACCCTTAGGCTTAGGTTTCTTATTAATCTTATTGTCCTCAATATATCCTACAACACTTCTAAATGGTATAGAAAATGTATCAATAATAGGTAGCACAGACTTAGGTCTTGAGAACTATTTCAGGAGTTGTCTTTCCTAAAAAAGCTTTGCTTCCAGGTCTTTGATAGTCTTGGCTTGTTCTACAATAGTCTCAATCTGACTACCTATTTTATTGGTTAAGTCTATGAGCTTTAGTTTTTTAAGGTCCAACTTAATGTTGGCCCTCTGCAACTGTAAAGGTACTGCTCTCAGAGACTCTATTTATTTGGCTTGTTCCTTGACTAGCTCTTTGCTTGTAATCAAAGACTTCAATAACTTCCTATATCTATCGATGAGTGTGTTGAAATCTGCTTCAGAATCTGAACCATGTTCACTATTATTAGAAGAATGTGAACATGATTCGTTCTTTGATGCTGATTTAGAGCCTGAGGCAAGACTAGTAGTAAGATGTTTTACCTTAGCAGATTTTGAACAATCCAAATCTTCTTCTTATGCTAAGGTCATCATCCCTTGATATGTATAGTGTTCACTATCACTGGATGACAGTGTGGTTCTTCTTCTATTTCTTGCCTCCTCAATGGCCATTAAACCCAAAACAATCTCCTTTTCTTCTGATTCAGATGAATGTATCTCACTATCTGAAAGAGTGGAGTGCTTCTTGGCCAAGAGGCTTTTGTAAAACTTTTTATGCTGTCCAGTCTTCAAATTTTCAGACTTTTTCTCCTTCCTTTTTAATAGGCAGTCAGCAGTGACATGCCCTTGCCTGTTACAGCAATAGCAAATAAGATTAGTCTTAATGTGTTTATTCTGAGAAGAACCATACCTGTCCCTATATTTCTTTTTCCTTGGTTTCTCTAAGTGATCTTTCTTCTTGTGAGACGAGTCTCCAAATGGACCCTTCCAGCTGCCCTTCCTTCTTCTCCTTAACATCTTCTTGAATTGTCTTGAGAAGAGTGACAGTTTTTCTTCAGTCATGTCCCCTCCTGATGAGGAAGTTTCTGTGCATTCTGAGACTACATCCTGTCTTTATGAGGGAGCAGATTTCTCCCTGACTTTCCTGGATATCTCAGCCTTTAGGGCCAAAAACTTTTCTCTGTTGAGTGCTCTTGCTGAGTCTTCTTCAGACTTCCTGAGATTCAGTTGTAGCTCATGAGACATCAGCTTGCCAAATAGAACCTGAGGGTCTTTATTAACTAAGTTGCCCATTTCTCTAATAGCACAAATCTTGATGTCTCATATCTTATTCAAGGACCTCAAAAACTTGTCATTGAGTTCATAATTGGTGAATTTTCTGCCATATGTTCTCAGGTTGTTCACTATTCTGAAAAATTTCTCAAAGCACTCTGCCACTGTGTATTTCTTGTCTTGCCCGAAGGCTTCATACTACTGGTTTAATAGAGATTTTCTGTCATCTCTAACCTCATCAGTGCCTTCCATATATACAATCAATGATTCCCACATTTCTTTGGATGCTTTGCAATGAATCAAGTTTTGAAATGTGGAGTCATCTATAACACTGACAATTATGTTCTGAGCCCTCTTGTCCATAGAGGACAGAATTATCTTATCCTTGTCCATCTCCATATAGGTCTTAGGTATCCTTATGTTGGCATCAAGAACTGACACTTTCATAGGTATGAAAGGTCCTTCCAATACTGTGATGTATATTCTTGGATCTGTAGCCTCCATGAAGAGTCTAACACTTTCCTTCCAAATCCCAAAGTTTTCTTTAGAGCAGACTGGGAGTTTGATGGATTGGTCTTCTCTTTGAGCCATGATTTGATCTCTATTAATCCTTAGGATTCTCACTAGGCTGCTATGCCTTTACAGTGAAACTCCCTCTAATACCAATTGTAAAGTGTTTTTTTAGGATAAAGAGTGACCTAGAGGAATAGGTCCAATTTAAATTTTGGCTACTTTTAAATCATAGAAATTTCCTAGTCTGTTTATTAACACAATCACAATATTCAAGAACATTGTTGATCTACCAAATACAACACAAATCTAAGCTTACCAATCACAACACAAACTAATTTTAATAATCATAGTACACATCAGAGCACAGCACAACACATCACAAAAGTTTTATAGTGGTTCCCCAATTTATGGGCACATCCACTTCCCCCTTCGCCTATCTAGCAATGAGCCAGATTCGGCCAAACTTCTTCTTTATTTTTCTTAGATCCTCAGATCTTACATCTCAGAGCCCAGCTAACTCCTACAACTCAGACAGAATAATGTCCTACCTCAGATCCTCAAGATCTTATAACTTAGGTTCCTCTTCAAGAACCCTACCTCAGAATGATCCTCCACTCCTACTCCTCAGGCAAACCCTTGACCTACAACCTCAGAACCTTCCAGTTCCTACAGCTCAGAGAAATACCCCTTCTCCTACGTCAGGCTTACAACCCTACCTTAGCCTTTATAATTTAGGCTTACAACTCAGATCTATTAATAGATCTTAAGAAATTAATATAACAGAAGGAATTGGTGTTTCAAAATGTAACCCATGAAGAAAGTGATTGGTGACTTCTTCTTGATCAGATCTTGATGTGTAAACTTCTCCCTTAATCCTGGTTGTTAAGAAAAAGGTCCAACCCTTATTATCATTTTCAAAGCTTCTTGAAAGATATAGGCTTTGGCATGAGTGACCCCCTGTCCCGGTAAATCCACTGACATCTGACAGTTCTGACAGCTATCAGAACTTCAGGCTTTGAATTCTGGACTTAGAAAAAATTTCTGTCTGAGAGCTTCTGCATGAAGGTGTTGACATCAGTTCTGAGTGCTGACACTTCTGTACTTAGATTGTGTCGACACCAGTCCTGGATGTCGACACTTCTCTTATAGGGATGTCGACAACAATCGAGTGTGTTGACACTACTAGCTTCTTGTCTCAACACAAGTTATATAAAAGGTGTCGACACTAGTCCTGAGTATCGACACAACTGGTTTCCAGTCTCGACATAACTTCTGTAAAATGTGTCGACACTAGTCCTGAGTGTTAACACAACTTACTTCTAGTATCGACATAACTTATGTAGAATGTGTCGACACTAGTCCTATGTGTAGACACAGCTTCCTTCCAGTCTCGACATAACTTGTGTAGAATGTGTCGACACTAGTCCTGAGTGTCGACACAGCTTGCTCTTTGACTAACGGTGTCGATCCAAGTCCTGGGTGTCGACACAGCTTGCTTCCTATCTCGAAACTACTTGAATAAGGGCGTCGACACTATTCCTGAGTGTTGACACAACTTGATTCCTTGTCTCAGCACTGCTTCTACAAAGGTGTCGACACTTGTCTTGTGTCTCGACACTTTTGTACTTAGTTTATTTTTCTTCAACATAGAAACTGCACATGTAAACTCAACATACATCAAATACAAATTTGTGTATATCATTGAGTTGAAAGGGCTTCTCCAAATCAGGTACACAATTCCCAATGCACCCAATAATCTTCTCCTCTCCCTCATAATAGGCGTGCAGAGCCTATGCAGCAGGATAAGGAATCAGAGTTTATAGAAGCCTGCCCGATCTTGTCTTTTGATCCTAAAACACTCAAGTATGAAAGGTATTCAGACAGGTATGTCACTTTCAAAATTCCTATGGAAGATCTTCTGCCAATTCTTATAAGAATGCCAGAGTTTGAAAAGCCTTAGCGTATAAAATCTAAGATTAAATATCGACATGAAGAGCTTTTCTACAAATATCATAAGGATATTGGTCATGTCACGGAAGATTGTCGAGCTCTTTGGAAACTGGTAGATCAATTTGCAAAGGCAGGAAAATTGCAAGATTTTGTTGTCCTATGATCCTCCAGCGCATTTCCCACTGACAAAGTCGATGGTGCAAATGAAGATTTTTTTTTTCAATAATGAATGGTGCAAATGAAGATTTTGTTTTTCAGTCGCATATGTGTAGTGGCAATCTCGCCCGACATCAGTCACAGATATTAAGAGTTAACCCCGCTCGAATCACTCGCGGATGGGTTATAATAAAACGCTTCTCTATTAGCGATGTTTCTCCTCTTTTTATTTAAATTTAGAGCTTATGTGACCTTTGTGAGGAAAGCAAAGCACCACGCACCTGCCCACCTGGTCACATAAGTCTGTGGATCCTCCTGTTCTTTGCAGGTTATAATTCTCGTTTTCTCACATCACAAGATAACAACTCTTGGTTTCTCATATTGCAAGATCAACTTGCCCAAGTTTACATCTTTGGTGACCTCGTGAGGAAAGCAATGCACCATGCGCGCACCTGCCCACTTGGTCACTTAAGTCTGTAATTTATTCTACAGTTCGAAATGGTTTTCTCTTCAAGGATACGGTAGTCGCCAGCTAAAAGTATAAAGATCTGGCGATCATCTAAGCGCGGATGGAATTCTGTATCTGTACAAGTCGCACCATTAGCTTTATCCAACGAACCAGGTTTTTGCGGCATCATATTTATTGGACATTATGTTTGCGGCCTGACATATCTGGTTTATTTGGCAAAGTTATCAGTCGAATTATTATTCCGCAGGCTGTGCGGTCATATACTTCGGCATGATCTTTCCGACTTATTTTCTGAAGTCCGCAGGCCGCGCAGTTATAGGTTTTCGGTTTGATCTTCTCGACTAACATTCTAGTCGAGAAGGTTTATATGTTTGGTCTACTTCTGCCAGATTGATTCGGCCTGAGACAGCTGAGTTATATTATTCATTCTTAATAACCTGCAACGTGTCACTTCAAGGTTTATATGTTTGGTCTATAACTAGTCGGCTTATTTTTCTATTGGTCATGCTATTAGCAGAAGCATTTCGGGTAGTCTATTTAAATGCTTATGTAAGATGCTATGTAAGAAGCTGCAGCGGTTAACGCACCTAGCCGCACAGCTTGATATTCAATATGTATATACTATCAAAGATGCTATAGGTTGTTCCTTCACACAATCAAAATACGAACTACTTCGATTTTCATCAAAGCCATAGCCATCAGTTTTGTTATCTATCTTTATGGCTTATCAGCGGTTAACCGCACTAGCCGTGCGGCTTGAATTCAATGTGCATATTACCAAGTAATCTGCAGGTTGCTTATAACAACAAACCTTCTCGCAATACAAATGCGGTCTTCTTATCGGTTTTTAAATAAGTCGCAACCAACAGTTGATTTATATTAGTAATTATCTTATTGGCGACTACTCACCTAACCGCCCCGTTTGTGGCTCTACAAATATTTTAAAGGACCATCGGATTGCTAAAGCTTGCAAGCATTTGCTACAACGATTGATCTTTTTTTGCGGCTAACTGGAAGGAAGCCGCAGAGTTATACGTTCACATTGATTTTCATTCGGTTAATTCTTTAGTTTTCCTTTTTAATCGGAAGCAAGTTAGAAAGATAAAGCCATGCGAATAGACAAGTAAAATCATAGTGGAATGCAAAATGAAGAAGGTAAAGTGTACTTTCATTTCTTAAGTGTATGGTTAAAATGAATATCAGATTATCATCTTGGTTGAGGCCCATAAGAATTTTCTTATATAAACGTCTATATATATGTTTACCTGCAGAGATGAGCAGGAGTTCGCAAGTTCTTTTCAGATACTCGCGTTATATGTTCTCATATCTGCTTCTTAATCTTTTTCAGATTTTAGCAGGTATTCACGAGTTCTCTTCAGGTACTCACACTATATTTTTCTATCATATATGCTTCTTACTCTTTTGCAGAGCTTAGTAGGAATTCGCGAGTTCTCTTCAGGTACTCGCGTTTACTTTTCTTTTTACCTGCTTTAACTTCTCTGTTTCAGAGATTAGTAGGTGCTCGCAAGTTATTTTTAGCTACTCGCATTTTCATTTATTTTTATCTGCTTTGACTTCTCTTTTGCAGAGATTAGCAGGTGCTCGCGAGTTCTCTTCAGGTACTCGCGTTTACTTTTCTTTTTACCTGCTTTAACTTCCCTTTTGCAGAGATTAGCAGGTGCTCGCGAGTTCTCTTCAGGTACTTGCGTTTTCATTTCTTTTTACCTGCTTCGACTTCTCTTTTGCAGTGCTCGCAAGTTCTCTTTAGGTACTCACGTTTTCATTTCTTTTTACCTTCTTTAACTTCTCTTTTGTAGAGATTAGTAGGCGCTCGCGAGTTCTCTTCAGGTACATGCGTTTACTTTCTTTTTACCTACTTTACCTTCTCTTTTGAATGAATTAGCAAGCGCTCGCGAGTTCTCTTTAGGTACTCGCATTTTCACTTCTTTTTACCTACTTTGACTTCTCTTTTGCAGAGATTAGCAGGTGCTCGCGAGTTCTCTTCAGCTACTCGTGTTTTCATTTCTTTGTACCTGCTTTAACTTCTCTTTTGCAGAGATTAGCAAGTGCTCGCGATTTCTCTTCAAGTACCCGCATTTTCATTTCTTTTTACCTGCTTTGACTTCTCTTTTGCAGAGATTAGCAGGTGCTCGCGAGTTTCTCTTTAGGTACTCGTATTTTCATTTTCTTTTTACCTTCTTTGACTTCTCTTTTGCAGATATTAGCAGGTGCTCGCGAGTTCTCTTCAGGTACTCGCATTTTCATTTCTTTTTACCTGCTTTAACTTCTCTTTTGCAGAGATTAGCAGGTGCTCGCGAGTTCTCTTCAGGTACTCGAATTTTCATTTCTTTTTTACTTACTTTGACTTCTCTTTTGTAGAGATTAGCAGATGCTCACGAGTTTCTCTTCAAATACTCGCGTTTACTTTTCTTTTTACCTGCTTTAACTTCTCTTTTGTAGAGAATAGCAGTTGCTCGTGAGTTCTCTTCAGGTACTCACGTTTCCTTTTCTTTTTACCTGCTTTGACTTCTCTTTTGCAGAGATTAACAGGTGTCACGAGTTCTCTTCAGGTACTCGTATTTTCATTTTCTTTTTACCTGCTTTGACTTCTCTTTTGTAGAGATTAGCAGGTGCTCGCGAGTTCTCTTCTAGTACTCGTGCTTCATTCTGTTTCTAGTACTTGCTCTAATTTCTATTTTGCAGATCTTAGTAAGAAGACGTTCGCATGTCTTCTTCACTTCGCTGGTTCATTTCAAGTACTCACGAGATAGTCTCTTTTATACTTTCTTTGACTCTTCTCCCTTGTAGAAGAAAAGGTAAGTTTGTTCACAAACCCCTTTTTAGCAGAGACATCAGGTACTTGATCTCTTTTTTGTACACCTTTTTTTTGGTAGTCTTTGAGGGACGGATCATGATTTTCGTGGGTAAGTCCTACTTTTTAGAAGTTCTTTTCGAAACTTAAAAAAGTACGGGGATTATGTTAACCCAGAAATTATTGATCCTCTCCAATGCAGCCATTTTTTACTTTTCTTCTATAGGTCACTCGACTCAAAAGGTCTAGTCCGCCCATAGATGGACGACCTCCCTTCAGAGCTCGCCTAGCAGGGGCGGCCCGCTCTTCGAGTCCGCCCAGCAGAAGCGGCCTGCCTTCTGAGTCTTCCCAGCAGGGGCGGCTTGCTCTTCCTATCCGCCACCCAGGGGCGGCCTGCTTTTCTTGTACTCCCAGTAAGGGCGGCCTGCTCTTCGAGTCCGCCCAGCAGGGGCGACCTGCCTTCTGAGTCCGCCCAGCAGGGGCGGCCTGCTCTTCCTGTCCGCCCAGCAGGGGCGGCCTACTCTTTGAGTCCGCCCAGTAAGGGAGGCCTCCTCTTCGAGTCCGGCCAGCAGGAGTGGCCTTCCTTCTGATTCCGCCCAATAGGGGCGGCCTACTTTTCCTGTCCGTCCAGCAGGGGTGGCCTGCTCTTTGAGTCCGCCTAGCAGGGGCGGCCTGCTCTTCTTATCTACCCAGCAGGGGTGGCCTGCTTTCCGAGTCTGCCCAGCAGGGGCGTCACATTATCCACCCAACACGTTTGACCAGCTCTCCGAGTCAACCCAACAGGGGCAGACTCCTTTCTCAATCTGCCTAGCAGGGGGGACCTCTCTTTGGAGTCCGCCCAATAGGGGAGACCTCCATTCCGAGTCTGCCCTATAGTGGGCGACCTCTTCTCCAGTCCGCCCAAAAGTGGGCTACCTCTTCTCCAATCCACCCATAAGGGGGTGACCTCTTCTCCAGTTCGCCCAGCATAGGCGGACTCCATTTCTATCCTCTCAAACCGTTGGGGTGAAGTCACTAGGCCCAGTTCTAGAAGATTCCTCCTCGGGCCTATAAATATGCCCCCATACCTCTTTAGAAGGGGATGTTTGAACCCCAACTTGTTTAGGGTTGATTTGGGCTAGGTTCACTATTAGGATTCTCAGATGACCCACATTGCATAGTCTAGGGTCATAAGTCTTTATCAGGGTCTAGGTCAAGTCAGCAAACCTAGAGTGATTGGTTTTCACCTTTAGAAGGCTTAGAGACAGAAGACCTCCAGAGAAAGCAGTTTTTTAAGAGTCAGAAAAAGCATTCGACGATAACTGAACTCAGCTCGACGATCATCGATCTCGGATCGACGAACTCAAAGTTTCTTCTCTAAGTTGAGATCGACAAAAGTTCAGCTGAGATCGACAATTTGTCAGCTTATACCAGAAACTCAGCTCGACGAAGTGTTATCTCAACTCGACGAATTTGGAGCTTCATTCGACGATTTCTACCTCTTGTCTGCTATCTTCAGTTCGACGATATTAGATCTCAGGTCAATGAAATTTATTGAGCTCGAAAATATTCTCCCAGATTCAGTTCGACTATTTTCTCTCAGTTTCAGTTTGACTAAGGCAGAAGTTTTTCAAATTTTATTATATTATGTCTGTAATGCTCTGGTAATTAATGCTCAATATTCTTATGAATATAGTCACTCCATATCAGCATTAATTATGTTTTTCACAGAGTTATTACTTGACTTATTTACTGGGACAGTTGAGGAAATTCATTTAATACAAATTCTAGTCGTTCAACTCCCAGATTCTCTGTAGTCAATCAAGGAAAAGGAATTCAAAATTCAAATGCTATAATCTGCAAGGAATATATAATTTTTTCTTTTTCTTCAAGACAAATAATAATACAGAGAATAAGAAAAGAAGTAATACATACAGAAAATAAGAACACACAGAAAAAGGAGTCAGGAATGCATTCTTACTTCAGGAATTTTCAAGAGACAAAATCATCAACATCTGTCTGAAAGTTTCCTGAAGATCTTTAAGCAGTCTGAAGGCCTACACCCTGAGCAAATCTCTCTCTCTCCTGAACCATTCTACATCTCAGGGGGAGCTTTGACAACAACATAATCTAATAGTCTTCTCTCAGATTATTGATAGAGAAGAACATCATCTTTATTTTCTTTCACCACTGTAAAAGGGTTTTTAACTCCCTTCAAAAGTTATCATTTGGTTGTTAAGTCTCCTGATCAAAAGACTTGTTTGGTTTGGGCACCTGGTTAAAAGCAAAGGGTTGCTTTAGGATCTGTGGCAGAGTACCTGATCAAAAACTGTAGTGGATTCTTACCATGGTGGTAGAAGAGTGGATGTACCCAAGTTTTAGGGGAACCACTATAAAATCTTTGTGTCGTCTGGATTGCTCTATTTTTTTTGTTGTGCTGTGATTTTTGTGTTTTGTTTTCTGCCTTCATAAATATAGTTATCACTTATTTTAATCCACACTAAAAATTAATCAAAAGTTTTTAAAACTCTATTCACCCCCTCTAGAGTTAGTGTGATCCATCCCTTCACTTTCATTTGGTATCAGAGGTTAAGGTTGTTTGGTTTCACAAGCTAACACCTGAACCAAAAGATCTTTGGTAGATCCCATTTACTCTATTGTCTTTCTAAATCATGGCACAAAATAAAGAATATTCAAGCACCAGACCTCCAGTGTGCAACCTTAACAAGTTTGCACTTTAGAAGGTAAGGATTAGGCTGAATTCCATTGCTGAAGACATCTACAATTCTATTTTGACAGGTCCCCCACTACCATTGGCAACTACAAGCACCATTGTTGTTCCACCACCTGAGTGGACTGATGCAGAGAAGAAAGCAAAGGTTGCAGATGCTAAAGCTATGAACATCTTAGCTCAAACCATGTCTGATAATATATTTCAAAAGATAGTTGAATGCACATCAGTAAAGGCCATTTGGGATTCCCTCAACCAAATGGTAGTAGGATCTGTTGATGAGAGGAAAGATAGAAGATCCCTTCTCATCTCATAATATGAAAATTTTAAAAACGATGAATTAGAGTCAGTTGCAGATATGTATAACAGACTCAGCTTGATTGTTAATGAGCTGAAGAACTTGGATAAGAATATCTCATTAACAGAGATTAATGATAAAATCCTTATGTGCTTCCCCAGCACATGGGATTCTAGGATCTGGCCAATCAAGGAGGCTAGAAGCATAAATGAGATTTCTACTGAGTCTTTGTTAGGCAAGCTCAAGTCCTATGAACAGCTAATCAAGACCAGGGAAGCTGTTTAACAAAAGACTCCTACCTCAGGAAGGAAGGAGCAAAGCATTGCCTTTAAAGCATCTGAAGAATCTGAAACTCTTCCTGCCAATTAAGAGCTAATGAGCCTATTATTTAAAAGATTCTATAAATTGGCAAAGAAGGACTTCAGAAGAAGATCAACAAGAAAGGAGGATAAACCAAGGTATGACAAGACTCTTACCAAGGAAAGATAGAAGATCAACATGAAAGGAGGATAAACCCAGAATTTGGGTATGATTACTCAACAATGGGTGCTCGACGAAATCAATATATTTAGTCGAACAGAGATCGATGATCGTGGAATTCAGAACATGAGTATTATCATTCTGTGAACCGAGATCAACGATATAAATACTTTTCGTCGACCTCAGCTCGATGAACTCAACTAAATTTGTCGACCTCAAATTTTGGAAACAAAAATTTTAATTTCTATCAAACTAAATATCAGAAATCAAAATTTGTTAACCCCTTTACTAAATGGATAATACCACCTAGAAGATTTCACCCCTTAGGTTATAAAAATCAACCAAAATTTTATTTTATTTCTAGTTATAAATTTGAGAAGAATCAAGGACCCAAGATTACCTGGGTCAAGAACACCTTATTTATTTTCTTGCAGGTGATGGACTATCCTACCACAGAGTAACAGTGGTACTTGGATAGTGGATTCTCATAGCATATGATAGAAGGTTATGGGAATGTTTTAGTTTGAGCTGTTACTTTCAAGAAGGTAGCCTATGTGAGTAGTCTCAAGCATGATATCCATAAGCCAATTATATGATGAAGATTATCAGGTATCATTTACTAAATTTTGTTGTATTATTACATTTGATAGTAACAAAGTTGTTTTAACTGGACTTAGGGAAGGAAACATATATGTAGTAAATTTTAAGTAAGCTAGTTCAGAGATTTGCTTATTTAATCAGATTAGTAATACAAATGACTTATGACATAAAAGACTAGGAGATATAAACTTAATATTTCTAAACTATCTAGGGACAACCTTGTTAGAGGATTACCTTCTGGCCTCTATAAGAAGAAAAGTATCTGCAGGGCTTGTCAATTAGGCAAGCAAACTAAAAATAGTTTTAAATCAATTAATAAGAGTGATTCACCAATAATCTTGCACTTGCTACACATGGATCTTTTTGGCCCCATTGCTGTACAAAGTCTGGGAGGGAAATCTTACACTTTAGTTATTATTGATGACTTCTCTATATTCACTTGGGTGTTCTTTCTGAGAAACAAGTTAGATAACTTTAAAGTTCTTACAGATTTTCTTAGGAGCATAAAGATTAAGTACTACTCAAGTTGCATTGATCAGAAGTGATCATGGCACTGAGTTTGAATCTCTTCATATGCAAGAATTCTGTGAGAAGGAAGGTATCAAACATTGCTTCTCTGCTCCTAGAACTCCTCAACAAAATGCGGCGGTAGAAAGGAAAAATAGAACCCTTATTGAATCTGCAGGGACATTGCTTCTAGATGCTTACTTGCCCCTATAAATTTAGGCAAAGGCTGTAAGCACATCAAACTATGTTCTGAATAGAAGTTTAATACATAAACTTAAGGGCAAGACTCCCTATGAATTGCTCAAAGGGAAGCAACCTAAAATAGATTATTTTAGAGTTTTTGGCTGTAAATGTTACATTCACAATAATAATAAGAAACATCTTAGAAAATTTGAAGCCAAAACTGTAGAGGGAATTTTTCTTGGATATTCCCAAGTCAACAAAGCTTATAGGGTATTATTTAATAAATCAACTTTAAAAATGGAAGAATCTGTACACATAACTTTTGATGAGGCTACTATGTATTATAAGGAGAAGAATTCTTCTACCAGAGATACTTTGTAGGTACCCCTTCGGTGTGAGAAATTGGATGACTTAAACCTCACCCAAGAGGTTACATTGCATCCCTCTCCACAGATTGATGAAGAGAGTGAAGAAGAAATTGTTGGAACAGTTGAACCAACAACAGCTAACATTATTCCATAAGAGGAATTAATTCCCCAAGCTGTTGATGAACCAACTCCTCCTACTGATCTTCTCACACTTAGAGATTATCCCATATCTCAAGTGATTTGAGACATATCAGTTGGTGTGCAAACAAGGCGTCAACTTAACCAAGATTTGATGCATGCTTGCTTCATATCTCAGATTGAACCTTAATCCATAAATGATGTAGAGCAAGATCCCCACTGGATTATTGCATTGCAAGAGGAACTTAATCAATTAGAGAGATGCAGAGTTTGGGATTTAGTTCCAAGACCCAAAGACTACCCAGTTATTGGAACTAAATGGGTTTTCAGGAACAAATTAGATGCGCAAGGAGCTATTGTAAGGAACAAATCAATATTGGTAGCTCAAGGCAATTCTCAGGAGGAAGGAATTGATTATGATCATACCTTTGCCCCTATTGCAAGGCTGGAAGCTATTAGGATATTTCTTGCCTATTTAGCTTTCAAGAAGTTCAAAGTCTACCAAATGGATGTCAAGAGTGCCTTTCTTAATGTTGAACTCAAAGAGGAAGTCTATGTGGAGCAACCATCAGGTTTTATCTCTCCAACTCATCCCTCTTTTGTTTTTAAATTGCATAAAGCTCTCTATAGTTTAAAGCAAGCTCCAAGAGCTTGGTATGAGACCGTAGCTAGCTTTCTTTTAGAGCATAAGTTCTCTAGGGTAATTGTAGATAGGAATTTATTTTTTAGGAATCATAAAAATGAAATTTTGTTAGTACAAATATATATAGATGACATTATTTTTAGCTCTACTGATTCCAAACTATGCAAAAGGTTTTCTGACCTGATGCATTCCAAGTTTGAAATGAGTAGTATGGGAGAGTTTTTATAATTCCTTGGTCTTCAAGTGAAGCAATCCCCTGATGGCATTTTCATCTCCCAATCTAAATATGCTAAGGAACTAATTAAGAGATTTGGGATGTCTGTTAGCTCAGCTATAAAAACACCCATGGCCTCCAATGCTATGATTGATTCTGATGAACAGGGCAAGCCAGTTGATCAGAAAACATATAGGGCTATTGTTGGGTCCGTGTTGTATCTCACAGCTAGCAGGCCAGATATAATGTTTGCTACATGTCTTTGTGCTAGGTTCTAAGTGAACCCGAAAGAATATCACCTTATTTTCCTAAAAAGAATTTTGAGATATATAAAGGGTTGTCCAAATCTAGTACTATGGTATCTAACTGAGTCAGAATTTGAATTAACTGGATTCTCAGATGCTGACTTTGCTGGATCTAGAGTTGACAAGAAAAGCACATCAGGAACATGCCAGTTCCTTAGTGATAAGCTTGTGTCTTGGTTTTGTAAGAAACGGACATCTATATCAACTTCAACTACTGAAGCTGAATATATAGCAGCTGGCAGTTATTGTTCACAAATTTTGTGGATTCAAAACCAACTCCTGGATTATGGTTTCAATCTAAATAATTCAACTATATTTTGTGATAGTACCAGTGTAACACCCCAGAAATCTCAAAAGCCAAAATTGGGATTCAGGTTGGCTGATAGGGCCTGAAACACGGGCGTGTCTCAGGGCGTGTCAAGTGTACACGGCCTGGGACATGGGCGTGTCCCAGGGCGTGTCCCTCTTCTCGATGAGTACTCCAAAACTGATCGTTGAGAGAAGACACGGCCTGTGACACGGGCATGTCACAGGGGCGTGTTGGGCACACGACCATGGACACGGGCATGTGCCTTAGGCGTGTCCTGCTTGGGTGATTTTGGAGATCGTGTTACAGGGGTGACACAAATAGATACACGGCCGTATACTGGGTGACACGGGCATGTCAGGCTTGACACGGGCGTGTCGATGCCCGTGTTCTGGTTTATTTTAAGTCGGTTGTGCACCGCTTCAGGAACACGGCCTGTAACACGGGCGTGTCACAACCCGTGTTCGACCTAGGAAATTCAATTTCAGGGCTAATCCGAGCCTTCCATTTTCTTTGACCAAGATCCAATGGTCTAGGTTGTTCCCTGGGTTTATAAGGTCGGATTTGAGTTGTGCCATTCTCTTTCCTAAGTGAAGAAAGAATGGAGAGCAAGTGGAGGAAGAAGAAGGGAAAGCTGGCTGTCGGTGGTGCTGCGGTGGTCCAAATCGCGAGCCGAGTTTAGCTCTGCGGAGGCTTGATCGCTGCGAAGCTTTCCAACCGTGTACTTTTCGCCATGGTGCCAAAACGTCCTTCAAGGGTAATGATTTCCTTCTTAGACAAGTGAAGTCCTTCTTTCCTGCATTTGCATAGGAATCCTCCACCAAAAGGTGGATGGCAAAGTGATTCCCTTGGGTCGGCGGTACGTCCCTTATTGTATTGCATTAGAACCGGAAGTGTGAGTACGGTTAAGCATGTTGTGTGAAGCCCATCTGGACATGTTTGTCTGGATTAGTGATGCTTATTTGCACATCAGAGAAGACTCTGTGAGTATTGCTTGTATGCATGAAATCCGTGGTGAATACCTGTGGCTTGATGCCGTAGGAAGTACTAGAGGAAGTCCAGGAAATGGTGAGCGTTGGGTTCAACTCTTGTGGCCGTGAGTGCCATATGTTATGAAGTTGAGCCGTTAGGCTGCAACTGGAGGAATGCCTTGTTGGCGGACGGGCAAAGTGAAGCTATACCCGCGTCAGTCAAGTCTTGAGTATGACGATTTTGAGCAACGGGAAAGGTGGATCTATACCCACATTATGTTTGTCTAACCTTGGGTGCTTAAGGCCCTGTTAGGATAACATAGCGAGAGTCGATGTCTTGCGTACCGATCAGACTAGAAATGCTCAAATTGGACCGTCATGTCTGGGACCTCTGAACGGTGGTGGGACCCGATGTTTCCGGTACACCAGAATGTGCCCTGAGTGCACGGAATGTCGGGCCGTCGTGACGGCATTTGTGATATGTATTGCCTTGGTGGCTGGATATATATATGTATGAGATGTAAAATGCTGTGCCGGGAAGGAATTCCGCTTCCCCGTGCTAGGGGCAGGGTCGTTATAATTGGTTAGCTGAATTTTGACCGTTGCCCTATTTGCCACAGCTTGGTGGATTAGTTCTTGCAGGTGCAGGTGGTGCTGGTCCGAGCGGGACTTAGCTGGATAAAGCTCAAGCTGCGTTGCTGTCCTCGAAGGCTTTGTTTTATTTCTTCTTGTTCATGTGTGGCCGGCCTGCGCGCCGATGTTTAGAAACCACACTTTTGTTAAGAGAAACCTGTAAGGGCATAAGGCCATTTACTTTGGGTGTAAAAATTCCTATTTTGTTTTAGTGGACAGTTCTTGTAACTCTTGAGTTCAAGTTTTCAACCGTGAAGCTTCCTCTAGAATGCTTTGTGTTAGGATGCGTTGGTTTTGATATTATTTAGTAGCGTCTCCGCCTGTTTGTGGAATATGGTGTGGGGCCCCAACCGTACCCTCTATTATAGTCTTCTTGACGGGTAGAGGTGTTACAATTTTATATCAGCTTATTGGTCGATCTCTTCCGAATTCGCGGACGAATTCTTTTGAGGGGTGGCGAGCACGTGTTAGTGTTGTCGTTATAACATAAATTGAACTCAAGAATGTCCACTTAGGAATGTAAATACACTTGTTTGGTGTGTTCATTTTTGTATGTTTGCCGTTTGTTTAGTCGCTAAATTGTGTTTTTACACATATAAGTGACTAGAAGTGTTTGTGCGGACTGAACGTGTCAATCGTAACCCTCTACATTTGTGGATTGTGCGGCAACGGCTGAGGTGGCCCACACTCCTCCATCTGCTGAAACTGTGCATTTCATTACGGAGACGGTACTTGTTGTGATGACTGCTCAGCAGGATGGGCAATCACGTCCTGCTGTGGTGCCAACACATGATGGGGTAAGGCAAGAACCGGCAGAAGCTGTAGTTGATCCACGGAAGCAGCAGATCATAATTGAAGCAATTCATGAGCTTCAATCCTCCTCAATTTACTGGGTGGGATCCCCGGCCCAAGCGTGGATGTCTTGCAAGGATCAAGAGAATCATGAGAGCGATCAGAGTTGAGGAGGATCAGAAGGTAATGTTGGCCACTTTCCTTCTTGAGGGAGAGGCTCGGTTGTGGTGGGATTAGATTGAACTGCATCATTTGGCCGACAGACAGTTGGCAGAGGTCTCGATTGAAGAGTTCTCTCGGTTATTCTTTGCAAAGCATCTGCCAATGCAGCAGAGAATATCAATGGAAATAGAATTTCAGCGGTTGACTCAAGGAGATTGTAGTGTGGATGATTATTTTCATGAGTTCACGCGGTTGGGAAGATATGCGGGTTATATCTTCGCCAAAGAGGAGCGTAAGACTAGTCGGTTTTATGCGGGACTGCGAGATGAGTTACGATATCTGCTCTTGAGAAAGTCAGGGTTTTCAAGCCTTAGTCTGTACGGCTCGGTCGTTGGAGACATACATGAAAAGGGGGCAAGTAAAGGGGACCTTGGCTGTAGCAAAACTGGAGTTCAAGTCGCCGCGTCCGGAGAAATCTGGGTACCGAAGGAGATGGTATAAGAAGTCCAAATCTACTGGACAAGCTCCTTCAGCGACTGTGACGGAGGCAACGTCGGGGTATGGATCTCGCGTCTGTTTTATGTGTGGGAAGGTGGGACACTTCGCACATGATTGCCGAGTTGGCCCTCCAAAGGGTGAAAAGAAGACGGGAGCGTCCTATGCGGAGAAAAAGAAGAGTGTGATGGAGTTTTCTGCATCGCACGCGCAGCCTCGGGTCTTCAACCTTGGACAACAGGAGGCCATTAAGCAGGCCGATATCTTCACAGGTGCGCACAGTTTTTAATGTTATTTTATACTGTGTGTTGTGCTTGTTTTATTTTGGTGTTATAGGTTTTGTCCTTATACGCGAGTATCCGACGCGAGCACTATTTGATACGGGTGCTTCCCATTTGTTTCTGTCTGGAGATTTCATTTTACGAATCGGGGTGCCTATACGGACCACGACAGACAGTATAAAGGTACTTCTACCTAACGGATGTTTGTTATGCGCGGATAAATCTTGCGGTCTTGAGGTAAAGATAGGGAGTATGGAATTCAAGGTGGAAACATACGTATTGCCGATTATAGAGTTTGATATAATCTTTGGTATGGACTGGATTTCAGAGAAGCGTGCCTGTATAGATTGTACTTCAAAAGAGGTCACACTGGGGCAAAATACCGAACAAGAGACCAAGTTCACTGGTATGCGAGGGATGAGTGGGATGTTGTTATCTGCTCTCCAAGTCGCTAAGGGAGTTCAGAAGGGTGCGAAGTTATTCTTCACACTCATTAAGGCGGTGGAGCCGAAGGCCAGTGTGAATGAGGTGCGGATTGTATCGGAATATGTTGATGTGTTTCCAAAAGACCTTCCGGGGTTACCTCCTCAAAGGGAAATCGACTTCGCTATCGAGTTGGTGCCAGGTGCAAAACCTGTGGCCCGCTCGCCTTATCGGGTAGCGCCAAAAGAAATGGCCGAACTGAAAGTTCAATTGCAAGAATTGCTGGAGCAGGGATACATACGCCCAAGTATGTCACCTTGGAGCGCGCCTATTCTTTTTGTGAAAAAGAAAGACGGTAGTTTGCGGCTATGTATTGATTACCGCGAATTGAATAAGCTGGTGGAGAAAAATAAGTATCGGATTCCATGGATCGATGACTCGTTCGATCAACTAGCAGGCTCAACCGTCTACTCGAAGTTAGATTTGAAATCCGGGTATTACCAATTGCGGATTAGGGAAGGTGACATTCCCAAGACAGCGTTTTGAACACGCTACGGTCATTATGAATTCACGGTGATGCCGTTTGGGCTTTGTAATGCGCCTTCGGTATTCATGGACTTAATGCACCGAATGTTCCGAGATTACTTGGATTTGTTTGTAATCGTATTCATTGACGACATCCTAGTGTACTCGTAGTCGGAAGAAGATCATGCAAACCATTTGCGGTTGGTACTGCACACCTTGCGGAGGAATAAGCTGTATGCCAAGTTCTCAAAGTGTGAGTTCTGGCTCTCGTCGGTGGCTTTTCTGGGCCATGTAGTTAGTGGAGAGGGCATAGCAGTAGATCCGATAAAGATAAGTGGCATACAAGATTGGTCGGTGTTGTCTTCAGTGGCCGAAGTCAGGAGTTTCCCTGGACTGGAGGGCTACTATAGACGGTTTGTGGCGAACTTCTCCCGGATTTCTTTGCCTCTGACAACGTTGACGAGAAAAGATCAGAAGTTCGTCTGGATGCTGGAGTGCGCGAGAGCTTTTGATGAGCTGAAGAGTCGTTTGACCACGACGCCTGTGTTGACGTCGCCATGTTGTACAGACGGCTATGAGATATACAGCGATGCGTCAGGGAGCGGCTTAGGCTGCATTCTCCTACACTTTGGCAAGGTGATTGCTTATGGCTCACGCCAGTTGAAACTGCATTAGCGTAACTATCCCGTCCACGACTTGGAGTTGGCGGCAGTGATCTTTGCGCTAAAGTTGTGGCGACACTATCTGTATGGCGTCAAAGTCGATATCTATACAGATCATCAGAGTCTAAAGTATTTGCTCAATCAGAAGGATTTGAATATGCGACAACGGAGGTGGATGGAGTTCCTTTGGGACTACACCTTCGATATTCACTATACTCCCGGGAAGGGAAATGTGGTCGCGGATGCCTTGAGTCGTCAAACTCTGGCAACGGCAAATTGTCTTCTAAAACATGATTAAGGCCTAATTCGAGATCTGGAGGCCTTAAATATTTCTTGTGTTAAAAGGAATACCACTGCAAAAGCGTGCTTAAACTAGACGGAGGTACGATGTGACCTGGCAGACAGAGTTCGGCAAGCAACAAAACTGGATGATAGCCTGCAATGCTATGCAGCGGAAAGTGCCGACTCTAGGTTTTCGTTTATTGACGGTCTGTTTCGGAAAGACGGTCGTTTGTGTGTCCTAGATAGGGGTAAACTTCGTGAAGAGGTAATGTATGAAGGCCACTTCACCAAGTATTCGGTTCACCCCGGGAGCACGAAAATGTATAAGGATATGAAGAAGCTGTTCTTGTGGCCTGGAATGAAGAAGGACATAACACACTATGTTGCTAAATGTCAAACTTGTGCCTTAGTAAAGGCGGAATGCCAAAAAACGGGTGGTTTGCTGAAGTCGTTGCCTATCCCTGTGTGGAAGTTTGATGATATTTCCATGGACTTTGTGCATGGATTGCCAAGGTCTCTGCGGGGAAATGATGCGGTATGGGTGATTGTGGACCGGTTAACTAAGGTGTCACACTTCATCCCGAACCGAAGGGATGATCCAATGGAGAAATTGGCAAATATGTACGTGGATACTATTGTACGATTGCACGGTGTGCCCCGTAGCATCGTTAGTGATCGAGATGGGCGTTTCACTTCGGGCGGTTGGAGGTTAGTCCATGAACTGTTGGGTACGAAATTGCATTTCAGCACGACCTTCCATCCTCAAACAGATTGTCAGACCGAGAGAACCAACAGGACATTGGAAGATATGCTCCAAATGTGTGCGCTGGATTTAAGAAAGAATTGGGAAGATCATCTCGGTGTGATTGAATTCGCCTACAACAACAGCTACCAAGCTAACATCCAAATGGCGCCCTTTGAAGCTTTATATGGTAGGAAATGCCGTACACCTTTGGCTTGGGCGGAGACTGGTGAAACAAAGTTGTACCGAAGAAAAGATTTAGATGATGCCAACTCAATCATAGGGTTGATACATGAAAGTCTGATAGTGGCTCAAGACAAGCAAGCTAAGTATTACAATGCCAAGCACCGAAACGTGGAGTTTGTGGTGGGCGATTGGGTGTACTTGAAAATCAAACCATTCAAAGGTGTGTCCAGGATACGGCGTCTGAAAAAGTTCAGCCCGAGGTATCTGGGACCGTTTGAAGTGGTTGAACGTATTGGTGAAGCCGCCTATCGGTTAGCACTTTCGTAAGAGCTGAGTGATTTACATGATGTATTTCATGTCTCAGTGTTGTGGAAAGTGGTTAAGGATTCAGCTCAAGTAATTGAGAGTGCACGAGTACTAGTTGAGTATGGGATAACGTTGAAGGTTAGACCCATTCGGATCGAGGATCGAGTCGAGAAACAGCTACGGAAAAAAGCGATCGGGATGGTCAATGTCCGGGTGGATAATTGTGGCCAAGAAGAGCTAACGTGGGAGCGGGAGCAGACCATGAGAGCTGAGTTTCCCGAGTTATTTATGTAACGCTGTTAGCTCGTCTGTGTATTGTTAAACCTTGTATGTAAAGTGTCACATATGGTGTAATACTTGCACTTCCTTACTATGTCCAAATTTCGGGACGAAATTTTATTAAGAGGCGAGGATTGTAACCCCCCAAAAATCTCAAAAGCCAAAATTGGGATTCAGGTTGGCTGACACGGCCTTAGACACGGGCGTGTCTCAGGGCGTGTCAGGTGTACATGGCCTGGGACACGGGCGTGTTCCAGGGCGCGTCCCTCTTCTTGACGAGTACTCGAGAACTGATCGTCGAGAGGCGACACGGCCTGTGACACGGGCGGGTCAGAGGGGCGTGTTGGGCACATGGCCATGGACATAGGCGTATGCCTTAGTCGTGTCCTGCTCGGGTGATTTTGGAGATCGTGTTACAGGGGTGACACGGCCAGATACACGGCCATGTACTGGGTGACACGGGCGTGTCAGGCTTGACACGGGCGTGTCGATGCCCGTGTTTTGGTTTATTTTAAGTCGGTTGTGCACCGCTTCAGGAACACGGCCTGTGACATGGGCGTGTCACAACCCGTGTTCGGCCCAGGAAATTAAATTTTTAGGGCTAATCTGAGCCTTCCATTTTCTTTGACAAAGATCCAATGGTCTAGGCTGTTCCCCTGGTTTATAAGGCCGGATTTGAGATGGAGAAAACTCATTTGAGTTGTGCCATTCTCTTTCCTAAGTGAAGAAAGAGAGGAGAGCAAGTGGAGGAAGAAGAAGGGAAAGCCGGCTGTCGGTGGTGCTGCGGTGGTCCAAATCGCGAGCCGAGTTCAGCTCTGCGGAGGCTTGATCGCTGGGAAGCTTTCCAACCGTGTACTTTTCGCCATGGCGCCAAAACGTCCTTCAAGGGTAACGATTTCCTTCTTGGACAAGTGAAGTCCTTCTTTCCTGCATTTGCATAGGAATCCTCCACCAAAAGGTGGATGGCGAAGTGATTCTCTTTGGTTGGCAGTACGTCCCTTGTTGTTTTGCATTAGAACCGGAAGTGTGAGTACGGTTAGGCATGCTGTGTGAAGCCCATCTGGACATGTTGGTCTGGATTGGTGATGCTTATTTGCACATCAGAGAAGACTCCGTGAGTATTGCTTGTATGCATGAAATCCGTTGTGGATACCTGTGGCTTGATGTCGTAGGAAGTACTGGAGGATGTCCAGGAAATGGTGAGAGTTGGGTTCAACTCTTGTGGCCGTGAATGCCATATGTTATGAAGTTGAGCCGTTAGGCTGCAACTGGAGGAATGACTTGGTGGCGGACAGGCAAAGTGAAGATGTACCCGCGTCAGTCCAGTCTTGAGTCTGACGATTTTGAGCAACGGGAAAGGTGGATCTGTACCCGCATTATGGTTTTCTAACCTTGGGTGCTTAAGGCCCTGTTAGGATCACATAGCGAGAGTCGATGGCTTGCGTGCGGATCAGACTAGAAATGCTCAAATTAGACCGTCATGTGTGGGACCTCTGAACGGTGGTGGGACCCGGTGTTTCTAGTACACCAGAATGTGCCCTGAGTGCACAGAATGTCAGGCCATCGTGTCGGCATTTGTGATATGTATTGCTTTGGTGGCTGGATATATATATGTATGAGATGTAAAATGTTGTGGAGGGAAGGAATTCCGTTCCCCGTGCTAGGGGCAGTGTCGTTATAATTGGTCAGCTGAATGCTGACCGTTGCCCTATTTGCCACCGCTTGGTGGATTGGTTCCTGCAGGTGCAGGTGGTGCTGGTCCGAGCAGGACTTAGCAGGCTGAAGCCCAAGCTGCGTTGCTGCCCTCGAAGGCTTTGTTTTGTTTCTTCTTGTTCATGTGTGGCCGGCCTGCGCGCCGATGTTTGGAAGCCACACTTTTGTTAAGAGAAACCTATAAGGCCATAAGGCCATTTACTTTGGGTGTAAACATTACTATTTTGTTATAGTGGACAGTTCTTTTAACTCTTGAGTTCAAGTTTTCAACCGTGAAGCTTCCGCTAGAATGCTCTGTGCTAGGATGCGTTGGTATTGATATTATTTTGTAGCGTCCCCGCCTGTTTGTGGAAATGGTGTGGGGCCCCGGCCGGACCCTCTATTATATTCTTCTTGACGGGTAGAGGTGTTACAACTAGTGCAATTTCCATTGCACAAAATCCAGTGCATCATAGTAGGACCAAACATATAGAAATTAGACATCATTTTATTGGAGATTGTGTGGACAAAAAGAAAATTAATATTGTCTTTATCTCTACTAATTTATAAAGAGCAGACATCTTTACCAAACCTTTGGATGAAAAGAAACATATGTTCTTCTTGAATCAACTAGGTATGATAAATTGAGAAGTTTAATTTGATTTATGTCCAAGGTCGAAGAATTTATCACATTTCATCGAATGGAGATCGATGATCTGTGAACTCTTCTTGAGAATTTTCGTTGACCTGAGATCGATGAAATCTCTTTGTGAAGTCATTTTCGTCAAACAGAGATCGATGATCTTGCTTCAGAAAATATTTTGTCAACTTGAGAACGACGAACTATTTTCCCTCTCTTCAAACTGAGATCGACGCTATTATTTCCTCATGGAATTTTTTCGTCGACCTGAGTTCGAAGTTGTTCTTTTGCGTTGGACGGAGTTCGCCGTTTCATCTTCTGAAAACTTATAATAGGGTTTTCATCGAACTCAATCCCGTGCTTTCCAATTCTCTTGCACTTGATCTCTTGTTATTTTTGTAGAGCAATGACGATTTCTCCAGCACTTCTCCCAACCATGAAGTTTGATGCAGGATTTGATACTGACTTGGAATCATTCTCTCATTCCGATCAGATATTCCAAGACATTTTGAAACTATTTGAGATTTTAAATATGAAATTCTCATGACAACCAGGATCAAACTACCAGTAACAAAGATTAAGGAATGGGTTTTCACTACACAGATTCAAGAGACTACAGTTCTTATCAGTTCAATTTCTGGTAACCAGATTCCTCTTTCTCCAGAAATTTTAACTGAAGTTTTTGGTTTTGTTAACGAAGAAGATGAAATATACTTATCTAGCAGTGAATTTGATGAGATGCTAGAAAGGTTAGGTCATTCTACAGGAAACCCTAACCACCTCCTCAAGAAAAATTTATCTATAGAATATAGATTTTTTGCTGATGTAGTTGGCAGAGTATTGTTAGGAAAACATTCTGCACATGATCATATTACCAGACACCAGTTCCATATGATGTGTGCATTTTTTAATAAGAAATCAATAAACTAGGGAGTAATTTTGTTTGATTTGATAAAAAGAAAAATCAGTAAGAAGAATGTGTGTTTTGGAAGGATGCTAGGAATCTTTCTGCAAGCCAAGGTTCCAGATTTATTAGTCTCCCAGACCATTTTTATCAATGCCTCAAAAAGGCTTACTACTGCCCTATTTGGTAGATGGGAGAGGGTTATTCCCAAGCCCTCCAGGGCCTCCTCTTCCAGGTTAGCTTCTGAGAACACCAGGGCTGAATCGCCACTCCCCGAACTCATGAAGAAGCCCCTGCTCCTCCTCTCTCTCCTATTCATCCTCCATCACCACCTCATTCAACATTTCCTTCATCAACTCCACTTCAACAGCCTTCTACCTCCATTCCTTCAGTCTCACCAACACAATCACAATCTCAACCACAATCACCTATTCCACCACCATCTCCACCTCCTCAATCTCCATTTCCATCTCATCTTGATGACATTCCATCCACATCTACCCAACCTAATTTCAATCTACTGTCATATCCATCTCCTCAACCATCTCCACAACATTCACCCCTTCCGGATCAACTTCCAGATACCATCCCTCAATCCAATCTTCCATCCAACATTCCATCCACATTCCCAGAATTCCAACAAACAGACTTCCCTCAAGGATTCTCTGCCTGTTCTAATTGTGGACACCAATCATCCTACACTTCTTCTACTCCTGAACCCCTCTATCTAAATTTATCTTACATTACTAAAGACCTTCTTCAATTCATCACTCCCTCTCTTACGAAGCTAATAACTGAGGCTATTGCTCCTCTCTCTGCCTCTATCTCCCTTCTTTCTACTCAGTTTGCTGCTTCCTCCTCTATCCCTTCTTCTTGGGGCCTGGGTTCAGGGCCTCCTGAAACCAGGCAGGGGGAGATGTTCTGGTAAGAAGCTCCAGCAGCAACAACTCCAGCTCCTCCATCAGCAACAGTTCCAGAAGCAGAAATTGTAGTAGAGATCATTGAGATTCTGGATGAAGATACATAGATGATTTGTTTTTAAGATCATTCAGTAGATACAGAAATAAACACTATTGGTGATTTTATTATAAATCCCATAGTTGATATAGTTTCTTTATTACATTCTTTTGATTCAGTTCACAGCAACAATCTTCCAGCTTTTGTTGATTCAGTTCGAGATTTTTTTAAAGCTATAGTATGTTACTCAGCTTCAATAAGTCCTGAAGTTTTGGAACAACTTAGGACAAGTTTTTCAGTTTCAGATATTGTTATATAGCTAATAACTATTTTAGAGCCAAAAGCTTTCTCTCCTCCAAACTTTGGCTGGGCTGAGTTCCCCATGCCAGATCTAGATGATATCATGTTTCAAGACATGGAAGAAGAAAGTGACCTTGTTCAGACTCAAGTTGTCACCAAATTTGTAGAGCCAAAAATTCAAGTTCAGCCTCAGTCTCATCCAATTCTTTCTGATGATATGCTTAGATAGATTCATGCTCTTTATGGTAATCTTGTAAATACATCTGATGATGATGATGACGAAGATTCTGATGACTCTGAGGATACCAGTTCTAAGAAGAGAAAAGCTAAGAAGAAGACTCCTTCAAAGGCTGCTCTAAAGCCAAATCTAACTGCTGATACTCCTTATTATATTTTGCATAACATAACTCTTATTACTGACTCCCCCAACTGGATGAGATATTATAATAATGAAATGAAAACAAGGAAGAAGAGCAGGAGATACTCTCCTCCACCTAAATTCAGGAGAGGTCCTCCTCCTCCTCCTACAGCTGGATCCTCAGGAAATGTTTCTCAAGGTCAAAGATCTACTTCTCACTCCTATCAATCCAAATCAAATCAAAGTAGTAGAGATAGACCCTCTAGATCTCACACTCAGTCTAGAAGAAAATAACAACAATAGCAGCAATCTGAAAGTCTAAGTAGCCAGCAAAAAGTTCAAGATATTCAGAAATTCAGTCCTGAAAGGCCTTTATCTCCAGTGTGTAATCCAGAGATGGATCCTAATTCTAAGATGGCCAGGTTCAAAGAACTTATAGGACTTTCTCAAATCTTGAAAGCTAAAGAAGAAGGACAAGATATTTCTCAATATACTACTATGTCTTCTTATAGGAAGAAAGGGCTGGAAAAATATCAGGTACAAAATCTCTTTAATGTTGATATATATATATATGTCTTTGAATCCTAAAGCAGTTGTACCTAGAGGTTCTTCAGTGAAAATTCTTAGAGCAGAAGATATGAAGATGTCAAAGAAGCAAGCTATTGATCCCAATAGAGAAATCATCTTCACCAAACCTTCAATTGGGACTTCTCAAGATAAATCAAAAAGAGTTTGATAGTTTTTCTTTTATGTTTTTAGACAACTTTTATTTATTATAAATATGTCACAAGACAATCTTGTTTATATCTGCTGAAACTTTATAATTTTTCTTGATATTATTTTTCTGCTTTGTGATTTTTCTTTTATTATTGTTTATAGTGACCTCACCCAAATAGAGAGAGATTGTTGGAACCCCACCTTGTTTAGGGTTGATTTGGGCTAGGTTTACTATTAGTACTCTCAGATGAACCACAATATATAGTCTAGGGTCATAAGTCTTCAGGGTCTAGGTCAAGTCAGCAAACCTAGAGTGATTGGTTTTCACCTTCAGAAGGCTTAGAGATAGAAGACCTCCAGAGAAAGCAGTTTTCTAAGAGTAAGAAAAAGCATTCGACGATAGCTGAACTCAGCTCGACGATCATCGATCTCAGATCGACGAACTCAGAGTTTCTTCTCTGAGTTGAGCTCGACGAAAGTTCAGCTGTGATCGACGATTTGTCAGCTTATACCAGAAACTCAGCTCGACAAAGTGTTATCTCAGCTTGATGAATTTGGAGCTTCGTTCGACAATTTTCTACCTCTTGTCTGCTATCTTCAGTTCGACGATATTGGATCTCAGGTCGACGAAATTTGTTGAGTTTGACTATATTCTCCCAGATTCAGTTCCACTATTTTTTCTCAGTTTCAGTTTGACTAAGGCATAGGTTTTTCAAATTATATTATACTTTGTCTGTAATGCTCCGGTAATTAATGCTTAATATTCTTATGAATATAGCCATTCTATGACAGCATTAATTATGGTTTTCATAGAGTTATTACTTGAATTATTTACTGAGATAGTTGAGGAAATCCATTTAATACAAATTCTAGCCGTTCAACTCCCAGATTCTCTACAGTCAATCAAGGAAAAGGAATTCAAAATTCAATTCTATAATCTGTAAGGAATATATAAGGTTTTCTTCTTCTTCAAGACAAATAACAATACAGAGAATAAGAAAAGCAGTAATACATACAAAAAATAAGAACACACAGAAAAAGGAGTCAGGAATACATTCTTACTTCAGGAATTTTAAAGAGACAAAATCATAAACATCTGTCTTAAAGTTTCCTGAAGATCTTCAAGCAGTCTGAAGGCCTACACCCTGAGTAAAGCTATATTTTTTCTAAACCATTCTACATCTCAGGGGGAGCTTTGACAATAGCAAAATCTAATAGTCTTCTCTCAGATTATTGACAGAGAAGAACATCATCTTTATTTTCTTTCACCACTACAAAAGGGTTTTTAACTCCCTTCAAAAGTTATCATTTGGGTATCAAGTCTCCTGATCAAAAGACTTGGTTTAGTTTTTTGGCACCTAGTCAAAAGCTCAAAGGGTTGCAAGGTCTCCCTTAGAAAATAGATTTTGTGATGGCAGGACACCTGATCAAAAACCTGTAGTGGATTCCTACCAGGGTGGTAGAAGAGTGAATGTACCCAAGTTTTAGGGGAACCACTATAAAATCTTTGTGTCACTTGGATTGCTCTATTTTTTTATTTTTATGTGCTGTGATTTTTGTGTTTTGTGTTCTGCCTTCATAAATATAGTTATCACTTATTTTAATCCGCAATAAAAATTAATCAAAAGTTTTTAAAACTCTATTCCCCCCTCTAGAGTTAGTGTGATCTTTCTCTTCACTTTCAGGGGATAACAGCCTGAGGGGCCCAAGGTTGCGGCTACAGAAAGTTAGTTTGCACATCCTGCCTGGTGACTTGTGCGGCCTGAGGCAGCAACCCACGCGGCCTGGCGAATTGTGCGACCTAAGCGACCTCCATTCTCTTATCCGTCAGCCTTCTCTCCCTCTTATTATATTCTCTATTTTCCTTTGTATTTAAACGAACTTAACCTCAATTGTAATACCTGTTGATATATTAATGGAAAGCCCACTACAAGAGAGGCATTTGCCACGGTGGGCGAAGTCTGGCCTCACCGCATGCTAGCGGCCCTCTATTTTCTCTCTCTCTATCTATCTTCACTCGTGGCTCAGAGTAACCAGCTGTTCGGCAGTCTTTATCCTCCCCTTCTCCTCATCCTCCCGTGAGATTTCAAACACCGTTATTTGGTGGTGCCATTTCTGCATCAACATATTTATTTGCTTTTGACTTTTCTTTTGCAGAGATTAGCAGGTATTCATGATTTCTCTTCTGGTACTCGTATTATATTATAAATTTTCCTGTTTTTGACTTCTCTTTTATAGGGAATACAGGTGTCCGTGAGTTCTCTTCAGGTACTTGCCTTATATGTTTATTTATTTGCTTTTGACTTCTCTTTTGCAGAGATTAACAGGTGTTTGCAAGTTCACCTCAATTACTCGTGTTATATATTTTTTACCTGCTTTTGACTTCTCTTTTGTAGAGATTAGCAGGTATTTACGAGTTCTCCTCAGGTACTCGCGTTATATGTTAATTTACCTGCTTTTGAATTTGATAGTACGTTTTGTAGTCTAAACTATTAGGGTATTTTCAGGTTTTTAATACACTAATCATGTCTTGTAAGCTTATATATTGACCTCCTTTTGTATATATTATTGTCACTAATGTGTTCTCTTCTTTTTGCAGATTTTCATAGCTTTCGGCCAAAATGACGTGACACGCCCCCCCTGACACGCCCTCCTAGGGTGTGTCACAGGGCGTGTAACCTGATCCTGAGGAAGTTTGCTGCCAGAAACCAAATCCCCAGAAAAACACCTGACATGCCCCGTGACATGCCCTCTCTAGGCGTGTCTTTGGGAGTGTCACCCTTATCCCGAAGCCTGCTGGCTGCCATTAAAGATTTTCCATTGCTGCATGCCAATAGTATTGACATGCTACACGGGCGTGCCACCGGGCGTTTACTGCCTTTTTCGACGTTTGGCAGATTTCCACCAATGATTTTGGTATGACGTGCTTTACAAGCCCCTCTACACGGGCGTGTCCATCGTTGTCCAGAAGCAATCATCATTTTCGCAAGAATCCAGCACCCGAGGTCAACGCCGTACCTGACACGCCCCCTGACACGCCCTACCTGGGCATGTCAGGGGCGTGACTGACCCAGAAAAAATCTATAAATTCAAGGCTCCCCCTTGTGTCCAGCAGTAGTTGTGGGCTGAGAGGGGAGGTGCTGCCCTTTTATTTCTTGGAGTTTTTCATGTCTTTCCTTTAGTGTTCTTCCTCTCTCTATTTCTCATTTTAAGCTTTTCTTAATTATAGCTTAGTGTACCGTTTTTGTAATAGCACTTGTAATTTCATTAGTAGCTTAATGTAAATGCTAGCCTAGGTTTCATTTCCATACACTTGTAATTTTTTATTTCAAAGTTGTAACTCTCTTTTAGCATTAATATAAGGTGCCCTTTTACTTTGTTTTCATAATGTTCTTCTACCCATCTCTCTTCCTCCACTTCTCCATGATTAACTAATTCTCCTTGTACTCGATCTTGATGATCCGAGGTTCGAGTTGATTTAGTTATGATGCTTTAAGTTTACTTTTTCTTTTTAGGGTTTAGGCCTTCGATTTACTCTTGAAAAATCAAGTTTGGAGTTATATCATCGATATATAATTTCCATCTTTGTTTTCACTCTTAGCTAGCCGAGAGGCTTGTAGTTTGAAGTGAACACTCAAGAGTAAATGGAGTTGCATGCACCCCTCGAGAGAGACAGACGTTAAATCTCCCGGATTGGAGTGAAATCCAATAGCGGGGTTCACCGCGTAAAGCATGCTTTAGGTCTCTGATTTGGACGAGAGTTCGGTCGGACCTTCCTAAACTCAGTTGGGCACGACTTCGAGAGAAGCGTGTTCAAGCTTTAGGAACCTCCATGGTCAAGGACCTTTACCTTATTAAGTTAGTGTTTATTATCGCATTTTTAATCAACTTTTGTCGAGGCGATTCTCGTTCGAGTTCTTTTCTATTTCATCATTTTAACGCCTCGTTGTAATCACTTTTAGTAGCTCTTTATTTAACTACAAGTAGTTCTCTTTTTAGCGCAAATATTTCATTTCTTAATTGCTATTAGTTTTCTTGTAACAAATCCTAAAAAATTCCTTCGATAAGATAATAGTCTTCGTGTGAGTAAAATTACTCAACAGTTCCCGGATCTTAATACGACACTTGTGTCCTCTAGCTACACTTCGATCGGTATACTTTCATAGATGGATTGCTAGTTCGGTTCTTATTTTCTTCACGATTATTAGACAGCAAGTTTTTGGCACTATTGCCGGGGAGCAACTTTTGTTGATAATTCGAAATCACAAACCTATTACTCTTATCATTTCTCTTTCTCACCCTCTTTCTTAAAAATTAAAAATTAAAAAAAACATATTAACGCTCTTAATAGAAACCCACATCACAATTTTTCTACACCACCTAACTCTTTCAAAAAGGGCAATGTGGCATAAATACCACTATCTTGACTAGTACCTTGCGAACCCTTTATTGGGTAGTCCTTGGGAAGTTCGGGAGTTAAAACATTATAAAAAATCTATTTCAATTTTTTTTAACTCTTTTTTCTTTTTTTGTCTATTCCTTTATCTTCTCTTCTTCTAGTGCATGACCCGCGAAAATCCATCGGTAATTTTGGACTTGGACCACGAAATTGAGCGCACCCTTCGGAGAAGATCGTGATTTCAAGGCCCTACTCTCCAAATACTGGTTGAGGATTCTGAGTCATTTTCTACCTTAAGAATGGAAGAACCCAACATAGAGGAAGCCCTACATAGGCCTATATCCTATTATGCAAGTCCGAATCTAGATGGTACAGAATCAAGAATAGTTCGCCCTGCTGTGGCTAATAATAACTTCAAACTAAAGCCTAACATAATCCAAATGGTGAAGCAGTATGTGCAATATGACAGACTTAAAGATGAAGATCCGAATGCGCACATCGCTAGCTTTCTTGAGATTTGTGACAACTTTAAAATCAATGGTGTTACAAATGATGTTATTAGGCTAAGACTCTTCCCCTTCTCCCTTAGAACCAAAGATATGGTTGATGACTCTGCCAAGAGGGAGCATCACCACTTGGGATCAACTAACCGAAAAATTTCTGACGAAGTATTTTTCGCCAGCTAAAACTGCAAAACTTAGGAACAATATTTCTGCCTTTTGTCAAATAGATTTTGAATCTCTATATGAAACCTGGGAAAGATTTAAAGAACTCTTAAGATGATGCCCCCATCACGCGCTGCCTGTATGGTTACAAGTGCAGACATTTTATAATGGGCTAAATCAAAATACAAAGCAAATGATAGACGCAGCTTCCGATGGTACTTTAAACCACAAAACCCTAGAAGTAGCTCTTGAGCTTTTTGAGGACATGGACATGAACACATATCAGTGGAATGTTCCTAGACCGCGCCCAAACAAACCTGCAAGTATATTTGAAGTAAACACGTCTCCCAGCTGGCCCTACAAGTGGAAATACTAAGAAAAAAGATAACAGAGATATTTGCTGCCTCCGCCCCTCAGGTATGGAAATCTACAACTGCTGCCCCCAAACAAATAGATTATGTTAACAATATGCCTAAGAATGCTTTTAATAATTTTTCTGCTGCAAATTTTCCTGTGCCGGGCTTTGCTTTTCCAAATAGTTATAATCCTGCTTTACGAAAACACCCAAATTTCTCGTGGAGTAACCCTTCAAATGCGATGTGTCTGCCACCACAAAATGATTTTTCTGCACAACCTACACCTCTTCAAAATTATCAAAAACCTCCAATCTTAGAGGAAATATTTTCAAAATATATGAATGCTAATGACGCAACTATAAGAAGCCTAGTCAGATCCGTTAAAAGTATAGAGAATCAAGTAGGACAACTAGCTAAAATTATATCTGAGCGACCCACCGGGTCTCTTCCTGCCAATACCGAGCCCAACCCGAGAGAGCAAGCGAAAGCTATAACTCTTCGGAGTGGAAAGCAAGTTTCTGGTATGGTTAGGGAAGAGCCCGAGGCAAGCTCCGCTCTCGTTTTGAAAATTCCACCACCTGCTGAAAAGGAAGTTATCACTCCGCTCTCTGCTTTAGAAAAAGATCTCGCTCCACAACCCATTTATAAAAATGATCCAACTCCACCATACCCTTCCCAACTTAACAAACATCATCTTGATGATCAGTATACCCGCTTCTTAGAAATGTTTAAGCAAATTCACATAAATCTACCCTTCCATGAAGCGATTTCCCAGATGCCGAAGTATGCTAAGTACCTAATGGACCTCTTGACTAATAAGAAGAAGTTAGAGAACTTATCATACATCACGTTAAACGCTGAGTGCTCTGCTGTCTTGACAAACGATTTACCAAAGAAGATCAGTGATCCGGGTAGTTTTTCTATACCGTGTGTCTTTGGTGATCTCTTTGTCAAGCATGCATTGGACGATTTAGGTGCAAGTATCAACTTAATACCCTTCTCGTTATTTAAGAAGTTTGGAATTGGTATCCTCAACCCCACGCATATGAGTATCCAGCTTGCCGATAGATCCGCTAAGTACCCATTAGGAATAATGGAGGTTGTTCTAGTCAAAGTCGGCAAATTCATTTTTCCGGTGGATTTCGTCATATTGGACATCGAAGAAGACATCGAGGTTCCCCTGATCCTTGGTCGACCCTTCCTTGCCATCTCTCGAGCTATTATCGACGTAAGCAATGGCAAGCTCTTCCTACGAGTAGGAAATGATGAAGTGACCTTCTCTATCACCCCTTCGATGAAAAATTCCCGGGAGAATGACGACTCCTATTTATTCTTAGATACCTTATGTGATGAATCTTCCTACAACATTTCTGAAGATGATTTTTCTGATTTTTGCTCTTCCTCAACTTTTCCTACTTAAAGTCTGCAAGAAACTGCCATTGCCATTGATTCACCCCCTTCCAATTTTTCGTATAAGTTAAAAGTCTACGAAGATATTATTTTTGAAAAAGAATGAACTTCCGAAACATCTTATGAAGAACCCCCTACCCTAGAATTAAAAGAACTACCTGAACATCTCAAGTATGCCTTCCTAGAAAGAGATTCGAAACTGCCAGTGATAGTTTCGGCCTACCTAACTGAATTACAAAATGACAAACTCTTTCTAGTTTTACGAAAACATCGTGAGCCATCGTCTGATAGATATCTGATATCAAGGGCATAAGCCCATCTTTCTGTACCCACAAAATCTTAATGAAAGATAATTCGTGTAACTCCTTCCAACCTCAGCGCTGTATAAATCCAAACATGAAATAAGTTGTAAAAGGCGAGGTTATGAAACTCTTAGATGCAGGAATTATCTATCCTATTTCAGATAATAAGTGGGTTAGCCCTGTTCAGGTAGTGCCGAAAAAGGGAGGGATAACTGTAGTTGTGAATGAAAATAATGATTTAATCACGACACGGACGGTGACAGGGGCAAATGTGTATTGACTATCGTAAGTTAAATGATGCCACCCGCAAGGACCACTTTCCCTTGCCGTTCATCGATCAAATCTTAGAGTGATTATCCAGCCATTGCTTTTACTGTTTTCTCGATGGACTCTCGGGGTATTTTCAAATCCCTATCTCACCCGAGGACTAGGAAAAAACTACGTTTACTTGCCCTTTCGGCACCTTCGCTTACCGAAGAATGTTATTTGGGTTGTGCAATGCGCCAGCTACATTCCAAAGATGTATGCTAGCTATCTTTGACAAGTACATATAAAGTATTATGGAGGTATTTATGGATGTTTTCTCCGTATTCGGCAATGCCTTCAATTGTTGCTTAAAAAACATAAAAAAAGTCTTAGAAAGATGCGAAGAAACTAACCTCGCCCTAAATTGGGAAAATGTCATTTTATGGTGTGGGAGGGGTTAGTCTTAGGACATAAAATTTCTGCCCGAGGGATTGAAGTAGATATCGCTAAGATAGAAGTAATTGAAAAGCTGCCGCCACCTATGAATGTTAAAGCTATAAGAAGTTCCCTAGGTCATGCTGACTTTTATTGCCGTTTCATAAAAGACTTCTCCAAAATCACCAAACCCCTTTCTAAACTCTTAGAAAAAGACGCTCTATCTGCTTTTGAAACAATTAAAGATAAATTAATTAATGCACTAATTATGATAGCTCCAGTGTGGGACCTTCCCTTTGAGATAATGTGCGATGCGAGTAGTTTCGCGATGGGTGCAATATTAGGTCAACGAATATCTAAAAAACTTCCACCCCATTTATTACGTGAGTAAAACACTTATATCTGCACAAGAAAATTACACTATGCCGGAGAAGGAGCTCCTAGCTGTTGTCTTTGCCTTCGATAAATTTCGGCCATATATTACGCTTTCAAAAATTACAGTTTTCACGGACCACTCAGATCACAAGTACTTACTTGCTAAGACGGATGCCAAGCCGCGCCTGATATGCTGGGTCTTACTCCTCCATGAGTTTGACTTAGAAATCCGCGATAAGAGGTGGGTTGAGAATTTGGCCGTTGATCATCTCTCTCCTAGATAATCCGTATATAGAAAATTTAGATGAAAAAACGTTTAATTATTTCTTCCCAGATGAAAAGCTATTTTCAATTAACACTTCTTCTTCCCATTGGTTTGCAAACATTGCCAACTATTTAGTGGCCCCTGTCCTCCCGAAGGAGTTCTCCTCTCTACAAAAGAAGAAAGTCTTTTCTGAGTTGAAGAACTATTTTTGGGAGGACCCGCATCTTTTCCGAGTTTGTGCGGACTAGGTGATAAGGAGATGTGTTTCTTTTGAAGAAGGACAAGATATTCTAAAAAACTTACACGAAGGACCGACTGGTGGTCACTATCAAGCTGCTCGCACCGCTCACAAAGTGCTTTACGCAGCTTTTTACTGGCCTAGCCTCTTTAAAGATGCGCAAACTTTTGTGAGTAGGTGTGATAGTCGGGCAATATTTCGAATAAAAATGAAATGCCGCAAAATTATTTCCTCGAGTGCGATGTTTTCGACCTCTGGGGAATTGATTTTGTTGGCCTTCCTTCTAGCTTCGGGAACAAATACATCTTAGTTGTTGTAGATTATGTTTCACGAAGGGCTGAGGCCCAAGCTCTTCTTACTAACGACACCCGAGTCATAATTGCTTTCTTAAATAAATTATTTTCTCGATTCGGTACTCCACGAGCTATCGTTAGTGATAGGGGTTCACATTTCTGTAACGTGCAGTTTTCTAAAACTCTTATAAAATATGGTGTTACGCATAAGCTTTCAACTACCTACCACCCCCAAACTAACGGGCAAGTCGAAGTAGTGAACAAAAAGATAAAACGTATTTTAGAAAAGACTATTTCCACTTCTAGAAAAGACTGGTCAACCAAATTAGACGATGCTCTATGGGCCTACCAAACAGCATACAAAAACTGCCATCAGATGTACGCCATATCAGTTGGTTTATGGAAAATCGTGCCATCTACCCGTAGAATTAGGATACCGTGCTCTTTGGGCCTTAAGGTTTTTAAATTTTGATCCCCACTCTATCGACAGTTTTCAAAAATTTCAACTTAACGAACTCGACGAGTGGTGCTCTTATGCATACAAAAATAACAAATTTTATAAAGAGCAGACGAAACATTTTCACGACAAACACCTAAGTACCCCAAAAACCTTCAAATCTGGCGACCAAGTTCTTTTATATAATTCACGTTTATGTTTATTTCCTGGCAAACAAAAGTTACGATGGTCTGGGCCATTTTATTTCAAAGAAGTTTTTCCGTATGACACTGTGTTAATTTCACACCCTGATAAGGGTGATTTCAAAGTGAATGAGCAGCGTCTTAAACTCTATTTTTCTGGTGATGATGGTGTCAGTCCGAACAATGTTAAGTTTCTTTTGCACGAACTTTAACTAACTTATGACTATTTATTTTTGTTAAAAACTTTAAATATTATTTTGGACAATAATCTTTTGGACAATATTATTTTGTTACGACGCTCTCAAACGACGTTTTAAACAAAGGACGCTCTTGGGAGGCAACCAAAATAATTTTTCTGTTTTCTTTATTTTACACTTTTGGCCCCGGACGGCTCAGACAAGTTGAAGCTTCTGTGATTGCACCCTCCAATGCTGCTGAATCCATCACAAAGTCTAAAGAAGACATTTCAAGAAGTTCCAAAGCGCAAGCATGGGGTAGCGGCATCACTCAACATTCGCGACACATAAATCCGGGGAAGTACCTATTTTCAGTTCTGTACTTTCATTTCTGTTTTAATTTCTCTCTCTCTTTCCCCTCCTTTCTCCATTGAGAACAATGTAATTTTAAGCTTGGGGGAGGATTTCCTCCTTCTCTTGTCTTTAATTTGTTTCCTAAAAAACTCAAAATCAAAATTTTTTAATATATATACTAAATAAAAAAAAGAGAATATCTTAAAAATAAAAAATAGAGAATATCTCAAAATCAAAAAAATTTATATATATACTATTTGTTTTTTTACTTTAATAGTTTAAACGAATTTTGGAATTTCAATAGTACCCCTTGCGTTTTGTTTTGTTTTTCTCAATATTCCCTATAACAACTTAGCTAATTATGATCTTTCTAATCGTTTTTTTAATTATATTTCACAAGTAAAATGTTGTCCATGCTGTGTTTCTAAATCACGGTAGCATGTTAATGTGAAACGTTTTTCTAAAAACTCGCATTTTTATTATGGTTTTCGTTCTTTATTTTCTTAAAAATCTTTCATCCACTATTTTACTTTTTGTTTTTGGATATTTTTTGTAATGTTAACTTTTGATTAGTGTAGTAGATGTGAACATCCAAGTCGCTTATTATTTCTATTTTCAAGATAATTTCATTAGTCTTCATTTATTATTTAGGATTTGTTTTTTGAAATTTTTCAAAGCTAATGCTTTAGATAAATTTAGAAGCATGAAAATGATTTAGGCCGTTTTGGTTTTCATTTGAGTCTTCTTGACAACCTAAATTTTTTTATCCCTATTAACCCCTAAATCGGCGATCCCTCCCCAAGGTCTCGAGCTCGCAAATCGCTACCCGCTCAGGGGTTCCCCCCCAGGGTCGTGATCTGCCTTAGCCCTCATTTTTTGGGACAGGCGGATAGGGTCTCCTATCTGCTCAGGCCGTGCGGCTAGGACGGTCTCCCCTGTCTAATCGCGCAGGTCGCATAGCCATCGCGTGCCCTGCGGGACAACGGGCTGCTTCCATAGCTCTCCCTCACAGGACACGCGGTTTGGCCAGCTAACCGCGAAGCATTCTTCCTTACAGGAGGCAACCTACATCAGTCCGCTGGGTCGTTCCGTCGGTGTCAACCCAAGGCCAATGCAACCATCGTGGGCCCGACCAACTCCTCTTGCTTAAAGTTTCTGCCTGCCCTAGGGGCGGTCGGCTCCTCTGGCCGCCTCCCCTAGGGGTGGCCTAGCTTCAGGCCGCTGCCCTTTGGGGCGGCCTGGTGCTTAGGCCGCCGCCCTTGGGGCGGCCTGGTGCTTCAGGCCGCCGCCCCTTGGGGCGGCCTGGTGCTCAGGACGCTGCATTAGGGGCGGCCTGGCTTCAAGCCACCACCACTTGGGGCGGCCTGGTGCTTCAGGCCGCCGCCCCTTAGGGCGGCCTGGTGTTCAGGCCGGCGCCTTAGGGGTGGCATGGCTTCAGGCCGCCGCCCCTTGCGGCGGCCTGGTGCTCAGGCCGCCGCCCCTTGGGGCGGCCTGGAGCTTCAGGCCGCTGCCCCTTGGGGCAGACTTGTGCTTCAAGCTGCCGCCCCTTGGGGCGGCCTGGTGCTCAGGCCGCCGCCGCCTTAGGGGCGGCCTGGCTTCAGGCCGCCGCCTTAGGGGCGGCCTTGCTTCAGGCCGCCGCCTTAGGGGCGGCCTTGCTTCAGGCCACCGAGCCCTCTGCTACCCTTGGCGCGACCTGCTCCTCAGGCCGCGCTGCCTCCTCTGCTCAAGTCTCCCGACGACTTGCGGACTCAAAACGCTAGTCCGCTGAGTCAGCCGAGGTCATCGACGACCTGCTCCTCAGGCCGCGCCGCCTCTGCTCAGGTCTCCCGACAACCTGCAGACTCAAAATCCAGTCCACCGAGTCCACCGAAGTCATCGACGACCTGCTCCGAGTCTGCCCAGTCCTCCATGATGACGTCACTGGGCCCCGCTTCAAGAAGATTCCCCGCAGGCCTATAAATAGGCCCCGAAACCTCTCATTTGGGAACAAGCGTCAGAGAACTGCCTCTGCCAGCAAACTCTGCGGACTAAGATTTCCAGTCCGCCCAGCTTTCCACAGTTCTGCCTGCAAGATCTGCGGACTCGATTCTCCAGTTCGCCCAGGGCATCGAGAGCTGTGGACTTAGTTTTTTCTTTCCTCAGTAGGCAGTTTGAGCAGGATCTGCAGCCTCAGTTCTTGTTGGGTATTGTATCCACAATTACCTTGATTTGAAGAAGACTCCAGTCAAGCTAAGATGGATTCACAATATATTTGACGATCTTCTATCAAGTTGTGCTTGCAGCTATTCCATGCTAAGTACACACCAATGTCAGGGTACAGTGGGTCAATATACACGGGTCTGCGCAACGTAATCCCTTGTTGAGCAGATCAGTGTGTTGACTCACGTGTGCTCTCTCTATTAGAGTGTACTTATTTTCAAGTACAGGGTCGAGATAGATCAAGAGCAGAAGAGGAGCAAAGATGGGTCAAAGACCAAGCTCATAGGAAGGAAGAGAAAAATCGTCTAAGTCAAAATCGACGGGAATCACTAAGTGATTCTCGCCGATTCGAGGGAATCATTAGTGATTCTCGCCGAATCGTCGAGAATCAGTCAGTGATTCCCGCCGACTTCAACCGGCTGACTGTCCTCCAACAAGAATTCTGCTAAGGACGAATCGACGGGAATCACCAAGTGATTTTTTCCGGCTTCGTCGAGAATCGTTGTGATTCCCGCCGATTCGTCGAGAATCACTTTGCATTCCCGCCGATTCCCTCCGGCTGACATAGCTTCCAACTGAAATTAGGCCAAGGCAGAATCGACAGGAATCGTGAGTGATTCCCGCCGACTTCGACGAGAATCACCAACGATTCTCGTCGATTTTCCCTTAGGCAAATTTTCCATTCGCTGGACCGAACCAAGTTTGATGTGCGCTGTTTTGACCAGGCCTAGGGTTTCTCCTTGTGGGCCCCACAACGGTCATTTAGGGTTGGCTTCCAGTATATATACTCGTGTATTTGAATATACCGAGAATTGGATAACGAAAAATCAAAACCGAGGTCGAGCGTGCCCTAGCCGATCGCAGAACTTCACCAATCGCCGTCGCCGCTTGCAAGCTAGTCGCCGCCTTTGATCTCAGAGAATCTTTGATCTTCCAACGACAGTACCGAGGCAAGCCTAGCGTCTCACGCTTCTCTCTCGAGATCTCTTTTCTCTCGATTTGTTGAACGAGGATAGTTCTTCATTCCGAATCGATTGAGACGACTGATTCGATTGAGATCGTTGGTAGATCTTGTTTGCTTCATCAAGAAGTTTGGATCTATAAAGCATCGCCGCCGCATTCACTTGTCGCCGCCGATCTTGTCAAGATCCTCTCCAACAGAGAACACCGGTCGTGGATTCTTCGTCTCTTTCAAGAAAGCTTCAACGAACGAAGAAGGACATCGGGATCTCCAAACGTTTGTTTGTATTTTCTTTACATTTAATTTTCGTTTATTATAAAGGAATTTTGATTCCTAGTTGAAAGGGTTGGGTGCAACCCGTGGTGGTGAAGTAGTGACTCCTTTGGTTGGAAGGGTTCCTTCCATAGTGTGAGGATTGGATTTCAATCCGGTTGGTGAAGTTATCGAGTCGTCCCTTCGTGGGAGATAGGTCGAAGGGGGAGAGTGGACGTACCCAAACCGGGGAACCACTATAATTGCTTGTGTGCTTTTCTGTGTTGTGTTTGTTTATTTGTGCAGGTAATTTAAATTCCGCAAAAGACTGCACGACACCTATTCCCCCCCCCATAGGTGGACTTAGTCGACACTAGATACTTTCAAGTGATATTAGAGGGAGGTTTCTCATCAATAAGGTTAACACCTTGAGTAAGATCCTGCTTCTAGTGTCAAGAAGAAAACAAGACTCAAGCATGGAGCTATACACTGATGTCTCTCTTCTGAGACTCCCTGCCTGCACTAAAGAGTATTATCCCATTTAGAAAATGAGAGTTCAGTTTCATCTGGAGGCCATTGACCCTCGCGCGTCATTCATTATGTAAGAGGGTCCCTTCATTCCCATGAAGGCTTCCGATTCTGGAGAAGATCTCCAAATCCCGAAGAGTACCGCAGAGATGTCTGAAACTGAGCTCTCACTATTCAACTTGGACAAGCTGGTACGACAGATCATCTCTGATATTTGGTCAGGGTCTTCTCTTACAAGATTGGAGAAGTGCAAGACTGCAAAGTCCATGTGGGAATCAATCTCTGACCTCATGGAAGAAAAAAAGACTGTCGGGACTGAATGTCAGTAAGAGGATGAGGCATATGTGGGGGTCCTCGTCTCTGATGATGAAAGTCAAGAACAACTTCTCAATATCAGGGCTCCAGTATCTCTATCTGAGAATGAAGAAGAGATTGAGGAATGCAGTTGTGATGAAGCTGAAACCTCAGTCTCAGCTGACCACAACTCTAACCCTGATCAGCACAATCAGGATCAAGTATCTTCCTCTTCCTGCTCCCTTCCTCCTGTATCTCCTGAAGACAGGAGAAGTTCAGAGGTTTGTCCCTCTTTTGATGCTAGGGAAATAGACAGTTTCAATCAAAAGATTGAAACTCTTGATTCCCTTCGTAGTGCCCTTCAAAAGAGCAACTTGCTTGTGGAGAAACAAGCTATGGAAATTGCTCAGTTGAGGACCATGATGGATCTCCAATTGGAATCCATCAAGGTGAAGGACTCAAAGATCTCGGATCTAGAGTTTTCTCTAGAGACCGAGAAGAGAATAGTATCTAACTTTTCCAAGGTAGATGTTATTAAGAGAAAGGGAGAAAATGGGTGGATCTCACGAATTATAAAATCGTGGAGAAATGGGGAAACTATTTTCAGACCCCCCACACCGAGTAGGAAGGGCACACATCATGCCTTCAGGTATGACCATAAGAACAACTATGGTCACTGCAAGAATGATCAACCCTCATGTAGAAATACCCATAGTGCAAGTGCTGTTATGGCTACCCATGAGAAAATATATTTGGCTCATCATGAACCTTTTGTATTCACTGCCTTAGCCTCAACACTTCATGAGATTGCAGGAACCAGCTCTCACAGTACCTCTCACCACCCTAGGATACAGGGAAAGGGGGTTGGCAAACATGTAGCAAGTATCTATGGGGCCCCCAGATGTGTGTTGACTGAAAAGAAGGCACCACCTCCCAGGCCTCATGACACTCACCACATGTTCTCCATCCACCCTCCCTCGTGTTCCGGTGGAAAGGATAAATTTGAGAGCAGAACCTGCTCTGCCCCTGTCAGACCTATGATCGTGACAAACTCAGTCAGTAGATCTGGTCAGAAAAAGAGATATAATATTCATGAGTACTGGTGTTGTGACAAAGTGGGTCACTTTACCATAGATTGTTGGCACAATCCTTCTGTGCCAAGGGCAAGGGTATGTCCACATCCCTTGGCTAGAGATAGCCTTCCTGACAGAAATCCTGCAGGAAGGCATCCTGTATTTTATGCTGACAAGAACCTAGGACCCAATACATATTGGGTTCCTAAGGTAAGGTAATTCGTTTTTGCAGGATAGTCTAGGTACCCGTGAACATGATGGGACCTAGACAAGAGATGTTCCAGGAATGCTATGGAATAAGTATATGGGATAAGAGATAATGCTAACTACAATGTCCTACTTGAACTGGATACCTGTTGTACTTCAAATAGTGGATCCAAATGATCAACCTAATGATCCCAGGTACACGCATTCAGTTTAAAAAATTGAATCGCATTACATAGATGTTTATATATATATATATATATATCCAAACAGATATGTTGATTCTCTTTCAAGATATAAATATATATATATACACACACCTGATGGAAGAACACGGATGCTAATAACTGTATGATCCATAGTTTGGAATTTGATAAATTTTTTATATCATTGATAATGGGTGACACTGGGTGTCAATCGGTCAAATGAAACTCAAGGGACGTGCGCTAGTAGTTGCAACGAATATTTTACATTTTGACTCACCAAGAAATAGCCAGTGCTTATTTCTAGGGTTAACCTCCCTTTGACTCGGCTTAGCTATTCTGACCGGGATATTTATTATCCAACATTTAAAAGGGCAAAGTTTCGAATTAACAGGAATTCAAATCGACAATTTAAATGTATCGATATAAAAACGGTCAAGCGGAAACCTGCCATTCCCAGCGGAAATATCGGATACAGCGGCAATCTTAGGAAATAAATAGCGCTAATTGCAGAAATCCCGACCCTTCGTATTCTAGAAATAGCGGAAATTCCTCCCGTCACTCCCATCGCTTGGTGTTCTCATCGACTCCCGATCGCCTCTCGTCGACTCCTGCTCCCGTCGATTGCAGTTTGCCGCTGTCCTCTCCCCGTCGGCTCGGTGTTCCTGTCTCCGGCATCTGCTCGACGCAAGTGTCTCGCCGATTCACCGCCAGCATTCCCGCTCTCGTCGACTCACTCTCCTGTCGATTGCAGTCCTGACACAAGCCGCTTATTGGACTAGGGCTTTTTTCCGCTCTCCTCCTGCCTAGAGTTTTCTGCCTTCCCCCCTCCAAGTAAAAGGTAACAACCGTTCCTCCTTGAATCACTAGCTTGTTTCTAACTTGTCTAGTTCCTACTAGTTTAGTTCCTAATCTATAGATTTAGATAGAGTTAAGTCCCTTGGATGTTACTTGTTTAGGTTTATAATGGCTCCTCGAACCACGGTCGGGCTCCTCACTGGGAGTGAGTTGGTTAGGACTGGCTTCGCCTATGCTTCTAATGAATTCAGGAACATCATCTTGATGCTTGAGCAAGCCGGGCTCTCCTTTATTCTCGAGCACCCATGCAAGGTCCTAGATAAGGAAGTTCTTGAGTTCTACGCAACCGTCAAGCTACGTCACGAGGACACCGTAATAAAGAGTAAGATAGCTGGACTACGGATCAAGATGACTGCTGTAAAATTATCACATCATCTGCAGCTCAACAGCTCTGTACAAGAGAACTACCTTGATGAAAATGATCGTGTAAGGACACTACTGTTCTGTGGACTAGCTCGAGGGACCAAGGCCATCAAATGAAAGGACATGAATGAGGAAGGAAAGCTCCTCTCAGATATCATTGGGAAGGTTTTGATCTGCAAACTTGGCTCCCATGATCATATTTCAGGGGATATGTTTAAGATCCTGATGGCTGTGGTATGCAGAAAGAGATTCAACTGGGGGGCATGTTATTTGAGAAGATTAAAGATACCCTATGAACTCCTAACTTTGGGAGGATCATCAGTTTATACCTGAATCAAATGGATGGAGACAGATTTGACAGGACTAAGGGAGTTCCTCTTCACTATCTGAAGAAGATGGATTCCAGCATCTTTGATAGGTGGGAGAGGAGAATTGGCCATGGAGGTGTAGCTGAAACACATGGTGATGAAGAAGACAGAGCTCTGGAGTTCAGAAATCCTTTTGATGAGCCCAGTGAAGTTCCTGATCTGCTGCATCCAGGAACTGAGGTGGAGTCTTTAACCATTCCTTCTGATGCCCTCAAGATGGATGTCTCAGTTTTAGATAGAGCAGACGCCGTTACTAATATTACCCTAATCGCGAAGGATGTTGTGGATACCCTCGCTACCGATCAGGCTGACGAGGAGGAAGTGGAGGATGATAGAGGATGACATGGAGGATGATGCTGCTGATGAGGATGATGTGGAGATTGCGGCCGCTGATGATGTGAACAATGAGCAAGCTGGAAATGAGATGGATATGAGGGAAATTGATGTTGACCTCCCCTCTGAGGAACAGGTTCAGGTAGTAGTTCTTGATGTATCTAGTGCAACAATGGAGGGGGAGACCTCCCGGCAGGGGATGATGAGTATATATGAAAAAACGACAGAGGCTACCCCAATCCACCCTCAAGAGACTGTGAATCTATCTAGCTCCACCAGTGTATCTGCAGAAGAGAATCCTGACTCCCAGAGTCCTATCCCCCCTGAGCATGACAAGGACATGCATCAGGTTCATCCGCTAAGACCTAGCCTGGCAAACCACACGGTAAATATCATTCAAGGTATAGTGGATGAACTGAAGGCTTCTTTTGAACAATCTCACAACAATGTACTAAAACGGATTAAACAATCTGAGGATCTGATGCTAAAAAATGTTGTGGAGATAAATCATAAGCTGGATATGATGGAACAAAAATTTGAAGCTAAGTATGCAGAGGCCGACACTGTCGTCAATCTTCTAATGCAAGGGCTTAAGAAAAATACAGCTGATCTGGCAGTGGTAAACCAAAATGCACATGTTGTGGCCAACAACATAAAATTATTCGATGCCAACATGGTGACACTCAACGCAAATAAGACATCCCTGCTGAACGAGTTTACTAAGACTGTTAAGTATATAGATGAGTCACTGCATTCTTATGCAAACTCAATTGCTCAAGAAGCCAAAAAGGGGGAGGAGGAATATACAGCTAAGATGGCAGGATTACAACAAATCATTGTCGACAACTTCAAGCAGTCAAATGAGTATTTTTTTGAAAGCTGTCACTAGATAGTTCAGCAAGCATCTAGTATACAAATTCAGGTTCCTCTTCCTTATGAGGTTACCACTGTTGCTAATGAGGTTGTAAGTGCTGAGGAGGTTCCCCTGAGTGAAGCTGATGCCAGAAAGGCTGCTAGGGCCGCTGCCAAAGCTGCTCGCAGTGCCATGTTTGATCAAGAGGCCATTGCAAAAGGGAAAAGAAAACTTCAAGAAGGAAATTCCAAAGAGACTCCAGCTGAGAGGAAAGTAAGATTTAAGGAAAATGAAGTGAAGAATGAACGATGGAGTCCTACATCGAGGAGCATCATACTGGATACTTTCATGCTACAACAGCGGGGAGAGCTGAATAGAAATGAAGTATATAATCAGTATGAGTGGGAGATGCACAAAGCGTATGAGGCTAAAAGAAACATATTCTTCAGGTCTAACACTGTGGAACATAAAGCTCCTCCCCCCGGGTACTACCCGAAGTCGAAGGAATTCTTTTAGAGGCAAAGCAAGAAGTACATTGCTGAACAACTAAGAGATGCTCAGGCTAAGGAGAGATAGACTTGGAATCTAGATCTATTTTTATCCTCTATATGCGTGTATATCTTTTCTTGATTCAATTGTTGTTTTGAATGCGTTCATTATTCTGATTTCTTGTCTCGCATATTGTTTATGTATATCCTTCTGGTTTGTGCAATTCATCTTAGCTAGTAGGATTTTGGTTTCTTCAAATAGGGAGAGATTGTAGGGTATTGTATCCACAATTACCTGGATTTGAAGAAGACTCCAGTCAAGCTAAGATGGATTCACAATGTATTTGACGATCTTCTATCAAGTTGTGCTTGCAGTTATTCCATGCTAAGTACACACCAATGTCAGGGTGCAGTGGGTCAATATACACGGTTCTACGCAACGTAATCCCTCGTTGAGCAGATCAGTGTGTTGACTCACGTGTGCTCTCTCTATTGGAGTGTACTTATTTTCAAGCACAGGGTCGAGATAGATCAAGAGCAGAAGAGGAGCAAAGATGGGTCAAAGACCAAGCTCATAGGAAGGAAGAGAAAAATCGTCTAAGTCAAAATCGACGGGAATCACTAAGTGATTCTCGCCGATTCGACGGGAATCACTAAGTGATTCTCGCCGATTCGACGGGAATCATTAGTGATTCTCGTCGAATCATCGAGAATCAGTCAGTGATTCCCGCTGACTTCATCCGGCTGACTGTCCTCCTACAAGAATTCTGCAAAGGCAGAATCGACGGTAATCACCAAGTGATTCTCGCCGACTTCGTCGTGAATCGTTGTGATTCCCGTCGATTCGTTGAGAATCACTTTGCATTCCCGTCGATTCCATCCGGCTAACATAGATTCCAACTGAAATTCGGCCAAGGCAGAATCGACGGGAATCGTGAGTGATTCCCGCTGACTTCGACGAGAATCACCAATGATTCTCGTTGATTTTGCCTTAGGCAAATTTCCCGTTCGCTGGACCGAACCAAGTTTGCTGTGCGCTGTTTTGACCGAGCCTAGGGTTTCTCCTTGTGGGCCCTACAACGGTCATTTAGGGTTGGCTTCCAGTATATATACTCGCATATTTGAACATACCGAGAATCGGATAACGAAAAATCAAACCGAGGCCGAGCGTGCCCTAACCGATTGCGGAACTTCACCGATCGTCGTCGCCGCTCGCAAGCTAGTCGCCGCCACTGATCTCAGAGATTATTTGATCTTCCGATGATAGTACCGAGGCAAGCCTAGCGTCTCATGCTTCTCTCTCGAGATCTCTTGTCTCTCGATTTGTTGAACGAGGATAGTTCTTCATTCCGAATCGATTGAGACGACTGATCTGATTGAGATCATTGGTAGACCTTGCTTGCTTCGTCAAGAAGTTTGGATCTACAAAGCATCGCCGCCGCATTCACTTGCCACCGCTGATCTTGTCAAGATCCTCTCCAAGAGAGAACACCGGTCGTGGATTCTTCGTCTCTTTCAAGAAAGCTTCAACGAACGAAGAAGGACATCGGGATCTCCAAAAGTTTGTTTGTATTTTCTTTACATTCAAGTTTAGTTTATTGTAAAGGAATTTTGATTCCTAGTTGTAAGCGTTGGGTGCAACCCGTGGTGGAGGAGTAGTGAATCCTTTGGTTGGAAGGGTTCCTTCCGTAGTGTGAGGATTGGATTTCAATCCGATTGGTGAAGTGACCGAGTCGTCCCTTGGTGGGAGATAGGTCGAAGGGGGAGAGTGGACGTACCCAAATCGGGGAACCACTATAATTGCTTGTGTGCTTTTCTGTGCTGTGTTTGTTAATTTATGCAGGTAATTTAAATTCCGCAAAAGACTACACGACACCTATTCCCCCCCCCCCCCATAGGTGGACTTAGTCGACACTAGATACTTTCAGTTCTCCGGTCCTCTGCAGCCTCTTTTACTTAGTCTCTGGCACCTCTTTTTATCAGCCGCCAGCTTCCCCTTGTACCCTTTATTGCTTTTACATGTAATGGTGCAATAGCGTGCTGTAATCATGATTCTTGATTAAAGAAAAAGCCCGCCGCAAGAGTGGCATTCAAGCCGCGGCGGGCGAAGTCTATTGTTGCCGCTAGTAGAAGCCCCGTCTCTTCTTTCCCTCTTTCGGTCTAACCATCAGAGCTCAACCGCCATAGTAACGTCTGCTCGACAGCTCCTGATCAAGCCTCCTCTCTGCCCGAGCAAGCTCTTTCCTTGCTCAAGCAAGTTTCCCCCTTGCTTCAAACTTCGCCACTATCCCTGCAACCCCCTTATTCTTCTAGCCTGTGAGATCGAACAACCCGTTAACTGGAGGACGCATTTCGCGCATCAACAATTAACACGCGACCTTCAGATCTCGAACAGACAGTGAAATCAGCAGTTACTCATGATAGACCATCAACCCGCTGAGAGCCTTGCACATAGTCCCAGTGATGATTAACTTTGGGAGGTCTTAGAGCAATCTCGCAGAGAAACTGCACAACAGTTTCAAGCAATAAACCATACTCTAGCTGCTATCACCCAATGATTGGAAGCACAATCTTCAACAGCACCAACTCCTCCAATCAATCCAGCACCGGCATTTGAGACTCCTCAAGTTTATCCACCAATCTATCCACCTCTTTACACTCTAACCTTTCCGCGAGGGCCTACAGCCCCTTTGCGGTCTCAGAATGAGGAATTCGCAGCTCGTCAAAACTTCTTCCGAGAAGCTGCCCAAGGAAGTCCAGCGAGATTTCTAAACTTCCAGGGAAGTTACCCCTACTCATCAACTCCTGCCTTTGCTCCTTCCGCATCAACTTTTCCCTCCTATCCACCAGCTCCTTGTGCAGCTGCAACTTGTGCTCCATTTTTTCCTTATGTTGTAGGAGAGCAAGAGGAGCAGTCACCATTTGTAGAGAATGTTCGGTATGAACCGACTCCAGCTAACTTCAGAGAGCCACGATTACCCATTTACACTAGGGAGACTGATCCAGTCAAGCATCTTCAAGATTTTGAATCTGTCGTTGCTCTCAAGACTCTCTCAGATGCAACCAAATGCAAAATCCTTGTGACGACCTTTGATGGTCAAGTGAGGGATTGGTTCTATGGACTGCGTCCTCAGTCAATTTCTTCTTTGCTGATTTGCGAAGGGAGTTCTTGCTCAGATTCTCTACTTCAACAAAGAGGAAGGGCGGTCCAGAAGCCCTCTTTGAGATCAAGCAGCGAGAGACCGAGACTTGGTCTCATTTTGTGGATTGTTTTCAGAGAGAGATCTTAGACATTGAGATCGTTGATCAGGGAATGTATCGAGTGGCTCTCATTCACGGTCTGCGTGAAAGTCCACTCAAGTTTGAGGCTAACATCCGAGCACCAAGGACTTATCAAGAGTTGATTGTTTTAGCCAACTCATACATCCGCGGTGAGAAGAGCAACCCCAGCTTTGTCTCCAGGCTTGTAGCAGAGAGAAATCAACCTTACAAGCAGCCTCCGAGGTCTCCTTGGAAAGATTTTCCATCCCACTCTAGGAAAATAAAGAATTTCCAGCATCATCATCAGCACTCCTTCCCAGGTCAGGATCGTGCCCACGAGCGATTGCAACCGCTACCAACCCCACCTCTGCAAACATCTTCGGTACATCAGTCACAAGATGGTGACTTATTATACTCTGGACTCGATGAGGCCATGCTAGAAGTCATCCAAATCATGAAGGATATGGCAAATTCAAAAAGGCCTTATCAGGTGGCAAATCAGAGATCAAGAGACTCAGATCCATTCTGTGAATTCCACAAAGAGAAGGGTCATTTAACTGAAGACTGCAAGGCCCTTCGGCGGTTGGTCGAAAGATTGCTCATCGAGGGCAAGATCAGTGACCTTGTTAAGAAAGTTGATTCTTCGAAGCCTTCCACCTCCGAGGGCAAGGAGGTGGCTGAAGTTCAGTTGAATTGTGTCGAGATAACGGATGTAGGCCATTTGGGGCCTATCAATGATCAATCTGAGTGTATTGATGTCATTGATGAAGGTCCTCTTGGAAGACTATTCTAAAGAAAAGAGGGCACATTTCTTGCATCAACAGTTATGAACAATCGCAGCTCCTCAAAGCACCTCGCAATCATGACTAGTTGCTTTTCCTTACTCTTCAAACATTTTTTCTCTAAAGCACTTCTAAGTGTCCTTTCATTTTCATTCAATAAAACTTACGTCATAGATCTCATACTGACACAGTTCCCTTTTTGTAATGCTTCTCCTCCATATTTTCTCTTTGCCAAAGAGATCACTGAACCACTGAGATATCGCCAAGTCTTGCTCAGGCCCCCCTCGAGATTATTCTCTGGCGTAAGACCACAACGACCACATATCGCGGGGAGTTTTCGCATATGTGCAGTGGGGGCCGTTCAACTCTCATGCGGAGGATGACGAGACTTCGGATCCTGGCTGGCATCTAACATAGAGTGCGATTCCAGGGAGGACCCATATGTTAGCTCTGCTGTGCTTCGTTATAGGATACGTTACAATTACGATGATCTTTGCGTGACAAGCAATGACGATCAAGTTTAGCCTTGTCTCTTCGATCATCTCACAATTGTGATGGCCGAACACTCCTTGGTACTCTCAATCTGTGCCTTTGCGGGGCCCACAACTCCGCTGATCAATTCGCAGACAAGCAATAGGCCACTTGGCGCAACTAGTCTAATTGATCGACGATGTTTGTAACCCGAGGCATGAGAGTAGTGTATCTGTCGATTCCTTCTCAGGAATTTCCATGCTTGTGTCTTTCGTGCCCTCCTAAGGGAGAACGGCCAACCCTCTTTAGGTAGGACTATCCTCTAGATAATTTATTTTAAAGGGAAGCGGTGCATAACGCCCACGGGGAACACCTGTGGCAGCATCCAGTCCTTTTTGAACATCATCAAAGTGTAGCCCTACTTTGTCTTTTTGCCTTTTTACAGGTCAACAGGTTAAATTCAACCTATTCCAAGGATCGACAATATCATTTTCTGGTTTATGATCATCTTGTATGCACTCCCTGCATAAATCTCTATCAGATGGTTATCAACAAGCTCTCTCGTCAGATGCTAATGAAACAAATCATTTAGTCAGAATATCTGGTTCTCCTTGCTCGCCAAGTCAAGCTGTTGCAAGACTAAATTAGGATTGTTTCATCTTGTTGATCTGTATTTCATGTTAACATTATTTCTGATCACGCGAGACGATCATTATCACATTCTGATCACTATTCAGTTGATAGCAGAACTTGTCAGATATCTCTTCTATTATATCTTATCATATCAAAAGGCAACATTTGCAGAGCCTAGCAGATATTTGCAAGTTCTATCTAGGTACTTGCAGCCTATTTTCTACTTCATATCTACTTACTCACTCTTCTTTTGTAGAGCCTAGCAGATATTTGCAAGTTCTATCCAGGTACTTGCAGCGTAGTTCCATATTTCATATTTGCTTGCTCACTATTTTTCTGCAGAGCTTAGCATATACTTGCAAGTCCCACTCAGGTACTTGCAGCTTAGTCTCTATTACATATCCTTTGTAGAGCCTAGCAGGTTTTTTGAAAGTCCCATCCAGGTACTTGCGACTTAGTTCATATTTCATATCTGCTTGCTCATACTACTCTTGCAGAGCTTAACAGATAATAGCAAGTTCTGTCAAGGTACTTTCATCGTAAGTTTTCTTTTATATATGCCTCTTACCCTTCTTATTGCAGAAGTTAACTGGTACTTGTAAGCCCCCTTCAGGTACTTGCAAGTTGTCATTTTTCCTATGTTTTCATCTCATCACTGTTTTGCAGAACCCATTAGGAGACATTCATGTCTTCTTAGTTTTGCAAAGGCAACCCAGGTACGCATATAGTGTACCTATTTTTCGCCTACTTTAACTTTTCTCCTTCATAGGGGAAGGGCAAGCATTAGCAAAATTTTCTCTGAGGAGAGACATCAGATTCCACCTCTCCTGTTCCTTTTTTCTCGAGGGAAGGATCACGATTTTCGTGGGTCTCCTACTTTTTCCTTCTGAACTTGAAAAGTGTGGGGATTATGTTAACCCCCAAATCGGCGATCCCTCCCCAAGGTCTCGAGCTCGCAAATCGCGACCCGCTCAGTGGTTCCTCCCGAGGGTTGCGATCTGCCTTAGCGCTCCTTTTTTGGGTCAGGCGGATAGGGTCTCCTATCTGCTCAGGCCGTGCGGCTAGGACGGTCTCCCCTGTCTAATCGCCCAGGTCGCATAGTCATCGCGTGCCCTGCGGGACAACGGGCTGCTTCCATAGCTCACCCTCGCAGGACACGTGGTTTGGCCAGCTAACCGCGCAGCATTCTTCCTTGCAGGAAGCAACCTACATCAGTCCGCTGGGTCGTTCCGCCAGTGTCAACCCAAGGCCAGCGTAACCGTCATGGCCCCGGCCAACTCCTCTTGCTTCAGGTTTCCGCCTGCCCTAGGGGCGGCCGGCTCCTCCGGCATCCTAGCCTAGGGGTGGCCTAGCTTCAGGCCGCCGCCCCTTGGGGCGGCCTGGTGCTCAGGCTGCCACCCTTGGGGAAGCCTGGTGCTTAGGGCGACGGCCTGGCTTCAGGCCGCCGCCCCCTTGGGGCGGCCTGGTGCTTCAGGCCGCCGCCCCTTAGCCTGGTTCTCAGGCCGCTGCCTTAGGGGCGACCTGGCTTCAGGCCGCCGCACCTTGGGGCGGCCTGGTGCTTCAGGCCGCCACCCCTTGGGGTGGCCTGGTGCTCAGGCCGCTGCCTTAGGGGTGGCCTGGCTTTAGGCCGCCGCCCCTTGGGGCGGCCTGGAGCTTCAGGCTGCCACCCCTTTGGGCGGCCTGGTGCTTCAGGCCGCCACCACTTGGGGCGGCCTGGTGCTCAGGCCGCCGCCTTGGGGGTAGCCTGGCTCAGGCCGTCGAGCCCTCTGCTGCCCTTGGCACGACCAGCTCCTCAGGCCGCGCCGCCTCCTCTGCTCAGGTCTCCCGACGACCTGCGGACTCAAAACGCATGTCCGCCGAGTCCGTCGAAGTCATCAACGACCTGCTCCTCATGCCGTGCCGCCTTTGCTCAGGTCTTCTTACAACCTGCGGGCTCAAAATGCCAGTCCGCCGAGTCCGCCGAAGTAATCGACGACCTGCTCCAAGTCCGCCCAGTCCTCCATGATGACGTCACTGGGCCCCGCTCTAAGAAGATTCCCCTTAGGCCTATAAATAGGCCCCGAGACCTCTCATTTGGGGACAAGCGCCAGAGAATTGCCTCTGCCAGGAAACTTTGTGGACTAAGATTTTCAGTCCGCCCAGCTTTCCACAGTTCTGCTAGCAAGATCTGCGGAATCGATTCTCCAGTTCGCCCAGGTAATCGAGAGCTGTGGACTTAGTTTTTTCTGTCCTCAGTAGGTAGTTTGAGCAGGATCTGCAGCCTTAGTTCTCCAGTCCTATGCAGCCTCTTTTACTTAGTCTCTGACACCTCTTTTTCTCAGCCGCCAGCTTCCCCTTGTACCCTTAATTCTTTTACATGTAATGGTACAATAGCGTGTTGTAATCTTGCTTCTTGATTAAAGGAAAAGCCCGCCGCAAGAGTGGCATTCAAGCCGCGGCGGGCGAAGTCTGGTGTCTCCGCTGCAAGCGGCCCTGTCTCTTCTTTCCCTCTCTCGGTCTAACCATCAGAGCTCAACCGCCAAAGTAACGTCTGCTCGACAGCTCCTGATCAAGCCTCCTCTCTGCCCGAGCAAGCTCTTTCCTTGCTCAAGCAAGTTTCCCCCTTGCTTCAAACTTCGCCACAATCCCCGCAACCCCCTTATTCTTCTAGCCTGTGAGATCGAACAACCCGTTAACTGGAGGACGCATTTTGCGCATCAACAATCCCTAGTTAGCCGCTTTTGAGCCTGAAAGTGAGGGTAGATACAACTCTAGAGGGGGGGGGGGTGAATAGAGTATTCAAAAATTTGAACTTCTACTCAACTCCTTTAGAGTTAGTTTGCGGAATGAGTTTATAGATATTTGAAACCCTAGAGCCTAACAAAAAGTGTGGTGCACAAGAGAAAGCTAACTGAAATTACAGTTTCAGCTTTAGACCTATCACAGCAACTAGCAGTCCTAGTTAGTTCTACTCACAGGCACAGTGCAATAATTAAAGTAAGCAACACAGACAACACAAGAGATTTATAGTGGTTCCCTCTAAATAGGTACATCCACTCTTCTGCCACCCTGGTAGGAATCCACTACAGATTTTTGTTCAGGTGCCCTGCCTCCAACTGATCTGGTTCAGGTAGATCAAGTAAACCCTTTGAGCTTTTGATCAGGAGCTCAAAATCCAACACAGGTTTTTGCTCAGGTGCCCTGCCACCAAGGTTTACTTTTGAAGGGAGTAATAACCCTTTGTACATGAGGTTGAGAGAGTTAGAATGTCTTCTCTATTGTAAAATAAGATTAGATAAGATAGTGGATTGCACAGAGCTAGAAAGCTCTAAGGAATCAAGACTCCCCCTGGCTTAGAGAATATCCAGGAAGAAGCCTTGCTTCAAGGTGCAGGATCTCTTCTGAACTCTTGACAAATATAATCTGATGTCTTGAAGTTCTTAAAGGAGCAGCTTTGAAGAAGACTCTTGATGTAGAATGGTTGTTCTTCTTCAATCAGCTTTTCTTTCTTCTTCTTCTTCTTCTTGAGGCACTGAGTGTGAATTTTCCTGGAAGCAGGATGAACTCAGGATTGAAGAAGAATGCTGAAGAGAGAGATCTTCTCAGTTTGAATGGGAATTGATCTGAGAGCTGTATCTTCTTCTTGTTTTGAATCTGTATATGAATATCTGTATATCAACTCGCTCTTTTTTTTTACTTCTTTCAAAAGAGATATTTATATATTAGCCTTTTGTGATGGTCTAATCTTTATTTGAACTTTGTCTTCTTCTGAGATCTGCAATCTGGGCTGCAAATAACATAGCACAAAATATATCCTGCAGAAAGACATCCTATAAAGGGATAAAGCTTTCTAAGAAGCTGCATATCAAATATGATAAAAGGAGTACTAGAGAAAGTCACATCAGAACGAACTCTTTACGGCTAGAGAAGACTTTTGAGTCTAACGGCTATAAAGCACAGCAAGGCAGATAAAGCAGAAAGATATTTCAACTAATAAGACAAAAGACTTTGTCAGATAGAACTTGACTTATGCACAAAGGATGGGGCAAAGATTGCCTTGAGATGTAAGCATAAAATCAATGAAATAATCTTTATTAAAATATGCCAAATAAATAGGAAATAAATCACAGAACAGAATGAGTACAAAATTACTAAAGGCGGACAAAAGATCGTCGAATGATCCGCAGAGATCGTCGAACGAACCACAGAGATCGTCGAACTTAGCATAGAGATCGACGAACGAAACACATAGCAGATAGTCGAACTACCACATTAGATAGTCGAATTATCAGAACAGATAGTCGAGCTATCAGATGGTTGAACTATCAAGGCAGATAGTCGAACTATCAAACAGAACAGATAGCCGAACTATCAAACAGATAGTCGAGCTATCAGATAGTTGAACTATCAAGGCAGATAGTCGAACTATCAAACAGAACAAATAACCGAACTATCAAACAGATAGTCGAGCTATCAGATAGTTGAACTATCAAGGCATATAGTCGAACTATCAAACAGAACAGATAGCCGAACTATCAAACAGATAGTCGAGCTATCAGATAGTTGAACTATCAAGGCAGATAGTCAAACTATCAAACAGAAGAGATAGCCGAACTATCAAACAGGTAGTCGAGCTATCAGATAGTTGAACTATCAAGGCAGATAGTCGAACTATCAAACAGAACAGATAGCCGAACTATCAAACAGACTGTCTAGATGAAAGAAGTCGAGCAGGGTTCGACGATCGACGAGGCAGAAACCACAGATCGTCGAGCTAACAAGAGTTGAACTAACTATAAATGATCTGCTGACTGACTATAGTCGACCAACTGATAGAAGATCGTCGAACAGTTGATAGAGGATAGTCGAGCGCCGTTCGAATATAGTCGAACGAAAAACAACTTAGCCAAATTTCCACTGGATAAGTGACAACTCTACAACTGAGGAAATCTAACCTAACAACTAACCTTTGACCATAGGAAAATCTTGGGTCAAGAAACTAATTGAGAAGACTTAACACAAATCCAAACTAGGGTACCAACAATCTCCCCCTATTTGGGTCAAGTCTCTCAAAACAACAAACAACAACAAATGCTATAAAATAGATATAAAAACAACATTAACCTATTAGGATCAAAGCTGTATCATATCATAAATACGCATCGATTGTATCAAACAAATAATGAAACAGACAGTCAATAAAATAAACAACTCAAACAGCATCAGAATCTGGTTTAGAAATAGAAGAATCTTGAAGAAAATAAATTTTTCTGAAGGGATCTGGAGCATCTTTCTTGGATGTCTTCAAGTCTTGTTCTCCAATGATCCTGGATTCTCCTGCTCTTGGCACAAAAGCTTCTGGATGCTTTTCCATATACCTTGAAGCATCAAAAACCTCAGGTCTGACCTGAAATCTGTCCAGTTCCTTCTTCCTGAACTTTGACATTGTAGTTAAGCCCGTTGTATCTTTGCCTTCAGCTCTGGCTTGTCTGATTTGGGCTGATCCAACTAGTTCAAGAAATCTGGCCATCCTGAAATCAGGATTAACCTCTTGGCTTTCATATTCATTATCATCAGCTGGATCAAGAGGTTTTATGGTCTTGAATTGAGTAGAGAGGTCTAGCAAGCTTGCAGCTGGCTCTTTGTTTTCTTGAATAATAAGAGAAGTTGGAGGAGCAAATTCTGCATATTTCTTACTGGATTTTTCAGAGTAGATAATTCTTTTTCCTTTTGAATCTGTTTGCTTTTTCTGAATTGGTTTTCTGGATGGTATACTTTTCTTTTCCTTGGAAGTGAAGTTTTTCTCTTGGGTGAAGGAGGAGGAGAAAAGGTTGGTCTTTGGTGAACCATTTCCTTCACTTGCTCTTCAGACTCTTGCCCTTGTTGGCCTGAAAGGGATTTTCCTTGGTAAACTGGATTACTTCTTCTCTGATGTGCTTGAGAGGGAGTGAATCTTGCAGAAGGAGCTGAGGGATTTGTAGAAACATTTCCAGAGGCTCCTGCACTAGGGGGAGGAGGAGGAGGACCTATAGGATTCCACCTTGGAGCTGGAGAGTCATATCTTTTACTTTTCTTTCTCTTCTTCTGTTGGTTCCTAGACAGTCCCATCCAATGTTGGTAATCTTTTGATTTGGGATCAATCCCTTTCAGTATATAGTAAGGGATATCATGATCGTGATTTGGTGGAGGAGGAGCAACAACCTTCCTTTTCCTTTTAGTAATTTTCTTCTTCTTTGTACCTTCTAAATCATCAGAATCAACCTCATCGTTAGAGTGAGATGACTAGGTTGGTCATAAGGGTCTAAGGCTTCTTGATCAGCCATTTCTTTTGCTTTTAAGGCAGCTTTCTCTCTTTCTTCTTCTAAGGCATCTTGTGCCAGAAGAGTATCAAGGTCGTGTCTTGGGGTGTCATCCCAGACTGTAGATCTTTCTTCTTGTTCATCTGAAACTTTCTCTTGCTCAACTGTAACTGTCTTGAGGACCAGTTCTTCTGGAGCTTGCTCAGCTTCAGGTTCTTTTATTGCAGTAGGTTCTTGAGCAGATTCTGGAGCTGGTTCTTTAACAGGTTCTTGAACAACTTGATCTTCTTGAACTTGATCTTCAGGATTTTCTAACTCCCATAAGTCATCTAGATAGGAGGTAATGACTCCTTCTAGGTATAGGGCAATAATGGGAGTGGAGGATTCTTCAAGGCAAACTTTGAAGGCAAATTCTGCTTCCATGATAACATCAGATGGCCTCTGTCCTAAGACTTGAGCTACTTGAACAACTGCTGGAGGAGGTGTTTCTATAACTGCTTTCAAAATTTCATCTGGAGGTGTCTTTTCTGGAGCTTCTATCTCTTTTGGAACTTCAGTCTCTTCTTGAATATCTGCTGGAAGAGTGACTAAGGGAAGTCCTGAGACATCTTCCTGGAACATCTCCCCCTTCCTGATTTTAGTGGGTACTGAACTCAGGCCCCTAAGTGAAGAGGGCTCAGCAGAGTTGGAGAGGGCTGCGATGGAGGATGTAAGGGAAGAGATGGAAGAGACAAGAGGGGCAATTGCTTCTTCAATCATGGATTTGATTGAAGGAGTAATTAGCTCCAAGATGTTTGCTATGAATGTTGGGGTGATTTCAAAAGATGTGGACGGGGGAATCTCAGTAGATAGAAGATCATCAGGGATGGTGGTCTCCTGATGAGATATGTTGTGAACTAGGGATTGATGAGTAGATGAAGGAAGATCAATATGATCTTGATGAGAAATTGGTGACTGAGGTGGAGTTTGTAGAGTATCAAAAGCCAACAGATCAAAAGTAGGATTAGAAATCCCAGCAAGATGTGAAGGAAGTGGAGATGCTGGTGGTGATGCATGGAGAATAGTGGAGGAATCAAGTGGAAGAGAGGCAGTGGATGTATATGGCACTTCAGTAGAAGTGGATGGTAATGCAGAGGTGGATGGCAATGCATAAGTAGGAGTAATGAGGGGAATGGAGGAGCCTTCTTCAGGTAGGTGGGGAGTGACTGATACAGTCCTGGTGCTCTCAGATGTAACAGGAGCGACCCCAGCTGGTGAGGGCTTCTGGATGTTCCTTCTCTACTTGATGAACAAAGTGGGATCCATTTTCTTGCTTGTATTTATAGAAGTTGAAACTGTTCCCAACAGTTGGGGGTATTTCTCTCTCAAAAATACCCCAATTACCCTTCCTAGGGTCACCTCTTTCTTAGAATTATTCTTCCTTATCAGATCAAACACTATTCCTGCCCAATTTATCTCTTTCTTATTAACAATGGCACTCATTAGGGCAAACTATTGTCTGGTAATATTGTGATTTGCCGAGTGCTTACCTAACAACACTTTTCCAACCAGTTCTGCTAAGAAATTAATCCTCATCGGGAAATTTACTTTCAGCAACTTTGAAGGTATGCCTTCAGCATGACCTAGCTCGACGAGCATCCTTCCATACTCTTGAGTTTCTTGGTCATACTCTTCTTATCCATTTATTAATCCAAAGATTTCAGTTAACACGGCAGGAGTTAGAACTACCTCTTCGCCGTCGATTGTCCCGGTCATGGATTCGTCACTGGACGACGAAGTGAAGACCCATTCTTTGATCTCAGGGATGTTGATCTTGATCCTTGTGGACATCAGCTTCTCTAGAACTTAATCCTTGCATAGCTGGAGTATCTCTGCAATGTCAGCATCGCAGGCACTAAACGAATCAAATTCCACGGTGAACCCGGCATCAAACTTCATCACCGTCAGCAGGGCTGGAGCAATCGCCATCGATTTAGTCGGAGAAGATGAGAGAGACGAAACGGCAGAAAACACGGGGCAGAGCTCAAGTCGAACCTCACAAGCAGGAATGAGGAATATGAAACGACGAGCTCTGTCGACTATAAAAAGAACGATCTATTAACTTAGGTCGACCATCGGTTTTTATTAAAATGACAATCGTCGACCTGTTTTAACAGATACAAGAGACGATAGTCGAACGGTCGTTCAACGATCATTTCCTGAAGCAGAGTAGTCGAGCAATCGTTCGACTATTTCTGTCTTCACAAGCAAACAAGCCGTCGTCAATCATAGGTCGACGATAGGCTCAACCTGTTCGACTATCGTCGAACGTCGTTCGACGATCTTCAACCAGATTTCAACAAGGCATAAGTCACACTTAGTCTTTTCAATTTATGATGCCTAGTTGATGCAAAAAGAACAGATGCTTCTGTTCATCTAAGGGCTTGGTGAAAATATCACCTCTCTGAAGGTCAGTGGATATGAACTCAAGGCTGATCTTATTCTTTTCCGCACAATCTCTTAGAAAATGGTGCATGATCTCAATGTGCTTGGTCCTAGAGTGGTGCACAGGATTTTGTGCAATGGAGATAGCACTGGTACTGTCACACATTATTTTTGTATTCTTGTGTGTGTACCCATAATCCAAAAGTAGGTTTTGAATCCACAGGATCTGTGAACAACAACTAGCAGCTGCTATATATTCAGCCTTTGCAGTTGAAGTTGAGACAGAAGCCTGTTTCTTACAGAACCAAAAGACTAATCTCTCTCCCAGGAACTGACATGTTCCTGAGGTACTTTTCCTGTCAACTCTACAACCAGCATAGTCAGAATCAGAGTATCCAATTAACACAAATTCTGATTCAGCTGGGTACCACAGTCCTAAATTTGGACATCCCTTCAGGTATCTCAAAATTCTCTTGAGAAGAATCAAATGAGATTCCTTGGGGTTGACCTGGAATCTAGCACATAGGCATGTGGCAAACATTATATCTGGTCTACTTGCAGTTAAATATAACAGGGAACCAACAATGGCCCTATAGTTTTTCTGATCAACTGGCTTACCCTGATCATCAGAATCTATAACTGCATTAGTAGCCATGGGTGTATGCATTGCTGAAGCATCTGCCATCCCAAACTTCTTTACCAATTCCTTGGCATATTTGGATTGGGAGATGAAGATGCCATCAGCATCTTGCTTTACTTGGAGACCAAGAAAGTAAGACAGCTCACCCATACTACTCATCTCAAACTTAGAGTGCATCAGGTCAGAGAACCTTTTGCAAAGTTTGGGATCAGTGGAGCCAAAAATAATATCATCCACATAAACTTGAACTAACAGGATGGTGTCCTTGTGATGCTTGACAAACAGGATTCTATCAACTACTCCCCTAATAAAGTTGTGCTCTAACAGGAAACTAGCTAGAGTCTCATACCAGGCTCTGGGTGCTTGCTTAAGTCCATAAAGAGCTTTTTGCAACTTATAAATAAATGAGGGTTGAGTTGAAGAAACAAACCAAGGTGGTTGTTCAACGAACACCTCTTCTTTTAGCTCACCATTTAGGAATGCACTCTTGACATCCATTTGAAAAACCTTAAACTTCATATAGGCTGCATAGGCTAGAAAGATCCTTATTGCCTTTAGCCTTGCAACAGGGGCAAAGGTTTGGTCATAGTCTATACCTTCCTCCTGTCTGTAGCCCTGAGCTACAAGCCTAGCTTTGTTCCTTATAATTATTCCTTGGGCATCCAACTTGTTTCTAAACACCCACTTGGTAGGCCTTTAGGTCTTGGAACCAAAGTCCATACTTTACATCTTTCAAATTGATTAAGCTCATCTTGCATAGCAATGATCCAGTGGGGATCTAGCTCAGCGTCTTTTATGGCGAGTGGCTCAATTTGTGAAAGTAAACAAGCATGCATCACATCCTGTCTTAATTTATGTCTTGTTTGCACACCAGCTGATATATCACCAATCACTTGAGATGTAGGATGATCTATAAGTGTGACAATATCAGCAGGTGGGATGTGATCTTCAACAACAGTTTGGATTAATTCCTCTTGTGGAATAGGATCAACTGTTGGTGGTACAGCAACTGCTTCCACAGTGTCTCCATCACTGTCTGAATCAGTGATATGAAGAGTTGAAAGAGGGAGAATCTCTTGAGTGACATCTTTGCATGACTCAGGTACCTGCAATGAGCTTAAGGAAGGAGAAGTTTCCTTCTCCTTGTAAAACATCTTTGACTCATCAAAGGAAACATGCACAGACTCCTCTATTTTAGATGATAATTTATTAAACACCCTATAAGCTTTGCTTACTTGGGAATATCCAAGAAAAATTCCCATTGAAGCTTTTGCTTCAAACTTTATAAGGTATTCTTTGTTGTTATTGTGAATGTACAGTACACAACCAAAGACTCTAAAATAATTAATTTTAGGTTTCTTTCCTTTAAGCAACTCATAAGGAGTTTTACTCTTAAGCTTGTGTATAAGACATCTGTTCAAAACATAATTAGTTGTGCTAATAGCTTCTGCCCAATAAGAGAGAGGCATGTTAGTATCTGCCAACAATGTTCTTGCAGCTTCAATTAGGGTTCTGTTTTTCCTTTCTACTACCCCATTTTGTTGGGGAGTTCTAGGAGCAGAGAAGCTATGTTTGATACCTTCTTTCTCACAGAATTCTTGCATGAGAAGAGACACAAACTTAGTGCCATGATCACTTCTGATCAAGGCAACATGAGTAGAATACTCAGTCTGCACACATAGCAGAAAGTCTGTAAGAACTTTGAAGTTATCAGCCTTAGTTTTCAAAAAGAACACCCAAGTGAACCTAGAGAAATCATCTACAATCACTAAAGTGTAAGACTTCCCTCCTAGACTCTGTACATTTATTGAGCCAAAAAGGTCCAAATGTAATAAATACAGGATTCTAGGTGAATCACTTTTATTTACAGATTTAAAGGAATTTTTGGTTTGCTTGCCTAATTGACAAGCCTTGCATAGGCTTTCCTTCTTGTAGGGGCAAGAAGGTAAACCTCTAACAAGGTTGTATTTAGATAACCTAGATATGTTCTTGAGGTTAACATGGTTAAGCCTCCTATGCCATAAGGTGTAATTATTTGTTACTTCATTAAACAGGCAGATTTCAGATTGAGTTGAATTAAAATCTACTAAATAAATATTACCCTGTCTAATGCCTACTAACACTACATTACTATTTAAAGTAATATTGCAACAAGTGTCAGTGAATGATACCTGATAACCTGCATCACATAACTGGCTTACTGAGATTAGGTTGTGCTTCAGCCCAGTTACATATGCAACTCTTTTGAATGTTACTGCTCCAATGGTAATCCTACCATATCCTTCTGTTTGACCACAGCTAGAATCCCCAAAGATCACCTTTGGTCCAAGCTTGGCCTTGAAACTTGACAGATTTTCTTTGTTTCTTGTCATATGTTTGGAACAGCCACAATCCAAATACCATTTGTCTTTAGTAATTGGATAGGTCTTCATCTGCAAATAAAAAAGTTAGACATTGTGGACCCAGACAACCTTGGGTCCATTATTCTTCACATAATGAAAGCTTGAAATAAAAGAATAAGCAGGCTGAGGTTTATATCCTAAGGGATAGGATCTCCTAGGTGGAATACTCCATGCAGTTGATGGGTCAATAAACCTAGTGTTTCTATTTACATTTGGATTTCTAAGGTTCAGGTGATTATTTTGAAAATCATATTGAGATCGTCGATCAGCGTTCGACGATCGATGCTCAGATCGTCGAGCATCATTCGACCATTGAGCCTTCGATCATCGAGTATAGTTCGACGCTTTTTGTAGCTCTTTAAATTTTTGTTTTCTCTTTTCTCTCTTAGCCTTATTTAAAGCTTTGTTAACTTGATTTACTTGCTCAGTATTCTTTATTCCATCAGCTGAAATAAAGTTTACTGGAGTTGAAAGATGGTTTTTCAGAACCAAGGGGGGTTCACTTGGTGAAGCTCCTAAGCCTAGTTTGTTATTACCTGTCCTAGTGTTTGACATGCTAGTAATTTCTAGTAGCTTAAGACTTCTACCATTTAAAGATTCTTCTAATTTTTTGGATTTTGCTAGTTCAGTTTTAAGAAATTTGATTTCTTCAGTACATTTAGTGAGTTCAGCTTCTAGCCTAGCATTTTCATTAGTGATGATTTCTGATTCTGCTATCCTATTTCTAAGCTCCTTAATTTCATTCTCTGAGATAATTAAGTCTAAACAAAGAGATTTAAATTCAAATTTAAATTCAGCAGAAGTAAAATCATAAGAAGATAATACCTGATCTTCAGTAGGCATTTCTTCTTCATCAAAACTCTCTGACGCTGAATGATTGCTGCAGGCATCAATTGCCATTAGGCAAATTTCTTTTGCCTTCTTCTCTTCCTCATCTTCACTGGAGCTTGAGGAGGAAGATTCCTCATCTGAATCACTCCAGGTTTTAGCAACAAATCCTTTCTCCTTCTTCTTATTTTTGTAGGAGGAGGACTTGGAATGCTTCTTCTGATGTTCTTTTTCTTTTCTCTTATCCTTGCTCTTTTCCTCTTGACACTCAGGTAGAATGTGTCCAGGTTTCCTGCAGCCATAACAAATAATTTCTTTAACAGGTGATCTGTCATACCGTGGCTTGTCATCATATTTTGAATATTTCTTTCTTAATTCCTTTCTGCCCATCTTGAGAAACCTTTTGGCAAAGAGTGCCATCAGCTCCTCATTTGATTGGCTTCCTTCAGAAGCATCAGCATCTTTTAGAGCAAGGGTTTGCTCTTTCCTTGTTGGAGTAGTGGCTTTGGCTTCAGCTTCAGCTTCCCTGGTCTTTAGTACCTGCTCAAAGGATTTGAGCTTGCACAGGAGAGCTTCAGTTGAGATCTCAGTTGTGCTTCTAGCCTCTTTGATGGGCCAGATCCTGAGATCCCATGTGTTAGGGAAGCACATCAGTATCTTATCATTGACCTCTGTCAATGTTATCTCCTTATCAAGGGTTCTCAGCTCATTGATGATGGAGCTGAGCCTGGTGTACATTCCCTCAACTGATTCAGCTTCAGTCTTCTTGAAGTTTTCATATTGAGATATAAGGTGGACCTTCTGTCCTTCCTTTCATCAGTTGAACCAGCTACAATCTGGATCAATGAGTCCCACATTGCTTTTACAGAAGTGCAATCAGCCACTTTCTGGAAGGTTTCATCAGACATGGTCTGAGCCAGAATGTTCATAGCTTTTGCATCAGCTATCTTTGCTTTCTTGTAAGTATCATTATATTCTGGAGGTGGCACTGCACTAAGATTTGTTGAAGTTGTAGTAGTAGTTGTAGCAGGTGGTGTTGGTGGTCCTGTCAAAATAGAAGAAAAAATATCTTCATCAATAGAATTCATATATAACTTTATTCTTGCCTTCCAAATGCTGAACATAGCTAAGTTGCAAACTGGAGGTCTGGTGCTAGAATAATCCTTGTACTGGGCCATGAAGTGAATATCTATAAACTTGGTATCTATCTAGATCTTGTGACTCAGGTGCTAGCCAGTACAGTCAGTCAACCTCCCTCTGATACCAATTGAAAGTGAGGATAGATACAACTCTAGAGGGGGGGTGAATAGAGTATTAAAAAATTTGAACTTCTACTCAACTCCCTTAGATTTAGTTTGCGGAATGAGTTTATAGATATTTGAAACCCTAGAGCCTAACACAAAGTGTGGTGCACAAGAGAAAGCTAACTGTAATTAAAGTTTCAGCTTTAGTCCTATCACAGCAACTAGCAGTCCTAGTTAGTTCTACTCACAACCACAGTGCAACAATTAAAGTAAGCAACACAGACAACATAAGAGGTTTATAGTGGTTCCCTCTAAATAGGTACATCCACTCTTCTACCACCCTAGTAGGAATCCACTACAGGTTTTTGTTCAGGTGCCCTGCCACTAACTGATCTGGTTCAGGTAGATCAAGTAGACCCTTTGAGCTTTTGATCAGGAGCTCAAAATCCAACACAGGTTTTTGCTCAGGTGCCCTGCCACCAAGGTTTACTTTTGAAGGGAGTAATAACCCTTTGTACAGGAGGTTGAGAGAGTTAGAATGTATTCTCTATTGTAAAATAAGATTAGAGAAGCTAGTGGATTGCACAGAGCTAGAAAGCTCTAAGGAATCAAGGCTCCCCCTGGCTTAGAGAATATCCAGGAAGAAGCCTTGCTTCAGGGTGCAGGATCTCTTCTGAACTCTTGACAAATATAATCTGATGTCTTGAAGTTTTTGAAGGAGCAGCTTTGAAGAAGACTCTTGATGTAGAATGGTTGTTCTTCTTCAATAAGCTTTTTCTTCTTCTTCTTCTTCTTCTTGAGGCACTGAGTGTGAATTTTCCTGGAAGTAGGATGAACTCAGGATTGAAGAAGAATGCTGAAGAGAGAGATCTTCTCTGTTTGAATGGGAATTGATGTGAGAGCTGTATCTTCTTCTTGTTTTGAATCTGTAAATGAATATCTGTATATCAACTCGCTCTCTTTTTTTTACTTCTTTCAAAAGATATCTTTATATATTAGCCTTTTATAACGGCTCTAATCTTTATTTGAACTTTGTCTTCTTCTGAGATCTGCAATCTGGGCTGCAAATAACATAGCACAAAATATATCCTGCAAAAAGACATCCTATAAAGGGATAAAGCTTTCTAAGAAGCTGCATATCCAATCTGATAAAAGGAGTACTAGAAAAAATCACATCAGAACGAACTCTTTACGGCCAGAGAAGACTTTTGAGTCGAACGGCTATAAAAGACAGCAAGGCAGATAAAGCAAAAAGATAATTCAACTAATAAGATACAAGACTTTGTCAGATAGAACTTGACTTATGCACAAAGGATGGGGCAAAGATTTCCTTGAGATGTAAGCATAAAATCAATAAAATAATCTTTAATAAAATATGCAAAATAAATAGGAAATAAATCACAGAACAGAACGAGTACAAAATTACTAAAGGGAGACAAAAGATTGCCGAACGATCAGCAGAGATCGTCGAACGAACCACAGAGATCGTCGAACTAAGTATAGAGATCGACGAACGAAACACACAGCAGATAGTCGAGCTATCAGAACAGATAGTTGAACTACCACCCCAGATAGTCGAACTATCAGAACAGATAGTCTGTAACGCCCCAAAACTCAAAAGAGAGACGGGTGGCATTTTTAAGCCAAGACGGGGTTTTGAAGCAGGTGACACGGGTCTCGACATGGGCGTGTCGGAGGCCGTGTCAGGGCGTGTTCGACCACGGGTCGTGCGGTCGACGCTTTGGCGGTCGACGATCGTAGAAGGCTGGAACACGGCCTGGGACACGGGCGTGTCCTAGGGCGTGTCAGGCACACGGCATGTGACACGGGCGTGTCACATGGTCGTGTCCTCCTCGGTACATTTCTGGTCCTGTGCCATTTTTGGCACACGGGTAGTGACACGGGTGTGTCATCCGACACGGGTAGTGACACGGGCGTGTCATCCGACACGGGTAGTGACACGGGTGTGTCATCCAACACGGGTAGTGACACGGGTGTCGACACGGGCGTGTCGGTGGCCGTGTCCTTCTCGGGTTGGGAAAACTGGCCGATTGCACACGGGGGGGGGGGGGGGGGGGGGCGTGACACGGGTCCCGACACGGGCGTGTCACAGGTGACACGGGCGTGTCGGAGGCCGTGTCGAATGCCGTGTGCTGGTTTTTGAGTCGGTCGAGACGGCGAATGGGTGACACGGCCAGGCACACGGCCGTGTTGCAACCCGTGTTCGGCGCAGATTTGGTATTTTCAGGCCCGATCAAGGCCGTTCGTTTCTTTGATTTGAGATCCGACGGCTGGGGGTTGTTTCCCCAGGGTTATACCCGGGAATAGGGTTTAGAAACCCTCATTTCTCTTGAGTGGTTCTCTTTCTAAAAGCTAGAGAGAGGAGAGAGCAAGGAGGAGGAAGAAGGGCTAGATCCGATCGCCGGAGGAGATTCGGAGCTCCAAATCGCGAACCGTCTTCGGATCCGCGGAGGCAAGGAGATTGCGGTGATTTTCATCCGCATAGATTTTCATGGCGCCGTGGAAGAACGCAAGGGTAACGATTCTCATCCTAGGGCATGTGAAGCCCTCTTTTCCTTTGCATAGGAAGCCCTCTCTCGCGAGTGAGCGAAGAGTTGGAGCATTCCTTGGGGTAGATATGTAAAGTCCCCCTTGTATAGAGTCCGTATGCGAAAACGGATATAGGCATTGTGTGTGAAGCCTATTCGAACATGTTGGTCCGGATCGGTGATGTTGCATTGCATTTGAACCGGGCAAGACTCCGGATGTTTGGGTGTTTGCGGGTTTTCTACGTGGTAGATTGCAACAGGGAGCCTTAGAGATTAACTCTAAGGTGCACCCGGAAAACTGGGCAAAAACGAGTTTTGCCAACACGATGGCCGGGGAGCCAAGGTGAACATAACCGGGTTATGTGATTGTTGTGGTGGAAGCGGGACTCGGTGAGTCTTGACCTGCGCATATGGCTTAAATTGTCGTTGCGGTGTGAGCACGGGTCAGGCAGAACCGTACCCGGTCTATGTCGTTCGGTAGGACCGTTGGCATGGATGAGGGTCTTCGGCGGTCTATGGCTTAAATTGCCGTGACCAAGGCCAGGAATGCAAAATACTCATATGGTTGGCCATCCAAGAGGCGGTGGTGGAACGGGAACGTCGATGGCTTGAATTGACGTGACGTTGGCCGGTTCGCCGTGAATGTGCCCTGTGTGCACGAGGTGTGTGGCCATGCGAGCCTACGCCTGTGATGATGTGTGTTTATGCTAAAAAATTGCCTATACTAATAAAGTGCAGGGAAAGAGCATCGCCGCCCCGATTTTGGGGCGGGATCGTTATAATTTGGTCAGCATAGCTGACCGTTGCTTTTGTTTGCCACCGGGCGGTGGTTTGTGCTTGCAGGTGCTGCGGAGCCGAGCGGAAAATAGCGGGCTAAAGCCCAAGTTGCTGAGCCGGCCCTCGAAGGCCCAATTTTGAGTGTTTCATTGTGACCATGTGTGGCCAGCCTGCGAGCCGATGTATGAAAACACTTTTGTATCAAGCAAACTATGTAAGGCCTTAAGGCCATTTTTGTTTTATGTGTATTGGAACATTCCTGCGGGTGTTTTTGTAGTGGACATTTATGCTGTTGGCAGGGTTCTTAATTGTGCAACTTAATAATTGCTTCCGCTAGGTGTTGTGTAGGACGTTATGATTGGTTGATTGGTTTCAACGCGTAACCAACCGGTCTGTCCGTAGTATATGGCATCGGGCCCCAGCCGGACCTACTGCTATATGCTATACGACAGATAGGGGTGTTACAAATTGGTATCAGACTACTGGTTTCGGTCAAACTTAAATGAATTCGTGGGCGAATTCACTTTAAGGGGTGGTGAGCACATGTGTGCGTCATCGTTATAACATGAAAAGAACCCATGAATGTCCACTTAGAAATGAAAATACACATGTTTGAGGAACCTGCGTGTTCCTATAATTGCTGTTTGCAATAGTATTTGGTCGCTTATCGGTGTTTTGCATGTTTATAGGTGACCAGAAGTGGTGCTGGGCCGTCAGAACGGCCAGGTTCTGAGGCAAGCAGTGCGCCAAGTGAGGCGCCTGCAACACCTCCATCTGCCGAGATCATTAGGTTGGTGGCAGAAGCTGTCATGGTGATGATTAATGCGCAACCTGCAAGACAGGTGCAGCATCCTGCTCTTGCGGAGGAGCAAGTGCCGCTCCAAGCGGCGGAGCCTAGAAGGGTTGAGCAGGTGGCGGTGGAGCCGGAGTTACCTCGAAGAGCAACTGAAAGACAGTCGAAGCATGTGATGGGCTTCCACCCACCGGTATTCTCGGGAACGGGAACCCCGACCCAGGCTGAAGATTGGCTCTCAAGAGTCAATAGGGTGATGACAGCTACTGAAACGGAAGAGTGGCAGAAGACCACGATAGTAACGTTCCTTTTGGATGGGGACGCAAGGTTATGGTGGGAAGGCCTATAGCTACACCAGTTGAGGGAAAGGCCGTTGGCCGAAGTTCCTATGGCGGAGTTTGCAAGATTGTTCATGGCTCGATACCTCCCCTCAGCGCAGAGGATCGCATTGGAGAACGAGTTCCAAAAGTTGGTGCAAGGAGGTAGCACTGTAGACGAGTACCTCCACGAGTTTACTCGGTTGGGGAGATATGCTAGCGCTACCTTTGCCGACGAGGAGCGAAAGACTAACCGCTTCTACGAAGGGTTAAGAGATGAGCTGAGGTTGCTACTGTCAGGGCCCATGACACAGGGTTTCCTAACCTTGGTAAACTCGGCCCAGTCCTTGGAGAAGGACATGAGAAATGTGCAAGCTAAGAAGGAATTTGGCAGGAAGAAATCGGAGTTCAAAGCGCCGACTACGTCGAAGTCGGGCTATCGAAAATTCTTCAAGAAGACTAGGACGTCAGGTCCAGCTTCTTCTACAGGTGCCTCGGGGGCAACTACCAACCGAACCCCGGGCGCTTGTTTTACTTGTGGCAAGACGGGGCACTTTGCCCGCAATTGCTGGAGCGGATGCCCAAAGTCCGAGAGAAAGCAAGGAGCTACTTACGAAGAGAAGGGCAAGGCGGTGGAGTCAACTGCGTCTCACTATGCTCCGACTCAGCCTAGAGTCTACAACTTGGGGCAGCAAGAGGCCATTAAACAAGCGGATGTGGTGACAGGTACGAGTTAATTTATAGCAAGTTAGATTAGATACTGTTGTTTATTGCTTGTTAGCCTAATATGGTTTGCATAGGCTTTGTTTTGATTAGCGATAGTCCGGCACGGGCACTGTTCGATACGGGAGCTTCACACTCCTTCTTGTCCGAAAATTTTATATCGCGCATCGGAGTCCCTTCTTCGATGGCGAAGGACAAGTTGGATGTGCTGCTACCGAATGGGTGCTCGATGCGTGCGGACAGAGTGTGCGCCGTAAAGGTTCACATTGGGAGCCAAGAGTTTGACTTGCTAGCGTCATTGCTGCCGCTAGTAGAGTTCGACGTTATCTTTAGGATGGATTGGCTTTCGGAGCAGAAAGCTTGGATTGACTGTGAGCGGAAGGAGGTCAAGCTGGGTGTTGGGCTGGGGACAACATTCGAGGTACTCAAGGGGTCGAGCAAGATGCTGATGTCTGCTCTTCAGGTGGTAAAGGCAGTTCGTGCTGGTGCAGAACTGTTCTTCGCAATAGTGGGGGCTGTGGAGGCAAAGTCCACGTTGGATAGCATCCCCGTGGTTTGTGAATACCTGATGTGTTCCCGGATAGTCTTCCCGGGGCCCCACTGCGGCGAGAGATTGATTTCACCATCGAGCTCGTACCGGGGGCAAAACCGGTGTCACGTGCTCCGTATAGGTTGGCGCCTAAGGAGATGGCAGAGTTGAAAGTTCAGCTAGAGGAGCTGATGGAACAAGGTTATGTGCATCCAAGCTCGTCGCCTTGGAGCGCACCGGTGCTCTTCGTTAAGAAGAAGGATGGTAGTATGCGGTTGTGTATCGACTACAGAGAGTTGAACAAGCTGACGGAAAAGAACAAGTACCCGATCCCGAGGATTGATGATCTCTTTGATCAGTTAGTCGGATCGTCGGTATATTCTAAGTTGGACTTGAAGTCGGGGTACTATCAGTTGAGGATAAGGGAATGTGATATCCCGAAGACGGCGTTCAGCACAAGGTATGGGCATTTCGAGTTCACGGTCATGCCGTTTGGACTTACGAATGCGCCATCAGTGTTTATGGACTTGATGAACAGGACGTTCCGAGATTTCCTGGATCGCTTTGTGATCGTCTTTATTGACGATATATTGGTGTACTCGCAGTGCGAAGAAGATCACTTCAAGCACTTGCATCTGGTGTTGGAGACTTTGAGGAGGAATGAGCTTTATGCGAAATTCTCCAAGTGCGAGTTCTGGCTACCCTCAGTAGCGTTCCTTGGTCACATTGTTAGTGGGGAAGGTATAGCGGTGGATCCAGCGAAGATCGTTGCGATACGGGAGTGGCCTGCATTGTATTCTATCGCGGAAGTCCGTAGTTTTCTCGGGCTTGCCGGATATTACAGGCGCTTCGTAGAGAACTTCTCGCGGATAGCGCTACCTCTCACGAAGTTGACAAGGAAAGATCAGAGATTCTTGTGGACGCAAGAGTGCATGCAAGCGTTTGAGGAGCTGACGAGACGGTTGACCACAGCGCCAGTGCTTAGTTCGCCGAGTGGGACCGAGGGCTTCGAGGTGTATAGTGACGCCTCGGGTAGTTGTTTGGGCTGCGTGTTGTTGCAGCATGGGAGCGTGATAGTTTATGGATCGCGTCAGCTGAAAGTGCATGAAAGGAACTATCCGGTCCATGACTTGGAGTTGGCGGCCGTGATATTTGCACTTAAGCTGTGGAGGCACTACCTATACGGCGTAAGGGTCGATATATATACCGATCACAAGAGCCTGAAGTACCTATTGGATCAGAAGGATTTTAACATGAGGCAGAGGAGGTGGATGGAGTTCCTGGGGGACTACACCTTCAAGATTCATTATGTACCCGGGAAGGGCAATGCGGTTGCTGATACGTTGAGTCACAGGGCTCCCGCCCAAGCCAACTGGTTGTCAGTGCATGATGAGCAGCTGATACGGGAGTTGGAGGAGCTTGAGATCTATTGCGTTGACAAGCAGACGAGCGCCAAAGCAATGTTGAACTGGATAGAGGTCCAGTATGACCTGGCTGATCGGGTTCGGCAGGCATTGGAGTTAGATGACTCCATGAAGGAGCTTATGGAGGCAGCGTTGGATGGGTCAAATTCCAAGTTTTCAGTGGTAGATGGGTTGCTAAGGAAGGATCATCGGTTGTGCGTCCCAAGCGGGAGTAACCTACAGGCGGAGTTGATGTACGAGGCTCATCATACCAAGTACTCGATCCACCCAGGGAGCATAAAGATGTACCGTGACCTCAAGAAGCTGTTTTGGTGGCCGGGGCTTAAGAAAGATGTGGCGTTGTTTGTGGCTAAGTACCAAACATGCGCCTTGGTGAAGGCGGAGTGCCAAAAGCCGGGAGGATTTCTGAAGTCCTTGCCTATACCGGAGTGGAAGTTCGACGACATATCTATGGACTTTGTGCATGGGTTGCCAAGGTCGCAGAAAGGGAACGACGCCATCTGGGTGATCGTAGATCGGTTAACTAAAGTGTCGCATTTCATTCCGCATAGGAAAGACGACTCGGTGGAGAAGTTGGCAAAGCTATATGTGGACAATATAGTTAGACTGCATGGTGTGCCTCGCAGCATTGTGAGTGATCGCGATGGGCGTTTCACGTCCAATGATTGGAGGTTGGTACAGCAGATGCTGGGGACAAAGTTGAAGTTCAGCATAGCCTTCCATCCGCAGACGGATGGGCAGACCGAGAGAGTCAATAGAACGATGGAGGACATGCTCCGCATGTGTGTCTTAGACTTCGGGAAGCATTGGGAGGACCACCTGTATTTGGTGGAGTTTGCGTACAACAATGGCTACCAAGCGAGTATACAAATGGCACCCTTCGAGGCCCTGTATGGTAGGAAGTGTCGCACGCCGTTATCATGGCTTGAAACGGGTGAGGCAAGGTTGTACAAGAAGCAGGAGGTGGAAAATGCTACTTCTTTGGTGCGGATCATTCGAGAGCGTTTGTTGATCGCTCAGGATAGGCAAGCTAAGTACTACAATGCCAAGCATCGGAATGTGGAGTTCGTGGTGGGCGATTGGGTGTACTTGAAAGTAAAGCCGTTCAAGGGTGTTTCGCGGGTGAGACGCTTGAAGAAGCTGAGCCCAAGATACCTTGGACCCTTTGAGATTCTGGAGCGGGTCAGCGAAGCGGCTTATCGTTTGAAGTTATCGGTAGAGTTGAGTGGACTACACGATGTGTTCCACATCTCTGTATTGCGGAAGGCGGTGCAAGAGCCTTCGCAGGTGATCGCAGTTGATCAAGTACCGGTGGACGAAGGGTTGACGACTAGGGTCAAGCCCGTTCGTATTGAAGACTCCGAAGTTAAGCGACTTCGTAACAAGGAGATCCGAATGGTCAAGGTCCGTTGGGACAATTGCGGTCGTGAGGAGCTCTCTTGGGAACGGGAGCAGACCATGCTGGAGGAGTACCCAGAGTTATTTCACTCAGGTACCGCTCTTGGTTTTATGTTTACTTTCCTTTAGTAATTTCGTGGGCGAAATTCTTTTAAGGGGGAGAGAGTTGTAACACCCCGAAACTCAAAAGAGAGACGGGTGGCATTTTTAAGCCAAGACGGGGTTTTGAAGCAGGTGACACGGGTCTCGACACGGGCGTGTCAGAGGCCGTGTCAGGGCGTGTTCGACCACGGGTCGTGCGGTCGACGCTTTGGCGGTCGACGATCGTAGAAGGCTGGAACACGGCCTGGGACACGGGCGTGTCCCAGGGCGTGTCAGGCACACGGCATGTGACAAGGGCGTGTCACATGGTCGTGTCCTCCTCGCTACATTTCTGGTCCTATGCCATTTTTGGCACACTGGTAGTGACACGGGTGTCGACACGGGTGTGTCATCCGACACGGGTAGTGACACGGGCGTGTCATCCGACACGGGTAGTGACACGGGTGTCGACACGGGTGTGTCATCCGACACGGGTAGTGACACGGGTGTCGACACGGGCGTGTCGGTGGCCGTGTCCTTCTCGGGTTGGGAAAGTTGGCCGATTGCACACGGAGGGGGCGTGACACGGGTCCCGACACGGGCGTGTCACAGGTGACACGGCGCGTGTCGGAGGCCGTGTCGAATGCCGTGTGCTGGTTTTTGAGTCGGTCGAGACGGCGAATGGGTGACACGGCAAGGCACACGGCCGTGTTTGCAACCCGTGTTCGGCGCAGATTTGGTATTTTCAGGCCCGATCAAGGCCGTTCGTTTCTTTGATTTGAGATCCGACGGCTGGGGGTTGTTTCCCCAGGGTTATACCCGGGAATAGGGTTTAGAAACATCCTCATTTCTCTTTGAGTGGTTCTCTTTCTAAAAGCTAGAGAGAGGAGAGAGCAAGGAGGAGGAAAAGGGCTTCCCGGTCTCCCGGAGGAATTAAATCTCGAACCCTTAAAAACATCTGCAGAGGCAATGATTGCATGTTTTTCCCATCCGCATAGATTTTCATGGCACAGCGGAAAAATGCAAGGGTAACGATCTCATCCTAGGGCATGCGAAGTCCCTCTTTTTCCTTTGCATAGGAAGCCCTCTCTCGCGATGAGCGAAGAGTTGGAGCATTCCTTGGGGTAGATATGTAAAGTCCCCCTTGTATAGAGTCCGTATGCGAAAACGGATATAGGCATTGTGTGTGAAGCCTATTCGGACATGATGGTCCGGATCGGTGATGTTGCATTGCATTTGAACCGGGCAAGACTCCGGATGTTTGGGTGTTTGCGGGTTTTCTACGTGGTAGATTGCAACAGGGAGCCTTAGAGATTAACTCTAAGGTGCACCCGGAAAAACTGGGCAAAAACGAGTTTTGCCAACACGATGGCCGGGGAGCCAACGTGAACATAACCGGGTTATGTGATTGTTGTGGTGGAAGCGGGACTCGGTGAGTCTTGACCTGCGCATATGGCTTAAATTGTCATTGCGGTGTGAGCACGGGTCAGGCGGAACCGTACCCGGTCTATGTCGTTCGATAGGACCGTTGGCATGTATGACGGTCTTCGGCGGTCTATGGATTAAATTGCCGTGACCAAGGCCAGGAAGGCAAAATGCTCATATGGTTGGCCGTCCAAGAGGCGGTGGTGGAACGGGAACGTCTATGGCTTGAATTGACGTGACGTTGGCCGGTTCGCCGTGAATGTGCCCTGTGTGCACGAGGTGTGTGGCCGTGCGAGCCTACGCCTGTGATGATGTGTGTTTATGCTAATAAATTGCCTATACTAATAAAGTGCAGGGAAAGAGCATCGCCGCCCCGATATTGGGGCGGGATCGTTATAATTTGGTCAGCATAGCTGACCGTTGCTTTTGTTTGCCACCGGGCGGTGGTTTGTGCTTGCAGGTGCTGCGGAGCCGAGCGGAAAATAGCGGGCTAAAGCCCAAGTTGCTGAGCCAGCCCTCGAAGGCCCAATTTTGAGTGTTTCATTGTGACCATGTGTGGCCGGCCTGCGAGCCGATGTATGAAAACACTTTTGTATCAAGCAAACTATGTAAGGCCTTAAGCCCATTTCTGTTTTATGTGTATTGGAACATTCCTGCGGGTGTTTTTGTAGTGGACATTCATGCTGTTTGCAGGGTTCTTAATTGTGCAACTTAATAATTGCTTCCGCTAGGTGTTGTGTAGGACGTTATGATTGGTTGATTGGTTTCAACGCGTAACCAACCGGTCTATCCATAGTATATGGCGTCGGGCCCCGGCCGGACCTACTGCTATATGCTATACGACAGATAGGGGTGTTACATAGTCGAGCTATCAGATAGTTGTACTATCAAGGCAGATAGTCGAACTATCAAACAGAACAGATAGCCGAACTATCAAACAGATAGTCGAGCTATCAGATTGTTGAACTATCAAGGCAGATAGTCGAACTATCAAACAGAACAGATAGCCGAACTATCAAACCGATAGTCGAGCTATCAGATAGTTTAACTATCAAGGCAGATAGTCGAACTATCAAACAGAACAGATAGCCGAACTATCAAACAGATAGTCGAGCTATCAGATAGTTGAACTATTAAGGCAGATAGTCGAACTATCAAACAGAACAGATAGCCGAACTATCAAACAGATAGTCGAGCTATCAGATAGTTGAACTATCAAGGCAGATAGTCGAACTATCAAACAGAACAGATAGCCGAACTATCAAACAGACTGTCTGGACGAAAGAAGTCGAGCAGGGTTCGACGATCGACGAGGCAGAAACCACAGATCGTCGAGCTAACAAGAGTTGAACTAACTCAAAGATAGACGATCTACTGACTGACTATAGTCGACTAACTGATAGAAGATCGTCGAATAGTTGATAGACGATAGTCGAGCGCCGTTCGACTATAGTCAAACCAAAAACAACTTAGCCAGATTTCCACAGGATAAGTGACAACTCTACAACTGAGGAAATCTAACCTAACAACTAACCTTTGACCATAGATAAATCTTGGGTCAAGAAACTAATTGAGAAGACTTAACACAAATCCAAACTAGGGTACCAACAGAGCCTTTTTCCGATTTCAATTGATAGCTAATGGAAACGACGGCCCTCAACAGGTTGAAGACGAGGACGGTGCGGTTACGGAAGATATTTCTCCGTCTCCAAGTAGTGGCGTGCGACGCCGTGAAGAATATGTGGCGCGTCGCCCAAATATCCGCCCATGGCGCAAGCCTATACTTAAATAATTAATAATAATTATTACTAAAATTATTATTAATTATTTATGCATTTTGGTTCTATTTTATTTAAGCATTTTATTTAATCTTCATAATATGTGGCATGGTTATGTTTTGAACCATGATTATTTGTATTTTAATTTTGGGCTGCATGTAGCTTTTCCCTTGTTGTTTGATGTAGCCTATATATAGGCATGCATATTTTCATTTTGAGGTATTGATTGATGAAATAAAATTGAAACCCTAATTGCCTCCCTCTTGAGATCTCTCTCCCTTCTCCCCTTGGCCGAATTTCTCCTTTTCCCTCCTCCCTCTTGGCCTCCGGCCTCTTCCCATCTCCTCCCTATTCTCTTCCCCTTCCCCTCTCCTTGTTAAGAAAACCGCCCCCATATCCCCTTGTCCATTCCGGCCACCTTCTCAAAAGACGCTAACCACTTCCTCTCTTCTCACCAATTTCGGCCACCCCCATCCCTTAGCCGCCAACCTCCACCAACCCGAGCCACCTCCATCCCTCCTCTCAAAAAATCCGGCCACCTACATCATCTCCTACAACTCCCTTTGTGGATCTCCAACACCGACATGAAGCAATATTGGCGAACGAGGTTCTCATCTCCTTCCGGCGCGACTCCGGCGGAGCCGTTGGAGAACAATCCAAGTCGAGATTAATCGGAATCACCCATTCCAATTGGGTAACGAAATACTTCCACTTTTGTGAGAATTCTTTTCTTTAGAAACATTCAAGCGGTGGTTTTTATCCGTAGCGTTAACTATTGAAATATTCAGATTTCATCGTGGTTGATTTTCTCTTTTTTGTTATTCTCTTTATTGTTATTTTTTCATTCAAGAGGTTTGGCGAACCTTCGCAATCTTTTCGTTGGGAGAGATCTACCCATTCCGAATCAAAGTTTTTCGATAGATCTCTTTTGGTACAACGCCGCTCGGTCGGACCCAATATTGGTCCTTTTAGCTCGATCGAACATTGGCCTTATAGCCCTTGTTGGATCTAAACCGGTTTGGCTACCCGTATGCTAGCATAATATTGATAGATCTAATTGCGTGGTGTCGCGTAGAGCGGTTGTGCGAGTGTAGGGATTGGATCGAAGAGTGGCGTGGCGTTAGACCGTAGTTCTATTCGGTGTGAAACGTGCAAACCTACATCAATTTGGTATCAGCAGGAGGTTATTGTCGATTTCCTAATCGGCACCATCCTTCTATTTTTAGGTAGGCTAAAGAAAATATAAATTTCAAATTTAAAATTCCAAATTTCAAAATTTAAAATTCAAATTTCAAATTTCAAATTTCAAATTTCAAAATTCAAAAATCAAAATTCAAAATTCAAAATTCAAAATTCGAAATTCAAAATTTCAAATTTCAAATTTCAAAATTTAAAATTCAAATTTAAAATTTCAAATTTCAAATTCCAAATTTCAAAATTCAAAATTCAAAATTCAAAATTCAAAATTCAAAATTCAAAATTCAAAATTCAACATTCAAAATTCAAAATTCAAAATTTCAAATTCAAAAATTTCAAATTCCAAAATTTCAAATTTCCAATTTAAAATTTCAAAATTTATCCAATTTTAAAAGAATAAAATTCTAGAATTTATCCCTCTTATTTTTAATAAGAATTACCAAAAAAAAAATTTGTGGTCTGCCAATAGCCGACCAAATTTTATTTTCAGCAATAAAAAAATCAGGAAAAAATTAAATAATAATCTTCATATTTTATTCAGCCGGAAAATCTATTTTGTATTAATATTACCATTGTGCTTAAGCGGGAACAATTCCGACAAACTTATTTTAATTGGGTCAGAGGCATTTCTCATGGTATGTGCACAAATTCCGTATCGAGTTTTCTCTCCGGTTATCATAATATGGCCTACGACTTCAATGTTTCCCAAGAAAAATCATTAGGTTCCACTAGGAGCGTTAGAAAACCATTCAATTACCCGGTAATGGATGATATTAAGGCGTTGATTGGCCAACTAAAAGCTAATCAAGTTGCACCACACTCATCTAGGCATGTTAGAATTCCTGCTCCGACCTATGACGGACTAGGAGGACCGCAAGTGTTTCTATGTTGGGTAGAAAATATGGAGCGTTATTTTGAGCAATATCGTATTGTGGATCCCCACATGATTCCCTTTTCGAGACTGCAATTATTTGGTCGAGCCAATACCTTCTGGCTCAATGAGGAAAGACGTTTAGGAATGCCCTCCGTCGACCCACGTATATGTTGGAAGATTATGAAAAATTACTTAAAGGATGAGTATTACCCTACCTACTGTCTCTCCCAGTTTCCTGATTGCAGGAATGACTACAAGCCTCACGAAAGATCCTAGCCCCGCAAATATCTGATTATCTCAAGCACGAGTACACCTACCTATGAGAGGAATGAGAAACTTAGGACCTTTATCTCTAGGTCGTTAGACGTAAGTGTTAGGAATGCCATGAGCCCACGGGGTGAGAGTGTTCCTATTAGCATGATTGAGTCTGAGGCTGTGGTTACGAGTGTGCCCGTCACTAAGGACGAGTCTATTATCACTGACGATGGTAGCGACATTGAGGAGACTGGTTACCCTAGTGACCTGGATGACGACTTCTTCTTCGAAGAGTCATCTCCATTTCCTTCCGACGATATGTCCATGTTGTCTAACTTGATTGACATGGAATTCTCTGTTTAGCCTAAGTCGGGTTGTTAACCCAGAATCCGCGACTAGTTCTCCAGGTTTTTAGGTCCGGGCGGCTTGTTCTTTCTAGCCACCATTCTCAGCAAACCGGCTTGTTGACAGATAAGCCGGGCGGCCTCTCCGTCAGGCCGCCGCCAGTTCCAGTCCAGCAATCATCTAAGGGTCGGCCTGTCCTTATCCAAGCCGTGCGACCTATATCCCAGGTCGCCGTCAGAGGGGGTTCAAGTGTGCCCGTCCAGAGGCCGGGACTCTCAACTCGCCAGAGGAAGCCCGCCAGGCCGCGCGGCCTTTCCTCTGCCCTCTTCTCTTTCTTGGTTGTTTCCCGTCACCGCTGCCCGGTTCTCCTATACACCGGGAAGCCAGTAATTTTATACCTGCCCGTTTGGGCAGGCCCCCGAGCCTATAAATAGGCGTGAACAGTACCTTTCAATGGATGGAGTTCGAATCCCCAAGCTTGCCGCCTGTGGCAGCGGATTCGAAATCCTTCTCCGGCGGGTATCCTGTCCGCGCGGTCTCCGTAGGCTAACCACTGTAACCGTTTTCCCGTTCATAAAAGGAAAGTCCGCCGCAGGAGAGGCATTCAGGTCGCGGAGGGCGAACTCTGGTGTTGCCGCTGATAGTGGTCCTTTCTCTCTTTTCTCTATCCGGTCTTATCCGCCATTCCTAGTCACTAGTAACTGACTGGCCGACAGTCTTAGCCGCGGCCTGAATGCCTCTCCTGCGGCGGACTTTCCTTTTATGAACGGGAAAACGGTTACAGCTGTTAGCCTACGGAGACCGCGCGGACAGGATACCCACCAGAGAAGGATTTTGAATCTGCTTCCACAGGCGGCAAGCTTAGGGATTCGAACTCCGTCCATTGAAAAGTACTGTTCACGCATATTTATAGGCTCGGGGGCCTGCCCAAACGGGCAGGGCTAAAATTACCGGCTGCCCGGGGTACAGGAGAACCGGGCAGCGGTGACGGGAAACAACCAAGAAAGAGAAGAGGGCAGAGTAAAGGCCGCGCGGCCTGGCGGGCTTCCTCTGGCGAGTTGAGAGTCCCGGCCTCTGGACGGGCAGATCTGAACCCCCTCTGACGGCGACCTGGGATATAGGTCGCGCGGCTTGGATAAGGACAGGCCGACCCTTAGATGATGGCTGGACTGGAACTGGCAGCGGCCTGACGGAGAGGCCGCCCGGCTTATCTGTCAACAAGCCGGTTTGCTGAGAATGGTGGCTAGAAAGAACAAGCCTCTCGGACTTGAAAACCTGGAGAACTAGTCGTGGATTCTTGGTTAACATAATCCCCGCACATTTCCAAGTTTCTGAAAAACTTCGGAAATGTAGAACTAAGCCGGAGACCGCGACTGCCATTATTGCTCCTGCGTCTATAAAAGGCCGAGGGCCCGACCATTTCGTCAATATTTCTGTCAAGCCACGGGTCACTATTCGCCACTAGCGGTTAGAATCCTCCAAGACGGCAGGGACTTCTACAAGATGGACGTCATGTCCTCGATGCTAGTTCGCGAAAAGAAGTCATCTGGGTCCAAAAAGAGGAGCAGGAAAACGGACAGTTCTGACCAACAGCCTGAGAAGAAAACTGAGAAGCCAATCACCCCAGCGGCTTCTGATCTGGAATGAAACCGATAGAAGCCGTCGCGGAATCCTCGCAAGCCACGAACAAAGTCAAAATAATTTCCAAATCTGCTCTCCCGCAAGCCGGAAACACAAAATCCTTCGACATTACCTACTCGCCATCAGGTGAACCCCTCTTGAAGATTGCCGGGGCGGAGGAGAAGAGTGTCGACTCTTCCAAACCGCGCGAGTTGCCCACATCTGCTGAATTGATCGTCGTTGTTGAGGATGACTCAGAGAAGCCACTGGAGGCCGAGCGGTCTCTTATTGAGAAGAGGAAGCGGACAGAGACAATAGTCGGCCACTTGGAGCGACATAAGAAAAAGGACGAGACCCTTGAGGAAAGGATGAAGAGGAAAGGGCGGAAGATGCGGGTTGATAACCGTAATGTTTTTGAGAAGACCGGAGCGACTAGTGTCCAGTTTAAGCTGCGGGATAAGGAAGTATCTGAGAGTCCGTCGACTCCATCCCCCAAGCCGAACGAGTCAGAGGGCATGCCGGCGGTTAGAGAATCTCTAAGCGACATCCTGAAGGGGATAGAGAAATTCCAGCAGCAGGACAAGTTATTGGCAACTCCACCGGCTTTCTGAAGAGGTCGCCGACGTTGATGTCGAAGTTACAGGAGAGAAGCTTGGTGAACCGACTCCTGCGGTTTCAGAAGGAGTTGAAAAATTAAAACTCAGAGAGAAGATAAAGGAGATGAAGGAGTTAATCGCCGGGAAGCAGGTGGCGACTACATTTCCTGCCCTGCAAGGTAAACACGAAGAAGTTAAGCGTATTGTAAAATTCTACAAGCCGCGGTCACGGAAGAAGGGAGCGGACACAATTTTCAATCCGCCGGCGAGCTTCTTCCTGACCACGGCTCAGCTGAAAAGCAAAGCTAAGGAGACCGCGCGACTATGGAAAGAAAAGCTAAAGCGAATAGACTCTAAAAGGTTTAGGCGACCAGCGGCTAGACTTGATACTGCGGCTTTTGAAGGAGAGATAACCACGAGCTGCGGTCTCATTCTAACGAGATCTTTTAAAAGGTGTCGGTCATGTTACTGAATCTAACCGCTTGTTTATTCGCTGCAGGTGCACATGAAACTGCCATCAAGCCGGGCGATCTGACGACTTTCTTACCTCCACTTATTCCACCGCTACCTCCAAGTGTCCGTGACCAAAGGACGGCCGAATTCCAGGAGGAGGTCGCTGCCTTGCAGGCTAGAGTAAGGGAGCATGCCGAGGCCCTTCGAGCCAAGGAAGAAGAGTAGCGGCTTCAAGAAGAAAATCAGCGGTCTATGCTGGAGGCCGCTGAAAAGAGAACTCAAGAAGTGCTGGAGGACTTGGAGCAAGAGAGAGGAATGATGCGGTCTGAGCTGGAGATCGCCGAGAAAAAGACGCAGGAGGCACTGGCCAACTTGGATTTGGCATGAACAACGATGCAGATTACGTTGGAGACTGATGACAAAAGGGTGCAGGAGGCACTGGCCAGCGCGGATACGGAGAGAGAGGCAAAGCGGACTGCGCTGGAGGCCGCTGAACAAAAGATGCAGGAGGTCCTGACAAGCTGGGAGGAGGAGAAGATAACGATGCGGACTGCGCTGGAGGCCGTCGAGCAAAGAACACAGGAGGCACTGGCCAACCTAGAGCAGGAGAAGACAGAGAAACTTCACATGCAAGCTTTAGTTCTGATGGCCGGCCGGAGTGAGAGGGAAAGGGCGGACATCGCTCGACATGAGGAGGAAAGGGATAAGGATCAACCAGAGGAGGCTGGCAGAGGTTTGCGACCTGCTGGGACGACTACTGAGCAGCAGCAACTACCAAACCTCCCGGCTTCCGCAGAGACTTCAGACTCACCAGTAGTCGCGGCGGTTAGGCAGGTCACTGCTTCTGGCGACCCGAGATATCGCGCTCTACCGCTGGTTCCATTTGCTCGCGTAGAGCGTGATACCTCGCGGGTTCATCGGACTCTGCACTCCATCCACAACCTTGTCAGTCAAGTGTACGTCCAGCTGGTATAGGCCGGAGACCAAGTCGCACGAGTTGGTCGAGAAGCTCCAGAAAGTGGAGAGAAATAATTATGAGAACTCTATTTGGCTTTGTAATAAGAATCAACTCGTGATGCCGGGCAGTCTGATTGTTGTGAACAATTGTTGTATATTTGATTGTATGCTACTGCGAATTGCTTGTGCCTCTGTGCGGTTTGAATATCATAGATGCTATATTTTTGCTTTGTGAATTTTGCTAAGTACAGGAACTTGGCCGCGCGAACTGCCGAACTGTTCTGCGGTTTGAATACTTTCTCTTGCAGGCTAGGTCGTGCGGCTAGACAACAAATCGCGATTTGACAACCATCACTGTAGCTGTGTAGAAAATCTATAAAAGGACATGATCCCGGAGACTTCGGCACGAAATATTAGGATGCGAGCTAAAGAAAAGTCGATGCGGTCTGATAAAACTTCTGCCGTCAGGACCGATGCGGATTCTGCCTTCCATTCGGTGGACCACAAAGAAGGTCGGCTTACTCAAGCCGAGCTAGATAACTTTGTAGAGAAGTACATGAAAGACAGCCCGCTGCTCGCGCGGCTTCCTCTTACTCACGAACAAATCAACACCTCTGCAACCAACCAGATCACCATTCCTGTCGATCACTTTGACTGCGGCTTCCGCTTCCCCGTGCTGATGGAAGCTGTAGTGGTCTTCGACCACTATGGAGTATTGCCAGGATAGCTGCCGCCGAATTCCATCGCGGCTATCTACAGCTTCATCTCCTACTTGAGGTCGGAGAGAGTTCGCTTCTCAATAAAGCTGTTCAGAGAATGCTTTTCCGTCCGGTCTATTCTGGACTCTGGAACAAAGATCTTCAGAGGGCATCTGTACTTCGGCTGCCGGGGGCTGAAGGTCGTCAACCTGGCGAACAAAATCCCGAATTGGTCAGAGAGATACCTTATCTTCGACGGCCAACTCGGACTCTTGCCGGTCCATCCACAGGTTCGCGACGAAGTCGTTTTTGGCAGCAGCGGCCTGGACGGCCTGGAGAAGGATATCTTCGACTTCTTCAAGGGCAAGCGGCTAGACGTCGTCCACTACCTCCCGTTGCTCCCAACTTTGGAGGATGTTCACGCGGAGGACAGTAAGTATCAGCAAACCGAATAGCTCAGCTAGCCGCATGGCTTACCATCTGACTTGTCAAATTTGCCTTGCAGCTGTCGTTGCGGTCCCGCTGAACAAGCCGCTAACTCCTGGCAGCCTAACCCTTACACAACGGGAGAAGAGGGCCAAGAGGGCCAGGTTGGAGCGGGCTGAAGAGGAAGGAGCATCGGACTCCTCCAGCGACTTCACGCTGCATGGTATGGGCAGCCGTTTGAAGGATCTCCACGGCAACCCCACCATGCAGTGGAGTGCCGACGACGAATCAGTCCAAGTTTCCATCGCCCTCCCTAACTGAGGGAAGGAAACGATAAGCCGCCATGCCTCTGCGGCTGGCGCGACTTTGTATGGTAGGCGCAACCTGAAAGCGCTGAAAAAAATACCAGAAGAGCATTTCTCGCGCTTTGCCGCGCAGGTCGGCGCGAGAAGCTTCGTGGCTAACCACTACATGGGCCTGGCCCATAGGCGGTTAGTAGCAAGTCAAGGCGACCTGAAGCGGCAACTTGCCGAAAAGGATAAAGAAAATGCACGCTTGAAGGAACTGAATGCGGTAAGATATTACCTGATTTTTGCGGCTTCATTTATCAAGCCGTGCGGACTGACCTTTTTTATTCCTTTGCAGAAAATGTATGATCCGGCCAACTCGGCCTTCCAGGACGCGGTCTTTCCGCAGCTAGTCCAAGGAATCGACGGAGCATTGAAACGCCTTCGAGATCGCGGCGGCCTCGCCCCGGGATTCACCGACTTCACCTGCGCCGACCTGTACCCACCCTGGAAGAAAAGGGTGGCCGCGGTTTATCGAGCGCTGAAGGGCAAGGAGAAGGTCGATGGAGAGGGTGAGGGCAAGGCAGAAAATGAAGAGGAGTACAATGAAGGAAGCAGGAGCGAGAGTGCTTCTTCAGAAACCGGCGGTCAAGCGTCTGATACCGCACGGGTTGAAGCCGTTAGGTCAGATACCGGGGAGTCCGGCAGTTCGCACACTTCTTCGTCCGACAGCGGCGAATACTCGTCGTCCGAGGTCGATGTCGATGGTGAATCGGACTCCGGCGCTCCTGCGTCTAAAAGACTAAAGCCGGATAGCTAGGACAAAATACTTGTAATAATTTTCCATCTTTTTGAGACCGGCAGTATTTTTTTGTAAACCATGCGGTCTACCTTTTGTACTTGACAGTAAAAATGAAAACATTTTACCTTTTGTGAAAATCCATTGTACTGCAATTTTACTTAATTGCTTATATATGCGGCTTAATCTTTCTTACTCGCTTCCGACTTAAGAAATCTCATTAATGACTTCGCCGAATAATAAGTAATTCTGTTCCGATTAAACTTGGATAGAATACCTGTAGCCAAGTATATTAGTCGTCTGCGAGTTTATAACAATCTGATTACCCTTGAACGTATTTATAGCCATTAACCGGGCGGTCAGGAAAGTATTCGCCAAGAACGTAAAGCAGTTCTGCTGTTGCCGGCTATCATTTATATGCAATGTGAGGTTGCACGATGAATATAGTTGATTGCCGATAGGCCATAGTTTAATTGGAGATCAAAAAGGTATATAGCGATCAATAAGCCGCCCGGCTAAGTAAATAGACTGATAAGTAACTTTAATAATCAAGCTGATGGTGGCGGCCTGTCCGAACATTAATGTAGATCACGCTTCCAATATGACTCAAGGGTAGAGAATAATACCATAAGCCAGCGGTCTGGAATCATCTGACAGAATCAAGTCGGCCGAATTCCTGAGTTTATTAGTAATAAACAGACAGAAATGCCATTAGCCGAATAAAACAAACCGAAATATGTAACCGCGCGGTCTGCGCACTGTGTAATGAAAATTGACTAGACTGTAAGACCGTGAGACGGTGGATAAGCTGGAACGAATAATTGCGAGGTCTATGAACTGATCAACATAACAATAACAATATATGAAAACCATAATTTATCTACCACCGTAATTTGCAGGTTGAAAGGATAACAAAAATTCTGCCTGCACTGTCTTGCAACATAGATCAAGAGTCACAACTCTCCTAAAGAAGATCTAATTTCAACTTATCTACGAATGATTCGAGCGAGGTTTACATCGGCGACTGATGTCGAGAGGGATTGCCACTACACATCTGCGACTGATATCGTGCGAGATGTGGAGGGCCAAAAGGTAATATTATTTTAATTATAAGTAAATATCCACATACGTACGTCAATGTTAAATGCAAAGATAAGAAGTAGAATTCAGAGGGCATATGAATGCTTATTTCTAGGGGAAAGCTTAGTAAAAGGATATGGGCTTGAAGCCTGATTGAACCCAATTGTCGACGATTGTTGAGATATATTTGTGAAGCTGGATGCTGGAGAGGACTGATTTGCTGCTATATCTATTACAACTGTCATTATCAAAAGAAAAGAAACAAATGCAAGAAACTCCGAACACATGGGAGATTCACGAAATATATAAACGAAAGACAAACAAGATATTATCGCTTCAGACACTTCCACTATCTAACAACAGTATCTTTATTTGCAACATCAGCTTTATAAGTGGAAAATGTGTTGGAGGATCATAGGATAACATAGTCTTGTAATTTCCCTGCCTTTGCGAATTGATCTGCTAGTTTCGGAGAGCCCGACAATCTTCTGTGTTGTTACCAATATCCTTATGATATTTACAAAAAAGTTCTTCATGTCGATGTTCAATCTTTGATTTCATATGTCGAGGCTTTTTAAATTCTTTCATACTAGCAAGAACCGGCAGAAGATCTTCCATAGAAATTTTTAACTTGACATACCTGTCTGAGTACCTTTCATACTTGATTGTTTTAGGATCAAAAGACATGATAGGGCAAGCTTCCACAAAATCTGATGATCTATCCTGTTGTGGAGGTTCCGAAGCATTTTGGGACGAACCGGGTTGATGACAAGAATTTTTCTGATGTTCCCTAGCCATCTGATTCAAGAAAGATATATAGTTGGCATTTGCTGCTTCACCCATTATGAATCGATTAGCTATTTTAATAAGATCCCCATAAGTCTTTGGCTCTTTTTTGCTAACTTTAAATTTGAGAGGACCTTCTCGAAGTCCACTAATCAAGGCATATTTGTAAAAGTCTGGATGAATGTTAACGATATCGAGCGTTTCCTTTTGAAACCGATCAACGAAATGAGCATTAGGCTCATCAACTTCCTGCTTGATTTGGAAAAGAGATACTGGGTTTCTCTTCCGCTTCCTAATGGTATCAAATCTCAAAAGGAACTGTTTTTGAAAATCCCCAAAGCAAGTGATAGACCGAGAAGGTAAACCATGAAACCATTCCTGAGCAAGACCGTCGAAGGTCATTAGAAAAAGCTTACACTTGATTCCATCCGACACGGCTTTTAAAGAAACAGCCGCTTCAAATGCTTGTAGATGTGAAATTAGATCACTAATCCCAGAATAGCGTGACAAGCGAGGCTCTCTGAAATCATCAGCAACGGTATCCCAGCGAATTCGATCAATGAACGGAAAAAAAATTTCCTCTTCCCTCTCTAAGAGATCCCGAGTAGCTGATAAGAAATTACTGTCATTCCTCGGGAGATTCATTGCAAATAATAACAATCAACACGTATCTAGAGACCGCCGAATAACTGCAGTTTGACCGAGCGGACAGAATGGCAAGCGGTTACTGAACAGGTTAACCGCCCTTACTCCTGCTTGCTCGACTAGCCGCTAAGCTCTAGTGGTCGAGCAGTCTGACAATATCTAGCCGCAGATTTTCACCGGCCAACCGACACGGCTTTCGAAATCCTTCTCCGGCGGGTATCCTGTCTGCGCGGTCTCCATAGGCTAACCGTTGTAACCTTTTTCCCATCCATAAAAGGAAAGTCCGCCGCAGGAGAGGCATTCAGGCCACGGCGGGCGAATTCTGGTGTTGCCGCTGATAGCGGTCCTTTCTCTCTTTTCTCTATCCAGTCTTATCCGCCATTCCTAGTCGCTAGTAACCGACTGGCCGACAGTCTTTTCCCTATTCTTTCCCTAGTGCTCGAACGGTTAGCTGGTGGTGTCCGAGTCTGTCGCATTTCGAGCATCAACACGGGTGATAAACTGGATGAGTCAGAAGATTTATATTTTGATGCGAGCTTACCCAGTCGTGAGTCAGGTGACGATCTGTTAGGACTTGAGCTTGATATTTCAAGCCCGAGACATATCGAAGTGCCCGTCCCTAAGATTTTTACTGCTACTGATGTCCTGACCGATGCGTTGGAAGATTGTCTTTGTGAGGGAGTCATAACTCTGGAAGACGTTACTGAAATGGAGCTGGATGAGCATCCCCTGATGCTAATTCCGTTGCCTGAATTTGAATGTGATCATAACTCTCTTCCGATCGTAGTATTACCGACTTTTTCTCCTGACCCGTTGACTCGACGAGCAGACTATTTAGGACACGAGTGTGGTACGTCTGATTATAGTAGTCTTACGGTACGCCTTGAGTTTACTCTGCTAGTACAACCAGAGGTGGTCCCCTTAGTGCCTCCTGATCTCGTAGTATTAGTGCCGGTCTACGACCCGATCACTGAGTCTGAATCACATTATATACATAACGTATTGGAAGATATATCGGATGAGTTTTTCGTAAGGGCGAATCCACTGTTTGAATTTCTCTTATGATTTTAATAGCTTGCAGTCGGAAGATATTTCATGGACGTCAAATCCGAGTTTTGAGGTTTCGAATTGGACTTCTAGTGATACCTTGGCTATGGTTCCTTATGATGTGATGTCCCCTCGACACACTTATTTGCCAAGCCTGAACGCTCGCATTTATCCCCCGCCATTTGATGACCTTTTTTCCACTCGTTAGTGACCACGGTTAGGCCACATGAGTTGTATCGCTCGCACCTGTTTCCACACCCGGGAGCGTTCAGCTGTAATAGTATTTATGATGAGCGGTTTCCCTTGGCATATCTTCATGCCAAGCATGATTATATTAATGATAAAAGTAGAACTGCGATGCTCACGCCTATGAAAATCATCTTTGATTTTAAAGCTCTCATCCCTCCGTACTTAACTCCTTTATTCTCTGAATTTGGGGTGTCACATAGCGCATGGGTTCACACAACATGGTAGCAAGTTATCTTGGCTCATTTTAATTGAATTAATAACTCTGGTGGCGTCTCATTACTTACCTTCTAGTTTGTCGGCGAAACTCACTCCCGATTATGCTCGTTATGATCACCTCTTATATAAGCACACTAGTAAAGCGCTAGCCATTCCAATTACTTCGTATCATATTCATGCTAGCTTACATAAAAGAGTTTCTCACTATAAGAGTGACGATTTAGTTTTTGTGTGTCTCGTCCCTGAACGGATGCCTTCGGGCACTTTAGAAAGTTGGCGAGTTGGTAAGCTGAACCCTCTTTGGTTATTAATGACATTGGGAGAATGCACATTTCATTTGAAAGTATTCACTGATTGGGGTTTTCCCCTTATTTTCGATGTTTCTAATTTAACGCTATATGATTCTCCACAACTTGAATTTTCTGCCTGTCCGTGTGGGTCCACTATGTTCTCTTTGGGTATGGGTTGTGAGATTGTACTTGGATTGTCTTCTTCATCGGTCTTCTCTGGAGGTACGTAGGTTGTGGACGCTGAATTTTGTTTTCCTTTATTGACTAATGTTCTTCCAAGGTTCCGTAGGAACATATTTATGCTTGGCAGGATACTCCAGGTTGTTGTGCTCTCCTCTCCAAGTGGTGCTGTCTACCGCCCCGAGGTTCTATTGGATGATGCTTTCCCGCTCCGGTACTTTCAGGCCAACTCATCGGTGATGAGTATTTTCAAGCGGGGGAAGATTGATGGAGACGACAACAATCAACAGGTTGAAGACGAGGACGGTGCGCTTACGGAAGATATTTCTCGATCTCCAAGTAGTGGCGTGCGACGCCGTGAAGACTATGTGGCGCGTCGCCCAAATATCCGCCCGCGGCGCAAGCCTATATTTAAATAATTAATAATAATTATTACTAAAATTATTATTAATTATTTATGCATTTTGGTTCTATTTTATTTAAGCATTTTATTTAATCTTCATAATATGTGGCATGGTTATGTTTTGAACCATGATTATTTGTATTTTAATTTTTGGCTGCATGTAGCCATTCCCTTGTTGTTTGATGTAAGCCTATATATAGGCATGGATATTTTCATTTTGAGGTATTGATTGATGAAATAAAAATTGAAACCCTAATTGCCTCCCTCTTGAGATCTCTCTCCCTTCTCCCCTTGGCCGAATTTCTCCTTTTCCCTCCTCCCTCTTGGCCGTCGGCCTCTTCCAATCTCCTCCTCCCTATTCACTTCCCCTTTCCCTCTCCTTGTTAAGAAAACCGCCCCATATCCCCTCCTCCATTCCGTCCACCTTCTCAAAAGCCGCTAACCACTTCCTCCCTCCTCACCAATTTCGGCCACCCCCATCCCTTAGCCGCCAACCTCCACCAACCTAAGCCACCTCCATCCCTCCTCTCAAAAAATCCGGCCACCTACCTCATCTCCTACAACTCCCTTTGTGGATCTCCAACACCGACGTGAAGCAATATTGGCGAACGAGTTTCTCATCTCCTTCTGGCGCGACTCCGGCGGAGCCGTTGGAGAACAATCCAAGTCTAGATTAATCGAAATCACCCATTCCGATTGGGTAACGAAATACTTCCACTTTTGTGAGAATTCTTTTCTTTAGAAACATTCAAGTGGTGGTTTTTATCCGTAGCGTTAACTATTGAAATATTCGGATTTCATCGTGGTTGATTTTCTCTTATTTGTTATTCTCTTTATTGTTATTTTTTCATTCAAGAGGTTTGGCGAACCTTCGCAATCTTTTTGTTGGGAGAGATCTACCCATTCCGAATCGAAGTTTTTCGGTAGATATCTTTTGGTACAATGCTGCTCGGTCGGACCCAATATTGATCCTTTTAGCTCGATCGAACATTGGCATTATAGCCCTTGTTGGATCCAAACCGGTTTGGCTACCCGTATGCTAGCATAATATTGATAGATCTAATTGCGTGGTGTCGTGTAGAGCGGTTGTGCGAGTGTAGGGATTGGATCGAAGAGTGGCTCCACTTATCATTTCATTTTCACCAAAGCTAAAATTTTCCAACTTATCTAATCACACTAACCTTTTGAGTTGCATTAAAAATGTTCATGATTATGTAGGGTTGTTTTGTGATATATTTGGAGAACTTTTTGAATAAGTATGCTCAAAAGAAGTGTTTACTTTTGTTTGGGCAATTTAAAAATGAAAAGAAAAATTATTTATGGCCTTTGTTTTGAAAAGAAAAAAAGGAAAGAAAAGAAATTGGAAAAGAAAAAGAAAGAAAAATATTTTATTTATGATGAAATTTTTGAAACTCTTTATTTTAGTTTAGTGTGATTTTAAAGCCACCTTGTTTATCTTTGAATTCCACTCCTAATCATAATCCTAAACCAAACGTTTCGGTCCTAATAAGCCATTTTAATTCATGTTTTTTAATTTTATTTATTAGTTAAGTAAAGAAGAAAAGTAGATTAGTAAAGTTTTGGATTTAAATTTTGATTTTTGTTATTTGATTGATATAGTTATAATATGTCTCTTGGATCTAGTAACAACTCAATACGCTTTTTCATTTTGTTGTTTTGCTTAAATTTATTTAAAGAACTTTGTTAAAATTTTGGATGATTAATTTTCGTTAGTAAAGTTTATAAATTGTTAAACCATGCCTAAGTAACTGTTTTAGGTTTACGGTTCACCTTCTCCCTACTTAGAATATTGCATAGTACTTGTGTAAGCATAATTAGAACTTTTTGATTTGTCACTTTTTATGTTAGCTAGTTTTTATATCTTTACTTGGGGACAAGCAAAGCTTAAGCTTGGGGGAATTTGATAGTACATTTGAAAGTCTAAACTTTTAGGGTAATTTCATTTTTTTAATACACAAATCATTTCTTGTAAGCTTATATGTTGACCTCCTTTTGTGTATATTATTGCCACTAATGTGTTCTCTTCTTTTTGCAGGTTTTCACCGCTTTCAGCCAAAATGACCTGACATGCCCCCCTGATACGCCCTCCCTGGGCATGTCACAGGGTGTTTAACCCGATCCCGAGAAAGTTTGTTGCAAGAAACCAAATCCCAAAAAAAAAAACACCTAACACGCCCCCTGACACGCCCTACCTTGGCATGTCTCTGGGCGTGTCACCCTCATCCTAATGCCTGCTGGCTGTCATTAAAAATTTTTCATTGCTGCACGCCAACAGTACTAACACACCCCCTATACGGGCGTGTACCGCCTTTTTCGATGTTTGATGGATTTCCGACCAATGATTTTGACGTGATGTGCCTTTCACGCCCCCCTACCAGGGCGTGTCCACCATTGTACATAAGCAATCATCATTCCCACCAGAATCCCGCACCCGAGGTCAACCCCGTACCTGAAACGCCCCCCCTGACATGCCCTCCAAGGCATGACGGGGGGGGGGGGGGGGGGCGTGACTGACCTAAAAAAATAATCTATAAATTCAAGGCTCCCCCTTGTGTCCAGCAGCAGTTGTAGGGTGAGAGGGGAGGTGCTGCCCTTTTATTTCTTGGAGTTATTCATGTCTTTCCTTTAGTGTTATTCCTCTCTCTCTTTATATTTTAAGCTTTTCTTAATTCTAGCTTAATGCACCACTTTTGTAATAGCTCTTGTAATTTCATTAGTAGCTTAATGTTAATGCTAGCCTAGGTTTCATTTCCATGCACTTGTAATTTTTTATTTCAAAGTTGTAGCTCTATTTTAGCATTAATATAAAGTGCCCTTCTACTTTGTTTTCATAATATTCTTCTACCCATCTCTCTTCTTCCACTTCTCCATGATTAATAAATCCTCCCTGTACTCAATCTTTATGATCCGAGGTTCGAGTTGATTAAGTTATGATGCTTTAAGTTTACTTTTTTCTTTTTAGGGTTTAGTCCTTCGATTTACTCTTGAAAAATCATGTTTGGAGTTATATCATCGATATATAATTTCCATCTTTGCTTTCACTCTTAGCTAGCCGAGAGGCTTTTAGTTTGAAGTGAACACTCAAGAGTAAAGAGAGTTGCATGCACCCCTCGAGAGAGGCAGACGTTAAATCTTCCGGATTGGAGTGAAATCCAATAGCGGGGTTCACCGCGTAAAGCGAGCTTTAGGTCTCCGATTTCGACGAGAGTTCGGTTTGACCTTCCTAAACTCAGTTGGGCATGACTTTGAGAGAAGCGTGTTCAAGCTTTAAAAACCTCCACTGTCAAGGACCTTTATCTTATTAAGTTAGGGTTTATTATCACATTTTTAATCAACTTTTACTGAGGTGATTCTCGATCGAGTGCTTTTCTATTTCATCGTTTCAACCCCTCGTTGTAATCACTTTTAGTAGCTCTTTATTTAAATGCAAATAGTTCTCTTTTTAGCGCAAATATTTCTTTTCTTAATTGCAATTAGTTTTCTTTTAATTAACAAACCCAAAAACAATCCTTCGATAAGATAATAGTCTTCGTGTGAGGACAATTACTCAACAGTTCCCGGATCTTAATACGACACTTGTGTCCCCTAGCTACAATTCGATAGGTATACTTGCCTAGATGGATTTCTAGTTTGGTTCTTATTTTCTTCATGATTAGTAGACACCAGAATTCTATTTCACAAAGATTAGCAAGTGTTTGTGATTTCACCATAAGTACTCGTGTTATATTGTTATTTACTAACTTTTGACTTCTCTTTTGTTGAGATGAGCAGGTGTTCGCGAGTCTCTTTAGGTACTCTTAATATATTTGAAATTTACCTGCTTTTGACTTATCTTTGGTAGAGATTAGTAGGTGTTCGTGAGTTCTCCTCAGATTCTCGTGTTATATGTTTATTTACCTACTTTTGACTTCACTTTTCCAAAGATTAGTAGGACTTTGCCAGTTCTCTTCTGGTACTTTCGTTATATTTTAAATTTACCTGCTTTTGGCTTCTCTTTTGTAGAGATTCGCGTGTTCGTGAGTTCACCACAGGTACTCACGTTATATGTCTATTTACTTGCTTTTGACTTCTCTTTTGCAGAGATTAGCAGGTTTTTGCGAGTTCTCTTCAGGTACTTGCATTCTATTGTAAGTTTACCTTCTTTTGACTTATGTTTTGCAAAGATTAGCAGATGTTCTCAAGTTCACCTCAAGTACTCGCGTTATACATTTATTTACCTACTTTTGGCTTTTCTTTTGCTGAGATTTGCAGGTGTTCGCAAGTTCTCTTCAGGTACTCGCATTATATTTAAAATTTACTTGCTTTTGACTTCTCTTTTGCATAGATTAGCAGATGTTCGTGAGTTCACCTCAGGTACTCGTATTATATGTTTATTTACCTGCTTTTGACTTCTCTTTTGTAGAGATTAGCAGGTGTTCGCGAGTTCTCTTCAGGTACTCGCGTTATATTTTAAATTTACCTATTTTTTACTTCTCTTTTATATAGATTAGCAGATGTTTGCAAGTTCCCTTAGGTACTTGCATTATATGTTTATTTACCTACTTTTGAATTCTCTTTTGTAGAGATTAGCAGGTGTTCGGGAGTTCTCTTCAGGTACTCGCATTATATATTAAATTTACCTGCTTTTGACTTATCTTTTGCAGAGATTAGCAGGTGTTTGAAGGTTCATCTCAGGTACTCGTGTTATATGTTTATTTACCTGCTTTTGACTTTTCTTCTGCAGAGATTAGAAGGTGTTCACGAGTTCTCTTCACGTACTTGCATCATATTTTAAACTTACCTTCTTTTAACTTCTCTTTTGTAGAAATTAGCAGATGCTCGCGAGTTCTCCTTAGGTACTCGTGGTTTATGTTTATTTACCTGCTTTTTAATTTTCTTTTGTAGAGATTAGGTAGTGTTCACGAGTTTTCTTCAGGTACTTGCATTATATTTTTAATTTACCTCCTTTTGACTTTTCTTTTGCATAGATTAGCAAATATTTGCTAGTTCACCTCAGATACTCACATTATATGTTTATTTACCTATTTTGACTTCACTTTTGCAGAGATTAGCAGGTGTTCCCGAGTTCTCCTCGGGTACTCGTGTTATATATTTATTTACATACTTTTGATTTCTCTTTTGTAGAGATTAGTAGGTATTCGCGAGTTCTCTTCAGGTACTCACGTTATATTTTAAATTTACCTGCTTTAGTTCTCTTTTACAGAGATTAGTAGGTGTTCGCTAGTATTCTTCAGGTACTGACATTATATTTTAAATATACTTGCTTTTGACTTATCTTTTGCAGAGATTAGCAGGTGTTCGCGAGTTCTCCTCAGGTACTCGTATTATATGTTTACTTACCTGCTTTTGAATTCTCTTTTGCAAAGATTAGCTGGTGTTCGCGAGTTCTCTTCAGGTACTCGTGTTATATTTCAAATTTACCTACTTTTGACTTTTTTTTTGTAGAGATTAACAGATGTTTGTGAGTTCCCCTCAGGCACTCACGTTATATGTTTATTTACCTACTTTTGACTTTTCTTTTGCAGAGATTAGCTGGTGTTCGTGAGTTCTCTTCAGGTACTCGAGTTATATTTTAAATTTACCTTCTTTTGACATCTCTTTTCCAAAGATTAGAAAATAATCGTGAGTTCACCTCAGGTACTCTCATTATATGCTTATTTACCTATTTTTGACTTCATTTTTGCAGAGATTAGGGCGAGCTGGGCGAACTGAGCACTTGAGTGCAACGAGGGAAGGGCAAGATGCCTAGCTGGAAATGTTGCGAATTCTGGGGTTAACAGGCGTCTTCCTCTATGTCAAGTATAACAAAGTCTACCGGGAAGATAAACTTGTCTATTTTGACCAGAACATCCTCTACTATCCCTACTGGATATTTAATAGAACGATCTGCTAATTGGATGCTCATTTTAGTTGGGCTGGGGTTACCTAATCCTAGTTTCTGAAAGAGCGAGTAGGGCATTAAATTTATGCTAGCACCTAAATCTGCTAACGCATCTTTTATTAATAGATTACCGAAGAGACACGGGATAGAAAATCGTCCCGGATCGTTTAATTTTGGGGGTAATTTATGTAATAAAACGGCTGAACACTCGGCGTTAAGAAAAACTCTCGAAATATCTTCGAGTTTCTTTTTATTTGAAAATAACGCTTTTAAATATTTTGCGTATTTAGGCATCTGTGCAATTGCCTCGCAGAAAGGTATATTTATTTGAATTTGTTTTAGCATTTTTAGAAAATTTTATATTGTTCATCTTCTCGCTCATCTTTTAATTTAGATGGATAAGGTAAAACAACATGTGGGGAAGAAATTCGCGGGGGTTGAGGAGGCAGAGACGTAACGGGAAGTGGTGTAGGAAGGCTAACCTTAGCTTCTTTTTCTACCCTAACGGGTGGTGGTAGCTCTCTGCCACTTCGTAGTTGGACGGCTTGTCAACTTGGGTTACTGGAATGGCCAGTATCCCGCGGATTTGGTTCCATATTTCCTGGCAAATTACCAGGTTGGCGTTCCGATAGCATTTTTGAAATTTGTCCAATTTGTGTTTCTAAATTTTTAATTGATCCGGTCAGGTTCCGGATATTGGACTCATTAATACTGACATATTTCGTGAATATGTCTTCTATCGGGGTTGGCCTAAATTGGTTCGGTGGTGGTGGTGGTGTTTGTGGTTGTGGTGCAAATCCACTTGGATTTGCAGCCGGAGGGCGTTGAGCATTATTAGGGTTGCTCCATGAAAAATTAGGATGGTTCCTATATCCTGGATTATAAGAATTATTATTTAAGTTAATATTAGGATTATAGGAAGGTCTATAAGAGTTCCCCATATAATCGATTTCTTCAATTATATTATTATTCGGATTCCAAGTAGTGGCGGAGGAAGCAGATATTCCAGCCAATTGTTTAGTTAGATTTTCTACTTAGAGTGCTAAAGTAAAAGAAGTGTCGAGCTCATAAATCCTAGCTTGTTTAGGGCGTGATCTTGGCACGTTCCACTGGTACGCGTTCATGGCCATCTCCTCAAAGAGGGTTTGAGCGGCCTCGGGGGTTTTGTTATTGAGCGTGCCCCCAGCGGCAGCATCAATGGCTTGTCTGGTTTGAATATTCAAACCATTATAAAATATTTGTACCTGGAGCCAAGTTGGCAGTGCATGATGTGGACACCGACGTAGATATTCCTTAAAACGTTCCCAAGTCTCATAAAGAGACTCAGACTCGCCTTGTGCAAAGGAGGAAATATCCGCACGCAGACGTGCAGTTTTTGCAGGTGGAAAATACTTTGTAAGGAATTTTTCGGTCATTTCAGCCCAAGTGGTGATAGCTCCTCTGGGGAGAGAACCTAGCCACTGTTTGGCTTTCGTTCGTAGCGAAAAAGAAAATAAGCGAAGACGGATGGCATCATCAGTGACGCCATTTATCTTAAATGTGTCGCATATTTCTAAGAAATTTGACACGTGCGTATTTGGATCTTCGTCGGGCAATCCATCGAATTGAACGGAATTTTGAATCATTTGGATTATACTCGATTTAATCTCGAAGTTATTATTAGCAATTGGTGGACGAACGATACTAGACCCGGTGTCATCTAAATTAGGTCGTGCATAATAAGACATGGTCCTTTGGGGGACCACCTCTGGCATTTGTTGTTGCTCTGCTGCCATTTCTTGAACGTGTGCGGTGCCTACGGACTCTTCCAGATTTAATACGAGCTCTTGATTTAGAGATCGGAGGCGCCTGCGAAAGGTGCGTTCGATTTCAGGATCAAGTCCAAGAGTTAAATCAGATGGAGTTCCGCGGGTCATACACTAAAAAAGACTTTTGTATAAAATAAAAAAACTAAGTAAAAAAAACTAAGTTAAAAAAAACAAATACAAACACACAAAAAGACTTTAAACGGAAAATAACTAAAAATAGGTTATTTTTATTTTATATAAAACAAGTTTTTTATAAAAGAAGTTTTATAATAAAAGCAGGTTTTTTATTATAAACTACTTTTTTTTCAAGTTTTATATAAAATACGTTAAATAGTAGCTTAGGTTTTTCTGTTAGAATTCGTTAGTAGTTAATAAACTTGTTAATAAAAAATTAGGTTTTATAAAAACAAAGTTTTAAATTCAGGGAATTTTATTTTTGTTTTATTTTTATAAAAACTAAGGTTTTTAAATAACAAGAAAATGAAAAGATAAAATTAATAGCGTTCTTTTATTTTCAAATATTAACACATATAAACTAATCCCCGGCAACGGCGCCAAAAAGCTTGATAAGTAAAGTTTGTTTTAAAGAAGATAGATTTGGTGTTATATAATCTTTTACGTATATAAGTATATCTCTTTTTTACTTACTTATATCCTGTGGATTAAGGCAAGAGTACCTATCGCATAGGAGTATAGTATTTTTTTGTTTAGAAAATATCAAGGTCGTATTTTTCCTGGGATCGGTGTTAATTATTCTACTTTTTAGAACTGACTATTATTTTATCGAAAGAACGGAGTGGGGTTTATTTTAAAATTAAAAGATACAAATAAAATTATATACGTGATTTTATTAAGAGAGGGACTTAGAGTTTAGTCCTCAATTTCAGAATTACTTTGAGTTGATATTAATTCGACTATTAAAGAACAACTTTATTTCTTAATTATCTAACTTAACGAGAGGGTTCCTTTGGTAGCATCACTGACTGGAAAGTACGACCGGGAAGGCTTGCGTTTAAACGGGTTAACGTAAACGTAGTGTCTCGTCACCTGGTATATGATCAATTAACAGAAAACCCTAGTTAGAATAACTAGAAAGTAGAGTTGAAATAGTTGAAAATAGTATCCAGCCCAGAGCTCATCTTGACCAAGTGCTAAGGGTTCTTAGCCTCTTCTCAGGATGGGGGCGGTATAAAGTAAAGAAAATAATATCTACCTATCTATCTCAATCCAGGATTTAAGCTTTCGCTTCACCTTTGTTTTTGGGATAGGGTAGTAAAATTTTGCAGAGCTTCCGCACTATCTTAATCCAGGTCATAGGCTTTCGCCTCGCCCTTCATTCGTGATAGTACGAAATAAGGTTTTGAAAATAATTTTTAAAGCAGTTTTATACTATCTTAATGCAGGACATAAGCAGAGCTTCGCCTTTCATTCGGGATAGTATAAAAAAAGGAAAAGTAAAACTGAAAATAAAGCAGTAAAGTACTCAGAATTGAAATTGAAAGAGTCTATTTTATAAAGTCCGAAAATATTATAACTTTCTAAAAAGCTGAAAATAAAGCTGAAAATATTACAACTTACAGAACTTGGAATACTTGAAAGCTACTACCAGTTCCTTGTCAGAGAGCTGGGGAGTCCTAACAGTTCTTAAGGAAGCTGCTGGTGTTCGAATGATTTTACAAATCCCTGCCGGCCTATTTATAGAAAAAAATTTCAGGTGACACGCCCCCTGACACGGGCATGTCGGGTAGGGCGTGATAGGGTCACGGGCATGACTTCCAGGCTGTCGGGACAGGTGTCGAGCGGGTTGGAAATTTGGATAGAATTTGGGCCGGTCACGGGCGTGTCTGAATAGGTCACGGGCGTGTCATGCATGTGATTCATCAGGCGGTACAGGGCGTGGCGACAGCGCGGTAGTTTGCTGGACTTCTGGATAGAATTTCATTAGGTCACGGGCGTGTCGCCTTTGGCACGGGCGTGTTCAGCAGGCGTGTCCATCGATCTCCCGAGTTTTATCTGTCCAGCAAAACAGTAGGAAAAAAGGAATTAAAAAGAGCTGTCACGCCCTAGGTTACGGGCGTGACCTAGGGGCGTGACCTAAGAAAAAAATACAAAATTTCAGAAAAACTTAAAAATTTATTTTAAAACAAAAAAATTACAATATAATAAAAATAGTTAGTTTTATATATCAAAACTAAGGTTTTTATTTATAAATATGTATATTTAATATGAAACAAAATTGTATATTTTTATACTCATCACAGGTGTTCGCAAGTTCTCCTCAGGTACTCATGTTATATGTTTATTTACTTACTTTTAACTTCTCTTTTGCAGATATTAGCAGGTGGTCTCGAGTTATCTTCAGGTACTCCCGTTATATTTTAAATTTACCTATTTTGAATTTTCTTTTGTAGAGATTAGCAGATGTTCGCGAGTTCACCTCAGGTACTGGCGTTATAAGTTTATTTACCTTATTTTGAATGTTCTTTTGCAGAGATTAGCTGGTGTTCGCGAGTTCTCTTCAGGTACTCACATTATGTTTTAAATTCATCTCCTTTTGACTTCTATTTTGTAGAGATTAGCAAATATTCTCGTGTTCACCTCAGGCACTCGCGTTATATGTTTATTTACCTGCTTTTGACTGAGCTTTTGCAGAGATTAGCCGGTATTCTTGAGTTCCCCTCAGGTACTCGTGTTATATAATGAATTTACCTACTTTTGACTTATGTTTTGTAGAGAATAGCAGGTGTTTGTGAGTTCTCTTTAGGTACTCACATTATATGTTTATTTACCTGCTTTTGATTTCACTTTTGCAGAGATTAGCAGGTGTTCGCGAGTTAACCTAAGGTACTCACATTATATATTTATTTACCTGCTTTTCACTTCTCTTTTGTAAAGATTAGATGTGGGCCGTGAGTTTTCTTCAGGTACTCACGTTATATTTTAAATTCACCTCATTTTGACATCTCTTCTCTAGAGATTATCAAGTGTTTGCGAGTTTTCCTTAGTTACTCACTTTATATTTTAAATTAACCTATTTTTTACTTTTATTTTGCAGAGATTAGCAGGTGTTCTCGAGTTCACCTAAGGTACTCGCTTTATATATTTATTTACCATCTTTTGACTTTTCTTTTGTTGAGATTAGCAGGTGTTTTCGAGTTCTCCATGTTAATCAAAAATCCACGACTGGTCCGCAAACCTTACACAACTGGGCAGCTTGTGATTCCTAGCCTCCATTCTCCGGGGGCCATTCCGTCCTCGTTGAAGCCATGCGGCCTCGTCGTCAGGTCGCCGTCAGGGACCATCCAGATCAGCCCGTCCTATAGGTCAAGCCTCTCAGCTCGCTAGGGGAAATCCACCAGACCGTGCGGCTACCCTCTTTTCTCTTTTTTGCTTGCTTTCCGTCACCTCTACCCGGTTCTCTTGTACCCCAAGCAGGTGGTAATTTTAGCCCTTCTTGTTTGGGCAGGCCCCCGAGCCTATAAATAGGGGCGTAAGAACACCCAAAACACGCTGACTCGAATCCAGGAGCTCACTTGTTAAGGGTTGTGGTCTCGAGCCTAATGCCTTGCGGCCTGCTGTCCGGCCGACTTCCCTTTTTCTCCTTATTTCCCTTCTAGTTGTAACCGCTTTAATTTTAAATAAAAGGAAAGCCCGTCGCAGGAGTGGCATTTAAGCCACAACGGGCGAACTCTACTGTTAACGCGGCTAGCTGCCTCTCTTTTTCTGCCCCTCAGTCCTAACCACTAGTAACCGACTATTCGACAGTTTCCTCCCCTCCATTTTCTCTTCGCAGAACCCGGAAGTGAATTTCGTGCATCAACATTAACACGCAGCTTTCAGATATCGAGTAGTCGACGAAATCAGCGGACTAATAGTGTCAGACCGCTCCAGCCGCTAGAACTCGGTGGCTAGCAATGTAAGCCGCAACAGCACCGGTTATCGCTTTCAACCCGACACCAGTATTAGTGAACCTGCCACTCTACCCGCCAGCTTTCCCGTCGGTCTTCCCACCGGCTTGTCCTACCATCTATCCGCCTGTTCAAGCCGCAGCTGTTCATCGGTTTCTAAGTATGGTTTGGCTATTTTCTCATGTTCAAAATGGATCTTGCGAAGGAACGAGGTGACTCTAATTTCCTATCGGCTATTATGGATTTCTCGGAGAGGCAAGGTGGTTCTCATCCTTATGATGGGGCGCTTGACAGTAATAATGAGTTTTCTGCCATTCGGGTTGAGCACGTGTCGTAATCTGCTTCAAAAGAGACCTTCAACCCTCCTTGTGAAATTTTCAAACCAAACATGACCTCTTATCGTAGTCAAGGTAATGAAAGCTAAGAACCCCCTTTTAAAGAAGAAGAAATCACTTCTCCATTCATTAACCGAATTCTTTGGGATACTGTCACAGACGATTTTAGAGTACCTCGTCTGCCAGAATATTCTGGATTTAATGATCTAGTTTCTCTTCTACAAGCCTTTGAATCAGCTGTTTTGCAAAGGAAAATGTCAGACAGAATCAAATGTAAACTTCTTATTATATCTTTTGGCGACCTTGCTAGATAATGGTTCTATAGTCTACCATCTCGGTCAATCACCAGCTTTAAAGAACTTCGAAGGCAATTCCTTTCAAGGTTTACAACCTACAAGAAGCAAAAAAGAGACGCAGGAGCTCTCTTCCGAATCAACAGGGGGATGACGAGTCTAATCCTGACTTCGTCGTCCGATTCCAAAAGGAAATTTTTGATATTGATAGCGTTCATCAAGATTATTACCTATATGCCTTCGTAAATAGACTTTGAGAAGGTCCTCTAAAGTTTGAGCTCACTATAAAGGACCCCCAGACTTATGGAGATCTTATTGAAATTGTTAATAAGTTCATAATAGGTGAAGAAGCGAACAAAGAATACATCTCATATTTGAATCAGAAGGCTAAGCAGCCCCGAGAGAATTCTTGTGATCAACAACTTAGTTCCTCGCAAAATATTTCATAATTTAGAAGTTACAAGTCTCCTCCTCTCCCTCAGAATAGGCATGCGGAGCCTCCTCAGCAGAGTGAGACATTTGGGTTTGCAGAAGAACATCCTATCGTATCTTTTGATCCTAAAACATTAAAGCATGAAAAAAGTTCAGATAGGTATGTCATGTTTAAAATCCCTGTTGAAGATCTCCTGGCAGTTCTTCCAAAAATGCCAGAGTTCAAAAAGCCTCGACGCATGAAATCTAAGATTAAATATAGGCATGAAGAACTTTTTTGCAAATATCATAAAGATATAGGTCATCTAGCGGAAGATTGCATGGCTCTTTAGAAGCTAGCAGAACAATTTGCGAAGGTTAGGATATTTCACAATTCAGTGACCCTCCAACGCATTCTTCTCTAACAAAGTCAATAGTGCAAGCAAAGACTTGGTTTTTTTTAATAATAAGGGTGTTTAAGATTTAAATAATGAAGAGACAAGGCAGTTCTCACCAACACCCATTGACATGCAGACCCCCCAACAATTGGCAATAATGGGGTTTGATCAGGTCCCAAGTATATATCCTTTTACTACATCCTTCACTACAAACAAGCATTCATATGCCATTTGTATCTTATCTCTTAGCTTTGCTTTTAATACTAAGATACACACGTATGGATACAAAAATGACTTTAATGAAGGTAATATTTGAATATGATATTAAATTCTTAAGTCCTCCAAATCTCGCTTGACATCAGTCGCAGATGAGTAGTGGCAATCCCGCTTGACTTTAGTCGCAGATATTACGTACTTATCCCGTTCGACATCAGTCGCAAATATTACGCACTTATCCCGCTTAATGACAGTCATAGATATTAAGAATTTTAATCCCGCTTGACATCAGTCGCGATATTAAACGTTAGCCCCGCTTATATGATCTTTGTGTGTAAAGCAATGCCTCATGCACCTGGCCACATGGACACATAAGTCTGTAGCTCCTCCTGTTCTTTGCAGGTTAGCGTGAGCTTATCCGCCATCTTGCGGTTTTATGTAATAGCCTGATCTAGCTGATTTATACTATTCAGTTCACAGACCGCGCAGTTATTCATTCCGGTTTATCATATTCGGCTTATAGAGGCATGTCTGCCAGTTAATTATTAATATACTCCGGAATCCGACGACTTAACTCAGTAAATCAATTCTAGGCTTGAGTCCGTCGGCTTATGGTATTCATTCTAATCAACCCGTGACTTGTTGTTTCAAATTTAGTATGAGCTTTACCTCTACTACCAGACGACCTATTTGTTGGTTAGGCATGCAGAAGTATCTCTGGTCACCGGCTTGAATGCTTATATCAAAATCCACAGGTTGTTTATCTCTACCCATAAGTATAACTCTCATATTGGAAGCGCGGTCTACATCGATGTTCAGCCAAGCCGCAACCACCAGTTGTCTATTATCGTTAAGGCTTTTCAGGGGCTAAAGCACTTACCCACGCGGCTTAATGTTCAGTGTATATTTTCAAATAAGCCACAGGTTTCTTATCCCAACTATTCCCTCACAGTAGAAGTGCGGTCTACCTGTCAGTTTCCCAATGAGTATTATCAATTATATAGTTCATCTGGCTTATTAGCGATTAACTCTCCTAACCGTCCGGTTTGTGTCTTAGTATCTGTTTCAAAGGAATTCTTCACTTCCTTGCTGATAACTTGATTGAAGTCGCATAACTCAGAATTTCCAATCTTCAGTATGACCTCAGACCGGTTTAAATGATAATTATCTGTTAAATTGGAAGCAATCCTATGACCGTTCGAATTAATATAAGTAAGAAAAATGGCAGTAGAATTATCAGGCTTCGCAATACAGAAGGTAAGTAAACTTTCATTTCTATATCAAAAGTTATAAAAGTTAAGCCGTGCGGTTAACAATATCAAACCGCTGGATCCAAAAAGCCAAAAAATTACAAGCTAAATTCATCAATCCTGATCGTTCGGCTTGAGCTTCTTAGCCACAGGAGTACTGGAGTCAATTTCGCTGTCAACATCGACTTCAGATAGCGAGTAGCCACTGCTGCCGGATGAAGAGTTTCTTGAACAACTAGTCTCCACGGCCTTAGATTTCTTGGAATCAGCCCACGCGGTCTCAGATGCTTGGCTGCAAGTCTCGGAAGATGCACCTTCACTCTGACTTCCGTGGCTGTCCGCTTCCTCCTCTCCTTCCTCATTGTCTTCGTCCTCACCTTCCCCGACCTTTTCCTTACCTTTGACCGCTCGGTATACAGCGATCACCCTTTTCTTCAAGGTAGGATACAGGTCAAGGCAGGTGAAGTCGGCATATCCTTGCGCGAAGCCGCAAGGATCTAGGAGGCAGTTAAGCGCTCCGTCAATCCCTTGGACAACTTGTGGAAAGACGGCATCCTTGAAAACCGAATTAGACGGATCGTACATCTTCTATAAAGGAAAAAAGAAAAAATGTCAGTCTGCACGGCTTTATAATGGAAGCCGCAAGAACCAGGTGATAACTTACCGACTTTTCCACCCTTAGCCGCGCATTTTCTTCCTCTTTTTCGGCAAGTTGCTGCTGCAATTCGTTTTTATTCATAACTAACCGCTTATAGGCCAAGCCCATCTAGTGGCTAGTCACCAAACTTCTCGCCCCGATATGTGCAGCTATCGCGACAAGTATTCTTCAGGAACTCTGTTTAGCGCTTACAGATTGCGCTTTCCAAATAACGTCGCGCTGACTATAGTAGCATGGAGGCTAAGTTTGTCCCTCCCCCAATAAGGGAGGGCGGTGGAAACTTAGCGAAGTCACCCTCGGTATTCCACTGCATGGTCGGGTTGCCGTGGAGATCCTTCAGGCCGCTGCCCATCCCGTGTAGCATGAACTCGCTAGAGGAGGCCGACTCCACCTCCTCCTCAGCCCGCTGCAGCCTTGCTCTCTTGGCCCACTTTTCCCTTTGAGTAAGGGTTAAGCTTCCAGGAGTCAGTGGTTTGTTTAGCGGGACCGCCACAACAGCTGTGGAAAATGAGCAAGGAGTTAGTTTTAGGCCGCACGGCTAGCATCTGCAAGTCAGTGCGATTTGATACTCACTATCTTCCATCTGGACGCCTTGCAGGAATGGAAGCAGCGAGATGTAATGGTTAACATCAAGCCGCTCTCCTTTGAAGAAGTCATATATTTCCTTCTCCAAGCCTTCCAGCTTGCTGCTGCCGAAGGCGGCTTCATCGCGGACTTTCGGATTGACCGGCAGGAGTCCAAGCTGTCCTTCAAAGATCAGATATCATTCTCACCAGTTCGGGATCTTGTTCGCCAGGTTGACTACCTTCAGCCCCCGAGAACCGAAGTATAGATGCCCGCGGAAGATCTTCATCGCTGAATCCGGAATAGACCGGACAGAGAAGCACTTCCTGAAAAGACTCATGGTGAAGCGGACTCTTTCAGATCGTAGATATGATATGAAACTGTAGATGTTGTCTATCGAGTTGGGAGGGAGTTGTATAGGCACGACCCCGTAATGATCGAAGATCGCTATGGATTCCATCAAGACAAGGAAGCGGAAGCCGCAGTCGAAGCGATCTATAGGGTTGGCGATTTGGTTGGCATTTGACGAGTTAATTCTTTCATTCAGCAATGGAAGCCGCGCGAGTAGCGTGCTACCCTGCATATACTTCTCGATAAAGCTGTCCAGCTCGACTTGTGTAAGCCGACACTCTTTATGATCTGTAGAATGGATGGCAGAAGCCGCATCTGTCCCAACAGTAGTCGCTTTGTCAGATCGCATCGACTTCACCTTAGCCCGCATCTTTAATTTTCGTGTAGAAGTCTCTGGAATCATCTCTATTTATAGAATTCCTAGGAAGCTAAAACAATCGATGTCAAATCGTGGTTAGATTTCAAGCCGCGCGACCTCAACCTGCAAAGTATACAGACTAACAACGCAATCAAACTGCAGTTCAGTTCGGCAGTTCGCGCGGACAAGTTCCTGTACTTAGAAAAGTTTCGAAGCAGAACAAATATGATGACTAAGATATATAAACCGTAGAAACCGCAAACAATTTGCATAAACATAAAGCAAATATCAAGCAGTAAATCACCGCGGATCAATTGTCTAACATCAATAGTTAATAATTATTACAGAGCCAAATTAAAACATTCAACCTTGTTTGTCACCGCTCTCAGGACCTTCTCTCCCAATCCGCGCGACTTGGTCGCCGATCTGTACTAGCTAGACATAAACCTGACTGACGAGGTTGTGGATTGAATGCAGAGACAGGTAAACTAGTGAGGTATCACGCTCCATGCGGATGAATGGAACCATCTGTAGAGCGCAACCCTCCTAGTCGCCAGATGCCGCGACCTTCCTAGCCACCGCAACCCCTGGTGGAGTTGAATTCTCCCCAGAAGTCAGGTTGCTTGGCGGTTGCAGCATTTCAGAAGTGGCCACAGCAGGTCACTGGCCTCTTCCGGCCTCTGCTGACGGATCCTTGTCCATTCCCCCGCCAAGTCGGCAAATGTCTCCTCTTTCTCTCTCAAGCTGGCCGACCATCAACACTTGAGCTTGCTGATCCATCTTCTCTGTCCTCTCCTGCTCCAAGGAGGCCTGAACCTCTTGTATCCTCTTCTCAGCGGCCTCCAGTGCAGACCTCCGCTCTGTTCTCTCCTTCTCCAAGGTGGCCTGCACCTCCTGTATCCTCCTCTTAGTGGCCTCTAGTGCAGACCGCTGCTCTTCTCTTTCAACACACAATTCCTCCTCCTTTACCCGAAGGGACTCACCGTGCTCCCTCACCCTCGCCTTCAAGGCGTCGGCTTCCTTCCGAATTCGGCCATCCTTTCTTCTTGGATACTTGGCAGCATCGGTGGTAGCGGACGAAGGAAGGTCTTCAGATCGCCCGACTTCATGGCAGCTTCCGGTACACCTGCAGTGGATAAATAAGTGGTCAGACTCGGTCAGATAATTGCGACCTCTTTCAAGAATCTCGGTCGGATGAGACCGCAGGTCTTGGCTTTCACTCCTTCAATAGCCGTGATATCGAATCTAAACACTGGTTTCCTAAATCGTTCGGAATCTATCCGCTTTAGCTGTTCTTTTCATAGCCGCGCGGTCTCTTGAGCTTTGTTTTTCAGTTGAGGCGTGGTCAGGAAAAAGCCGGCCGACAGATTAAAAATTATGTCCGCCCCCATCTTCCATGACCGCTACTTGTAGAAATTTATTATTCGCTTAACGTCTCCAGGTTTACCTTGTAGTTGTGGAAATATGGTTGCCACCTTTTTCCCGACAATTAGTTTCCTCATCTCCTCCATCTTCACTCTAATTTTATGTTTTTTGGCTCCTTCAGAAGCCGCAAAAGCTGGCTCGCCAGGCCTCTCCCCAGTGACTTCGACATCGGGGAGATCGGCCTCTTGTGGGGTCGTCGGGGTCTTCAATAGCTTGTCTAGTTACTGTAATATCTCTATATCCTTGAAGATGTCGCTCATGGTCTCTCTAGTCGTATATATGTTCTCTGGCTCGTTTAGTTTGGAGGATGGTATCGACGGACGCTCAGACACTTCTTTCTCCTGCGGCCTATGCTGAAGACTAGCCGCTCCGGTCTTTACGGAAACATTTTGGTTTTCGGCCCGCATCTTCCGCACCTTCCTCCTCATTGTTTCCTAGAGGGTCTCATTCTTTTTCCTCTGCCGTTCCAAATTGCCGACTACCATTTCTGCCCGCTTGCTCTTCTCAACTGAAGACCGTGCGACCTCTCACGACTTCTCTGCCTCATTGTCATCAACGAAGATCACATCGGCTATTGTGGACAACTCGCGCAGTTTGGATGAGTCGACACTTTTCTCCTCCTCCTCAAAGATTTTTAAGAGAGGTTCACCTGATGGCGAGTAGGTGATCTCGAAGGATTTGGCGGTCCCAGTTTATGGGAGAGTAGTTATGGAAGCAGCTTCAATTTTGATCGCGGCCTCCAAAGATTCCGCGACGGTTTCCGTTGGCTTCTTTCCGGAATCAGAAGCCGCAGGAGTGATCGGCTTCTCAGGTTTCCTCTTAGGCTATTGGTCAGAGCTTTCCAGTTTCCGGCTCTTCCTCTTTTTCTTCTCAGTCGATCTCTTCTCGCGGTCTAACATCGAAGACATGACGTCCATTTTGAGAAAAGCCGCGCCTGCTTGAAAGATGTTGACCGCTAGTGGCGAGTAACGACCCGTGACTTGGCAGAATTTCTGAGGAATGACAGAGTTCAGTGCCTTTTATAAACATCACAGCATTAAAGGAAGTCGTGGTCTCCGGCTTAGTCTAACATTTCCAAAATTTAATGAAATTTGCAAATGTGCGGGGATAATGTTAACAAAGAAGCTGCGACTGGACCGCAAGCCTTACCAAATCGGGCGGCTTGTGCTTCCTAGCCGCCATTCTCCACGAGCCGGTCAGTCCTCGTTGAAGCCGTGCGGCCTCGTCGTCAGGTCGCTGCCAGGGGACGTCCAGATCATCCTGTCCCAGAGGTCAAGCCGCTTAGCTCGCCAGGGGAAATCCGCCAGGCCGCACGACTTCCCTCTTTGCTCTTTTTGCTTGCTTCCTGTCACCTCTTCCCGGTTCTCTTGTGCCCCGGGCAGTCGGTAATTTTAGCCCAGCCCGTTTAGGCATGTTGATGCAAGAAATACGCTCTGAAGTTCCGGTAGAAGGGAAAAAGAGATTAAGGAAACCTCAAGCAACTGTCTACTAGTGGAAAAAGGAAAAGAGTAATCAGGACCGCTGATCGCGGTGATGTCAAGATAGGCTGGAGACCGCAAATTCTGAGATTCGAGTCCGTAGCCTCTAATAAGTGGGCTCCTGGGCTCGAGTCAGCGTGTGTTGGGTGCACCGCTTCCCCCTATTTATAGGTTCGGAGGCCTGCCCAAACGAGCAGTGCTAAAATAACGGGCTTCCCGGTGTAAGGGAGAACCGGGCAGCGGTGACGGGAAAAAAAAAGAAAAGACAAGTAGTCCATGCAAGAGGGGCAGACTGGGCTCGCGAGCTGGAGCTTCCATCTGGCTGTAGGGCGCGATATTGGCTGAAGGGCCGCGACCTGCGCAGACTGACGCTTGAGTCCGCCTGAAGACTGGAGGACGATCTGGAAGCTAATCAATTGAGGCTGGATGACCTGGGCGGACTGGAGGATCAAGTCCGCCGTAGGAGACGGATCTGCATGGTCTTGACGACCTGAGCGGACTTCCGAAACAGAGTTCGCCGAAAGAGGAGGAGGATTTGTCCTGCTAAACATGTTGCGGATTCTGGGGTTAACATAATCCACGCATATTTTCAAGTTTCAGAAAATTTTGAAATTGTTTCCTTAACCGTCGAGTCCGCAACCCTCATAAATGTTGTCAGCGCTATAAATACCGTTGGAAACTCTGTATTCTGACAAAACTTTTTGAGCCACGGGTCGTTATTCACCTCTTGCGGTCTACGCTTTGCAGTCCGGAATGGCAAGACTTGGATCAATCTTCGACAACTTTTCATCAAGGAATGAGAAACCCAAGATGAACACAAGGACTAAGAAGGTTGTTCACCGGAGCGGGACGCCTGTCCGCCACACAGGGGAAAGTTCAAAGAAGGGACAGGAGAGAACTTATTCAGTTCGCAGTTCCAAAGATTTTGAACATGAAAAGTCTGTGAATGTCTCTGCTGCTCAAAATCTTCCATCAAAAAGCGCGGATATAATGTCGAATCCGCCATCAATTTCGGACCATACATGCTACATATAGACATGGACAAGGAGGTTTCATCACCAGAAGTTCGACATCCGGTAGCGAATGCTGAACAGGAAAAGCGGCCTGCTGAAGAGCAAGTCGAGGAAGAAGCTGACGAGCAAGCCAAAGAACCAGCTGAAGAACCAGCATCCTCTCTGGCTCTGGTTGTCATCGATCTGAACACAGTCCGCGAGAGTCTGCCGGACTCGAAGCAAGTCACTACTGCCTTGGAAAAAAGAGCTCCTAAGAATAAGAAGAGGAAGATGGACAAGTCCAGTGTCGCTGAGCAAGTGGAGAAGAAGCTGTGAATTGGAAAGGAGAAAAATGTTTTTGTGCGGACTGGTGTTGCGTGCTTACAGCACAAGCCGCATGAAAAGTAAGTTCAAGATGCTGGCTTAGTCACTCCAGATGCTCCGATTCCAGGAGGCGATTCTTTGTTAATAGTTAGTTTGTCCACCACTAAAATACTCAACAATGTTGATAATGAGCAGCTCGCTGACATTAATCAATCTCTGCTGGAGGCGCTGCAGCCCGAAGTTGTGATACTGGGAGTGAAAACTGTTGATCCCCCCTGTGCGGCTGCGGTTGAAGGAAGAGAGACAGCAGCGAAGGAGCATCTCGCCATCATGGAGGCGAAAGTTGAGGGGATCTCTGAAAAGCTCGATACGGATAGGAAAGCTGAGGATCTGCGGACTGCAGCTGAGTTGATGTAGTCAGGTAAACTGCAACCGGCGCCTAGGCGTTTTTGCCGTCCGTGGCTCTATAAATCTCCTCCGTGGAAATCGCGGCTGATCAAGATCATTACGGAGACCGATGATATAGTCGTGTTGAGCAGTTCGATGGCCGAGATAAGAGCAAGGGTTCACAGAGAAAGGAGGCAGCGCCTAGGTGCTTTTCATCCAGAGCGCGCGAGGCGGCCTGCCTTTGATAGTCTCCATATCGCTGCAATGATTACAAAAAGTGAATTAACCTTTTACCTTTTGAGTCCGCCGCGACCTGGGCATTAATGCGAACTTTGTTTCCTTTGTTGCAGGACGTAAATCGCCACTCGACTCTGCCGAAGCTGGCGAGATTATGCCGTATCCCGAATTAAATGCTCTGGTGCGGTCTGGTGCAATCTCTCTTGTTGAGTCCGCAAGAGGCGAGCAGTCCGGCCTGGACAACTTGGCCTTGTTAGAAAAGAAGAAATATGAAGAAAAGCTGAAAGAAGTTCAAGCAGAACTAAAAGGGCAGATAGAGTGAGAGAAAGCTCTGGAGAGTCAGGTCGCCAACATCTCAGTGGAGCTGGTGGTATTGAAGAAGGAGAAGAGACGTTTAGGTGTTGATGCCCGCCACTACATAAGTAGGTATTTGGATCTTATACGGGAAGGGAAGAAGAAGCAAGATGCCGAGGTCGCAGCGGCGAGGCTGCAACTACCCGATCGACCTGCTTCAGCGGAGGCTCCAGCTCCAGTAGCAAGTGGGCAGCCCGCGGCAGATGAGGAGCCGAGGCCGGCAGACGAGCCTGTGGTTCTAGTGAGCCGTATTGACAAGGAGGCCGCGTATATGCACCATACTTTTAACACAATGCACCATCTCGTCTACTAGCTATACGGAGAGATACTGCGAGGAAGTGACCAGGAGGCTCATCTTGGGAAGGGTAGGCAGGAGCGACCTGCTCAACCTGACCGAAGAGGCCGCTGAGTCCGCACACGAGTGAAAAATTGATTTGATTTGTTGTTTGTATGTTGTATAATTGGTGTGCTCTTGGACATTGTTGTTGCTTCATTTGAACTGTAATGTGAACTTTATTTGTTCTGTATACTATTGCTCTGAGATTTGAACAATGTTGCAATCTGTGTGATGACAGTCTTTCTGCAGGTTGATGTTGAATTTGAGCTATGCGGATTGACTTTGTGTCCGCATATTTGACGTACATTTTGAACACTAAAAATAGCGAGCTAGGCAGACTGTCATTGAGTCCGCTATCTTGACTTGTAGATTTGCTTTGAAATTGAACACTGAATAAAGCGAGCTTGGCGGACTACCGTTGAGTCTATCTTGACTTGTAGATTTGCTTTGAAATTGAACACTGAATAAAGCAAGTTGGGCGGACTGCCGTTGAGTGCGCTATCTTGACTTGTAGATTTGGTTCGAAATTGAACACTAAATAAAGCGAGCTGGGGGGACTGGCTTTGAGTCCGCTATCTTTGACTGGTCTGCACGGTCTGAACGATCAATCTTTGCAGACTGATTGAAAAAGCTATAAGACCAGTTTTCTATAAATAGAGCCCTAGTCTTCTTTCTGTATAGGAAATGCGATCGAAGCAGAAGTCCTTCCGGTCTGTGAAAATGGTGTCCGCACGAGCTAATGAGGCGATTGCTTTCCATTCCGCCGACCACAAAAAATGCAAGCTGACAGAGGCCGATTTGGATGCTTTCGTCGAGAAGCACATGGCGGACTCGCCAGTTCTTGCTCGATTGCCCGAAGACAAAGAGAGGATAAATTTCTCCACTGCAACGCAGATCGCAGTGCTAATTGACCACTTCGACTGCGGATTCAAATTCCCCCTGCTGTGGGAGATCGCAGAGATCTTTTAGCGTTACGACATGGTGCCAAGGCAGCTCGCGTCGAACACTTTAGCCATGATTTACAACTATTTGTCATACCTGCGATCTGAAAAGATTGCATTTTCTTTAAATATATTTATAAATTTTTTTTGTCCACTCAATAACTCCCTTCGGAGGCCGCCCGTATAAAGGTGTCATATACTTCTATTATCGAGGGATCAAAGTTATGGGCTTGCCAAACAAGATCTATACCTAGACCTCGATGTACCTCATCTTCAAGGGCGACCTGGGGTTTGCTCATACGTATCCGCAAGAATGCGCGGACTCCTTCTTCAAGAGCGTGAAGCTCAACGAGGTGGAGACTGCCGTTGTTGAATTCTTGGCAGGAGCAAGACTCGACATTGAGCATTATATCCCGCTCCTTGCCCAGCTTGGATGCCATAGCCCGCCAAGAAATTAAGTCCGTCTTGTCTTTATATCTGCCGTGATCTGGAGCGTATCCGTTGTGACCTGCAGTGTATTTATTTAGTTTCTTTTCTTACAGCGACCTTTGCGGTGCAAGCGAATCCGCCCCAGACTCCGGGTGGCCTGACTCCTACCCAAGGAGAAAGGAAGAAAGAAATAGCAAGGAGAAGGAAGGAGGAAGGGGATCCCGCCGCGGACTACTCTTCCTCCGAAAGCTTCGATATGCAAGGCTTCAGAAAGAACAAGAAGGATCTGAGGGGAAACACAATGATCTACTGGCACGGAAAGAACAAGCATGTATGCCTCTCCAATACTCTTCCCTCCTAGAAGAGTCCGCGGATCTCTCGCCATGCCCATGTGGCGATCTTCGCGCTTTACGAGAAGCGCAATTTGCGCGACCTGAAGAGCGTGACGCCTGCCGATATCCCCTTAATCGTTGCTCAAGCCAGCGCGAACAGTGCCGTGACAAGCCATTTTATGGGTCGTCTGACGCGCGACCTGCTCAAAGAAAACAAGCAACTTCTGCGAGAAAATAAGTTGCTGAAGGAAAGGAACAAATGGTTAGGGAAGAGGATTAATCTGCACAAAGAAAACAAGCAGTCGTGCATGGGGACCCCGTGCAGGCAACATTCGTATTGGGTGCAACATTTGTCGAGGGGGCGACATTCGTTGTGGGATGTGACATTTGTCGAAGGGGCGATATTTGTCGTGGGGGCGACATTTTTCGTAGGGGCGTCATTCGTCATGGTGGCGACATTCGTCGTGGGGGCGACATTTTTCGTGGGGGCGACATTCGTTTGAAAAGCTAATTCCCAACTAAAAGTACCTCGTGCGGGGAGCATTCGTCGTGGATGCGACATTTGTCGAGGGGAATGCCATTTGTCATGGGGCGACATTTGTCATGGGGGCGACATTTGTCGTGGGGGCGTCACTTATCGTGGTGGAGACACTTGGTCTCGTGGGCGGTGACCTTGATTGAGGGCGGCAACATTGGTCGTGAGGGGAAATATTGGTCGTGGGAGAGGACATTAATCGTCTACGGCAAAAATGATTGTGGGGTGGGGGGCATTCCTATTCATTTTTGTTGTAGTAAAATTTCCTATTTGTTGTTTTAGGTTTTGTTTAACTGTACATTTTGGCATTCTAGTCACTTGCATTTAACAGACACAGCTCCACTATTATACAGAACATATAGAACTGGATCTATATTTTGAACAATTTTTGAGGAGTAATATAATTGTCACTTTCATTTGGCAGGAGTAATATACGTCACAAATCATACAAATTAAAGCATATAATGGAGGAATAATAAACACACAAATCACACAACTTACAACATTACAATAAACCACACAAAACAAATAATATGGAATTATGATGAGATAACAAATTTATTTGATCACAACTATCTACAAAATAAATTGAAGAGAAAGTGGAAGGGGTTGCACCTAAAAGAATCGTGTATTGTCTAATCTTCGCCACAAAGAAGTGCAGTAATAATATATTCTGAAAAAATTTTAGCTCAAGCACGGGCGACTTTGGGATGTGACAATGGTGATCCTTGGTTGGCAACAACAGTAGGGCTTGTTTAACTGCATGATCAAGACCTCAAATTCAAAGAAAAAACATGTGTCTTGTGCCTATTTCATTCCCTCCATTCAGATAAAAAAATGTTTTATAAGCATTCAATTCTCTTATGTGTTTTTCCACTCAATCTGATCAACTTTCTATGGCTAATATAACTTTAAATTAAATAGTTTAGACTAAATACCTAATGAGATATCAATTTTCATCATCTTCGTATGAGCAGCAATAACTCATTGATTTTTGAGAGAAGATCCTTGACCTGTGGTGAAAATTATGTTAGAATTACATCAAAGAATGTTGAACTACAAAACCAGGCTTTATTCTTAGATATACGTTGGAGTGTGAACAACAAAACCCAACAAATATATAGAAATTACCTAGAAGAAAGTATCAGTACAGTACAACCAACTCTTGTCACCTAAACTGCACTGCAGGGCAAAAATTAGAGAGCGGATAGTTCAAGCTTGCACACAGCCAAAATCAACGCCATCGATTGAGAAACCCTACAAACACTGTGGGAGAGAAATGAAATTTTGCCGGCATGAGCTTTCTTGAGGAGCCTCCTCCACTGACTCATCCGAGGAGGTATTAAAAGGGTCTGCCATCACAACAGAAGTTTTGAATAAAGTAATAATTAATTGATGCGCTACTCGTCGGTGGTTTAGGAACCTAGGCCGCAACCCCACAACAACCTGAACCACACAGAGATTAACAATAACAGATCACTTCACCTCTAATTCATTAGTTCAATAACTGATTAAGAATAACAAAGCCTCACATGTTAGAGTAGTCTAGTGTAATGCAGTTATGAAAAATCATTTTATTTACAGGAGCAAAACATTGATAGTAAATAAAATTAATACATAAAAGTAGGACTCACTTAAGTAAATGTGATACCTCTTCATTTGTTTACTGAGAGCTCAATGCCCTTGAAGTTGATGCTGGGAGCATGATTTGTTCTCAACTTTTGGTGCAGAACGTCAGTGGGTGGACCCAAAATATGCAAACATGTTAACATTTTTTTTACTCTGATGGAGGGCACCCAAAATCTGCAAAATCTCTCCCCCTCTCTATATCTCTCTATCTCTATTCTCAAATCTGTTGTTCTCAAATTTTTTATTACTTTGAGTAAGAGGGTAAGACTTTGAGCCAACATTAATTCCATGTGCTTTATTCTTAAACATGTTAACAAAATCTGAAAACTAAAAAGCTGAAATTAAAAAATCTGAAAACAAAGAATCTTGTAAGGAAGTATTCAAAACTATGTAAATGAAAACATTAAGCTTGCTTAAGAGAAGAGAAGATGTGAAAAGCAGAACACAGCAAGAACTAAATAGTAAGATTTTTTTTTGTTGTTCGAATAAATCTGCAATTTTCTCAGCCACAATGCGTCAGAACCTTAGCAACCCCAATGGATAAAATCTTCAACACACTGAAAACTGCAGTTTCACTAAAAATAGTTTTCAAAGCTGCTGCACGAAGTATAAAGATGGAGAGATATAGAGATGAGGAGAGATTTACAAATTTTTGGCTTTTCTCTTCATCAAATTTTAAAAATGCTAACAATGTATTTGAATCAAAAAGTGAGAACAATAAGAGAAGCTGCAGTTCTCTGAGCCTCACTATATCATGATCCAAAGAAAATGAAGAACTTGAAAGAGTCGAGAAAATAAAGCAGAGAAAAGCCAAAGATGAAATCAACTGTAAAATGACCTTAAACAAAGGCAGAAATGAGAACACTGAATTAATTTCTTTGTAGGAGACGCGAGAAAAGTGGATGCATTTCTTGACCCCTTACCTTCGAAAAAGTAGCAAGCACTGCTAAGAAATGACTGTAACAGCAATGAAGGAGTTTTTGAGGATCTCTTCCACTCGAACTGCACAACGGCCGAACAATGGAGGAGGAGCAGGAACCTGCTGTGGAGGAGGACACTTGCAAGAGGCCTTAAGAGATGGAAAAACAGTGCTCATTAAGGCAGAAAAAAAAGCACGGAAGAAAAAAGAAATAGGAAAAGCAGAGGCAGATGAGTGATGCTCACCGTTAGGAGTTTGGCACTGTAGTGGAGATGCTCTGTCGATGGAGGAGAAGCATTGTCAATGAAGAAGGAGCGCCATGGAGGAGATTTGAGGATGTTGCCCGCACTGTCGATGGAGAAGGAGCATCGTGGCAGGGCTCTGTGGAGAGGAGGTAGTGTTATACCTCCGTGGATTGGTACTTGCAGGTGAGTAGTGTCTCACCTTCAGCACCTCGCGATGGCCTATAAATAGTTATTTGTGGGAGAAGGCGTTAGTTGTAGGCAGAGATCAAGACGAAACGACGGTACTATGCTATTTGCGGCGATGACCTGTACATAGTGGTGCAAAGCATCATGGAAGAAGCGCGAGAGGAGGTGCGAAGCCATAACATCGTGGAAGAAGCGCGAGAGGAGGTGCGTGGAAGAACTCGCGTGAAAGAATCACTGGGAAGAAGCCCTAGCGCCTGCCATTCTAGATATCGGGAGGAGCACGGGGTAGATGATCTTCCTGGCGGAGGCGTGCGATGATCACCGGAGGAGGAAGAATCGCGATGCACTGCGCAGAAGTGAGGAAAAAATTGCAGGTATCGCGATTTTTAGAGGGGCAACAGTAAGCTAGCCCTCCAGGATTTCCTGCCTATTACAGAAATGCCCCTAAGTTTAAGCCCTATAGGGTATTTAGGGAATAAATGTTACACCATTTTAGAGGATATTTTGGTCCACCGAATGTTACACCATGAGGATTTACTCCTTGCTTATAGTATAAAGATGAAGCGGTAAGTTTCATTATTCGTGGCGATCTCTGTTTCTTGTTCGCGGTGAACTGACTCATTTTTTCTTTTTGCAGACCGCGTATGATGTCACTAACCATAGCTTCCAAGGCGCAATGTTTCACTTTGTGAAGGAGAGCGTCGAGGTCACTATTGAGCGCTTCATTGACGGTGGATTTGTAGAGGAATGGGTGGACGAGGTCCCTTTTCTGCAGCTCTTCCCCGAGCTAAAGGAGAAGGTCGCTGATCTAAAGTGGGCTGCGAAAGGAAAAGCAGTTGCTGATGAGGAAGGTGAAGAAGGAGATGGGCTAGCTGAAGATGAAGTTCCCGACGATGCTGTTTCAAGCTAGCAGGAGGGGAGCCAGTCTGGCAGTCCGCATCTACTTCAAGTTCTGATGAGGGAAGTCCGCAGAGCGAGTCTGCAGATAGCAAAAGTTTAGATGGCAGCATCAGCGACTCAGGAGGTTACTCTCCTGAAGTCAACGTTGATGGATCTTCTAGCCCGAATGCGCCTGTGGAAAAAAGACAAAGGATAACCACAGAATGAAAAAAGATGCATTTTGATTTTGCTTTTTGTAAAGGGGGGCGGATTTGATTTGAGGTCGCCAAAGATAAAAAAGATGTAAATTTTTGGCAATGAATGCAAAGGATATTTTGCTCAGTCCGCATCTTCTACTATTTTTATTGTTCATTTTATGCTTCTTTCAATGCTTTGATGAGACTTGCTGTCAATGAAAATGATCAATACAAGTAGTCGTAGTTTAATGAAAACCAGTCCGCACCACTTAGATTTTAGGCAGCACTCTTAGGATAAGTATGGCTTGAAGATACCAAGGTCGATAAAAATCCAGGCCGTGAAACTTGATTTGCAGCTCGCCAAGTTCATATAACTTATACAACTGCAGTCCGCATATAAATTAACCAACTGAATAAATTTTTTGCGAGCTAAGAAAGATCAATGATCGTCGTTGCGAACTGAGAGAATTATAAATAAACTTCTGCGGGCTGAGAAAGATGGGTTACAAACTTAAGTGATCAAGCAGGCAGGTGCGTATAGCATTGATTTCCTCGCAGGGTCACAGGAGCTGTAAACTGCATCACCCAAGTAACTTGGCGGCCTGAAAGATCAAGCTCTGCGGACTATTTGAATCCTAGCGGACTGAGCGGACTGAGAAGATTGTGCGGACTGAGCGGATGCTAGAAATTTGTCCTCATTTAAAGAAATGGTCAGCTTAGGTGACCATGCGGGCAGGTGCCTGCAGGGCAGGCATTGCTTTCCTCGCGAGATTATGAGAGTTGTGCGCTTTAAGTTAATTTAGATAAAAAGAACAATACTCCCTTGGCTGGGATTAAGACCGATTGGATCAATTGGGCAGGTGCACAGGGGGTGCATTGCGTACCTCAAAGGATCAAATGGGCTGTGGATTCCCTGCAGGCACCGCTTTAGAGTACCAAAGACAATTCGAGAGTACAAACTTGGATGATCTATGGGCAGGTGCCGGATGGCATTGCTTTCCACAAAGAGACCATCAAGGTGTACGCTATCCCTTACAAAGCATGGTAGAGCTGACAACAACCTTTTCCCTCCAAAAATGCAGAGGTGGAGTCAGGTACCAGCTGGGATCCAAAATCCAGTAGCCCACCACACGAGAATTTGCAAGCTCCCACTACACGGTACGAAATCTCCCCGCAACACATGGTCATCGAGGTGTTACGCAAATGACAACAATTCTTGGGGGGGGGGGGGGGTCCAAGCTGGACTTGGCGATGTCTCTTGATTGAGTGATCTTTTACTTTGAGTTGCAAATAAGGAGAAGTGATTGTGATATGCAAGAAAAAGTGTTAGCAAGAAATTCTCATTGATATAATCATTGAAATGAATACAAATGACTAGTGTTCGTTTAAGCATAAAACCGCTTTAAATCATTACCATTCCAAGTATGAGGTATGTCTTTTCCATCATAGGTTTGAAATTGGTATGCCCCATTTTTCAGAACTTTTTTAATGATGAATGGTCCATTCCAATTCGGGTTCAGCTTACCCACTGAACCAGTTCTTGTGGCTGCATGTACCTTTTTTAGAATGAGATCTCCCACCAAAAAATGCTTGACCTTAATATTTTTGTCAAAATATCTGGCCATCCTTCCTTTGAATTCCTCTTGCCTGATGACGACCTCATCCCGCCTTTCTTTAATTTGATCCAAGCTATGTCTCATGTTCTCATTGTTAATCTCAAGTCAGTCTTCCCAGCTCTGCCTAGCCAGCAATACCCTGGGAGTCGGAACCTCAAATTCCACAGGGATGAGAGCCTCTGAGCCATGAGCATGCTTGAAAGGGGTTTCTCCGGTAGCTGATGAAGGGGTTGTTCTGAGGGTCTATAGAACTGAAGGGAGCTCATCTGTCTAGCTTCCTCTCAGATTTTGCACTTTCTTTTTTAGCAAATTGTGTATCTGCTTTTTCGCTACTTTTACTTGGCCGTTGCTTCTAGGATGATGAACTGACGAGAATCGCAGTTCTATGCCGACTTGTTTGCAAAAGTTCTTCATCTCTTCATTGTTGAACTGCGACCTATTATCCGTAATTATTGCCATCGGGATCCCATGCTTGCAAATTATTTCCCCCACACAAAGTTTTTTTATCACCTGGGTTGTTGTCTTTGCTAATGCCTTTTCTTCAATCCATTTGCTGAAGTAATCAACCATAACCAAGATAAAACGTCTATTAACCCCAGAATCCGCAACATGCCCAGCGAGACCTCTTTCTGCGGACTCGAGCCCCTTAGTCCGCTCAGGTCATCAAGGCATCCCAAGAAGCGGACTCCAGTTCTCAGTCCGCTCAGGTCGCCCCAACTTGGTCAGTTTATAGATCTGGCGTCAGTAGGCGGACTCTAGCGTCAGTCCGCTCAGGTCGCTCCCCTCCAGCCAGGATTACGCTCTGCACAGCCAAGGGGATGCCCCAGCTTGCAAGCCCAGTCTGCCTATCTCGCGTGGACTACTTGTCCATTTCTTTTTTATTCCCGTCACCACTGCCCGACTCTTCTGTACCCCAGGCAGCCGGTTATTTTAGCCCTGCCCGTTTGGGCAGGCCCCCAAATCTATAAATAGGGGGAAGTGGTGCACCCAAGCCACGCTGACTCGAGCCCAAGAGCCTACTTGTTAAAGGCTGAAGACTCGAATCTCGAGCTTTGCGGACTCCGACTTGCCTACTGCACAGTTTTCTTTCCGCCTTTTGTAACCCATCATTTGCAATCAAAGTCAAGCCCATCGTAGGAGTGGCATTCATGCTGCGGTGGGCGAAGTCTGGTGTTGCCATGATTCACGGCTCTTCTTTTCTTTTCTCTCATCCGCTAAGTAGACAACTGCTTGTAGTTTGCTTCTTCTTCTTTCCCTAGTGTTCGAACAGTTACCTGGTGGTGCTCGAGTCCTTTTCACATTTTGTGCATCAACAGTTAACACGCGACCTTCAGATCCAAGTAGTCTTTGAAATCCACGGATAGAGATGTCAGACCGCCGAGCTCGCCGATCAGACCGCTCAAGCTCGCCAGATGATTCGTTGTGGGAGGCTTTGGAACAGTCTCACTGGGAAGCCGAGTTATCTCGCAGAGAGACCGACCAGCGGCTTGATACTATTAGCCAAGCTCTGCTGCGCTAACTCAGCTGCTTGCTCCCCAGGCCGCAGGAGATATTGCTGAAACCCCAGTCCGCCAGACTCCGGTTCGCCGGACTCCAGCTCGCCAGACCCCTCTCCAACAGTCACCTACAGTAACTCCTCAGCCTCGCCACCAAGCTCATCCCGCAGCTCCTCTACAGCCTCAGGCTGACCAGTTCGCCCCCCTGATGGATTTTTTCAGAGAGGTGGCCAGGGAGACTCCAGCCCTCCGGCTTGATTTTGTGGATCGGCAGTTCGCCGAGCCTGCGGACCCTCGTGCGCCAGTCCGCTCTTTTGTAAAACTTGAGACTCCTTCTCCCTTCGTTGATAGAATCCGATGGGAGTCAGCACCCAACAACTTCAGAGAACCCCGTCTCCCCTTCTACTCCGGGGAGACTGATCCAGTTTCCCATCTGCAAACATTCGAGGGGGCAGTTGCATTGAGATGCCTCTCCGATGCCTTGAAGTGCAAGCTTCTAGTCACCACTCTCGATGGACAGGAGAGAGAGTGGTTTTATGAGCTACCCTCGGGCACGATTTCTTCCTTTGCTGAGCTTTGCAGCGAACTCCTTCTGAGGTTCGCTACCTCAAAGAAGAGGAAAGATGGGCCGGCAGCCCTCTTTGATATCAAACAAAGAGACAACGAATCAGTAGCGCGGTTTGTTTACCGGTTCCAAAAAAAGATCCAGGGGGTGAGGAATGTGAACCCCGACTACTACAAGGTTGCCTTAATTCACGGCCTCTGAGAAGGCCCACTGAAGTTTAAAGTAACAACAAAGGCGCCATCAACCTACCATGAACTGATAGCGATGGTCAATCGCTTCATTGAAGGTGAGAATGCTAACCCCACCTACATTTCATCGCTTACAGCTAAGGCTGGAGGAAGGGATGCTTCCAACGCCTCTTCCAGAAGCCACCATCACAACAAGCCTCCTCGGTCCGATTTCCAACCTCCTCAGAGGGGGCGAAACCTCCATCACAAGAAACCTTTCATCGGCCAACAAAAGTTTCGTGATCAGAGACTATCGTTGGCCGCCACTCCCACCATACCCTTTCAGGCTCTACCCATTCTTCAGAATACATTGCCTTCTTCAAGGCCACATAAGAGTAGCTCCGTGGAGGAGTTTGCAGATCTAGGGCTCGACTTTAAAGAGGTCGTCCAGATCATCCAGAAGAAAGCAGAGGAAAAGAGGCAAGGGCCTCAAAGGGATTGGAAGCCCAGAAATAATCTCAATTTTGCGAATTTCACAAAGAAAAGGGCCATTTGACTGAAGATTGCAAGGCCCTTTGACAGCTGGTTGAAAGGTTATTTGCCGAAGGAAAGATCAAAGATCTGGGCAGGAGGAATGATCCTTCAAAACCTTCCACCTCCAAAGGCAAGGAAGTGGAGGAGGTTCAGCTAGAATGCGTAGAGATAGAGGATGAGGGCCGTCTGGGGACCATTAATATTCAGAATGAATGTTGCGATATCGTCGACGAAGGAGCCTTAGGGAGACTCTTTTACATTCACGGTGGAGCAGGAACTGAGTCCACTCGGAAGTCCTCCCTTGCAAGAGTAACCCGAGCAGAGATTGCTTCTACTTCTTCCTCTGCCCCATCTTCGGGAAGCGTCATCTTCGGTCCCGAGGATCTTCCCCCGACCGCTAATCCTTTTGATGATGCTATTGTGGTCCAAGAAGCCATCGCAGATTATACAGTCGATAGGATTCTTATTGATACTGGCAGCTCATTAATCTCCTCTTCAAGCCAACCTTTGAAGCCCTAAAGACTGGAAAGCCTCTGCTTTCCACCGAAGGGCCGCTCTATGGCTTTTCCGGCGAGAGGAACGAAGTTGAGGGAAGCGTCATACTCCCCATAAGGCTTGGGGGTGACCAAGCAGATTCAATTTATAGTGGTGGATGCTCCAAACAGCTATCACGCCATCTTCGGGAGGCCTCTGCTAAATAAGTACCAAGCAATAATTTCAACCTACCACCTGGCTATCAAGTTCAACAAGGATGGTCATCAATGCAGGGTCAGATGTGACCCAAGGCAAGCCTGGGAATGCTACCTCCGCACAGTTAACATGACCGAAGTTGCCCCTCCAATCTTCTCGGCGGTAGCATAAGTATCTACTCAGTCAGAAGCTGCCATGGATAGCGAAGGCTCTCACCTGGAACCTGCCCAGGAGACGCAAGGGATCCTCATTGCTGAAGGGGAGGAGAGAAAGCTCTCCGTCAACTAAGAGTTGCTAGAAGATCAAAATGCGGAGTTGATAACTAGCTTGCTAAAGAACCTGGATGTCTTCGCTTGGTCAGCGGAGGACATGCCAGGAGTCGATCCTGACGTAGCCTTCCATCATCTCAACATTGACCCAACCGCCAAGCCAGTGCAACAAAAGAAGAGAGATGCGGCGGTCAAGCTGGCAGAGCCAATCAGAGAGGAGGTTGCCAAACTCCTCAAGGTGCGCTTTATTCAAGAAATTCAATATCCTGAGTGGGTTTCAAACGTTGTAATGGTTAAAAAACCAGGGTGGAAGTGGAGAATGTGTGTAGACAACCCGATTAAATAAAATGTGTCCAAAAGATTGCTACTCCTTGCCTTGGATAGATTCTTTAGTTGATTCTGCGGTAGGGGATCCTTTTATGAGCTTTTTAGATGCGTTCTCTGGTTACCACCAAATAAGAATACATAAGCCTGATATCCCTCACACATCATTTATTACTAACAATGGTTGTTACTGCTATCTTGTGATGTCGTTTGGGCTTAAAAATGCTGGCGCGACGTATCAACGCGTGATGGATCATGTGTTTAGAGGGCAAAAGGGTAAAAACCTTGAAGTATATGTGGACGATCTTTTGATTAAAAGCAAGTCTCATCCACAACATCTGCATGATTTGGTAGAAAATTTTTCCACTTTGCGAAAATACAAGATAAAACTTAACCCGCTAAAATGCGTTTTTGGAGAAAGTAAGGGGAAATTCCTCGGTCACCTCCTTACTCTAGAGGGTCTTGCCCCTAATCCAGACAAGGTTAAGGCCATCCTTGGTATGGATCCTCCCTGTTCTCCGAGAGAAGTCCATCAGTTAGGGGGGAGGTTAGCGGGACTCGGGAGATTTATCTCTCGAGTAGGAGATAAGAGTGTGCCATTTTTCAAAACTCTTCGGGGAGCGTCTAAGTTTCAGTGGACGGAAGACTGCACTCAGGCCTTTGAGCAGTTAAAGAAAAAACTAGCTTCAACACCCTTACTGCAAAGTCCCCGAGTAGGGGAGATGTTGTTCCTGTACCTAGGAGTAGGCCCCGAGGCAGTCAGCTCTGTTCTTGTCCGAGAGGAAAGCCGGAAACAATTTCCAGTCTATTATGTCAGTCACATTCTGAAAGATGTAGAAACAAGGTATCCGATCCTAGAGAAACTGGCTCTGGAATTGGTTATGTCTGCCCGTAGGCTCTGACCCTATTTCCAGGCGCACTCAATCTAAGTGGTCACTGATCAACCTTTGAACAGTGTGATAGAGAAGCCAGAATATTTGGGCAGGTTAGCTAAATGGGCGATCGAGCTGAGTGAGTTTGACATCTCCTATGTGCCCAGGACAGCTATCAAGGCGCGGGTGCTTGCTGATTTTCTGATTGATATAGCAGAATTTGGTTCTAATCAGGTAAAAAGATCTCCTCTGGATTGTATCATCTATGTTGATGGGGCTTCAGGCAGAAATTCTTCCGGAGCAGGAGTGGTTCTGATAAATCCGAATGGTATCAAGCTCGAGCGGGCAATCAAGTTTTATTTTCCGGTGACCAACAACCAAGCAGAGTATGAAGCCTTGTTGGCCAGCTTGAGTCTTGCATGAGAGCTCGGGATCGACCATGTTCACATAAAGACTGATTCCCTGGTAATGGCATCACAAGTTCTGGGTAACTTTGAGACCCGAGAGTCGATGTTGAAGAAGTATCTCGCGCTTGTAAAGATTGAGGTCGGAAGATTTAAAAGTTTTACCATTGAACACATTCCGAGGACAGAGAATGAGGAGGCAGATGTTCTTGCCAAGTACGGACTGTAGTCAGGAGGAATGACTTCTGAACTCTTTCGCCCGGTAGTGGAGGAGGAAGAGATGATGCAGATTGATCAACATTCCTCTTGGATAGACCCGTTCATCCTCTACCTATCAACTGGAAACTTGCATCAGTCGGTTAAAGATAAGAAGAGATTCAAGTTGAAAGCAGCATACTATTACTTAGTATCCGGTATTCTCTATAGGAAGACATTCTTGTCCACCATGGCAAGATGTGTGTCGGAAGATGAAGTCCCTACTGTCCTTCGAGAAGTACATTCTGGTGAGTGTGGAAGCCACTCAGGAGCGAGAACCTTGGAAAAAAGGATCCTGCGGCAGGGTTATTTCTGGCCTACCACGAAAAAAGATTCTGAAGCTCATGAAAAATAGTGTGTCCAATGCCAAAAGTTCCCTCCACTTCAGCATCAGGCTGCTCAGTCCCTTAGATCGATTGCAACCCCCTGGCCCTTTTCCGTTTGGGGGATGGATCTCATTGGTCCTTTTCCCATCGCAAGCGGACAACGGCATTTCATCATAGTCATGATTGACTACTTTAGTAAATGGATCGAGGCCAAGGGATTGGCAAAGACCACAACTCAGATTGTAAAGAATTTTATTTGGGGAGAGATAGTCTGCCGACATGGTATCCCAATGGCGATAATTGCTGATAATGGACCACAGTTCAATAACACCGAGATGATAGATTTTTGCAGGCAAATCGGATCAGAGCTACGTTTTGCATCAGTCCACCATCCTAGAAGCAATGGTCAGGTGGAAGCAGTGAATAAGCAGATCCTCAACTTTCTTAAGAAGAAAGTACAGAATCTCAGGGGCAGTTGGGCTGATCAACTTTCTTCGGTTCTCATGACCCTGAGAACAACGCCTTCATCTGCGACAGGAGAAACTCCGTTCAAGCTTTCTAATGGATCGGAAGCACTAATTCCTGTTGAATTTGAAGTCCCGTCACCCAGAGTTCTGCTGGGAAGGCAAGGCATGGAAGATTGGCTAGAACTGAATAATGAGAAAATGAGATTAAGCTTGGAGCATATCGAAGAGATCAGAGATAAGGCATCAATCAGACAAGAGGAAATCATGTGAAGGATGGCTCGCTATTTTGATATGAACGTGAGGATCAAACACTTTCAAGTGGGAGATCTGGTTCTTAAAAAGGTGGATGCTGCGGCAAGAGCCAGCTCAGTGGGAAAGCTCAATCCAAATTAGGCTGGGGCATTCATTGTCAAGTAAGTGCTCGGGAGTGGGGCTTATCGCCTGCAAACATATGAAGGAGAAGATATGCCACATACATGGAGTGGAGATGATTTAAAGCGGTTCTATTCCTGAACCTCTTCTTTTCTTTTTTCCTTCTTATGTAAACTTTTAAAGAGGTTTATCATTAATAAAAAGCTCCTTGCTGACACCTCTTCAAGTATCTTTTTGTCTCACATGTTGACAGTTAATACATTAAGCAAGGGCAATCCCAAACGGTTCTATCCCCGAACTCTCTTTTCTTTGTTACACAAATTTCTCGAAATTTGGTACTTATCAAAGTTTTCATACTAACACTTCTTTGGGTATTTTCTCTCTTTTGCTCCCTAAGCAAATCCAGCAGTTGCCTAATACCAGGAGACATCGCCGAGTTCAGCAAGAACCTCCCTTAAAACCATTGTTATTAGCGTAACACCACAAAGACCACGAGTTGCGGGGAGATTTCGCACCTTGTAGTGGGAGCTTACCGGTTCTACTGCGATAGGATACTAGACTTTGGATCCCGGCTAATACCTGACCCCGCTTCTGCATATTGGAGGGACAGAGTGGCAGTCAGCTCTACCATGCCATTTAGGGGATATCGTTACAACTTTGACGATAACGCATGGAAAGCAATGCCGCTTCGGCCGAACCTGCCTGCAGATCGTCTTGGTTTGTGACTTTTGAACACTCCTTGGTACCCTCAAGCATCTCTGCAGGATACCCACGACCTTGTTGATCTCAGGAAAAGCAATGCCGCTCCGGCCGCACCTGCCCGAAGGATCAATCTGGGCTGTACTCCAGGAAAGAGGGTAGTGTACCATTTCGATGAATAAGCACTTTGCCGGATTCAGGTTTTCTAGTCCGCTCAGTCCACCGTGCCTTGGGTTGATCTTATAGTTCATGGCCCGGTGTGGAAAGCCATGCCGCACTAGCCGCACCTTCCCACTTGGTCATGAGCTATAGGTCATTTCTATGATTATAATACGCACTTTGCCGGACTCTGATTTTTTAGTCCGCTCAGTCCGTCGTGCCTTGGGTTGATCTTATAGTTCATGGCCCGGTGTGGAAAGCCATGCCGCACTAGCCACACCTGCCCACTTGGTCATGAGCTATAGGTCATTTCTAATATTATAATAAGCACTTTGCCGGACTCTGGTTTTCTAGTCCGCCCAGTCCGCAGTTTTGTGGGTTTATCTATTATTGTATTGTTCATAAGTAAACCTTGGTTTTCTAGTCCGCTCAGTCCGCTGGGTTCGTTTGAGTTTAACAATGCTAGTTTCACAATGACTCGACTATAACTACCAGCGGACTGTGGTCTAAATCCGCCAGGCTCGCATGTCGGAGCTCTTCTGTTGGAACTAACCTAAATCGCAGCTCTTATTATCTTGGTAATCTTAAAACTTGCAAAGGGTGATTCAGTTTCTGTAAGGCGCGGATTGCTGTTCGAACTCGTCAAGAACCTGCTTAATGGTCATTACTTTTTATAGGAAAAATAAAATTCATGTCACAACGAGCTATGATTAAACGATTTAGACAAGGATTTTTTACGGACTGAAAAATTGCATCGCGCGGACAACATCTATATGACACGGATTGGTATACGAAGTTCGACCTATAGTTACAAACAAAGATCAGAGCATTACAGAAGACATCAAAATATCCTTTTCATTTCATTCAAAATTTTTACATGTCTTAGCGAACTCGCACGGAGTCCGCACACTTTATAATAAAAACAAAAAATTACAATGCCCCTATTCTTTCCTTTGCTTCTTCTCGGTAGGCGCTTCTAGACTCGACCCGTCCACATCGATCACAGGAGAATAGTCGCCTGAGTTACTGCTGCTGCTGCCACCGGAGCTGGAGCTGGTCGGACTCCTTCCGCTCTCATCCGCGGGCTCCGTTCGCTCGCTGCTTTCGTCAGAATCAGAAGAAGTAGACTGGTTGGTCTGAAGCAGCGACCTCTGTGTTCTCTCCATCAGTGGGCTCTCCCTCTCCATCAACTGCTTTCCCTTTGGCAGCCCGTTCGAACTCGGCGATTTTGTCCTCTAGTTCGGGGAACAGTTGCAAGAAAGGGACGGAATCCACGCCCTCCTTCGCGAGTCCGTCGCTGATGAAACGTTCAACGACGACTTCAACGCTTTCCTTCACAAAAGGAAACATGGCACACTGGAAGGTGGGGTTGGTGACGTCATATGCGGTCTGCAGATAAAGTAAATAAATCAGTCTGCAACGGATAGACGACAAAGACTGTGGCAATTATTGATACTTACAGCTTTTTCTTCCTTATGTTTGCTGACTTTTGCTCATAGTCTCTTATTCCTATCTTTTAAAGACTTATTTTCTCGCAACAGACGCTCATTCTCCCTGAGCAGCTCGCGCATTACCCGACCCATAAAATGGTTAGTGACGGCGCTATTCGCGCTAACTTGAGCCGCGAGCAGGTGGAGGTCGGCAGGGGCAACGCTCTGCAGCTCGCGTAGGTTCTGCTTCCCGTATAAAGCAGAAATCACCAAATGAGCGTGGCGAGAAGTACAAGGACTATTCCAAGAGGGAAGAGCAGTGGAGAGGCAGACGAACTTCTTCTTCTCATGTTAGTGGATATTGGGTTACCCCTCAGATCCCTATGGTTCATCCCGAAGCCCGCCATATCGAAGCTCCCGGATGAAGAATAGTCCGCCGCGGGATCGTCGTCCTCCCTTCTTTTCCTTGCAATTTCCTTTTTTCTTTCTCCCTGTGTAGGAGTTAGCCCGACGGGTGTTTGAGGTAAATTGGCCGGCACCGCCAAGGTCACTGCAAAGAAGAAACTCGTTAGTCATACAACCTCAGAACATGCAGATACAAAGTCAAGTCGCAATACTTACTCTCCTGGCAGCTTATAGTATTCAAGCCGGGCAACAACGAGATATAGTGTTCGATATCAAGCCTTGCCCAGGCCAAAAATTCCACGATGGCGGACTCCACCATATTCAACGACACACTTTTGAAGTTAGTGTCTGCGCGCACCTGTGGGTTAGTGTGGAGGAACCCCAAGTCGTCCTCGAAAATAAGATATCTCGAGGTCAGTTGAGGATTTTGTTCGGCAAGCCCGCAACCTTCATTCCTCGGCAGTAAAAGTAGATTACGCCCTTTTATTGGTGATCTTTGGATGGAGTTATTGAGCGGACAGATAAGATCTTTCTGAATATGTTTAGGGAGAACTGGATCCTTTCCGACCACAGGTAAGAAAGGTAGCTGTAGATTGCGGTAACAGTGTTGGGCGCGAGCTGACCTGGAACTACCCCGTAGTGCTCAAAGATCTCGGTGACCTCCCAGAGCAGGGGGAACTTGAACTCACAGTCAAAATGATCTATGGGCACCGCGATCTGAGTAGCGGTGGAAAATTTCAGTCGTTCTTGATCCTCAGGTAGGCGTGCGAGCATTGGCGAGCCCACCATGTACCTCTCCCGGAAGATCTCCAAGTCGGTCGTGGCCAGTTGGCTTCTTTTGTGTTCGGCAGACTGAAAGGAAGCTGCGGTATCAGTACGTGCGGACACCATTCTTTCAGACCGTAGGGCCTTCAGCTTCAACTGTTTCTGATACAGAATGGAAGTGGAGACCCTATTTATAGAAAAACTCTGACAGACAGATGACAGCCAATCCGCCAAGATTGATATCTCAATCCGCGCAGCTCGCTAATTTTATAGTTCCCCTGCAAATTCAAATAAGGTTTTGCGGATTGATATCTCAATCCGCGCAGCTCGCTTCTTTTCAGGTTCCCTGCAAATTCAGACAAGGTTTTGCGGATTCAATCTCAATCCGCGCAGCTCGCTTCTTTTCAGGTTCCCTGCAAATTCAAATAATGTTTTGTGGATTGATATCTCAATCCGCGCAGCTCGCTTCTTTTCAGGTTCCCTGCAAATTAAGACAAGGTTTTGCAGATTGATATCTCAATCCGCTCAGCTCGCTTCTTTTCAGGTTCCCTGCAAATTTAGACAAGGTTTTGCGGATTGATATCTCAATCCGCAAAGCTCGCTTCTTTTCAGGTTCCCTGAAAATTCAGACAAGATTTTGCGGATTGATAGCTCAATCCGCGCAGCTCGATCCTCTTTGGGTTTCCTGCAAATTCAAATAATAACAGGCATAGTTCGCTCAACTCGCAAACATTCAGCACATGAAAAATGCAGCTCGCACATAGCAGTTTGCTTCTTTTCAGGCGACCTGCTTCTTCCTTTCTCGCACCACAACAAGTATTTGCTTCTGTAGTGGCGAGCGTCCTCTCTTAGCTACTATTTTTCCATCTTTAAGCTTTCCACCATGACGAAAATGCTGGCGACCTGGCCCTCCAACATCCTTTCTCGCTCTTTCCCCTTGCTTAGTTCAGCACGAGTTTCGTTCAGCTCCTCCTCATATTTATTTGCTAACAAAACATACTTGTCAGGGACGGACTGTTCACCTTGCACGGGCTCGGCGGGGAGAGGCGTCACAGTTTGTGCCAGTGCATCTGCGGGCGATGGAACGATCTCACCAGCCTCCACGAAACTTGGTGGCGACTTTCGAACTACAACAAAGGGAACGAAATTCTTCTCAATTTCCAGATCACGGTAGGCTTTAAAAGGTAAAGAAAAAGACTCTTTTTGTAATCATTGCGACAATTTGGCGACTATCCACCACATGCCGCCTGACGCGCTCCGGATCAAAAGCGATCAAATGTTGCTTCCACCTTCGATAAACATTCGCCTTCTGCCTGACAATTGATTTACTGGAAGCAACTATGTCCTCGGTCTCCGTAATAATTTTTATCGGTCGTGAATTTCGGGGTGGAGACTTATAAAGCCATCGATGTTGAAACCGTCGGGGCAGCGGCTGCAGTTTGCCTGACCGCATCAACTCCGCCGCAGTTCGCAGGTCTTCAGCTCGCCTGTCTGCTTCCAGCCTTTCAGAGACCGCCTCGACCATGGCCTGCATGATAGTGATTTGCTCTTTTGCAGTCTTCTCCCTTTTATCATCCGCAAGAGAGGGGGCGGGGTCGGCAACTTTCTCCCTCACTTTCTCGACATCGGACTGCAAGCCACTCGTTGTCAACGTTGTCGAGTATTTCAGTGGTATTTTTTAGAGCTGATCGTTGATAAGGAGTCGCCCCACAAGATAGTGGCATCTGGTGTGACCAAGCTCGCGTCGGGAACTTCTTTATCTCGTGGTCTGTGCTGCAAGCTCGCAGCACCCTTCCGCACAGAGACATTCTTCTCTTTTTGAGCTCACAACTTATTTTCCACTCGCTCGGCAACAGAAGACTTATCCCTCTTCCTTTTCTTCTCAGGGCCCTTTTTCTCCAAGGCCAGCACAACCTGTTGAGAGTCCGGCGGATTTGCGCGGACTGCATCCTGATTGGTGCCGGCTATGGTCAAATAAGTCGCTGGTTCCGCGATTTGCTCTTCAACTGACTTCTCCACTTGCTCATCTTCCCCGACCTTTTCTGTTCTCTTTTCAGCCTCCAGATCAGCAATTTGCATCTCCTTAGTATGCGGCTGTCGGAATCCCGGTGACGAGACCTCCTTCTCAGTATCTATCTGCAGCATGTGTGTCCCAGAGGCAGAAATGATTATGGCCATACCCCTCGAGTTCGCAGGGTTCCAGTCAGAAATCCGCAACGAATCAGAGATCCTATCTGCACTCTGGGATGGCAGGTCCTGAGCAAGGGAAGCTTCTGATCGCTCGGGCTCCAGCTCCTTGTTTTTGCGGGCTAAATCAGTGATCGACTTTTCCTTTTGCGAACTCTCCCCAACGTGGCGGACGGCTGTCTCGCTCCGTTGATCTTCTTTCTTAATCTGTGTGTTCGCCTTAGATTTGTCAGTCTTGGAGGCAAGGTTGCCAAAGAAAGATCCGAGTCTCGTCATGCCGGACTGGAGAGTGTAGACCGTAAGTGGTGAGTATCGGCCCGTTGCGCAGACTGTTCTGGTAGAATGCAGTTCTTCCGACCGTATTTATAGTCCAGGCGACATTTATGACAGTTGCGGACTCGGCGGTTAAGGAAACATTTTCGAAATTTTCCAAAACTTGAAAATGTGCGGGGATTATGTTAAGCCCAGAATCCGCAACATGCCCAGCGAGACCTCTTTCAGCGGACTCGAGCCCCTCAGTCCGCTCAGGTCGTCAAGGCACCCCCAGAAGCGGACTCCAATTCTCAGTCCGCTCAGGTCGCCCCACCTTGGTCAGCTTCAAGATCTGGCGTCACTAGGCGCACTCAGCGTCAGTCCGCTCAGGTCGCTCTCCTCCAGCTAAGATTATGCTCCACACGGCTAAGGGAATGCCCCAGCTCGCAAGCCCAGTCCGCCTATCTCGCGTTGACTGTTTGTCCATTTCTTTTTGATTCCCGTCACCGCTGCCCGGCTCTCCTGTACCCCGGGCAGCTTGTTATTTTCGCCCTGCCCGTTTGGGCAGGCCCCCAAATCTATAAATAGGGGGAAGTAATGCACCCAAGGCATGTTGACTCGAGCCCAAGAGCCTACTTGTTAAAGGCTGCGGACTCAAATCTCAAGCTTTGCGGACTCCAACTTTCCTACTGCACAGTTTTCTTTCCGCCTTTTGTAACCCATCGTTTGCAATCAAAGTAAAGCCCGTCGCAAGAGTGACATTCAGGCCGCGGCGGGCGAAGTATGGTGTTGCCGTGATTCATGGCTCTTCTATTCTTTTCTCTTATCCGCTAAGTAGACAACTGCTTGCAGTTTGCTTCTTCTTTCCCCAGTGTTCAAACAGTTAGCTGGTGGTGCTCGAGTCCTTTTCGCATTCATGCATCAACAACATCGCTTTCCACTCGCCATGGGAAATGGTCCGAGGAGATCCATTCCCCAAATTGCGAAAGGCCAGGGTGTGGTGATTTACACAAGTCGCTGTGATGATTGGAGTTGAAGCGGAGCAAATTTCTGGCACTTGGCACACTTCTTTGCATAGAATTCTGAATCTTTTCTCATCGTGGGCCAGAAATAACCTTGCCGCAATATTCTTCTCTCAAAAGTTCTTGCTCCTGAATGGCTTCATCATTCCCCAGAGTGAATTTCTCGGAGCACCATTGGAATCTCCTCCTTAGACATGCATTGGGGAGAGGAAAGTTTTCTATAGAGAATTCCGGAGATAAGTTTATAATTTGCCGCTTTCATTCTGAATCTTCTCTTATCTTTCAATGTCTGAGGTAATTCTCCTGTTGAGAGATATGATTTGAACGGGTCCATCTAAGAGGGTCATTGTTCTATCTTCATCAACTCCCATTCTTTCGTAGCCGGGTAAAAAAGCTCTGAAGTTATCTCTCCCGAGGGGAGACCAAACTTTGCTAGCTCATCCGCCTCAGTATTGTGCACTCTTGAGACGTACTCAATAGTGAAACTTTTAAACATCCCAATCTCTGCCTTCACCAACATTAAATATTTCTTTAAGGTGGGTTCTTTGTTTTCAAAATTTCCCAGCACTTGTGACGCCATTACTAACGAGTCGGTTTTAATATGCGCATGGTCTATTCCCAACTCCTTTTCAAACCGCACACCTGCTAAGAGTGCTTCGTACTCTGTTTGGTTATTGGTGATTGGGAAAGAGAACTTTACGGCCTGTTTCAAATTGACCCCGTTGGGGTTAATGAGGACTACTCCTGCTCCCGAGGAGTTTTTGCCTGAAGCACCATCTATGTAGATTGTCCATGCTAACAGAGATTGATCGGCTTGTTTAGTATTGGACTCAGTTGTGTCTATCAAGAAATCTATCATTACCTGTGCTTTGATAGTCGTTCGGGGTACATATGAAATATCAAACTTACTGAGTTCAATATCCCATTTGTCCAGTCTCCCAGAGTGTTTTGGTTTTTCTAGGATAATTTTTAATGGATGATCAGTAATCACCTTGATTGCGTGTGCTTGGAAGTACGGTCGAAGTCTTCTAGCAGACATTACTAGTGCCAGTGCAAGCTTCTCGAGGATCGGATACCTGGTTTCGGCATTTTTTAAAATATGACTTACATAATATACCAGATATTGCCTCCTTCCTTCCTCTCTAAAAAGGAGCGAGCTTATCGCTTCTGAGCCGACTCCTAGGTAGATATACAGTATTTCTCCAGTTCGAGGACTTTGAAGCAAAGGAGTGGAGGTGAGTTACTTTTTAAGTTGATAAAAAACTTCCGCGCATTCTTCGGTCCATTCAAATTTAGATCCCCCACGAAGAGTTTTGAAGAACGAAGTGCTTTAATCCCCTACTCTGGAAATAAATCTTCCAAGGCCTGCTAGCCTTCCCCCTAGTTGTTGAACTTCTTTAGGGGAGCGAGGTGACAACATATTGAGGATTGCTTTAACTTTATCTGGTTTAGGGGCAAGCCCTTCGAGGGTAAGGAAATGACCGAGAAATTTCCCTTTATTTGCTCCAAAGATACATTTCAACGAATTTAACTTCATGTTATATCTCCGTAGAGTAGTGAATATCTCTGTGAGGTCTTGTAAATGCGAAGCAAAGGTTTTACTTTAAATAAGAAGATCATCGACATATACTTCTAGATTTCTTCTTTTTTGTTCTTTAAAAACAAAATCCATCATGCGTTGATAAGTAGCGCCTGCATTTTTTCGTCCAAAAGGCATCAAAAGATAACAGTAACAACCATCGTTTGTGATAAAAGACGTATGGGGAATGTCAGGCTTATGCATCCTAATGTGGTGATAACCAGAAAATGCATATAAAAACTCATAAAAGGGTACCCAACCGCAGAATCTACTAAAGCATCAATCTGAGGCAGGGGATAACAATCTTTGGGGCACGCTTTATTCAATTTGGTAAAGTAAACACACATCCTCCATTTTCCCACCGGCTTCCTCACCATTACAACGTTTGATACCCAGGCCGGGTATTGAATTTCACGAATGAACTTAGCCTTTAGAAGCTTCGCGACCTCTTCCTTAATTGGCTCGACCAGCTTCATTGCCACCTCCCTCTTCCTTTGCTGAACAGGTTTGAAGTCATGAGCAATATTAAGGTGATGACAAGCTACATCACGATCTACTCCTGGCATGTCTTCCGCTGCCCCGGCAAAGACATCCAGGTTCTTCAATAAGCAGGAAATCAACTCTGCCTTTTCTTCTTCAGGGAGCTCCGAGTTGATTGAAAGTCTTTTTTCTTCATCTACGCCAATTGGAATTCCTTGGGTTGCTTGAGCAGGCTCTAGGTGAACCCCTTCCTAGATTTCCTCCTGATTTCCGACTTCTTGGGGAGCTCTTTCTTCTGAGGCGGCGACTAGAGTCGTCTGAGGAGGCACCTGCTCGATCATGTTGACCGTTTTGACATAGCACTCTCGGGCCTCTCTTGGATCGCTTTTGACCCAGTGTTGCTTTCCTCCTGCTGCAAACTTAATTGCCAAGTGATAGGTGGAAACCACCGCCCGATATTCGTTAAGAAGGGGTCTTCCAAAGATGGCACAGTAGCTTCTTGCCGCATCAACTACTACGATCGTGATAAGCTTTGACACTGCCCGAGTGTTACTGAGAGTGTAACGACGCTCCCTTCAACTTCCTTTCTTTCGCCTGTGAAGACGTACAATGACCCTTCAGTGGAGAGCAAAGTCTTTCCAGATCTCAGGGCCTCATAGGCGCTCTTGAATATAAGGTTGACCGAGCTTCCAGTATCAACCAAAATTCTTTAAACTGTACAGTCCTCAATAATTGCTCTGATCACGACTGCATCGTTGATTGGGTTGGACGTATTCGGGAGATCCTTTGGGACAAAAGTAACAATTTCCCTTGGTGGGGCTGTAGAATTCATGGCTACCTCATGCCGTGAAATCTTAGCCAAGGAAGACTTCCTACTTGACTCTGCACCCGCTCCTCCATTGATGCAAAAGCGATTGCCGAGGACGCCTACGCCATCTGCGTCGACGTTTTCTCCGATTTTGATGCTGCCAAAGTATCATGCCCCCTCAATGTCCTCATTCTCCAAAAACACTTCGGCCACCTCTTTGGCTTTAGAGGTGGATGGTTTTGGTGAAGCATCTTTCACTCCAAGGCCCTTCATTTTTCCTGTGGCAAGTAGCCACTGCACAAGCTTTCGGAGAGCTCTGTAATCCTTGGTTGGGTGCCCTTTCTCCTTGTGGAATGCACAGAAAAGATCCGAGTTTCGAGTCTTTCCCTCTGATTTCTGTAATTCTTTCTTGAACTCAGTCTTTTTCTGTAGGATATGGCGAACCTCATCTACTATCAGGCCCATGGCGGCAAGCTCTTCCACATGACTGTGAATTTGTTGATCATCTGAAGATGAGCTGTCCCGGATTTGAAGGACATGCAGGATCCGAGGAGCAATAGGAGCGGGGGTAGCGGCCAACGACAGCTTTTGCTCACGAAACTGTTGAAGATTTTCATAAGGCCGCTTGTGCCGGAAATTTATTCCCCTGTGTGTCGGAGGCCTATACTCTGGCAGAGGAGGTCTGGATGCTCGATGAGTTGTAGAGGAATCTGTTGTGTCCCTTCTTTCCTCCTTTGCCGTTAAGTTGGATACATATGAAGGGTTGGCACTATCCCCTTCAATGAAGGTATTATCTAAGGCTATTAGGTCCTGGAATGTGGCAGGATCTTTTGTGGTTGCTTCAAATTTCAACGGCCCTTCCTTGAGTCCGTTGATTTAAGGCAATCTTATAGAACTCAGGATCCACATTCTTGACCCCCCAGCTTCTCCTTCTAGAAGCGATCCACAAACTGTACTACTGACTCATTGTCTGCTTGCTTGATCTTAAAGAGGGTAGCTGGCCTGCTCTTCCTTTTCCTTGAAGGGGCAAACTTTAGTAGGAGCTCCTGGCGAAGCTCGGAAAAACTAGCAATAGATCAGGAGTATAGTTCATGAAACCACTCTCGGGCCTGGCTTGCAAAAGTGGTTACCAAGAACATGCACTTCAGGCCATCTGACAAGCACCTCATAGCTATCACATCCTCAAAGGCCTGAAGATGAGCTACTGGGTCTGTTTCTCTTGTGTAAAAGGGAATGTGAGGTTCTCTGAAATTATTAGGAGCCTGCTCCTAACGGATCTTATCTACGAAAGGAGACTCTCCAGCTTGAGCTATAACAGAAAGCGCAGGAGGCCGTACGACCTGATTATCCTCAGGAAAGTCAAGCTTGCGGGTTGGACTTCCCCTAGCCACTTCACGGAAAAAAATCCATAAGTGGAGCAAGCTCATCGGATTGAGGTCGCAGTGGAGCTACGGGCTGGATGGGCAAGCTGGCTGGCGGTGGCGTTGTTGCTGGTGTTTGGCGGACTGGCGTTTGGCAGACTGGCTCGTCCACGAAGGCCGCTCAAGGATGGTCAAGTCGTTGACTAAGCGCGTTCAGGGCCCGACTGATTGCGTCGAGGAGCTGGTCGGTTTCTCTCCGAGACTGTTCGACCTCTCTTTGGGATCAATCAATCGCGTCCCACAGGTCGTCTGACGTGCATGAGTGACCTGAGCGGACATGGTGATGAGATGATCAGCGATCTGACATTTCGGTCCGTGAACTTCCACGGTCACTTTAATCTGAAGGTCGTGTGTTGATGTTGATGCAGAAATGCTCTCTCACGTTCCAGTAGAAGGGAAAAAGAGATTAAGGAAACCGCAAGAAACCATTTACTTGTGGACAAAGGAAAAGAGTAATCAGGACCGCTGATCGCGGTGATGTCAAGACAGGCTGGAGACTGCAAAGTCTGAGACTCGAGTCCACAAACTCTATTAAGTGGGCTCCTAGGCTCGAGTCAGCGTGCGTTGGGTGCACCGCTTCCCCCTTTTTATAGGTTCAGGGGCCTGCCCAAACGGGCAGTGCTAAAATAACTGGTTGCCCGGGGTACTGGAGAACCGGGCAGCGGTGACGGGAAACAAAAAAGAAAAGACAAGTAGTCCGCGTAAGAGGGGCGGACTGGGCTCGCGAGCTGGAGCTTCCATCTGGCTGCAGGGCGTGATATTGGCTGAAGGGCCGCGACCTGTGTGGACTGACGCTTGAGTCCGCCTGAAGAGCTGGCAGACGATCTGGAAGCTGATCAACTGAGGCTGGACGACCTGGGCGGACTGGAGGATCGAGTCCCCCGCTGGAGATAGATCTGCATGGTCTTGACGATGTGAGCGGACTGCCGAAACTGAGTCTGCCAAAAGAGGAGGATGATCTGTCCTGCTGAACATGTTGCGGATTCTGGGGTTAACAGGGCAGGCCCCCGAGCCTTTAAATAGGGGACAGAAGCACACCCAAAGCACGCTGACTCGAATCTAGGAGCTCGCTTGTTAAGGGTTGTAGTCTCGAGCCTAGTGCCTTAAGGCCTGTTGTCCGGCCGTCTTCCTTCTTTCCCTTCAAGTTGTAACCACTTCATTTTTAAATAAAAGGAAAGCCCGTCGCAAGAGTGGCATTTAAGCTGTGACAGGCGAACTCTGTTGTTGCCGCTGCTAGCGGCCTCTCTTTTTCTATCCCTCTATCCTAACCTCTAGTAACCAACTATTCGACAGTTTCCTCGCCTCCCTTTTCTCTTCGCAGAACCTGGAAGCGCATTTCGTGCATCAACACTCCATAGGTACTCGCGTTATATGTTTATTTACCTGCTTTTGACTTCTATTTTGTAGGATGAGCAGGTGTTGTCGAGTTCTCTTCAGGTACTTGCATTATAATCTAAATTTATCGGCTTTTGATTTTTCTTTTGCATAGATGAGCAAATGTTCACGAGTTCACCTCCGGTACTAACATTATATGTTTATTTACCTGTTTTTGACTTCTCTTTTGCAGAGATTAGCAGGTGTTCGCGAGTTCTCTTCATGTACTCGTGTTATATTTTAAATTTACCTGCTTTTGACTTATCATTTGTAGAGATTAGCAGGTGTTCGCAAGTTCTCCTCAGGTACTCGTGTTATATATTTATTTACTTGTTTTTGACTTTTCTTTTGTAGAGATTAGTATGTGTTCGCGAGTTATCTTCAAGTACTCACATTATATTTTAAATGTACCTGTTTTTTACTTCTATTTTGTAGAGATTAACAGATGTTCGTGAGTTCACCTCAGGTACTTGTGTTATAAGTTTATTTACCTTCTTTAAAATTTTCTTTTGCAAAGATTAATCGGTGTTCGTGAGTTCTCTTCAGGTACTCGCATTATACTTTAAATTCACCTCCTTTTGACTTCTTTTTTCCAAAGATTAACAAATATTCGCGAGTTCACATCATGTACTTGCGTTATATGTTTATTTACCTGCTTTTGACTTCACTTTTGTAGAGATTAGCAGGTGTTCGTGAGTTCTCCTCGGGTTCTCGCATTATTTTTTTATTTACCTACTTTTGACTTCTCTTTTGTAGAGATTAACAAGTGTTTGCGAGTTCTCTTTACGTACTCACGTTATATTTTAAACTTACCTACTTTTGAATTATCTTTTGCAAAAATTAGCAGATGTTCGTGAGTTCTCCTCAGGTACTCGCGGTTTATGTTTATTTACATGCTTATGACTTTTCTTTTGTAGAGATTAGGCAGTGTTCTCGAGTTCACTTCTGGTACTCGCATTATATTTTAAATTTACCTCCTTTTGACTTCTCTTTTGCAGTGATTAGCAAATATTCGCTAGTTCACCGAAGATACTCACGCTATATGTTTATTTACCTAATTTTAACATCACTTTTGCAGAGATTTGCCTGTGTTCCTTTGTTCTCCTCAAGTACTTACGTTTTATGATAAATTTTCCTGCTTTTGAATTTTCTTTTGTAGAGAATAGCAAGTGTTCGCGAGTTCTCTTCAGGTACTCACATTATATTTTAAATTTACCTCCTTTTGACTTCTCTTCTCTAGATATTAGCGGGTGTTCGTGAGTACTCCTTAGCTACACATTTTATATTTTAATTTTACATGCTTTTAACTTCTGTTTTGCAGAGATTAGTAGGTGTTCGTGAGTTCATCTAAGGTACTTGTTTTATATGTTTATTTACCTACTTTTGACTTTTCTTTTGCAAAGATTAGCAGGTGTTTGCGAGTTCTCCATAGATACTCTAATTATATGTTTATTTACCTGTTTTTAACTTCTCTTTTGTAGAGATGAGCAGGTGTTGACGAGTTCTCTTTAGGTACTCGTTTTATATTCTAAATTTACCTGCTTTTAACTTTTCTTTTGCATAGATGAGCAGATGTTTAGGAGTTCACCTCAAGTAATCACATTATATGTTTATTTACCTGCTTTTGACTTCACTTTTGTAGATATTAGCAGCTGTTCGCGAGTTCTCTTCAGGTAATCGTGTTATATTTTAAATTTACCTGTTTTTTACTTATCTTTTATAGAGATTATCAGGTGTTCGCAAGTTCTCCTCAGCTACTTGTGTTATATGTTTATTTACTTGCTTTTTACTTATCTTTTGTAGATATTAGCAGGTGTTTGTGAGTTCTCTTCAGATACTCGCATTATATTTTAAATTTACATATTTTTGACTTCTCTTGTAGTGATTTGACGATGTTCGCAAGTTCACCTCAGGTACTCGCATTATAAGTTTATTTACCTTCTTTTAAATTTTCTTTTGTAGAGATTAGCAGGTGTTTGTGAGTTATCTTCAGGTACTCGCATTATATTTTAAATTCACCTCTTTTTGACTTCTCTTTTGTAGAGATTAACAAATAATCACGAGTTCACCTCTGGTAGTCGTGTTATATATTTATTTACCAGCTTTTGACTTCACTTTTGTAGAGATTAGTAGGTGTTCCTGAGTTCTCCTCAGTTACTCACGTTATATAATAAATTTACCTACTTTTGACTTTTCTTTTGTAGAGAATAGCAGTGTTCTTGAGTTCTCTTCAGGTACTCGCATTATATGTTTATTTATCTGTTTTTGGCTTCTCTTCGGAAGAGATTAGAATGTGTTCGCGAGTTCACCTCAGGTACTCGGGTTATATGTTTATTTGCCTGCTTTTTTCTTCTCTTTTGTAGAGATTAGCAGGTGTTCGTGAGTTCTCTTCTGGTACTCGCATTATATTTTAAATTTACCTTCTTTTGATTTCTCTTCTGTAGAGATCAATAGGTGTTCGCGAGTTCTCCTTAGTTACTCACTTTACTTTTAAAATTTACCTGCTTTTGACTTCTCTTTTGCAGAGATTTGCAGGTTTTCGTGAGGTCACCTAAGGTACTCGCTTTATATGTTTATTTACCTGCTTTTGACTTTTCTTTCACAGAGATTAGCAGGTGTTTGCGAGTTCTCCATAGGTACTCGCGTTATTTGTTTATTTACCTGCTTTTGACTTCTCTTTTATAGAGATTAGCAGGAGTTTGCGAGTTCTCCTTTGGTACTCACGTTATATTTTAAATTTTCCTGTTTTTGACATCTCTTTTGCATAGATGAGCAGATGTTTGTGAGTTTACCTCAGGTACTCGCATTATATGTTTATTGACCTGTATTTACTTCTCTTTTATAGAGAGTAGCAGGTGTTCGCGAGTTCCATTCAGGTACTCTTGTTATATTTAAAATTTACCTTCTTTTGACTTATCTTTTGTAGAGATTAGCAAGTTTTTGCAAGTTCTCCTCTGGTACTCATATTATATGTTTATTTACTTGCTTTTTACTTCTCTTTTGCAAAGATTCGCAAGTGTTTGCAAGTTCCCTTCAGGCACTCGCGTTATATTTTTAAATTTACATATTTTGACTTCTCTTTTGTATAGATTAGTAGATATTCGTGAGTTCACATCAGGTACTCGCGCTATAAGTTTATTTACTTCTTTTGAATTTTCTTTTGCAGAGATTAGCTGGTGTTCGTGAGTTCTCTTTAAGTACTCGCATTATATTTTAAATTCATCTCCTTTTAACTTCTCTTTTGCAGAGATTAGCAAATATTCATGAGTTCACCTCAGGATTCGAGAGTTCTCCTCAGGTACTTGTGTTATATTTTTATTTACCTGCTTTTGACTTCTCTTTTGTAGAGATTAGCAGGTGTTCGTGAGTTCACTTCAGGAACTCGCGTTATTTTTTAAATTTACATGCTTTTTACTTCTCTTATGTAGAGATTAGCAGGTGTTCGTGAGTTCCCCTTAGTTACTTGCTTTATATTTTAAATTTAACTGCCTTTGACTTCTCTTTTGCAAAGATTAGCAGGTGTTTTTGAGTTCACAAAAGGTACTCACTTTGTATATTTATTTACCTATTTTTGACTTTTCTTTTGCAGAGATTAGCATGTGTTTGCGAGTTCTCCATAGGTACTCACATTATATATTTATTTATCTGCTTTAGACTTCTCTTTTGTAGAGATGAGCTGGTATTGGCAAGTTCTCTTCAGGTACTCACGTTATATCTTAATTTTACTTGCTTTTGACTTCTCTTTTACATAGATAAGAAGATATTCGCGAGTTCATCTCACGTACTCGCATTATATGTTTATTTACCTACTTTTGACTTTTCTTTTGTAGAGATTAGCAGGTGTTCGCGAGTTCTCTTCAGGTACTCGTGTTATATTTTAAATTTACCTATTTTTTACTTAGCTTGTGCAGAGATTAGCAGGTTTTAACAAGTTCTCCTCAAGTACTCATGTTATATGTTTATTTACTTGATTTTGACTTCTCTTTTGCAGAGATGAGTAGGGGTTTGCGAGTTCTCTTCAGTTACTTGCGTTATATTTTAAATTTAGCTATTTTGACTTCTCTTTTGTGGAGATTAGCAGATATTCGCGAGTTCGCCTCAGGTACTCGCGTTATAAGTTTATTTACCTTCTTTGGAATTTTCTTTTGTAGAGATTAGCTGGTGTTTGTGAATTCTCTTCAGGTACTCGTATTATATTTTAAATTTATCTCGTTTTGACTTCTCTTTTGTAGAGATTAACAAATATTTGCGAGTTCAGCTCAGGTACTCGCCTTATATTTTTATTTACCTTCTTTTGACTTCACTTTTGCAGAGATTAGCAGGTATTCATGAGTTCTCCTAGGGTACTCGAGCTATATGTTTATTTACCTGCTTTAGACTTCTCTTTTGCAGAGATTAGCAGGTGTTCGCGAGTTCTCTTCTAGTACTCGCGTTATATTTTAAATTTACCTACTTTTGACTTCTCTTCTGGAGAGATTAGCATGTGTTCATGAGTTCTCATTAGTTACTTGCTTTATATTTTAAATTTACCTATTTTTTACTTCTCTTTTCTAGAGATTAGCAGGTGTTCACGAGTCCACCTAAGGAACTCGCTTTAGATGTTTATTTACCTACTTTTTACTTTTCTTTTGCAGAGTGTTAACCCCAGAATCCGCAACACTGTCGATGTATTCTTCGTTGAGCATCTCAAGCCGCGGACTCAAATCCTCAGTCCACCCAGACCGCTCCACAGAATTCAAGATCGCTCATTCTCCAGCTCGCAAGCCCAGTCCGCCTAGGTCTCGTCACTCCAGGGAGATGCCGCCCCCGATGGCCAGGAATTGCCTCCAGCTCGCAAGCCCAGTCCGCCTATGTCGCATCAATCCAGGGAGATGGCGCCCCGGATGGCCAGGAATTGCCTCCAGCTCGCAAGCCCAGTCCTCCTAGGTCACGTCACTCCAGGGAGATGGCGCACCGGATGGCCAGGAATTGCCTCCAGCTCGCAAACCCAGTCGGCCTATCTCGCGCGGACTTCTTGTTCTTTTCTTTTTGATTCCCGTCACCGCTGCCCGGTTCTCTTGTACCCCGAGCAGCTGGTTATCTTAGCCTTGCCCGTTTGGGCAGGCCCCCAAGCCTATAAATAGGGGGAAGTGGTGCACCCGAGGCACGCTGATTCGAATCCAAGAGCCTACTTGTTAAAGGCTGCAGACTCGGATCTCGAGCTTTGCGGACTCCGACTTGCTTCTCGCACAATTTCCTTTCAAACTTTTGTAACCCACCGTTTGTAATCAAAATCAAGCCTGTCGCAAGAGTGGCATTCAGGCCGCGACGGGCGAAGTCTGGTGTCGCCGTAGCTCACGGCTTCTCTGCTCTTTTCTCTTACCCGCTTAGTAGACTACTTCTTGCAGTTTGCTTTTTTCTTCTTTCCCCAGTGCTCGAACGGTTAGCTGGTGCTTCCTGAGTCCGTCGCATTTCGAGCATCAACAGTTAACACGCGGCCTTCAGATACAAGCAGTTTTTGAAGTTTGCGGACAGAGATGTCAGATCGCCGAGCTCGCCGGTCCGACCGCTCCAGCTCGCTCGAGGACTCGCTATGGGAGGTGCTAAAACAATCTCGCTAGGAAGCTGAGATATCCTGTAGAGAGACTGATCAGCGGCTCGATACCCTTGGCCAAGCTCTACTCGCGCTGACTCAGTGGCTTGCTCCCCAGGTCACGGAGAACGTTGCTGAAGCCCCAGCTCGCCCACCTCCTCAGCGATCACCTGCAGCAACTCCTCAGTCCCGCCACGAAGCTCAGCCCGCGACTCCCCTGCGGCCTCAGAACGATCAGTTCGCTCCCTTGATGGATTTCTTCAGGGAAGCGGCCAGGGAAGCCCCAGCCCGCCGACTTGACTTTGCTGATCGGCAGTCCGCAGAGCTCGCGGAACCCCGGGCGCCAGTCCGCTTATCCGCCGAACTTGACACCCCCTCTCCTTTCGTTGATCAAATCTGATGGGAGTCCGCACCCAGCAATTTCAGAGAACCGCGTCTCCCCTTTTACTCAGGGGAAACTGATCCAGTTTCCCATTTGCAGGCGTTCGAGGGGGCAGTCGCTTTGAGATGCCTTTCCGACGCCCTAAAGTGCAAACTTCTAGTCACCACCCTCGAGGGGCAAGTGAGGGAGTGGTTCTATGAGCTGCCGCCAGGCACAATTTCTTCCTTTGCCGAGTTCCGCAGCGAACTCCTCCTGAGATTTGCCACCTCAAAAAAAAGGAAAGATGGGCTGGCAGCCCTCTTCGATATCAAGCAGAGGGACAACGAATCAGTGGCACGATTCGTTGATCGTTTTCAGAAAGAGATCCAGGGGGTGAGGAATGTGAACCCCGATTACTATAAGGTTGCCTTAATTCACGGCCTCCGGGAAGGTCCGTTGAAGTTCAAAGTGACAACCAAGGCGCTGTCTACCTACCAAGAGTTGATAGCGATAACCAATCGCTTTATTGAGGGAGAAAATGCCAATCCCACCTACATCTCATCCCTGACAGCTAAGGCTGGAGGAAGGGATGCCGCCAACCCCTCCAGCAACCAACATCATAGTAAGCCCCCTCGACCTGATTCCCAACCCCCTTCTCGGAGGGGGCGAAACTTTCACCACAAGAAACCTTTCATTGGTCATCCACAGTTTCGTGAGCAGAGACTGTCGTTGGGCGCCGCTTCCGCCGTTCCCCTTCAAGCCCTCCCTATCTACCAGAATGCTCTACCAGTCTCACAGCCGCTCGAGAGCAGCTCTGTAGAGTTCTCGGATCTGGGACTCGACTTCGAAGAAGTCATCCAGATCATTCAAAAGAAAGCAGATGAGAAGAGGCAAGGGTTCCAAAGAGACAGGAAGCCCAGGAATAACTCCCAATTCTGCGAAAATCACAGGGAGAAGGGCCACTTGACCAAAGATTGCAAAGCCCTTCGACAATTAGTTGATAGACTGATCGCTGAAGGAAAGATCAAAGATTTGGATAAGAGGGGGAACTCTTCAAAGCCTCCCATCACTAAGGGAAAGGAGGTGGCAGGAATTCAGATGGAATGTGTGGAAGTGGAGGACGTCGGCCTGCTAGGGCCCATCAACATTCGGCCTGAATGCTTCGACGCAGACGATGAGGGTCCCCTCGGGCGGCTCTTTTTCATTCATGGAGGGGCAGGAGCCGAAGCCACAAAGAAATCTTCACTCGCGAGGGTTTCTCGGGCAGAGGTTGCTTCCTCTTCCTCTTCTGCCCCTTCCGGGGTCGATATTGTTTTTGGTCAGAAAGACTTGCCTCAGACGGCCAATCCATTTGACGATGCTGTGGTAGTCAAAGCAGTCATAGAAGATTACACCGTAGACCGGATCCTTGTTGATACAGGTAGTTCAGTTAATCTTCTGTTCAAGACAACTTTTGAGGCCCTGAAGACCGGAAAGCCTTTGCTTTCCACCGAAGGGCCACTCTATGGTTTCTCCGGAGAAAGAAAGGAGGTGGAGGGAAGCGTCACCCTCGCCGTGAAGCTCGGGGGAGCCGCCCGACCAATCCAGTTTGTAGTGGTGGATGCTCCAAGCTGCTAGCTACCACGCCATCTTCGGGTGGCCATTGCTGAACAGATACCAGGCAGTGGTATCAACTTATCATCTTGCTGTAAAATTCTATGCTGATGGCAGGATGTGCAGAGTCCGAAGCAACCCAAGGCATTCAAGAGAGTGCTACCTGCGAACAGTAAATGTGACCGAGCCTGCTCCCCCCATCTTTCCAGCAGTGGCGGAGATTTCTACCTAGCCAGAGGCTGTTGCAGATAAAGAAGGTGCTCACCTGGAACCTGCTCAGGTGACGCAGGAAGTTCCTATCGCAGAAGGAGAAGAAAGAAAGCTCACCATCAACGCAGAACTTCCAGAGGATCAGAAGACAGAGTTGATCTCCTGCTTGCTAAAGAACCTGGATGTCTTCGCTTGGTCGGTAGAGGATATGCCGGGAGTCGATCCAGACACGGCTTGCCACCATCTCAACATCGATCCAGCTGCCAAGCCGGTGCAACAAAAGAAGAGGGATGCTGCAACCAAAATGGCAGAACCCATCAGGGAGGAGGTTGCTAAACTCCTCAAGGCACGTTTTATTCGAGAAATTCAGTATCCTGAGTGGGTTTCGAATGTTATAATGGTTAAGAAATCGGGGGGAAAATGGAGAATGTGTGTAGATTTCACCCAACTGAATAAAGCGTGCCCTAAAGATTGCTACCCCCTTGCCTCGGATAGATTCTCTAGTTGATTCTACGCTAGGGTATTCTTTTATGAGTTTTCTAGATGCCTTCTCAGGTTACCATCAAATAAGAATGCATAAACTTGATATCCCTCATACTTCATTTATTATGAATAACGGCTGTTACTGTTATCTTGTGATGCCCTTCGGGCTTAAGAATGCGGGTGCAACGTACCAACGCATGATGGATCACGTGTTTAGAGGACAAAGGGGCAAAAACCTTGAAGTGTACTTGGATGATCTCCTAGTAAAAAGCAAGTCCTATTCGCAATATTTGCATGATCTAATGGAAACTTTTTCCACCTTACGAAAGCATTGGGTAAAGCTTAACCCGCTAAAATGTACCTTTGGAGCAAGCAAAGGAAAATTTCTCGGCCATCTCCTCACCCCGGAGGGCCTTGCCCCCAATCCGGATAAGGTCAGAGCCATCCTTGATATGGCTCCCCCCCCCCCCGCTCTCCAAAAGAAGTTCAGCAGTTGGGGGGGAGGCTGGCAGAACTCGGGAGGTTCATCTCTCGAGTCGGGGAAAAGAGCGCCCCATTCTTTAAAACCCTTCGAGGAGCGTCCAAATTTCAATGGACGGAAGAATGCACGCAAGCCTTTGAACAGTTAAAGAAACAATTGACTTCCACACCTTTGTTGCAAAGCCCTCGAGCGGGGAAGATGTTGCTCCTATATCTGGGAGTTGGTCCTGAAGCCGTCAGTTCCGTTCTTGTCCGAGAGGAAAACCGGAAGAAATTCTCAGTCTATTACGTCAGCCACATTCTGAAAGATGCGGAGACCAGGTACCCAATTCTGGAGAAGCTGACCTTGGCATTGGTTATGACAGCTCGCCGACTTCGTCCCTATTTTCAAGCACATTCAATCCAAGTAGTCACTGATCAACCTTTAAAGAGTGTGTTGGAAAAGCCCGAGCATTTAGGCAGGCTGGCTAAATGGGCCATCGAGCTGAGCGAGTTTGAGATCTCCTATGTACCCAGAGCAGCCATCAAGGCACAGGTGCTGGCAGATTTTCTGATTGATACCGCGAAGTCTGGCTCCGAGCAAGAAGAAAGATCTCCTCTAGCTTGGACCGTCTACGTTGATGGGGCTTCTGGTAAGAACGCCTCCGGGGCAGGGGTGGTCCTAATAAACCCAAATGGCATCAAGCTCGAACAGTCAGTCAAGTTCTACTTTCCAGTGAATAATAACCAGGCAGAGTATGAGGCCCTGCTGGCCAGTTTAAGGCTTGCCAGGGAACTCGGAATCGACCATGTCCACGTAAAAACTGACTCCCTGGTAATGGCATCTCAGGTTTTGGGCAACTTTGAGACTAGGGAGCCGGTGTTGAGGAAGTACCTTACACTTGTGAAAGTTGAGGTCGGCAAGTTCAAAAGCTTCACCATTGAGCACATCCTGAGGATGGAGAACGTGGAAGCAGACGCTCTTGATAAATACGGACTTCCATCAGGAGGAACAACCTCGGAGCTCTTTCATCCGACAATAGAGGAGGGAGAAATAATGCAAATTGATCAACATCCTTCCTGGATAGATCCCTTCGTCCTTTATCTCTCCACTGGGAACCTGCATCAGTCAGTAAGAGATAAGAAGAGATTCAGGTTAAAAGCAGCGCACTACTACTTAATATCTGGCATCCTTTACAGAAAGACCTTCCTATCCACCATGGCAAGATGTGTCCCAGAAAATGAAGTTCCCATTATCCTCCAATAAATCCACTCTGGTGAATGTGGGAGCCATTCAGGAGCAAGGACCTTGGAAAGAAGGATCCTACGGCAAGGTTACTTCTGGCCGACGATGAAAAAAGATTCTGAAGCTTATTTCAAAAAATGTGTTCAGTGCCAAAGGTTCGCTCCACTGCAGCACCAAGCAGCACAATCTCTCAAGGCGATCGCAACCCCTTGGCCCTTTGCTATCTGGGGGATGGACCTCGTCGGTCCTTTCCCCATGGCAAGCGGGCAGCGACGCTTCATCATTGTCATGATTGATTACTTCAGCAAGTGGATTGAGGCTAAGGCACTGGCAAAAACAACAACTCAGGTTGTGAAAAATTTTATTTGGGGAGAAATAATTTGTCGACATGGTGTCCCTATGGCAATCATCACCGATGATGGACCACAATTCAACAACGACGAGATGGCAGATTTCTGCAAGCAGGTTGGGACAGAACTGCGCTGCATCAGTCCATCATCCCAGGAGCAATGGTCAGGTGGAAGCAGCCAACAAGCAGATCCTTAATTTGCTCAAGAAAAAAGTGCAAAACACCAAGGGCAGCTGGGTGGAGCAACTTCCCTCGGTCCTCTGGACCCTGAGAATGACGCCTTCATCATCAATAAAGGAAACCCCGTTCAAACTTTTTCATGGGTCAGAGGCACTGATTCCGGATGAATTTGAAGTCCCGTCACCTAGGGTCCTGCTGGCAAGGCAAAGAGAGGAAGACTGGCTCGAGCTGAACAACGAAGAAATGAGGTTTAGTCTGGAGCATATTGAGGAAATTAGGGACAAAGCCGCCATCAGGCAGGAAGAAATTAAGAGAAGAATGGCTCGTTACTTTGATAAGAATGTAAGGATCAAATACTTCCAAGTGGGAGATCTAGTCCTTAAAAAGGTAGACGCTGCGGCAAGAGCTGGCTAGGTCGGAAAGCTCGATTCCAATTTGGCTGGGCCGTTCATCATCAAGGAGGTCCTCAAAAAGGGAGCTTATTGGCTGCAGACATATGAGGGAGAAAACATACCGCATACATGGAGTGGTGATGACTTGAAGCGGTTTTGTTCCTGAACCCCTTGTTTTCTTTCTATCCGTTTCGCAACTTGTAAATTGTTGGTCGTTAATAAAAAAGCTTTTCGCTAACACTTCTTCAAGTATTTCTATGACAGCCGACATGTTGAGTATGAGACATTAAAAATATCGCTGTATACCAGGAGAAATCGCCGAGTTCAGCAAAAACCTCCCTTAGAACCGCTGCTGTTAGCGTAACACCACCAAGACCACATGTTGCGGGGAGATTTCGCACCGTGTAGTGGGAGCTTGCCGGTTCTACTGCTGTAGGGCACTGAAACCTCAGATCCCGGCTAGTATCTAACCCCACTTCTGCGTTTTGGAGGGACAGAGTGGTGGTCAGCTCTATCATGCCATTCATGGGATATCGCCACAACTTAGATGATCGCGCATGGAAAGCAATGCCGCTACGGCTGCACCTGCCAGCAGATCATCTTAGTTTGTGACCTTCGAACACTCCTTGGTACCCTCAAGCAGTGCATGCAGGAGACCCGCAGCCTGGTTGATCTTAGGAAAAGCAATGCCGCTCCTGCCGCACCTGACCAAAAGATCAATTTAGGCTGCACTCTAGGCAAGAGGGAGGCATCGCTACCGGCAAGGTGGTATTCGGCGGGCTCCAATTCTCTATCCGTTCAGTCCGCCGAAAGGGTTTACTAGCTCATGACCCGGTGTGGAAAGCAATGTCGCGTTAGCCGCACCTGCCCACTTGGTCGCGAGCGGTCATTTCTATTGTTCTCGAGGTATTCGGCGGACTCCAATTCTCTATCCGTTCAGTCCGCCGAAGGGGTTGACTAGCTCATGACCCGGTGTGGAAAGCAATGCCGCGTTAGCCGCACCTGCCAACTTGGTCATGAGCGGTCATTTCTGTTGTTCTCGAGGTATTCGGCGGACTCCAATTCTCTATCCGGTCAGTCTGCTGAAGGGGTTGACTAGCTCATGACCCAGTGTGGAAAGCAATGCCGCGTTAGCCGCACCTGCCCACTTGATCACGAGCGGTCATTTCTGTTATTCTCGAAGTATTCGGCGGGATCCAATTCTCTATCCGTCCAGTCCGCCGAAGGGGTTGACTAGCTCATAGCCTGGTGTGGAAAGCAATGCCGCATTAGCCGCACCTGCCCACTTGGTCATGGGCTGTCATTTCTATTTCTTATGGTTAACGGACTTCTGGTTTCCGACCCGCTCAAAGGATTTTGTTTTCCTCTGGTTGATAGATTAGATTTCGATTATTAGCAGAGTTCAATTGTTCAAAATTCATAAAAAGGGTGATCTGGTGATATAGAAGACGCTGATCAGTTATAAGCGGACTGAGATACTATACGGATAATATATAAGCACGGACTAGAATACACACAACAATCGGATACCACAGATCCATTTCATTTTATTCCAAAAATATTAGTAATGGCGGACTCACTTGGAGACCGCATTCTATTTACAATAATAAAAAAGATAAAAATTCATTCCTCGGTCCTTTGTTTTTCCTGTGCAGGAACTTCCGGGCTCGATCCATCTATGTTGACTGGTGGAGAGTATTCGCCTGAATCACTGCTGCTACTGCTGCTGGAATGAGAGCTAGTCGAGCTTCGTCCGCTGGCCGCCGTAGGTTCTGTCTGCTCACTATCACCTTCCGATTGAATCGAATGGCTGGCTTGTCCACTTGACGCAGTCTTGGAACTCTCTCCGTCGGAAGGCTTCCCCTCTTCACCGGCAACTGCTTTTCCTTTTGCAACCCGCTCGAATTCAGCGACCTGATCTTCGAGTTCGGGAAAAAATTTCAGGAAGGGGACGGAGTCCACGCCTTCTTGAGCATACCTGGCATCGATGAAGCGTTCGATAGCTACCTCCACACTTTCTTTCACAAAAGGAAACATGGCGGCTTGGAAGCTAGGGTTGGTGATATCGTGTGCGGTCTGCATAAGGTAGCATAGTTAGCCCGCTGCGGACAAAGCAAAGGTCAATGCGGATTACAAATTCTTACCGCTTCAGTTTCTTTGAGCTTGTTTACTTTAATCCCCAACCGTTTGTTCCTATCCGCCAAAGACTTATTTTCTCGCAACAGGCGCTCATTTTCCTTGAACAGCTCGCGCGTAATCCGACCCAGGAAGTGATTTGTGATGGCACTATTGGCGCTAGCCTGGGTTGCGACCAGGGGAAGGTCGGCGGGAGGGATATCCCGGAGTTCACGGAGGTTTTGCTTCCCGTATAGTGCGGAAAGCGCCACATAGGCATGGAGGGAAGTGCGCGGGTTCTTCCAGGAGGGAAGAGCGGTGGAAAGGCGGACAAATTTCTTCCTTTCATGCCAGTGAATCAGCGGATTGCCCCTCTGATCCCTCTGGTTTTTTCCGAAGCCCATTATGTCGAAGCTGTCAGACGAAGAGTAGTCCGCCACTAGATCTCCCTCTTCTCGTCTCTTCCTTGTAGTTTCACTTTTACTTTCTCCTTGTGTAGGAGTTACGCCAGTTGGAGTCAAGGGCAGATTGGCGGGTACCGACAACGTCGCTGCAAAGAAAAGGACATCAAGTAACGAAACGGTTAGCGGATAATAAAAGGGGATCGCGGTACTGACTTTATTGTCGGCTAATGGTATCAAGGCTGGGTAGCAGCGGAATATAATAGTCGACATCAAGCCTGGCCCCGGCAAGAAACTCGATAATGGCGGACTCCTCTGTGCTTAGCAACACACTCTTGAAGTCAGTATCCGCGCGTACCTGCGGATAAGTATGCAGGAATCCCAAGTCGCCCTCGAAGATAAGGTACCTCGAGGTCCAGTTGTGGATCTTGTTTTGAAGACCCGCAACTTTCATCCCCCGGCAATAAAAGTAGATCACGCCCTTGAATTGTTTATCCTTTGACGGCGTAATTGCGCGGACATAGAATATCTTCCTGAAGATTTTCAGGGAGAACTGGATCTTCTCAGAACGCATGTAGGCGAGATAAGAATAAATAGCCGCTACGGTATTCGGCGCGAGTTGGCCCGGAACCACCCCATAATGCTCGAAAATCTCGGCGACCTCCCAGAGCAAGGGGAACTTGAATCCGCACTCAAAATGATCGACAGGCACTGCGATCTGGGAAGCAGTGGAAAAATTCAATAGCTCGACGTCCTCCGGAAGTCACACCAGGACTGGCGAGCCCTCCATATGCCTTTCCCTAAAAACCTCTAGGTCCGCTACAGTGAGCCTACTCCTCTTATGGTCGGCGGAATGAAACGCGGCTGCGGCATTTGCACGGACGGATACCATTTTTCCAGGCCGCAGGGTTTTTCGATCCAAGCTTCTTTCGATAGAAGCGAAACGAGAACGTATATATATAGCAAAAACTCGACAAGACAGGTAACATTGACTTCACGCGGATTAAACCATGATCCGCGCAGTTCGCTCCATCCTGCAAAAGTTAGTGTGGGTTGAACCCTCATCCGCAGCATAAGGCAAAAAGGCATTCCAGCACACGGGAAAAGTTCATACGCATCAAATTCGCATAAAGCAATCATCCAGCAAAAAAGCACACAGCATGACATAATAGCTAACAACATAGTGTTCTGTATTATACAAAAATTATCGATGTACGCATCATTAAGGAATAATAATAATTTCTCAGGGCTCAGCGGCACGGCGAGCAGGCCGGTCTTCGTCCTCTACTCCAAAGAATGTGGCCTGGTCACTACCTCGAAGAATCTCCCTGTACATTTGCTAGACTAGATGGTGCATGTTGTTGAACGTCCGGTGTAGGCGTGCGGAGTCCCTCACAACTCGGCTAAACGGGATCATATGTTCGCCCGCCGGCCTCTGGTTCGTATCCGCCACAGGTTGCCCGCTCACGGCCAGGGTCGATCTTCCCCCCCAGAGCGGGCTGAGTCTGCTGCGGACGGGTGTCGACGACCTCGGCAGCTTGCTTCTTTCCTTCTCGCACCAGGGCCAGATACTTATTCCTGTAGTGTTGCGCATCCTCGCTTAGATTTTGCTTCTCTTTCTTCAGCCCCTCCACCGCGGCCGAGAAGCTGGCGATCTGGCTCTCCAACACTTTTTCTCTTTCTTTTCGTTTCTGAGCATCAGCTTGCATTTCCCTTAACTCTTCTTCATATTTTTTCAATTCTTCTTCATATTTCTTCACTAAGGAAATTTATTCCTCCAGGGCGGACCGGACACCGGGTGTAGGCTCTGCAGGAGCATCTATTGATACAGATACAGGAGCATCCGCGGATAACGGTGCGATCTCGCCCACTTCAACGGAATCCGGCGGTGAGTTTCGAACTGCAACATAAGAAGCAAAGTTCAGTTGTCTTCAAGGCGCGATAAACTCGGAGAAAAGATGGAAGAAAATTCACTTTTCATAATCATTGCGGCGATCTGGCGACTATCTACTATAGGCCGTCGTACTCGCTCGGGATCAAAAGCAACCAAGTGTTGTTTCCATCTTTGATGAACCATCGCTTTCTTTTCCGCCATGGATCTACTGGAAGACATGTCTTCAGTCTCGGTGATAATTTTTACTGGCTTCGACTTTCGCACCGGAGACTTGTACAACCATCTCTTCTGGAAACGCGGTGGCGACTTACCTGTCTGTATCCCCTCGGCTGCCATCCGCAAATCCTTATCCAGCCTATCCGCCTCTAGCCGTTCAGAAACCGCCTCAACATTCACTTGCATGATGGCGAGCTGCTCCTTCGACTTCTCCCTCTTATTATCCACAGTAGAAGGGGCGGGTTCGGCAACCTTCTTGCCTATTATCAACACTTCAGACTGCAATACCTCAAGCAGAGACTGGTTAATATCAGCAAGCCGCTCATTGTCAATAGAGTCAAGTATTTCTGTGGTAGACAGACTGACTGCAGTTAGGGAATCACCGCCCGGGATGGAAACATCCGGCGTGACTAAGCTTACGTCTGGGACCTCCATTTCCCGCGGTCGGTATTGCAAGCTCACCGCACCTGTTCGTACGAAGACATTCTTTTCTTTCTGAGTTCGCAGTCGCTTTTCAATTCGTTCAGAAACAGAGGATTTGTCCCTCTTCCCCTTCTTTTTCTCAGGAGTCTTCTCCAAGGCCGACATATTCTGTTCCGGGTCCGGCAGTTTTGCGCGGACGGCGCCTTGATTAGTGCCGACTGCGTCCAAGGAGGTCGCCGGGGTTGCGGTTTGATTCCCGGCCAGCTCCTTTATCCGTTGTGCTGCTGCGTCTGTTCGTTTCTCGGTATCCGGATTTGCAGTCCGTACCTCCTTAGAGCCCAACTGATAGATCTCCGGCGAAGAAACCTCTTTTCCGTCGTTTAGTTGCAGCATGAAGGTTCCAGACGCGGAGGCGACTATCGCCATTCCGCCAGATCCCGCGGGGGCCTGGTCAGAATGCTGCGGCTGAGAAGCCGTGGCCGCGCCCTGAGAGGCTGCCTTCAAGGGATCGGGTTCCTTGCTCTTTGCGGACGTTCCATCCTTTTGTGAACTTTCCTCAATATCATGAACATTCTTTTCCCCTCGTTGAACCACCTTCTTCACCCGCGTCAAGGGCCCCTTGGATCTGTCGGCTTTAGGGAGATTGCCGAAAAAAGATCCCAACCTCGACATGCCGGATTCGAGGACGCAGACCGCAAGTGGTGAATAGCGTCCCGTCGCGCAGATAATTTTGACAGAATGACATGCCCCTGGCCATATTTATAGCCCAAGCAGTGGTAGCATTGGTTGCGGACTCGACGGTTAAAGAAACATTTCTGAAATTTCTCGGAATTTGAAAATGTGCGGGGATTATGTTAACCCCAGAATCCGCAACACTGTCGATGTATTCTTCGTTGAGCATCTCAAGCCGCGGACTCAAATCCTCAGTCCACCCAGACCACTCCACAGAATTCAAGATCGCTCATTCTCAAGCTCGCAAGCCCAGTCCGCCTAGGTCGCATCACTCCAGGGAGATGGCGCCCCGGATTGCCAGGAATTGCCTCCAACTCGCAAGCCCAGTCCGCCTAGGTCGCGTCACTCCAGGGAGATGGCGCCCCGGATGGCAAGGAATTGCCTCCAGCTCGCAAGCCCAGTCCGCCTAGGTCGCGTCACTCCAGGGAGATGGCGCCCCGGATGGCCAGGAATTGCCTCCAGCTCGCAAGCCCGGTCCGTCTATCTCGCGCAGACTTCTTGTTCTTTTCTTTTTGATTCCCGTCACCGCTGCCTGGTTCTCTTGTACCCCGGGAAGTCGGTTATCTTAGCCCTGCCCATTTAGGCAGGCCCCCAAGCCTATAAATAGGGGGAAGTGGTGCACCCGAGGCACGCTGATTCGAATCCAAGAGCCTACTTGTTAAAGGCTGCGGACTCGGATCTCGAGCTTCGCGGACTCTGACTTGCTTCTCGCACAATTTCCTTTCCACCTTTTGTAACCCACCGTTTGTAATCAAAATCAAGCCCGTCGCAAGAGTGGCATTCAGGCCGCGACGGGCGAAGTCTGGTGTCGCCGTAGCTCACGGCTTCTCTGCTCTTTTCTCTTACCTGCTTAGTAGACTACTGCTTGAAGTTTGCTTTTTTCCTTCTTTCCCCAGTGCTCGAACGGTTAGCTGGTGGTGCCTGAGTCCGTCGCATTTCGAGCATCAACACAGAGATTAGCAGGTGTTTGCGAGTTCTCCATAGGTACTCACATTATTTGTTTATTTACCTACTTTTGACTTCCCTTTTGTACAGATTAGCAGGTGTTGGCGAGTTCTCTTCAGGTACTCATGTTATATTTTAAATTTACCTACTTTTGACTTCTCTTTTGCATAGATTAGCAGATGTTCATTAGTTCACCTCAGATACTTGCATTATATGTTTATTTACCTGCTTTTGACTTCTCTTTTGTTGAGATTAGCAGGTGTTCGCGAGTTCTTTTCAGGTACTCGTGTTATATTTTAAATTTACCTTCTTTTGACTTATCTTCTGCAGAGATTAGCAGGTGTTTGCAAGTTCTCCTCTGGTACTCGTGTTTATGCTTATTTACTTGCTTTTGACTTCTCTTTTGACGAGATTCGCAGGTGTTCGCGAGTTCCCTTCAGAAACTCGTTTTATATTTTAAATTTACCTTTTTTTACTCCTTTTTTGTAGAGATTAACAGATGTTCGCGAATTCACCTAAAGTACTCGTGTTATTAGTTTATTTACCTTATTTTGAATTTTCTTTTGCAGAGATTAGTTGGTGTTCGTGAGTTCTCTTCAGGTACTCGCATTATATTTTAAATTCACCTCATTTTAAATTCTCTTTTAGAGAGATTAGCAAATATTCGTGAGTGCGCCTCTGGTACTCGCGTTATATGTTTATTTACCTTCTTTTGACTTCACTTTTGTAGAGATTAGCAAGTGTTCGCGAGTTCTCCTCAGGTATTCGCGTTATAAGTTTTTTTACCAGCTTTTGACTTCTCTTTTGTAGAGATTAGTAGGTGTTCACAAGTTCAATTCAGGAACTCGCGTTATGTTTTAAATTTACCTGGTTTTGACTTCTCTTTTGTAGAGATTAGCAGGTGTTTGCGAGTTTTCCTTAGTTACTCGCTTTATATTTTAAATTTACAAGCTTTTGACTTGTCTTTTGCAGAGATTAGCAGGTGTTCGCGATTTCACCTAAGGAACTCGCTTTTATATGTTAATTTATCTACTTTTCACTTTTCTTTTGTAGAGATTAGCAGGTGTTTGCGAGTTCTCCATAGGTACTCACGTTATATGTTTATTTACCTGCTTTTGACTTCTCTTTTGTAGAGATGAGCAGGTGTTGGCGAGTTCTCTTCAGGTACTCGCATTATATTTTAAATTTACTTGCTTTTGAGACTTCTCTTTTGCATAGATGAGTAGATGTTCGCGAGTTCACCTCAGGTACTCGCATTATATGTTTATTTACCTGCTTTTGACTTCTCTTTTGTAAAGATTAGCCGGAGTTCGCGAGTTCTCTTTAGGTACTCAGGTTATATTTTAAATTTATCTGCTTTTGACTCATCTTTTGCAGAGATTAGCTGGTGTTCACAAGTTCTCCTCAGGTTCTCATGTTATATGTTTATTTATTTTCTTTTGACTTCTCTTTTGCAGAGATTAGCAAGTGTTCGCGAATTCTCTTCAGATACTCATGTTATATTTTAAATTTACATATTTTTGACTTCTCTTTTGTAGAGATTTGTAGATGTTCGCGATTTCACCTTTGGTACTCACGTTATAAGTTTAATTACCTTCTTTTGAATTTTATTTTGCAGAGATTGCTGGTGTTAGCGAGATCTCTTCAAGTACTCACATTATATTTTAAATTCACCTCCTTTTGACTTCTCTTTTGCAAAGATTAGCAAATATTCGCGAGTTCAACTCAGGTACTCGGGTTATATGTTTATTTACCAGCTTTTGACTTCAGTTTTGCAGCGATTAGTAGGTGTTTACGAGTTCTCCTCAAGTACTCGCATTATATGTTTATTTATCTGCTTTTGACTTCTCTTTTACAGAGATTAGTAGATGTCTGCATTATCTGCTTTTGACTTCTCTTTTGTAGGTGTTCGTGAGTTCTCTTTAAGTACTCCTATTATATAATAAATTTAGCTAATTTTCACTTCCGTTTTGTAGAGAATAGCAGATGTTCGCAAGTTATCTTCAACTAATTGTATTATATGTATATTAATCTGTTTTTGACTTGTCTTTTGTAGAGATTAGCAGGTGTTCACGAGTTCACCTCATGTACTAATGTTATTTGTTTATTTACCTGCTTTTGACTTTTCTTTTGCAGAGATTAGCAGGTGTTTGCGAGTTCTCTTCAGGTACTCACGTTATATTTTAAATTTACTTGCTTTTGACTTCTCTTTTACAAAGATTAGCAGATGTTCGCGAGTTCACCTCAGGTACTTGCATTATATGTTTATTTACCTGCTTTTGACTTTTCTTTTGCTAAGATTAGAAGGTGTTCATGAGTTCTATTCAGGTACTCGAGTTATATTTTAAATTAACCCTCTTTTAACTTCTCTTTTGAATAGTTAGCAGATGTTCGTGAGTTCACCTCAAGTACTAGCATTATATATTTATTTACATGTACAAACAATATATGGTTATACACTTTGCATTACATGTAACAAACTAACAATATGATTATAATGAAGTATTAAACAAAAATAAACACAATTGTGCATAATTGCATATTAATAAATGACAAATATTGAAAATGCGATCCTCGACCTCATTTTAATGCAAAGTGTATAACCATATATTGTTTGTACATGTAAATAAATATATAATGCTAGTACTTGAGGTGTTCGCGAGTTCTCTTCTGGTACTCACATTATATTTTAAATTCACCTCATTTTAACTTATGTTTTGCAGAGATTAGCAAATATTCGTGAGTTCACCTCAGATACTCGAGTTATATGTTTATTTACCTTCTTTTGACTTCACTTTTGTAGAGATTAGCAGGTGTTCGCGAGTTCTCCTCAGGTACTCGCATTATATATATTTTTTACCAGCTTTTGACTTCTCTTTTGCCCACTTTTGTTCTCTTTTTATTCTTTGTTTTTCTTTGTCTTTCTCTTAAAAATGTGTGTGTGTGTGTGTGTGTGTATGAGTTTAACTTCATGTTTTTATGTTTTCATAGGTTTGTTTTGCTTAGCTTTTGTTCTAGGCTTTCTTTTATAGTTATTCGTTGTTATGTTGACTTTTATTTTCTTGTCCCTTAGGATTGTTTATGTTTAGGTTTTTTAGTACTTTAATTTCATTTTTATGGTTTTATACAAGTGTTTTCAAAGTGTCTTTCTATCTTTTTTTACTTAGTCTTTTTATTTTTGTAAAAATTTTGCTCATTTCAACTTTTTTTTCCACTTTTTAAACTCTTTTATAAAATTATAACAATGAAAAAGTTGTTATTTTAATTTTTAAAATAAGTTTGTTTTCTTTCTCTTTTTGTTGTGAGTGTGTGAGTGTATGATATAATTTTTCTTTCTTTTATTGCTTTCTTTATAGCTTTCTTTATATTATGTAGTGTGTGTGTGTATGAGATAATTTTCATTGCTTTCTTTCAATTATGTAGAGAGTGTGTTTGTGTGCATTTATTTCCCACCTACTCATTCGAGTAGGACTCACTTTCATTTCCCGCCTACTCATTTGAGTAGGACTTGTCATTTCCCGCCTACTCGTTTGAGTAGGACTTATCGTTTCACGCCTACTCGTTTGAGTAGGACTTGTAATGCATTTATTTCCCACCTACTTATTCGAGTAGGACTTGTAATGCATTTATTTCTCACCTACTCATTCGAGTAGGACTTGTAATTTCTCTTTTTTGTGTAACTTAGCTTTTTATTTTATGATTTTGAAAGGTCTGAGTTCTCGTTTTAGTTAGTTTAATAATTTTCTAACATTGTGTTCTTTTCTGTCCATTTTTTGTAACCCTTTAGCGCTTAGTCTTGAACTAACACCTCATTAAAATCATAAGCCGTCCCTATATCGATGAGTGGCTAATGGTTCTTAGCCCTCAGCATCGAAGAGCATTGGGACATATGAAATCACTCTAAATAATTAAAGGATCTTTTTCTCACTTTAATTAAAGGGCTTAAGGTTTGCCCTGGATACGATGCATAAAGCCACATATCGATGTGTGGGCTCTATTTTTGTTATCTATATTTTTACCCTTGGGTAAAAATATTTGCGTGCATACCCTCAAGAGAGGAGAAGCATAACTCTACCGGATTGGGTTCCCCACCCAATAGTGGGGTTCTTAGCGTAAAGCGGGCAATAAGAGGAATCCTTCGTCAGACTAGAGTTCGGTCGAATAGTCTTAATGTTCAGGTGAGCGATATTACTTGAGATAGGTGAGCTCATGTTTGTGGAACCTCCACGACCAAGTTGCCTTTAATTAATTTCATAACTAGGTAATGTAATTATTAGGAGTTGTTTTAGTTTCAATCTGATTCAATGCCGGGTGTTAACCCTTCATCGAATTTCCTAACTCATTTTTGTGCCTTTATTTTATCCGCCTTAGTTAATTAAAATCCCCATCGTATTTTCGATAAAATATTAGTTACTCCAGAAAGAGTAAAAATAATGAACCCGACCCTGAGAACAATACGACCTCGATATTCCTACCGAATATCGACTACTACATGCGATAGGTGCACTTGCCTCCTTTCGTTAAAAACTCTCTTTTTAGCAATCTGCGACGTTCGACCAATCGAACCAACTACCTAAATTAGAGTCGGCCTCGTGCCCATCAAGTTTTTGGCATCGTTGCTGGGGGAGTCTTCGAGTTGTTATTTCGAATTCCGGAGTCTATTACTTTTACCTATCTTCTAAAAACTAAAAAAAACTTAAAAACTCTATTTTTAAAAAAAGAGTTTATTATTTAGTTTATATTTTAGGGTGTATGACCCGTGGACAACCATTGGAGTCTGAAAATTTTGATTTTTATCCTTAGATTGAACGCTCCCTTGCGCGTATTCGATCTCAATGCCGAAATCCTTTTTTAGACCCCCGAAGAATCTATCGGAGAACCCTCTGCCGTAGTTATGGCTGACCCTAACCCTGCCCAAGCGATCGAGCGTACTATGTCTCATTACGCCCGGCCTAACCTGGATGATACTGGGTCTAGCATTGTTTGCCCTATGGTGGCGAATAATAATTTTGAAATAAAATCGAGTGTCATTCAAATGATCCAAAACGCCGTGTAGTTCGATGGACTGCCGGATGAGAACACGAATGTTCACTTTTCGAACTTTTTAGAAATTTGCGACACCTTTAAGATTAATGGCGTCACTGATGACGCCATTCGCTTGAGCTTATTTCCTTTTTCCCTTAAATCCAAAGCGAAGGCATGGTTGAATTCCCTCCCGCGAGGATGTATCACCACCTGGGCTGAACTTGCGGAACGGTTCTTAACGAAGTATTTTCTGCCAGCAAAAACTGCAAAGTTGCGCGCGGACATTTCTTCGTTTATGTAGAATGATTCCGAGTCTCTATTTGAGACTTAAGAGAGGTTTAAAGAATTCCTCCACAAGTGTCCACACCACGCGCTGCCTGCGTGGTTGCAGGTCCAAATCTTTTACAACGGGCTTAACTATAAGACGTGTTAAATGATTGACGCGGCTGCCGGGGGCACTTTAAACAATAAAAATCCCGAGGCTGCCCAAGCGCTTATCGAAGAGATGGCTATTAACGCCTACCAATGGAACGTCCCATGGGGACGCGCTAAGCAGACAGCCGACCTTTTTGAAGTGGATGCCACTACTCTGTTAACCCTTCAAGTTGAAAGGTTAACAAAGCAGGTGGCAGAGATGACTAATGTCTCCTCCACTCCACCTTGTTGTATTCCCCCCAACATCTGCATGGCCGAAGAGTTCGTAGACTTCATAGGAAATTCGGTTTATCCTTCCATCAACCCCAATAACAACCCTTATAGTAATAACTATAATCCGGGTTGGAGGAATCACCCCAATTCTCTTGGAGCAATGCGAACAATGCGCAGCGCCCCCCTAATTCTTTTGCTCCAGCATTTTTCCCGCCCCTCTTCCGAAACCTTCTCCGGTTGAGGAAAATTTTTATAAATACATAGCGTCGAACGAGTCAAATATCCGGAACATCACCGGATCGCTAAAAAGTCATGAACAACAGGTTGGGCAGCTGGTGAGAATGATGTCGGAGCGAACGCTCGGGGCACTGCCGGGGAATACGGAGCCAAACCCTCCGGAGAATGCCAATGCTATAACCCTCCGTAGTGGTAAGGATATGGTCGATCCAAAATGGATCGATCCGCAGGTACATATTTCTCCTCCGACCCCTCTTCCCCCTTCTTCGATTACGCCGCCTTTAACGATTTTAAACAAAAAATTATTTTAAACAAGGCCCTGTCATATTCGCATAAGTTATATAGTGAGCATTAGGATGCGCAATACAAAAAAATTATTTACTATTGAAACAAATTCATATTAATGTTCCATTCTACAAGGAGATCTCGCAGATGCCTAAATATGCGAAATATTTGAAAGAACTTCTTCCTAATAAACAAAAATTAGAAAATATTTCGCATATCTCTCTCAACACAGACTGTTCAGCAGCTCTAACTAATTAATGGCCCCCTAAACAAAATGACCCGGGACGGTTTTCTATCCCGTGCCTTTTTGGCACTATATTAGTAAAATACGCTCTAGCAGATTTATGCGCGAGCATTAATTTAATGTAGTTCTTGCTCTTTCAAAAATTAGGTTTGGGCACTCCGGCCCTTACTAATATGCGTATCCAATTAGTGGATCGCTCAGTTAAGTTCCTCGTCGAGGTAGTGGAGGACATCCTTGTCCGAGTTGAAAAGTTTATCTTCCTGATAAAATTCGTCATCTTGGACATCGAGGAGAACACCGATATACCAATTATACTCAGTCACCCTTTTCTCTCCACCTCCCGCGCATTAATTGATGTGAGTAACAGTCATCTCCTCCTTCGGGTGGGAGATGACGAGGTTACTTTCTCCATTAATCCCTCGATGGAGGACTCATCATCGGGCGATGATTTCTATTATAATTTAGATACTTTTTGGGAGATTGTTCTTCTCTCGTTTTCGAGTCAATTTTTCTTAACGACGATATTTTCGTGCTCGAAACTTTTAATTGCGAAGAGGATAAATCTATAGGTTTGCCTTTCGAACCAATTGGTTCAAAAGACATTAGAGTCAAAACCTCGCTAGAAGAATTTCCCATCCTAAACCTCAAACCCCTACCCAAATCTCTCAAATACGCTTTTTTGGGAAAAAAATGATACCCTTCCCGTTATCATTTATTCACATATGTGTGATTCAGAGACTTCCGATTTATTAGAAGTTTTACATAAACATCGCCACACAATTGCGTGGCAAATTTCTGATCTTAAGGGGATTAACCCCTCTTTTTGCACTCATAAATCTTCCTTACCGATAATTGCCGCAAAACAATTCAGCCGCAGTGACGTAACCCAAACATGAAAGATGTCATTAAAGCTGAAATAATTAAGTTATTAGATGCGGGGATTATTTATCCCATTTCAGAGAGTGCTTGGGTTAGTCCCATTCATGTCGTGCCCAAGAAGGGCGATCTAACCGTAGTGGAAAATTAGCACAATGAACTTGTCCCAACTCGTACTATTACGGGTTGGCGGGTGTGCATCGATTATAGGAAACTTAATGATGCCACCCGTAAGAACCATTTTCCACTACCATTTTTAGACCAAATTCTGGAACGTTTATCTGGTCATCCGTATTTTTGTTTTCTTGATGGTTTATCGGGTTTTTCCCAATTCCCCATTTCCCCTGATGACCAAGAGAAAACAACTTTTACCTGCCTGTTTGGCACCTTCGCCTACCGAAGAATGTCATTTGGCCTCTGCAATGCGCCAGCTACATTCCAAAGATATATGCTGGCAATCTTTGGTGAGCTGGTAGGAGATATCATGAAGTCTTTATGGATGACTTCTCTGTATTCGGATGCTCTTTCCCTGCTTGTCTTCATAATCTATATCGTGTCCTCCAGCGATGCGAGGACATGCATCTCATTTTGAATTGGGAAAAGTGTAACTTCATGGTTCGAGAAGGTTTGGTTCTCGGCCATAGGATTTCGATTAAGGGGATGGAGGTAGATAAGACCAAGGTAGAAATTATAGAAAAACTTCTGCCACCAACTAACGTTAAATCCATTAGGAGTTTCTTAGGCCATGCGAGCTTTTATAGACGATTTATTCAAGATTTTTAAAAATTTACAAAGCCGCTTACTCGCCTCCTAAAAAAGGAATCTAGTTTTGTCTTTAGTAGCGAATGCGACTCCGCATTTAATTTTAAAAAACAAAAACTTATCAACTCACCAATTTTAGTGGCGCCTGATTGGTCCCTTGCGTTCGAGATTTTGTGCGATGCTAGTGATATTGCCTTAGGTGTCGTCCTTGGCCAATGCATAGACAAACACTTTCATCCAATTTATTACGCTAGCAAGATGCTCACTTCCGCACAAGTAAACTACACGACGACGGAAAAGGAACTCTTAGCCGTCGTTTTCGCATTTGATAAGTTTCGCTCGTATATAACGCTATCTAAAGTTATCGTATTCACCGACCACTCCGACCTTTAATATTTACTAGCCAAAACGGATGCCAAGCCCCGCCTTCTTCGATGGGTTCTCCTCCTTCTAGAATTTTATTTGGAGATCCGGGATAAGAAGGGCGAGGAAAATTTAGCCGTCGATCACCTCTCCCGTTTAGAAAATCCGGGTGCGGAAGAGCTCGTCGAATATGACATAAATGACAGATTCCCCGGGGAATGCCTCCTAGCCATTAATACTATCTCGTCTTCCTCTCCTTGGTTCATAGATTTTGCTAAAAAATTAGTTGCGCGGGTGCATCCAAAGGACTTTTCGAGCCAGTAAAAGAAGAAATTCTTTTCTGACTTGAAAAATTTCTTTTGGGAGGAACCTTTTCTTTTTCATATCTACGCGGACCAAGCGGTCCGAAGATGCGTCGCTGGTGTGGAGTGCTTGCAAAAACTTAGGCATTGCCACGAGGATCCGGCCGGTGGGCATTATAAGGCTAACCGGACTGCGCCGAAGGAGCTAGAGGCGGGCCTCTTTTGGTCTACTCTCTTGAAAGATGCTCACAATTATGTGCGCTTATACGATAGCTATCAGCGGTTAGGTAACATCTCTCATCGCGACGAGATGCCCCAAAATTTATTTTTAGAGTGTGAAGTCTTCAATTTGTGGTGCATCGATTTTGTTGGTCCCCCTACCTCCGTCTTTTTTAAAAATATTTATATTTTAGTGGCAGTCGACTATGTATCAAGGTGGGCGGAAGCGCAAGCTCACCCCACCGACGATGCGCGAGTCGTCGTTACCTTTCTTTAATAAATATTTTCTCTCTTCGGTAGACCACGCGCTATTGTAAGTGATAAGGAACACATTTCTTTAATGCCCAAATGGCTAAGACTTTAGCTAAATACGGAGTCACACAGAAACTTGCCACCCCTACCACCCGCAAACTAGTGACCAAGTCGAGGTAGTAAATCGAGAGATTAAACGTATATTAGAAAAAACTGTTTCACTTAATAGGAAAGATTGGTCCGTCAAACTCGACGATGCGTTGTGGGCGTATCGTACTACATACAAAACCGCAATTGGTTGTAAAATGTTTCGATTATTCTATGGCAAAGCGTGCCATCTCCCTGTAGAATTAGAGCATCGTGTTCTTTGGGTTCTAAAACTCGTAAATGCCGATGCTAACTTAGCCACTCAAAATTGAAAACTGTAACTAAATGAGCTTAATGAATGGCGTTCAAATGCTTACGAGAGCAATAAGTTCTATAAGGAGCGTTCTAAGTTCTATCACAATCGAAAAATCAAGTCCCTAAATTTTTTTCTCCGGGTGATCTTATCCTTCTTTACAATTCTCATCTTAGACTTTTTACAGGTAAGCTAAAATCACGATGGTCCGGCCCCTTCAAAGTTGAAGAGGTTTGGCCATATGGGACCGTACTCGTCTCCCACCCTGAAAGAGGTTCTTCCAAAGTAACTGGTCATCGGTTAAAGTTTTACATAGCGGGCGAACCAGTGATCGGTTTTAACGAAACCATAACCCTCCTCGATATTATAACCCCGCCATAATAGTCAAGCTAGACGACTATAAACAAAGTGCTCCTGGGAGGCACCCCACGTCTACCTTTTTCGCTCTTTCCTTATTTTGTTACCTAATTGTTCTAATAATGCAGGGTTTTTGAATGTGCCTCCCCGAACACGTTCTAGGGAATTTCTTACCCTCCCGTTTTATTTTTTGTACATATTTCATTTCATTTCATTTTTAATCCACATACTTATATTGTAACATTGGGGACAATGTTGGGATTAAGTATAAGGGTGTTTTTATGCTTTCCTTTCTGCACTTCCATTTTACGCACTTAAAAATTTTAAAAAAAAAGCACAAAAAAAGTTACATATTGAAAACTCCAAAAAAAAATTTCATCAAAATCTTCAAAAAAAAATTACAAAACAAAAAATTTCCAAAAATATATATTTTGTTTTATTTTGTAAATATTTTTTGTATATATTTTTTGTAAATATTCTTTTTTCTCTCCCCTCTTCCTTTCTTCCTCTTCTTTGTAAAAAAAACTTTTCTTTTTTTCCTCCCTTGTAAATATTTGCTTAAAAATCTCAAAAATAAAAAAAAAATTTAGAAAACAAACATAAAATATTTCAAATATATATCTTTTTCGCATTTTTAGTATGTATATATTAAAGAAATAAATTAAAATCACAAAAAAGATAACTTTAAAAATCCAAAAAAAATTATAAAAAAAATAAATCAAATATTCCATTCTTAACCCTTTTTGCCCTCCAAAAATATAGTTGCAAGTTTATTTATAAGTGAATTTCATTAATTCTTTGTTTACTATTTGTTTATTAATTATAGATTGATAGATTTAAATATCCGGGGTTAAGTTCTAAAGAATTTATTATACTTTGTTCCTAAGATATGAGACTCGTTTTCGGTACTGCTTTTAATTTATCATAAATAGAGCACGTGTATTATGTTAGAAATAAACAACTATAGGATTCAATTATGTTTACTTCTAGCTTTCTGAAACACAGGAACGTTCAATTTATAAAGGTTGCTCTCAAACCTTTTTTTATTAAAATCTAGTTTTCTCTTTGAAAACCATTTCTCCCCATATTTATCATGACTTACTTGACATGATAACAAAATTTTACTTCTAAAAGAACCTATGTCAATGGAAATAAGATTTCGTTCCGTAAACATAGACATCCAATATTTAAAAAGATTATATGTTGCGGAGTAAGAGGATAAAATTCATTACTCATATACATATACATTTGGTTAATTTGAAGTTGTTCCAAAAATTTATATGTTAACGAAAATAAGATTTCATTTTCCTTAAAACATCCAAATGCAAAAAAAAATTATTAGAGGTTTGAGAAAAAATTACTTCACCTCTAAATCTAAGCACTCTTCATAAACCAAAATACCCCTAGCCAATTCAATGATTCTAGACTTAATTTTAAATCATTTTGAGAGCATAATTTTTAAATTGCATTATTTCCCGTAAAACTCCCACAACCTAAAGTTTATATAATTCCAAACTATTTTTGTTAAGCTAACGATTACAAATTTTTGCTTCTATTTGATTACATCAAGAAGTCTTTCGGCAAAACTTTTCCTCTATTTAAATCATGTTAATAATTTTAAGACTTAATTCTTATGTCCCGTATGTTTATTTAGATCTCTCTTTTAATTAATTTAAGTGGTAGCTAAATTTAGGATTTCTTTTAATTCCATATAAGTTCATCTCCAACTTTTGCTCTACAATAGCTAAAACTTAAGTATGGGGGTATTTGATGAGTTGTAAATATTCGTATTTTTACGTATTTTATTTAAGTTATTTTAGTTCATTTTCGTTATTTTTAGTCATTTTTCTTCAATAAAATGTTTCTTTTTTGTAAATATTATTTTAAATTAGCTTCTTTTTATTTTTCTGGAACTTTTCAGAATAAAACCAAATTTCTCAAAGTACACGCCTGTATCCCGATTGACATGCCCGTGTCCAGCCACTCGACGTTCAACGTTCGACGTTCAACATTCGTTGATCCAAGCTTGACGCTTCCAGCAACCATTCGACGCTTAGCTGAACACGCATGTGTCCCGATTTGACACGCCCGTGTCAATCCCGTTCGACGTTCGTCCAGCCTAGCTCAGCTCTCGACAAGATTCTGCCAAATTGCGCTCCACGAAATGAAGCCAGCAACCACTCGACGCTTTGCATGTCACGTCCGTGACAAATTTGACACGCCCGCGTCTATCCCGATCGACGTTCGTTGATCCCAGTTTGACGTTCATCAAACCAAGCTCAACACCTCCACCAGGCATACCTTGCTGACACGCCCGTGACAACCCTGTCACGCCCGTGACCAACACGCGTCCCGATCTAGAACCTTCCGGAAATCGACCAGTCACCAAAATTTTGCCATCTTCAGCAAGACAGCATGACATGCCCCCCAGTCACGCCCTTGATCACCTCCGATTTTTTTCTTATAAATAGAACTTCTCTATAAGGTCCAAGGGTTCAAACTTTTGGGCCAATTTTGTTGTTTGTGGGCTGCTTGGGTGCACTTCTTGCTATGTATGGAGAATTTTCTCCCCCTCTCTTTTATGTTTGTTTTAGCTTTGTGATCATTTTTCTTTCTTAATAAAATATGTTAGATTTTCTCTCCTTATGTTGTCTTGGAATGGATGTGTGTGCCCCAATTTTGTTCTCTTTTTATCCTTTGTTTTTCTTTGTCTTTCTCTTAAAAATGTGTGTGTGTGTGTGTGTGAGTTTAATTTCATGCTTTTATGTTTTCATAGTTTTGTTTTGCTTAGCTTTTGTTCTAGGTTTTCTTTTATAGTTATTAGTTGTTATGTTAACTTTTATTTTCTTATCCCTTAGGATTGTTTAAGTTTTTTAGTACTTTAATTTCATTTTTATGGTTTTATACAAGTGTTTTCAAAGTGGCTTTCTGTTTTTTTACTTAGTCTTTTTATTTTTGTAAAACTTTTGCTTTTTTCAACTTTTTTTCCACTTTTTAAACTCTTTTATGCAATTATAACAGTGAAAAAGTTGTTATTTTAATTTTAAGATAAGTTTGCTTTCTTTCTCTTTTTGTTGTGAGTGTGTGAGTGTATGAGATAATTTTTCTTGCTTTCTTTTATTACTTTCTTTTTCGCTTTCTTTCAATTATGTAATGTGTGTGTGTGTGTGTATGAGATAATTTTCATTGCTTTCTTTCAATTATGTATAGTGTGTGTGTGTGTGTGTGTGCATTTACTTCCCGCCTACTCATTCGAGTAGGACTCGCTTTCATTTCCCGCCTACTCGTTTGAGTAGGACTTGTCATTTCCCGACTACTCGTTTGAGTAGGACTTGTCATTTCCCGTCTACTCGTTTGAGTAAGACTTGTCATTTCCCGCCTACTCATTTGAGTATGACTTGTCATTTCCCGCCTACTCGTTTGAGAAGGACTTGTAATGCATTTATTTCCCGCCTACTCATTTGAGTAGGACTTGTAATGCATTTATTTCCCGCCGACTCGTTCGAGTTGGACTTTTAATTTTCTTTTTTGTGTAAATTAGCTTTTTATTTTATGATTTTGAAAGGTGTGAGTTCTAGTTTTAGTTAGTTTTATAATTTTCTAACGGTTAGTTCTTTTCTGTCCCCTTTTTTGTAACCCTTTAGCGCTTAGTCTCGAACTCACGCATCATTAAAATCATAAGTTATCCCCATACCAATGAGCGGCTAATCATTCTTAGCTCTTGACATCGACGAGCATTGGGACATATGAAATCACTCTAAATAATTAAAGGATCTTTTTCTCACTTTAATTAAAGGGCTTAATGTTTGCCCCGAGTATACGATGCGTAGAATCACATATCGATGTGTGGGCTCTATTTCCGTTATCCATATGCTAGCTAGCCGAGAGGTCGTGCATATGGACTGATCACCCTTGGTTAAAAAGAGTTGCATGCATACCCTCAAGAGAGGAGAAGAGTAACTCTACCGGATTGGGTTCCCCACCCAATAGCGGGGTTCTTAGCGTAAAGCGAGCATTAAGAGGAATCCTTCGTCGGACAAGAGTGTGGTCGAATAGTCTTAATGTTCAGGTGAGAGATTCCTAGAGATAGGTGAGCTCATGTTTGTGGAACCTCCACGGCCAAGTTGCCTTTAATTAATTTGAAAACTAGGTAATGTTATTATTAAGAGTTGTTTTAGTTTCAATCCGATTCGATGTCGAGCGTTAACCCTTCATCGAATTTCCTTGCTCATTTTGGTGCCTTTATTTTATCCGCCTTAGTTAATTAAAATCCTCACCGTATTTTCGGTAAAATAATAGTTACTTCGGAAAGAGTAAAAATAATCAACCCGACACCGAGAACAATATGGCCTCGATATTCCCACTGAATATCGAGTACTACATGCGATTGGTGCACTTGCCTCCTTTCGTTAAAAACACTCTTTTTAGCAGTCCGCGACGTTCGACCAATCGAACCAACCACCTAAATAAGAGTCGGCCACACGCACATCACCCATACAGATATATAAGTTAAGGATCGGCTAAATAGTAAGTAACTCATCATATAAGATTTCCCATACAAAATTATATGATAAGTATCTTATGCGGTGCAATGCAATGATATGAATGCAATATGATGACTCACCCATGTTCACACACACACACTGCTATGTCGACACGTACTTGTAGTTCAACTTTTTCAAGAAGGAAGCAAATCTCCCAGGCGTCATCCGACGTGACAAGACGGTGATAGTTGAACAATCTTTCCACTAGGCTAGTCTCCACACTACCTCGCCTAGGCCTCCATATGCCTCAATACTAAGAAAACAAACAACGGAGCTCCATGCGTACTATGGCTCAGTTGGGTCTTGGGTAGATGTGCACCAAGAACACATCCCAAACTGGCCTACCGATGTGGCATAGAAAGGGCCTCGAGAATGAGCACCGTGGAAACAACCAAACCTTCCACTTGGTATGGAAAGGGCCTCGGGAATGAGCACCGAGGACACGGCCAAATCATCCAAAGTCTATCTATCAACTCTCGTCGGTGTGAAGAATGGCGAGCTTGTTTACCTACCACAATATCCTTAACCCAGGATTACGACACCGCGTGTCGACTTACAGCACATGCAATTTTCACATCTAAGGGCTCCACACTGAGTCCCTTATAATCACATCAATCTAGTGCGGTCAAATACTCACGCACTTACACCCTCTTCACATTTTTGTGCTCCAAAGCACTTAAGTGTTCAACAAGAACACAGGTGGCAAGCCACCTCATACAACATACCAATCCCACACTACTATGCGTAGGGTGACAAAACTCTAAGTAGTGGACTACTATACACATTCCATTAATCATCATATCATATGGCCATGCATTAACCTCATCCAATCCTTTCCACATGATCAAGCATTCACAAAAAGTATAACTCCATATGATAACCTCAACAATATAACGATACTTCACATTTCTATCAAACATGATAACATAACTATAGGTTACATATGTAAAAACATCCATATAGAACAACTCATGGTATGCAAGAGTCTAGATTTAGTATAAGTATAGATATTAGTTTGTACATTCCTTAAAGTATAAAGACTTTAGCTTTTAGAAAATTATATGCATGAGAAGTAATACTTTTATAATTTAAAATATCTAACGTGCAACCTAGCATAAAACCATCCCAGAGAGCAAGCAAAACCAACGAATCATATAAAAATGACTTAGCAGCTAGCAAGTAATTAACATTAAACAAAATCCTGTAGGCATCAACATCCTGACACGAACCCACCAAAATAATATATGTCTGAACTAAAGGAAATACAAATAAAAACTACCTCACAACCGGTGAGGAAAAGACAGCTGCATAACACCAGCCAAAACAAAACTCTTAGCCGCTCAATCGGCTACTGCTCCAAACCTGAGGCATTCACAAAAAAAGAATACCTTAGTAAGATTATACAAGTGGTGATCAAAGATCAAAAAGTTAGCAAAAACCAAATAGAAATAAGGGTTACCAACCCAAATAAAAGAAATCTGCCAGAACACAACAAAATAGCTGTAGACAGTGATAAAAGATTTAACTTATAAAGTCCAAGAGTAAGGAAATTGCACCAAGTGCAAAACGAAGCCATGTTTCGGGAATACCTGCCGGAGTAAGCAGAGCAACATATATCTATATAATACGAGGAAGAAGACTTAACAATTCTACTAATATGAATCATTAACACTAGAAGGAAATGGTCCTGAGTCGGTGGCCACAATGTCCATCCTGACCTTACAGACTCAAAACATTTCAAGAAGGTACTGTGGTGGTGGCAACATTGTCCAACACAACCAGACAATCCAATTATCTCAACAAGACACTAGGGTGGTGGCCTCAATATCCAACTCAACCCATCAATCCTAACATATTAACAAGGTACTGTGGTTATGGCCACTTTGTCCAACTTAACCTCACAGTCCAAAAATATCACTAGTAATGTAATGATTCACAACTTGGCACTAGGTTGGGGGTCCTGTATCCACTACCAATCAAAGGCCACACTTATCATCCATAAACACCTACAACCTCAACTAAGACATAGGAACTCTCCTTTGTCATAAAGGGAGAAAGTTCCCAAGTAAAATCATTCTAGGTCATACCCGACGAATTCCACTTAATCCGGCGAGAAATTTTTGAGCGCAAGCTGATTCGTCGAGTATACTCAACGAATACAATAGATACACGATGACTCGGGCTAAAATACTAAGTCTAGCGAAAAGAGTCGAGTCAACTCGACGCTGCGTTGAGTGCATTCAACGCACTTGATGCCAAACAGCTAAACTCAAAGATTCTGCCTTCACTCAATGCTGCGTTGAGTACAGTCAATGCCGCGGTGAGTGTATTCAGCGCACTCAACGCTTTATACTTAGTCTCACAGTCACTCAACACCACTCAATGCAAAGGGCTATACACTCAATGCCACTGGCATTACTCGACGAATTCGTCGAGATAACTCGACGAATTAGACTTAAACTCAAATCTCACTCAATGTCAAGGCTTATACTCGACGGACTCAGCGCCTGATACTCGACAATTTTAACTTAGTCAATTACATCACTCAACGCCAAGCTGATATTCGTCGATTCAACGCCTAATACTCGACAATTTGGACTAACTCAACACCAAGCATTACCCAAAAAATTTACCTTGACTACTCTATAAATTCAACTTCGCTCCAATTGAAACTCGTCGAATTTTACTTGGATAGATCTCAGCCTATATCTGGCGACTCTAATTACTCATAATCGACGAATTTTAGATTACAACCACTAATTCGATGGATTTATTTTACTCAGAACCATAATTAGCGAATTTGAACTTAATTACTATCATATATGACAAGTTTATACTTAACCTATCAATCTTTCATCCGTCGGATTAACCTAGACAACCCGTCATGTGCACTCGACGAAATCTAAACTCTCATATACGATGAATTAGACTAGGTTTAACTGACATGAAATCAACGGGTTAGAACCTATTAACCACCAAAAACGATGAATCCAACTTAGCCAACCAGTCAATGTACGATAATCTACAAAGACTAACAATCCAATAACGACGAATGGACTTTGACCGGAAGTTTCACAACAAGCAGTATGGTGATAAAGGCCAAACCCTACCCTAATCCTAATTTATGTACAAAGACATCGGGGATATTTCAATAATTTTGAAGGGTCCCACATACCTAGGATCCCACTTATGGTTCTTACCAAACCTCTTGGCGCCAGACATCGGGGAAATTTTAAGAAACACTATGTCCCCAACCGCAAATTCCAGATCGGTCCTTTGCTGATTAGCATTCTTTTCATAATCCTCCTGAGCTATACGAAACTTTTCTCTAATATGCTTCACAGAAATATCCATTTCTTCTTAGGCTTCTGGACCCAACAATGGCCTTTCGCCAACCTCAGCCCAAAATAAGGGAGTTCTGCAATGTCTCCCATATAAAGCCTCAAACGGGGCCATCTGCAAACTCTCTTGATAACTGTTATTATAAGCGAACTCCATCAATCTGAGTCGCTTATTCCACGCTCCTCCATGGTCCAAAATATAACATCTGATCATATCCTCCAAAATCTCATTTACTATTTCAGTTTAACCATTGTTCTAGAATGATAAGCGGTGGAATTCCTCAGATCGGTACCTAACCCTTCTTGTAAGCTTTTGCAAATGCGAGACATAAACCTGGAGTCTCGATCCGACACAATGCTCACAGGCACTCCATGTAGCCTAATAACCTCATCCAAGTACAACTCTACTATCTTCTTCACGGAGTAATCTATCTTGAATGACACGAAGTTATCACACTTTGTCAGTCTATCAACAATAACCCAAACTAAATCGCGTCCACGGGGATATTTCGGCAAACCCGTAATAAAATCCATGGAAATACTCTCCCATTTCCAACTTGGAATTTCTTAAGGCGTCAACTTGCTTCCAGGCCTTCCATGATCGGCCTTAACTCGCTTACAAGTGAAGCCCTTAGACACGAACTTGGCTATATTCTTCTTCATACCATACCACCAAACGATCTGTTTCAGATCTCTATACATCTTTATAGAACCAGGGTGGTAGGCAACACTAGAACCATGCACCTCATTGCACAACTTAACTCGGATATCCTCAACAGCGGGGATACAATATTTGTCGTTGTACTTCAAAGTACCCGCATACCAGGATCATCGTTTTTATGAAGCTTTGTAAGTGTAATCCACGAGGTCTCTAACACTTCCAAATTACTTGGCGAGTCGCTACTCCTAACTGATATATCCATAAAAAAAAATTCCTCCACCATAGATTATATAGAAAGTCCAAAAATTTGTGCGGTCTTCCTACTCAGGGCATCGACTACCACATTAGCTTTGCCCGGATGATATTGGATCTCAACATCATAATCCCCGACATATTCTAACCATCTTCGCTGGCGCAAATTCAACTCTTTCTGAGTGAAAATGTACTTCAAACTCTTATGGTCTGTATAGATCTTGCACAAGGCGCCAACAGATGCCTCCACAGCTTCAAAGCATAAATCACATCGGTAAACTCTAAATCATGCGTAGGGTAATTTATTTCATGAGTCTTTAACTTCCTTGACCCATACACAATCACTTTGCCTTCTTGCATAGAGACACAACCAAGTCTAACATGCGATGCATCTACATACACAGCATATTCTATTCCTTCGGTAGGCAAGGTCAACACCGACATATTCTATTCCTTAAGTAGTGCACAATCTCCTCTTCAATTCCTAAAATGATTCTTCACACTTATCGCTCCAAATGAATGTCATGTTCTACTGCGTAAGCATAGTCAACGGCACAGACAACGAAGAGAAACCTTCCATAAACCTTCAAAAAAATCCTGCCAACCCTAGGATGCTTCTTATCCCTTTGGGTGTGGTAGGTCTACTCCAATCCATTACAACAAAAATCTTCTCTGGGTCAAAGGAAATTCCATCTTTATTAACCACATGACCCAAGAAGGAAACCTGGTGTAGCCAAAACTCACACTTACTCAACTTAGTAAACAAATTATGCTCTCTTAAAGCAGATAGAACCAAACGCAAGTGCTGGGCATGCTCTTCAGCACTGCGGGAATAAAATAGAACATCGTCTATAAACACGAAAACAAAATGGTCTAGAAAAACCTTGAACACTTTGTTCATCATGTCCATGAAGGCAGAGGGTGCATTAGTCCAACCAAAGGACATTACCAAGAACTCAAAATGTACATGTTGAGAATGGATAGCAGTCTGTGGAATATCCATCTCACGAATCCTCAACTGATGGTAGCCTGAATGAAGGTCAATCTTCGAAAACACAGTACTACCACGCAACTGATCAAATAAATTATCTATTCACGGCAAGGGATACCTATTCTTGATAGTCACCTTATTCAGTTCCCTATAGTCAATGCACATCCTCATGGATCCATCCTTTTTCTTTACAAATAACACGGGAGCACCCCAAGGTGAAGAACTCCGCCTAATAAAACCACACTATAATAACTCATCTAGCTGGGTACCCAACTCTTCCAGCTCACGATGGGCCATACGGTACGCTGCCTTAGCAATAGGACGAGTACCCGACTCAAGGTCTATAACAAACTCTACATCACTCTCAGGTGGAAGACGGGGAAGATTATCTGGGAAAACATTAGGAAACTCACGCACTTCCGAAATATCCTCGACACGCGGCAAAGTACTAATGGTTCCCAAAATAGAAACAAAATAAGCAAAATAGACGGAATCTAAAAGCTTCCGAGCACATACCTCTGAAACAATCGGGGAATCTTGGTGCGGATAACCATAAACACTCCTAGGTTGGTCGTTGTCCATCTTTAAATCCAAGCTCCTGCCCTTGCACTGAATGACCACATCATATTTGGACAACAAGTCCTTGCCCAAGATCACATCGAAATCTTCCAAGTCTATCACCTTCAAATCAGCAACATCTATGAAATCGCCTAACAGAATTGGACAACTCTAAATACCTTGGTCCGACACCACAGAATTACCAGAGGGAAACTTGACAGGAAACGCATCACCAACACGATTGAGGGTCAAATGATGACGCTCAACAAAGGCCATAGCAACAAACGAGTGGGTAGCATCGGAATCAAAGAGAACGTGTTCCCAATGGCTCTTTACCTTAAACCTTCCTATAAAATCGCATATGTAACTAGCCAAACAACATCGAGACTACAGCTACGAGCTAAAAAGGAAGAAACAAAAAATAGGTTATAATCTAACCTGAAATCACTTGGGTAGACGTCTGTGATTCCTCCAGGGACACCACGTTCAGCTTGCCCTTCCCTTTGTCCAATCACTGCAGTGGAGGCAAAGCCTGAAGTGGCACTTGCTACAATGTGGGCTGAGTCTATGGACACTTTGACTTGAGATTTCCCTTCTGTTCGCACTGAAAGCAGACCTTATCTTTAAACCAGCAATGGGAAGCATCGTGCCCCTTCCGCTTGCACAAAGCACATACCAGATCTCCTTTGTGAGCGCCCTGAATAGAATGTACTTGCTCATTCTGAGATCCTATTCTCTTGAAATATTTCTCGAACGGGTGGCCCGACCGGCCACAGAAACTACACACCTCCTGTCTTCTCTTACTTGAAGCAAGAACAGATTCTTTAGAGTTCTTACCCTCTTTTTGATTTCCTCTTATCCTTCCTCATCTGCTAGTCTCGATTCTTAGCATTGCCTATTGCTTCAACCTTTAGGGCGACATCTACTATAGCAGCATAACTTTCTGATCCATATACACTGGCCAGCTGTTGGATTTCATTCCTAAGACCACCTAGGAAGCGCTTAACTCTATTAGCTTCAGAGGATACTAGGACAGGGGTAAAATGGCTCAGCTTACTAAATTCCACCTCATGCTCACTCACCATGAGCTTCCTCTACTTCAGGTGTAGAAATTGTTCATCAAGCAGTCCAGCTTGCCGACGGCATAGACTTTCTCAACAATAGCTCCTTGAAGGCTTCTCATGAACATCCGTCCTTCATGTTCTCCTTTTCTCTCAACCACCAGCTCTTTGCCAAACCCTTTACCTGGTAGGCAGCGACCATCACTCTCTGGTCGGCAGAAACTCTTGAGTAAGAGAACATCTCCTCGATAGCTATAATCCAGTCATCCAAAGCCATGAATGAAGTCTGCCCTACCATCGTTTGTAGGTGGTCCTAATCGCTAGAAAAGCGAGATGAAGTTCTTCTCTGGTGGCAACACAGCTGGGGGCACTAGAGGAGCAGGGGGGACAGGAATAGCTTGACCTACAGTAGGGTCTTACATTCTAATCGGTTGCTCGAAAACAACAGACAACAAATCCTGGATCTGCGACTGCATCTCCAACATTTGCCTAGACAGAGTCTCATTGCTCTATCGTAGTCCTTCTATCACAGTCTCATTCTGAGCTCCTGACAACTTGCCCTCAAGTTGGGGAGTCGACCTCGTCGCAGGACGTCTCGACATTCTAATAACACAATTAACAATTAATCAAAACCTAGCTCACCGCTAGAACCACACAACGTAGTTCAGACCATACACGTACAAATACTTGCTTAAGCTGCTAACTTGCTCTGGGAATTTCATTAATGATTGTTAACCCTTCAGTCCGTAACCCGTACAAGATTCCAAGGTCACCTACCTCACCGGCTGCTGATTCAATTTGGCAATCTGCCCAGCTCGTCGAAGCCCCTACATATTTCCAAATTCAGGTACAGACTCGATTCTTCAGCCCGCCCAGTTCATCCTGATCCAGGAGCACTCAGGATCTTGTTCAGGCGGACATAGTGCTAAGTCCGCCCAGGCCGCGACCCTCTAGCAGGATCGCACCTTGCAGCATCAGACGGAAGCTTCAGACCGCGAGCCCAGTCCGCCCCTCCTACGCGAACTGGCGTGTTTTCTTATTTTCGCTTCCCGTCACCGCTTCCCGGCTCTCCTGTACCCCGGAAGTCAGGTATTTTATCCCTGCCCGTTTGGTCAGGCCACCAAACCTATAAATAGGGGGAAGTGGTGCACCCAAAGAACGCTTACTCGAGCCTTGGAGACTACTTGTTGAAGGCTGCAGACTCGAATCTCAGGCTTTGCGGACTCCAGCTTGCTCTGCTCTTATTATTTCCCCTTGTTCAACTTGTGACCAACCCTGTAATCAAACTCATTCTAATCAAAGAAAAGCCCATCGCAACAGAGGCATTCAGGCCGCAGCGGGCGAAGTCTGGTGTTGTCGTGGCTCACGGCTCTGCTGCTCTTTTTGTCTCGTCCGCTCACTAGATTGCTGCTTGCAGTTTTTCTTTTCCCCTCCTTTCCCCAGTGCTCGAACCGTTAGCTATTGGTGCTCGACTCCCTTTCGCTTTTCATGCATCAACAATTAACACGACCTTCAGATTCAAGTAGTTTTTTGAAACCAGCGGACAGACATGTCAGACCGCCGAGCCCGCCGTTCAGACCGCTCCAGTTCTCTAGAGGACTCGCTGTGGGAGGCCATGGAACAGTCTCGCTGGGAGGCTGAACGATCTCGCAGGGAGACCAATCAATGACTTGATACCATCAGTCAGGCCTTGCTCGCGCTGACTCAGCGGCTTGCTCCTCAGGCCGCAGAAGATATTGCGGACACCCCAGTTCGCCAGACCCCAGTCCGCCAGACTCCGGTCTGCCGGACTCCAGCTCGCCAAACTCCTCTTTGGCGATCACCTGCAGTCACTCCTCCTCAGCCTCGCCATCCAGCTCAGCCCGAAGTTCCTCTGCGGCCTCAGTGTGATTAGTTCGCCCCTCTGATGGACTTCTTTAGAGAGGTGGCCAGGGGAACTCCAGCCCTCCAGCTCGACTTTGCTGATCGCCAGTCCGCCGAGCCCGCGGACCCTTTCGTTCCAGACCGCCCCTCCTACCCTGCAGAGTTTGAAACTCCATCTCCCTTCATCGATAGAATCTGATGGGAGTCTGCTCCTAATAACTTCAGAGAACCCCGTCTTCCTTTCTACTCAGGGGAGACTGATCCCATTGCCCATCTACAGGCATTCGAAGGGGCTGTTGCATTGAGATGCCTCTCCTTGTACCTGAAATGTAAGCTTTTGGTTACCACTCTCGATGGACAGGCGAGAGAGTGGTTTTACGAGCTGCCTCCGGGAACAATTTATTCCTTCGCCGAGCTTCGTTGCAAACTCTTGCTGAGGTTTGCTACCTCAAAAAAGAGAAAAGATGGACTAATAGCTCTCTTTGACATCAAGTAGAGGGATAATGAATCGGTTGTGTTGATGCACGAAATGCGACGGGGAAAACGGGCACCACCAGCTAACCGTTCGAGCACTGGGGAAGGAATGGGGAAAAGACTGTCGGCTAGTCGGTTACTGGCGGCTAGGAATGGCGGATAAAACCGGGCAGAGAAAGGAGAGAAAGGGCCGCTACCAGCGGCAACACCAGAGTTCGCCCGCCGCGGCCTGAATGCCTCTCCTGCGGCGGGCTTTCCTTTTATAAGAAAATAAGCGGTTACACTTAGCGAGGAAGAAAGAAAGGAGGAAGCCGGCCGGACAATAGACCGCAAAGGACTAGAATCGAGGCCACAGCTCTTAACAAGCGAGCTCTTGGACTCGAGTCAGCGTGCTTTGGGTGTACTCCCGCCCCCTATTTATAGGCTTGGGGGCCTGCCCAAACGGGCAGGGCTAAAATTACCGGCTGCCCGAGGTACAAGAGAGTCGGGCAGCGGTGACGGGAATCGAAAAGAAGAAGAAAAACCAAGAGACAGGCCGCGCGGACTGGCGATCTTCTTCTGCCGAGCTGCAGGACTCGGCCACTGGGCGGGCTGGTCTGGACCTCTTCTGACGAGGACCTGGGACATAGGTCGCGCCCCTTGGGCTAGGATAGGCCGACCCCTAGATGACGGCTGGACTGGAGCTGGAGGCTATCCGATGCAGAGGCCGCCCGGCTTGTCTGACGATAAGCCGGCTAGCTGATAACGACGGCTAGAATGCACAAGCCGCCCGGACTTGAAAACCTGGAGAACTAGTCGCGGATTCCGGGTTAACATAATCCCCGCACATTTTTAAGTTTTATAAAAAACTTCGAAAATGTAGAACTAAGCCGGAGACCGCGACTGCCATTAATGCTTCTGCGTCTATAAAATGCAGAGGGCTCTGCCATTTCTTCAAGATTTCCGCCAAGCCACGGGTCACTACTCGCCACTTGCGGTCAGAATCCTCCAAGCCGACAGAGACTTCTACAAGATGTTCGTCATGTCCTCGATGCTAGATCGCGAAAAGAAGTCGTCTGGATTGAAAAAGAGGAGCAGAAAAGCGGACCGTTCCGACCAACCGCCTGAGAAGAAAACCGAGAAGCCGATCGCACCGGCGGCTTCTGATTCTGGAAAGAAACCGATGGAAGTCGTTGCAGAATCCTCGCAGGCCGCGACGAAAGTTGAAGCGGTTTCCAAATCTGCTCTCCCGGAAGCTGGTGCCACCAAATCCTTCGACATTACCTACTCGCCATCGGGTGAACCTCTTTTGAAGATCGCCGGTACGGAGGAGAAGAGTGTCGACTCTTCCAAGCCGCGCGAGTTGCCCACATCCGCTGACTTGATCATTATTGAAGAGGACGTGTCGAAGAAGCCACTGGAAGCCGAGCGGTCTCTGACTGAGAAGAGGAAACGGACAGAGACAATAGTCGGCCACTTGAAGCGACGTAAGAAAAAGGCCGAGACCCTTGAGGAAAGGATGGAGAAGAAGGCGAGGAAGATGCGGGTTATTAACCGCAATGTTTCTGTGAACAGGCTGCCGGTCTGACATTGTATGGCCGCTGAACTTCAGCGACTAACCGAGATCTGAAGGTCGCGTGTTAACTGTTGATGCATGAAATGCGACGGGGAAAACGGGCACCACCAGCTAACCGTTCGAGCATTGGGGAAGGAATGGGGAAAAGATTGTCGGCTAGTCGGTTACTGGCGGCTAGGAATGGCGGATAAAACCGGGCAGAGAAAGGAGAGAAAGGGCCGCTACCAGCGGCAACACCAGAGTTCGCCCGCCGCGGCCTGAATGCCTCTCCTGCGGCGGGCTTTCCTTTTATAAGAAAATAAGCGGTTACACTTAGCGAGGAAGAAAGAAAGGAGGAAGCCGGCCGGACAATAGACCGCAAAGGACTAGAATTGAGGCCGCAGCTCTTAACAAGCGAGCTCTTGGACTCGAGTCAGCGTGCTTTGGGTGTACTCCCGCCCCCTATTTATAGGCTTGGGGGCCTGCCCAAACGGGCAGGGCTAAAATTACCGGCTGCCCGAGGTACAAGAGAGCCGGGCAGCGGTGACGGGAATCGAAAAGAAGAAGAAAAACCAAGAGACAGGCCGCGCGGACTGGCGATCTTCTTCTGCCGAGCTGCAGGACTCGGCCACTGGGCGGGCTGGTCTGGACCTCTTCTGACGAGGACCTGGGACATAGGTCGCGCCCCTTGGGCTAGGATAGGCCGACCCCTAGATGACGGCTGGACTGGAGCTGGAGGCTGTCCGATGCAGAGGCCGCCCGGCTTGTCTGACGATAAGCCGGCTAGCTGATAACGGCGGCTAGAATGCACAAGCCGCCCGGACTTGAAAACCTGGAGAACTAGTCGCGGATTCCGGGTTAACATTGATGGTCTCAAATCTGCTTTACAAAGTCTGAAATATGTTTTCATTATCTCCCAGAATAGCATCTCTAGATTCTTAAGCTAACTGCATAGCCTGAACTTGAGTGTAATACACATATCCTTCAAAATGATCCACAACTGTCTTAATGGTCTCATCTGTTTGGCTCACATACTGCTTCACACTAGTAATATTCCGTGTAGACAACCTCGGGCTTTCATCGATTGAGGTCAGGATTTTTAACATTCTAGTGTATTGTGCTGGCTGATTTATCAAATCATTTTGTGATTTGTGCATTTCTATGAGCAGTATCACCTTTCAAAAAATCTAGATCATCCGTGATTTCAACTTTTCACTATTTGACTTCAGCCAAGATCTCATCTTCCATTTCTTTTACTTTCTCATCAATGTATGATTTCAAAGATGTAGCTTGCTCATCCAGTAAAGCTTTCATGGAGTATAGGATGGAACTGTCAGTAGTACTAGTGGATGGTTGAGTTTGTGTAACTTCACTCCAGCAACAACTTGGTTCAAGCATGTCCCTAGGTCGTCTTGACCAACCAACTCAGTATGAGTTGCTGTCTCAGCCTTTAGGGATATTGGGAAGTTTTTTTCCCAAAGAAGGGATCTCTGATTGATGCTCCCCCTCACTATGATTATCATTTCCAATTAAGAAATCATTAAAGAATCAATCTTCTATTCTCCAGCAAACTCCCCCTCAGCTGCGGCATTGGACTTCTCTTGAACAACAGAATCCTCCTCAACAATAGCAATCACTTTCAAAGGTGAACTTGTATCAGCTACATCAAGATTCACTTGAATGCTTATGGCTTGAAGATTTTCTCCATCCTCATCAAAAGGTGACAAGTAGGGATTATGGATGGGATCATTATCTACTTGGTCATCAACACTCTTGCTTCTTTATTAGGATTAAGAATCCTGTTCCACAACCACCTTCTTTCCTTTCTTTTTAGTCTACCCTTCTTCTCATTTTGAACTTTAGGCAGTACCCTAGTATATCTTTCCAATGTCTTGATGTCTATTCTTTTCATATAATGAATTCTCATTCCTTGTTTCTTGTTGAAATGTACATGATAGGCCTTGATTATAAGGAAAGAATTATACCCAAGATAGGTACTTGAAGACTGCTCAGGAGTTTCTGGAATATCATCAAGGCCCAGTTGATTTTCTGTTGTATAATGACTCTTACAACCAATTCAAACATGGGCTTGGAGATTCTATCATGGAATCTAGTCTTACAATGAATGGCCTTCTCAATGATATCTGTCAGCAGTTTGCCTCTTTAATTGAAATGCTTCCTTTCTAGAGATCCATATCTTTCCGCACAAAACTCACACCAGTCCAAGACATCAACTGTTTCTTGAGGAGAAATCTCCTGGTCCTCTTCTATCTCAGTAGAAAGAAGGTGCAACATTTGAGCAATACTTTGAGGACTAATCTTAACCTTTGCATCCCCTATCTTGCTTTTAATGGACTTTCCATATGATGATACCTTGATATGGGAGTAGAATTCTAATACCTCTTCCTTAAAAATCGAGCTTGGCTCAGATAGAAGAAATTCTAATCCAATGACGTCCATCATTCTTATCACTTTTTTTATCTCTTCTGTAGCATCCTTGAATCCAAATCTCACTATTTCATAATTTTCATACAAGATTTTCACAGGTTTTCACGCCATTAGACTGAAGACTTAGTTGTTGAGAACGTAGAGAGAGACGAAGCGATGCCAACGGTCTTCTAGGGTTAGAGGTTTTATGTCGTTAACTAAACCCTTGACTTATGTATATATATATATAAATATATCTATAGATCAAAAGAAAGTGAAGCGTCGCGCACCTTGGGTGTTCTTGTATAAATGATCTAACGGTTAAAAATTATTTGAGATTAAAGAATGTAGCCCGCCACGACGATGTCGTTGGCACGGAGAGGTATCGATGAGCATCTTCTCAACGATCTCAACGATATTGCTGAGATTGACTCAGCTTAACTCCTCTGCCCTTCTAGGCATATCTGTCAATCAAAACGATAGAATAACTCTTGAAATTGAATCTATTAACTCATACACAAATGTTCATGCATCCAAGGTTAGCATCCTAACACACTACTAGAATATACTATCTAGTAATTATCTGACAATACATATAGAGTTAGTAATAATATGCAGATAGCACATGAATGATTGAATACCACTACAGAGATGGAATAATATGCAGATAAAATTATTTTAAAGCCTACACAATTCAATCTAAAAAGAAATAAACTTAGCCTCATCTAATGGCTTGGTAAAGATATCAGTTACTTGTTTGTCTATGGGTACAAACTCAAGGCAAATATCCTTCTTCTCAACATACTCTCTAATAAAATGATTTCTAATATCAATATGCTTAGTACTGTCATGTGATACAGAATTCTTAGCTATAGAGATTGCACTAGATGAATCAAAAAACATGGGAGTATTACTTATCTGTAGGTTGTAATCTTGTTATTGATGTTGAATCCACAGAAGCTGTGCACAACAACTTCTTGCTGAAATGTAATATAACTCAGCTTTGGAAATTGCCACACTAGTCTGCTTCTCGCTACTTCATAACATCAGCCTTCTCCCAAGGAACTGGCATGTTCCAGAGATGCTTTTTCTATCCTCTTTGCAACCTGCAAAGTTTGCATCTGAATATCCAATTAGTTCAAAATCATTATTCTTAGGGTACCAAAACCCAAGTTGTTGGTTGCCCTTAAAGTATCTCAAAAACCTCTTTGCAGCTGAGTAATGAGATTCCTTGGGGCAGGCATGGTACATAGCACAAACACATGCATCATTCATAATATCAGGTCTACTATCAGTTAGGTAGAGTAGGGACCTAATGATACACCTGTACATGGATTTATCAAAAGATTTTCCCTTTTCATTCTTGTCTAGGAATATATTTGATCTCATGAGATTTTTCATGATGAAGGCTGACTTCATCACAAATTTCTTAATTAGCTTTCTAGTGTACTTAGTTCGAGAGATGATGATTCCCTCATCAGACTATTTCACTTGGAGATCTACAAAGTACTTTAGCCCTCTCATATTGCTCATCTCAAACTCCCCCTGCATAAGGTTGGCAAACCTCTTACAAAGGTTGTCATCGGTAGACCCAAATATAATGTCATCAATATATATTTGGACTAAGAGACACTTGCTCTTTGTTTCCCTTAGAAACAATGTGCTATCTATTTTCCCCTTTAAGAACTTGTTGTTAATGAAAAAGGTATACAAGGTTTCATACCAAGTCCATGAGGCTTGCTTTAACCCATATAAAGCTTTTCTAAGTAAATAAACATGATTAGTAAGGGTTGGAAGCACAAAACCTGAGGGCTGATCCACATATACCTCTTCCTTAAGATTACCATTCAGGAATACTAATTTGACATCCATTTGGTAGACTTTGAATCCCTTGAATGCAGCATAGGCCAGAAACATTCTTATAGCCTCTAGTCTTCCAAACGAGGCAAAAGTTTGGTCAAATTTTATGCCCTTCTCTTGTCTGTAATCTTTGGCTACCAGTCTGGCTTTGTTTTTTACAACTACACCATTCTCATCCAACTTGTTCCTGAAGATCCACTTGGTGCTAATTATATTATGTCTAGGTGGCTTTGGCACCAACTTCCATACCTTGCAACATTTGAATTTGTGAAGCTCCTCCTACATGGCATTGATCCAGAAGGGGTCCTTATTTGCCTCTTCAAGCTATCTAGGCTCCACCCGAGATAAGAAGCTCAGAAATAGTGCTTCATTGTGAATCCTGCTCCTTGTTGTGACTCATTGGCTGACATCCCCAATAATGAGACTATTGGGGGTGATATCTCATGTGCCTGGTTGTTGCAGGCAACCTGTTAGTAGCTGGTTGTGTTCCAGCAACAACTTCAGCATTTTCAGCTACCTGATCTTCTTCAGTTGGTTGAATCTCTTCATAAAAATCATCATCAGGATGAGAGATTTTGCTTGAGCTAGGCTTGTCTTAGATAAACAACTCATGCATTCTTTATTCTATACCTGCAATGTTAGGAGCACTAGACCATCCCTTGTATATAAGGCTAGTCTCATTAAAAACATTCATAGATTCTTCAACAACAAGGATCTTCTTGTTAAATACTCTATAAACTTTACTATGTGAGTTGTATCCAACAAGAATACCCTCACTACACTTTTCAACAAACTTAGTCAACTGAGATCTTCCATTATTTAGAATGTAATATTTGCATCCAAAGATTCTGAAATATGAAATAATTAGTTTTTTGCCCTTCAGAAGTTCATATGGAGTTTTCACATATGACTTGTTGATAGAGGCCCTGTTCAAAACAAAAAAGGTTGTATTAATTGCCTCATCCCAGAAATATTCTAGCAATGATGAATCACTAAGCAATGTTCTGTCTACCTCTATTAAGGTCTGATTTTCCTCTCAGCCACTCAATTTTATTGTGGAGTTCCGGAAGAGGAGAAATTCGGGGAGATACCTTGCTCTTGATAGAATTTTGTCATAGTCCTAGATCAAAATTATGTTCCATGGACACTTCTTAATTTGATCATAGTACAGTCCAGTTCATTCTGAATGGACTTGACAAAAGTCATGATAACATCCAGGGTATCTGACTTCTTCCCAAGGAAGAAGACCTATATAAAACTTGAGTGATCATCTACAATCACAAAGGTGTACAACTTTCCTTCTAAATTATGAATGAGCATAATACCAAATAGATCCATATGCAACAAATAAAGACATTATATAGAGTCTTTGGATTCAATGCTCTTAAAGGTGACCCTAGTTTGCTTGCCTATTTGGCATGCATGACAGGGATCCTATTTAATACATTTTAGATTAGGACTATCCCTAAATAAGTTTTCAGAAAATAGTTTGCTTAATGTCTTGAAGTTAATGTGAGCAAGTCTCTTGCGCCACTGAACACAAAGAAACTCTTTCTCATTAGCTACCAGACATACTGGAGTGGAAGAATTATGACAAATAAAATCTAAACAATAGACATAGCCACTCTTAGTGCCTAAGAGAATAGTCTCTAAGTCAACTGACTTTTTGATCAGACACTTATCCTTATGAAACTCAATCATATAGCTTAAGTCAAATAGTTGGCTTATGCTTATGAGGTTGTGTTACAACCCCTCCACATAAGCTGAAAGACTTTGTTTTCAAGAGTAGCTAAACACGTAGAGGGGGTGAATATGTTTTATATGTTTTTTATGACAATCTTTTACTTATGTGAGTTGTTATTTAGCTTTAGATTAGCTTTCAAGATCATACAACATCACACAAGGTATTTATAGTGGTTCCCCAAGGTCTGGGTACATCCATTGTCCCTCCCACCTTTCTAACAGTGTGTTAGACAAGGTCAACTTCTCCAAACTCGGCTCAATGACCTTACAACACAGATCCCTTAGGATCTCTCAAACTCCTCCAAATCCTACCTCAGGCCCAAGTCCCTACACTCAGAGAAATATTCTCCTACAACTCAGTGATCTGCTTCAGAACACCTACCTCAGACTTTAACTCAAAGTACTACACTCAGGCTAGGAGGTTAGCCCTACACTTAGATCCACCACTAGATCTTATCTCAGAGAGAAACTCTCCGATAACTCAGATTCTCAATCAGAATCCTACAACTCAGGCACAAAGGCCCTACAGCTCAGATATACAGAAAAGATCCTACCTCAGCCTTTATAGTTTAGGATTACACTTAGATCAGTAAGATCCTACAGATGAAGGGTTGCCCATTGATGTTGATTGACTCAAGAGAAATCATCTCTGAGTCTGTCTTTTCCTGAACTGAGATGACTCAGTCATGTCTTCTTCACAGCTCTAAGGATGGATCTTCAAGAATATTCTGCTTGAGTTGTGAAGTAACTACAGCTAGGGCTTGCTCTGTTCCTTCATCTAACTCAGAGAGATAACTCCCAGATCTTGTTGTTGAAGGTGTGAATGACAACAACTAACTGTCTTAAACTTTCAGATCAACATCAAAAGTAAATTTTTCAAGCTCTGCAACTTTGTTGAGAGGAAGAAGATGAAGCTCGAGATTCTGAAAAGTTAATTTCTTCTTCCTTGGAATACCTCTTTTGTATTTCGCCGTCCAACGGCTCTTCGAGCAGTGGGACCACCTGGAGTTGGTAGCTGCAACTTCTCTTTTGCATTAATTTGTGTACAACAGGCAAGCAGCGTCATTTGTCGTCTAATGTTCCGTTCCCGCAACATTTGAATTCCTGCTAATGTCATCATGATTCAACACATGTGGACTTAGCCAAATACAGACAATTCTGCATAGGCATTGAGTGAAGACTTGTAACTCAACACCAAAACACTTAGGCAGAATTCTGCACCACGAGGCATTGAGTGATCATTCATCACTCAACGAATATCGATAATTGTAGTCTAACTGACTAGGCATTGAGTGAGCCTTCATCACTCAATGCATCTGGACTTAATTGATTTGCTTTGTATTAAGGCATTGAGTAAGTTTTCTTCACTCAGTGTTTTTTGTCTTTGCCTATTTTATTGAAGAGCCGTTGAGTGAACTGCTTTCACTCAATACTTTTGTCCTTAGACAGATTTTTTGTTGAATAGTCATTGAGTGAGTTGTCTTCACTCAACGCATCTATCCTTAGACAGATTTCCAAGTCAATCAGCCATGCGGCTCTGACTGAACAGTGTTCTGTCAATGCTTTCTCTTTTCGGCATTGAGTGAACTGTCTTCACTCAACACTTTTGGACTTAGCCAGAATTCTTGTTAGCTTCTCTCTGGCTTTGACTATTTTAGTTTTACTCAATGCTTCTGGCTCTAGGCGTTGAGTGAACTGCCTTCACTTAATGCTTCTGGACTTAACAAGATTTCTGCTTTGGCAATGCTGAGATTTTGACTGCATAGGCTTTACTCAACGTTTAAATCCATCTGGTGTTGAGTGAATTGCCTTCACTCAACGCATCTGGACTTAGGCAGATTTCTACCTTGTAAGCATCTTCTCTTGTGTCCACCTACCATTGTTTCTTAGACAAGTTGTTTAAATAGTGAACAAAGAGCAACCTGCATACATAAAACTTAGAGCATGCATCAAATACAATTATGTGTATACCATTATCGTATAGGCATTCTTCAAATCTAGGACATTGTGATCAATGAACCCAACAATCTCCCCCTATTTGAAAAAGTTAAAACCTTGGACAATGATATGCATAAACACATATAGAAGTTAATCATACACAGAAAATTGAGAATAGAAATTGAAGCACACACAAACATATGAATATATTTAAAGGCATTAATCATAAATATCCAGTGTGCTTAAAATAGTGTTCACATTCCAAAAGCCCTTAAGGAAAATTGCAAAAACACATCATGTTTTTGGTTCCTTAATTACTATCCCCATGTTTGGCTTTTATACAGTCTTTGCTTTATCTTCTTTTTTTCCTTCTGCCTCTCAAAGTAAGTGTAAGGCTTCGGAATGTATTTGCCTTGTTCTAATGCATCTGGTGGCAGAACACCTGACCTCTTGTCTCTTCTGTACTTCCTCCTTGCTTCATTGCTTTCTAGCTTTGCCCATTCTGGAAGCTGTAAAGCTTTCCCCTCTCAATTTTCTTGGACTTGATCTGATCCCAAGCAGACAATATGATAGTCCTAGATTGAGGACTCCCTTGCTCAAAATCTGGCCTGGTTTCCATCTCTTCCATATATCTCTTCTTGCTGAGCCTTACATCTTCTTCTTCTTCAGCAGCAGACTTGCCCTTGGCCCTTGTAATCTGTTCAACAGTGGGGCTGAAAGAGGGAATTTCAGCAGCAGTTGCAGGTTCATGCCATTGAGCACCTTCTTGAATATTATATTATTGAGTATCATATTACTCTACATACTGACTATCATACTGACCCATCATTCCATCCTGCAGTACTTGATGAATCTGGGCAGGAACAACAAGGACATTAACATATGTTAAATGTTCAAGACCAAGAGATCTACTGATTACATTTGTAGTCCATACACAATTTTAGTGTTGGCCTTTAACATTGCTTTCTCCCCCTTTTTAACTTCTTCAGAGACATCTTTAGTAAGGGAGGAGCTGGCCTTTGTCAACTATACATCCAGATAGTTGACACCCTTGGTGACATGGTCCTTGAGCTTGAGCAAGTGATAATCTAGAACTTGGGTACATGCATCCATTCTTCTTTCAAGAATTGTCTTTTATTTTTCCAACACTTCCTTCTGAGCATTGTGGACTGCTAGCATGTTGCCTGAAGTAATATTTTGATTTTCCAAGATGTAATTTTGGATATTAAGGATTTCCGCTAGCTTGCTTTCTATAAAGGTAACTGCAGGTGTTGCTCTCATGAAAAATGTCATTGCATTGGCTTTCAGGAAATTAACTTCAAATCTAATTGACTTGATCTCTGTTGTCAAATCTTTCCTTAGGTTCTTGATAGAGTCATCCACAAAGTTCTCTAGTTGCCTTCTTTGATCATCCAACAATCCTATCAGTTGGGCTAGAAAGAATGGTGTCATCTGATCAGTCTGATGAGATGTCCCTTCATTACAGATATTTGGTTGCACTGGCCTTTCTTCTTCTCTGACAACTGAATTAGCCATTTCATACTCTGAGGAATGTGCATCATCAGGTACATCAGCAACAACATTGTCCTTATAAGACTTAGAGGAGTCTATCTCAACTACAGTACTTGGAGCAGAGAGTTCAGAGTGAATCTCCCCCCTCAATCTCTGTAATGCCCACAAGGACATTCAAATCAACATCAATGTTGATTTTATGTTCTTCTTCCATTTTTTCAGCAGGTTGATCAATCTTAGCAGGAATCTGATTACTCTCCTTCATGAACTAAATTTCCTCCCCCTCAGCAAGAGCATCTTCCACAATTCTCTCAAGAAGCTGCTCCCCCTCACTCTGAGGACTGAAGCCACTATGTAGTTCTTGAACTGAAGGTGCTGCTTCTTCTTCAGTATGAGCTGGTGTTTTGGATGTCTCCTCCTCCATAGTAGCAGATATCTTATTCATTATATCCTCTGTCATCTTTTAAGTAACCTCAGTTGGAGGTATTTCCATAGTATCAGTTGGAATCTCTGCAGACTGAGTTCCACTCACTATGATCCTTATTGCAGGTTAAGAGGAAATTGATACCTGAGCACTTGTATCCCTTCTGGTCTCTTCAATAGACCCAGACAGATTTGGGTCATGTGGCTCTTCTTCACTATTCTCAGATGAACTGATCTCTGTGCTGACATCTGGAACTGGAACTACTTTCTTCTTTTTCTTCTCAGCAGACTGAAGGTGTGATTGTAGAACTCTCTCCCATCTATCAAACATTTTGGAGTCCATTCTTCTCATGTGATGGATCTTAGTCCCTAACCTCATGTTGAGGATTCCTGGGACTGTATTGTGTAGATAAAAAGACAAGATTCTGCCCAGGTTAAGTTCTGGGATGCATTTCACAATTCTATCAAACAACACTTTTCCCTAGTCTGTTTTCTTTGATAGAATAATCCTGGTCATAAGTTCAAACATTTTCTTAGTGTGAGAAACGAACAGAAACAAACCGGAAGTAGTATAACTGAAACTTTATTATCGGAAAAAGGTATCTATTACAAAGGTATGCCCTCCCTTATATAGAATGGAGGAGAGAAGAGAGAATACAAATAAGAGATGTGGGACTAAAAATTTACAGGACTAAGCGGACTATACAGATCAAACCGCACAGGCCGCGCGGTTAGACAGAAGGGCTAACCGCACGGCTACCACCAGAGAGAGAGAGAGACCGCCAGGGGAGACCGCACAGGCCGCGCGGTTAGACAGAAGGGCTAACCGCACGGCTACCACCAGACAGCAACAGCACAGCAACCAAACCGCTGAGGGAGACCGCCAGACCGCGCGGTCTCCAACTCGCCAAGACAGACCGCCGGTCACACTTCAACACTCCCCCTCAAGCTGGAGCATATATATCGATCATGCCCAGCTTGTCACAAATATGCAGGAACGAGGCGGATACTGGCTTGGTGAAGATGTCAGCCAGCTCTTTCTCAGAAGTAACAAATGGAGTGCAAATTTGTTCCTTTAAAATCTCTTCACGAATGAAATGACAATCGACCTCAATGTGCTTGGTTCTTTCATGAAAGACTGGATTTTTGGAGATGTATATAGCAGCCTTATTGTCACAGAACATAGGTAGAGGATGGTTGTAGACCTCTCCTAAATCCAGCATGAGAGCCCGAAGCCACTTTAACTCACAAGTGGTCGATGCCATACTCCGATACTCTGCTTCAGCACTGGACCTGGAGACAACAGACTGCTTCTTGCTCTTCCAGCTAACCAGATTTCCCCCAACAAAAGTGCAGAAACCGGAGGTGGACTTGCGATCCCCTTTGTCATCAGCGTAACTCGCATCTGAGTATGCTTCAACCCTCAGATGACCATTCTTCTGAAAGAGCAATCCTTTCCCAGGGGCTGCTTTGACGTACTCCAAGATCCGCAAGGCGGACTGTAGATGGCACTCCCTGGGTGCTTGCATGAATTGACTCACCTTGCCCACAGCATAGGAAATATCGGGCCTGGTCACGGTGAGGTATATGAGTTTACCAACAAGTCGCCTGTACCGCGTAGTATCTGAAAGAAGAGGCGAATCATCTGTCCAGGTTTTGTCTTCTCCAACACGCCATGGGACACCGGGCAGGTTTTAGCCCCAGTCAATCCTGCTTCTTTAAAAGATCAAGGGCATACTTACGCTGAGAAAGGACTAAGGAGTTGGGCTTCCGAGAGATTTCGATCCCCAAAAAATACTTCGGAGAGCCCATGTCTTTTGTGACTAGATGTTGACGAAGGTGCCGCTTTGTCAAGGCTACCCCTTCCTGATCATCGCCAGTGAGAAGAATGTCATCAACATAAACTGCAAGAACCACCAGTCCCGAGGAGGTTTTGCGAACAAATAGAGAGTGATCAGCAGAGCTGCGCACAAAACCAACGGCCGCCACGATGCCGCTGAACTTGTCAAACCAAGCTCGAGGGCTCTGCTTGAGGCCATAAATTGCCTTCTTCAGCCGGCATACTCGTGTCTCCCCCTGAGCAACATACCCAGGAGGTTGCTCCATGTAGACGGCTTCCTGAAGATCACCATAAAGGAAGGCATTCTTTACATCCAGCTGGAAAATCGGCCAATCTTTATTGACCGCCACAGAGAGAAGAACCCGTATAGTGCTGAGACGAGCCACGGGAGAGAAGGTGTCAAAGTAATCAACCCCATAGGTCTGAGTAAAGCCCTTAGCAACAAGGCGAGCTTTATAACGGTCCACCGTGCCATCCGGGGAAAATTTCACCACAAAGACCCAGCGACAGCCAACAACATCAGTGCTGAAGGGAGGAGGAACAAGAGTCCAGGTACCCCGCTCTGTTAGGGTGGCCATTTCCTCATCCATGGCCATCTTCCAGTGAGGAATAGCAAGGGCCTCCTGGTAGGAGCGGGGCGTGGCAGTGGCGGAGATAGCTAGAGCAAAGGCCCTGCGAGAAGGGGTAAGACGATCATATGAAACAACAGCAGTAAGAGGGTGTTGGGTACACGTCCGCACCCCTTTGCGAAGAGCTATAGGAAGATCCAGGTCAGCAGGTTCCTCGGCATCCGGAGCATCCGTGGCAGAGAGAGCTGGCCCGGGAGTAGAGAGCGACGGCGGCGGAGATGCGGGAGATGGAGGTGGAGAAGAGGGAGAGAGAGGTGGAACAAGAGGAGTGGACGAGGGCGGAGTAGGGGTGAATATCGTAGTGGGAGTCGAGGAAATAAAGGGAACAACAGGAGAATCAGAGGCTGGAAGAAGAGGAGGGGAGTCATCCGAGAAGTAGGAGGTATTCTCGAAGAAGGTGACGTCAGCAGAAACGAACTGCTTACGAAGGATGGGATCAAAGCAACAATAACCTTTCTGAGTGGTGGAGTACCCCAGAAAGATACATTTGGTGGAGCGAGGAGATAGCTTATCACGAGTGGCAGAAGGGGCATGCACAAAGGCAGTGCATCCAAATATTTGGAGAGGGAGATGAAACGGCTCCTTGCCCGGATACAAAATGGAGAAAGGGGTTTTTCCGTGGAGAACGGTGGAGGGAATGCGATTGATGAAGTAACAGGCAAGGAGAACAGCATAGCCCCAATAGGAGCGAGGAACATGCATCTGAGTCATCAAGGAGCGAGCGACATCAAGAAGGTGACGGTTTTTGCGTTCTGCCACACCATTTTGTTGTGAAGTATAGACACAACTCGTTTGATGAATAATCCCATTTTGCATGCAGAAGGCAGAAAGGTCATGACTGATATATTCTTTGGCATTATCAGAGCGAAGAACTTTAATGGAAACATCAAACTGAGTTTTGATCATGAGATAGAATGACGTCCATACAGAGAATAATTCGGAGCGATCTTTTAACAGATACACCCACGTACAACGAGAGAAATCATCAATGAATGTGACAAAATATGAACTACCCCGACCAACGGTAAGGGTAGGAGAAGGACCCCAAATATCGGAGTGGATGAGATCGAACGGACGGGTGGATCCACGAATGTGCTTTGGAGGGAAGGAGGAGCGGTGATGCTTGCCAAGCTGACAAGCTTCACAGTTGAGCGGTGGACTTTGTGGAGGAAGGTGGGGCAGAAGTTGACGAAGAAGATGAGGAGGAGCATGACCAAGGCGGAGATGCCATTGGAGAAGATCTGTGGAGGTGGAGGAGAAGGTGGAGAAAGCGGAAATGTTGTCCAGAAAGTATAGGCCGCCACTCTCAGTCCCAGTAGCAATCGTCCGTTGGGAGTCCGGATCCTGAAAAGAGCAAGTAGTAGAAGTAAAAGTAACAGAACATTGTAATTGCTTGCATAGAGAGGTAACAGATAATAAGTTGCACGGGAACTTGGGCACGTAGAGAGTATCCTCCAAGCGAAGAGACGGAGTGACATGAACTATCCCCGTCCCATGAACCGATGATGAAGAGCCGTCAGCGAGAGTAACAGGGGGAAACCGACCATGTGTTTCTAGGAGAGAAAAACACTGGGGATTGCCGGTCATATGATTAGTAGCACCGGTGTCGATCAACCATTTTCCTTGAGTAACAACGTGGGCACTACCAGAAGACGTGACCACCGAGGCGAACGGCTCTGAGGAGTATATGGAAGCCATGAAGGGAGGAACAAAAGAACTCGCCTTAGGCCGCCTAAACAAGCCGCGCGGTTAGGAAAGCACAAGCCGCGCGACTTAGCAGGAGGTCGCAGCGACTAACAAGCAGGAGCGGCTAAAGGAAGAGCCGCACAGAGGAGAACAAGCCGCGCGACTTAGAGAGAGGTCGCGGGGACAAGAGAGAGAGCGGCAAAGAAAGAAGGGCAAAGAGGCCGCCTAAACAAGGAAGAACTTGCGCGAACAGAGAGAAAACGCAGTGGTAAGAAGAAAGAGATCTGCTGCGCAAACAACAGGAAGCCACGCGGTTAGGAAACTATCCGCGCGGATAGGAAGAAGAAGTTCTGCAGCGGTCACGATGTCAGACACCAGCGGCCAGAAAAACCACGACCAAGCCGCAGAAGCAAACAGAGGGAGAGAAGTCGGGCGGCTAGCAGACAGACCGCGCGAACAGAAGGGGAGGATATCGGGAGGCAAAAGGCGAACAAGGCAAAAAGGGCCGCGGAGACAGGTCGCGGCGACTAGAGAAGAGAGGGAGGAAGCGGCGACTAGAACAGGTCGCAAGAAAGAAGCAAGCAACAGAAACAGGCCGCGCGAACAGGGCGCAAGCAAACAGGCGGAAGAAACAAGCCGCGGGAAACAGGCCGCGAGAGGAAGGGGCAAGCCGTGCGGACAGGACGCAAGCCGCGAGAACAGGTCGCGACAAGAAAGGGAAGCCGCGCGGACAGGGCGCACAGAATCAGGAGGAGAAGGTCGATCCCTCTGATACCATGTGAGAAACGAACAGAAACAAACCGGAAGTAGTATAACTGAAACTTTATTATCGGAAAAAGGTATCTATTACAAAGGTATGCCCTCCCTTATATAGAATGGAGGAGAGAAGAGAGAATACAAATAAGAGATGTGGGACTAAAAATTTACAGGACTAAGCGGACTATACAGATCAAACCGCACAGGCCGCGCGGTTAGACAGAAGGGCTAACCGCACGGCTACCACCAGAGAGAGAGAGAGACCGCCAGGGGAGACCGCACAGGCCGCGCGGTTAGACAGAAGGGCTAACCGCACGGCTACCACCAGACAGCAACAGCACAGCAACCAAACCGCTGAGGGAGACCGCCAGACCGCGCGGTCTCCAACTCGCCAAGACAGACCGCCCGGTCACACTTCAACACTTAGATATCTTATCATGTAAACCTGTTTTGCAGAGCAGAGCTTTTCCCATAATGTCTGCTTGGAACTTTCCTCTGTTATTCATCTCTTTTCTCAACACAAAACCAGTGGAATGCTTGGAAAGTCCACACCACTTCAGTGTTGTCTTGACATCATTCTGAAATAAGTCTGTATCTTCATCGGACTCATTTACCTCGGGTAGACGCAACGCCTTGCATAATCTCTTGGGAGTGATCTTAATCTTCTTCCCACAGATTGAGGATTTGATTTTGGTTGAAGATGAGTACATTATGCCATTTGAGTAAAGTTCCAGAACTTCTCTCTTCCAAATTGTAGAAAATGGACAAAAGAGGTAAATAAACCGTAAACATTATTGCTCTAAAAAGATAAAAATTACAAAGGTATGCCCCTTATTTATAGAAACTGGGGGAGGAGAGAGAGATTTACAACAAACGATGTGGGACTAAACACAAGCCGTGCGGCTTATGCGGTTTAACATGACCAAACCGCCAACTATACAAGAAATAAAACAACTAACTACAAAGCCGCAATCTCCCAGAGTCAGCCTCTTGAACTGACCTCTAGACCACCTGCTGCAAGTTGTCGGACTACAACCACGGTCAAATCGTTGTGGCTTCAAGCAGACCGCAACACTTTGCCAGACTATTGCGGCTTCAAGCAGACCGATGCGGCTTCTCTTCGCCTGACCGCAAGACTGCTGGAACAAATAGACCGCTGCGGTTAGAGACCAGGCCGCCCGAACACTCCAAACTTTAACACTCCCCCTCAATCTGGACCATATATATCGACCATGCCCAGCTTGCTACAGACCTCCTCAGATGGAGTAACCGGTTTGGTGAAGAAGTCAGCTAGTTCTTTTTCTGATGTAACAAAAGGAGTGCAAACCTGGTTCTTCAAAATCTCCTCTTTAATGAAATAGCAATCAACCTCAATATTCTTTGTTCTCTCATAAAAGACAGGATTCCTTGAAATATAAATGATGGTTTTGTTATCACAAAATATAGGAAGAGGATGGTCATAGACTTCTCCCAAGTCAAGCATAAGCGCTCGTAGCCATTTTAACTCGCAGGTAGTTGAGGTCATGCTCCTATATTCTGCTTCAGCACTTGATCTTGAAACCACTGTCTGCTTCTTGCTTTTCCAGCTAACCAGGTTTCCTCCTACAAAAGTGCAAAAACCTGATGTAGACTTTCTATCTTCCTTGTCATCAGCATAGCTGACATCAGAATATGCTTCAATCTTCAGATGACCATTCTTCTGAAACAATAAGCCCTTTTCTGGAGACCCTTTCACATACTCCAAAATTTTCATGGCAGAGCGTAGATGACACTCTTTAGGACTTTGCATAAACTGACTAACCTTCCCAACTGCATAACAGATATTCGGTCGAGTAACAATAAGATATATAAGTTTGCCTACAAGTCGCCTGTATACAGTGAAATATGGGAGAAGAGGAAAATCATCAGTCCAGCATTTATCATCACCAACATCCATCGGGAAACGAGCAGGTTACGTGTCAAGAAGACCTATCTCCTTTAGGAGATCTAGCACATACTTCCGCTGTGAAAGAACCACCGAGGTCCTCTTTCGTGAAATCTCAATTCCCAGGAAGTACTTGGGCGGTCCCATATCCTTAGTGACAAAATGTTGTCAAAGATGTTGTTTGGATAGATCAACGCCCTCCTTATCATCACTAGTCAAAAGAATATCATCAGCGTAGACAGTAAGAACGACATGGCCTTTAGTAGTCTTGCGTTTAAACAAAGAACTATCAGCAGAGCTTCGACTGAACCCAATAAGAGAAACAACTACACTAAACTTTTCAAACCAGGCTTGTGGACTCTGCTTTAAACCATAAATCGCCTTCCGAAGCTTGCACACCTGAGACTCCCCCTGAGCAACATACCCAAGAGGTTGCTCTATATATACCACCTCTTGCAAATCTCCATAAAGGAAGGCATTCTTAACATCCAACTGAGACATTTCCCAGTCTCTATTAACATCCACAAAGAAGAGAATATGGATAGTGCTGATGCGAGCAACAGGAGATAAAGTATCGAAGAAATCCACCTCATATGTCTGAGTAAACCCTTTGGCAACAAGTCGTGCCTTATACCGTTCAATAGAGCCATCTGGAAGATACTTAACTACAAAGACCCACCGACATCCAACCACATCAACGCCCAGAGGTGGTGGAACAAGAGTCCAAGTCCCTCTCTCAGTTAACGTGCTCATTTCTTCATCCATAGCATCCTTCCACTGAGGAAGGGCAAGAGCTTCGTGATACGTTTTCGGAATGGCAGTAGAAGAAATAGCAAGAGCAAAATGCTTGGCAGTTGGGGAAAGCTGAGCATAGGAGACCACCGCACCAATCGGATGTTGAGTACATTGGTGAACGCCCTTTCGCAGGGCAATTGGAAGATCGAGGTCACTGCTGACTGTAGGAGGCAATGTACTGGTAGAAGACGGAAGAGGCTCCGAAACAGGCACAGAGGGTTCCAAGGGTAACCCATCAGGCTCCCGAGAAAGAGATGGAGAAACAGGAGGAGATGCTAAAAGAACCGGCCCTTGCGGAGGTGCCGAGAAAATAGGAAGGGAAGGAGAAGTATCGACAGGTACGAGAGAAGAAGGAGAGGAGAAATATGGATTATCTTCAAAGAAGGTAACATATGCGGAAACATACTGTTTGCGCAGGAGAGGATCAATACATCGATACCCTTTTTGAGTAGGACAATAGCCAAGTAATATGCATTTAACTGATCGAGGAGAAAGTTTGTCCCGTCTAGGAGAAGGGACGTGAACAAAGGCAGTACGGGCAAAGGTTTTAAGGGGCAAAGGAAATGGTTCGACCTCTGGATATAAGACTGAAAAAGAAGCCTTGCCCTGAATAACAGATGAGGGAATACGGTTAATGAGATAGCAAGAAAGAAGAACCGCATGACCCCAATAAGACCGAGGGACATTCATTTGCAAAGAAAGACTCCGAGCAATATCTAGAAGATGACGATTCTTGCGTTCAGCAATGTCATTCTGTTGAGAGGTATATGGACAACTTGTTTGATGAATCAAATACTTGTCCACACAAAATGAAGAGAACTGATGGATGACATATTCTTTGGCATTATCAGTACGAAGAATCTGAATGGGCACAATAAACTGTGTGAAGATCTCATGATAAAAAGCAGTGAATACAGACAACAGTTCAGAACGATCCTTCAAGAGATACAACCAAGTGCATCTGGAGAAATCATCCATAAATGAGACAAAGTACAAGCTTCCGCGACCAACAGAAGTAACCGGAGAAGGACCCCAGATGTCAGAGTGAACAAGCTCAAAAGGACGCGAAGAACAACGGCTCGTTCGAGCTGGGAAAGAAGAGCGATGATGTTTGCCCAACTCATATGCTTCACAGTTCAAAGGAACATCGTCGAAAGGAAGGTCTGGAAAAAGTTGATGAAGGAGGATGACTAATTCGACGATGCCACAACTGAACTGAGGAAGAAGCAGAAAGAGCAACAACATTGTCAAGATAAAACAGGCCACCACAAGCAGTACCAGTAGCAATCATAGCCTTAGAAACAGAATCAGAGAAAGAACAAGTGGTGCTAAAAGTAACTATGCAACGTAACTGGGTGCAAAGAGCATGAACAGATAGTAAATTGCATGGGAAAGTAGGGACATAAAGAGTGTCCTCTAATAACAAAGATGAAGAGAGATGCACAATGCCAATACCATGCACAGGCACAGAGGTCCCATCAGCAACAACAACAGGAGATAACCTGTTTGTCTCAAGCAAAGAGGAAAACAAACGAGAGTTTCCAGTCATGTAACAAGTGACGCCAGAGTCAATAAGCCATTTATTAGAGGAGACTGCAAGAGCACGAGTAGTAGAAGAGAGAAGGGAATTCATTTGAAAGAAGAAGCCGGAAAGCAGGTAAACAAACCACTCAGGGAGAAACTAGTCGGCACAAACAATGAAGAAGAAAGAGAGACCAAGGAAACCGCCCGGTCAAAGATACACAAACCAGCGGCTAGAAGAAGCCGCGACCAGAAGGGCGGGAAGAGAGGAAGCAACCGGAAGAAACCGGACCAAGCGGCGGAAACCACAACGGGTAAAGAAACGCCAGCGAGAAATGAGAAGAGGAGAAGCACGCGGACAAGGAAAAACAAGCCGCCCGGTCGCAGTGTCAACACACCAGCAGCAAAAAGGTTGCGACCGAAAGGCGTAAAAGCCGTGCAAGAAGAAAGAAGAGACAGAGACCGCGCGAACACGGCGCAAACCGCGCGAACATAAAGAAAGAAGCCGCACAGTGTAAAAAAGACAAAACGATCAAGAACAGGTTGCAGAAGGAGACGGAGACCGCACGGTCACGGTGTCAACACACCAGCGGCAAGGAACAAGTCCGGCCAAAATGTGGACTCACACCAAAGAAGAGACAAGTGACTAGCAAAGAAGCAGCAAGAAGAGAAAAGAGCACGAGGCCGCCCGGTCAAGGCGAAAACACACCAGCGGCAAGGAAGAAACCACGACCAAAGGCGAAACTCGCAATAGAGAAGAGAAAACGCGGGAAGAGAAACCACACGGTTAGCAAGGGAAGCCGGGCGAATAGAAAGGCCCGGGAGGAAGCAAGACGCAAGCACCGGGTTAAGCAAGGGAGGGAAGGGAAAAGAAAGAAGCCGGACAAACCGGACCAAGCCGGTGGAAGAGGCCGCGCGATTAGAGCAACAAACCGTGATCTTCTTGAAGCAAAGGATTGGTTTGCTCTGATACCATGTAGAAAATGGACAAAAGAGGTAAAAAAACTGCAAACTTTATTGCTCTAAAAAGATAAAGATTACAAAGGTATGCCCACTTATTTATAGAAACTGGGGAGGAGAGTGAGATTTACAACAAACGATGTGGGACTAAATACAAGTCGTGCGGCTTATGCGGTTTGCCATGACCAAACCGCCAACTATACAAGAAATAAAACAACTAACTACAAAGCCACAATCCCCCAGAGTCAACCTCTCGAACTGATCGCTTGACCTCCTGCCGCAAGTTGTCGGACTACAACCATGGTCAGACCGTCGCGGCTTCAAGCAGACCGCAACACTTTGCCAGACCGCTGCGACTTCAAGAAGACCGCTGCAGCTTCTCTTCGCCAGACTGCCAGACCGCAAGACTGCTGGAACAAAAAGACCGATGCGGTTCGAGACTAGGCCGCCCGAACACTCCAAACTATAACACAAATCAAGGCTGGCTCGGACAGGACGAAGCTTAAGTCAGCGGCCCCCAGTAAGTGCAGAACTTACATTACCTCCTCAGGATCATCCATGAAACCATTTCGAACCAGCTTGGACCCCTTAAACAAGAAATCCATTCCTTTTTGAGCCATTGATTTGCTGATTTTCTGAAGAATTGACGATCTTTCATCGCAGAGAGATAGTAGTTCGCAAAGGGCCAGGAATAGTGTTTCTTATTCTAAGCACACTTAGGTCTATTTATACTTGCCTATAAGTACAGAATGTGGAGAGGCGCGTACTTTTTGTTATGATCATGAAGTGATCAACGACTGTGATTAATCCTAAAAGTTAGTCGTGAAAGTGAGGATAGATACAACTCTAGAGGGGGGTGAATAGAGTATTCAAAAATTATGACACCCTACTCAACTCCCTTAGAGTTAATTTACGGAATGAGTTTATAGATATTTGAAACCCTAGAGCATAACATAAAGTGAAGTGCAATAGAGAAAGCTAACTGTAATTACAGTTGAGCTTTGGTCCTATCACAACAACTAGCAATCCTAGTTATTTCTACTCACAGCCACAGTGCAATAAATTAAATAAAGCAACACAGACGACACAAGAAGTTTATAGTGGTTCCCTCTAAATAGGTACGTCCACTCTTCTACCACCCTGATAGGAATCCACTACAGGTTTTTGTTCAGGTGCCCTGCCACCAACTGATCTGCTTCAGGTAGATCAAGTAGACCCTTTGAGCTTTTGATCAGGAGCTCAAAATCCAACACAGGTTTTTGATCAGGTGCCCTGCCACCAAGATTCACTTTTGAAGGGAGTAATAACCCTTTATACAGGAGGTTGAGAGAGTTAAGGTTTCTTCTCTATTATTAAAACAGATTAGAGAAGGCTAGTGGATTGCACAGAGCTAGAATGCTCTAAAGAATCAAGGCTCCCCCTGGCTTAGAGAATATCCAGGAAGAAGTCTTGCTTCAGGGTGCAGAAACTCTTCTGAACCTGAGACAAAGAACTGTCTTGGAGTTCTGAAGGAGAAGCTTGATGAAGAATCTTGATTTGTAATAGGTTGTTCTTCTTTAATCAGCTTCCTTTCTTCTTCTTCTTCTTCTTCTTCTTCTAGGCACTGAGTAAATGATCCTGTAAGCAGGATGGACTCAGTGTTGAAGAAAAATGTTGAAGAGGGATGATCTTCTCAGTTGAATGTATCAATGACTGAGAGCTGTAACTCTTCTTGCTTTTTAATCTGTATATCTTGTGTCTCTTGTTATTGTGCATCATTTCTTCTTTCAAAAGAAGCTCTTTATATATGGGCCTTTGCAACGGCTCTAAACTTGGTTTGAATTTTGTCTTCTTCTGAGATCTGCAATCTGGGCTGCAAAAAGCATAAAGCAAAAACATATCTTGTAGGCAGACATGCTATAAGGGCATAAAGCTTTCTAAGAAGTTGTAAAACCAATCTGATAACAAGAGTACTAAAGAAAGTCACATCAGACTAAACTCTTTACGGCCAAAGAAGACTTTTTGAGTCTAACGGCTATAAAGGACAGCATGGCAGATAAAGCAGACAGATATTTCAACTAATAAGACAAAGAACTTTGTCAGATAAGGCATGACTTATGCACAAAGGATGAAGCAAAGATTGCCTTGAGATATATGCACAAAATCAATGAAATAATCTTTAATAAAATATGCCAGATAAATAGGAATTAAATCATAGAATAGAAGGAGTACAAAATTACTGAAGACAGACAGAAGAACGTCGAACGACCTTCGGAGATCGTCGACCGAAGCACAGAGATCGTCGACCTATCAGAACAGATAGTCGAACGACACAGATAGTCGAACTATCAAAGAAGATAGTCGACCTATCAGAATAGATAGTCGAGCTATCAGATAGTCGACCTATCAAGACAGATAGTCGAGCTATCAAGCAAAACAGATAGTCGACCTATCAAACAGATAGTCGAACTATCAAACACAACAGATAGTCGACCTATCAAACAGATAGTCGAACTATCAAAGAAGACAGATAGTCGACCTATCAAATAGATAGTCGAACTATCAAAGAAGACAAATAGTCGACCTATCAAACAGATAGTCGAACTATCAAAGAAGACAGATAGTCGACCTATCAAACAGATAGTTGAGCTATCAAATAGTTGAACTATCCAAGCAGATAGTCGAACTATCAAACAGATCAGATAGTTGACCTATCAAACAGATAGTCGAACTATCAGATAGTTGAATTATCCAAGCAGATAGTTGAACTATCAAGAAATCTGTCTGGTCAAAAGAAGTCGAGCGGGGTTCGACGATCGATGAGGCAGATACCACAGAGCGTCGAGCTAACAAGAGTTGAACTAACTCAGAGATAGACGATCTGCTGACTGACGATAGTCGACCAACTGATAGACGATCGTCGAACAGTTGATCGACGATAGTCGAGCGGCGTTCGACCATAGTCGAACCAAAAACAACTTAACCAAATTTTCATCTGGATAAGTGACAACTCTACAACTAGAGCAATCTAACTAAACAACGAACTTTTTACCATAGATAAATCTTGGGTCAAGAGACTAAAAGAGAAGACTGAACTCAAATCCAATCTAGGGTACCAACAAGCCGCAAATAGACAATCCTTGGCATATGTGTTGAGCGAACTCGACGCACTCAACGCTCTCGACGCTTGTAGTTATCTCAACCCACTCGATGTCTGAGTACCTAGACTCAGCGCACTCGACGCCTGACTTGTCTCAGCGCACTCGATGCCTGGACACTTAGTCAATTTCTTCTTTATTATCCTGCAGGGATTAACACTACCTACAACAGGAATATATGAATTATTACTGAAGCTAGACTAAGTTCAACATACCCAGTTCAAATTTGAAGGTATTGAACTTGGCTTCATCTAGTGGCTTAATGAAGATATCAGCTACTTGCTTGTCTGTATGGACAAATTCAATACTTATGTCTTCACATTCCACATGCTCTCTAATGAAGTGATACCTAATCTATATGTGCTTAATCCAATTGTAAGACACGGGATTCCTAGCAATAGAGATAGCACTAGTAGAGTCACAGAACATAGGAGTTCTACTTATCTTAAGATTATAGTCCTGGAGCTGATGTTGGATCCACAGCAACTGTACACAGCAACTTCCAGCAGATATGTATTCTGACTCTACAGTTGAGATTGTAACACTTGTTTGTTTTTTACTGCTCCAAGATACAAGCCTTCTTACTAAAAATTGATAGGATCTAGATGTGTTTTTCCTATCTTCTCTGAAGCCTGCAGAATCTACATTTGAATACCCTATTAGTTAAAAATCACTATTCCTAGGGTATTATAGGTCAAGATCAGGTGTGCCCTTGTGATATCTCAGAATCCTTTTAGCTGCAGAATAGTGAGGCTCCTTAGGGCAAGCCTGGTATCTAGCACAAACACATGTAGCATATATGATGTCTAGCCTACTAGCAGTAAGGTAGAGGAGGGAGCCAATTATGCCTCTGTATAAGGTTTCATCAACAGATTTCTCAATCTCATCCTTGTCCAATGACACATTTGACCCCATAAGAGTTTTCATTTTGGAGACACTCTCCATTCCAAACTTTTGAATTAACTCCCTGGTGAACTTTGACTGTGAGATGGATAATCCATTCTCAGACCGTCGTACTTGGAGGCCCAAGAAGTACTTGAGCTCACCCATACTGCTCATTTCAAATTTTCCCTGCATATGTTTAGCAAACTTCTTGCAGAGGTTATCATCTGTAGCCCAAAGATTATGTCATCTACATAAATCTTGACTAGGATGATTTTGCCCTTGACTTCCTTTAGGAATAATTTCTTGTCTATATTTCTCCTTGAGAATTTGTTCTCAATGAGAAAACTAGACAGGGTCTCATATCATGCCCTAGGGGCTTGCTTCAACCCATACAATGTTTTCCTAAGCTTATAAACATAATCAGGCGAGTTAAAATTGACCAAACTTGAGAGTTGCTCAACATAGACCTCTTCTCTTAGGTCACCATTAAGGAAAGCTGAGTTGACATCCATTTGGTAGACCTTAAATCCCTTGTGTGCAGCATATGCAAGGAATAGTCTAATGTCTTCCAATCTAGCTACTGGAGCAAAAGTTTGATCAAAATCAATACCTTCTTCTTGTCTATATCCTTTGGCTACCAGTCTAGCTTTATTCTTTACTATAACACCATTTTCATCAAGTTTATTCCTGTAGATTTACTTAATTCCAATGATGTTATGTCCTTGTGATCTGCGAACCAACTTCCAGACCTTGAATCTCTTGAACTGGTTCAGTTCCTCTTGCATAGCCACAATCCAAAATAGATCAATGTTGGTATCTTCAAACCTTTTAGGTTCCACCTAAGACAGGAAGCTGGAGTACATTGCAATGTTCAGGCTTCTGCTCCTTGTTGTAACCCCTTGGTTAGCATCACCAATTATCTTATCTTTGGGATGATCCCTCAAGTGTCTGACTGCTGAAGGCATTCTTACTTCAGCATCAAGAACTTATTGGCTGGATCTTGCTGATCTTCATCCATATCAAGAGCACTTTGATCTCTTTTTGGAATGCATACTCCATCATCTTCTTCTAGGGTAGTTGGGGAACTGTCCTTGATGTTTAGTTTGTCCATATTCATTTCTACACTTGTAGATCTAGAGGAGTTGGGCAGCTCACTGTTAATCATTGATGACTCTGAAAGAGAGGGGATAAGATACTTACTATTCTAGAGGGGGGGGGGGTGAATAGAGTATTCAAAAATGAAGAGACTCTAAACACTTCTCTTGAGCTATTTGCGAAATATAAAAAATAAAAGCTTTAAACTAAAAACCTAACAGAGTGAGTGAATATCAAAGGATGCTAACTAAAGTTTCAGTCAAGCATAAGTCCTAACACAGCAACTAGCAACCTAGTTATATCAATCACAGCCACAGAGCATAAATTAAATGAGCAACTAGACAATACAAGAACTTTATAGTGGTTCCCCAATTGGGTACATCCACTCTTCTACCACCCTGGTAGGAATCCACTACAGGTTTTTGATCAGGTGCCCTGCCACCACAAGATCTTATTCAGGTAGATCTAGAAACCCTTAAGGCTTTTGATCAGGTGCCTAAGAACCAAACACACGGGTTTTTGATCAGGTGCCCTGCCACCAATGGTTCACTTTTGAAGGGAGTAATAACCCTTTTACAGGAGGTTAAAGAATAAAGTTAGAGTGTCTTCTCTGTGTTTAGAGAAGCTAGTGGATTGCTCTGAATTATTCAAAGCTCCCCCTGGCTTAGAGAATGTCAAGGAAAAAGCTTTGCTTCAGGGTGTAGGAACTCCAAATTGCTTTGAACAGCTTTCTGAAACAACTACGAAGAAGACTCTGAATATTGAGTGAATGTTCTTCTTTAGGAGCTTTTTGCAATCTGGGATGTTCTTCTTCTTGAAAGCTTGAGCATTGAGAGTTTATTTCCCGAAGACAGGATGCACTCAGGGAGAAGAAGAGCTTTTTCTTTTTCACTTGAGAATACTGGTTCTATGTCTGTTGAGAATTGTATTGAGTTGTTGTGTATGTTTTCAACGATCTACACTACTAATATAGAACCTTCTCTCTTATTTTTGAATAATGTCTCGAGCCCTGCACTAAAAGATCTTTCCAAATAATACAATAAAATAAATAAAGAAAGCTGCGCTAGAAATCTTCTCTGTCATTCCCAAAAAGGAATTAAGGATATTAAAATATCCTATCAAATTGACTTTATAAATTGGCACAGGAAGCAAGGCATAACGGCTATAATACAGCTGTTAGAAAACACGATTACGAATGAGGAAATAAAACATTATCTTAATAGAGAAGAATACAAGAAATAGCGTACAGAAATTGTCGACCAGAGAACGGAGATCGTCGATCTGAGCAAGCAGATCGTCGACTTGAAGAAAAACTTTCTTCACAGAAAACGTCGACCAGGGCAACACGATCGTCGATCTGATCAGGCAGATCGTCGATCCTACTTAAGAGTTCATATAACTCTGAAATCGTCGATCTTCAATCGAAGATCGTCGAGCGACGATCGACTATCATCGAGCACAAAAATACTTAGCCAAAAATTATAACAATCCAATCCAAACAAACTATCCTATGGATAGACTAACCTTTTGGTCTAACCATTGACCATAGATAAATCTTGGGTCAAAAAAGCCTAAAAGAGATGACAAAGCCCAAATCAAAACTAGGGAACCAACAATCTCCCCCTATTTGGGTGATGTCACTCAAACAAAATAAATCTAATACAGATAGATATAATCAGCATATAAACAAACAACACAGAGAAAGGTCTTGTTGCAAAGACCTGGAGTGACACTGAGGAAGACTCATATTCCTCCAGCTCCAGTGAAGATGATGAAGAAGATAAGAAAGCTAAAGAGATTTGCCTCATGGCAATCGATGCCTGGAGCAGTTATTCAGCTGCAGAGATAACTGAAGATGAGGAGGATGAGTTATCTGATGAAGACCAGGTAATAACATCTTATGATTTTACTTCAAATGATTTTAAGCATGAATTCAAAACTCTGTGTTTAGATTTACTTAGCTCAGAAAAGGAGATAAAATTGCTTAGAGAGAAACTAGCTGCAACAGAATCCTTAACTAGTGAAAACATTAGATTAGAATCAGAACTCACTAGATCATCTGAGGAAATTAAGTTTCTTAAACTAGAACTAGCCAAAGCTAAGAGATTAGAACATTCACTTAATGGTAGGAGCCTTAAGTTGCTAGAAATCACTAGCACTGCCAACACTAGGACAGATAACAACAAGTTAGGCTTAGGTGCCTCCTCTAGTGAACCCCCATTGCTCCTTAAATATAATCTATCTACACCAGTAAAGTTTGTTTCTGAAAAGGGAATACAGAATACTGAGGTTTTCCAGAAAGCCAAGAAAATGCTAAATACAATTAAGAGAAACAAAAGAAAACAGAAGTTTATAGAAATACAAAAATCGTCGAACGCCCATCGACGATCGCCGCACCCATCGTCGAACGACAATCGACGATCTCTGAACTCACCTGCTGGGAACAATTACTCAGCAATGAGGGATTGACGATCTCAGCTTGAGTCGTCGAACAGAGATCGACGATCGTGGAACCCAGAATTCTATTCTGTGAACCAAGATCGATGATATTGGTACCGATCGTCGACCATCGATCGACGATCAGAACTAAATTCTCAAAATTACAACAATGCTTACATGAATAATAAGTTTAATAGCAAACCTAGGTCTGCTAATCTATCTTCAGATTGGATTATCCCACCTAGGAGATCTCACCCCCTAGGATATCATCCTCAACCTGCATATTCTTTCATTTCTAGTTTCTCTTATGTGAAGAACAAGGGACCCAAGGTTACCTGGGTCCACAATGTTTAATTTATATTGTTGCAGGTGAAGACCTATCCTATCACTCAGGACAAGTGGTATTTGGATAGTGGATGCTCCAAGCATATGACAGAAAATAAAGATAATCTTTCAAGCTTCAAAGCCAAGTTCGGACCAAAGGTGGTCTTTGGTGATTCCAGCTTTGGTCAGACTGAAGGATATGGCAAATTCACCTTAAGATCAGTGACTTTCAAGAAGGTAGCATATGTCACAGGACTAAAGCACAATCTCATTTCAGTAAGTCAGCTCTGTGATGCTGGCTACCAGGTTTTGTTTTCTAATACTCTATGCAATATTACTTTGAACAATGAAATTGTGTTGGTAGGTATTAGACAAGGTAATATATATCTTATAGATTTTAATTCCACTTCTTCTGAAATTTGTTTATTTAATGAAGTGAGTAGTAATAATACTTTGTGGTTAAGAAGGCTAGGTCATGTTAACCTTAAAAATATATCTAGGTTATCCAAATACAACCTTGTCAGAGGTTTGCCCTCTTGCCCCTACAAGAAGGAAGGCCTATGCAAGGCTTGTCAGCTAGGCAAGCAAACCAAAAATAGTTTCAAAGCTGTAAATAAAAGTGATTCACCTAGAATTCTGTACCTATTGCACTTGGACCTTTTTGGTCCAATAGCTGTACAAAGTCTAGGAGGGAAATTTGTTACCCTAGTGATTGTAGATGATTACTCCAGATTCACTTGGGTGTTCTTCTTGAGAACTAAATCTGATAACTTTAAAGTTCTTACAGACTTTCTACATTGTATAAAGATTGAGTTCAATACTCACATTGCCCTAATCAGAAGTGATCATGGGACAGAGTTTGATTCTCTTCTTATGCAAGAATTCTGTGAGAAAGAAGGAATCAGACACAGTTTCTCTGCTCCTAGGACTCCTCAACAAAATGGGGTAGTTGAAAGGAAAAACAGAATCCTGATTGAAGCTGCTAGAACATTGTTAGCAGATGCTAACATGCCTCTACCCTTCTGGGCAGAAGCAGTTAGCACAGCTAATTATGTGCTGAACAGGAGTCTGATACATAAACTAAAGGGGAAGACTCCTAATGAATTACTTAAAGGAAAGAAACCTAAAATAGATTATTTTAGAATCTTTGGATGTGTAGTCTATATCCACAATAATAAAAAAGAATATATTAGAAAGTTTGAAGCAAAGGCTTCAATGGGAATCTTTCTAGGATATTCCCAAGTAAGCAAAGCTTATAGGGTATTTAATAAATCCACCCTAAAAATTGAAGAATCAGTGCATGTGTCCTTTGATGAAACAAAAATGTTTTACAGAGAGAAGGAAACTTCCTCCAGCAACTCTTTGCAGGTATCTGACTTATGCAAGAACTTGGATAAGCTGAAACTCACACAGGAGATTCAATCTAAATCAACACCTCAGACAGTTGACTCAGAAAGTGATAAAGATCAGACAGAAGTAATTGCAAATGTACCAACAGCCAATCTAATTCCACCAGAGGAATTGATTCCAACTGCTGTAGAAGATCACATTCCACCACCTGATTATGTCACACTTAGAGATTGTTTACCCGAAAGACCGCTATCCTTGTTCTCCCTGAGCCAAAGGGTCGTTTCTTAACTGCGTACCCGAGTTGTCGTAGCAGTCTGCAAGCTGTTCTTTCCGTCCAAAGTCCATCGGTCTTTTTATTCAAGACCGTGTAACCGTGCGGTTAAGAGCTTGCTCTTTTTTCTCCGGCTGCGCATCCCGTCACCGCTGCCCGCTCTCCTGTCCCCCGGGCAGCCGGTGATTCTAGCGCCTGCCCGCTCGGGCAGGCCCCGAGCCTATAAATAGGCATGAACAGTACTCTCTAGGCATCGTGAATCGAATCCTCAAGCTCGTCGTCTATGGCAGCGGTCTCGATCCATTTGCCGAGCGGGTTACTGTCCGATCGGGTATCTTTGGTTCTCCAGCGACCAAAAGACATTCTCGGTATGAACATTGAACACACGACCTTCAGATTCGAGTTGTCCGTGAATCCCAGCGGTCTCGATATGTCGGACAGGCGATCCCCTCTGCACTCTCATTCTCGTCGTTCACACCGCGCGGGTTCTTCAGAGGAATCCCTTTGGAGGGCGCTCGAACAATCTCGCCGGGAAATGGAGCAAGATAGGTGGGAAACCGGCAAACGCCTCAACACGATCGGCCAAACCCTAGCTGCTCTTAACCAGCGGTTGCCGATGCCTCCAGCCGCAGAACCCACAGAACCCGTGATCTTTCCAACCCCCGCGGCCTATCAGCCCGCTTCCCAGCAATTTCAGACCGCCGCGCAACCACAGCCCCGGGAAGCCGAACGAGGTCCCTTCATGGGTTATTTCTAAGATACCGCTCAAGCAGGCCCGGCTAGGCGGCTAGGATTCGAAGAAGATCGCCAGCCCGGTGTACCCGTTAATTTCCCATATCTTAACCACGCCTCACCTTCAACCCCAGTCGAGATGGAGGACCCGTCTCCATTTATCGCGCGGATAAGGCGGGAGCCCGCACCAAACAATTTCAGAGAACCTCGTTTACCTTCTTATACCGACGCGTCCGACCCGGTTACGCACCTGCAGGCATTCGAAGATGCTGTGGCCCTTAGATGCCTAACGGATGCATTAAAGTATAAGTTGCTGGTGACGACTTTTGACGGGCAGGCTCGAGAGTTGTTTCATGAGCTTCATCCTCGCTTGGTTAATTCTTTCGCCGGGCTCTGCCAAGAACTTTTGTTAAGGTTCTCAACCTCCAGAAAAAGGAAAAGTGGTCCTGCGGCTCTTTTCAAAATTATACAGAGGGAGGGCGAAAGCGTGGCACGATTTATAGATCGTTTTCAAAGGGAAATTCTTGAAGTAGAGAATGTAGACCCAGACTATTACAAGGTCGCCCTGATCAATGGCCTCCAGGAAGGCCCGTTAAAATTCAAAGCCACGACAAAGGCTCCGACAACTTATCAAGCCCTGATCGCTCTCGCAAACAAATTCATCGAAGGAGAAAGTGCTAACCCAACCTATATTTCTACTCTAACTTCTATGGCAGGTGGTGGCGGCTTAGGAAATTTTTCCACGACACGCCACGTTCAAAAACCTTCCCGCCATGATCATCAATCCTCACCTCAAAGGGCTAGGAATTTTCGACATAAGAGGCCATTCCTCAATCATCAACAGTTCCGAGAGCGAATGTTGCCCTTAAACACTGCTCCTGTTCCGGTGGTCCCACAAGTCCTTCCTATTAGTCAGCACGATGAGCCTCACATTATGAACATGACCTGGGAAGAAATCGCTGAGGTCCTACAGAGAAAAGATTTCAAAAAGGCCAAACCCCAGGGAGAAGTAAGACCCCCCAACACAAAGAACTTCTGTGAATTTCACAAGGAGGAGGGACATCCTACAGAGCACTGTCGGGCCCTACGCTTTCTGGTAAGAAGACTGGTATCAGAAGGAAAGATGTCAGACCTCTTCTGTAAAGAGACCCCCATCATTTCAAACACCTCAAAAGGCAAAGAAGTGGATGAGGTATTCCAGGAATGTGAAGACATCGCTGACGCTGGCAGCCTAGGTAATGTGCATTATCCGAATGATTGTGTGGATGTTCATGACGAAGGAACCCTTGGGCGGCTCTTCTGCATACACGGAGGGGGAGGCCTCAAATCAAGCCGAAAGTCTTCCGTTTCTAGGTTATGTAAGCAGGAGGTGGCTATGACGTCTTCTTCAGCACCGACTAGGGAACTCATTACTTTTGGTCCAGATGATTTCTCCTCCGTCGCCAACCCATTCAACGATGCGGTTGTTATCCAGGCCATCATCGAAAATTTCACAGTAGACAAGATTCTGATAGATACAGGAAGCTCGGTGAATCTCTTGTTCAAAAAGACATTCGAGGCCCTAAAGACCGGGAAGTCATTATCTTCTACCGAGGGGCCACTCTACGGCTTCTCCGGAGAGAGGAAGGAAGCAGAAGGAAATGTTTCGCTGTTAGTGACCCTGGGGGGAATCACCAAGATGATCCGGTTCGTGGTGGTCGACGCGGCTAGTAGCTATCACGCGATTTTCGGGAGGCCTATATTAAATGAGTATCGGGCGATTGTATCAACTTACCATCTAGCTATCAAATTTTCTGCTTAAGGGAGGCAGTATCGGATTAGGAGTAACCATCGGGTGGCCCGGGAATGTTATGTGAAAACGGTTAACATGATTGAGCAGGTAACCCCTCCGGCATTCACAACAATCGAGCTTGGAGAATCGAAAGAGAACGCGAAGGAAGGACTCCATTTGGAGGCTGCTCAACCTATCGAGAAGGTGCCCATCGCTGAGGGAGAAGAGAAAAAGCTCTCCATAAATGCAGAACTATCAGAAGAGGAGAAAACCCAACTAATCTCTTGTCTCCTGAAGAACCTCGACATTTTCGCATGGTCTCCTGAAGATATGTCCGGGGTGGACCCGGATGTAGCATGCCATCATCTCAATGTCGACCCGAAGTGTAAGCCTGTACAACAGAAGAAGAGAGACGTCGCGACAAAGTTAGCCAGCCCAATCCGGGAGGAAGTCAGCAAGCTGGTGAAAGCCAAATTTGTTCAAGAGATACAATATCCCGCTTGGATATCAAATGTTGTAATGGTACCTAAACCAGGAGGAAAATGGAGGATGTGTGTAGATTTTACAAAACTTAATAAAGCATGCCCCAAAGATTTATACCCCCTACCTCGAATAAGTGCTTTAGTAGATTCAGCGGTTATCACAAATGAAGGGTGTTTTTGTTATCTAGTGATGCCTTTCGGCCTTAAAAATGCAGGAGCTACTTATCAGCGCATGATGGATTCAGTTTTCAAAGATCAAAAGGGGAGAAATTTAGAAGTCTATGTTGACGATCTCCTCATAAAAAGCAAATCCTTTTCTGCGCATTTGGAGGACCTCACAGTAACCTTCGCTACCCTACGAAAGTTTAGGATGAGGTTAAACCCCTTAAAATGCGTTTTCGGTGCCAGCCAGGGGAAGTTCCTTGGTCACCTCCTTACTCCCAAAGGGTTGGCTCCCAATCCTGATAAGGTAAAAGCTATCCTGGGTATGACACCACCTCGCTCCCCAAAAGAGGTCCAGCAACTAGGAGGAAGGCTAGCAGGACTCAGCCGCTTCATCTCCAGGGTAGGAGATAAGAGCGCTCCCTTCTTTAAAACTCTTCGGGGGGCCTCAAAGTTTGAATGGACTGATGAATGTGACAAGGCTTTCAAACAACTCAAAAAACAATTAACCACGACTCCGTTGTTGCAAAATCCTCGCCAGGAGAACTATTATACATTTATCTGGGAGTGGGACCCGAAGCGGTTAGTTCCGTCCTTGTCAGGGAGGAAAAGAAAAAACAATTCCCAGTATATTATGTTAGTCATATCCTAAAAAGCACTGAATTAAAATACCCCATCCTCGAAAAGCTGGCTTTGGCCTTGGTCATCTCCGCGCGTCGACTCCGACCATATTTCATGGCACACTCAATCCAAGTTGTGGTAGATCAGCCCCTGAAAGGGATATTAGAAAGGCCGGAACATTCGGGGAGACTCGCTAAATGGGCAATCGAGCTAAGTGAGTTCGAAATCACATACGTACCGCGAACAGCGATAAAAGCTCAGATTTTGGCAGATTTCATGGTAGAAACTGCGGAGCAAAATTTTGCCCAGAAAGAAAGTCTTCCATCTGCTTGGACTATTTATGTCGATGGAGCTTCGGGGAAGAATTCGTTAGGAGCAGGGATAGTCCTCATCAATCCAAACGGAGTAAAAATAAAACATGCGGTGAAATTCTTTTTCCCGGTTACCAACAATCAAGCCGAATATGAAGCACTTCTGGCAGGGTTGAGATTTGCGAAAGAACTCGGCATCAACCACGCTCACGTCAAGACAGATTCCTTAGTAATGGCGTCACAAGTACTCGGAAACTTCGAAACCCGAGAACCAATTCTCAAACAATATCTTGTGCTGGTAAAAGCAGAAATCGGGAGATTCAAGAGCTTTACGATTGAACATATCCCTAGAATCGGGAATGAGGAAGCCGATACCTTGTCAAAATTCGGCGTTATTATGGGGGAAGTAGCGTCCGAGCGTTTTCAACCATCAGTCGAAGAAGGGGAGGCAATGCAAGTCGACCAGTATGACTCTTGGGTAGACTCATTCATTCTATACCTATCAAAAGGAGAGTATCACCCTACCATTAAAGATCGAAGAAGATTCAAAATTAAAGCAGCACATTACAACCTGATCTCCGGGATACTTTACAGAAAAACGTTCATCTCACCCATGGCAAGATGCGTCACGGAAAAGGAAGTCCCCATCATTCTTCAAGATATCCATTCAGGAGAATGTGGTAGCCATTCTGGAGCCAGAACCCTAGAACAACGAATCCTACGTCAGGGGTATTTTTGGCCAACGATGAGAAAAGACGCAGAGATGTATGCAAAGAAATGTGTTCAATGCCAGAAGTTTGCTCCACTTCAACTCCAGCCCGCTCGACAACTTTGCTCGATCACGGCACCATGGCCGTTCGCAATTTGGGGAATGGACCTCATCGGACCGTTTCCAATGGCGAGTAGTCAGCGACGCTTCATCTTGGTTATGATTGACTACTTCACTAAGTGGATTGAGGCCAAAGCACTAGCCAGGACCACAACTCAAATAGTTAAAAACTTTATTTAGGGTGATATAATTTGTAGGCACGGAGTCCCCATGGCGATAATCACAGATAATGGACCCCAGTTCAACAATGCAAAAATGACTGATTTTTGCTGGAAAGCAGGAACCGACCTCCGATCTTCCTCAGTACATCATCCTCGGAGCAACGCCCAAGTAGAAGAGGCCAATAAGCAAATTCTGAACTTACTTAAGAAAAGGGTTCAAAGTCTGAAGAATAGTTGGGCTGATCAACTGCCCTCAGTATTATGGGCCCTAAGAACTACACCTTCCAGCTCCACAGGAGAAACTCTATTCAAGCTCTCACATGGATCAGAGGCCCTCATCCCGATAGAATTTGAAGTATCAACACCCAGGGTCATGCTGGCTAGGCAAAACTGGGAAGATTGGCTGGAAATAAATGATGAAAAGATGAGATATTGCCTAGATCATATCGAGGAACTCCGAGATGAGGCTACTATCAGACAGGAAGAAGTAAAAAGGCGAACATCGCGATATTTTGACCAAAAAGTAAGGATTAAGCAATTTCAGGTGGGAGACTTGGTTCTAAAAAAGGTGGACGCAGCAGCAAGAAATGGCTCGGTCGGAAAATTGAATCCCAACTGGACCGGACCTTTTATCATAAAGGAAGTCTTGAAAAGAGGAGCTTACAAACTGCAAACATATGAAGGGGAGGATATCACCCATACTTGGAGCGGGGATGAACTGAAACAATTTTACTCTTAAAACAGATCCCAGGGTATTCATTCTACGGACCCAAGTTAATAAATAACAAAATCGAGGTAACACCGCTGAGTTTAGCTTGATCCCCCGCGAGAATCGTTGTCATTAGCGTAACTCCACCAAGACCACGTGTAGCGGGGAGTTTTCGCACCGTGTAGTGGGAGCTTGCAGATTCTCGTGCGGAGGGCTTCTAGATCCCAGCTGGCATCTAACACACCACCTCTGCGTATTAGGAGGGTCAAGGTGGGTGCTTAGCTCAACCATGCGTCATAAGGGATATTATCACGATTTCATTGATCCTCCTTGAGATGAGATGGCGCGAGTCTCAGCACCCGCCAACCTCATCCTTGATGATAAATCTAGGTCGTGGTAATCGGGCACACCTCCCTTCTTTTCTAAGTTCAGGTTTATTCGCATAACCGCGCGACAATATAAGACTTAGTTGATCGCAGGGGCAAGATTTCCAGAATTTCTGTTCGCTCTCGACCAGCGATAAGGAGGTCAACGATAGCGGACCAGTGCATGACCTAGGCAATTCAGATAATGATCGTGCGGATAATGATGTTGCTAGCCGCAGATTTGATACGAGAGTTCTTGTGTTGTTTTTCTTATACAGATAATGATCGTGCGGATAATGATGTTACTAGCCGCATATTTGATAAAAGAGTTCGTGTTGTTTTTCTTATACAGATGATGATCGTGCGGATAATGATGTTACTAGCCGCAGATTTGATACAAGAGTTCGTGTTGTTTTTCTTATACAGATAATGATCGTGCGGATAATGATGTTACTAACCACAGATTTGATATGAGAGTTCTTGTGTTGTTTTTCTTATACAGATAATGATCGCGCGGATAATTATGCTTCTAGCCGTAGATTTGATATGAGAGTTCTTGCATTGTTTTTCTTATAGATAATGATCGCGTGGATAATTATCTTCTAGCCGCAGATTTGATATGGGAATTTCATGTTGTTTTTCTTATACAAATAATGATCGTGCGGATAATGGTGTCGATAGCAGCAGAGTTAATTATTATCGAACGAAAATTAAAGTGCGAGTCGCAAACCCATCACACGAGGTTTGAGGTAGAATCAAGATGCGAAATACTTTTCAATCCGTCAATTAACCGAGAAAGTAAAAATCATTCAACCACACATCACATAGCATGAGAAATCAGGATTGTCATTCATAAAAAGGTCATTACATTTATACCGTGCGGTTTACAAAAATAGAGTCCGCACGGTCTGAAAAGAGAAAATAAACATATTCTACTTATATCTTGACTTTTTTCTTTTGACGATCCCGTTCCGAACCGGATGAACTGGAAGCACTCAGAGACTCGCTCGATCCGGAAGATTCTGACGAATCGAATTCTCCGCGATCCTCAGAATCCTCGGTAGCTTCGTCAGCATCGCTCTCTTCATCATTACGAGCATCGACTTTAGCCTCAGGAGCGGGAGGAGATTCGGCTATCTTAGCCGCACGGACCGAGTTATCTCGTTCGGCCTCCATCTTTTAAAAATCGGGAAAGAGGTCGTCGAAGGTAAGTTTTTGCTCCTCCGATATCAAAGAACCTCTTTCCTTAAGAATGTAAAGAATATCTTCCCCTCCTTCTCGCAAATGGGAGATAATTTCGTGCAAAAAAGCCGGGTTCTCCCAGTCATACATTCGTTGTAAGAGTAAAGATAATGTTTCTTAGAATTTGAGACCGAGCGGATAAAAGAAAGTAAGTAAAGTTACGATTACCTCAACTCTCTCTCTCAACTTTTTGTTATCCATTTTCAGAGCTTCATTTTCTTCTTCAAGCTCATCCACTCTTCCCTCTAGCCACTCGGCTACTCCAGTAACCTCAGCCAGAGCCTCACCCATGAAATGATCGAGGGTGAAGCTTCTCGCTCGAGCTTGTGCGGCTAAAGTAGGCAGTCGTGCGGTTGGAATTGATTTCATCTCGGCCATGTTTTTCTTCCCATATAGGGCAAAGCCAGCCGCCCGGGCGTGACGAGTAAGTTTGGAGCTCGACCAAGGCGGAAGAGAAGTGGAAACCGAAATATGTTCCCCACTCCGGTGAAATAGCACGGCCTGCTTACCGCGCAGATCCGTAAGGTGCTTCTCGATCCAATTCGGAACGAAAGGAATGGCCGGGCTCTAACGTACAGCGGGCTCATCAGCCTCGGTACGGTCAGCTTCTCTCTGCTTGCGCAACTCGCCTTGGGTCAGCACCGGACCTTCTGGAGAGATCGGCTTGCCCGCCGGAACCTCCAGTTGAACTGTAGAGGAAGGGTTAACAATACCGCACGAATGCAAAACTTCTTAAAACAGCAGAGTGCTTACAGTCAGACATATCGTAATCGTCCGTGACTACCCGCAGTGGCAAGTAATAGGTGACATCCAACCGCTCATTCTTATAGAAGTTGGTGATTTCTAACTCCTTCCCCCCGAGCTCTATTCTTCTGAAAATACTAGCCGCTCGGGCTTGCGGACTTAGGGGAAGAACTCCAAGATTGCCCGTAAAGACCAGATATCTGGTCGACCAGTCCGTAACCTTGTTAGGGAGGTTTACTACCTTCAAACCCTTGCAGCCGAAGTATATTATGCCGCGGAAAAGATTGTTCTCCTTTTTACCCGCTCGGATCGATCGGGCCATGAAGCCGTTTCGGAAGAGATTCATAGTGAACTTTACCCGCTCCGAACGCAAATAGATCAAAAAGCTCATTATGACACCTATTGTATTCGGGGGAAGCTGACTGAGGACGACCCCATAAAAGTCCATAATCTCTACCAGCTCGATGAATGGCGGAAAAGAAAAGCCATGTTCAAAATGATCGATGGGTATGACAGTAAAGTTATTTCTAACTGTGTTTAACCGCTCCGCCATTGAAGGTAACCGCGCGACTACTGATTCATCATGCATATGCCGCTGCACAAATTGCAAGAGCTCGCTTTCGGTCAAGGAAGAATTCCTGAATTCTGACCGAAGAAATACAGCTGAAGCACTAGATCGCTCGGACACCATTTTTCTATCCGGTGGAAGTTTTGAATTCTACTTTTATTATAAGGGGAGAATCTTCTATGCTATTTATAGAGAATTATAATCGGAAGAGTATAAATAATGTTAAAATCGCGCGGGTATGTAGGAATGGGAAACCAAACGATTAAAAAAAAGAAAAAAAAGAAAAAAACGCAATAGTAAGGGAAATTAAAGATTCATACAACGATTCACGAATGTATCTAACCGCACAGTAACAGCAAGTTCGAATAAATATACAAGATTATTTTTCCTTTGCATTCTCTCCCCGTTTTCTCTCTTCGCTCATTGGTTCTCCACGGTCTGGCAGGTTCCCACCAATATGGGCCACCAAGTCACCCGCGTGAAGGATCGTAGAGATCGCTGCGGATAGAAGGTGAAGCACAGTATGATGGTGCCGATGAATCTTCGCAGCATCGCGGCCCACACGGCCAAGATACACCCCCGTATCAGTGGAGGCCGCTTGGCCGTCAGGTCGCGCAGTTGAAGCCGCTTGATTCATCGACAAGGTTTCGTCCCGAACCATACCGTCATCCCTCTTGTTCCCAGACCAGCGTCGCATCTCATTCTCCGCTTGGTGGCACCGATTTCGATAATGGGCGACATCATCTAGTAGTCGTCTTTGCCGCTGATCTCGATCCCTCAGTTCCTTCTCATGCGCTGTGGCTTGCGCGATCAGCTGCGTTTTCCCGCGTCTTGTCTCTTCTCGGGCAACTCTAGCCTCTTCCAAAGCCACGACAACTTCTTTTCGGATCAAGTTCACCTCTCCAGCCAAATTCTCCACTAACAGTTTCAGCGCACCTTTTTCCTGCTCCGCGGATTGATGTTTTTCCTCTAACCGTGCGATCTTACGGATATTGTCATCGGGAGATCTCTGTCCGTCAGGTGGAGGTGGGCTGTTCACAGGAATGATCGCCGAGTCCGCATCTTTTTCCGCTAAAACAACAATGCAACAAGCGGTTAGAATAAAGATCATCGACAGGTAAGATAGATTAAAGGGGCAATACTTTGAGGCAATAGATTGAATTCAAGTCTTTCTCTTGCTGCCAATAAATCGCGGTCAGAGAATATCGGTCGTCGCGCGTTCTCCGGATCGATCTTTCTTATCTGGGCTTTCCAAAGTCGCATGGACTTGGTTCTTCCCGCCTCGTATATCTCTTTGGTCATTGGGATGTCCCTACCTTCAGAGATCAGGCGGACCGGGCGTTTTCTCCGCAGTACTTTCTTTGCGAGATATTCCCTACTCGAAGCGGACAAAAATTTACCTGGCTGAGAGGTATTAGTCTCTTCTACCCGCTCGGACATGTCCAGGTTGGTCTTATCATCAGTTGCAAGGCCAGCGGCTAAGAGCACTTCTTCAACGGCAGGCTCTTTATGGGGCTCGGTGAGAGATCCGGTTGCAAGGTTCGCACCACTCGTTACGATCATGCCGTGGAGAATTCCCTCCATCCCCTGCAAATAACCGGCGTTAACAGGGAGATCAAATTCCAGAGAATCTTCGTCCATGATGAGAAATCTCTCTAGCCTGGCCATCGCGGTTACCTCTGACGGTTGTTCGATCTCTTTTTGTGAACCTGCAGGCATCTCGCCTTCCTCAGAAAGGATAGTTAGCGGGGCCATGACGACCTTGAGAGCGGAGGATTTCCTGTTCTCTTTTTCCTTTTGACGGAGTTTCCTTTCTACCTGATCCTCGACGGTCGGGCCGGATCGACACTTTCTTTTCTCCGGGGTAGACCCGCTTATCCCCAACTCGATTTTTAACTTGTCCACCGCGGTCAAAGCGGCCTTCATTGCTTTCTCCCGAGTATCAGCAAGGGTGTCGGCTGAAGGAAGTAATTCGCCGTCTTGGTTGTGTGGAGTGATGCTCGTGATGTCAACATCAGGGGTAATAGCAGTCTCAGGGGTGGCGGGTAGGTCAATTTTTACCCCAGCTGTGCCGCTCACCTCGCCCGGTTTTTTGGCTAGGACGATTGATGTAGAGGCTGCGGCAGTTTTTTCGATCAATATATCGGGCGGACTGCCGACCTTGACCTCATTTTCCAGAGCAAGCGGCCTCACATTCGAACCAGATTTCCTGTACATATCTCCCAACAGACGTTTCATCGGCATAGCGAGCAACAAGCTGTTAACCGCAGTTCAAGTAATCTCCCAGGGAATGACTGCAACTCTCTTTCCTGCGTTATTTATAGCGTTGGAGAGCATTAAAGGCTATATCAGTCTTGCGGATAAAGCTCACATTTCCAAAACTCTCCGGCATTCGGAAATGTGCGGGGATAATGTTTACCCGGAAGACCGCTATCCTTGTTCTCCCTGAGCCAAAGGGCCGTTTCTTAACCGCGTACCCGAGCGGTCGTAGCAGTCTGCAAGCCGTTCTTTCCGTCCAAAGGCCATCGGTCTTTTTATTCAAGACCGTGTAACCGTGCGGTTAAGAGCTTGCTCTTTCTTCTCCGGCTGCGCATCCCGTCACCGCTGCCCGCTCTCCTGTCCCCCGGGCAGCCGGTGATTCTAGCGCCTGCCCGCTCGAGCAGGCCCCGAGCCTATAAATAGGCATGAACAGTACTCTCTAGGCATCTTGAATCGAATCCTCAAGCTCGCCGTCTGTGGCAGCGGTCTCGATCCATTTGCCGAGCGGGTTACTGTCCGATCGGGTTTCTTTGGTAACCGCTTCATTTATGGCAATCGTAAAGCCCGTCGCACGAGTGGTTTTAGCCGCGACGGGCGAACTCTGTCGTCGCCGCTTATAGCGCCCCCCACCCTCTCTTTGGTCTCCTTTTCATCTACCCGCTAGTAACCGATAACTCGCAGTCTATTCTTTATCGTTTTCTCTCTTGCAGGTTCTCCAACGACCAAAAGACATTCTCGGTACGAACAGAGATCACCCTACATCTCAAGTGATTGGAGACATTTCAACTGGTGTGCAAACCAGACATCAACTAAGTCAAAATGTGATGCTTGCATGTTTTCTTTCTCAGATTGAGCCCTTATACATAAAAGATGCTGAGCAAGATCCCCACTGGATCATTGCTATGCAAGAAGAGCTAAACAAGTTTGAGAGATGCAAAGTGTGGAATTTGGTTCCAAGACCAAAAGGCCAACTGGTTATAGGCACCAAATGGGTGTTCAGAAATAAGTTGGATGCACAAGGAATAATTGTAAGGAATAAAGCAAGGCTTGTAGCACAAGGCTATAGACAGGAAGAAGGAATAGATTATGATCAGACTTTTGCTCCTGTTGCAAGGCTAGAGGCAATAAGGATCTTTCTAGCATATGCAGCCTACATGAAGTTTAAGGTTTTTCAGATGGATGTCAAGAGTGCATTCCTAAATGGTGAGCTAAAGGAAGAGGTATTTGTTGAACAACCTTCTGGTTTCATTTCTTCAACTTATCCCTCACATGTTTTTAAGTTGGAAAAAGCTCTGTATGGACTTAAGCAGGCTCCTAGAGCATGCTATGAGACTTTAGCTAATTTCCTATTAGAACATAAGTTTGTAAGAGGCATAGTTGATAGAACTCTTTTTATTAAGCACCACAAAGACAAAATCCTGTTAGTTCAAATCTATGTGGATGATATTATATTTGGTTCCACTGATCCCAAACTATGCAAAAGGTTCTCTGACCTAATGCATTCTAAATTTGAGATGAATAGTATGGGTGAGCTGTCTTATTTCCTTGGTCTCCAAGTGAAACAAGTTGCTGATGGCATCTTCATCTCCCAATCTAAATATGCCAAGGAATTGGTAAAGAAATTTGGGATGACATATGCTTCAGCAACGCACACTCCTATGGCTATTAATGTAGTTATTGATTCTGATGATAAGGGCAAGCCTGTTGATTAGAAAAATTATAGGGCCATTGTTGGTTCCCTATTATATCTAACTGCAAGTAGGCCTGATATAATGTTTGTCACATGTCTATGTGCTAGATTTCAGGTCAACCCTAAGGAATCTCATTTGACTCTTCTCAAGAGAATCTTAAGATACTTGAAGGGAAGTCCTAATTTAGGACTTTGGTACCCAACTGAATCAGAATTTGAGTTGATTATATACTCAGATGCTGACTATGCTGGCTGTAGAGTTGACAGGAAGAGCACCTCAGGGACTTGTCAGTTCCTAGGTGAGAGATTAGTCTCTTGGTTTTTTAAAAAACAGACTTCTGTTTCAACTTCAACTGCAGAGGCTGAATATATAGCAGCTTCTAGTTGCTGTTCACAGATTCTGTGGATTAAAAATCAACTTTTGGATTATGGGTATACACACAATAACGCCAAAATCATGTGTGACAGTACCAGTGCTATTTCCATAGTACAAAATCATGTGCACCATTCTAGGACTAAGTGAAAAATCTACGATAGCTCTTTGCGCTTAGAGACAGAAATCGTCGATCGATGATCGACGAATCTGCTTTGGAAACCGATCGCCGACCGACGATCGACGACCGATTCTCTTGACCTTCACTCAGAGATCGACGTTTTTAGTTTATTCCAAAACGATCATCTATCTAGGTCTGAAGATCGTCGACGGAGCTCGCCTTTTCATATTCCGCTTTCAAGATTATCTCAAGCTCTCGTCCCGTGTTTTTCTCTTCCCTCTTCTTACGATCTTTCCCGTTCCAGATCTTCTAGTCATTTTCGATGGCGATTCCCTCTGCAACCTTGTCTGTGATGAAGTTTGGCGCCGGCTTCAGTGTCGATTTTGAGTCTTTCAGCGACAGCGATCAGATTTTTCAGGAAATGCTACATTTATGTGACGATCAAGCCCTCAAGAAACTGATGTCCACAAGGATCAAGCTACACATGTCTGAAATAAAGGAATGGGTTTATACATCCTCTTCAGATGACAAGATGATGACTGGATCAATCAACGACGTAGAGGTAACTCTCTCTCCAGAGATTCTAACTTAAATTTTTGAGCTACAGAATGGTTCTGATGAGTATGAACAAGACTCTACTGAGTTTGCGAGGATGATGCTGGAAATGGGTCATGCAGAAGGCATCCCATCCAAGCTCCTAAAGGTAAACTTATCAGTAGGTTTCAAGTTTTTGGCTGATCTTGTTGGGAAAGTGTTGCTCGGAAAGCACTCAGCCCATGACAACATAAATCGCCAGCAGTTTTCCTTGATGTCTGCTCTAGTAAACAAGAAAGCAATCAACTAGACGGGATTGCTATTTGAACTGATCAGGAAGAAGAACAATAAGAAAGAGGTGTCCCTCGGAAAAATAATTGCGGTCTTTCTATCCAAGAAAGCGCCCCAGCTGTTAGGATCTGTTCCTACAGCAATCAATGCTAGAAAAAGGATTGACCCTTCACTGTTTGTGAAATGGAAAAGGACAATACAGAAGCCAACAAAGACTGAGTCTGTCCCTCCAGCATCTGAGAGCTCAAGGGCTGTTGCAGTCGCTCCCCAACCTAGTGAAGATCTTCTTGCTTCCTCCTCCTTACCATCCACCTCCATAGACATTCCTTTTTCTCCCGTGAACAATCCATCTCAACCTGCTTCCCCAACACCATCCCATCTTGAATTACCTAACTTCAATTTGGATTCTATGTTTAACCTGCTTACCCCTTCACCTCATCCTTCACCAGCTCAAATTCCTCACCAATCTCCAGCCTCTCCAAATCATCAATCACCTACTACAGATCAACCATCTCATCATACATTACCTCCTGATGAAGCAACAGTTCAGAAGACCACCATCCCAGATGATTCTCCATCAACAATTCCTCCATCATTCCAAATTACCCTAGCATTCATTGCCTCAGTCTTAGACCTCATCTCCCCTTCCATAAAAGCCATGATAGCTGAGGCCATTGCCCCCTTGCTTTATCTATCTCCACTCTTGCTGCCTCTATCTCTGCCCTTTCAAACCCTTCTTCATCTAGGGGCCTGGGTTTAGTTCTCACCAAACCCAGGCAGGGGGAGATGTTCAATGAAGATGAGTAAGGCTCTGCTCAGGCTCATCAGATTGTGCAGTCTCCAGCAGCAGTAGAGCCAGAAATTTGCTTGGATACAGCTCCAGATATAGATGTTTTAGATTCTGCTCAGAGGATAAGTATAGATTTAGATGCTCCAGTAGTCTTTGGAGAAGAACTGGAGGCATTCCTTGACTCTGATGTTGAGTCCTCTTCTTCCTCCTATGGAGACCTTTCCAATTCAATCTCCTCCCCTTGAACTTCTGATCCTCTCCAGGCCATTGTTTGTTATAAGAGACCAGTGTGCCTTCAAATTTTGGATAAGTTTGTTATTTCTGAAATAATAGCTGAAGCAGCTCTTGCCTTCAAAGTTTGTCTTAAGGAGATCTCTACTCCAGTAGTTGCCCGGTACCTAGAAGGAATCATTACATCATTTCTAGAAGCCAAATGGAAGTCTGCAGAATCTTTAGATAAGATTGAGTCAATTGCTGCTCTAGAGAAGGTTCCAGATGTTGGTTCTGCTATACCATCTACTTTTTGGGACGACACTCCAGGACCAAACTTGGATGATCTCATTGCCCAAGACATACTAGAAGAAGAAAGAGAAAAAGCCATTGAGAAGGCTAAAGAAGAAAAAGAGAAGGTTTTGTTCAAAGAAATTGATGATCTATATTACAAAACTCAGTCCTCTCATTCTGAAGATGAGGATGAGGATTCTGATGATTCTGAAGGGAATAAGAAAAAGAAAAGGTTTGCTGCAAAGAAAAGGAAAGATGTTGCTCAACCTTTTCCAAATCCAGATCATGACACTCCCTACTATATTTTGAAAGGAATTGATCCCAAAGAAAAGAATTTTGAGGCCTGGATGTGGTACTCCAAGAATGAACAAAAAGCAAGGAAGAAGAGCAGGAGGTACTCTCCTCCTCCCAAGGGATTTCCGAGAGGTCCTCCTCCTCCTCCTCCATCTGCTGGTGCTTCTGGAAATATTGCTTCGAGATCTTCTGCTTCTTCAGCTAGCAAAAATCAGTCCTATACATATCAAGGAAAGGGAAGGCAGCCTCCTCCAAGCAGCTCATACAATCAGAGGCAGACTAGGCACTCAGACACTCCAAGAGAACAGGTAAAGGAAGTTGTATATCAACAACCTACCTTCTCTCCTTCTCCAGCTCCTGAGTCTTCTCCTAAACCAAGATTGTCTTCTTCAAAATAAAAATCTGCTCAGGTCAAGCAAGCTGATTTCAAAGGAAAAAAGAGTTGTATACTCTGACAGGTCTAACAAAAAGTTTGCTGAATTTTCTCCTCCACCCAGTCTTTCAATTCCAGAGCCAACAGATCTGAATGACAAGCCATTTCAAGTACAAACTGAAAGTTTTCTAACTCAGTCAGTGAAATTTAAAATTGTAAATCCTTTGGATCTATCTGAAGAAAATGAGTATGAAAGCCAAGAGCTTGATCCCAACTTTAGAATGGCTAGATTTTTAGAACAAGTTGGAGCTGCACAAATCAGGAAAGCTAAATCAGAAGGCAAAGACATATCAGAATTCTCCACCATGTCAAAATACAGGAAGAAAGAGTTGGATAGATTTCAAGTCAGCTCAGAGGTTTTTGATGTTTCAAAATATATGGAAAAATATCCAGAAGCTGTTCTGCCCAAAGCAGGAGAACTGAAGATCATTGGAGAACAGGACTTGAAGCTATCAAAGAAGGAAGCATATGATCGTAAAAGAAAAATTTCCTTCTCTCCTGCTTCTTTTATTCCTCCCTCAGACTCTGCTGATAATTAACTATGTTGTTTGTTTATCTATCTGATTTATTCCAATCTGACTGTTGATTATACCTATCTGTATTAGATTTATTTTGTTTGAGTGACATCACCCAAATAGGGGGAGATTGTTGGTTCCCTAGTTTTGATTTGGGCTTTGTCAAATCAAAACTAGGGAACCAACAGACTCATCAAAGATTATATTAATAGACTCTTATACAACTTGATTTTTCAAGTTGTAGATCATATATGCTTTGCTATGATTATTGTACCCTACAAATATCTCTTCATAGGATTTGATAGCAAACTTAGTCAAATGGAACTTTCCATTATTGAGGACAGCATTTACTAATAAAGATCCAGAGATAGGCTGGATTTGGTTTTTTTCCCTTCATAATCTCATAGGTAGTCTTCTTGTGGTACTTGTTGATAGAGGCCCTATTTAGGAAATGACATGAAGTGTTCACTTCCTCAGCCCAGAAATATGCTGGGAGAGAAGTGTCACTGAGAAGGGTCTTGCCAACCTCTATGAGAGTTCTATTTTTCCTCTCGGCTATCCCATATTGCTGGAGAGTTCTAGGTGAAGAAAATTCCTGGTGAATCCCTTGATCTTCACAAAACTTTGTCATGCCTTCTGACTGAAATTCAGTACCATGGTCTCTTCAAATTTTGACCACACAGCTGTCTTTTTCATTCTGAACTTACCTAACAAAGGTCACAAAAGTGTCAAGGGTTTCTGACTTTTTCTTCAAGAAGAACACCCAAGCAAGCATGGAGAAGTCATCAACTATCACGAGTGTGCAAACTTTCTTACCTAAACTATGAGCTGGTATAGGACCAAACAAGTCCATATGCAGGAGGTATAAGCACCTCACAGAATCCTTGGCACCAATGCTCTTAAAGGATGTTTTGGTCTGCTTGCCCTTTTGGCAAGCAGAGCAAATGCCCTCCTTGGTGAATCTTATGGTGGGACCTTTTCTGACTAGCTCTTCACTGAAGATCTTACTTATTGACTTGTAGTTCAAGTGAGCAAGTCTCTTGTGCCATTGCACACAGTATGAGATTTTCTCATTTGCTACCAGACATACAGGAGTGTCTGAACTTAAATACAAAAAGTTTAAACAGTAAATATTCTCACTCATAGTGCCTGTCAAAATGACCTCTTGGTCACTTGACCTTTTAATTTGGCACTCATCCTTGTGGAATACAATAACATAGACAATATCACATAGTTGGTTTATGTTAATTAGGTTGTGTTGCAACCCTTCCACATAAGTCACTTTTGTGATTGTGACTATGTCATTGGTGATCTAACCATAGCCCTTGGTGGCTCCTTTGTCCGAGCCTCCAAAAATCACCTGAAAGACTTTAACTCAAGGATAGCTAAATCACCTAGAGGGGGGTGAATAGGTTATTTGTCTCTTTTCTAGTTCTTTTATGTTTCTTCTTTAAGAGCTTTGACTTTTAGTTATTTTATGTTTTCAAGATGTACACAACCTGTATAAAGAAAACAATAAAGAAAAGCATACAGTGATTTATAGTGGTTCCACTAACTAGGGTACATCCACTTTCCCTCCCACCTATCCAACTATCTTGTTGGACTGGGCACTTCTCCAAAACTTGCTCCACAGAGCTTACATCTCATATCCCTCAGTATCTTCAAGTCTCCTCCAAGACTTACTTCTCAGCCACAAGGGCATACCACTCAGTGGTCAGCAGACCACCTACCTCAGGTTGTTAAGCCCTACACTCAAGCTGGGAGGACAACCCTATCTCAGATCCACTAGGGATCCTACCTCAGAGCTGTACAGTGCTCATATACTCTGTGACCCTCAATCCACCTACATCAGCTTTATCTCTAAGTCCTACAGCTCAGGCTTTTCAGCCCTATAACTTCAGGCACAAGTCCCTACCTCAGAGTGCTGCAGCACTCCTATAGCTCAGTACCCTTCCAAGTACCTACCTCAATACCCTTACAGACACCTACAACTCAGTGAAAAACTTGTCACCTACCTCAGCCTTACACAAAGGCCTACAACTCAGGCTAAATAACCCTACAACTCAAATTCACACTTGGATCCTACAGGATGAATGTGGGTTGGTGTGATGATTGGCCACAAGTTAAATTTCACTGTGCCAATCTACCTGGACTGAGATAAACTAAGCTCAACCTTAACTCCGGGAAATATATTTTCTGAGTCTACTTATCTGGACTAAGTAAATACTTAGACCTAACTTCCTCTTCTCATCCTCAGGGATTTTATCCAGCTAGAACAAGAGAAGTAATTGTAGTTGATCTAGCTGAAACCTTAGCTGGGAGAATCCTAGCCCTACTCCTTTCTTCACAGCAACAAGGATGAAGATCTTTCTTTATGCTGGAAGTAACTTGTAGATCAGCTTCTCTGCCCCTTTCTGAACTGAGCCAACTGCTAAGCCCGAACTCCTTCTTCACAACTCCCCAATAGAATGTTCTTTAGGATTTGTTGGCTGGGTCTGTGAAGCACCTACATCAAGGGTCGGCCCAAGCTGCTAACTTTTTCTCAAAGAATCCCTCTGAGCAACTTGTTGGTGCAGATGAAGATCACGCCAGCTATCTTGCTGTTGAAGATGTTGATACCAACAACTAACTTGCTCTTCGTCTTGTAGACTTGAGCTTCCTGTTCTTCAGCTCCACAACAATGGAGGAGAAGAAGAACTACCTGATCGCTTTCTCCGAAAACTCTCTTCCTCTGTAAAAGCCTTTTCCTTTTTATTGAATTTGACCCAACGGCTCTTGAGCAGTAGGCCCCACATAATTAATGGCCAGCAACAACCTTGCTTTAATGCCAACTGTCGTACAGTAGGTCTGCGGCAACATTTGTCGCGTACTGTAGCCATCCCTCCACTTATTTGAAATATGTTGACTTGTTGACTTGCTGACGTCATTAGCTGTGGACTTAGCCAAAAAGCAAACAACACTAGCATAAGCGTTGAGTGAGTAAGCATCACTCAATGTCAAAACACATAGACAGATTTATTGTCTCTTGCCGTTGGGTGAGTAACCTTCACTCAACGTCAAACTACTTAGAATATAAATCTATTTCTAAGCGTTGAGTGATCCAGCTTCACTCAATGCCAACTCGCTTTATTATCTTTCTGCTACTTGGCGTTGAGTGAGTAAGCATCACTCAATGCCAAACTCCTTAGACAAAATTCTATCTTCACTAGGCGTTGACAGCGTTGAGTGAGCAACCTCCACTCAATGATTTTTGCCTTAACCATATTTCTGCCTTTGCAACATCTTAGGCATTGAGAGCGTTGAGTGAGCACACCTCACTCAACGCTTTCTGCCTTGACCAATTTTCTGTGTTTAAAAACACTAGCTTTGACTGACTCAGCCTGCCTTACTTTGAACTGAGTTTGACGAATGGTAAACTGAGCTCGACGAACTCTAAATCTCAAGCTCTGAATTTAGCTCGACGAATGGTGAGTTGAGCTCGACAAACTCTAAACTCAGTTCGACGATTCGATTGAATCAACTCAGAATCTCAAGCTCTGACTATCAACTGTACAATCTGCTCTGAACTTAGCTCGACGAATGTGAGTTGAGCTCGACGAACTCTGAACTCAGTTCGACGAATTCTCTCTCAGCTGTCTCAGCGGCTATGTTGAGACATTCTTCTCAGTTGTCTTAGCTGTCTCAACACTTTTGCCTTAGTCAAATTATCTGACTTCCAGCTTACTCTTTGTGTTCACTTATCCAATCAAGGACAACCTGCATTGACTGTCTCAATGCTTTCTTTTCAACTATCTCAGCGGTTATGCTAAGACATCTTCTCAGCTGTCTCGACGATTTTGCCTTAGTCAAATTATCTAACTTCCAGCTAAATATTTTTTTTCACCTGTCCAATCAAGGAAAACCTGCATGAACTTAAGCACACATCAAATACAACTATGCTTTTAGTATTAATGGTGATGCCTCTTCAAATCCACTCTATGGAACATTGTGGGCAATCGACCAACCATAACCTTAGACCCATTGTTTACAGGAATGTATTCCTTTAGATGGCACCTTGTTCCAGTCATATGCCTAGAACATCCACTGTCCAAGTACCATATTGGTGCATGGGTACTTGGACTAACCTGCAACAACAATTTAGTTTACGTTAGGACCCCAAAAGGGATTGGGTCCTTGGTTCTAGTTAGTCTGAAAATGAGCATGTCTGCCAACAACATTTCTAACAGGTAGACTTTCCCTAGCACTAGGCACATTGGGGTTGTGCCAACAAACTATGGCAAAATGACCAACTTTGCCACAGCATCAACACTCTTGGATATTGTATCTCCTTTTTTGAACAGCTCTTGTAGACAAGATGAAAGTAGCTGACTATTCAGAAGTGAGAGCAGCAGCCCTCTTCATATTTCTTTCAGCAAGGATCTGACTGAAAGTGAGTCTGCGAGTAGATGTACTTGGCTTACTGTGAATGCCACTAACAGCAGTCTTCTTTGCAGAAGACAAGTTGTTGATTGCATCAGAGACAGCCAAGTCAGGCTTACTGATTGACTTACTTTTGGTCAGAGTCTTTGTTGGAGGAGCTTGACTATTGGTCACTGTCTTATTCTTGAGAGTGGGGGATGGTGCACCAAAAACAAATGGTCAATAATGGGCCATCTGAATTTCCACATGGCTCCTTAAAGGCACTCAAACTAATGCCTTTCCTTCAACTATAGCTGTGAACATTTTTGTACACACTAGTGGATCTTCCATTCAACCAGTGACCATATATGCTTTTTTAGTCATACATGTTGGATGGCAGCATAACTTTCGCAAAGGAGATGGCAGGCTGAATAGGGGCCTTGCCCTTCTTCCTATTCCTTCTTCCAGTGTTCTTCTCAATGTACCCCAGTCCCTTCTTATTCGTTTGGGAGGTGAAGGTATCAATGAGTGGCAACACTGATTTAGGTTTGGAGTACTGAGCCACTAGCATCCTCTCTTTGAGGAGCTTATCTTCCAACTCTTTAATTAAAGAGCACTTACCATTAATGGTTGTATCTTGGATAATGGTGATGGTTTTGTGTTGGGATATCTCTCTGCTCATCTTGCTCACCATTGTGGTTCACTTAGTGTGTAAAGAGAGATCTTTACTTAAGTAAATTATTTCATTGGCTTGTCTTTTGACAAGCTTCTTGCTCTTTTTCAGAGCATCCAAGATCAACTCATAATTGTCAATCAATTGATAGACATCTTCCTCATATTTTGAGCCATTTTCATTACAGGATGAAAGAGGCTCAGAATTGGGAATAGTTTCATAGTCAGATTCAGAGGAGGAGCTAGACAGAGAATGTACCTTATCTCGACCAGGCCGATCCTGGCTGGATTCTCCATCTATCATGGTCATGAGTCCATAACCTCTATTATCATCTTCATCCACCTTAGTGTCACTATCTGAGTGTGACAGAGGGCCCCTGATACCTATCCTTGTAGCAGGATAGTCCTCATTTTCTTCATTAGCAACAACAGCAAACAGTCCAATATAGGCTTCTTCTTCTTCAGAATCTGAAGATGCTGAGTCACTCTAACTCCAGCTCTTCTCATTCTTGGCAATGAAGGTCTTTTCCTTTTTTTCCCTTCAGATGGTGATGCTCCTTCTTACTTTTCTCTTTTCTTTTGACTGAGCAATCATCTATGACATGCACAGGCTTTCTACAACAATAACAAACAATTTTAGAAGAACTATGTTTACTAGGTTTGGAATCATACATGTCTCCTTTGGAGAACTTCTTCTCAGAATTGTGGTGATCCCTCTTGTTGTGTGAATAGGAGGAAGATTTGTGTTGGGTCCATTGTTCCCAATTTCCCAGATTTTAAGAAGGCATACAGGACAATGATGTACACATGTTTGTATCTGATGCATGCTTTAAGTTCTATATATGCAGGTGGTCACTTATTATACTGATTAGACAGATGGTCTAAGAAACAATGACAGGTGGACACATGGAAGGATGCGAACAAGATAGAAATCTAAGTCCACACGTGTTGAGTGAAGGCAGTTCACTCAATGCCAGATAGCCAAAAGCGTTGAGTAAAGATTAGACAGTCTAAGCCTCAACATTGTCAAGGCAGGAATCTGCCTAAGTCCACAGGCGTCGAGTAAAGGCAGTTCACTTAACGCCCAGAGACAGAAGTGCTTAGTATAGCTCAAGTTGTCAAAGAATCTGAGAATCAGTGCAGGATTCTGTCTAAGTACAGAAGCGTTGAGTGATGTCAGTTCACTAAACGCCTCAAGAAAAAGCGTCGACAAAACAGAGTGATGTCAAAGCCACTAAAGAAGTAGACAGGAAATCTGTCAAAGTCTAGAAGTATTGAGTGAAACAGTTCACTCAACGCCAGCTCAACAAAAATTCAACTAAGTTCAAAAGCGTTGAGTGAAGGTTGTTCACTCAACGCCTCATCAAGATGGCGAGCTAAGGAAGGAAGCGTTGAGTGTAGAAGCGTCACTCAATGCCTCCATTCAGAGGAAATTGGCTAAGTACAAATGTGTTGAGTGAGGAAAGCTCACTAAACGCCTAATCAGTTAAATAATTAAAAGTCTATATTCGTTGAGTGATGACTGATCACTCAACGCCTTGTGTTGCAGAAAATCTGACTAAGTGTTTTTACGTTGAGTGACAAGCTTTCACTCAATGCCTATGGTGAATTGTCTGAATTTGACTAAGTCCACAAGTGCTAACGTCAGCAGAAATTCAAATATTGCGGGAAGTCTACAGTACACGACAAATGGCGTTGTTTGACTGTTGTACAACATTTAATGCAAAAGTAGAGTTGCCGCTACCAACTCCAGGTCGTCCCAATAATCAAAGAGCCGTTGGACAACAGAATAGAAAAAGAACAGATCAGTGAGAAGAAAAATACTTATGGAACTTTTGGAAAAGAATGAAACTTCATCTTCTTCCTCTCGGCTAAGTTGCAGAGCATGAAGGAGTTTGTTCTACTGATCTGAAAGTGCACACAGTTACCTGTTGATCTTGAACAGCAAGTTCAGAGTAATCATTTTGAAGTAGAAGTTGTAGCCAAGGAAAACCCTAGCTGTAGAGTCTTCACAGCCCAAGCTGAACTACTTATGAAGATATTTTCCTAGAGCTGTGAAGAAAGGAGATCAGAGTTAATCTCTAATCAGAAGGACGACACAGAGACTCTGGATTTAGTGTCAAACATCATCAACCAACTACTATTCTTCTGTAGGATCATTTTGATCTGATTCTAAGCCTAAACTTATAAAGGTTGAGTGTAGGATCTTTAAGTTGATCTGATTTGTAGGATTCAAGTGGTGAATCTGAGGTAGGATCCAAGTTTGGATCTGAGTTGTAGGAATTTGATTTAAAGTCTGAGGTATGTTCTTTGTGCCTGAGTGGTAGGAAATTAAATTTTTGAGTGGTAGGGCTTTGTTCTTGAGGTGGGACTTGAAGAAGTCTGAGAGATCCTGAGGGATCTGGGTTATAAGCTCATTGAGATGAGTTTGAAGAGGTTGTTTTGTCTAACAATCAGTTAGAAAGGTGGGAGGGATAGTGGATGTACCCATAATCTGTGGAACCACTATAAAATTCTTGTGTACTTTTTGTGATTGTCTTGAAAGCTAAGGTTAACTAAATCATAACACACCAAAGAATAGTAAAAGTTTACAAAGACTCAAAAACCTATGCACCCCCCCCCCCCTCTAGGTGTTTAGCTACTCTTGAAACTAAAGACTGTCTTCTCTTCATAATCTTCTGGAACTGCCTTGAGAAGGCAGCAAATTCTCCATCTGACATGTTGTTGTCAGATGAACTTGACTCGGAGCTGTTTGAATCAGCATGCCTTCTTGAGGGAGAAGCAATCCTCTCCTTGCTCTTCTTATAGCTATCAGCCTTGAAGGCCACTGTCTTCTCCTTGGCTTGGGATCTGATGGTGGTCTCCTCCTCTTTCCTGACAGACAGTTGCATCTGATAGGAGAGCAGCTTTCCAAATAATGTGTGAGGAGGAGTTTCAGCTAGCTTGGCCACTTCTCTGATGGCACAAATCTTTGTGTCTCAGTCTCTGGTTAGAATCCTTAGGAACTTGTCATTAAGCTCATAATTACTGAAGACCCTCTCATAGGTCCTCAGCTCATTCATCACTCTGAAAAACTTTTCATAACGCTCAACTATGTTGTCCTTCTTGCTCTACCTGAAAGCCTCATATTCTTGATTGAGTAAGGATTTCATGTCATCCCTAACTAGAAGCGTCACTCAATGCCTCCAACTTCATGTTCATTTAAATATAAGAGAAGATATACACGCATATAGAAAGAAAATCTATTCCTTTGCCCGAGCATCCCTTAGTTGTTCAGCCTGGAACTTCTTGCTTTGTCTCTCAAAGTACTCCATTGGCTTAGGGTAGTATCTGGGGGGAGGAGCTTTATGTTCCACAGTGTTAGTCCTGAAAAATATGTTTCTTTTAGCTTCATACACTTTGTGCATCTCCCACTCATACTGACTATACACTTCATTTCGATTATGTTCCCCCTGCTGTTGTAGCATAAATGTGTCCAGTATGATGCTCCTCGATGTAGGACTCCATCGTTCATTCTTCACTTCACTTTCCTTCAATCTTACCTTCCTCTCAGCTGGAGTCTCTTTGGAAGTCCCTTCTTGAAGTTTTATTTTGCCATTTTCAATGGCCTCTTGATCAAACATAGCCCTGAGAGTAGATTTGGCAGCGGCCCTAGCAGCCTTGCTGACCTCAGCTTCACTCATGGGAACCTCCTCAGCACTTGCCACCTCATCAGCAACAGTGGTAACCTCATTAGGAGGAGGAACCGGAATTGGAATTTGTATACGGGATGCTTGCTGAACTAGCCAGTGACAGCTTTCAAAAACATACTTATTTGACTGCATGAAGTTGTCGACCATGATTTGTTCTAGCCTTGCCATCTTAGCTGTATTTTCATTCTCCCCCTTTTTGGCTTCTAGGGCAATGGAGTTTGCATAGGTATGCAGTGACTCATCTATATGCTTGATAGTCTTAGTGAACTCGTTTAGCAGGGATGTCTGATTTGCATTGAGTTTCACCATGTTGGCATCGAACAACTTGATGTTGTTGGCCACAACATATGCATTTTGGTTTACCACTGCCAGATCAGCTATATTCTTCTGAAGTCCCTGCATTAGAAGATTTACGGCAGTGCCGGCCTCTGTATACTTAGTGTCAAATCTATGTTCCATCATATCCAGTTTATGATTTATCTCCACAACATTTTTAAGCATCAGATCCTCAGATTGCTTAATTCGTTTTAGCACCTTGTTGTGAGATTGTTCAAAAGAGGCTTTCAGTTCATCCACTATGCCTTGAATGATATTTACCTTGTGATTTGTCAGGCTAGGTCCTAGCGGATGAACTTGATGAATGACCTGGTCATGCTCAGGGGGGATAGTACTCTGGGAGTCAGGATTTTCATCTGCAGATACACTGGTGGAGCTGGATAGATTGACAGTCTCTTGAGGGGGGATGGGAGAAGCCTCTGTCGTTTTTTCTATACTCATAATCCCCTGTCGGGAGGTCTCCCCCTCAATTGTTGCACCAAATACATCAGGAACTTTCAATGGAACTTGTTCCTCAGAGGGGACGTCAACATTACTCTCCCTCAACCTGTTAAGGCCATCAGTGGTGACATGCTCCACATCATTATCATCATCAGCATCATTCTCCATGTCCTCCACTTCCTCTTCTTCAGTCGGATTAGAAGCGAGGGTATCTACTGCATCCTTTGCAATCTGGGTAATGTCAGTGACTGCATTTGCATGATCTGAGCCTAAGACTTCCGTCCTGAGGGCATCAGAAGGAATGTGCACCGACTCCCCCTCAGTTCCTGCATGCAGCAAATCAGGAACGTCACTGGGGTCATCCAAAGGATTCCTGTACTCCGGAGCTCTGTCATCTTCATCACCCTGTGCATCAGCTGCACCTCCTAGGCCAATTCGCCTCTACCATCTATCAAATACGCTGCAGTCCAACTTCTTTAAGTAGTGAAGAGGAACTCCCTTACTCATATCAAACCTGTCTCTGTCCATCTGATTGAGGTACAGGCTGATGATTCTCCCAAAGATGGGGGTTCGAAGGGTATCTTTAATCTTTTCAAACAACATGGCCCCCCAGTTGTATCTTTTTCTACATACCACAGCCATAAGGATTTTGAAAATATCCCCTGAAATATGATCATGGGAGCCCGGTTTGCAGATCAGGACCTTCCCAATAATATCAGAGAGGAGCTTTCCTTCCTCATTCATGTCCTTGCATTTGATGTCCTTTGTCCCTCGTGCTAATCCACAGAACAGTAGTGTCTGTGCACGATCATTCTCATCCAGGTGGTACTCTTGTTAGAAGTTGTTGAGCTGCAGATCACGTGACAATTTTGCAGCAGACATCTTGATCCTTAGTCCAGCAATCTTACTCTTAATCAAGGTGTCCTCACGACGTAGCTTGGCAGTTGCATAGAATTCAAGAACTTCTTTATCTAGAATTTTGCATGGGTGCTCAAGGATAAATGAGAGCCCTGCTTGCTCAAGCATCAAGATTATGTTCCTAAATTCATCGGAGGTATGAGCGAAGCCAGTCCTAACCAACTCACTCCCGGTGAGAAGCCCAACTGTGGTTCGAGGAGCCATTGCAAACCTAAAAAAATAACATCCAAGGGACTTAACTCTATCTAAATCTCTAGTTTAGGAACTATACTAGACAAGTTACAAACTAGTAGGAACTGAACTAGTAAAAACTAGAGAAGTTACAAACAAGCTTGATTCAAGGAGGAACGGTCGTTACCCTTACGCTGAGCAGAGAGAATCCCTAGTCGGCTTGCGTCGGTACCGCTGGCGACGGGAGAGGGAGTCGACGGGAGAGTGAAAGTTGACGGTGAATCGGCAAGTTACTTGTGTCCAGAAGATGCAGGAGACAGAAGCACCGAGCCGACGAAGGGAGGACTACGGCGGGCTGCAATCGACGGAGCTGGAGTCGACGGGAGGCAAGGAGGAGTCGATGAGAACACCAAGCGACTGAAGCACTAGAGAAATTTCTGTACAAATCGACGGGATTAGGCGATGTTTCCTCAGAGTCGACGGGATTTCCGCAAGGTCCAGAATGCGAAGGGTCGGGATTCAGTGGTTTACACTATTTATATCCTCCGAACACTGAGGTAGCCGATATTCCCACTGTGAAGGGCATGTTTCTGCTGGCCGTTTTGAATTTCGAACTTATCGAAACTTTCCCCTTTTTATTTCTAGGGATGTTAACCCTAGAAATAAGCACTAGGTAATTCTAGGTGAGTCAAAAATGTAGAATTTTTCGTTACAACTACTGGCACACGTACCTTGAATTTCATCGGACTGATTGACATCCATTGTTATACATTATCAATTGTATATGTATATAAAAAGAATTCATAAGATTTCCAACTTAAATATCATACAGTTTTTAGCATCCGTGTCCTTCCATCAGGTGTGAGTATATATATATATATATATATATATATATATATATATATTTATATATATATATATATATATATATATATCTGGAGCGAGAATCTATATATGGAGCTTGGATATATATATATTATATATATATATATATATATATATATATATATATATATATATATATATATCAATGTAATGCGAATCAATGTTCGAAACTGAATGTGCGTACCTGGGATCATTGGGTTGATCATTCGAATCTACTATTAGAAGTACACCAGGCATCCAGTTCAAGTGGGACATTGTAGTTAGCATTATCTCTTATCCCATATGTTTGTTCCATAGCATTCCTGGAACATCTCTTGTCTAGGTCCCATCATGTTCACAGGTACCTAGACTATCGTGCAAAAATGAGTTACCTTACCTTAGGAACCCAATATGCATTAGGTCCTAGGTTCCTGTCAGCATAAGCTACTCAATGCCTTCCTACAGGATTTCTGTCAGGAAGGCTATCTCTAGCCAAAGGAAGTGGACATACCCTTGCCCTTGGCACAGAAGGATTGTGCCAACAATCTATGGCAAAGTGACCCACTTTGCCACAGCACCAACACTCATGAATGTTGTACCACCTTTTCTGACCAGATCTACTGACTGAGTTAGTCATGATCTTAGGTCTGACAGGGGCAGAGCAGGTTCTGCTCACAGATTTGCCCTTTCCACCGAGACACGAGGGAGGGTGGATGGAGAACATGTGGTGAGTGTCATGAGGCCTGGGAGGTGGTGCCTTCTTTTCAGCCAGCACACATCCGGGGCCCCATGGGTACTTACTACATGTTTCCCCCCCCTTTCCCTGTGTCCTAGGGTGGTGAGAGTTACTGTGAGAGCTGGTTCCTGCAATCTCATGAAGTGTTGAGGCTGAGGCAGTGAACACAAGAGGTTAATGATGAGCCAAATGTATTTTCTCATGGGTAGCCATAACAGCACTTGCACTATGGGTATTTCCACATGAGGGTTGATCATTCTTATAGTGACCATAGTTGTTCTTATGGTCATACCTGAAGGCATGATGTGTGCCCTTCCTACTCGTGTGGGGGGGGGGTCTGAAAACAGTTCCCCATTTCTCCACGATTTTTATAATTCGTGAGATCCACCCGTTTTCTCCCTTTCTCTTAATAGCATCTATCTTGGAAAAGTTAGATACTATTCTCTTCTCGGTCTCTAGTGAAAACTCTAGATCCGAGATTTTTGAGTCCTTCACCTTGATGGATTTCAATTCGAGATCCATCATGGTCCTCAACTGAGTAATTTCCATGGCTTGTTTCTCCGCAAGCAAGTTGCTCTTCTGAACGGCACTATGAAGGGAATCAAGAGTTTTAATCCTTTGATTGAAGCTGTCCATCACCCTTGCATCACTTGATGGAGAACCCTCTAAACTACTCCTGTCTTCAGGAGATTCAAGAGGAAAGGAGCATGATGAGGAAGATACCTGATCCTGACCGTGATGATCAGGGTTAGCGTTAAGATCTGCAGAGACTGATGTGTCAGCTTCATCAGAACTGTATTCCTCAATCTCTTCTTCAGTCTCAGATAGAGACACGGGAGCCCTGATATTGAGAGATTGGTCTTGACTTTCATATTCAAAGATGAGGACCCCCACATAGGCTTCATCCTCTTGCTGGCATCCAGTCCCAGCCATCTCTGTTCCCTCCATGAGGTCAGAGATAGTTTGCCACATAGACTTTGCAGTCCTACACTTGTCCAATCTTGAACGAGATGATCAGGACCAGACATCAGTGATGATCTGACGAATGAAAGTCAGCTCCTGAAAAGTGTCCAAGATCTTTTCCAGTCCCAATCTTGAACGAGAAAGACCAGTGAAAGGTTGTGAAAGCTCAGTCTCAGACATCTCTTCGGGACTCTTGGGGATTTGGAGATCTTTTCCAGAACCGAAGCCTTCATGGGAATGAAGGGACCCTCTTCCATAATGAATGATGCGCGAGGGTCAATGACCTCCAGATGAAACATAACTCTCTTCTTCCAGATGGGATAATACTCCGTTGTGCAGGCAAGGAGTCTCAAAGGAGAGACATCAGAGTATAGCTCCATGTTTGAGTCTTGTTTTCTTCTTGACAATAGACACGGGATCTTACTCAAGGTGTTAACCTTATTGACGAGTAACCTCCCTCTGGTACCACTTGAAAGTCTTTAGTGTCAACTAATTCCACCTATGGGGGGGAATAGGTCTCGTGCAGTTTTTTGTGGAATTTAAATAACCTGCACAATTAAACAAACACAGCACAAAAAAACACACAAGCAATTATAGTGGTTCCCCGATTTGGGTACGTTCACTCTCCCCCTACGACCTATCTCCCAACAAGGGACGTCTTGGTCACTTCACCAAACGGATTGAAATCCAATCCTCGCACTACGGAAGGCACCCTTCCAACCGAAGGAGTCACTACTCCTCCACCACGGGTTGCACCCAAGCCTTACAACTAGGAATCACTACTCCTTTACAACAAAACAAAATTAGAATGTACAAGAAATACAAACTACACGTGTGGAGAACCCGATGTCCTTCTTAGTTCGTTGAAGCGTTCTTGATGAAGATGAAGAGTCCACGACCGGATTACTCTCTTGGAGAGGATCTTGATAAGATCGGCGGAGACAAGTGAATGCGGCGACGATGCTCTGTAGATCCAAACTTCTTGACGAAGCAAGCAAGGAGTACCAACGATCTCAATCGGATCAGTCGTCTCAATCGATTCAGAATTAAGAGCTATCCTCGTTCAACAAATCGAGAGACAAGAGATCTCGAGAGAGAAGCGTGAGACGCTAGGCTTGCCTCGGTCCTGTCGCCGGACGATCAAAGAGGATCTAAGATCTGCGGCGGCGACAACTTGCGAGCGGCGACGGCGACGGGAGGTTTTCCGCGATCGGCTAGGTGACGCTTGGCGGCATTGATTTCTTGTGAATCGCTACAGTGTAAGTTCTAAATACGCGATTATATATACTGTAGATCAACCCTAAATGACTGTTGTGGGCCCCACACGAAGAAGCCCTAGTTCCGGTCAAAACAGCGCCCAGCATCTTGGTTCTGTCCAGCGATCAGAGCAAATTTGCCAAAGGCAAATTCGGCGAGAATCATTGGTGATTCTCGACGAAGTCGGCAGGAATCACTTGTGATTTCCGTCGAATTTGCCTTGGCAGGATTCCAGTTGAAACTCTAGTCAATCGGAGGGAATCGGCGGAAATGCAATGTCATTCTAGACGAATCGGCGAGAATCAGTTAGTGATTCCCGTCGATTCTGCCTTAGCATGAGTCTTGAAGGAGGACAGTCAGCCAGATGAAGTCGGCGGGAATCGGCGAGTGATTCTCGACGATTCGGCGAGAATCACTAGTGATTCCCATCGAATCGGCGAGAATCACTTAGTGATTCCCATCGATTTTGACTTAGAAGATTTCTTCTTCCTTCCTCTGAACTTGGTCTTTGACCCATCTTTGCTCCTCTTCTGCTCTTGATCTATCTCAGCTCTGTACTTGAGAATAAGTACACGCCAATAGAGAGAGCACACGTGAGCCAACACACTAATCTACTCAACGAGGGATTACATTGCGCAGACCCGTGTATATTGACCCACTGCACCCTGACATTGGTGTGTACTTAGCATGGAATAGCTGCAAGCACAACTTAAAAGAAGATTGTCAGATACTTTGTGAATTCATCTTAGCTTGACTGGAGGCTTCTTCAAATCCAGGTAATTGTGGATACAATACCCAACAGGATGGATCTTCAAGAATGTTTTGCTTGAGCTGTGAAGTAACTATAGCTAGGGCTTGCTCTGTTCCTTCTTCTAACTCAGAGATATAACTCCCTGATCTTGTTGTTGAAGGCGTGAATGACAACAGCTAACTGTCTTGAACTTTCAGATCAACAGCAAAAGTAAATTTTTCAAGCTCTGCAACTTTATTGAAAGGAAGAAGATGAAGCTCATGATTTCAAAAATTTAATTTCTTCTTCCTTGGAATACCTCTTTTATATCTCGCCGTCCAACGGTTCTTTGAGTAGTGGGACCTCCCGGAGTTGGTAGCTGCAACTTCTCTTTTGCATTAATTGATGTACAACAGGCAAGCGACGTCATTTGTCGTCTACAGTTCCATTCCCGCAACATTTGAATTCTTATTGATGTCATCATGACTCGGCACCTGTGGACTTAGCCAAATACAGACAATTCTGCATAGGCATTGAGTGAAGACTTGTCACTCAACACCAATACACTTAAGCATAATTTTGCACCACCTGGCGTTGAGTTATCATTCATCACTCAACGAATATCGATAATTATAGTCTAACTGACTAGGCGTTGAGTGATCCTTCATCACTCAACGCATGCGGACTTAATTGATATTCTCTCTATTAAGGCGTTGAGTGAGTTATCTTAACTCAACGCTTTATGTCTTTGCCCGTTTTATTGAAGAGGCGTTGAGTGAACTGCCTTCACTCAACACTTCTTTTCTTAGACATATTTTATATTGAATAGGCGTTAAGTGAGTTGTCTTCACTCAACGCATCTAACCTTAGACAGATTTCCAAGTCAATCAACCCCACGTCTTTGACTAAACAGTGTTCTGTCAACGATTTCTCTTCTGGGCGTTGAGTGAACTGCCTTCACTCAATGCTTCTAGACTTAGCCTGAATTCTTGTCAACTTCTCTCTACTTTGACTGTTTTAGCTTTACTCAACACTTCTAGCTCTAGGCGTTGAGTGAACTGCCTTCACTCAACGCTCCTAGACTTAACCAGATTTCTACTTTGGCAATGTTGAGGTTTGACTGCCTAAGATTTACTCAATGCTTACAGCCATCTGGCGTTGAGTGAACTGCCTTCACTCAGCGCATCTGGACTTAGGCAGATTTCTGCCTTATCGGCATCCTATCTTGTGTCCACATGTCATTGTTGCTTAGACAATCTGTTTAAACAGTGAACAAAGAGCAACTTGCATACATAGAACTTAGAGCATGCATCAAATACAATTATGTGTATACCAATGCCTTATAGGCCTTCTTCAAATCTGGGACATTATGATCAATGGACCCAACATAAGCTATACTTGTGATTGAGACTATGTCATTGAAACTCATACCATAGCCTTTGGTGATTTCTCTATCAGAGCCTCCAAAAATGACCTTAGTTCCATTCTTCATAGAAGTGTAAACCTTGAGAATAATTCATGTCTCAGTCATGTTCCTGAAACACCCACTATTCAAGAACCAGATTTGTTTTAGGCTGGTACTTGAACTAATATGTAAGATAAAATTCATTTTACCTTAAGAGTCCAATTGACTTTGGGTCCTAGGTTCTTGTTAGCATGAACAACAACATTTCTGTTGGGAGCTACTCTAGTAGGAAGGCTCTTCCTTACCTGTGGAACAAAGGGATTGAGCAACAATCTATTATAATTTGTCCCACTTTACCACAGCACATACGCTCAAAAATATTATATCTTCTCTTCTGAACATTCTTGGAAGTTGAAGGTGCATATGAATGTTCATTTTTAGCAGAGAAGGCACAAGCATTCTTCGTATTCCTTTCAGCAATCACTTGGTTGTGTCTCGACGATAACTATTCTTACTCGATGATATTGGTTTGACAACAATAGTAATCGACTTGATATCTGACATTGTGTTGATGGCATCTAATATTGCCTTGTGAGAGTGAGTTATAACTGTGCCAACAACCTGCTTATTCACTGGAATGGTTTCGAAGATACCACTTCTTTACCCTTGAGTGTAGGGGCTTGTGTACCAAAGACAAATGGTTCAAAATAAACCATCTGAATTTCCTCAAGGGGAGTCTTAAAAGCACTCAACCCCATTCCCTTTCTACCTTCATAGTTAGGTGCACTAATGCCCTTATTATAGGTGCTCCCATTCTTCCAGTGACCATACAAACTGTCATGGTCATACCTATTGAAAGGAAGCAGAACCTTCTAAAAGGTGGTTTGAGTAACTGGAGCCTTGTCTTTACCCTTATAACTAGCATCAACTGTTTTCCTATTGAATCCCACTCCCCTTTTTATTATTTTGGGAAAAGAAGGAATCAATAATTGGCAGCACAAACTGTAGCTTGGCGAACTGAGCCACTAGCTTCCTCTCCTTGAGAAGCTTCACTTCAAGATCCTTGATGATCTTATTCTTATGGTTGTTGGTGCTTACTTGGATGATTATTATTCCTTTCAACTGGATAATCTCTCTACTCATTTAAGTCAGCTAGGTAGCAGACTCAGAGTATTCAGATTTGGCTAACTGGAGGAAAGCAATCTCCTCAGCTTGCAGAGGACAAGCCTCTTACTCTTCTTCAAAGCTTCGAAGAGATCACCATATCTTCAATCAATTGTTTGACAAAACTATCAGATTCTGATCCATCCTCATCGTTAGATGAAGATGATGCTTTAGAATCTGGGTCAGTCTCACACTCAGAATCAGAAGAGGATATGTTCAGAATAATTACCTCATCAGGAATTGAGTGTTCCCAATTATCTTCATTTGTTCATGGCCATCAAGCCACAACTCTCTACTTCTTTCTCATTGTCACTATCTGAGTATGACAATGGAGCCATGATGTCAATCATTACAGCAAATGCCTCCTCCTCTTCTTCTTCGACAAATAACCCAATGCAGGCTTCTTCTTCTTCTAACTTACAAGAGGGTGAGTCACTTTAACTCTAGCTCATCTTCTTGGCAAGGAAAATCTTTTCAGACTTCTTGCCCATGTAGTGTTTCTTCTCACCAACAACAAATTTCTCTTTTCTTTTAACTGGGAAATCAGCTATAACATGCTCAGGTCAGCTGCAGCAATAATAAAAAATATTAGAAGAAAAATGTTTACTAAATTTAGAACCATACATGTTCTCTTTGAGGTCCTTCTTGGCTCTGCCAGCTTTGCTGAACTCTTTCTTAGAGTTGGAGGAGCAAAGTCTGCCCTTCCAGTGGTTCCTCCTAGTAATCATTTTCTTGAATTGCCCTGAGAATGCATCCCCATCAGACATATAAGCATCTGAAGTGTTGAGTTCAGAAGACTCTTACTAAGTCACTTTCCTAAGAGGAGAGTGGATTCTCTCCTTGTTCTTATTAGAGCCCACAACCTTGAGGGCCACAGACTTCTCCTTCTGCTGAGACCTGGCAGCAGCCTCCTCCTCCTTTCTTGCATTTAGCTGCATCTCATAAGAGAGCAGCTTCCCAAAAAGAGTGTGGGGAGGAATGTTGGTCAGGTTGCCCATCTCCCTGATGACATATATCTTATTGTCATAATCTCTAGTTAGAGACCATAGGAACTTGTCATTTAGCTCATAATTAGCGAAGACCATTCCATAGTTCTTCAACTCATTAGATGTCTTGAAGAACTTTTCATAGCATTCAGCTATGTTATCCTTGTTTCCCTACCTAAAGCCTTCATACTCTTGGTTTAGAAGGGGTTTCCTGTCATCCCTTACATCCTCAGTCCCTTCTATGCACACAATAAGTGTACTCCATATTTCCTTAGCTATTTGACTGTGAATCAAATTTTGGAAGGTGGAAACATCAATTGCACTGACTATAATATTTTTAGCTCTTTTATCCATAGTAACCAGTATAATTTCATCCCTAGTCATATTAGCATACTTCTTAGGGACCTACAGATTAGGATTAATGGTGGAGGCCTTTATGGGGATGAATGTCCCCTCTTCAACTGTAATATAAATCCTAGGGTTTGAGGCTTCCATGAACATCTTAACTTTTTTACTTCCATATGTCAAAGTTATTGAGCTTAGTTCCTAAAGGCTATCAGCTGAAGATATGGTGATATGATAGACTACCCTTGTAGGATCTTGGTCAGACTATTAAGTCTTATTTTAACCAACCTATCTCTAATAAAACTTGAAAGATTATTGTTGCTCGTAGTATAACTCACCTAGAGGGGGGGAATAGGTGGTCTAGCAATATTGATCATTTCTTTTCAATTTCAGCAAATATAAGAAAATAAGTAACATAACCAAATAACTATAGCACAAAGCACACACTATTTAATAGTAGTTCTCTAGAGTATGGGTACATCCACTGTCCCTCTACGCTTATCTAATAGTGTGCTAGACTCATCAATCTCCTCTAAATCTCAGTTTCAAGAGCTTACAACAAATATTCCTCAGAATCTCTCAGGTCTACTCCAAGAACCTACCTCAGGCTCAGCAACCCTACCTCAGGCTCACAGGACCTACCTCAAATCACTTCAACTCCTACAGCTCAGAGACCCTACAGGTCTTCGACCTCAAATCCACACAAAGATCCTACCTCAGGCAACATCCCTACCTTAGTGTCAAAACCCCTACAACTCAAGCAACAACCCTACCTATCACTAGATCCTACAAAAATTGTAGTATATGAAAGATTACAATAAAAGACTCACTAAAAATAGACCTTAAACTTTTGAGTCTTCAGTTACTTTTTTTGTGGAAGCCAACCTCTTGAAGCATACCCTGAATGATGAGATGCCTTCAGTCAGAATAGATCTAGGGCTCTTCTACTTGATCTTCTTCTGTAGTAGCAAGAAGATCTAACTCGAGTTGTGAAGCTTGACTCCTTGCTTTTTCAGAACTTCTTTATAGAGAGCTTACTCAGTGAAAGTGCGCCACTACTTATTTTTCACGATCCAGCAGGATAGAGCAAGTTCAGAAGATGTTGTTCCATTGCCCTAATTTTTCTTTAAATACCGTTGACATTTCTAACGGTACATTGGTCAGAAAATGTCATGTCAAAGTATGGAGAAGAATAGATAGAACTGACAGGTCTTTATGCGCCACTGCTAATTTTGAAATCCCGTCACTGTGCGTGCTCAACAGTAATAAAAACCATGTCAGCATGATATCGTTGAGAAAATACTTCTTTCTCAACGGTATCTCACTTAGCGCTGAAAACGACCTCTTTCTGCGTCTTATCAACGATATCGTCTCGAAGCTTTCCACGATCATGCCTATACCGTGGAAAACCATATACCGATCTCAACGGTACTCTCCTTAGTGTTTGAAGTTGTTTCTACAATTGCTTTGAGAAGATGTCATCTTGAAGCACTCCACGTTCAAGACGATACCGTCGAGAATCTTTCATGTATCTGAAAAATACTACTCCATTTGCACTAACTCTTCTCTAAACCTATCTTAGAGATAACAGATAAATCCAGCATAGATGTACAACAATTATTCCATCAAATACAGTATGCACTTAACATTGCAAGTGATGCATCTTCAAATCCTAGAATATTGAGGGCAATATTCCGAACACTATCCATAGACTAGTTTCAGAAAACTATAAATAGACCACCAAGGGCACCTTTGGAAAGGATGACTTTTCCGCTTCTCTCTCCTTTGACTAAGTTTGACTGGCAAGAGCTCCAGCTCACTGTTCATCGTGGTTTCTTAGTTGGCATTCAGGTGCTCTTAAGTGTGCTCCAAGGTGCCTTAATTAGCATTGGCTTGGGTTGGGAAAGCTCTCTAAGATCTTCTGGGTATGTGGTTGGATCTTCTCACTCAATTCGAAGGTCTTTTTTGTACTATGCCGACAATATTCCAGATTTGAAGTAGTCCTCAAGTCAATGAAAACTGCACTTTTGTTGGGTATTGTATCCACAATTACCTGGATTTGAAGAAGCCTCTGGTCAATCTAAGAAGAATTCACAATGTATTTGACGATATTTCTTCAAGATTTGCTTGCAGCTATTCCGTGCTAATACACACCAATGTCAGGGTGCAGTGGGTAAATATACACGGTTTTTGCGCAACGTAATCCCTCGTTGAGCAGATCAGTTGTTGACTCATGTGTGCTCTCTCTATTGGAGTGTACTTATTTTCAAGTACAGGGTTGAGATAGATCAAGAGCAGAAAAGGAGCAAGGATGGGGTCAAAGACCAAGTCATGAAAGAAAGAAGAAAAATCTTCTAAGGAAAATTCGACGGGAATCACTAAGTGATTCTCGCCGATTGATGGGAATCACTAGTGATTCTCGTCGAATCGTCGAGATCACTCATCGATTCCCACTAACAGCATCCGTCTGACAGTTCGCCTTAAAGAAATTCTGCTAAGTCAAAATCGACGAGAATCATTAACTGATTCTCGCCGAATCGTCGAGAATGACTTTGCATTCTCGCCGATTCGTCGAGAATGGTCTTGATTCTCGCTGATTCCCTCCGGATGGCAAGCTTTTCAACTGAAACTCACCAAGGATAATTCGACGAGAATCATGAGTGATTCCCGCCGACTTCGACGGGAATCACCAAGGATTCCCGCCGAATTTGCCTTAGGTGATTTTGATCTGTTCGCTGGACCGAACCAAGTTAACTGGCGCCACAACGGTTACTTCTCGTGGGCCCCACAACGGTCGTGGGCCCCACAACGGTCGTTTAGGGATGATCTACAGTATATATACTCGCCTATTTTGATGTTACGAAGGCATCAAACAGAAGAAACGAAAAAGGCATACAGCCGCCGAGCGTAACCTAGCGGATCGTGAATCTTCCTCCGTCGCCGTCGTCGTTCGCAAAGTTGTCGCCGCTGCCGATCTGAGACCATCTTTGATCGCTCGTCGACAGAACCGAAGCTAAGTAACGCGTCTTACGCTTCTCTCTCAAGATCCCTTGTCTCTTGATTTGTTGAACGAAGTTAGATCTTCTTTTCGAATCGATTGAGACGACCGATCCGATTGAGATCGTTGGTAGACCTTGCTTGCTTCATCAAGAAGTTTGGATCTACAAAGCATCGCTGCTGCAATCATTTCCGCCGCTGATCTCGGGAAGAACCTCTCCAAGAGAGTGCTCCAGTCGTGGACTCTTCGTCTTCATCAAGAATGCTTCAACGAACGAAGAGGGACATCGGGTTCTCCATACTTGAAGTTTGTATTTTTCATACATTCTAATTCCGTGTTGTTGTAAAGGAATAGTGATTCCTCGTTGTAAGGGTTTGGTGCAACCCGTGGTGGAGAAGTAGTGACTCCTTCGGGTGGAAGGGTTTCTTCCATAGTGTTAACCCCAGAATCCGCAACATTTCCAGCTAGGCATCTTGCACTTCCCTCGCTGAACTCAAGTACTCAGTTCGCCCAGCTCGCTAGTGGACGTGTCCGTCACCTCGGCGGTTCCAACAATCAGTCCGCTCAGTCGCCATCAGTTCCCATCTCTGCTAGACCGGCGAGTCAAGCTCAGACCGCAAGCTCCGAGTCAGGCCGCCCAGGTCGCTCAGGTCGCGCTAGTTAAAAAGTCACGAGCTCGGTGCGACCAAGGGAGGTCTCCAGCTCGCTGGCCCAGTCCGCCTGTCCCGCACGGACTGCTTGTTCCTATCCTTTTTTGATTCCCGTCACCGCTGCCCGGCTCTTTTGTACCCCGGGCAGCCGGTTATTTTAGCCCTGCCCGCTTGGGCAGGCCCCCAGCCTATAAATAGGGGGAAGTGGTGCACTCAAAGGACGCCGACTCGAGCCTAGGAGCCCACTTGTTAAAGGCTGCGGACTCGAATCTCTGGCTTTGCGGTCTCCAGCTTGCTTTCTGCTTGGCTTTACTTTTCCCTTCTTGTAACCCCTTCTTTGCAATCAAAAGTAAGCCCGTCGCAGGAGAGGCATTCAGGCCGCGACGGGCGAAGTCCGGTGTTGCCGTGCTCCACGGCTCCTGCTTTTCTGTTCCTTTTCTAGTCCGCCAAGTAGACTGCTGCTCGCAGTTTGTTTTTCCTTTTTCTTCCCCAAATGCTCGAACGGTTAGCTGGTGGTGCCCGAGTCCGTCGCTTTTCGAGCATCAACAGTTAACACGCGACCTTCAGATTCGAGCAGTTTTTTGAAACCGCGGATAGAAATGTCAGACCGCCGAGGTCGCCGCTCCGACCGCTCCAGCTCCCCCGATGATTCGCTGTGGGAGGCGTTGGAGCAGTCCCGCTGGGAAGCTGAAGTATCTCGAAGAGAGACTGACCAGCGGCTCGATACGATCGGCCAAGCCCTGTTAGCATTGACTCAGCGACTTGCTCCCCAGGTTGATGAAGAAGTTGTTGAGACACCTATCCGCCAGACTCCTGTCCGCCGGACCCCGGCTCGTCGCACCCCTCTTCAGCAGTCGCCTGCGACTGCGCCTCCGCCTCTCCACCAAGCTCAGTCCGCAGCTCCCCTGCGACCTCAGGCGGATCAGTTCGCCCCCCTGATGGATTTCTTCAGGGAAGCAGCCCGAGGGACCCCGCTCGCCGACTAGACTTTGTTGATCGGCAGTCCGCAGAGCTCGCAGAGTTTCGTCCTCCAGTCCGCCCTTTACTGATTTGAACCCCTCACACACTTCTGTCGATCGAATCCGATGGGAGTCAGCGCCAGCAATTTCAGAGAGCCTCGTCATCCCTTTTATCGGGAGACTGATCCGTCTCCCACCTGCAGGCATTCGAAGGGGCAGTTGTTGCATTGAGAAGCCTCTCTGACGCCCTGAAATGTAAACTTCTAGTGACCACTCTTGATGGTCAAGCAAGAGAATGGTTTTATGAGTTGCACTCAGGCACCATCCCTCCTTCGCTGAGCTTCGCAGCGAGCTGCTCCTGAGGTTTTGCAACCTCTAAGAAGAGAAAGGGGGCGGCAGCCCTTTTTGATATTAGACAAAGAGACAATGAATCGGTGGCAAGATTCGTTGATCGGTTCCAGAAGGATTCAAGGAAATTCAAGTAAGGAATGTGAACCCCGATTATTATAAAGTTGCCCTGATTCACGGCCTCCGGAGGCCCGTTGAAATTCAAAGTGACAACAAAGGCACCGTCAACCTATCAGGAGCTCACGCGATAGCTAATCGCTTTATTGAGGGGAAAAATGCCAATCCAACCTATATCTCATCCCTGACAGCTAAAGCTGGAGGAAGGGATGTCCCCAACTCCTCCCAACAATCAGTACCACAGTAAGCCTCCCCGGCCTGACTTCCACCTCCACCTCAGAGGGCGCAACCTCCGCCATAAAGAAACCCTTCCTTGGCCATCAACAGTTTTCATGATCAGAGACTGCGTTGGCCGCGCGCTCCCGCCGCCGTCCCCTTCAAGCGCTCCCCATTCTTCAGAGAGCCATGCCAGCTTCAAATCCTCACGGGAGCAGCCCTATGGAAGAGCTTGCAGATCTGGCATCGACTTTGAAGGTTGCCCAGGTAATCCAGAAGAGAGGTTGAAGAAAAGAGGCAAGGCCTCAGAGAGATTGAAAGAGACAACTCTCAGTTCTGTAATTTTCATAAGGAGAAGGGTCATCTGACTAAAGACTGCTAGGCTTCAGAAGCTAGTTGAGAGGGGTTGCTCCCGAGGTAAACTCGAGGACCTGGGCAGGAAGAATGATTCTTCAAAGCCTTCCACCTCCAAGGGCAAGGAGGTGGCTGAAGTTCACCAGGAGTGCGTAGAGATAAGGGATGAGGGTCATCTGGGGCTCATTGATATCCAAAATGAGTGTATTGATGTTGTCGACGAGGGGGCCTTGGGAAGACTCTTTTCCATCCATGGCGGAGCAGGGGCTGAGTCTACCCGGAAGTCCTCTTTGTCAAGGCTTTCGCGAACTGAGGTTGCTTCTACTTCTTCTGCCCCACCTTCTGAAATCGTCACCTTTGGTTCTGCGGACCTTCCTGCAACCGCCAACCCCTTCGATGATGCCATCGTGGTCCAGGCAGCCATCGGAAACTTCACGGTCGATAGAATTCTCATCGACACCGGCAGCTCCGTGAATCTCCTCTTTAAGTCCACTTTCGAAGCCCTGAGGACTGGAAAGACTCTGCTTTCCACCGAGGGGCCACTCTATGGCTTCTCAGGAGAAAGGAAGGAAGTTGAAGGAAGTGTCACACTCCCGGTGACGCTCGGAGGGGTGACCAAAGAAATCCAGTTCATAGTGGTAGATGCTCCGAGCAGCTATCATGCTATCTTTGGAAGACCATTGCTAAACAAATATCGCGCCATCATTTCAACATACCATCTAGCCATCAAGTTCTGCAAGGATGGCCGCCAGTGTAGGGTCAGGAGCGACCCGAGGCAGGCTCGAGAGTGTTACCTCCGAATAGTCAACATGACTGAGGTTTCCCCCCAGCCTTTCCAGTAGCAGCAGAAGCCACTCCTTCAGAAGATGCTGAGAATAGAGAAGGTGCTCACCTGGAACCTGCCCAGGTGACGCAAGAAGTCCCCATCGCAGAAGGGGAAGGGAGAAAGCTCTCCATCAACTACGAATTGCCAGAAGATCAAAAGGCGGAGTTGATATCTTGCCTATTGGAGAATCTAGATGTCTTCGCTTGGTCAGCGGAGGACATGCCAGGGGTGGATCCCGACGTGGCTTGCCATCATCTCAATGTTGATCCGGCCGCCAAGCCCGTCCAGCAAAAAAAGAGGGATGTAGCTGTCAAGCTAGCAGAGCCCATCAGAGAGGAGGTTGCTAAACTCCTCAAAGCGCGCTTCATTCAAGAGATTCAGTATCCCGAGTGGGTCTCGAATGTTGTAATGGTTAAGAAATCTGGGGGAAAGTGGCGTATGTGTGTAGATTTCACCCGTTTGAATAAAGCGTGCCCGAAAGATTTCTACCCCTTGCCTCAGATAGATTTATTAGTTGATTCTGCGGTAGGGTATCCGTTTATGAGTTTTTTAGATGCATTCTCTGGTTATCACCAAATAAGAATGCACAAACCTGATATCCCTTGCACATCGTTCATCACTAATGACGGTTGTTATTGTTATCTTGTGATGCCCTTTGGGCTTAAAAATGCTGGCGCAACCTATCAACGCATGATGGACCAAGTGTTTAAAGAGCAAAAAAGTAGAAACCTCGAGGTGTATGTGGATGACCTTCTGATTAAGAGTAGGTCTCTTCCGCAGCACCTGGTAGATCTTGTAGAGACCTTTTCTACTCTACGAAGGCGCAAAATAAAGCTTAACCCGTTAAAATGCGTCTTTGGGGCAAGTAAAGGGAAGTTTCTCGGCCATCTCCTTACTCCCGAGGGTCTAGCCCCCAATCCTGATAAGGTTAAAGCCATCCTTGGTATGACCCCTCCCCGTTCACCCAAAGAGGTTCAGCAGTTAGGGGGGAGGTTGGCAGGACTCGGGAGGTTCATCTCTCGAGTTGGAGATAAAAGTGCACCATTCTTTAAGACTCTTCGGGAGCGTCCAAGTTTCAATGGACAGAAGAGTGTTCCTTGGCTTTTGAGCAATTAAAAAAGCAGCTAACCTCGACTCCTTTACTCCAAAGCCCCCGAGCAGGGGAGGTGTTGTTCCTATACCTAGGGGTTGGTCCCGAGGCAGTTAGTTCAGTTCTGATTCGCGAAGAAAGCAGGAGGCAGTTCCCTGTTTACTATGTCAGTCACATCCTGAAGGATGCAGAGGCAAGGTACCCCATCCTAGAGAAGCTAGCTTTAGCATTAGTTATGTCTGCCCGCAGACTCCTTCCGTATTTCCAGGCTCATTCAATTCAGGTGGTTACTGATCAACCTTTGAATAATGTGCTAGAAAAACCAGAGCATTCAGGCAGGCTAGCTAAATGGGCAATCGAGCTAAGCGAGTTTGAAATTTCCTATGTGCCCAGAACAGCTATCAAGGCACAGGTGCTTGCAGATTTCCTGATTGATACGACAGAATCCAGCTCGGACCAAGCAGCAAGGTCCCCTTTAGCTTGGACCATTTATGTGGATGGAGCTTCTGGTAGAAACTCCTCTGGTGCAGGAGTAGTTTTGATAAACCCGAATGGTGTCAAACTTGAGCAGGCCATCAAGTTCTAGTTTCCGGTGACTAACAATCAGGCAGAATATGAAGCTTTATTAGCCAGCTTGAGGCTTGCGCGAGAGCTAGGAATTGATCACGTCCATATCAAGACTGATTCACTGGTAATGGCTTCACAAGTTCTTGGCAACTTCGAGACCAGGGAGCCAGTGTTGAAAAAGTACCTTGTGCTGGTAAAGGTTGAGGTTGGCAGGTTCAAAAGTTTTTCTATTGAGCACATTCCAAGGACAGAGAATGAGGAGGCCGACGTTCTGGCAAAGTACGGGCTCTCGTCAGGAGGGACAACTTCTGAACTTTTCCGCCCAGCGGTGGAGGAAGAAGGGCTAATGCAAATCGACCAGTGTCCCTCTTGGATGGATCCGTTCATTCTCTACCTTTCAACTGGGAATCTACATCAGTCAGTGAAAGATAAGAAGAGATTCAGGTTGAAGGCAGCACACTATTACTTGATATCCGACATTCTCTACAGGAAAACCTTCTTGTCCACAATGGCAAGATGTGTTTCAGAAAGTGAGGTTCCCACCATTCTCCGAGAAGTGCATTCTGGCGAATGCGGAAGTCATTCGGGAGCAAGAACATTAGAAAGAAGGATCCTGCGGCAAGGTTACTTCTGGCCTACAATGAAGAAGGACTCTGGGGCCTATGCAAGAAAATGTGTTCAATGCCAGAAATTCGCCCCTCTACAACATCAAGCAGCTCAATCTCTCAGATCGATCACAACCCCTTGGCCCTTTGCTGTTTGGGGAATGGATCTCATTGGCCCTTTTCCCATGCAAGTGGGCAGCGGCGCTTTATTATAGTTATGATCGACTACTTCAGTAAGTGGATTGAGGCTAAAGCACTGGCAAAGACGACAACCCAGGTCGTGAGGAATTTTATTTGGGGTGAGATAGTCTGCCGACATGGAATCCCTATGGCAATAATCACCGATAATGGACCACAGTTCAATAATGCGGAGATGATAGACTTTTGCAGGCAGATCGGAACAGAGCTGCGCTTCGCATCAGTTCATCATCCCAGAAGCAATGGTCAAGTAGAAGCAGCTAATAAGCAAATCCTCAACCTGCTTAAGAAAAAGGTTCAAAATCTCAAGGGCAGTTGGGCTGATCAACTTCCCTCAGTCCTCTGGACCCTGAGAACAACACCTTCATCTGCAACAGGAGAAACCCCGTTCAAGCTTTCTCACGGGTCCGAGGCATTGATTCCTGTTGAGTTTGAAGTTCTGTCGCCTAGAGTACTGCTTGCCAGGCAAGGCACGGAGGATTGGCTTGAGTTGAACAGCGAGGAGATGAGGTTCAGTTTGGAGCATATCGAAGAGGTCAGAGACAAGGCTGCTATCAGGCAGGAGGAAGTAAAAAGAAGAATGGCCCGTTACTTCGATAAGAACGTAAGGATCAAACACTTTCAAGTGGGAGATCTGGTTCTTAAAAAGGTCGATGCTGCTGCAAGAGCCAGCTCAGTTGGGAAGCTTAATCCTAGCTGGGCAGGACCATTCATTATCAAGGAAGCACTTCAGAATGGGGCCTACCGGTTACAAACGTTTGAAGGAGAAGACATGCCGCACACATGGAGCGGAGATGACCTAAAGCGGTTCTTTTCCTGAACTTCTTTCTTTTCTTCCTGTGTAAACTCTTTAAGAGGTTCGCTATTAATAAAAAGTTCCTTGCTAACACTTTTATCAAGTATCTTTGTGTTTCAAGCGTTGACAGTTAAATATATGGAGCAAGATAACTCTAAACGGTTCTCTCTGAACTCTCTATTTTATGGTTATATGAATCTCTCAAAATTGATACTTGTCTAAATACTCGTACTAACACTTCTTCGAATGCCTCTTCTTTCTTACCTCCTCGAGCAACTCCCGACAGTTGCTTGATGCCAGGAGATATCGCCGTGTTCAGCAAAAACCTCCCCTAGAGCCGTTGGTGTCAGCATAACACCACGACGACCACGTGTTGCGGGGAGATTTCGCACCGTGTAGTGGGAGCCTACCAACTCTAGTGCGGTAGGATACTGGATTTCGGATCCCGGCTAGTACCTAACCCCACTTCTGCATTATGGAGGAGCAAAGTGGAGGTCAGCTCTACCACGCCACTTAAGGGATATTGTTACAACCCAGATGATCGCACGGGGAAAGCAATGACGCTCCGGCCGCACCTACACCCAGATCATCTTAGGGTTGTGACTCTCGAACACTCCTTGGTACCCTCAAGCAGTGCCTGCAGAAGACCCACAGTCTTGTCGATCTCAAAGGAAAGCAATGCCGCTCCGGCCGTACCTGCCTGAGAGATCGACTTAGACTATACTTCAGGCAAGAGGGCAGTGAATTGAGTTATTGAGTCTGCAGATCCCGAGGTCCAGTGAGGAAAGCAATGCCGCTCCGGCCGCACCTACCCGCTTGGCCTCCGGACTGCGGCTTTCTTCTTCACAGGGGTTGTCATTATTGATGAAGTGCGGACTCCGGTTGCCTTATCCGCTCAGTCCGCCGTCACCTGGGTTGATTCTGTAATTCATAACCTTGTGAGGAAAGCAATGCCGCTTCGGCCGCACCTACCCGCTTGGTTGTGAATTACAAGTCATTTCTGATATTGTTCATTAATGAAGTGCGGACTCCGGTTGCCTTATCCGCTCAGTCCGCCGTCACCTGGGTTGATTCTGTAATTCATAACCTTGTGAGGAAAGCAATGCCGCTCCGGCCGCACCTACCCGCTTGGTTGTGAATTACAAGTCATTTCTGATATTGTTCATTAATGAAGTGCGGACTCCAGTTGACTTATCCGCTCAGTCCGCCGTCCCTTGGTTGATTCGGTAGTTCATAATCTTGTGAGGAAAGCAATGCTGCTCCGGTCGCTCCTACCCGCTTATTATGAATTACAGGTCATTTCTGATGTTGCTGACTGATGCAGTGCGGACTTTGGTTTTCTAATTCGCCTAGTCCGCAGAATTTGTTCGATGCATACAATGTACTTAGAAGAAATTCAAGCGCGAATATCTGCGGACGGTGACCCTAGTCCGTCCAGGTTGCTTATTCATAATATTTGGGTTAGCAGATTATTGTTTTTTCGTTATCTTAGTTCTCGCAAAAACTGGCAAAAGTTCTGTGAAATGCGGACTGAGAACTGAACTCGTCCAAGTCCGCATCATTCGTCTCTTTCCCAAGGAGTACATTCTGTTCATATTATAACAAGATTGTGGTTATGAAATTTCAGCTAGCAAAGATATAAGTGCGATCTCTAAAGCATCAGCGAGAAACAAGCAGAAAATCTCAGAAGATATCAAAAATATCCTTTTTTATATATATTCATTCAAAAAATTACATGTCCTAGCGGACTCGCGTAAAGTCCGCCCCCCCCTTACATTAAAGAAAACCAAAAAATTACAATATATATTTCCTATTCTGTCCTCTGCTTCTTGTCCGCGGGCTTCTCCGGGCTCGACCCATCCACATCCACTATAGGCGAGTAGCCGCCTGAGTCACTGCTGCTGCTGTCGTCAGAGTGAGAAGTGGCTGAGGGTTCTGTTCGCGAGCTGCTCTCACCAGAGCTGGAGTTAGCGGACTGATCCGACTGACCTCCTTGCTGCTGACTTGAGGCCACGTCTTCAGCAGCTTCCTCGTCAGCAGACTCCTCCTCGTCATCCTCGGCAACCGCTTTCCCCTTATCAGCTTGCTCGAACTCGGCAACTTTATCCTTTAGCTCCGGGAAAAGCTTCAGGAAAGGAATAGAGTCTACCCCAGCCTTCGCGTACCCATCGCTGATAACGCGCTCGAGCGCGACCTCGACGCTTTCCCTTACAAAAGGAAACATGGCCTTTTGAAAGTCTGGGTTGGTCACCTCATATACGATCTGCAAAAGAAATCAAAACATCAGTCCGCGAAAGATAAGCAAGATTAATGGCGATTAACTAAGCACTTACGGCCTTGTCTTCTTTATATTGATTAACTTTTACACCAAGTCGCTTATTCCTCTCTTTCAGCGAATGACTTTCCTTCTTATGTCGCGCATTGTCCCTAAGCAGCTCGCACGTAAGCCTGCCTAAGAAGTGGTTGGTGACGGCGGCGTTCGCACTGGCCTGCGCAGCGAGAAGGGGGAGGTCATCAAGTGCCACACCTTGCAGATCGCGAAGGTTTTGCTTCCCGTACAAGGCGGACAGGGCGATGTGGGCATGGCGAGATGGCCGCGGGCTCCTCCAAGAGGGAAGAGCCGTTGATAGGCGGACATACTTTTTCTTCTCATGCCAGTGGATCATGGGGTTGCCCCTCAGATCCTTCTGCTTCTCGCCGAAGCCCGCAATGTCGAAGTTGCCATCAGAAGAATAACCCGCGGCGGGGTCTCCGTCTTCCCTCCTCTTTTTTGCGATTTCCTTTCTCCTTTCCCCTTGCGTAGGAGTCTGTCCGGCAGGCGCAACGGGCAGATTTGCGGGCACCGCCAAGGTCGCTGCAAGAGAGGAAGTTAGCTAAAATTCCCAAGTTGTTGCGGATACAAACGAAGGTCGCAAGACTTACTCTCTTGGCGGCTAACAGTATATAGCCCAGGCAGCAGGGGGATATAATAGTCAACATCCAGCCTCGCTCCGTCAAGGAACTTGACGATGGCGGCCTCGGCATCGTTCAGCCGCACGCTCTTGAAGTCAGCGTCTACGCGCATCTGCGGACTGGTATGAAGGAATCCCAGGTCGCCTTCAAAGATGAGATACCTAGAGGTCCAGTTGTGGATCTTATTCGGCAAGCCCATAACTTTCATTCCCCTACAGTAGAAGTAGATGATGCCTTTGTACTCAGGGTCTCCCGTCGGGGTAATAGAGCGAACAGAGAAAATTTTCCTGAAAATCTTCAAGGAAAATTCAACCCTCTCAGCTCGCAGGTAAGCAATGAAACTGCAGATGGCAACCATACTGTTCGGGGCAAGCTGGCCCGGAACCACCCCATAATGCTCAAAGATCTCCGCGACCTCCCAGAGCAGGGGGAATTTGAACCCGCAGTCAAAATGATCTATTGGAATTGCGAGCTGGGTAGCGGTTGAAAAATTCAGTCGTTCGTGGTGTTCGGGGAGACGCGCGAGTACGGGCGAGCCCGTCATATGTACCCCCAAAAAAGCCTCCAGGTCGGCTTCGGTTAGCCTACTCCTTTTATGATCAGCAGCGTGGAAGGCGGCTGCGGCTTCAGTGCGTGCGGATACCATGTTTTCAGACCGCAAGTCTTCAGCTCCCACTGCTTTTCTATACAAATAGAGAATGACAACCTTATTTATATAAAAACCGTCTGACATGACAGCCGTCAATCCGCTCAGATCGGTAAGCCAGTCCGCTCAGCTCGGCCTCTTCCCTGTTTTCCCTGCAATATCAGATATTTCTCAAGGCTTTGCGGATTCAAAGCCAGTCCGCTCAGCTCGCCTCCTCCCTGTTCTCCCTGCAAATAATTGCGAACTCACAGGAAGCCCACAGGGATCGCAATTTTCTAGTAAACAAGATAAGCAAGCATAAAACGCCAGCCCGCATAACTTACATTCCACAACGGGATTATCCGAAAAAATAATAGTATGCAGCAAGCAAAGTAGCATCACAGTACAGATACAATCATACAACAAAGAGTTTCAGCAACAATATTATACAACAACTTAAAAAATAATAGAAAATAAATGTTTGGGCCTTAGCGCCTTCCGCGGTCTCTCAGAGCAGGTCGCACCTCCTCCTCCATTCCAACATGAGCGGCCAGGTCACTCCCTCGCAAGATCTCGCAGTAGAGCTGGGAAACCAGATGGTGCATATTATTGAAGGTGCGGTGCATATGAGCCATGTCTCTGACTACCCGCGGAAACGAAATCAATTGAACTGCCGGGGTTGGATCTGCGACCACCGCGGGCTGCCCGCTTGCCGCAGGGGCTGATCCCTCCCCCACAGCAGGCTGAGACGTTTGCGACCACACCCCAGCGGCTTCGCTTACTTGCTTTTTTCCTTCTCTCGCCAAAGCCAAATATTTATTCCTATAATGGCGGACATCTCTGCTCAGTCGATTTTTCTCCTTGTTCGCTCCTTCGAGTGCGGATGAAAGGCCGGCGACCTCGCTTTCTAGGATCTTTTCCCGCGCTTTGCTTTTCTTTAGTTCAGTTCGAAGCTCGCATAACTCTTCCTCATATTTTTTCGCTAACAGTGCGCTGTCTTCTTTAGTAGGCAACTCCTCCCGTGTGAGCTCATCAGTAGTCCGCTCCGCAGCCTCCAACACGTTTGGTGGCGTGGGCACGATCTCGCCGACCTCGACAGAATCAGGCGTGGACTTCTGAACTACAACAAAGAAAGTGAAATCGCCTCAGTATCCAGGCCGCAATAGCTCCAAAAAAAAAGGAAAAGGGAAAAGGTTTTTATCCACTTTTGGTTATCTTCGCGGCGATCTGACGACTATCAAGGATAGGTCGCCTCACGCGCTCCGGATCAAAAGCCTCTAGGCGACGCCTCCATTCACGGCGGACTAGTGCTCTTGTCTCGGCCAGCGATCTGCTCGAGGCGACTATGTCATCAGTTTCTGTAAGGATCTTGACTGGCCGCGACTTTCGTGGAGGGGATTTGTACAACCAAGAGCTCTGAAACCGCTTGGTCGCCGGCTGCAACTTACCAGATCGCATCAGCTCGGCAGCAATCTGAAGATCCTCAGTCCGCTTATCCACCACGAGCTTCTCCGAGGCCGCTTCAACCTTCGCCTTCATTATTGCGAGTTGCTCCTCGGTTTTCTTCCTCTCTTCAGCTAGAAAAAAAGAAGAAGGGTCGTCAAGATTTTCTCCTCCAGTTGCGGTATCAGGCTGCAACACCTCCAGTAGAGAGCGATTTATACTCGCAAGCTGATCATTATCTATAGAGTCGAGTATCTCAGTGGTTGATAAGCTGAGCGTGGAAGGGGGATCACCTTCTGCGAGCAGAGGATCGGGGGTGACGAGATCATCTTGGACTTCCTTTTCTCGCGGCCTATGCTGCAAGCTCGCAGCTCCAGTCCGCTTGGAGATATTTTTCTCTTTTCTAACTTTCAACTTCTTCTCTACCCGCTCGGCGGCATTACCATCTCTCTTCCTCTTTTTCTTCTTCTCAGGAGTCTTCTCTAAATCGATGACAACCGGCTTTGGTTCGGGAACTGAGTTTGGAGCGACAACCAGCGCCAAAGAAGATACTGGCTCCACAACTTGCTTTTCGATGGAACTGTTGGTCGTGTTTTCAGCGAACTCCTTATCTCGCTCCTCGGCAACCTCCTCTCCCCTTTCCACTATCGGCTCACCAGCAGGAAGCTTCTCCTCGATCCTTTGCTGCTGGACTTTCGGCGATGAAACTTCCTTTTCCGCTTCTATCCGCAACATGATAGTCCCGGAAGGAGAGCGATGCACCTCCATGCTGGAGGAGTTCGCAGGGTTTTGGTCAGAAACGGAGGGCGGATTCGGTTTCTCCCGTAGAGGACTTGAAGGAGCATTCACAGTCTTTACAGTATCGCGGACTGGATCTCGCTTCACCTGGTCTGAACTCTCCCCCTGGTGGCGGGCAGGTGCATCTTTTCGATGGCTCGATTTCTTAGGCCGGGAACTCGCTTTCGGCTTCTCAATCGGAGCAGCCATGCTGCCAAAGAAGGACCCTAGCCTCGCCATGCCGGACTGGAAAGTCGAGACCGCAAGTGGTGAGTAACGACCCGTCGCGCAGACAATTCTGACAGAAGACAGCGCTTCCGGCAGTATTTATAGCACAAATAGCATTAATGATAGTTGCGGACTCAGCGGTTAAGGAAACATTTTCGGAATTTTCAAAAACTCAAAAATGTGCGGGGATTATGTTAACCCCAGAATCCGCAACATTTCCAGCTAGGCATCTTGCACTTCCCTCGCTGAACTCAAGTACTCAGTTCGCCCAGCTCGCCAGTGGACGTGGTCCGTCACCTCGGCGGATTCCAGCAATCAGTCCGCTCAGGTCGCCCTCAGTTCCTAGCTCTGCTAGACCGGCGAGTCAAGCTCAGACCGGCAAGCTTCGAGTCAGGCCGCCCAGGTCGCTCAGGTCGCGGCTAGTTTAAAAGTCACGAGCTCGGTGCGACCAAGGGAGGTCTCCAGCTCGCTGGCCCAGTCCGCCTGTCCCGCGCGGACTGCTTGTTCCTTATCCTTTTTTGATTCCCGTCACCGCTGCCCAGCTCTTTTGTACCCCGGGCAGCCGGTTATTTTAGCCCTGCCCGCTTGGGTAGGCCCCCAGCCTATAAATAGGGGGAAGTGGTGCACTCAAAGGACGCCGACTCGAGCCCAGGAGCCCACTTGTTAAAGGCTGCGGACTCGAATCTCTGGCTTTGCGGTCTCCAGCTTGCTTTCTGCTTGGCTTTACTTTTCCCTTCTTGTAACCCCTTCTTTGCAATCAAAAGTAAGCCCGTCGCAGGAGAGGCATTCAGGCCGCGACGGGCGAAGTCCGGTGTTGTCGTGCTCCACGGCTCCTGCTTTTCTGTTCTTTTTCTAGTCCGCCAAGTAGACTGCTGCTCGCAGTTTGTTTTTCCTTTTTCTTCCCCAAGTGCTCGAACGGTTAGCTGGTGGTGCCCGAGTCCGTCGCTTTTCGAGCATCAACACATAGTGTGAGGATTGGATTTCAATCCGTTTGGTGAAGTGACCGAGTCGTCCCTTATTGGGAGATAGGTCGAAGGGGGAGAGTGGACGTACCCAAATCGGTGAACCATTATAATTGCTTTTGTGCTTTTCTGTATTGTGGTTGTTTTCTTGTGCAGGTTATTATTTATTCCGCAAAAGACTGCAAATCACCTATCCCCCGCCCCATAGGTGAAGTTAGGTTACACTAGATAACTTTCAAGTGGTATCAGAGGGAGGTTACTCGTCAATAAGGTAAACACCTTGAGTAAGATCCCGGTTCTAGTGTCAAGAAGAAGACGAGACTCAAGCATGGAGCTATACTCTGATGTCTCTCCTCTGAGACTCCCTACTTGCACAACGGAGTATTACCCCATTTGGAAGATGAGAGTTATGTTTCATATGGAGGCCATTGACCCTCGCGCATCATTCATTATGGAAGAGGGTCCCTTCATTCCCAAGAAGGCTTCCGTATCTAGAAAAGATCTCCAAATCCCCAAGAGTCCCGAAGAGATGTTTGAGACTGAGCTTTCACTTTTCAACCTGGACAAGCTGATTCGTCAAATCATCACTGACGTCTGGTCTGGATCATCTCGTTCAAGATTGGACAAGTGTAGGACTGCAAAGTTTATGTGGCAAACTATCTCTAACATCATGGAGGGAACAGAGACGGCTGGGACTGGATGCCAGCAAGAGGATGAAGCCTATGTGGGGGTCCTCATCTCCGAAGATGAAATTCAAGACCAATCTCTCAATATCAGGGCTCCCATGTCTCTATTTGAGACTGAAGAAGAGATTGAGGAATGCAGTTCTGATGAAGCTTACACATAAGTCTCTGCAGATCTTAACGCTACCCCTGATCATCACAGTCAGGATCAGGTATCTTCCTCATCATGCTCCTTTCTTCTTGAATCTCCTGAAGACAGGAGTAGTTCAAAGGGTTGTCCATCAAGTGATGCAAGGGTAATGGACAGCTTCAATCAAAGGATTGAAACTCTTGATTCCCTTCGTAGTGCCCTTCATGAGAGCAACTTGCTTGTGGAGAAACAAGCTATGGAATTGCTCAATTGAGGACCATGATGGATCTCCAATTGGAATCAATCAAGGTGAAGGACTCAAAAATCTCGGAACTAGAGTTTTCACTAGAGACCAAGAAGAGGATGGTATCTAACTTTTCTAAGGTAGATGCTATTAAGAGAAAGGTAGAAAACGGGTAGATCTCACGAATTATAAAATCGTGGAGAAATGGGGAAACTGTATTCAGACCCCCCCCCCCCCACACCGAGTAGGAAGGGCACACATCATGCCTTCAGGTATGACCATAAGAACAACTATGGTCACTGCAAGAATGATCAACCCTCATGTGGAAGTACCCATAGTTCAAGTGCTGTTATGGCTACCCATGAGAAAATACATTTGGCTCATCATGAACCTTTTGTATTCTCTACCTCAGCCTCAACACTTCATGAGATTACATGAACCAGCTCTCACAGTAACTCTCACCACCCTAGGACACAGGGAAAGGGGGTTGGAAAACATGTAGCTAGTACCCATGGGGCCCCCGGATGTGTGTTAACTGAAAAGAAGGCACCACCTCCCAGGCCTCATGACACTCACCACATGTTCTCCATCCACCCTCCCTCGTGTCTCGGTGGAAAGGGCAAATCTGTGAGCAGAACCTGCTCTGCCCCTGTCAGACCTAAGATCATGACTAACTCAGTCAGTAGATCTGGTCAGAAAAGGAGATACAACATTCATGAGTGTTGGTGGTTTGGCAAAGTGGGTCACTTTACCATATTATTATTGGCACAATCCTTCTGTGCCAAGGGCAAGGGTATGTCCACCTCCTTTGGCTAGAGATAGCCTTTCTGACAGGAATCCTGTAGGAAGGCATCCGGTATTTTTTGCTGACAAGAACCAAGGACCCAATACATATTGGGTTCCTAAGGTAAGGTAATTCGTTTTTGCAGGATAGTCTAGGTCCCCGTGAATTTGATGGGACCTAGACATGAGATGTTCCAAGAATGATATGGAACAAGTATATGGGATAAGAGATAGTGCTAACAACAATGAGCTACTCCAACTGGATACCTGGTGTACTTCAAATAGAGGATCTGAATGATCAACTTAATGATCCCAGGTACGCGCATTCAGTTTCGAAACTTGAGTCGCATTACATAGATGCTTATATATATATATATATATATATATATATATATATATATATATATATATATATATATATATATATATATATATCCAAACGAATATGTAAATTCTCTTTCTAAAGCAAATGTATATATATAAATATACATATATGTTCACACACCTGATGATAGGACACGAAGGCTAATACCTCAATGATCCCTAGTTGGAAATCTGATGAATTTTTTATATATATACATATCCAAGTGATAATGTATAACAATGGGTGTCAATAAGTCTGATGAAAATCAAGGAGTGTGTACAAGTAGCTATAACGAAAATTCTACACTTTTGACTCACCTAGAATTACCCAGTACTTACTTCTAAGGTTAACATTCATTAGACTCGACCTAGGGGGCAAAGATTCGAAATCAAAACGGACAGTAGAAATATGCCCTTTACAGTGGAAAAAGCGCCTACCCCAGAGTTCGGTTGATTTAAATAGCGTAACCCTCGGGTTGACTCCTCACCTTCCAGAACTCGCGAAAGTCTCGTCGACTTCCCAGAAATCTCGCTGAATCCGTCGGTCGTGCGGAAGTTGCTTCCTTGCTTCTGTCGCCTGGTGTTCTCCGTCACCCCTCTGTACCTTCCGTCGACTCTGCCGCGGTCCTCCCTCAGTCGGCTCCGTGCTCTCATCGACGACATCATCTGGACGCAAGGAACGTGCCAACTCACTGTCGGTTTTCCCTCTCCCGTCGACTCCCATTCCGGTCGCCAACGGTCCCGACACAAGCCAATTAGGGTCTCTCTCTGCTCTGCGCTAGGGTAATGCTCATTCCTCATTGAACCAAACTTGTTTGTATCTTGTCTAGTATAGCTCCTAAACTAGAGTTTCTGATAAGGGTTCGGTCCCTTGGACGTTACTTGTTTAGGTTTGCAATGGCTCCTCGAACCACGGTTGGGCTCCTCACCGGGAGTGAGTTAGTTAGGACCGGCTTCTCCCATGCCTCTGATGAGTTCAGGAACATTATCCTGATGCTTGAAGAAGTCGGGCTCTCCTTTATACTTGAGCACCCCTGCAAGATTCTGGATAAAGAAGTGCTTGAATTCTTTGTAACCGCGAAGCTACGGCATGAGGATACCGTGATTAAGAGTAAGATTGCGGGTCTACGGATCAAGATGTCCGCAGGAAAATTGTCACGACATTTGCAGCTCAACAGTGTTGAACAAGAGGACTACCTGGAGGAAGATGATCATGCCAGGACTCTCATGTTCTGTGGACTCGCTCGAGGGACTAAGTCTATCAAGCGCAAGGAAATGAATGAGGAAGGGAAGCTCCTCTCTGATATTATTGGGAAGGTCCTGATCTGCAAACCGGGCTCCCATGATAATATCTCTGGTGATATGTTAAAAATCCTGGTGGTCGTAGAATGTAGAAAAAGATATAACTGGGGGGCCATGTTGTTTGTGAAGATTAAAGATACTCTTCGAACCCCCAACTTTGGGAGGATCATCAGCTTGTACCTCAATCAGATGGATGGAGACAGGTTTGACATGAGTAAGGGAGTTTCTCTCCACTAATTGAAGAAAATGGACTCCAGTGTGTTTGACAGATGGGAAAGGAGGATTGGTCAAGCAGGTGTGGCTGAAGCTCATGATGATGAAGATAACAGAGCTCCAGAATACCAAAGTCCCTTGGATGAACCCAGTGACATTCTTGATTTGCTGCATGCAGGAACTGAGGGGGAGTCGTTACACATTCCTTTTGATGCCCTCAGGACGGAAGTCTCAGGTTCAGATCATGAAAATGCAGTCACTAACATTACCCAGATTGCAAAGGATGCAGTAGCTACTCTCGCCACTGATCAAGTTGAAGAGGAGGAAGACGAGGAGGATATGGAAAATGCTGCAATTGACGATGATGATATGGAAAATGAGGCTGCTGATGAGGTGAATGATGAAGTAGTTGAAAATGAAACGACCATGAGGGTGATGGTAGAGATGCGGGGTTATGTTGAAGTCCCCTCTGAAGAACAGGCTCCATTGAAATTTCCTGAGGAATCTGGTGCAGCAATGGAGGGGGAGTCCTCTCAACAGAGGATGATAAGTATACATGAGAAAACTATAGAGGCTGACCCAATCCCCCTACTGGAGACTGTGAACTTATCAAGCTCTCCCAGTGAATCTGCAGAAGAGCACGACCAAGGCATGCCTCAGGGTTATCCACTAAGACCTAACCTAGCAATTCACACAGTGAATATCATTCAAGGTATAGTGGATGAACTGAAAACTTCTTTTGAACAATCTCACAACAAAGTGCAAAAACGAATTAAATAATCTGAGGAGCTAATGCTTAAGAATGTCGTGGAAATAAATCATAACTGGATCTGATGGAACAGAAGTTTGATGCCAAGTATGCAGAGGCCGGCACTGCAGTAAATCTTCTAATGCAAGGACTCCAAAAGAACACAGATGATCTAGTAGTGGTGAACCAAAATACACATGTTGTGGCCGACAACATCAAGCTATTCGATGCCAGCATGGTGACACTCAACGCAAACAGACATCCATGCTGAATGAGTTCACTAAGACTGTTAAGCATATAGATGAGTCACTGCATACCTATGCAAACTCCATTGCCCTAGAAGCCAAAAAGGGGAGAATGAATATAACGCTAAGATGGCAGGGCTAGAACAGATTATGGTTGACAACTTCAAGCAGTCAAATAAGTATGTTTTTTATAGCTGTCACTGGCTAGTTCAACAAGCATCTGGTATACAAATTCCAATTCCGGTTCCTCCTCCTGATGAGATTACTACTGCTGCTGGTGAGGGTGCAGGTGTTAAGGAGATTCCCCTCAGTGAAGCCGATGCTAAAAGGGCTGCTAGGGCCACTACCAAAGCTACTCTCAGGGCCATGTTTGACAAGGAAGCCATAGCGAAAGGAAAAAAAGAAACTCCAAGAAGGGACGTCCAAAGAGACTCCAACTGAGAAGAAAGTAAGATTGAAGGAGAGTGAAGTGCGAAATGAACAATGGAGCCCTACATCGAGGAGCATCATATTGGACACATTCACATTACAACAGTAGGGAGAACTGGATAGAAATGAAGTATACAGTCAGTATGGGTGGGAGATGCACAAGGTGTATGAGGCGAAAAGAAGCATATTCTTCAGGTCTAACACTGTGCTACATTAAGCTCCTCCATCCAGATACTACCTGAAGCCAAAGGAGTACTTTGAAAGACAAAGCAAGAAGTTCCAGGCTGAAAAACTAAAGGATGCTCAGGCTAAGGATGCTCAGGCAAAGGAATAGATTTTCTTTCTATATGCGTCTTTCTATATGCGTGTATATCATTTCTTGTAGTTAAATGAACAATATTTGGATATATATATATATATATATATATATATATATATATATATATATATATATATATATATATATATATATATATATATATATATGATCACATGCTGATTCATCTGTTGTTCTGAATGCGTGAAATTTTATTATTTTGAATTCTTGTCTCTCTTATTTTGTTATGTATATTACTCGGGTTGGTGTAATTCATCTTAGCTAGTAGGATTTTGGCTTCTTCAAATAGGGGGAGATTGTTGGGTATTGTATCCACATTTGCCTGGATTTGAAGAAGCCTCCGGTCAAGCTAAGATGAATTCACAATGTATTTGACGATATTTCTTCAAGATTGTGCTTGCAGCTATTCCGTGCTAAGTACACACCAATATCAGGGTGCAGTGGGTTAATATACACGGGTCTGCGCAACGTAATCCCTCGTTGAGCAGATCAGTGTGTTGACTCATGTGTGCTCTCTCTATTGGAGTGTACTTATTTTAAAGTACAGGGTTGAGATAGATCAAGAGCATAAAAGGAGCAAGGATGAGTCAAAGACCAATTCATGGGAAGAAAGAAGAAAAATCTTCTAAGGAAAATTCGACAGGAATCACTAAGTGATTCTCGCCGATTCGACGGGAATCACTAGTCGAATCGTCGAGAATCACTCGCCGATTCCCACCGACTGCATCCGGCTGACAGTTCGCCTTAAAGAATTCTGCTAAGTCAGAATCGACGAGAATCATTAATTGATTCTCGCCGAATCGTCGAGAATGACTTTGCATTCTCGCCGATTCATCGAGAATGGTCTTGAATCTCGCCGATTCCCTCCAGATGGCAAGCTTTTCAACTGAAACTCTACCAAGGATAATTCGACGAGAATCATGAGTGATTCCCGCCGACTTCGACAGGAATCACCAATGATTCCCGCCGAATTTGCCTTAGGCGATTTTGATCTGTTCGCTGGACCGAACCAAGTTAACTTGCATTGTTTTGACCGGGCCTAGGGTTACTTCTTGTGGGCCCCACAACGGTCATGTAGGGATGATCTACAGTATATATACTCGCCTATTTTGAAGTTACAAAGGCATCAAACAGAAGAAACGAAAAAGGCATATAGCCGCCGAGCGTAACCTAGCGGATCGTGAATCTTCCTCCGTCGCCGCTCGCAAAGTTGTCGCCGCTGCCGATCTGAGACCATCTTTGATCGCTCGTCGATAGAACCGAAGCTAAGTAACGCATCTCACGCTTCTCTCTCGAGATCCCTTGTCTCTTGATTTGTTGAATGAATTTAGATCTTCTTTCTGAATCGATTGAGACGACCGATCTGATTGAGATCGTTGGTAGACCTTGCTTGCTTCGTCATGAAGTTTGGATCTACAAAGCATCGCCGCTGCAATCATTTGCCGCCGCCGATCTCGGGAAGATCCTCTCCAAGAGAATGCTCCGGTCGTGGACACTTCGTCTTCATCAAGAACGCTTCAACGAACGAAGAGGGACATCGGGTTCTCCATACTTGAAGTTTGTATTTTTCATACATTCTAATTTTCGTGTTGTTATAAAGGAATAGTGATTCCTCGTTATAAGGGTTGGGTGCAACCCGTGGTGTAGGAGTAGTGACTCCTTCGGGTGAAAGGGTTTCTTCCATATTGTGAGGATTGGATTTCAATGCGTTTGGTGAAATGATCGAGTCGTCCCTTGTTGGGAGATAGGTCGAAGGGGGAGAGTGGACGTACCCAAATCGGGGAACCACTATAATTACTTTTGTGCTTTTCTGTGTTGTGGTTGTTTTCTTGTGCAGGTTATTATTTATTCCGCAAAAGACTGCAAATCACCTATCCCCCCCCCCATAGGTGAAGTTAGTTGACACTAGATAACTTTCAACTTTGTATTTGATGTCTATCTGATTTAACATGTGTGCAAACAACATAATATCATATACATTTTTTCCAATAAGACAAGAGAATAGTAAAGACCAAAAGAATACTTAATTGATTCTCAAAATTTGTCTAAGTTCAAAATCTTCGTGTTAAGATACAATGACGACAAGTTCATTTATAATGTCATTGTGAGGACATGCACTATCTGCCCTCTATTATTAATAAAATATTCTAAGTGAAATATCATCATGTCAAGCCAACACATGATGACACAACTCCATAAAAGGACAAGATAAAGCTCTAAGGTAAATGGGGTCATGTTAATGTTCATCACACGACGTCACAACTTCACAGAATTCAAAGAAAAATATTCTAGGTTAAATAGCTTTGTGAAGAAAGCTTGTTCGTCGTGTTAAGCTCACATCTTGACATAAGAAATAGCAAAGTCAAAGAAGAACAAGTAGCGTCATGAATATTTGAAATAGCATTGTGAGAAGACAAAATAACGTCGCGCCACTTCAAAATTTGTGGAAGTTCAAATTGTCAACAGCGTTGAAAACAAACATCAAATCAATCTTTTAAAGAAAGACGCCAGACATGTTTTGTTTCATTCTCGACCGTTATTAATGTCAAACCTATATAAGGAGAGGGGTTGTGTTGTAAACCCTAACTTTGCCATTCCAAAATAAATAGAACAGTAACATCAGTGTCGACAAAATACCCTGAGAAGAAAGCTAACTCCAGAATAAGAAATATACACAAGAGTGCTCAAGATCATTCTACTTTCAATCATTCAAGAACATATGAGCCTTCTAATCGAAAGACTCAGTGCAGTTCATATTCTAAGAGAAGATTCATTAAAGAACTTTTGTTGTCAAGAAAGGGTCTATTTACGTCAAGCCCAAGATGACTCAAGGCTTTAAAGATCTACTCTCATATAGTCAATTTTTGTTGTAATAAACCATCAAACTTACTGTTGTGGTAGGATCTCATTAATATCTGAGGTAGGGATTGGATGAAGCTTGAGTTTTAGGATCAAGTAATTGGTTCTGAGGTAGGGTTCTAGTTAAGATCCTGTGGTAGGATTCTTGGGAAGAATCCGAGTTGTAGGAGTTAACACTCTGAGCTGTAGGATCCAATGTGTGGATCTGAAATAGGGAACCTACTAGTGTTCCTGAGTTGTAGGAGTATTGGACTCTGAGATGTAAGTTCTTTTGATATGAGTTATTGGAGAAGTTGGCCTAGTCTATCACACTGCCAGATAGGTGGAAGAGGAAAGTGGATGTACCCATAACTAGGAAACCACTATAAATACTTACATTCCTTCTGTGTTGCTTTACTTTACCGTGCTAGATTAGTTTACATACTCTAAAAAGTTCAAAAAGCACAAACACCAATTCACCCCCCCCCCCCCCTTAGGTAATTAGACTACCCTAAAACTTTCATGTCTGTTCTTAGTTTTCCATCTTTGTGAGAGAGGTTCTTGCTTTGAGTGCCTTGCTCGGTGATTTGAATTGGGAGAAACAAGTGCAAGCTACCCATTTGGTCTGAACTCCTCGTTTAATCATGGTTTCAGAGTTCAACATTCTGGTGGGGTGAGCGTGGACCGTAGCTTGTTCAGAAAATTTTGAGCAAGTCCTATGGATGGAAGCGAAGGGCAAGACAACTCACCTCTATTGAAAAAGTATGTTAGAAAAAGTAATTGGGAGAAGCTCAAGAAAACCATCCTACTGACCTTGCGTCTCTCCCTGACACCCTCGGGTGCATGCTTGGCCCCCATGGTCCCGATACTCGCCTCGTAGTCCCTAGGTAAGGAGGCGCCAGGTAGGTGATTAGGGAAGGAGGTAGCGTTGGAAGAGCCGGCTTGTTGGATACTCACTGCGCTGACGAAGAGCCGGCGAGAGACATCTCGACTTGCCAGATTGGGTTAGGCAGCCCTTTATGTGAGCTGGTCCTCTCATCCCCGGTGTTGGTGGGGTGTAGAGATCCAATCATATCCTACTACACCATGAAGGATGACCTAGTCCTACATCTCTAATGGTTTGAGGATACCCTCTCCATCTGACGTGTAACAGATACTTTCAAGTGCAGGTTGTTCACCATCACCTTCAAGGGAAAGACAAGGGATTGGTTCCACCAGCTTCCCTCTGGGACCATTTACGGCTTCAACAACCTGCATTAGAGCTTCCTGCTATGCTTTTCTACGTCAAAGAAGAATAAGAAGGGAGTTGAGGCTCTCTTTGTGATCAAGCAAGGGGTTAAAGAGTCAATAGCGAGTAACGTGGATTTATTTCAGGAGGAGTTACTTTTGTTCTAAGAGGTACCCAGGCACGTCGTGCAGCTGGCCTTCACTCTCGGGTTGCAGCAAGGGTTGTTAAGGATGGATCTTTATTGGGATCCCCTCTATCTATTGACGTGTTGATTGATTGAGCAGGGAGGGAGATCAAGTGAGGCCACAAACACTGAGTTTTTTTTTGAAGAGAACAAAGATAAGAAGAGACAAAGTGAAGTCGTCAGGAGGATTTCAACAGCCGGAAGGAAGATTAATGGAAAAGTCGAGGAGGCAGAATATTAGGGACCCCCTGGGGGTCAGGAACCAAGGTGGAGGTTTCAGGTGCCAGTCAATCGGCCAACTTGGAGGTTGGCGAGGGTACCCCCCTCAAACCCATTTGCTTAGGGTGGAGGGCTATACTAAGGAGGGGGAACTTTCAAGCAAGGAAGGGATGGTTTAACCCTCTTGGGTGGAAACCGGGCCCGAGGCTATTCGAACCCCCTCCTCAACAGGCCATGGAAATTGCTCAATGAAGAAGAGGAATGAGGAACTAACCGGAGGGGCAAGAATGGGAAGGGTGGCATCACCCTACTGAGACTTCCACTAGGAAGGTCATGTGATGGCCACCTGCCCAGAGTTTTGTAAATAAGTGGAGTGGTGAGAGCCCCGGGAAGACAACATTCGTAGTAGTAGATCGAGGGAGTAGGAGAAGGAGGAGGAACAGAGATGGAGGACCATTATGAAGATTGAGCTGACCTGGGTACCCGAGGTGGGATTGAGGTGATCTATGGGGGTCGAGATCGAGGCCCCCCCGAAAGGGATCCTCCATTCCATCTATCATCAGAGTGTCGCTTCAACCTCCAAGGCCCTAACCCTAGAAGAGAAGATCACCTTCTCTACAAAGGACATGTCAGAGCATGAAAATCCATTTTGTGATGCGTTGGTGATCCAGATAGTGATCGAGAACTTTACAGTTTCCAGAATCTTGGTGGATAATGGGAGCTCTGTTAACGTGATCTTTGACAAGGCCTTCGATGAGATAAAGGTGGAGGCGAAGAGGGTGCCTGCCTCGGATGACCTGCTCTTCGGGTTCTCCGAAGAAAGAAAGGAAGTTGAGTGAGGAGCCAAGCTCCTCGTGACCCTTGTAAGAAGGTCCAAGAACTACCACTTTGTCACCGTGGACACCCCGAACTGCTACAATGCAATTTTTGGGTGGCCCCTCATCAGTGTCTTTCAGTGCATGCCTTTATCATACTACTAGTGCTTGAAATGCAACATTAGAAGAGTCCAGATCAAGGTCAGGGAAGGCCCTAGGGTAGCTAGACAGTGCTATATGATCACTGTTAACACCATCTCTTGGAAAGAGTAGGCTTAGGAGGTCGATAAGGCAATGGAAGATAAGGCCAGGTTGGAGGCAACGGAGGAGATCAAGATGAAGGAGGTAATAAACGTAGGAGAGAGGTCACAACAGGTACAGGTCAGTGGGAGGCTGAGTAGGGAGGATTACGTAAGGGTCCAGGAGTTGATCCAACACAACGTGGATGTCTTCGCATGGAGTGCCACAGACACGCCATGCATCGATGCAGATGTGGCATTCAATCGTCCCAACCTCGACCCCATCGTTCATCTAATCCGCTAAAAGAAAAAGGTTGTTGCAGCCAAGCTAGTAGAACCCATCTAGGAGGGGGTAGGAAAGTTGCTGGAGGAATGGTTGGTGTCAGAGATCCAGTAATCAGGTTGGTTCTCCAATGATGTAATGGAGAGGAAGTGTGATGAAAGAGGGAGGATGTGTATGGACTTCTCCTTATTGAATAAAGCATGCCCTAAGGATTGTTATCCTTTGCCTCAAATCGTCGTGCTAGTAGATTTAATCGTCAGTTTCCCTGTAACGAGATTTTTAGATACATTTTTCAGGTTACCATCAAATCCGGATACACCTGTCGAATGTCAAGAACGTTTCCTTCATTACAGTTAATGGATGTTATTGCAATAAGATGATGCTTTTGGGGTTGAGAAAGTATGGGCGAATTATAAAAGGATAATGGACTGGGTCTTTAGGGAGCAGAAGAGAAGGAATTTGGAGGTTTACGTGGATAACCTAATGTTGAAGAGCAAGGTTGTCAGGTCTCATCGCCGGCATCTGGGAGAAACCTTTGCCACCTTGAGGGATTTTAGAATGAGGCTCAACCCTCGAAGCATGTCTTCGGGGCGGGGAGGGGGAAGTTTTTTGCTTACTTCCTCACCCCGGCAGGAGTAGAGCACAACCCCAACAAGATAAAGGCGATCTTAGACCAGAGTCGCCTAAGAATGAAAAGGAGGTCCACCGTCTAACGGGGAAGCTGACAGGGTTAAGTTGTTTCCTCTCCCATGCAAGAGAGAAGTGCTCACCTTTCTTTAATATGTTACGGTGGAATCAAAAGTATGAGTGGTCGCAGGAGTGCAAGGATGCCTTCCAAGTATTGAAGAGGTAGCTTACCAAGCCACGCTACTCTAAGGGCCAAGAGAGGGGGAAAATCTGACACTATATCTCAAAGTGGGATATGAAGCGTTAAGCTTGATTTTGATTCGAGAAGAATAAATAAAGCAACTACCAATCTACTATGTCAGCAAGGTTCTGAGAAAGACAGAGCGTAGGTACCCCATCCTAGAGAAGCTCGTATTTGCCTTGATAATCTCAGTAAGGAAGCTCTGATCGTATTTCCATGCACATTCAATCAAGGTGGTGACTGACCACCCACTTTGCAACATCATGGAAGGAGTGGAGCACTCAGGGAGGATGACAAACTGGTCAGTTGAGTTAAGTGAGTTCGAGATATCCTTCGCCCATGATTGTCAATGAAGGCATAAGTGGTGGCCGACTTCCTGGCAAAGTATGTAGTTGATGTAAGAGAGTCCAAATCTCTCAAGCTGGAAGCCTGAGAGATGTTGCTGGATAGAGCATCAGGAAGGCACTCCCTTGGTGGGTGAGTTATACTAGTAAGACCGCAGGGGACCAAGATCGAACAGGCGATTAACATCCACTCCCCCCCCCCCAACAATAACTAGGTTGAGTATGAGGCATTCATAGATGGGCTCTGCTTGGCATAGGAGTTGGGAATCTTGGATGTAAAGCTCTCGACAGACATAATGTCGGTGGCATCCCAAATCAAGGGGGAGTTCGAGACAAGGGAGCTAACTCTCTAGTTATATCTTACAAAGGTCAAGGGTCAGATCGGTTTGTTTCACACCATCTCTATTCGGCACGTGTCAAGGGAGGAGAACACTCGAGCTGACTACTAGTCAAAGCATGACCTTATGGCAGGCGGAACGATAATGGAGTTGTTTCAACCATCCATCGAATTATGGGAGTTGATGGAGATTGACCAGCAACCCTTTTGGATGGATCCCTTCACCATTTTTCTAAACTCAGGCATGTTCCCTAAGGAGGTCCCGAACAAGAGGCGATTCAGGTACAAGTCAGTCAAGTATCTACTTCATAAAGTCAATTTGTACAAGAAAAACTTGTCCTAGATCCTAACAATGAGTGTCACCGAAGAGGAGGTCCCTAGAGTCTTGAAAGAGGTTCACTATGAGGTGTGCGACAGTCACTACAGGAGTCGAACTTTGGAAAAGAGGGTGTTACGACAAGGCTATTTCTTGATGACAATCAGTCGGGATGGGTCAAATTACGCTAAGAATTTTAAGAAGTGCTAGTTATTCATGCCGCTTTAGCTCCTACCAGTGCAAAGGCTCAGGACGATCACAGTGTCGTGACCTTTCACAATTTAGGGAATGGACCCGGTGGGCCCTTTCCCAAAGCCAACAGACAAAGGAGGTTCCATTAAGTCATGAACGACTACTTTTCCAAGTGGTTAGAGGTCAGTGCATTGGCGAAAACTACTTCACAGGTAGTTAAGAAATTTTAATTAGGCAGAGATCATATGCTGACACGGATTGCCACTGGCCATCTTCAGGAATAATGGACCACCGTTTTCCAGTGATGAGCTCACCAACTTCTCTGGCCAGTTAGGCATTGACCTCCGCTTCGCGTTTGTCCACCACCCCCGGAGTAATGGGCATGAGGAGGTTGCAAGCAAAAACATTATAAATATGCTAAAAAAGAAAGTTGAAAACTTAAAAGGTAAGTAAGTGGAAAAGCTCCCATCTATCCTTTGGTCCATACGAACTATGGCCAATACGGACACGAGGTAAAGCCCCTTTAAAATCCCTCATGGATCGGAGGTCGTGTTGCCGGTAGAGTTCGTTGTAAGGTCCCCACGAGTCATCTCTATGGGGGAGGGCGATGATGAGTGGAGAGTGGAGAACAAGGAAGAGCAGTGGCTCTTGTTTGACTTCGTAGAAGAACTCTGAAACCTGATAACAGTTCAGCAGGATGAAATTAAGCACAGGATAGCTCAATACTACGATAAGCACATCAACATTAAATAATTTCTAAAAGGGGACCTGGTGCTCAAAAAGGTCGATGTCACGATAAGGTCAATGACGATTGGAAAATTTTACCCTAACAGGGAAGGTCCTTTCGTAGTTTTGGAGTCATTAAAGTCTGATGGGTATCGTCTTTAGAATCTCAAGGGAGATTCCCTCGAAAATACCTGGAGTGAAGACAACTTGAAGCATTTCTACCCTTAAATGGTGAATCAAAAATTAGGTTTCCAATATATTGTTGTTCACGAAAAAGACTATTTCTATTCGATCAGGTCCGAATATGGGATGTTAAGTAGTCACCAGCTACAGTTGAGGGGGATTCAATTGGTTAAGGAAGCTCCTGAGAAGGTTCCACTATTTAGGCTCTCAAAGTCAGCATGGTAGATTGACCACTCGGGTGGTGAGTTGGAAGAAGATTCACTTGGCTAAGAAGTCCCACGAGAAGATTCACTTGGCTAAGAAGTCCCACGAGAAGATTCACTTGGCTAAGAAATCCCACGAGAAGATTCCACTAACCGGGCTCTCACAAGCCGGAATGATAGGTTGATCACTCGGGAGGTGAGTTAGAAGAGGATTGACTTGGATAAGTAAGCCACCGAGAAGGTTCCACTGATCAGGCTCTCACAAGCCGGCAGAGTAGGTTGATCACTCAGGTGGTGAGTTAGAAGGGGATTCACTTGATTAAGAAAGCCCCCAAGAAGGTTCCATTGACCAGACTCTCATAAGCCGGCAATGTAGGCTAATCACTCAGGTGGTGAGTTAGAAGAGAATTCACTTGGTTAAGGAAGTCCCCCAAGAAGATTCCACTGACTGAGATCTCACTAGCCAGTAGGGTAGGATGACCACCCAGGTGGCACAGCGGGAGAAGTGATTAGATTGAAGTGAAGAAAATCAAAGTTGATAGACCCTCGAAGGGGACCGATACAATGATATTGGTCATATGAATAAAAGAAAGAAATAAAGTGTCATGATGATGTAATTAGAAAGAAGGCAAGGAGCAAGTACAATAGATCTCACAGTGACTGCACAAGATTCCACTTGCATGCACTAAGTCACATCTGTCATAAAAGGAAAAAAGATCAGATGTTGGCGAATGCCAAAGTCTCACCCTTAGGGTGCGAGACGAGAACCAAACAAACTCACTTGTGCTCAAATGTCAAAACATCTTGGGGAAAGTCTTTTCATCGAAAGTTCGCGAACGTAAGAGGGCCGCTAAACCTAATTCTCACTAGATCCGTCAGCGCGAGTCCAATTACTTAGCAGGTTCCCTAGCGTCTAAGGTCGCCGCTTGGCAAGTTCAAGGGACTGGAGTTATTTGACAGAACGAAAGACTTGGAAATTCCATATATATATATATATATATATATGTATATGTTCATCAAAGAAAGTTTACAAAAAAAACGGGCCTCGCCCTTACATGGCCAAAAGGAAGAAAAACAGAGAATCCAAAAGTAGGGTGTTGGAGGGTCCTTGTAAGATTGGCCCAACTCGCCCTTTCTGTTCTGAGTAAGAGGGAAGTAGTCGTGCTCGGCTGAGGGTGAGCTCTCCATGGGCTTATAGAACTGAGGTATTAGGAGGTTAGAAGTAATGTCTTGAAATACCTCCTGAAATGCCCCACAATCGCGCATCATGTCTAGCGCGGTGCTCCACTTTAGCTGGGGTAAAATACAACATCTTCTCACTTGTAGAAGTGGACTCACGACGCTCCTTAGTGGGGACTTACGTAGGGGCCTCTGTGAGTCGTGCCTTGAAGGCCTCCACTTCCTACTCTAGCTCATCGATCCTCGCCATCATCCAATCTACGGTTTGTGCATCCTATAGCAAGCTCATATAAGAAACCCAGTAGAGGATAAATGAAAAATTTCCTAAGTAAAAATATAGCTTACCACGCTGCTGGATGATTTGGCGAGAAGCCACTCACTGAGTTCAAGCCACTTTCTGAGTTCCTCATCTTTCGCCAACTTCCTCTTTGCCTCAGCAATGTAGTACTTCTCGTTGAAACACAGTACATGGCAAGTCGCCATGTGTAAGAGCTCCACCATGCATAGTTGAGCCTGCACATTTTCACATGTGAGATCCCATAGGTTAACCTTCTCATAGGCAACCACATCCTTCCTGCCATACAGCTCAAAGGTCTGAACGTATGCTTCCTCGATGGAGAAACAACTCTTGGTCCAGGAGGGAGGACATAGAGATCTGATTTGCCTTATCCTCCCAAATGAGCAGTGGGCCACTCGTGCCATCAAGGAGCATTTGCCCCATTCCGAAATTAGAGCCTGAGTCGGGTGCCTCTGACTGGCTTGCCCCGACATCATTCTATACCGATGGCTCTAGGTCACTCGACACAGGGGACTTGTCCTTTGTCGCCGGGGACTTCTGCTTCTTCTTTTTTTGTGAGCCACTATGGAGGGAGGGTCAAGAACTATGGTAGCTCTCTTCCCCTTACCATTACCGTTGTAAGGCACATGTTCATCCAGGTCATTAGTACAGGATATCGCGATAACATTGGCAAATGCAGGTTGAGTATCAACCTTCTCCTTGCTGGCATAGGGCAGGTTTATCATAATTTGGCACTCATCTACATAAAAAAACCAACATAAAAATCATAAGAATCATCATAAAGAGGAGGCGAGTGGAGACGTTAACAATGAGGTGAGTGGAACAATACCTTCCCACGGGTTTACAGGGGAGGGGGCTGATCGAGGTGTGGCCAAAGGTGGACGAACTTGAAGCTCTTTCCTAGGAAGAACTTTGTTGGGAAAACCCCTTATGATTTATCTAAACAAATTATATTTTGAGTGATTTTACATTCTAGATTCATTACTCATGATGTATTGATAGGGTAATATGGTCTTAGAAGTCCTAGGATATCAGTGGAGTAAAGGACATGAGATGGACATACTGAATTTTAGAGGAAAGTCAAAAAAAGTCAACATGTGTCAACTAGAAGTCGATGCAACTTTGACTTAATGTCGACGTTACTTCGATTAGCAGTCAGAGCATCAAAATAAGATGAGTCGACATTACTTCAAGCTTTATATCGACAACTACTTTGATATGTTGTCGATGTAACGTCGATTACAGAGTCAAGTCGATGGTCAATCAGAATGAAGGCAAGGTTCGACACAACTACTATATGAAATAAATGTTACAGTAATTAAAGTTCTGAATGAAAATTTTTATGGGGATCAATTCAAAATTTAATCAAGAAAGACTGATGTTGAATAACTATTTCTTGGAGATATTGGAAGGCGGAATTAATAAGGAATGATTCTCTGTCATATATATATACATACATATTTATGCATACATACATATACAGAGACAGATTATAATTAAGATTAATCAGATACAACGATTATAAAAAGTGATTTGGAAGTTATAAATCGACTAAGAAGATTAGCAAGACAATCATTCATCAATTGTAATAGAAATTCTTCCAAATATCAGTCAATCTGTGTCTAGCTCCTGAATCTGAATAAAGAGTCAGCTCTTCTTATTCTCTAGGGCTCATCAAGTACTGCAACAGGTTCAGTGGATAATAATATATCATCTGGATTGAAGGTCTTATAATTCTTGAAATATTCTCAATCAAGGATTCATCAAAGTTCTAGGGATCAATTCACTTAGTGTCATAAAGTCCTCAGAAATTCCGGCTGAGATGACTTATCAAGAAGATCATCTCTTCTACATATCTCATATTAATTTCTGTTTTTTCAACTTTTTCTGTTTGAGAAAAGAGTTTTGAGAATCCCTGTTGAAAGGATTCATTTTAAGGTTCTGAGAGTCTCATTGTGAAAATACTTCGACTATATTGGATCAAAATCTCCTTATCAAAAAATCTAGAGATTGGTTCTGAGAGTTTCTTTATCAAAAGACTCAGGCATAGTGATAGTGAATTCCTACCAAGGGGGTAAGAGAGTGGATGCACCCAAATTTGGTGGAACCACTATATTTCTTGTGTTTCGTGTGATTATTCATTTTTCTGCGATTGTGTATTTACTGTGATGCGATTATAAATTGTTAGGCCTAAAATTTTGGTGAAAAAATCGATGTGAATGCAAAAATATGAGAAAAGTATAATTAAGATAAATATAATTTTTAATCTCTATTCACCCACTCTAGAGAAAATCTTAAGATTTTGTCAACTGTTCTCCCTTTCAATTGGTATCAGAGGGAGGTTAATCAAGAAAAGGTTAACATACAAAAGGTTAATCAAGAAAAGGTTAACACCTTGATTATAAAGATCAGAACTATCACAATAGTATATATTAATCTATTTTCAAAATGTCTTCTAATACCTTCAAAGGATTTGCATCCACAAGGTCTCCAGCATGTAATCTTGAAAAGTTTGCACTTAGGAAAACTAGAATTAAGTTATATATGAATTCTATTCATGAAGGTATTTTTTGTTCAATTTTGAAAAGACCACCTATGCCTTACAGGAAGGATGTAGATGACAATATCACTTTAGAATCAGTGCCTAGACATGAGTGGTTAGATGAGGAAAAGAGAATAAAAGACTAGGTTGCTAAAGCTATGAATATATTAGTTTCAACAATGTCTGATGATGTATTTCAGAAAATAGCAGAATGTATGTCAGCTAAAGAAACCTGGGAATCATTGTTAAGGATTATTGATGGGTGATGAATGAAATATGTGATTAAAAATATTTCCAAATTCTATGAAGTATAGGCAAGAACACATATCGTTCATAGCATAAGATATTTTAAAAAAATTAAATATCAAGTGTCGTATTCCAAGTGTATGTTGATTAGTTCTACTCACGCAAATTAATATTATTTTTTCGGTAAATAAAAGAGTTAATCAAAATAATAAAAGAGAAAAAGAAAGAAAGGAGCATTCGATCGAAAATCCTTCTTCAGTAAAATAAATCGTAAATCTGAAATTCATAAACAATGATCAAGAATAATTCGATCGTAGAGCTTCCCAAATTATGAAAGTGTCTCTCCCGAGAATACGCTAACAACTAACCTTAGGTGAATCGATTAAAACCCCTCGTCTAGTATAAACCCCTAAGCTTTCTTTAGGCGGCGAACCCCACTATTGGGTCTGACCCCAATCTGGAAGATTTGTGTCGCCCTCTCTCGAGAATAGCAAGCAACTTCTTTCACATTTGAGCGATCTACGATTATTCACAATCTCTCGATAAACTAGAATACGGATCAAGAATCGATCATCATACACCGAAAATATGAAATCGATCAAAGAAAATCAAAGGTGAATCATAAGAATTTTAAATCAAAAGCTAAGAAAGAGATATTACAAAATAAGAAATTTAAGAAATCAACTGATCAAATGACAAGAAAATTAGCTACTCATAATTGAAAAAAGAACATTTTTGTTAACCCGGAATTCGCGACTAGTTCTCCAGGTTTTCAAGTCCGGGCGGCTTGTGCTTTCTAGCCGCCACTCTCAGCTAGCCGGCTTATTGTCAGACAAGCCGGGCGGCCTCCACGTCAGACAGCCGCCAGTTCCGGTCCAGCCATCATCTAAGGGTCGACCTATCATTACCCAAGCTGCGCGACCTGTGCCCCAGGTCGTCGTCAGACGAGGTCCAGATCAGCCTGCCCAGAGGCCAAATCCTGCAGCTCGGCAGAAGAAGGTCGCCAGGCCGCGCGGCCTGTCTCTTGGATTTTCTTCTTCTCGATTCCCGTCACCGCTGCCCGATTCTCTTGTACCTCGGGCAGCCGGTAATTTTAGCCCTGCCCGTTTGGGCAGGCCCCCAAGCCTATAAATAGGGGGCGGGAGTACACCCAAAGCACGCTGACTCGAGTCCAAGAGCTCGCTTGTTAGGAGCTGCGGCCTCGATTCTAGTCCTTTGCGGTTTATTGTCCGGCCGGCTTCTTCCTTTCTTCTTTCTTTTCTAAGTGTAATCGCTTATTTTTCTATAAAAGAAAAGCCCGCCGCAGGAGAGGCATTCAGGCCGCGGCGGGCGAACTCTGGTGTTGCCGCTGGTAGCGGCTCTTTCTCTCTTCTTCCTATCCGTCATCCCCAGCCGCTAGTAACCGACTAGCCGACAGACTTTTCCTAATACCTTCCCTAGTGCTCGAACGGTTAGCTGGTGGTGCCCGTCTTCCCTTTCGCATTTCGTGCATCAACATGCACAGAACAACATCATACAGAACTTCTTCTCTGCATACAGAAAACATTCTATTTTATCCCTTGTCCTTTTTGAAGAGTGAAGAAGAACAACCAGTCAATATCAAGAGTCTTCTTCAACTCCTCCTCCAGGAACATTCAAGGACAACATCTTTGAATAAGTCAGAAAGTTCCAGGATTCATTCAAACAATGCTGAAGACCTATACCCTGAGCAAGGCTCTAAGTTTTCTAAATCATTCTAGTATTTAAGAAGAAGTCTTGACGAACAGCAAATCTACTTGTCTTCTCTGTTGTATAGAGAAAAGAGAAGGAATCATCACCTCCCTCACCTCCTGTAAAAGGGTTTATTAACTCCCTTCAAATGTTTATTCTTGGTTTTTGGGCACCTGATCAAAAGCCTAAAGGGTTGTTAGATCTCATTAGAAATAGATCTTGTAGTGGCATTCACCTGATCAAAAACCTGATCGTGGATTCCTACCAGGGTGGTAGAAGAGTGGATGTACCCAGTTTGAGGAACCACTATAAAAGTATTGTGTTGTCTGTGTGTGATCATTTACTTTCTTGTTCTTACTATGCTTTGATAGATAGTTTTTATTTCCTTCTATATTGTTATTGGTATCACCTATTTTTTTTACTCTGATAAATTTAAAAATAGCCAAAGTTTTAATTACTCTATTCACCCCCCTCTAGAGTTAATAAGGTCTAACCCCTATATTTCATCTTCAATCTGTTCTTTGGTTTGGGAGAGGTTGGCCTTGTTACTTTCAGATTCAAGAAGGTTTACACCAGTTGTAACTTGGTTCTTTACCTATAGCAAATAATCATCCAAGAGCTGGGTGCAAGCATCCATCTTGGTGAAAATGTCATTATTTTGTTGATCCCTCAGAGCTTTATCTGAATTATGGATAGCAAGCATGTTTTTATCATTAATGTTCTGATTATCAATGGTTATAACTATATTTTTTCCCAACTCATCAGATTTCTCCATGGTATAATCAAGAGAAGGGGTTGCCCCGGTGAATAATTTTATAGTTTCGTCCTTCAGCAGATTCACTTCAAATAGGATGGACATAATTTCCGTGGACAACTCATTTCTGATTTCTTTAAGGACATCATCAATAAAGTGTTCCAATGATCTTCTTTGCTCGTCTAGTAAGCCTTTCAACTGTGCTAGAAATGCAGGAGGAATTTGATCAATCCTGGCAGAGGTGTCTTCATCACAGAGTGTTTCTTGTACAGGCCTATTCTCTGCCATGTTATAAGAGTAACCCATGGTGTACATTGATGAAGATGCTTTCTTGGATAGCTCCTTTTCAGATGCAGCGGAGTCAACATCATACACTAGAACTTGACCAGTGAATTCAGGATGAATCTCTCCCTAACCTACTGTCATGTCCTCAATGACATGCAGAATAGTCGTAGCAACAACAACATCATTCTTAGTATCCTGATAGACTTGTGGTGGACTCGTGAATTGCTCCCCCTCAGATACTGGAGTCTCTAGGACTTGTTCATAATTTAGCTCCCCCTCACTCTGAGGGTTGGTTTTATCATGAGACCCTTGGTCTGTTTAAGCATAATTATCTTCAGTAGCAGTAGGAGCTTTGGAGGTCTCCCCCTCCATTTCTACAGAGAGTTTGTTGACAATCTCCTATGCTATTATCTCAACTGCCTCAGCAGATTGAACTAATTCATCATCATGATCTAGAGTCTTTGTAGATTGAGCCCTGCTCATTTCATTCCTTGGTGCTGGGTCAGAGGAAAGTGAGACCTGAACACACATGTCCTTCTTGGTCGCATCTTCAAACTTAGTCAGGTATAGATCTTGAGGCTCTTCCTCATCTTGTTCTAATGAACTGTTTGTAGAGCTTGGTTCTACCTCATCTTCCACTAGAACTGAAACATGCTTCCCTTTCCTCTTAGCATCAGACTAGGCATGAGGCTGAAGAACTCTATTCCACATATCCAGCATCTTGATATCCATTCTCCTTATATGGTGGATCTTAGTTCCTAACCTCATGTTGAGAATCCTTGGGACACTTTGCAGAATAAACAAGGATAGTATTCTACCCATTTTGGGTACAGCAATACTGTCCACAATCTTGTCAAATTGGATCATTCCTCAGTCAGTATTCTTGGACAGAATTATCCTTCTCAGCAACTCAAACATTTTCTTTGAAATCTTTTCATGGGAGCCTATTTTGCACAACAAGGCCTACCCAATAACATCGACCAGGAACTTACCATTTTGCTTGAGTTCCTTCCTTAGGATTGAACCTGTAGTGTATTTGGATAAGCCACACCACTCCATTGCAGTTTTGACATCAGACTGCATTAGGTCATCTTCCTCATCAGTTTTTGAGAACTTAGGCAACTGTAGTGCCTTGCTTAACCTCCTAGGAGTGATTTTGATCTTGTTTCCACTAACCATTGTCTTGATTTCGCCTGTGGATGTGTCGGCTTGGGCATTCGAGAACAGTTCCAGGACCTCCCATTTCTACAACAAACAGGGCTCCGACAGGACGAAATCTAGGTTAGAGACTAGGATTAAGGGAAGAACGAGTTACACCTCTTCTAGCGCATCCTTGAAGCCATTTCGAACTATTTCGGAGCCTTCAAATAGGTAATCTTGACCTTTTGGAGCCATTTTGCTTTGGAATTTCTTAAGGTCTGTGAATTAATTCTATCAATTCGGCAAAATCTAGCAGAGGAGGGCAAGGAACAGTGTGTTTTGTTCTATGCACAAGTCCTTCTATTTATAGTTATTTCTAAGTTAGAAGGCGGAGAGGCGCGTACCTGTTTAGGATTAAGTCTATGATCAACGGTTGGGATTTATTCCCGATACTTAGCCGCAACTAGACAATATTACCGCACTCATTGAGTGAACACAATGGACTCTATCCTTTTAATGATTTTATACTTAGTCTAATTTTGACTACATTTTCCACCAGGGATTAGATAAACTTGCTACCTACAAGCACAATGCATATATAAGGTAGAAAGCTACTTAAGCTAACCTAAATACAACATACCTCATTCAAATTTGAAGGTTTTGAACTTAGCTCCATCTAGTGGCTTAGTAAATATATGAGCCACTTGCTTATCTATTGAGAGAAATTTAAGACTAATGTCTTTCTTCTCCTAATACTCTCTAATGCAAAGATACCTTATCTCAATATACATAGTCCTGTTATGAGAGACAAGGTTTCTAGCAATTAAGAGTGCACTAGTAGAATCATAATATAAAGGAGTTCTACTTATCTTCATATTGTAGACTTGGAGCAGATGTTGGATTCACAACAACTTCTGTGCACCCTACAAAGTCTCTTCTTGTTGAGCAAGATCTTTTCCTCATCTTTAGCCAAGAATTTGCCTCTGTCTCTACTGATCTATTTGGTGCAGGAGATTTCCTGATACCAATTCTCTTGGTAAGACACAAGCTAGTCCAGCACACCAGACTGTCTTATCTCCCCCTCAACAGGAGCATCTAGCTTGTTGTTCTCCCCTCAATGTTTGCACACATCTTGGACATCCTTTGCTTGATAGCCAGTCAATCCACTTCCATCTACAGGTGTATAATTCTAAAGATAGCTTCCTTGTTCCATTCTTAAGTCTTGAACATCCTCTGTCCAAGTACCATATATGGGTATGGGCACTTGGACTATCCTGCAAAACAAAATATAATTTACCTTAAGACCCCAAAATAAATTCGATCCTAGGCTCTTGTTAGCTTCAAACTGAACTTGTCTTCCTGTAGATTTTCTAACAGGAAGGCTAACACAAGCTCTTGGCATAGTAGGATTATGCCAGCAATCTAAGGCAAAATGCCCTACTTTCCCACAACACCAACACTCATAAGTGTTGTATCTTCTTTTCTGTGTTGGTCTTGCAGTTTGGTTAACTATTGACAGAACAGAAGGAAGAGGTACAATAGCCTACATCAAGTTTCTTTCAGCAAGGATCTAACTGAAGGTGAGCTTTTCAGCAGTATTTCTATGCTGGCTCTGACAACCATTTACAACAGTCTTCTTTGCAGATGACATGTTGTTTATGGCATCAGAGATAGCTAGATCTGGCCTACCGACAGATTTACCCTTAGTTAGAGTCTTTGCTGGAAGGTCTTAAGTAAAGGCTACTGCCTTGTTCTTGAGAGTGGGGGCTGGGGTACTAAAGACAATTTGTCCATGATGGGCAATTTGAATTTCCTCATGGGGAGCCTTAAAGGCACTCATCTACCATACCTTCCACCATTGATGTGAACATCTTTATTCACACAAGTGGATATACCATTCATCCAGTGACCATAGATGCTCTCTTGGTCATACATGTTTGAAGGTAACAGAACTTTCCTAAAAGGAATGGGAGGCTTTGAAGATAATGGCAGAACAGGAGCTTTACCATTCCCTTTAGACTAGGCAACTCTTGTGCTTCCCTTGAATCCTAACCCTTTCTTACCCTTTTGAGAGGAGAAGAATTCTATCAAGGGAAGGACAGTACTTGGCTTTGAATAACTAGCCACTATCCTTTTCTCCCTTTAGAGCCTCTCTTCAAGGTCCCTAATGAGACTGTTCTTGTCCTTGTTGGTGACAATCTGAATGAGTGTGATATTTTTTAGTTGGCTAACTTTCCTTGCTTTTTGATCTAACAGGGTTACTATCTTAGCCTGCTAGGCAGCAACTAGCAGAATAGAGGCAATCTTCTCAGCTTGCTTTTTGGCCAACTTATTGCTTCTCTTGATGGCATCCAGAAGTGCAACATACTTGTCAATCAATTGATTGACATTATCCTCTGATTCTGATCCATCATCAGCACTTGATTTGGAAGCATCAGAGTTTGTGGTCGCATAATAAGATTCTAAGGATGAACTAGATATGGAATGTACCTGATCTAGACCAGGCTGATCCTGGAAGGATTCTTCTTCTATCATGGCTATTAGACCATAACTTCTGTAGTTATCTCCCTCATCATCATCCCCCTCTGAATCACTGTTTGAATGTGATAGAGGGGCCCTGATCTCTATTCTTGCATCTGGATAGACATCATCTGTATCACTATCACTAAACATAGAGGACAGTGGGGCTCTGATTCCTATCATAGCAATAGGATAGTCTTCATCATCTACAACAGCTATTAACAACCCATTGCAGGTCTTTTACTTTATGTAGACTTAAAGCTTCATTGAGCTCCACTCCTTATGGTTCACTCCAAAACTCATAAGAACAAACCTTTTAGCTATCCTTGGAGACCACTCAAACTGTTAAGTCCATTTTTAGCAACCTCCCTCTGAAACCACTTGAAAGTATTTAATTTCAAGGATAGCTAAATTACCTAGAGGGTGGTGAATAGGTTTCTTAGTCTCTTGTGACTATCTTTACTTTCCTTCATTAAGTGCTTTATGAGTTAGTAGTTTTCTGCTTTCAAGAAACACACAACCTGCAACAAAGAAACAACACAAGGAGCACACAAAAAATTATGGTGGTTCCACGGATTATGGGTACTTCCACTTTCCCTCCCTCCTTTCTAACACCTTGTTAGACAAGGAACTTCTCCAATATTGGCTCCTAAGAGCTTACAACACGATCCCGCAGGACCACTAAGTCTCCTCCAAGACTTACAGCTTAGGCACAAATCCCTACAACTCAATGATCCAAAGATCACCTATCTCAGGCCTAAAGGACCTACAACTCAGGCTGGGAGGACAGCCCTACCTCATAGAGAATGACTCTCCTATAGCTCAGGCACAAATGCCCTACCTCAGATCCAAAGGATCCCACAAATCAGGCACAACTGCCCTATAACTTATAGAGAATGACTCTCCTTCCTCAGGCTCAAAAGCCCTACCTAATATCCAAACTAGATCCTACTCTCAGGCCAAAGCCCTACCTCAGATCTATAACCAGATCCTACACTCAGATCCAAAATAAATCCTACTCTCTGACCAAAGCCCTACCTCAGATATATAACCAGATCCTACACTCAGATCCACACAGGGATCCCACTCTCAGGCCAAAGCCCTACCTCAGATATGCAACTAGATCCAACACTCAGATCCACACAGGGATCCTACTCTCAGGCCAAAGCCCTACCTCAGATCTGCAACTATATCCTACACTAAGATCCACACAGGGATCCTACCTCAGCTTTTATAAAATAGGCTTACAACTCATATCCAAAAAGGGTCCTACACACATATCCAAGAATGGATCCTACAAGGAGAAAGGTTGGTTGGTATGGTTGATTTGACACCAGAGAGATTTCTTTGTGCCTGCCTCCTGTGCTGAGTTTACCTCAGCCCTAACTTCCTCTCAGCAACAAGAAAACTGTTCTTCAATAAGCTGCTGCTTGTGTTGGAAGTAACTCAGAAACTTGTTTTTGAACTTGCTAAAAAAGATTGATGATTTGATAGATCTTGTGTTCTTCGATCATCTAACTTGACTGTAGAGACTAGAGTGCTCTGCTTCTTCTTCTTTCTCAGAACTTCCTTCTGAACTTGTTATAGCACATGAAGCTTGTTGCAGCTAACTTACTTGAACCTCTGGATCAACAGATTTTTGTCCTTCAAGCTTCAACCTCAACAATAATGGAGAGGAAGAAGATGAAGTTCTTTCTATTAAGAATATGCCAAAAGTTATTTTCGCCAAGCTGATCCTTGTTCTTTTATTCCCGAAGCTCAATAACTCTATTGAGCATTAGGACCCACATGAGTTGATGACAACAATTTGCTTTAACAACAAATGTCATACAGTAGGCCTGCGATGCTGTTTGTCGTGTACTGTAGACTTCCCACAACATTTGAAATCTTGCTGACATCATCACCTATTGACTTAGTCAAATTCAAGCAATATTAGTATAGGGGTTTAGTGAGATACTTTTACTCAATGCCAAAACATTTGAAAGATTTTCTGCCACAAGCCGTTGAGTGAGTAAGATTTACTCAACGCCAAAACACTTAAATAGATTTTCTGTCACTAGGCATTGAGTGAGTAAGCTTTACTCAATGCCAAAACACTTAGACAGATATTCTGTCACTAGGGGTTGAGTGAGTAATCTTGACTCAACACCAAAACACTTAGCCAGATATTATGTCACTAGGAATTGAGTGAGTAGGCTTGAGTCAATGCCAAAACATTTAGATAGATATTCTGTGGCTAAGCGTTGAGTGAACCTTCATAACTCAATGCAATTGGACTCTGCCATTATTTCATTTTAAAAATTGTTGAGTGTTACTTATTCACTCAACGCTATCACCCTCAGTCAGCTTAGCTGAAGAGGCGGTGAGTGAATAGGCTTCACTTAACGCTTCTGTACTTAGGCAGTTTCTTAGTTGATAAGGCATTGAGTGAATAGCCTTCACTCAATGCTTCTGTCCTTGGACAAAATTCTGTGTCTGAATGGGGATCAGTTAACGCTATTACATCTTGGTGTTGAGTGAATAAGCTTCACTCAACGCTTCTGTACTAAGCCAGATTTCTTCATAGTCAAGGCCAAGGCTTTGAATGGCTGGTCTTCTCTCAACGCTTTTTGGTATCTGGCGTTGTGTGAGCTTGCTTGACTCAACATCTGTGGACTTGACCACATTTCTTTGCTTCTAGCGCTGAGTGAGCTTGTTTCACTCAATGCCTGTAGACTTAGCCACATTTCTTGGCATCTGGCATTGAGTGAGCTTGCTTTACTCAATGCCTATGGACTTAGACAGATTTTCTATCTCTCCACCTGCCTACCTTATGACCACTTATCACCATCACTTAGACAACCTATCTAATCATGTTCCAAGGAACATCCTGTATAAATAAATCTTGTAATAACTATTAGATTACACACATGTGTATATCATTATCTATTAGGACTTCTTCAAATCTTGTACATTGGGATCAATGGACCCAACAGGGTCTATAATAAACAAACCTTAGTTGTTAAAGAATCGGCTCACGTACATTTTAACTAAAATACACCAACAAAAGAACCTAGGCCAAACAAGGAGGAAATTAATGACGATGTGCAGTTAGAAGCTAAGGGTGAGGAGAAAGAAGTGTTGGTTGATGTTCCAACTCACGTAGACGAATATAGGTCTCCAAGCACTCTAAATTTCCTAAAGCAACATCCACGAAAACAAGTAATAGGAGAGCCCTCACATGGAGTTAGAACTCGGTCGGCCATACATGAATCCTTTTCGAACCTGTGCTTTTTATCTGAGATTGATCCCAAGAACATCTCAGAAGCCTTAAAGGATGAATCATGGTTCTTGGCTATGACTAAAGAGCTAAATAAATTCGAGAGAAGTAAGGTTTGGGTGTTAGTGGACCGTCCTGATAGCCATCCAGTTATAGGTTTGAAATGAGTATGCAAGAATAAACTTGATGGTGTCTCTAGGATAACTACAAATTAAGCTTGGTTGGTGACACTAGGTTACTCAGAAATAGAGGGTGTGGATTTTGAGGATCATTTGCACCAGTTGCACGTCTTGAATCCATTCATTTGTTTTTGGCATTTATGAATTACAAACAAATTAAATTATATCAAATGGATGTTAAGAGTGGATTATTGAATGGATATATTAATTAAGAGGTGTATGTCAAGCAACCACCCAGATTCAAGAACGCTGACTACCCAAATCACGTATACAAGTTTGTGAAAGCCTTGTACGGACTGAAGCAGACACCCCGAACTTGGTATGATAGGCTCGTGACTTTTCTCCCAGGACATGGCTTTAGGATGGGTAGTGCAGACACCACTCTATTTGTGAAGCACGAGAATCTTGATTTAATTCTTTTACAAATTTACATGGATGATATTATTTTTGGGGCCACAAATGATAAATTATACAAAAAGATTGTCACTCTAATGCAGTCTGAATTTGAAAAGAGTTTAGTTGGAGATTTAACTTATTTCTTAGGATTTCAGATTTCTCAACGTAATGATGGAATTTTTATAAGTCAATCGAAATACATAAAAGATATGCTTGTACGATTAGACTTTGAAAATCTAAAATAAGACAAAACTCCAATGAGTGCCTCTCTAAAATTAGAAAAGGATGAAAGTGGCATTTCGGTGGATCAAATTGTTTTTAGAGGAATGATCGGATCAATACTCTACTTAAGTGCATCTAGGGCCGATATTACATTCGTGTGTCTATGTGTTAGGTATCAAGCCGATCCTAAAAAATCACACTTGAAAGCGGTTAATCATATCTTTAGGTACCTAATAGGCACCAAGAATCTTGGTATTTGGTACCCCCACACAACTAACTTCACACTCCACGGGTACTCTGACTTTTATTATGCTGGATTCTCACTTGATCGCATGAGCACAAGTGGTACCTATCACTTCCTCGATGCGGCACTAGTCTCATGGTCAAGTACGAAACAAAACTCTTATCCCCTCTCTAATATTGAAGCCGAGTATATTGCCTTAGGAAGTTGTTGCACACAAGCACTTTGGATGTCACAAATGTTAGAAGACTATGGCTTAATTTGTAGGAATGTTACTCTTAGGTGCGACAACAAGAGTGTCATAGACTTGACAATTAATCCAGTTCATCACTCTCGTTTCAAACATATTGATGTTCATCATCATTTCATTCGGGATCACATTAAGAAAGAGAACATGAGAGTAAGCTTCATTGGAACCGATGACCAACTAGCTGATATATTAAAAAAAAAACCTCCCAGATGCTCGTTTCTCATTACTTCGACTCGAGCTAGGCGTTTTGGATCTCCCTATCTAGTCATGCTGCATCACCTAGTGCCATTGGGGCGTTTTGTTTTTTATTGTTTTGAGTTTTGTTTTTTTCTTCCAATTATATTTTTTTGTTTTTGTTCCTTCATTAGTTGTTTTTTAAAGAATATATAAAAAATTTATATTAAATCCAAAAATAAACAAAAAACTTGTCTTTAGTCTTGTTTTCTTTTATGTTGTTCTCTTTGTTCCTTTTTGTTAAATCGGAAAAATACAAAAAAATATCTAAAACCCAAAAATCTAAAAAATACTATGGATTAATAACTCTTAGGACACACATGGCTAGAACATAGAGCATAATGATTATGTACAATGTTTGACTTAGGCATGTTAATCCCTGTGAACATTGTCTACCTATGTCATGATGTGTTTAATCTATAAGTGCTTAGCTACTGAGTGAGACTAGACATGTTAGTGTTCGTTGAATATGCCTCTAGGTATGTGTGAGGATTTAGGTAGCAGAATAACTTTACACTATTCACACATCCCTAGACGGAGCACTCTTGTAGAAATTATATGCTTACATGCTATAACTCATGATATTGTGTCTACCACATTATAAATAACTTGAATAATCAATGTCACGATACATATGGGTTTCTATAAAGGGTAGAACTTTGGGCCAAATCTCTAGTGGTCAAGTCTTGTATATACAAGTTAAAGTGTATCTATCTATATAGGTAGATTTTGATTGATTCGAGGTCCTTGAAATCCAAACTATAAAATTGACAGCACAACATGTATAAATGAAAAAACATTCATGCTATCAAACCTTATGTCAAGGATACCCCCCAAGCACTACTCACTCCTCCTGATAAGTCTTTATGAGCATTGTGAGGATGAACACCTTGTTCCAAAAAATCATTTAGGTCTTGTGCACAGACTAGAATCTTAAGCTTAGTGGCCCTAGCTCTAGTCTTGGTATAATGTAGATAGAAACGTGTCGTGATCGTTCACTTTATTTTTCTCATGATAGTATTGTAAATTATTGAGATAAAGCATGTAACGAATGTAAACTCTACTTGATGTTTGTCCTCTGATGCTACACGTACACATATCATTGCTCTATGTAATTCTTCCATGCATAAAAATTTGACTAACACAACATTATATGTCTAAAGTGCGTAAGTACTTGTACACAATTTCTATTCTTGGCATGTACAATGTTCCTCTATATTAATTCTATAACTGTCTTAACAATGTACTATAACTCGTTGTGCGCTTAGTTTAACCTGCATTGTCCAATCCTTTTTAACTCTGAAAAACTTATTTGAACAATTTTTGTGTACTCTACTCATCAGTTTGACCTCTATGTTTTATACTCTCTGATTTTGTTTTGGTCACCCCTATTGTTTTTCGCCTCTCGTTTCACTTTCTATAAAGTGCACAGTTTTCTTTCTTTTTCACGCTCATTAATTACCGCATTCTATTTATCCCGTGCATGAGCATGTTCACTTTTGGTCTTGCCCACCCCCTTCCAATAATATCAAAGGGGGAGAATAGATTGTTCATTAGTCATGGGTGGTTAAGGGTAGATAACATGTAGGGGGTGCTCATTTCACTGTGTGCACGTAGATAGGGGGAGCGTGTAGAACACGTATATAGGGGGAATGCGTGTGTAGGGGAGTTATTTGTAACCTGAAACCCGAGCTTTTAAGATTATCTCTTATATATACGATATATCATGCACTTCATTATTATATCTCATGAACAAGATTTGATATTATCAAAAGGGGGAGTTTGTTGGAGCCGACGGTTCACAAATCCTCAGTTTGATAATATCAATTCCTATGTTGTATTTGATCACATCTTGTGTTTGGTAGAGTGTGCAGGTTTGCAGGTCTAATTGAAGCAAACAAGCTCTCCTCCGGCAGCTACCGCTGAGCGTTAGTAGTTACCATCGAGCGGTAGCCTGAATTTAATCGACATGGCGCTTGGGTTGCTACAGCGCCACACTAGTCCTACCATCCGCGTTATCCTCAGGATTTAATTCAGCCAAGCACTCGGGATTCTACTGCGCAGGCATTAACATGTTACCGCGTCGCGCTAGCCCACTCAATGGTCATCGTGATGGATTCGTCGGGATACCTGGACTACCTCCAGGCGATACCTTCCTAGCGTGCCACTCTAGTAAAGAAAAAAAGGAAAATATTCATTTTGAATATTTTCCAAATTTGTAGGACATCTATAAGCATCAAGCGAGTCAACCTACAGCCAGGCGCTAGTCATACCGCCGGTGGTGGCCTATTTTTACAAAGACATATAAAAGGAGTCTATTTTTCAGTATTCCTTACCAAGAGATGAATAGTCACTCAGATATGTGATTCCTAGGGTTCGGTAGCCGCCACTGTGCTCCGTTTAGCCGTCAACGTCGAAGGAAAATAAAACTGCCTCCCTCCCGTTCGTGCACGAAGAACTCCGGCGAGCCAAGAAAAAAAATGAATATGAAGAGTTGGTTAGTTGCGATCACATGAAGAATTCAAGCACCTGTCACGGATCGCTCAATGGAGAAATCGTCTTGACGGAGATTCAAACCTTAATCTTTTTATACCCTTATTGTAATTTTTCTTTTCTCTGTATTCTTGTGGTGAGGAAAATCAATCAGTGAAGGCAGTTGGAATCCGAGGAGGATTCTATGAGAAATCGTCCCGGGGAAGGGACCTCTAAATCGGGAAATCTAGTGGGTATCTAAGACACATCCTTGCATAAAGGTGAAGAGTCAGCTCAAAGACCTTTCTTGGAGGGAAAGGGAGAGAGCCAACCGGTCCGAGGAGCGGGTCGGTATAGAAAACCAAATGTTTTTCTTCATTCACTGCCCCCGATCTTCGGCATCACAGAGATCAATTTTTTTTGTATTCACTAAAAATGGTTGTTGATTTAGTTTGTAATGAAATTAAATTTCTGTTTTTTCTCCCGTGTATAACGTTGTGATTGTTAGCTTGTCATTCTCTAAAGGATGCATAGATCTCCAAGGAGGAATATTTCCAGAAAAACTAGGCCTGTGACCTGTCGCCGCGCGTAAGCTACCTAACTCCCCGCGGTAGCTTCCATACAGATCAAAATAATTTGAATTTCCAAGAATGTCCAAAACCTTATTACCCCCCCCCCCCCTCTAAGGCTGGCCACTAGATCTGAAAGTCTTTAATTCCAAGATAGCTAAACACCTAATGGGCAGGTTAATAGGTTTTCTAGTCTTTTATTATTGTCTTTAACTTAGTGTGTAGTTAGTTAGTAGTTATATGCTTTCAAGACTAACCACAAAGAACACATAGAATTTATAGTGGTTCCCTAGATTATGGGTATTCCACTCTCCTCCTAACTTTCTAAATTCTTGTTAGACAAGACACTTCTCCAAAAACTCAGCTCCTTAGAGGTTACTCCATTGATCCCTCAGGATCTCTCAGTCTCCTCCAAGACCTACAACTCAGACACAAAGGCCTACCTCAGAGCAAATTAGCTCCTGCAACTCAGTGATCAAATGATCACCTACCTCAGACTTGAACTCAAGTCCTACAGCTCAGGCTATGGAGGATACCCCTGCCTCGAAGAGAATGACTCTCCTACAGCTCAGGTACAAGGCCCTACCTTAGACCCAAATCTGGATCCTACACTCAGACCCAAAGGTCCTACACTTTGAGAGGATGACTCTCGTACAGCACATGAAAACTGCCCTACCTCAGGCACAACGGCCCTACAGCTCAAATCCCAAAAGGATCCTACCTCAAACACAAAGGTCCTACAACTTAGATCCAAAACTGGATCCTACACTCAAGCAAATCTGCCTTACCTCAGGCACAAAGGCCCTACAAATCAGATCTAAAAGGATCCTATAGAAATGAAAGGGGTTTTGTTTATGTTAATTTGACACAGAGATATATCTCTGTGTCTGCTTCCTGAGTTGACATATCTCAACCCTAACTTTCTTCTTAGCAGCAAGAGAATGATCTCTAATAAATAGTTGCCTTTGCTGGAAGAACCTCTGAAACTTGATTTTGAACTTGCTGAAGAAGACTTAAGACTTGACAGATCTTGAGTTCCTCAAACAGCTAACCTGAACCTGTAGAAACTTAAAGCTCTGCTTCTCTTTCTTTTACAGAAGCTTATCTAACCTTTCTATAGCAGAAGAGATTGCTACAGCTATCTAGAACTAACTTTTATATCAGCTGGATCGACTTCAAGCTTCTAGCTCGGAAGCAATGGCGAGGAAGATGATGTTAGGTCGTAACTTTGTTAAAAGTATAAAACCCTAAAAGTTAAAGTTCTCCTTGTGAACTTGTCCCTTTTATCTTCTGCCGATTAATGACTCCAAGAAGCATTAGGGATCACCTGCAGTTGACAAATGCAACTTGCTTTAACGGAAGAAGACTTACATGAAAGTGAAGGTAAGATCAATCCTTCACTCTCGAGGGGGTGAATAGAGTGTTTTAAAATAATTTTGCAAATATGAAAGTTATTCTAACAGTGGAAGACTTGATTTAATAAGTGTAGAGTGCTAAGAAGAAACTTAAATAAAATAACTACAAAAGGATTAATTCACAGCACACAGCACAAGAAAGAGCAAGCAATTTAGAAGACACAAGGAGCTATAGTGGTTCCCCAAAACCTAGGTACATCCACTCTTCTAGCACCCTATGTAGGAATCCACTGCAGGATGAGTTGATCAGGTGTCTTGGGCACCAATGAGCTTTTGATCAGGTGCTCAAAAACCAAACAAGATTTTTTTGATCAGGTGTCTTGCAACCACTGAGTTTTGATAAGGTCTCAGGAACCAAAGCAAAACTTTTGAAGGAAGTTTAAAAACCCTTTTACAGGAAAGGAAAAGAAAAAGGGGTGAAGTTGTCTTCTCTGTCAACAATCAAAGAGAAGCACTAGTGGATGAGATATTGTCAAAGCTCCCCCTGAGATGTAGCAGAAGTTCAGGAACTAGAAGCTTTGCAAGGGTGATAGGTCTTCAATGAAATGATTGCTCTAGAACTAGAAGATTTCAGCAAGAACTGAAATATTTGTTGTCTGGAGTATGGAACAAGAAGAATTGAGAAAGCTTTTGATCAGCAGGAATCAGAAAGAAAACATGTTCTTTTTTCTTGAGTTATTGATCTTCCTTTTTCTTTCTCTGTGTCTCTGTGTATGTTCTGAGTATACTACTGTGGATTTTTTTCTCTCTGAATGATGATAATAAGAACTCCAGTCGTCAAAAACTTGATAATAGCCGTTAGCAAAGTCATAAAGCCTTTCCTTAATTTTCAACTGTCTCTGGAGGAAATAACCGAAGTACATTCCTTCTCTATTTCCTTGAAACTTGCTCCAGATTTATTATAACTGCTAGAAATCTTCTTCATTAAATGCTCTGATTTGAAATCCTTAACAAGCTGATAAAATCACAGAAATCGTCGATCTCAAAAAGAAATCGTCGATCTGAGCTCAACTATCGTCGAACTGAGCTCAGAGATATTGGAATTTGACTTGGATATGAATCGTCGATCTGAGCTTAGAGATCGTCGAACTAGGTTCGACGCCTCGTCGACTTGAGCTCAAAGATCATCGAACTGAGGTCGACGCTTTGTCATCTTGAACTCACAGATAGTCGATCTGAGTTCGACGCTTCGTCGATCTGAGCTCGACGACAACTTGAATTCTTATTCTTGGTTGCTTCATCTGAACTAGGAGGTCTTGGGGAAATCTTCAACCTTAAGTCCTAAGCCTTAGACCTAACTAGTTGACTTTTTATCTGTACAACAAGGTCAAAGCAACAATCCTATTGACATAGTGATCCTGACCCAAATTAGTAATAGGGTGTTCCAACAATCTCCCCCTATTTGGGTTAGGATTACTATTTACATGAGTTATAGAAACCAATAATAATCAGAAATACAGAAACAATATTGCACAACCATAGATATGATTATATCACAGCACAAAAGTAGTTCAGCAGAGATATAATATAGTTTTCAACTTACATCCAGATTAATGCTTGTAATCAATTCTTTTCTTGAAGATGATTTCTCTGTTTGAATTTTCTGAGTCTTTCTTTGATCAGAAATCATAAGCAGCACCAAGAGCCCTTTGGCTTTTGCTTCTAGGAACTACATCTTCAAGATGTAGCTGCATGTATTCCTCAATATTGAAGAATCTCTTAGATCTATATCTTTTAAGTTCCTGTCTTCTTTGTTCTGATAGAGTAGATATATTGGAAGTGTCTTGGCCCTTCTCTCTTGCTTTCTTAATTTGATCTAGAGCAGCCATTTCTTTAAGTCTGGCTGTCCAGGAAGCTGGATTGTTCTCTGGATCTTCAAAAGGTACTGGTGGCTCATACATGTTTATTGTGTCAGTAGGAGGAGCTTTTGAGTGAAAACTTTCTTTAAGCTTATAAGGAAAGGGACCAGTAGTTGAGTCAATTTGGCCTAGTCCTTTCCTTTGATAAGGTTGTTGTTTGGGCTGTCCTCTTGAATAAACTTGATAGTCTGTTTGATTTCCTCTATACTTTCTTCCTTTAGGCTGATTTCCTCTTTGCTCATAACTTCTGGATTTAGATCTTCCTTGATAGGTTTTCTGGGGTTGAGAAATGTTGGAAGCTTTAGGAGCTAGGTCTCCACCAGATCCTGTGCTTGGAGAAGGAGGAGGAGGATTGAGGTGAGAAGTTCCTTTGTCATACTTTCTTCTCTTCTTCATTGCTTTCAACTGGTTCTTAGAATATTACATCCAATGCTCAGTAATAGGACAATTGTGTAGAATGTAATATGGTATGTCATGATCAGTTGTAGCTTTGGTCAATTGAACCCTTTTCATAGCCTTGCTTCTGGCTTTCCTCTTCTTTGCAATAGTTGTAGAGGAATCATCTGAGTCAGTCCTTAATTCATCAACCTCATCAGAACTCTGAGGCTCATCAAACAAAGCATCTATTTCCTTATAAGCTGCTTTGGTGGTGGAAACAGGAGTAGAAGCAGAAGGAGCAGTAGAAGAAATTACAACAGCAGCACTTGAAACAGCAGTTGAAATAGAAGGAACAACAGTAACAACAGGAACACCAACTGAAGAAGTAGCCTCAGTAACTTAACAAATTGACTCTTAAATAGCCTCTAAAGAATCAACACCAGCAGCAACAGCAACAGACTCAAGAACCATAAAATCACTCTCCACAGATTTAACAGAATTTATATACATCTCTATCAGGGTTGGATCACAGCAGGAGAGGGGAACAATAGCCCTAGTTAAATCTTATGCAGGGAGATGTGCTGGAGGACAACAACTATAATTTGAATCAAATAATTATAATAAGGAATGTATATCTACTCCAGGACTGATGGTTGGAGCTGGAGCTGAAGCTGGAACTGAAACTTGCTATGAAGCTAGACTTTCTGATATCTACATTTCTGAAGCAAAATCTTCTGAAGGCAACACTTCTTCATAAGGCATCTCCCCCTGCCTAGTTTCAATGAAAACTAAATCTAGGCCCCCAGAAGAAGGGGTGGCCTGAAAGGAGAAGGAAGAAGAGAGTCTAACAGATAAATCAGTCAGATTCTTGACCTAGGGAGCCAAGGCTGAATCCAGTAAGAGTGTTAGCTTGGGGGCCAACAACTCATACAGTCTATCTGCCAGAGGAAGAAGATCTACTTGCTCAAGGTTAACTTGAGTAGAGGTAGAGGGGTGTGCTGTAGAGATGGATGGAATGAATGCTGGGTGAAGTGGTATGGAGGGTTGAGAGATGGGGATGGATGAAATAGATGGGGCTGGGATGGTCACTATTGGTAGGAATGAGGAGATGGTAGGGGAAAAGGATGGTTGAGAGATGATAGGGGAAAAGGATAGTTGAGAGATGATGTCATGAAGTATTTGTTGGAATGATGTTAAGGTGGATGGGATGTCTGGAGGTGAAGAGGGGGAATCATCCATGAATGAATCATCTAGGAGATTGAAGGATGGAAGTTTGGAGGATGATTCTAATTCAATGGAGGATAAGAAAGGTAGAGATTGGAAATTTTTTTGAAAAGTGGTTGGAGGAGGTGAAGAAACTACAGGAGGAGGAGAGGCAGGAGAAGATGTGGAAGATTTAACCGGTTGTGAAGATAGAGGAGAGGAAATTGAGGGGGATGACAACACTTCTGCTGGGGCAGTGGATTGTGGAAGAGTGACTGAAACAGTCCTTTTGCCTGAAGAAGTTTGTGCTACAGGACCCCTGCTTGGTTTAACAATCTGCCTCTCCCATTTGCCAAAGGGAGCAGAAGAAAGTCTCCTGGAAGCATTGATATGCATTCCATTTGACACTAACAGCTGAGCGCACCTATTTTGCAGGAATAGGCCCAGAATTCTTCCAAAATTGACAAAGTTCTTATTGATTTTCTTCTTGATCAAATCAAAGAAGATGGCTCCCCAATCCAAGTGCATCTTATCTACTATGGAATCCTTTAAGCAGAACTTGCGTCTTGATATTGTGTCATGAGCTGAATGTTTGGCTAAAATCACTTTTCCTACAATGTCTGCTAAAAAATCTATACTCCATAGACAGATTTTTCTTTAACAGCTTATTATGGTTTTCAGAATTGTGACCCATTCAATCTAACATCTCAGTAAATTCTACATCTGATAGGTCTATGCTATCATTTCCAGTACTTAACCCAAAAAATTTTGTAAGAATGGCCGAGGTTAGGGATACCTGAGTTCCTGAGATTGTGCCAATGACTGTGTGTTGATCCAGATTGTGGGCAGTATAGACCCACTCTTTAATTTCATTTGCTGCTAATTTTATTCTGGTTGTCATGATGTTCACAAGTTGTCGATCCTTTAACAGTTCCAGAATATCCTTGAACATTTGATCAGTTCCTTCAAACGAATCCATGTCAATGTTAAAACCAGTATCGAACTTCATTGCTACTAAAACGGTGACGGAAACCGACATGTTTCCTGCAAAAACAAACACGATCAAGTGTAGAAAAGTTTGGAGGGAAAGAGAGTTCTTGCAGAAAGTATGAAAGCGCAAAGGAGAACGACTCCTGAAAAAATGATTTTATATTAGGGTTCGACGTTGAAAAGGAAAGATCGTTGAACTCAGTTCGATGATCGACGGCTCTAGGGGAAATTGAAAGGTCTCAACATTGCCGATCTTTGTTCAATGATATTTAACATCGTCGATCTTCGTTCGACGATAATCGAGATCGCTGACCGAAAAGGATAGTCCAACACTATCTGGAAAATGTCGAGCTCCGTTCGACGATTCCTAACATCGTCGATCTCCGTTTGATGGAAAACAAAAGATAGTTGAATACTTTCTGGAAACGACGAGCTCCGTTCGATGATCTTTAGGAAAATCGTCGAGAACAGTTCAGAGACATAGAAAACTTATAGACACTAGGAAATTAATATTTTTTAACCTAGTCTTTGTCTCTTTTTAGGTTTAAAGATCTTGGAACTTAATTAAGACTTCCTCCATCTAACATTCCTAACTGATTAAGGAAGAAGGTGTGTTTTTTTCATCCAAGGGTTTTGTGAAAATATCTCCCCTTTGTAAATTAGTTGGTATATATTCCAATTTAATTTTGTTCTTCTCTACATTATCTCTTAAGAAATGATGCCTAATCTCTATGTGTTTTGTCCTACTATGGAGGACTGGATTTTGAGCTATTGAAATAGCACTAGTGTTATCACAAAATATTTTGGACTTTTCTAAGTTGTAGCCATAGTCTAGGAGCTAGTTTTGAATCCACAATATATGTGAGTAACTGCTACCTGCTGTCATATATTGAGCTTCAACAGTTGAGTAGACACAGATGTTTGTTTCTTGCAAAACTAGGAGACAAGTCTGTCACCAAGAAACTGACAAGTTCCACTGGTGCTTTTCCTGTCTACTTTACATCAAGCATAATCAGCATCTGAAAATCCAGTTAGATCAAATCCTGAATCAGTTGGATACCAGAGACCTAGATTTTGACAACTTTTCACATACCTAAGAATCTTCTTAACTAATCTAAGGTGTGACTCTCTAGGGCTGACTTGGAATCTAGCACATATGCATATAGCAAACATTATATCAGGTCTACTAGCTGTAAGATACAATAAGGAGCCAATCATTGCTCTATATGTTGTCTGATCAACTAGTTTCCCATGTTCATCAGCATCTAATACAACATTAGTAGGCATAGGTGTTTTCATAGAGGATGCTTCAAACATACCAAATTTCTTAACCAATTCTTTTGCATACTTGGTTTGAGAAATAAAGATGCCATCAGCATGTTGTTTGACTTGCAATCCTAGAAAAAAGGATAGCTCACCCATGCTACTCATTTCAAATTTGGAATGCATTAGATTGGAGAACCTTTTGCACAAATTTGAATCAGTAGAACCAAAGATAATGTCATCTATATAGATTTGTACTAGTAGGATATTGGACATATGGGATCTAATAAAAAGTGTTTGGTCTACTCTACCCCTTTTAAAGTCATTTTCAAAGAGAAAGCAAGCTAGTGTCTCATACCATGCTCTAGGAGCTTGTTTGAGACCATATAATGTTTTATGCAATCTATAAACAAAATCAGGGTGAGTTAGAGAGATAAAACCTATGGGTTGTTTTACATAAACCTCTTCCTTGATGTCACCATTGAGGAATGCACTTTTGACATCCATTTGAAAAACTTTGAACTTCTTATGAGATGCATATGCCATGAAGATTATTATGGCCTCCAACCATGCAACTAGTGAAAAGGTTTGGTCATAGTCTATGCCTTCTTCTTGAGAGTATCCTTGAGCAACCAGCCTTGCTTTATTTCTTACTATAACTCCTTGATAATCTATCTTGTTCCTGAATACCCATTTTGTTCCAACAATGGGATTATTCTTTGGCTTTGGTACTAGTTCCCAAACTTTGTTTCTTTCAAATTGATTTTATTCCTCTTACATTGAAATGATCCAGTTTGGATCTTATTCTGCATCTTGTATGGATTGAGGTTCAATTTGAGAAAGAAAGCAAGTGTGCATTAGATTTTGATTGAATTGGTTTCTGGTTTGCACACCAGCTGAGATGTCTCCAATCACTTGGGAGATTGGATGGTCTATTGATGTTACTAAATCAACAATGGGTGTTGATTGTTCACCAACCTGTGTTGTTGTTTCCTCTAGTGGAACAACAGCTGGCTCTTCATTTAGATTGTCACCATGGCTTGCTAAGATCTGACTGTCATCTTCATTTTCACTGCTTTCAGCTTCTTGTTGAATGGATGAAGGTGATGGATCTTGTTCAATGATATGTAGCATGTACAACTTTTCTGATACAGAATGTACCTGCAAAGGGTCTATGGTAGAAGTGCTATTCTCCTTGTAAGACATGTTAGTTTCATCAAAAGAGACATGCACTGATTCTTCAATTTTATGAGATGAATTATTAAAAACCCTATAGGCCTTACTAATCATGGAGTATCCCAGAAATACTCCTTCATCAGCTTTGTCTTCAAATTTTGCTAAGTATTTTTTGATTGTTGTTATGAATGTTGCAAATACAACCAAAAATCCTATGATAATCAACTTTAGGTTTCTTCCCTTTGAGTAATTCATAGGGAGTCTTGCCCTTTAGCTTATGTATCAAACTCCTATTCAAAACATAGTTTGAAGTGTTCACAGCCTCTGCCCAAAAGGATAGAGGGAGGTGAGCATCTGTCAACAATGTTGTGGCAGATTCAATAAGGGTTCTATTCTTCCTTTCAGCTACCCCATTCTGTTAAGGAGTTCTAGGAGCTGATAAAGTGTGCCTGATCCCTTCCCTCATACAGAACTCTTGCATAAGAAGAGAATCAAACTCTGTCCCATGATCACTTCTGATCAGGGCTATGTGATTATTGAACTCAATCTGTATACATTTGAGAAACTTTGTCAAACACTTAAAGTAATCAGACTTCTTCCTAAGGAAGAACACCCATGTGAATCTAGAGAAGTCATCTACAACTACTAAAGTGTAAGATTTCCCTCCTAGGCTTTGTACAGAAATGGGTCCAAATAGATCCATATATAATAAATACAAAATCCTAGGTGAATCACTCTTATTAAGTGACTTAAAACTATTTTTAGTTTGCTTCCCTAATTGACAAGACCTGAAGAGTGCTTCCTTCTTGTAGGGGCAAGAAGGTAGTTCTCTAACAAGGTTGTCCTTGGATAGCCTAGCAATGGTTCTAAGGTTGATATGCCCTAGTCTCTTATTCCATAATTCATTAGGTTTGCTAAGTGAGTTAAATAAACAAATGTTTACCTTGGTTGAATGAAAATCTACTAGATAGATGTTACCTCTTCTGTTACCTGTCAACACAGTTGTGTTGTCTTCTGATTTGATAAGTCATGAAGATTTGTTGAATGTAACCTAGTAGCCTTCATCACATAGCTGACTGATACTGATAAGATTGTGCTTCAGTCCTTCCACAAATGCTACCTTCTCTAATGTTACAGATCCTATTTGGACTGCACCAAATCCTTTGGTCTGTCCAAAGTTTGAATCTCCAAACATGACTTTGGGTCCATATTTAGCCTTGAAGGATGTCAGGTTATCCTTGCTTCTTGTCATATACTTGGAGTACCCACTATCAAGATACCAATGTTGGTCCATGGTTGGATAGGTATTTACCTGCACAAATAACATTTCATTTGTTTTCGACGCAGTTTACCTTGGGTCTAGCTTGATAACCTTTGAAATCAGAAATGAATGACATCTCTGGTTGACTCTTATACCCTTCAGGATGATATCTCCTAGGAGGAATTATCCATTCAGTATAAGGGTTGAACCCTTTAGATGTTGGATATCTAGAATTAATTTTTGACATACCTTTTGAGAACTGGTCATATCTCTGTGCTCCGTACGACGATCATGGATCTGAGTTCGACGATCATGGGTCAGATCGTCGAGCTCCGTTCAGCGACCGATCTTGCCTGTGTTCAGAGATCAGAGATCGTCGAACTGAGTTCGACGATTCAGCATAAAAATGTTGAGCTCTCTTCGAAGATCATTGAGCTCTGTTCGAAGATCGTCGAGCTCTGTTTGACGATATATGTTGAACTTTGTTCTTTTTGGGTATATCAGAATTTTTTCTATCTACCTCCACAACTCATTTTCCTTTATCAGAGATAAATTTAATGGGAGTTGTTAACACAATAGCTTGGCTGGATGAAGAACCCAAGCCCAGTGTACTATTAAGTCTTGAGTTCACTGTGCTTATGATGTCCATCAGTTTCATACTTCTCCCATTGAGGGTTTCTTCAAACTTCTTAGCCTCAGATAGTTCACTTTTCAGTGAAGCTATCTTCTCTCTACAACATTCTAACTTATCTGAGAGTTTTAGGTTATCTGAACTTAAGGTACTATATTCAGATAATTGATTTTTGAGAGAGATAATTTCTTTCTCAGAATTGAGTAGATCTAAACACAGTGATTTAAATTAAGACTTGAAGTCCTCAGAATTAAAATCGAATGAATCCATTACCTGATCTTCTTCTAGCTCTAGTTCAGATTCAGATTCATGTTCTGAATCAGTGTTATTCTGAGATGCATTGATTGCCATCATGCAGAATTCCTTTTCTTGTGCATCATCTTCATCATCACTTGAGCTTGATGATGCATCAGATTCTTCTTCTGTTGCACTCTATGTTTCAGCAACAAATCCCTTCCTAGTGTGCTTGTTCTTACTGGAAGAAGATCTGTCATGATGATTTCTTCTAGAGTCCTTGTCTTTTATCTTTTCCCTCTTGTCCTTTTTGTCCTTATTTTGACTTTCTGGACAATCAGGCAGTATGTGGCCTGGTTTTCTGCAACCATAATAGATAATTTCTTTGTTATTTGACCTGTCATACTTTGGCTTCTCTTGGCCTCTAGATGACCTTTTTCTGAAGTCCTTCCTAGCAAATTTGTAAAACCTTTATGCTAGAAGACTCATCAGTTCTTCATTGCCTGTGATTTTGTCTTCATGCTGTTCTTCTGTGGCTTTTAAAATAATTGACTTCTCCTTCCTGACTGCTGGAGAAGTTGTCTTCTGCTCTTCTTCTCTGTTCTTGATGAGCTGCTCATAGGATTTGAGCTTGCCCAATAGAGCTTCTATGGTAATCTCATTCAGACTTCTGGCATCCTTGATTGGCCAGATTCTTGAATCCTAAGTACTGGGGAAGCACATTAGAATTTTTTCATTGATCTCTGTGAGAGAGATCTCCTTATCCAAAGTTTTGAGTTCACTGACAATTAAGCTTAGTCTGTTGTACATGTCAGCTACTGACTCATTTTCTGCCTTCTTGAAATTTTCATATTGGGTGATGAGATGAGATCTTCTGTCTTTCCTCTCATCAGCTGATCCTAATACAATTTCAGATAGATTGTCCCAAATTTTTTTAGCTGATTTGCATTCAGCTACCTTTTGAAAGATATCATCAGACATTATCTGTGTCAGGATGTTCATAGCTTTGGCATTAACAACCTTCCATTTCTTTATATCAGCATTTGTTCCTTAAAGAGGTGGAACAACATTTGTACTTGTGCTGGCAGGAGGCTTTGGGAAATCTATCAAAACTGAATTAAATATATCTTCATCAATAGAATTCATGTACAATCTAATCCTTACCTTCCAAAGTGTAAACTTTGAGAGATTGCACACTGGAGGTCTGGTGCTAGCATAATCCTTGTTTTGTGCCATGAATTTATACTAAAATAGATATAATAAAAATAACCCTCTATAAGGATGGATCTTAAGATAGATCTTTTGGTTCAGATGTTAGTCTGTATTAACAACCAATTTGGCTGAGCAACCAACCTCCCTCTGATACCAATTGAAAGTGAGGGTAAGATAAATCCTTCACTCTAGAGGGGGGTGAATAGAGTGTTTTAAAATAATTTTGCAAATATGAAAATTATTCTAACAGTGGAACACTTGATTTAATAAGTGTAGAGTGCTAAGCAGAAACTGAAATAAAACAACTACAAAAGGATTAATTCACTGCACACGGCACAAGAAAGAGAAAGCAATCCAGAAGACACAAGGAGCTATAGTGGTTCCCCAAAACCTTGGTACATCCACTCTTCTACCACCCTTGGTAGGAATCCACTGCAGGATGAGTTGATCAGGTGTCCTGGGCACCAATGAGCTTTTGATCAGGTGCTCAAAAACAAAACCAGATTTTTTTGATCAGGTGTCTTGCCACCACTAAGTTTTGATCAGGTCTCAGGAACCAAAGCAAAACTTTTGAAGGGAGTTTAAAAACCCTTTTACATGAAAGGAAAAGAAAAAGGGGTGAAGTTGTCTTCTCTGTCAACTATCAAAGAGAAGCACTAGTGGATGAGATATTGTCAAAGCTCCCCCTGAGATGTAGGAGAAGTTCAGGAACTAGAAGCTTTGCAAGGGTGATAGGTCTTCAATGAAATGATTGCTCCAGCACTAGATGATTTTAGCAAGAACTGAAATGTTTGTTGTCTTGAGTATGGAAGACGAAGACTTGAGAAAGCTTTTGATCAGCAGGAATCAGAAAGAAAACTTGTTCTGTTTTTTGAGTTATTGATCTTCCTTTCTCTTTCTCTGTGTCTCTGTGTATGTTCTGAGTATACTGCTGTGTATTTTTTTCTCTCTGAATGATGATAATAAGAACTCCAGTCGTCAAAAACTTGATAATAACTGTTAGCAAAGTCATAAAAGCTTTCCTTAATTGTCAACTGTCTCTGGAGGAAATAACCTAAGTACATTCCTTCTTTGTTTCCTTGAAACTTGCTCCAGATTTATTATAACGGCTAGAAATCTTATTCATTAAATGCTCTGATTTGAAATCCTTAACAAGCTGACAAAATCCCAGAAATCGTCGATCTCAAAAAGAAATCGTCGATCTGAGCTCAACTATCGTCGAACTGAGCTCAGAGATATTGGAAATTGACTTGGACAGAAATCGTCGATATGAGCTCAGAGATCGTCGAATTGGTTTCGATGCCTCGTCGACTTGAGCTCAGAGATCGTCGAACTGAGGTCGACGCTTTGTCAGCCTGAACTCACAGATAGTCGAACTGAGTTCGACGCTTCGTCGATATGAGCTCGACAACAACTTGAATTCTTCTTCTTGGCTACTTCATCTGAACTAGGAGGTCTTGGGGAAATCTTCAACCTTAAGTCCTAAGCCTTAGACCTAACTAGTTGACCTTTTCTCTATACGACAAGGTCAAAGCAACAATCCTATTGACATAATGATCTTGACCCAAATTAGTAATAGGGTGTTGCAATAGTACAGTAGGTTTCCGGCGCTATTTGTCGTGTTCTGTAGCTTTCCCGCAAGTAATTTGAATTTTGATGACTTTTGTTGACTTTGGGTGACGTCATCAGTTATGGATTTAAACAATTTCTCAGATTCACTCTAGTCATTGAGTGAGTTGAGTGAATGGTCTTGTTGGGTATTGTATCCACAATCACCTGGATTTGAGGAAGCCTCCTATCAAGCTAAGATGAATTCACTATGTATTTGATGAATTCCTTGTGAGTTGTGCTTGCAGTTATTCCACGCTAAGTACACACCAATGTCAGGGTGCAGTGGGTCAATATACACGGGTCTGCGCGACGTTATCCCTCGTTGAGCAGATCAGTGTGTTGGCCTACGTGTACTCTCTCTATTGGGGTGTACTTAATTTCAAGTACAGGGCTATGATAAAGCAAGAGCAGACATGGAGCAAGGATGGGCCAAAGACCAGCTCACGGGTTGAAAGAGGAGAAATAGTCCAAGTGAAAATCGTCGAGAATCACTATGTGATTCTCGCCGATTCGTCGAGAATCACTTGTGATTCTCGACGAGTCGTCGAGAATCACTAGATGATTCTCGCCGGTTGAGGCCTGCTGACTCAACGTAGCCAGAAAATTCTCTTAAGGCAGAATCGTCGAGAATCACTAAGTGATTCTCGCCGATTCGTCGAGAATGTCTTTGCATTCTCGACGATTCGGCGAGAATCTAATGTGATTCCCGCCGATTCTCCCCGGCCTCTATAACCTGTGATGCCAGAATTAGCCAAGTAGGATTCGGCGAGAATCGCAAGTGATTCTCGCCGATTCGGCGAGAATCACTTACGATTCTCGCCGAATTTGACTTGGCCAAATTTCCGACATTTCCTGGACCGGTCCAGGTTTCAAGCGGTATTTCGAACCGGACTTCGGCCTTTGCTTTGGGGGGGACCACAATGGTCATCCTTATGACCTAGTGTATAAATACACAGGTATTGGTGAACAGTAAAGGAACGAATACAGAATACGAAAGCAAGCGGTCGTCAAACCCTAATTTCGCGAACCTTCTCCGTGGCCGCCGCTCGTACAGTGATCACCATTGCTGAACTCGATCTTCTCCAGATCCACGGTGATAGAAGCCAAGTCTTGCATAGCGTCTCACGTGTCTAACCAGAGATCTTTTGTATCTTGATTTGAGATAGGGAAATCCATCCCCGTCCGAATCGATCGAGACGATCGATCCTAGTGTGATCGTTGGAAGACCTTGCCGACTTCGCTAAGAAGATTGAATCTCCAGTGCTTTGCTGCTGTCGTCAGTTGCCGCCGCCAACAGTGAGAGCTTTGCTGCCGCTCGTCGTCGTCGCCGGTCTCGGGGAGATTCTCTCCAAGTGAGATCTAGGGTTGTGGACTCTTTGTTGACTTCAAGAACACGTCGTCGAACGAAGAGGGACACCTTGGTCTCCATACGTTGTTTGTATTTCTTACAAGCTATTTTCAATTCTTTGTAAAGGACTGATTGGTCTCTAGTTGTAGGGTTGGGTGCAACCCGTGTTGTGGGAGTGTTGACTCCTACGTGTGGAAGGGTTCCTTCCGATAGTGCAAGGATTGGATTTCAATCCTGTTGGTGAAGTGACCGAGTCATCCCTGGATTGGGAGATAGGTCGAAGGGGGAAAGTGGACGTACCCAAATCGGGGAACCACTATAAATTGCCTGTGTTATTCTCTGTGTTGTGTGTTTTGTTTTGATTCTGCAGGTACACTCTTAATTCCGCAAATACACTGCAAGTCACCTATCCCCCCCCCATAGGTGAAGGTAGTTGACACTAGGTGAACTTTCAAGTGGTATCAGAGGGAGGTTACTCATCAAAAAGGTTCATACCTTGAGTTGAATCCTTCCACCTGTGTCAACAAGAATGGAGATGGAATATGATCTCTCTCCGCTTAGACTCCCTACGTGCACAAAGGAATATTACCCCATCTGGAAGATGAGGGTATCTTTTTACTTGGAGGCCATTAACCCGCGGACATCAATCATCCTGGAAGAGGGTCCATTCATTCCTATGAAGACCTCCTGCTCTGGAAAGGGTCTTTAAACACCTATGGATGTCTCTGAGATGTCAGATCTTGAACTCTCCTTATTCAACTTGGATAAAGAGATCCGTAGAATCATCATGGAAGTCTGGTCTGGACCTTTTCGATCAAGACTAGAAAGGTGTAGGACAGCCCAGTCCCTATGGCATACAATATCAGACCTCATGAAGGGATCAGTATCTGCTGAAACAAGTTGCCAGCGAGAGGATGAGGCTTATGTGGGGGTCAGCATTTCAGAAGATGACAGTGATGACCAATCTCTCTATATCAGGGCTCCATTTTCCTTATCAGAGACTGAGGAGGAAGTCGAGGAAGACTGCCCTGATGAAGATGACGCAGCTGTCCCTGCCAATCTGAACGTTACCTCAGAACAGCTATGTCAGGAGCAGGTAACTCCTTCATCTTGCCCCTCTCCCTCTGAAACTCCTGAAGACAGGAATGGTTCAGAGGATAGCCCCTCCAGTGTTGCCCAGGATAAGGAATGCCCTACTCCATGGCTTGAAACACCTGACTCCCTTGAGTGTGCTCTTCAGAAAAGCAACCAACTTGCTGGGGAGCAAGCTCTGGAGATTGCTAGATTGAAGATATTGATGGATCACCAATTGGAATCTATCAAGATAAAGGACGCTCAAATCTCAGATCTAGAGAGTCGTCTAGAAAATAAGAAAAGGATAGTATCGAACTTCTCCAAGGTTGATGCTATCAAAAGAAAGGAAGAAAATGGGTGGATCTCCCGTATTATTAAGTCTTGGAGAAATGGGGAAACGGTATTCTGTCCCCCCATCTCAGGTAGGGAGAGTACTCATCATGCCTTCAGGTATGACCACAGGAATAATCGTGGTCACTGCAAGGCTGATTTGCCCTCATGTGGAGGCACCCATAATGCAAGGGCTGTCATGGCCACCCAGAAGAGAATACCTCAGGATTCCACCAAGCCCTTTGTATTCTCGGCCACAGCCCCAACTAGTCATGAATCTGCCAGCATCAGCTCACAATGCGCCTCTCACCTCCCTAGGACTCAAGGAAGGGGGGTCAGAAATCATGTTGTTGGGACTCATGGGGTCCTTGGAAGGGGGCTGACTGAAAGGAAGGCACCACCTCCCAGGCCTCATGACACCTGCCATATGCATTCTTTCCACCCTTCCAATAGTCACGGTGGAAGAGACAATTCTGTTAGCATATCCGGCTCTATCCCGTTTAGACCTAGAACTATGACTACCTCAGTCACCAGTTCAGGTCACAAACGGCGATACAACATTCATGAATGTTGGTGTTGTGGCAAAGTGGGTCATTTTGCAATAGATTGGTGGCACAACTCTTCTGTGTCAAAGGCTAGGGGACTTCCACATCCTCGAGGAAATGTTAGTCTTCCCACCAGGATTCCTGAGGGGAGGCATTCCAACTATTTTGCTGACAAGAACCTAGGACCCAATACTTATTGGGTTCCTAAGGCAAGATAACTCTTTTCTGCAGGGTGGTTTGGGTTCCCGCAATCCTGATGGGAACCGGACAGGAGATGCTCCAAGAATGACGTGGAAAAAGTGTCGAGAATGGGAGCAGTGCCTTCATTACAGACACATGCATATTAAACTCCTGATATACACTGTGCTGGTAATGTGAAGGTTACATCTTGTTATCACAGGTAACTACAATTAGCCGTAAATGATTGAGCCATAAAGCATAAACAATTCCATATATGTATTTATGTATGTTGACATATCCACACTTTATAATGAGTTCACTTCTTCTGATATTGGATGGTCATATAGAAAATTATTCACGTATGCTCATTCACTTAGGAAAGGAGTATAAGCGTAAGATAACCTTCAGTTACTTTAGTAGTGATTAGTTTGACATTGTCAGCCATAAGTCCGCCCTTGAAAATTTTGAACCCCCTGGTTGGATTAAGAAACCATTATGCCTATTAACACTTTCTTACCCTTGACAACGACTTAAATTTGGAATCTCAGCGACTTCCCTCATACTAAATTCCACCATAGTATCGTCGAACGAAGGCTTCGGACATTAATAGATGCATAAACCCGGTTATACAATGGACTAAATTTGAATCCCGCCGACTCCTCAGGCCGACTCTTCAAATTCCTCTGAATCATCTTAAGTCTCGCCGATCTAACCTAAATCCCGCCGACTCTTCAACTTCCAGCTGCGTGGTGATCTAACGACTTCTCCTCCCAGCGACCTAATGACCTCCCAGCGGGAATCCCTTCGACTTCTCCACCCAGCGGGTTCCTCCTTCGACGCTGCGTGGTGATCTAACGACACGTCTAGAGTCTTCCTCTCGCAACCAGGGTTTCGTCCAAGCCTCGCCTCGGATCGGCGTCTCTCTTGCAACCAGGCTCGTCGACTCTCCGGAACCTTCACTGCCTCTCCGCACTAGGTAATCTCCTACTTGTCCCCTACCGTGTGTTGAGCTCAGTGTAGATTTGGTTCTCACTCTCTTGGTTTCGGAGATCCTTAGTCTTGGAAATTGATATTCCCATTCTTTCTAGTTTGCTATGGCCCCACGGACGTCTGCTGGGCTGACCACTGGATGCGAGCTCGTGAGAACCGGATTCTCCCAGGCCTCGGACGAGTTCCGGAACATAATCATTATGCTCGAGAAAGCAGGACTGACGTTCGTGCTGGATCACCCCTGCAAGATCTTGGATAAGGAAGTCCTGGAGTTCTTTGCAACTGCCAAGCTCCGTCACGAAGACACTTCCATCAAGAGCAAGGTTGCTGGGAAGAATGTCAAGTTATCCGCCAGGAAATTGATCCAATGCCTGCAACTATCCAGTTATGAAGAAGAAGATTACCTGGAGGAAGAGGATAGAGCAAGGAACCTATCCTTCTGTAGACTGGCCAGGGGGACCAGGTCAATTAAAAGGAAAGACATGAACAAGGAGTGCAAATTGTTGTCTGACATCGTTGGGAAGGCCCTAATCTGCAAACCTGGATCCCACGACCACATTTTAGGAGAAATGTTCAAGTCTCTGGTGGCAATCGTTTTCCGGAAGCGGTTTAATTGGGGAGCCATGCTCTTTGAAAGAATTAAAGACACACTCCGTACCCCCAGCTTTGGCAGAATCATCAGCCTCTATCTGAATCAGCTGGACGGAGATACATTCGACATGAGCAAAGGAGTGTCGTTGCACTATCTGAAAAAGATGGACGTAAGCATATTCGAACGGTGGGAGCGGCGAATAGGGCAGGGTGCCAGGGAAATTAACCAAGAGGAAGCATCTCCGGCCGAGGACACCAGTACTCCAGCACACTCTATGGCAGCACCCAATGAAGTTCCTGACGCGCTGATTGCAAGAACTGAGGGGGAGCCTGTACACTCTTCTGCAAACATCATATCTGATATTTCTCAGATAGCTAAAGATGTTGTGGAGATTGTGCAAGAGGACGGTGAGGAGGAAGTAGCATATGTGGAAGAGGAAGAGGAAGGTGAGGAAGAAATGAATGACCTGAGAGATGAGGTGGCTGATGTGGAGGAGGAAGAAGAAGTAGAGGAAGACATGCACAACTCTGCAGATAAGCCTGAGCACTTAGAGACTGAAATGGAGGAAGAAGTAATTGAGAAGGAGAAAGTGGTGGATCCTCGGGAGGATGCTGCTGGTTCATCTAAAGAACAAGCTCCTGATAGGTCGGATGCAGGAATGCAGGGGGAGCCCTCTCAGCAACCCTTTGTTCCCCCTGTGGACTCGATTATAGTGTCCAGCTCTCCCAGTACCTCTGCTGGGGAGCCTGACCAGGGTCTGCCTGCTGCTCCTCCACTTCAAGCAAACCTAGCAAATCACACTGTTAATTTTGTCCAAGGAATGCTAGATGAGCTCAAGGATACGTTTGAGAAATCCCACAACAAAGTGCTAAAGAGACTGCGGGACTCTGAGGATCTCATGCTTAAGAATGTGGTTCAGATCAACCACAAACTAGATGTGATGGAGAAGAAATTTGATGAAAAATTTACAGAGGCAGGCACAGCCGTATCTCTTCTCATGAAAGGACTGAAGAAGAATACTAACGACCTGACAGTAGTCAATAAAAATGTTCATGTTGTAGCACATACCATACAAAAATTTGATGCCAACATGGTAACGCTGAACGCAAATCAGAAATCTCTGCTGGACGAATTCAGTAAAACTGTGAAGCACATTGATGTATCTTTGCATTCATATACAAACTCTATAGCTGCCGAAGCCAAAAAGGGGGAGGAAGCGTATAACGCTAAGATGGCGGGGCTTCAAGAGTTAGTACTTCTAAACTTCGATCAGACCAATAGGTATGCCTTTCAAAACTACCAAATCATAACTGCACCTTTATTCAACTTAATAAATAATAATTGACGAATACAAATTCGATAATTCAAATAGGTACGTGTTTGAAACGGCCCACTGGCTGGTAACAGAGGCATCGGGAATACATGTTCCTGTCACTCCGCTTGAGGGTGTGGGTCCTGCTGGTACTAGTGCGGGTGAAATAGGGACTGAAGAAGTACAAATGAGCGAAGCTGAGGCAAAGAAAGCTGCTGAAAGGGCTGAACGAAGAAGCTGGTTTGATCAAGATGCCATAGCAAGAGCCAGGGACAAGAGAAAAAGTCAATAAGGGACTTCTAGGGAAACGTGTAACGCCCCCGTTCGTCACATGGAATATAACAGAGGGTCCGGCCGGGGCCCCACGCCATATTTCACAAACAAACGAGCGTGCCACTTGAGAGTATCAAAAACCTGTCTACATGTATCCTAACTCAGAGCATTCTAGCGGAAGATATTAAGTTATAGAACTCAAAAGACTGAATGTCCACACTATATAAATACCACATTTATATATCATACCAGGAATGTTTACACGAATACACCGCACACGGCCTTAAGGCCTTACAGGTTTCTCTTTACACAATATAATTTCATACATCGGCACGCAGGCCGGCCACACATGAAATCCAACACTTCGCATGGCCTTCAAGGGCCTACCAGCAGCATGGGCTTCCACCCGCTCAATCCAATCAGCCCGCAACACCTGCATATGGACGTCCACCCCATGGGTGATAAACAAAGCAACGGTCAGCATTCAGCTGACTAATTATAACGACCCTACCCCTTACCCGAGGCAGTGGTTCCTTCCCTACATGTATAACAATCACAATATATATATCACACACAACATCACAAACGCCAGCCTCAATGCCAGGCGCTCCGTGCACTCAGGGCACATTTAGGTTTGTACTTGGTAGGCGGGCATAAGCCTCCAAACCCCCGTTGAAGACCTCACGCACCCGTCTCACTCAGAGGTACGCACCTCACCAAAACCCGTGAGCACTACCAGTCGACCTACCCACGTAGTGTAACAAGCCTAGAGAATTCGCCCTGCTGCTTTGCTACCAATCGACCGCTCATCCGATCTTAACATCGCCACTTGGTGGAATGGGCATAAGCCTCCAAACCCCTGTTGAAGACCTCACACGCCCACCCACTCAGAGGTGTCCGCACTCCAACAACCAGCTCTTAACAAGCATGCAACCAAAGGAGCTATGCAAAGCATCCTTCACACCAAGCACATCGTCCTCACCATCTCCGCATGCTAAACGATGAATACAAGGAGTCTTCTCTGGTTCACAATATAAACATCACCAATCCCGACATACGTCTGGATGGGCTTCACACAGCATGCCTATGCCGTACTACATACTTCCGGCTCTAGATGCAGACTCAACGGCTGGAATCGCTTACGCTTTTCCATCTCTTGATGGAGGATCCCATGCACATGCATAAACAAAGGGCTTCACCTCCCCAAGGAAGAAAGACCGTTACCCTTGACGATCGCTTCGGCGCCATGGAAGAACTAGCCGGATGGAAATCACCACAGCGGCCTTGCCTCCGCAACGCTGAACTCGGCTCTCGATTCGGACCAACGAAGCTCCACTGGCGGCCGGAAAGCTCCTCCTCCTCCTCCTCCAAGCTCTCCTCTCTTTCTTCTCTTTAGAAAGAGAATGGCTAAGTGAGAATGAGATTTCATCTCAATCCACGGCCATATAAAAGCTGGAAAGGCTTTGGACCACAAGATCCAAATAGAAGGAAACGAACGGCCGAGATCTGCTCTGAAAAACATTTCAACAGGCCTGACACGCCCTGTGACATGCGGGTGTCACAGGCCGTGTACCTCCAGTCGGTTAGCAACCGACTCAAAAGATACCAGAACACGGGCTTGGACATGCCCATGTCAGACCTGACATGCCCGCGTCAGTCAATCGACACGCCCGTGTCACCCCTGTAACACGGCCTTACACAATTGCCAAAACGACCAGAAAAGTACACGGCCAAGGCACACGCCCGTGTCCATGGCCGTGTCCCTCAAGCTCGACTATCGTCGACGTCGACCGCTGCTCCATGCTCGTCGACCAAGCCTGGACACGCCCTGGAACACGCCCGTGTTCTAGGCCATGTCGTTGCTTGACGACCGCCAACCGCCAGGTCGACACCTCGACACGCCCAGGATGGACACGTGTCGGATACGCCCCGGACACGCCCTGGGACACGCCCGTGTCCCAGGCCGTGTCAAGCGACACGCCGCCCGACCTTGCCGCCTGCAAGTCGTGCCAACACACACGACACCTGGCTGGACACGCCCCCGGACACGCCCGTGTCCCCGGGCGTGTCAGCCCCCCCCCCCCCCCCCCTCAACAATTGTCGAGAACAATTTGTTGAGTAAACGATCCTGAGCAACCCGAGCAAGACACGCCCTGGGACACGCCCGTGTCCCAGGCCGTATCAGCCTACAAATACTCCATTTTGTCTTGGGGATATTTGGGGTGTTACAACCCTCCCCTCCTTACCGAAATTTCGCCCCGAAATTTAGCGCAACACACATGTATCAACACAACCACGCTGTTGCGATACAAACCAAAACGATCCAGGTTTAGAGCTCAGAGGCCGCAGCTTGTCTCGCCCCATGGAATCGTACCACCACAACTGTTTGTCACAAACATAGATACATACATACAATATAACAAAAGATAATAAAGTGCAACTTCACTTTATTTCGGCTTCTCCGCATCTCGCAGAATCCGTTTCGCGACTTCCATTAAGTCCAAAGCACGGATTTGCTGTTCTGCTTGGTTTGCACTTTGCGGCTCCTGCAACTCAAGAGTGTAAATTCGAGGTTGCGCCCGCGATGCAGACGATTCTGCCACAGCTTTGCCCTTTTCGTCATAGGATGCACCGTTCTTTTGCTCACCCTTTGAAGTACCACTGCAGCAAAATCGGTTGATATGCCCTTGCTTCCCACAAATGAAACATGTACGCGGCCCATTCCGTCCTTGCTCAAACGTAGCTCCTGACGCAACATCCGAAGTTTGTTCAGCAGGCCTGAACCGCTTCTTATCACGTTTCCTCAAATCTGATTGCTCTGCTTGCGGAACTTTGAATTCGGACTTTTCCACTGCTGCATTCTTCTTCTCCCGCACCCGCTTCAAATCCTTCTCCAGCGCACTAGCGGTATGTACCAACGCTTGAAATCCTTGGTTCACTGAACTCGGGAGAGCCAACCTCAGCTCATCACGCAGTCCTTCATAGAACCTATTCGTCTTTCGCGCCTCTTCCGCAAACGTCGACCCCGCATACCGACCAAGTCTGGTAAACTCATGCAGGTAATCGTCTACGGTCGTATCACCCTGCACCAGACGCTGAAATTCATTTTCCATTGCAATTCGCTGCGACATTGGCAAGTATTTCGCCCAGAATAATCTGGAGAATTCGTCCATCGATATGTCGCCCAGGTCTCTACCTCTCAACTGGTGCAACTCGATCTCATCCCACCAAAGCCTCGCCTCTCCTTCCAGTAGGAAAGTGGCTAACGGGACTTTCGGCTCCTCACTAATCCTGAGCGCAGCCAGGATTCGTTTCACTCTGGAGAGCCAATCCTCTGCCTCTGTTGGAGACGTCGACCCGACAAACGTAGGCGGATTAAACTCCATAAATTGCTTCAGTTGCTCATTCGCTGCTTGCACAGCAACCAGAACCTCAACATGCTCTTGCCTCGCACCAACCTGTACTGGCGCCACAGCAGGCCTCGCTTGCCCGAATGGTTGTGCTTGAAGCATGGCAAAGATCACCTCCGCAACTAAGCACACCGTTTCCGCAGAAGGGGGAGGTGTAGGCACCTCAGCTGGTGCCGCACTCTCATCCGAACGCTGGGGCTCAGACTGCCCAGCTCCACTCCTTGTCACCTATAGGTGAACAAGAAAGCATTACTCTCCATGCTAAAACGGCAAACAAACCGAATAGACACACACACATTCCTAGTGGACATTCTTGAGTTCAATTATGCGCTCCCAACTCAACCCTAACCTCTGATACCAAATTGTAACGTCCCCGTTCGTCACATGGAATATAACAGAGGGTCCGGCCGGGGCCCCACGCCATATTTCACAGACAAACGAGCGAGCCACTTGAGAGTATCAAAAATCTGTCTACACGTATCCTAACTCAGAGCATTCTAGCGGAAGATATTAAGTTATAGAACTCAAAAGACTGAATGTCCACACTATATAAATACCACATTTATATATCATACCAGGAATGTTTACACGAATACACCGCACACGGCCTTAAGGCCTTACAGGTTTTCTTTACACAATATAATTTCATACATCGGCACGCAGGCCGGCCACACATGAAATCCAACACTTCGCATGGCCTTCAAGGGCCTACCAGCAGCATGGGCTTCCACCCGCTCAATCCAATCAGCCCGCAACACCTGCATATAGACGTCCACCCCATGGGTGATAAACAAAGCAACGGTCAGCATTTCAGCTGACCAATTAAACGACCCTACCCTTACCCGGGGGCAGTGGTTCCTTCCCTGCATGTATAACAATCACAATATATATATCACACAAACATCACAAATGCCGGCCTCAATGCCAGGCACTCCGTGCACTCAGGGCACATTTAGGTTTGTACTTGGTAGGCGGGCATAAGCCTCCAAACCCCTGTTGAAGACCTCACGCACCCGTCTCACTCAGAGGTACGCACCTACACCAAACCCGTATGCACTACCAGTCGACCTACCCACGTAGTGTAACAAGCCTAGGAATTCGCCCTGCTGCTTTGCTACCAATCGACCGCATCATCCGATCTTAACATCGCCACTTGGTGGAATGGGCATAAGCCTCCAAACCCCTGTTGAAGACCTCACACGCCCACCCACTCAGAGGTGTTCGCACTCCAACAACCAGCTCTTAACAAGCATGCACAAAACCAAAGGAGCTATGCAAAGCATCCTTCACACCAAGCACATCGTCCTCACCATCTCCGCATGCTAAACGATGAATACACGGAGTCTTCTTCGGTTCGCAATATAAACATCACCAATCCCGACATACGTCTGGATGGGCTTCACACAGCATGCCTATGCCGTACTACTACATACTTCCGGCTCTAGATGCAGACTCAACTGCTGGAATCGCTTACACACTTTTCCATCTCTTGATGGAGGATCCCATGCACATGCATAAACAAAGGGCTTCACCTGCCCAAGGAAGAAAGACCGTTCCCCCTTGACGATCGCTTCGGCGCCTGGGAAGAACTAGCCGGATGGAAATCCCCAGCAGCGCCCTTGCCTCCTCCGCAACGCTGAACTCCGGCTCTCGATTCGACCAACGAAGCTCACCGGCGGCCGGAAAGCTCCTCCTCCTCCTCCCTCAAGCTCTCCTCTCTTTTTCTCTTAGAAAGAGAATGGCTAAGTGAGAATGAGATTTCATCTCAATCCACGGCCATATAGAAGCTGGAAAGGCTTTGGACCACAAGATCCAAATAGAAGGAAACGAACGGCCGCGAGATCTGCTCTGAAAAAACATTTCAAACAGGCCTGACACGCCCTGTGACACGTCAGTGTCATAGGCTGTGTACTCCAGTCGGTTAGCAACGACTCAAAAGATACCAGAACACAGGCTTGGACACGCCGTGTCGGACCTGACACGCCCGTGTCAGTCAATCGACACGCGCGTGTCAGTCACCCCTGTAACACAGCCTTACACAATTGCCAAAATGACCAGAGAAGTACACGGCCAAGGCCGCACAGCCGGGTCCATGGCCGTGTCCCTCAAGCTCGACTATCGTCGACGTCGACCGCTGCTCACGCGCTCGTCGACCAAGCCTGGACATGCCTTGGAACACGCCGTGTGTTCCAGGCCGTGTCGCCGCTTGACGACCGCCAATCGCCAGGTCGACACCTCGACACGCCCAGGATGGACACGTGTCGGACATGCCCCGGACATGCCCTGGGACACACCCGTGTCCCAGGCCGTGTCAAGCAACACGCCGCCCGACCTTGCCGCCTGTAAGTCGCGCAAACACCACACACACCTGGCTGACACGCCCCCGACACGCCCGTGTCGCGGGCATGTCAGCCCCCCCTCAACAATTGTCGAGAACAATTTGTTGAGTAAACGATCCGAGCAACCCGAGCAAGACACGCCCTGGACACGCCCGTGTCCCAGGCCGTGTCAGCTACAATACTCCATTTTTGTCTTGGGATATTTGGGGTGTTACAAAACGCAAGCTGAAAAGAAGACAGATTGCAGGAGGATGTATTGAGGAGTGAAAAATGGAGTCCTGTATCAAAGAGTATTATCCTGGACACATTTTGTTATGCAGAGGGGGCAAATAAATCTAATGATGTTATAGTCAGTACGAATGAGAGCGACATAAAGAATTTGAAGCTAAAACGTAGCATATTTTCAAGGAACAACACCGCGGTAGATAAAGCCCTCCTCCGAGATACTATATCCAAAGCCCAAGGAGTATCTTTGAGCGTCAAAGCAGAAAGTTACTAGCTAAGCAACTTAAAGAAGACATAGTAAGGACAAAGATCTTTAGGATGTTAGCTTTGGAATTATCACATTTAAACTTTCTTTATCATGTGATCATGTGAACATTTCTGTGTGGATATTCATATTTATATATACATTGTGTGTTTTAATATTTGACTCTCACATTGATCTAATTACGTTTATTGTTCACATCTGTTGGTTAATGCATATTTGTCTTAAGTGTTGAAATTCATCTTAGCTTAGTAGATTTTGGCTTCGTCAAATAGGGGAGATTGTTTGGGTATTGTATCCACAATCACCTGGATTTGAGGAAGCCTCCTATCAGCTAAGATGACTTCATTATGTATTTGATGAATTCCTTGTGATTTGTGCTTGCATTATTCCACGCTAAGTACACACCATGTCAGGGTGCAGTGGGTCAATATACACGGGTCTGCGCGACGTAATCCCTTATTGAGCAGATCAGTGTGTTGGCCTACGTGTACTCTCTCTATTGGGTGTACTTAATTCAAGTACAGGGCTATGATAACAGCAAGAGCAGACATGGAGCAAGGATGGGCCAAAGACCAGCTCAAGGAGTTGAAAGAGGCGAAATAGTCCCAGTGTATATCGTCGAGAATCACTATGTGATTCTCGCCGATTCGTCGAGAATCACTTGTGATTCTTCGACGAGGTCGTCGAGAATCACTAGATGATTCTCGCACGGTTGAGGCCTGCTGACTCAACGTAGCCAGAAAAATTCTCTTAAGGCAGAATCGTCGAGAATCACTAAGTGATTCTCGCGATTCGTCGAGAATGTCTTTGCATTCTCAACGATTTGGCGAGAATCTAATGTGATTCCCGCCGATTCTCCCCGGCCTCTATAACCTGTGATGCCAGAATTAGCCAGTAGGATTCGGCAAGAATCGCAAGTGATTCTCGTCGATTCGTCGAGAATCACTTACGATTCTCGCGAATTTGACTTGGCAAATTTCCGACATTTCCTGGACTGGTCCAGGTTTCAAGCGGTATTTCGAACCGGACTTCGGTCTTTGCTTTGGTGGGGCCCACACGGTCATCCTTATGACCTATAGTGTATAAATACACAGGTATGGTGAACAATAAGGAACGAATACAGAATACGAAAGCAAGCGGCCGTCAAACCCTATTCGCGAACTTCTCCTCTCCGTGGCGCCGCGCGTACAGTGTTCACCATTGCTGATCTCGATCTTCTCCAGATCCACGGTGATAGAAGCCAAGTCGTGCATAGCATCTCACGTGTCTAACAGTAGATCTTTGTCTCTTGATTTGAGATAGGGAAATCCATCCCCGTCCGATCGATCGAGAAGATCGATCCTAGCGTGACCGTTGAAGACCTTGCCGACTTCGCTAAGAAGATTGAATCTCCAGTGCTTTGCTGTTGTCTTTCATTGCCGCCGCCAAACACCGAGCGCTCTTGCCGCGCGCTCATCGCCGCCGCCGGTCTCGGGGAGATTCTCTCCAAGTGGAGATCTAGGGTTGTGGACTCTTCGTTGACTTCCAGAACAAGTCTGTCGAATGAAGAGGGACACCTTGGTCTCCATACATTGTTTGTATTTCTTACAAGCTATTTCAATTCTTTGTAAAGGACCGATTGGTCTCTAGTTATAGGTTGGGTGCAACCCGTGTTTGTGGAGTGTTGACTCCTACGTGTGAAGGGTTCCTTCCGATAGTGCAAGGATTGGATTTCAATCCTGTGTGAAGTGACGAGTCATCCCTGGATTGGGAGATAGGTCGAAGGGGGAAGTTGACGTACCCAATCGGGAACCACTATAATTGCCTGTGTTATTCTCTTTTGTGTGTTGTGTTTTGTTTTGTTTGATTTCTGCAGGTACACTCTTAATATTCCACAAATACGCTGCAAGTCACCTATCCCCCCCATAGGTGAGGTAGTTGACACTAGTGGACTTTCAGGTCTTCACTAAATGAATCTGAACTTATTCAAATTCTCTACATCATCATCAGGCGTTGAGTGCGTTGAGTGAACTGGATTCACTCAACGCCTCTCGACATAGTCAATCAATCTTCCATGCACTGTCAGGCGTTGAGTGCATTGAGTGAATTTGCATCACTAAACGCCCCTGGACTTGGTCAATCTTTTCTACACTGACAGATGTTTAAAGCGTTGAGTGAATTTGCATCACTTAAAACCCATGGACTTAGCTACAACTCTTTATTTGATAGGCATTGAGAGCATTGAGTGAAGCTTCATCACTCAACACTTTTATACTTAGCCTCTTCTCTAAAGTCTGCTAGCTTGCTGAGGCGTTGTAAGCGTTGAGTGGAGCTTCATCACTCAACGCTTTTGTACTTAGCCGCTTTCTGTCTTCTTTCTTCTTTGGCTTTGACTGCAACAACATGACTAACCGCTTTTGTTGTCTAGCGTTGAGTGAACTGGCTTCACTCAAAGCCTTTGTACTTAGCCTCTTTTTCAGCTTGCCAACATTGAGGCTTTGACAGACTCAGCTATACTCGACGCCTTTTGATATATGGAATTGAGTGAACTGCCTTCACTCAACACATATGGACTTAGTTGTAGAATTGCTTTGCAAACTGCAAGTCTTTGACTGTCCACACCTTACTAAACTCTTTTTGGCATCTGGCGTTGAATGAACTATCTTCATTCAACACCTGTGGACTTAGGCGATTTCTGCCTTTCCAACATTTTTCTTTGACTTCTGGCATTGAGTGAACTTGCTTCACTCAACGCTTGTGAACTTAGATAGAATTCTATCTCTCCACTTCTCCACCTTATGACCACTGGTTACAACCACTTAAACAACTTGTCTAAACTTGTTCCATAGAACATCATACACATGATGGGCTTGAACAACATCAAATATAACTACGCTCTTTGTGTTGATGGTGATGCATTTCAAATCAAGACTATGGAACATTGAGGGCAATATTCCTAACAGTCTACCCCTATTTGAAGAAGGCAGAACACCCAGCAATACTAAGAAGCATTAACATAATAAGCCTATTAATTTCATGTACTCCATTTAACTATATTGACTCAACATGTCAAGTCAATGCACTCTCATACCACTTAATACTTAAATGGAGCACTACTATGAATTGACTAAACATAGCTCAACATATAGTCATTGCATTCCTCATACTACTTGAACCTTTCCAAGTAATATGAACTGACTCAACTTGACCTAGTCATATCAAGTATTACTTCTATATCTCCAATCTCCCCCATTACAAGTGTTGTCACACATCTCCCCCTTTCTCCAGTATTGCCACACATCTCCCCTTTCTGGCTTCTTCTAAAGGCATATTGAGGGAGGAGATAGGATCATAGGAGAATTTATCTCTTGATCCTAGCTTACTTCTACTACACTAGTGATATACCTAATTAACTGGAGAATATACCTCTTATGATGATACCACTGATGCAACACATCATTGTAGCCACTTGACACTTGAGTGGTCCGTTGATCCACTTGAGCTAGCTACAATCATTGATCCACATGGTTGTTCCTCTTCTCCTTTCAGCCGTAGTAGTGACTTCATAGTAGCAGTAGTGATGATCTTTGATCCACTATAGTAGCTGCTGGAATTGATCCCCCTAAAAGGAGAATCTTGATTTGCTCCCCCTCAACAGGAGCATCTTCTATTTTCTCTTTACTGGAAATTTGAGTCCATCTTATTCTTGATACAACTTTATATCACTTGAAATACTGATCTATCTACAAGAAGAGTAAATCTTACAACAATAACAACACAAGGTGCAACTAAAGCTATACCAGGTTCAACATACCCAGCTCAAACTTGAAGGAGTTGAACTTTACTTCATCTAGTGGCTTGTTGAAGATATCAACCACTTTCTTGTCTGTAGGGACAAACTAAAGGATAATGTCTTCACACTCCACAAGCTCCTTAATGAAATGATACCTAATCTCAATGTGCTTTGTCCTGCTATGAGAGACAGGATTCCTAGCAATGGAGATTGCAATAGTAGAATCACAATATAAAGGAGTTTTATTTATCTGGAGATTGTAGTCCTGGAGCTGATGTTGGATCCACAACAGCTGTGTATAGCAGCTACCTGTTGAGATGTATTCTGACACAGCTATTGAGATTGTAATATTGGTCTACTTCTTGCTACTCTAAGACACTCGTCTTCCTCCCAAGAACTAACAGGTGCCTGAAGTGCTCTTTCTGTCCTCTTTGCAGCCTGCAAAATCTGCATCTTAATAGCCTGTTAGTTCAAAGTCCCTATTTCTAGGATACCATAGGCCAAGATCTGGTGTGCCCTTAAGATACCACAAAATCCTCTTAGTAGTATAGTAGTGAGATTCTTTACGGCTAGCCTGATACCTAGCATAAACATATATGGCATACATGATGTCTTGCCTACTTGTAGTAAGATATAGAAGGGAGCCAATTATCCCTCTATACAAAGTTTCATCAATATGTTTCCCTGCCACATCTTTGTCTATAGGCATACTTGACCCTTATGGGAGTTTTCATGGTGGAGGCATTCTCCATACCAAACTTTTTGATCAATTCCCTGGTAAACTTAGACTGGTATATGGATAAGACATCATCAATCTTTCTTACTTAGTGTCCCAAGAAGAACTTAAGCTCACCCATACTGCTCATCTCAAACTTCCCTTGCATAAGTTTGGCAAACTTCCTGCAAAGATTGTCATCAGTAGATCCAAAGATAATGTCGTCTACATATATCTGGACTAGGAAGTTCTTACCATTAGATTCCCTTAGGAATAGGGTCTTGTCTATCTTCCCCCTTGAGAATTTTTACTCAATGAGAAATCTAGACAATGTCTCATACCATGCTCTAGGGGCTTGCTTCATCCTATATAGAGCCTTCTTAAGTCTATAAACAAATTCAGATGAGTTAGAATCAACAAAACATATAGGTTGCTCAACATAGAATTCTTCCATTAAGTCACCATTCAAGAAGGCTGACTTCACATCCATCTGGTAAACTTTAAATCCCTTGAATATAGCATATGCAAGGAAGAGTCGGATGGCTTCCAATCAAGCTAAAGGGGAAAAGGTTTGATCAAAATCAATGCCTTCTTCTTATTTGTACCACTTAGCTACTAGTCTAGCCTTATTCTTGATTATAATGCCATTTTCATCAAGTTTATTCCTGTAGATCCACTTGAATCCAATGACATTATGTCCTTGTGGTCTGGGAACCAGCTTCCAGACCTTGCATCTCCTAAATTGGTTAAATTCCTCTTGCATAGCTCCTATCTAGAACTGATCTATGTTGGCCTCTTCAAATCTCTTGGGCTCAACTTATGACAAGAAACTTACATACATTGTTGTATTAAGGCTCTTGCTTCTTGTCACCACTTCTTGGTTTACATCACTAATAATCTGGTGTCTCGGATGGTCTTTTTGATGCCTGACAGCTATCGACAATCTTCTTTCAGCATTAGATTCAATAACAGCTTCTTGCTGATCTTCATCCTATTCAAGTGTGCCTTGCACTTCATCTAGAATATCCACTCCATCTTGGATTTCTGGAGCAGCTTCTTTAATAGTTTGCTTGTCCATCATCAGCTTTGTACCTGCAGTACTAGAAGTGGAGCTTGACAGCTCACTTTTAACCATGGTAGACTCAATAAAGACTACATGCACAGACTATTCTACAACTTGGCTTTTCAAGTTGTAGATCTTATAAGCTTCACTATGATTGATGTACCCAACAAAAATCCCATCAAAGGACTTGGCAGCAAACTTAGTCACATAGGAATTACCATTATAAAGCACATAACACTTGTTACCAAAGATACTGAGATAGCTCAGGTTTGTTTTTTTCTCTTCAAGATCTCATAGGGAGTCTTCTTGTGGCTCTTGGTGATAGAGGATCTATTAAGGACATGACATGCAGAATTCACTGCCTCAGCCCAGAAATATTCAGGGAGAGATGTGTCACTCAATATGGTCCTTCAAGTCTCTATGAGTGCTCTATTTTTCCTCTCAATAATCCCATTTTGCTGGGGTGTTCTTGGAGAAGGAAATACTTGATGAATCCCTAGCTCTTCACAGAACTTTGTCATGTTATCAGACTGGAATTCAGTTCTATGGTCACTTTTGACTTTGACTACAGTACTATCAAACTCATTCTGAATTTGTTGACAAACTTCATGAAGACATCAAAGGTTTCATTCTTTTTCCTAAGAAAGAACACCCAAGTAAACTTAGAATATTCATCAACCACTACATGGGTGTATACTTTCCTATCTAGACTATGAATTTGCATAGGACCAAACAAGTCCATATACAAGAGGTATAAGCACCTCACAAAGTCTTTAGTCCCAATTCCCTTGAAGGTAGCCTTGGTATGCTTCCGCTTTTGGCATGCTGAGCACAAGCTTTCCTTACTGCATTTCATCATAGGATCATTCCTAACTAGCTCTTCACTAAAGAGCTTGCCAATAGTCTTGTATTTCAAATGATCTAGTCTCTTGTGCCATTGCACACAATAAGAAACTTTCTCATTTGTCAGTAGACAAATAAGAGAGTCTGTATAAAGACAAAGAAAATTTAAGCAATAAACATTTCCACTCCTAGTGCCTGTCAAGATGACCTCTTGGTCACTTAACCTCTTAATCCGGCACTCATCCTTGTGGAATACAATGCCATAACCAAGATCAGAGAGTTGTCTAATGCTTATAAGGTTGTGTTGCAACCCTTCAACATAAGCCACCTTTGAGATGGTGATTATTCCATTGGTAATCTTACCAGAGCCTCTTATCAATCACCAATCTGAGCCATCAAAGCTAACCTTGATTCCATCTTTCACTGGAGTGTACTCCTTTAAGTTTCTCCTTGTCCCAGTCAAGTGCCTGGAATAACCACTGTCCAAGTAGCATATAGGGGTATGGGAACTTGGACTAAATTGCATTGCATAATTTATTTTACCTTAGGACTCCAATATCTATTGGGTCCTAGGTGCATGTTAGTCTGAAAATGGACTTGTCTACTAGCAGCTTTTCTGACTGGTGGACTAATACTAGCTCTAGGCATAGTAGGATTATGCCAGTAATCTAAGGCAAAATACCCCACCTTGCCATATCACCAGCACTCATGTATATTATACCTTCTATTTTGAGCAGGTCCTACAGTTTTCTTAACTGCTTACTGAATAGAAGGAGGAGGTCCAGCAAGGATCTGGCTGAAGTTAAGTCATTCAGCAAGTTTTCTTGGCTTGCTCTGAATGTTATTTACAACAGTCTTCTTTGCAGATGCCATGATGTTTATAACATCAGAGATAGCGAGATATGGCTTACTGATGGACTTGCCCTTGGTCTGGGTTTTTGTTTGATGGCCTTGAGAGTTGGCCACTGTCTCTTTCTTTCTTGAGTGATGGGGCTGGTGCACAAAATACAAATGGTCCATGGTGGGCCATTTGGATTCCATCATGGGGAGCCTTAAAGGCACTCACTCCCTTATTGTGCCTTCCACCATAACTATGGACCTCTTTGTTCACACTAGTGGATCTACCATTCATCTAGTGACCATAGATGCTCTCTTGGTCATACCAAGTTAAAGGTAAATGAACTTTCCTAAAAGGAATGGAAGGCTTGGAAGCTAAAGGCTGAACAAGAGCTTTGCCTTTCCCTTTGGAAAGGGCAACACTAGTATTTCCCTTAAACCCCACCCATGTTGTACCCTTCTGAGAGGAGAATGAGTCTATCAAGGGCAACACTGTATTGGGCTTAGAAAAACTAGCCACAATTCTCTTCTCCCTCTAGAGCTTCTCTTTAAGGTCCCTAATGAGATTATACTTGAACTTTATGGAGCTTATCTGGTTGAGATTAAAGACCTTAAGTTGGATAACTTCCCTATTCTTCTGATCTAGTAAAGATTATATCTCATCATGCTGGGCAGTAGCTAGCTATAGAGAGGCAATCTCCACAACTTGCTTTTTAGATAACTTCTTGCACTTCTTAAAGGCATCCAGAAGTTCTCCATACCTGTCAATCAACTGATTGACATCTCCTTCTAATTTAGAATCATCTTCACCACTAGATGAAGAAGCTTTTGTACGGGGACTAGTTTCATACCCAGACTCAGAAGAAGAACTAGATAGAGAATATACCTTGCTTTGATCAGGATGATCCTGGCTAGATTCCCCATCAGTCATTGCCAATAGCCCATAGTAGTGGTAGGAATCTTCTTCATCCTCATCCTCCTTAGAGTCACTGTCTGAATGTGATAGAGGGGCCCTGATGCCTATCCTGACAGCAGGATAGTCTTCATCTACTACTTCAGCTTCTTTTTCAACGGCAGCAGTAACCAGCCGAATATAGGCTTCTTCATCTTCAGACTCTAATGAAGATGAGTCAGTCCAACTCATCTCCTTCTTTGCAATGAAGGACTTATCCTTATAGCCCATGTGTTGGTGATGTTTCTTCTTACCAGTCTCATTTCTCTTGGCTGGGCAGTCAACTATAACATGCCTAGGTTTGCTGTAATAGTAACAATTAACTTTAGATTAAATATGTTTACTAGATTTTGAATTACACATGTCAGTCTTGGAGTGATTCTTCCTGTGATGAGAAGAGGTGGAAGGTCTGCTCTTCCATTGTTTCTTCTTCATCAGCTTCTGAAAATGCCTGGAGAAGGCAGCAAAGTCCTCATCAGATATGTTACAGTCAGATGTATCTGATTCTGAGCTGTCTGTATCAGCTGGCCTCCATGGAGGAAAGGGAATCCTCTCCTTAAACTTCCTCGTGCTATCTTCTCTGAATGCCAAGGTTTTTTCCTTGGACAGGGATTTGCTGGTGGCCTCCTCCTCTTTCCTTGCTACCAACTACATCTAATAAGAGAGTAGTTTTCCAAATAATGTATGGGGAGGAGTATCAGCTAGCTTGGCCACTTCTCTAATGGAACAAGACATAGTATCTCAGTCTCTAGTGAGAGACCTTAAGAACTTGTCATTAATCTCATAATGACTAAAGACCCTCCCATAGGTCCTCAGTTCATTTATTATCCTAAAAAATCTTTCATAGCAGACAACTATGTTCACTTTCTTGGACTGCCTGAAAGTCTCATACTATTGGTTGAGCATGGACTTTATATCATCTCTTACCTCTTCAGTTCCATCCATATAAACCACAAGAGTGTCCAACATATCCTTGGAGGACTGGCAGTGAACCTGATTCTAAAAGGTTGAATCATCTATGGTACTAACACTAATGTTTTGTTCCCTCTTGTCTAATATAGCCACGATAACTTCATCCTTTGTCATCTCTGAATATGTCTTTAGTGTCTTGACATTGACATCAAGAACTAAGACCTTTATAGGGATGAAATGTCCCTCTTTCACTCTCACAAAGATCCTTGGGACATAGGCTTCCATAAATAGCCTGACCCTCTCTTTCCAGATTCTAAAACTCGCCTACATGCAGATGGGGATTTTCATGGAACCTTGCTCCTTATGTTCTCTCCAGAACCATAAGTATAGAACTTGTTTCAGTACCTTTGAGATCTGCTCTGATTTAGGTTTCTTGAGTAACATCCCTCTTGATACCACTTGAAGTCTTATTCCAAGGTGGCAAAAAAATAGAGGAGTGTGAATAGGTTTTTAGTCTTTTATTATTATCTTTAATTAGTGTGTAGTTAGTTTTGTAGTTATATGCTTTCATGACAAACAAAAGACAACAATATAATTTATTGTTGATGCACGAAATGCGACGGGGAAGAAACGGGCCACCAGCTAACGTTCGAGCACTGGGGAAGGAATGGGGGAAAAGACTTGTCGGTAGTCGGTTACTAGCGGCTAGGAATGGCGGATAAAACGCGGCAGAGAGAGAAAGGAGAGAAAGGGCCGCTACCAGCGGCACACCAGAGTTCGGCCCGCCGCGCGGCCTGAATGCCTCTCCTGCGGCGGGCTTTCCTTTTATAAGAAAAATAAGCGGTTACACTTAGCGAAGAAGAAAGAAAGGAGGAAGCCGGTCGGACAATAGACCGCAAAGGACTAAAATCGAGGCCACAGCTCTTAACAAGCGAGCTCTTGGACTCGAGTCAGCGTGCTTTGGGTGTACTCCCGCCCCCTATTTATAGGCTTGGGGGCCTGCCCAAACGGGCAGGGCTAAAATTACCAGCTGCCCGAGGTACAAGAGAGTCGGGCAGCGGTGACGGGAATCGAAAAGAAGAAAAGCCAAGAGACAGGCCGAACGGCCTAACGACCTTCTTCTGCCGAGCTGCAGGACTCAGCCTCTGGGCAGGCTGATCTGGACCTCCTCTGACGACGACCTGGGGCACAGGTCGCGCAGCTTAGGCAATGACAGGCCGACCCTTAGATGACGGCTGGACCGGAACTGGCGATGTCTGACGTAGAGCCGCCGCCCGCTTGTTGACAATAAGCGGCTAGCGAAAACGGCGGCTAGAATGCACAAGGCCCCCGGACTTGAAACCTGGCGAAACTAGTCGCGGATTCGGGTTAACATAAATCCCCGCACATTTTTAAGTTTATAAAAATTCGAAATGTAGAACTAAGCGGAGACGCGACTGCCATTAATGCTTCTGCGTCTATAAAATGCCGAGGGCCCTGCCACTTCTTCAAGATTTCTGCAAAGCCACGGGTCACTACTCGCCACTTGCGGTCAGAATCCTCCAAGCCGACAGAGACTTCTACAAGATGGACGTCATGTCCTCGATGCTAGATCGCGAAAAGAAGTCGTCTGGATCGAAAAAGAGGAGCAGAAAAGCGGACAGTTCCGACCAACCGCCTGAGAAGAAAACCGAGAAGCCGATCGCACCGGTGGATTCTGATTCTGGAAAGAAACCGATGGAAGTCGTTGCAGAATCCTCGCAGGCCGTGACAAAAGTTGAAGCGGTTTCCAAATCTGCTCTCCCGGAAGCTGGTGCCACCAAATCCTTCGACATTACCTACTCGCCATCGGGTGAACCTCTTTTGAAGATCGCCGGTACGGAGGAGAAGAGTGTCGACTCTTCCCAGCCGCGCGAGTTGCCCACATCTGCTGACTTGATCATTATTGAAGAGGACGAGTCGAAGAAGCCACTGGAAGCCGAGCGGTCTCTGACTGAGAAGAGGAAACGGACAGAGACAATAGTCGGCCACTTGAAGCGACGTAAGAAAAAGGCCGAGACCCTTGAGGAAAGGATGGAGAAGAAGGCGAGGAAGATGCGGGTTGATAACCGCAATGTTTCTGTGAAGACCGGAGCGGCTAGTGTGCAATTTAAGCCGCGGGAAAAAGACGTATCTGAGGGTCTGTCGAATCCGTCTTCCAAGTCAGACGAGCTAGAGAGTACGCCTCCGGCTAGCGAATCCCTGAGCGATATCCTGAAGGGCATGGACAAATTTCAGCAGCTGGACAAGTTACTGGCAACTCCGCCGGCTTCTGCGGAGGTCGCCGACACCGATATCGAAGTTACAGGAGAGAAGCTTGGCGAACCGGCTCCTGCGGTTTCAGAAGGAGCTGAAAAATTAAAACTCAGAGAGAAGATAGAGGAGATGAAAAAGTTATCGCCGGGAAGCAGGTGGCGACTACATATCCTGCCTGCAAGGTAAAACACGACGAAGTTAAAGGTTTTTGTAAAATTCTACAAGCCGCGGTCACGGAAGAAGGAGCGGATACAATTTTACAATCCGCCGGCGAGCTTCTTCCTGACCCAGCTGAGCTGAAAAGCAAAGCTAAGGAGACCGCGCGGCTATTGAAAGAAAAGCTAAAGCGAATAGATTCAGAAAGGTTTAGGCGACCAGCGGCTAGACTTGATACTGCGGCTTCGAAGGAGAGATAACCACGAGCTGCGGTCTCGTTCTAACGAGATCTTCTACCAGATGCCGGTCATGTCACTGAATCTAACCGCCTGTTTATTTGCTGCAGTGCACATGAAACTGCCATAAAGCCGAGCGATCTGTCGACTTTCTTACCTCCACTGATGCCGCCGCTACCTACCTCCAAAGTGTCCGCGACCAGAGGACAGCCGAATTCCAGGAGGTCGCCGCGAGGTCGCGCCTTGCAGGCTAGGATAAGGGAGCATGCCGAGGCCCTTCGAGCCAAGGAAGAAGAGTGGCGGCTTCAAGAAGAAAATCAGCGGTCTATGCTGGAGGCCGCTGAAAAGAGAACCCAAGAAGTACTGGAGGACTTGGAGCAGGAGAGAGGAATGATGCGGTCTGAGTTGGAGGCCGCTGAAAAAAGGACGCAGGAAGCCTTGGTCAGCTTGGAGTTGGAGAGAGCGGCGATGCGGATTACGCAGGAGACCGCTAACAAAAGGGTGCAGGAGGCACTGGCCAGCGCGGACATGGAGAAAACGGCGAAGCGGACTGCACTGGAGGCCGTTGACAAAAGGATGCAGGAGTCCCTGGCCAGCTGGGAGAAGGAGAAGACGGCGATGCGGACTGCGCTTGAGGCCGCTGAACAAAGAACTCTTGAGGCGCTAGCCCACCTGGAGCAGGAGAAGAAAGAGAAACTAGATCTGCAGGCTTTAGTGCTGATGCTCGGCCGGATTGAGAGGGAAAGGGCGGACACCGCTCGACTTGACGAGGAAAGGGATAAGGATCGACCAGAGGAGGCCGACAGAGGCTTGCGACCTGCTGGGACGACTGCTGAACAGCAGCAACTACCAAATCGCCCGGCTTCCGGAGAGACTTCGTACTCCCCAGTAGTCGCGGCGGTTAGGCAGGTCGCTGCTTCTGGCGACCCGGGAGATCGCGCTCTGTCGCTGGTTCCATTTACCCGCGTAGAACGTGATACCTCGCGAGTTCACCGGACTCTGCACAATTTCCACAACCTCGTTAGTCAAGTGTATGTCCAGCTGGTACAGGCCGGCGACCAAGTCGCGCGGGTTGGGCGAGAGGCTCCAGAGAGTGGAGAGAGATAATTAAGAAAACTTTTATTTGGCTTTGTAATAAGCATCAACTCGTGATGCCGGACGGTTTGATTCCTGTGGACAATTGTTGTATGTTTGATTGTATATTACTGCGAATTGCATGCGGCTTTGTGCGGTTTGAATTCTTCTAGTCGCTGTCTTTTCTTCTTTAGAAATCTTGCCAAGTACTGGAATTTTAATCGCTCGACCTGCCGAACTAGAATGCGGTTAGAATACTTTACCTTGCAGGTTGAGCCGTGTGGCCTGATATCTAACCGCGATTTGACAACCACTACTGTAGCTGCATAGGAAATCTATAAATTGAGATGATCCCGGAGACTTCGGCACAGGAGATCAGAATGCGAGCTAAAGCAATTGCGATGCGGTCTGACAAAGCTCCAGCCGTTAGGACCGACGCGACTTCTGCTTTCCATTCGGCAGATCATAAGGAAGGCCGGCTTACCCAAGCCGAGCTCGACAGCTTTTTAGAAAAGTATATGAAAGACAGCCCGCTGCTCGCGCGGCTTCCGCTGCCTCACGAGCGGATCAACACCTCTGCAGCCAACCAGATCGCTATCCCGATCGATCACTTTGACTGCGCCTTCGGCTTCCCTATGCTGATGGAAGCCGTCGCGATCTTCGACCATTACGGAGTAGTGCCGGGACAGCTGACCCCGAACTCGATTGCGGCGATTTACAGCTTCATCTCTTACCTGAGGTCGGAGCGAGTTCGGTTCTCGATAAGGCTGTTCAGAGAATGCTTCTCTGTGCGGTCTATCCCGGACTCGGGAACGAAGATCTTCAGAGGCCATCTTTACTTCGGCTGCCGCGGCCTGAAAGTTGTAAACCTGGCGAATAAAATCGCGAATTGGTCAGAAAGATACCTTATCTTCGAGGGTAACCTCGGACTCCTGCCGGTCCATCCGCAAGTTCGCGACGAAGCCGCTTTTGGCAGCAGCGGACTGGATGGCGTGGAGAAGGAGATCTTCAACTTCTTCAAGGGGGAGCGGCTCGACGTCACCCACTACCTCCCGCTGCTCCCGACTTTGGAGGATGTTCATGCGCAGGACAGTAAGTCTCACTCGGCCGAACTGCTATGCTAGCCGCGCGGCTTACCAACTGACTTTTTAACTTCGCCTTGCAGCTGCTGTCGCGGTCCCGCTGAACAAGCCGCTCACTCCAGGCGGCCTAACCCTCACACAAAGGGAGAAAAGGGCGAAGAGGGCCAGGCCGGAGCGGGCTGCGGAGGAGGAAGAGTCGGACTCCTCCAGCGGCTTCATACTGCATGGTATGGGTAGCCGCTTGAAAGATCTCCACGGCAACCCCACCATGCAGTGGAGTGCCGACGGGGAGTCGGTAAAGGTTTCCACCGCCCTCCCGAACTGGGGGAAGGAAACTGTAAGCCGCCATGCCTCCGTGGCTGGCGCGGCTTTGTATGGCAGGCGCAACTTGAAAGCGCTGGAGAAGATACCTGCAGAAGACTTCTCGCGGTTTGCCGCGCAGGTCGGCGCGAGAAGCTTTGTTGCCAACCACTATATGGGCCTAGCCCATAGGCGGTTAGTTACAATTGAAGGCGACCTGCAGCGGCAACTCGCCGAGAAAGATGAAGAAATCGCACGGCTGAAGGAGTCGCATGCGGTAAGACATTACCTGATTTTTGCGGCTTAATTCATGAAGCCGCCCGAACTAACCTTTTTATTTCCTTTGCAGAAAGTGTACGATCCAGCGAACTCAGCCTTTCAAGACGCGGTCTTTCCCCAGCTTGTCCAGGGGATTGACGGAGCGCTGAAACGCCTTCGAGATCAGGGCGGCCTCGCCCCGGGATTCACCGACTTCACCTGCGCCGACCTGTATCCACCCTTGAAGAAAAGGGTGGCTGCGGTTTATCGCGCGCTGAAAGGCAAGGAGAAGATTGGCGGAGAGGGCGAGGCAGAAGAGGAAGGGGAGGACAGCAGGAGCGAGAGTGCTTCTTCAAAGACCGGCGGTCAAGCGTCTGAGACCGCGCGGGTTGATGCCAGCTCGTCAGAGACCAGGGGCACTGGCAGTTCGCGTTCATCCTCGTCGGACAGCGGCGATTACTCGCCTTCTGAGATCGATATTGACGGTGAACCGGACTCCAGTACTCCTGCGTCCAAAAGATAGAGGCCGAATAGCTAGAATAGTTTACTTGTAAAAGTTTTTACATTTTTTGGGACCGCCGGTAAGATTTTGTAAACCGCGCGGTCTACCCCTTATACTTGACATTAGAAATGAAAACGTTTTACCTTTTGTGAGAATCTATTGTAATTTTACTTGCTTGTTTGAATATGCGGTTTAATCATTCTTATTCGTTTCCGACTTTGAGAAATCTTATTTATGACTTCACCGAATAATAACTAACTTGCTGCGGTTAAACTCGAGTAGAATACCATTAACCAGATATACTAGTCTGCGAAATTATAATAATCCGATCATCCTTGAGCGTATATAGAGCAATAAGCCGGGCGGTTAGGATTATTTGCCAAGAAGATAAGGCAGTTCAAATGGCGATCGACAAGCCGCTCGGCTAAGGAGATAAACCGGATTGATATTGTAAAAACCAAGCCGAATGTGGCGGCCTGTCCGAGCTTTAATACGAAACTGGCTTCCAATAGGGAAACTACTTAGCGATAGAGATAAACATATTGCGACTTCTTTACATTACAAGCCGCGAATTGATTTGAATGAATACCATAAGCCGGCGGACTGAGCGGATAGGATAACTGGAAAAGTTGATATGCCATGATACTCCTTTGATCCGGCGGCATGATCTTTGTAAGCCGCGCGGATAATACATTTTGCAATTTCTGACAATATAAAAATGATACTGTTTGATTTTTGCTGAATATGCTTTATTCGCTCGGTATTGCATTTCTATTCGATCGATTATAATAATATGCCATGAGATATCTGGACAATACACAAGCAGAATGGATGTGGAGATAAGAATAACTCGCGCGAATATATCTGATAAGTGATTTATGCATAACTCGCACGAATAATACTGATATCCGCTATAGTGAACTGAAGAAAACCAACAAGCTCGCATGATTAATAATGATGTCTGCTGTATTGAGCTGAAGATAGCCAAATAACTCGCCCGATTAATAACGATATCCGCGCGGTAAGAATAAATATTGGCAACTTCAAATATGAGACCAATTTAAGAAAACCAATTGGTCACAGAGATAACCGAGCGGTAAGAATAATAATATCCGCAACTTGCTGTTGGATAACTTCTATTCAGCCTTATAATATCAAATTACCCGGGCGGATACTCTCTTTAGCCAGGATATGATAACCGCGCGGTATGAATTCTGACCGCCGACTAGGCTTCTGCTTGAAGAAAAGAATACACTGCTCTCTTGCCTGGAGTACAGTTCAAGTCGATCTTCCGGGCAGGTGCGGCCGGAGTCACATTGCTTTCCTCAGGGATCGACAAGACTGTGGGTCTCCTGCAGGCACTGCTTGAGAGTGTCAAAGAGTATTCGAGGGTCGCATGCTAAGACGATCTGCGGGGCATGCGTGTATTGCTTCCCGCACAGACGCATCATAGTTGCAACGATATCCCTTACGTGGCGTGGTAGAGCTGACCACCACTCCGCTCCTCCATAATGCAGAAGTGGGGTTAGGTACTAGCCGGGATCCGCAATCTAGAACTCCACCGCATCAAAGCCGGTAAGCTCCCACTACACGGTGCGAAATCTCCCCGCAACACGTGGTCCTCGTGGTGTTACGCTAATGACAATGGCTCTAAAGGGGGATGTAGCTAGACTCGGCGATATCTCTTGATTCAGTGATCTTTTAATTTTTTGGGTTGCAAACCCATAAGAATGATGACTTGCCAGGTGAGAGTACCGATATAGAATCTCTGAAACAAAATATAGCAATGAGTCATAATCCTTCTTAATAGAGTATAATGAGAAGAAACAAAAGACAGAAAAACATATTGGGTTAAGGGATTGATTTAAGATCGCTTTTGTCGTTGATGTTGACGCGTCTGCCAGCCTATGAATGAGATGTCTTTTTTAGATCATGCTACGGGATTCCTTTGATTTCTGCATTTTCACAATTAATTTGAGAGCTCTACAATCTTCTGTTAGATGACCTCTTTCCTTGTGATATTCGCAATATTGATCCATGCGCCTGACTTGCCCGCGCGCTGCTCGAGCGGGTTTCTTGTGACTTGGCTCTTCCTCCCGTTGTTCGATCTGGGGGAGGTCTGACGAACTTTTTTGTCCTTTTTCCGAAACACGGGGCTTCTTCGAAACTGGAGGCCGAGTTGCCGAATACTCGGGCGGCCAGGCCGGGTAGGAGGTCGAATAGCTCGGCGAATAGCCCGGGAAGGTAGGCGAGTAGGCCGGCGGATCGACCTGCTTGCTGTCCGCTGGGGTCTGGTTGGCTGGCGTAACCGGAATGATTGCGGACTGCAAGTCTAACCGCTTATTGATTGCGGCTAGATTATAATTGATCGCGGCGAGCTGCCGGATCATCTCTTGGCGGGTTTGATTTTCTTCCCGGCGGGACTGCAGAAGAGCTTCCAAGAGCAGAACTTCGCTGGGGCTGAGGTTGTTCTGAACAGGCTGCCGGTCTGACATTGTATGGCCGCTGAACTTCAGCGACTAACCGAGATCTGAAGGTCGCGTGTTAACTGTTGATGCACGAAATGCGACGGGGAAAACGGGCACCACCAGCTAACCGTTCGAGCACTGGGGAAGGAATGGGGAAAAGACTGTCGGCTAGTCGGTTACTAGCGGCTAGGAATGGCGGATAAAACCGGGCAGAGAAAGGAGAGAAAGGGCCGCTACCAGCGGCAACACCAGAGTTCGCCCGCCGCGGCCTGAATGCCTCTCCTGCGGCGGGCTTTCCTTTTATAAGAAAATAAGCGGTTACACTTAGCGAAGAAGAAAGAAAGGAGGAAGCCAGCCGGACAATAGACCGCAAAGGACTAGAATCGAGGCCGCAGCTCTTAACAAGCGAGCTCTTGGACTCGAGTCAGCGTGCTTTGGGTGTACTCCCGCCCCCTATTTATAGGCTTGGGGGCCTGCCCAAACGGGCAGGGCTAAAATTACCGGCTGCCCGAGGTACAAGAGAGTCGGGCAGCGGTGACGGGAATCGAAAAGAAGAAAAGCCAAGAGACAGGCCGAACGGCCTAACGACCTTCTTCTGCCGAGCTGCAGGACTCGGCCTCTGGGCAGGCTGATCTGGACCTCCTCTGACGACGACCTGGGGCACAGGTCGCGCAGCTTGGGCAATGACAGGCCGACCCTTAGATGACGGCTGGACCGGAACTGGCGGCTGTCTGACATAGAGGCCGCCCGGCTTGTCTGACAATAAGCCGGCTAGCTGATAACGGCGGCTAGAATGCACAAGCCGCCCGGACTTGAAAACCTGGAGAACTAGTCGCGGATTCCGGGTTAACATTTATAGTGGTTCCCCAGATTATGGGTACATCCACACTCCTCCCACATTACTAACTTCTTGGTAGATAAGGCACTTCTCCAAAAACTCGGCTCCTTAGAGCTTACACAACAGATACCTAAGGATATCTCAGTCTCCTCCAAGACCAACAACTCAGGCACAAAGCCCTACCTCAAAGCAATGTTTCTCCTACAACTTAGTGATCAAATAATCACCTACCTCAGACTTGAACTCAAGTCCTACAGCTCAGGATATGGAGGATAGCCCTACCTCAAAGAGAATGACTCTCCTACAACTCAGGCACAAGGCCCTACCTCAGATCAAAATCTGGATCCTACACTTAGACCCAAAGGTCCAACACTCATAAAGGCTGACTCTCCTACAGCTCAGGTAAACTGCCCTACGTCAGGAACAAAGGCCCTATAGCTCATATCCCAAAAGGACCCTACCTCAGACCCAAAGGTCCTACAAGTCAAATCCAAAACTAGATCCTACACTTAGGAAAATCTGCCCTACCTCAGGCACAAAGGCCCTACAACTCAGATCCAAAAGGATCCTATAGAAATGAAAGGGGTTTTGTTTGTGTTGATCAGACACAGAGATATTTCTCTGTGTCTACTTCCTGAGCTGAGTTATATCAGCCCTATCTTTCTTCTCAGCAGCAAGAGAATGATCTTCAGTAAATAACTACGAAAGAACCTTAGAAACATATTTCTGAACTTGCTGAAGAAGACTGAAGACTTGACAAATCTTGAGTTCTTCAAACAGCTAACCTTAACCGGCAGAAAACTGAAAGCTCTTCTTCCCTTTCTTTATCAGAAGCTTATCTTACCTTGCTATAGTAGAAGAGATTGCTACATCTATCTGGAATGAAATTTTATATCAGCTGGAACGACTTCAAGCTTCTAGCTCGGCAGCAATGGAGAGGAAGATGAAGTTTAACTGTAACTTTATGAAAAGTATAAAACCCTAAAACTTAAAGTTCTCCTTGTGAACTTGTCCCTTTTATCTTCTGCCGATTAACGGCTCCAAGAAGCATTGGAGACCACCTGCAGTTGACAGTTGCAACTTGCTTTAATGGAAGAACACGTATAGTAGGCCTCCGACGCTATTTTGCATGTTCTGTAGCTTTACCGCAAGTAATTTGAACTCTATTGACTTTTATTTACTTCGGCTGATGTCATAAGTTATGGACTTAGCCAATTTCTCAGATTCATTCTATGCGTTGAGTGCGTTGAGTTAATGCCAACTCAACGAATCTGGACTTAGTCAAATTCTTTGCATCATCAGGCGTTGAGTGCGTTGAGTGAACTGGCTTCAATCAACGCCTCTAGAATTAGTTAATCTTTCCTGTACTGTAAGGCATTGAGTGCATTGAGTGAATTTGCATCACTCAACACCCCTGGACTTGGTCAATCTTTTCTACACTGCAAGGCGTTAAGTATGTTGAGTGAATTGGCATTACTAAATGCCCCTGGACTTAGCTGTAACTGTTTATCTGCTAGGCGTTGAGAGCATTGAGTGAAGCTTCATCACTCAACGCTTTTATACTTAGTTGCTTCTCTAAAGTCTTCCAGATTGCTGAGGCATTGAGGGCGTTGAGTGAAGCTTCATCACTCAATGCTTTTGTACTTAACCGCTTTCTGTCTTCTATCTTCTTAGGCTTTGAAAGCAGTAGGATGACTCAATGCTTTTGCTGTCTAGCGTTGAGTTAAATGGCTTCACTCAACACATGTGGACTTAGCATCTTTTTCAGCTTGCTAACACCGAGACTTTGACAAACTTAGCTATACTCAACGCCTTTAGATATCTGGCATTGAGTGAACTGCCTTCACTCAAGCTTGTGTGCTTAACTACAGAATTTCTTTGCAAACTGCTAGGCTTTGACTGTCCACACCTTACTCAGTGCTTTTTGGCATCTAGCGTTGAGTGTGACTTAACTCAACGCCTGTGGAACTTAGGGGCGATTTTTAGCCTTTCCAGCATCTTTCTTTGACTTCTGGCATTGAGTGAACTGGCTTCACTCAACGCCTGTGGACTTAGACATATTTATGTCTCTCTACTTCTCCACCTTGTGACCACCTGTTACAACCACTTAGACTATTGTCTAAACTTGTTCTATGGAACATCCTTCACATGATGGGTTTGAACAACATCAAATACAACTATGCTCTTAGTATTGATGGTGATGCCTCTTCAAATCAAGACTAGGGATCATTGAGGGCAATATTCCCAATAAGATCCAACACAGGTTACCACTTTGGGTCCGAACTCTTCCTCGGATCGAGATCCAGTTTTAACAATAATGATGGTTATTGGGTATGTTACGAATCATTTGGTTGTTTGTGTGTGGATAGAAATAAGATGTGTCCTCATATATGACAAGAGTTACATCTATGGGCCCCTTGATGGATTGTGACTAAGAAATGCATGGGAATGCTTGATTTATTCAACATTTGATATTGGGCTCACCAATTTCTTAAAGTCCTTTTTAGATTAAGAAATTGGGATTGAATAACCATGAGGGTGACACAGACTATACCTCTATTTCAATCTGAATGAAAAGGACAAAAGGACATGAGAACACTAATATTTTGGTGACAAAAGGCTTGTTGGGCTATGAACTCTTATTTCTTGGGTAGAAAAGATGCATTGCTAGATGCTGCTCATTGATTGGGGAACTTTTATTGTTATGTTTTAGATCAAATGGGAGACTTGTTGGGTCCATTGATCCTAATGGCCCTGATTTCATAATGTCAAACGTATCAATGAGATAGACATTGTTGTATTTGATGTATGGTTAAGTTCATTCATATAGGTAAGTCTTTGTCACATTGATTGGATTGCTAGTTCAAGAGATAATGATAGGTGGACTCAATGTGGAGCTGGAAACTCTGAAATCTACCTATAAGTCCAAAATCATTGAGTGAGGAAAGCTCAATCAACGCTATTCACCTTGTAGTGCTGAGAGTAGGCAGGCAGTCAAGACTGACAGTATTGCAAATGCAAAAATCTGCTAAGTCCAGAATCATTTAGTGAGCTCAACTCACTCAACGCCATACAGTAAGAAGCATTGAGTCAAGATTATCCTGTCATAGCCTTACTGGGAAGAATCCAGAAAATCGGCTAAGTCCAGAATCGTTGAGTGAAGCTTATGCACTCAATGCTCTTAACGCCATTAGGTAGAAAGCTGAAAAAATATCGCTAAGGCAAAAAAAATTTGAGTGAAGCTTATGCACTCAATGCTCTCAACGCCTTCAGGAAGAAAGCTGAAGAATATAGTCTAAGGGAAAAAGCGTTGAGTAAGGGATATACACTCAACGCTCTCAACGCCTCGCAGAGCAAAAATAATTCTAAGTCCAGAATCGCTGAGTCTACCATTCGTCGAGCTGAGTTTAGCTTTCATCGACAAGAGTTTAGAGAATTCATCCATCTCAAATTTTACCTATAAGAAGGGCTCAGCTATCAGAATCGTCGACCGTAGTTCAGATTTCGTCGAACGGAGTTCAGAGATTTCGTCGAACGGAGTTCAGAGATTTCGTCGAACTCAGCCTTCACCTGAAGAAAGAACTGGGCTGAGAGAATTCGTCGATCTCAGCTTTACTATTTCGTCAAAATGAGCTTGAAGTTCGTCGACCTCAGCCTTCACATGAAGAAAGAATTGGGATAAGAGAATTCGTCGATCTTTGCTTCACTGTTTCGTCATGTTGAGCTCAGATTTCATCGAGTTGAGCTTGAAGTTCATCGAACGCAGGATTTCAGAAAAGTTAGTTGATCTTGGCTAAGTTCATAATGATGCTGACTCAGCAAAGTCAACATGTCAACAAAGTTAAGATTCGATGCAAATCGACATTAACGTCGACGTCAGTCTAAAGTGGATCTCAAGTTAATAAAGCTGAGGTTATAACCACCAGTAAAACTGAGACACGTGTCGATAATCTCACCAATGTGACGAGATTATAAATAGTAGAAGTGATCGAGATCTATAATGAAGAAGATTATTGTATTAATTTCAGATTAACTTTCGAAAAAAACGAGAAGCGGAGTTCGTCGTCTTCATCAGCCATTATTGTAGAAGCCAAGAACTAAAAATTTCAAATCAGAAGGGCATCTTAGTAAGCTATTGCATTCATCATCTGCTCCAACAAGTTCAGAGTAATTCTCTAAGAGAGACGAATCAGCCTAGGTGTTCCCTAGCTGAAGTTATCTTCTCAATCTAATCCGATCCAGATCTGAAGATCATTTTGCTAGATCAAAGTAGAAGAAGGAAGGGCTGAAATTTGCTCAGTCAAGATCGAAAGAAATTCCTGAAGAAGAAGCAGATTGATATGCTAGTTACTTCCAGAACAAGTCGGGCATCATTTCAAGATCGCTAAATCATCTTGTTGTTGTGAAGACAAAGTTAGGGCTGACATCTTCTCGGTCCAGGTAGACAGCCACAGAGAATTTTCTCTGGTGTCTATAATTCATTACTTGAATATTTCTGTAAGATTCATTTTGAATCTGAGTGGTAATGCTAAGGCTTGAGTTGTAAGCATGTGTTATAAAGGCTGAGGTAAGACAGGAGTTTCCTGAGTTGTAAGTATGTGGATTCACACTTAGGTAGGGCAGGATTTCCTGAGCTGTAGGAGTATGGAGTCACTCTGAGGTAGAGTTCTTGGAAAGAACTTGAGTTGTAGGATCTTGGTGATCTGAGTGGTAGTGCTTGCGCCTGAGTTGTAGGAGCCAGTTGGGCTCTGAGATAAAAGATCTTAGGATCTGATAAAGTGGAAGGAAGTTTGGCTGAATCTAGCTTATTGCTGGATAGGCGAAGGGGAAAGTGGATGTACCCATCAATTGGGGAACCACTATAAATCACTGTGTACTGTATTGTATGTGCTGTGATTATTGTGTGTGCTGTGATTGCTATGTTCAGATAATCTATAAGCTGCTAAGAATTTTTAAATTGGACCTATTCACCCCACCCCCTCTATGTGTTTAGTTGTTCTAGAAATCAAGACTTTCAAGACTGTTAGTGTTTCTATAGTTATTTGGAAGTAGTCAAGTAGTTAGTCTCACTGCCAACGCGATATGTGTAACACCCCAAAAGGATGTAGGAGCGACGGGGATCGATTTTGGCCAAGACAAGCTTTTGGTACAGGTGACACGGGCCCCGACACGGGCGTGTTGGAGGCCGTGTAGGGCGTGTCGAGCTCGGGCCGTGTAGTCGACCAGTTCAGGTCGACGATGGTCGTGTGGTGGAACACGGCCTAGGACACGGGCGTGTCCCAGGCCGTGTCACACCTGGGCTGTGCAGTGGGATACACGGGCACGAACACGGGCGTGTCTAGATTGACACGGGCGTGTCTGATGCCGTGTCACCAAGCCGTGTACCCCTCTGACTGCGAAGTGTTGATAAATTGCACACGGGGGGCGTGACACGGGTCCCGACACGGGCGTGTCGCAGGCGACACGGGCGTGTCGGAGGCCGTGTCACATGCCGTGTTGCTGGTTTTCAATTTTGGTCGAGACGGCAAATGAGCTACACGGCCAGGCACACGGCCGTGTGTGAACCCGTGTTCGGCCCAGTTTTTGGGATTTCGGATCTAATCCTGGCCGTTCGTTTCCTTGGCTTTGGATCCGACGGTGGGGGGCTGCTCCTGGGTGGTTTTAGTCGGGAATAGGGTTTTAAAACCCTTATTTCTCTTGGGTACTCTCTCTCTAAAACCTAGAGAGAAGGGAGAGCTTGGTGGAGGAAGAAGGAGGTCAACTCCGGCGGCCGGTGGAGATTCGGAGCTCCAAATCGCGAGCCGTCTTCGGATCCGCGGAGGCAAGGAGATTGCGGTGCTTTTCATCCGCATAGATTTTCATGGCACCGCGGAAGAACGCAAGGGTAACGATTTCTCATCCTTGGGCATGTGAAGCCCTTTTTTCCTTTGCATAGGAAGCCCTCTCTCGCGAGTGAGCGAAGAGTTGGAGCGTTCCTTGGGGTAGATATGTGAAGTCCCCCTTGTGTAGAGTCCGTATGCGAAAACGGACATAGGCATTATGTGTGAAGCCTATTCAGACATGTTGGTCCGGATCGGTGATGTTGCATTGCATTTGTACCGGGCAAGACTCCGGATGTTTGGGTGTTTTCGGGTTTTCTACGTGGTAGATTGCATTAGGGAGCCTTGGAGATTTACTCCAAGGTACACCCGGAAAACTGGGCAAAAGCGGGTTTTGCCAACATGATGGCCGGGGAGCCCACGTGAACATAACCGGGTTATGTGATTATTGTGGTGGAAACGGGACTCGGTGAGTCTTGGCCCGCGCATATGGCTTAAATTGTCGTTGCGGTATGAGCACGGGTCAGGCGGAACCGTACCCGGTCTATGTCGTTCGGTAGGACCGTTGGCATGGATGAGGGTCTTCGGCGGTCTATGGCTTAAATTGTCGTGACCAAGGCCAATAAGACAAAATGCTCATATGGATGACCGTCCAAGAGGCGGTGGTGGATTGGGAACGTCTATGGCTTGAATTGACGTGACGTTGGCCGGTTCGCCGAGAATGTGCCCGGGTGCACGGGGTGTGTGGCCGTGCGAGCCTACGCCTGTGGTGAAGTGCAATTACTTTATATAAATGCCTATGCTAATAAAGTGCAGGGAAAGAGCATCGCCGCCCCGAATGTGGGGGCGGGATCGTTATAATTTGGTCAGCATTGCTGACCGTTGCTATTGTTTGCCACCGGGCGGTGGTTTGTGGCTTGCAGGTGCTGCGGAGCAGAGTAGGAAATAGCGGGCTAAAGCCCTTGTTGCTGTGCCGGCCCTCGAAGGCCTAATTGCTTATGTTTCTTTCCTGTATCTCATGTATGGCCGGCCTGCGAGCCGAAGTATGAAAACACTTCTTTTGTTAAGTGAACAGTGTAAGTCCTTAAGGCCATTTCTCTTTTGGTGTATATATACATTCCTGAGTTTGTAGTGGACATTCATGCTGTTGTGGATGGGTTCTTATTTCTTTTGCAACCTAATAAATTGCTTCCGCTAGGTGTTGTGTAGGATGACATGATTGGTTGAATGGTTTCAACGCGTAACCAACCGGTCTGTCCATAGTATATGGCGTCGGGCCCCGGCCGGACCTACTGCTATATACTATCCGACGGATAGGGGTGTTACAAATTGGTATCAGACTTCTGGTTTCGGTCAAACTTAAATGAATTCGTGAACGAATTCACTTTAAGGGGTGGTGAGCACATGTGTGCGTCATTGTTATAACATGAAAAGAACCCATGAATGTCCACTTAGGAATGAAAATATACATGTTTGAGGAACCTGCGTGTTCCTATAATTGCTGTTTGCAGTAATTTCTTGGTCGCTTATCGGTGTTTTGCACGATTATAGGTGACCAGAAGTGGTGCTGGGCCGTCTGAACGACCAGGTTCTGAGGCGAGCAGTGTGCCAAGTGAAGCGCCTGCAACACCTCCGTCTGCCGAGACCATTAGGTTGGTGGCAGAAGCGGTCATGGCAATGATCAATGCGCAGCCTGCAAGGCAGGTGCAGCAGCCTGCTCCTGCTGTGGAGCAGGTACCGCTTCAGACGGCAGAGCAAAGGAGGGTTGAGCAAGTAGTGTTGGAGCCAGAGTTGCCTCGGAGAGCAACTGAAAGACAACTGAAGCACGTGATGGGCTTTCATCCACCAGTATTCACGGGGGCAGAAACCCCGACCCAAGCAGAGGATTGGCTCTCAAGGGTCAACAGGGTGATGACTGCGATGGAAACGGAAGAGTGGCAGAAGACCACTATAGCGACGTTCCTTTTGGATGGGGACGCAAGACTATGGTGGGAAGGCCTAGAGCTACATCAGTTGCGGGGAAGGCCGTTGGCCGAAGTTTCGATGGGGGAGTTTGCGAGACTATTCATGGCTCGATACCTCCACTCGGCGCAGAGAATTGCGCTAGAAAGCGAATTTCAGAAGTCGGTGCAAGGGGATTGCACCGTTGATGAGTACCTCCATGAGTTTACTCGGTTGGGGAGATACGCCGGCGCTACCTTCGTAGACGAGGAGCGCAAGAAGAGCCGCTTCTATGAAGGGCTAAGAGACGATTTAAGGTTGCTACTGTCGGGGCCCAAGGCGCAGGGTTTCATGACCCTGGTCAATTCGGCCCGGTCCTTGGAGAAGGACATGAAGAATGTCCAAGCGATGAAGGAATCCGGTAGTAAGAAAGCGGAGTTCAAGGCACCGACTACATCGAAGTCGGGCTACCGCAGATTCTATAAGAAAGCTAAGACGTCGGGTCCAGCTTCTTCAGGTGCCTCGGGGGCAACTACCAATCGAACCCCGGGCGCTTGTTTTACGTGTGGAAAGACGGGGCACTTTGCCCGTGAATGCTGGAGTGGACGCTCAAAGTCCGAAAGGAAACAAGGAGCTACCTACGAGGAGAAGGGCAAAGCGGTGGAGTCGACCGCATCCCACTATGCTCCGACTCAGCCTAGAGTCTATAACTTGGGCCAGCAGGAGACCATCAAGCAAGCGGATGTGGTGACAGGTATGAGTTAATTTATAGCAAGTTAGCTTTAATACCGTTATCTATTGCTTGTTAGCCTAATATTGTTTGTATAGGCTTTGTTGTGATTAGTGATAGTCCGGCACGGGCACTGTTCGACACGGGAGCTTCACACTCCTTCTTGTCCGAAAGTTTCATATCGCGCATCGGAGTCCCTTCTTCTATGGCGAAGGACAAGTTGGATGCGCTGCTACCGAATGGGTGCTCGAGCTTGCGGATAGGGTGTGCGCCGTAAAGGTTCACATTGGGAGCCAAGAGTTCGACTTGCTAGCGTCATTGCTGCCATTAGTAGAGTTCGACGTTATATTTGGAATGGATTGGCTTTCGGAGCAGAAAGCTTGGATTGACTGTGACTGGAAGGAGGTCAAGCTGGGTGTAGGGCAGGAGACTACATTCGAGGGGCTAAAGGGGTCGAGCAAGACACTGATGTCTGCTCTTCAGGCGGTGAAGGCGGTTCGTGCTGGTGCAGAGCTGTTCTTCGCAATAGTTGGGGCTGTGGAGCCAAAGTCCACGTTGGATAGCATTTCCGTGGTTTGCGAATACCCCGATGTGTTCCCGGATAGTCTTCCCGGAGCCCCACCGCAGCGAGAGATTGATTTCACCATCGAGCTCGTGCCGGGGGCCAAACCGGTGTCACGTGCTCCATATAGGTTGGCGCCTAAGGAGATGGCAGAGTTGAAAGTTCAGCTAGAGGAGCTGATGGAGCAAGGGTATGTGCGTCCAAGCTCATTGCCTTGGAGCGCACCGGTCCTCTTCGTTAAGAAGAAGGACGGGAGTATGCGGCTGTGTATCGACTACAGAGAGTTGAACAAGCTGACGGAGAAGAATAAGTACCCGATCCCGAGAATTGATGATCTCTTTGATCAGTTAGTCGGATCGTCGGTATACTCCAAGTTGGACTTGAAGTCGGGGTACTATCAGCTGAGGATCAGGGAGTGTGATATCCCGAAGACGGCGTTCAGCACAAGATATGGGCATTTCGAGTTCACGGTCATGCTGTTTGGACTGACGAATGCGCCATCAGTGTTTATGGACTTGATGAACAGGAAGTTCCGCGACTTCCTGGATCGCTTTGTGATCGTCTTTATTGACGATATATTGGTGTACTCGCAGTGCGAAGAAGATCACTTCAAGCACTTGCATTTGGTGTTGGAGACTTTGAGGAGGAATGAGCTTTATGCGAAGTTCTCCAAGTGCGAGTTCTGGCTACCCTTGGTAGCGTTCCCTGGTCACATTGTTAGTGGGGAAGGTATAGCGGTGGATCCGGCGAAGATCGTTGCGATACGGGAGTGGCCTGCGTTGTCTTCTGTCGCGGAAGTTCGTAGTTTTCTCGGGCTTGCCGGATATTACAGGCGCTTCGTAGAGAACTTCTCGTGGATAGCGCTACCTCTCACGAAGTTGACAAGGAAAGATCAGAGATTATTGTGGACGCAAGAGTGCGTGCAAGCTTTTGAGGAGCTGAAGAGACGGTTGACCATGACGCCAGTGCTTAGTTCGCCGAGTGGGACCGAGGGCTTCGAGGTGTATAGCGACGCTTCGGGTAGTGGCTTGGGCTGCATGTTGTTGCAGCATGGGAGCGTGATAGCGTATGGATCGCGTCAGTTGAAGGTGCATGAAAGAAATTATCCGGTGCACGACTTGGAGTTGGCGGCCGTGATTTTTGCACTCAAGTTGTGGAGGCACTACCTTTACGGCGTAAGGGTCGATATATACACCGATCACAAGAGCCTAAAATACTTGTTGGATCAAAAGGACCTTAATATGAGGCAGAGGAGGTGGATGGAGTTCCTGGGGGACTACACCTTCAAAATACATTATGTACTCGGGAAGGGCAACGCAGTTGCGGATGCGCTGAGCCGCAGGACTCCCGCCCGAGCCAACTGGTTTTCAGTGCATGCTGAGCGTCTAGTACGGGAGTTGGAGGAGCTTGAGATCTGTTGCGTTGACAGGCAGACGAGCGCCAAAGCAATGCTAAACTGGACAGAAGTTCAGTATGACCTAGCTGACCGGGTTCGGCAGGCATTGAAGTTGGATGACTCCATGAAGGAGCTTATGGAGGCAGTGTTGGATGGGTCAAATTCCCAGTTTTCAGTAGAAGATGGTTTATTAAGGAAGGACCATTGGTTGTGCGTCCCGAGTGGGGGTAACCTCCGGGCGGAGTTGATGTACGAGGCTCATCATACCAAGTACTCGATCCACCCAGGGAGCACAAAGATGTACCGTGACCTCAAAAAGTTGTTTTGGTGGCCGGTGCTTAAGAAAGATGTGGCGTTGTACGTGGCTAAATGCCAAACATGCGCCTTGGTGAAGGCGGAATGCCAAAAGCCGGGAGGATTTCTGAAGTCCTTGCCTATACCGGAGTGGAAATTCGACGATATATCTATGGACTTTGTGCACGGGTTGCCAAGGTCACAGAAGGGGAACGACGCCATCTGGGTGATCGTAGATCGGCTAACAAAAGTATCGCATTTCATTCCATATAGGAAGGATGACTCGGTAGAGAAGCTGGCGAAGCTATACGTGGACAATATTGTTAGGCTGCATGGTGTGCCCCGTAGCATTGTGAGTGATCGCGATGGGCGGTTCACGTCAAATTATTGGAGGTTGGTGCAGCAGATGCTGGGAACAAAGTTAAAGTTCAGTACAGCTTTCCATCCGCAGACGGATGGGCAGACCGAGAGGGTCAATAAAACGATGGAGGACATGCTACGCATGTGTGTTCTGGATTTCGGTAAGCATTGGGAAGACCACCTGTATTTGGTGGAGTTCGCGTACAACAACAGCTACCAAGCAAGTATACAAATGGAGCCCTTCGAGGCCCTGTATGGTAGGAAGTGTCGCACGCCGCTATCGTGCCTTGAAACGGGTGAGGCAAGGTTATACAAGAAGTAGGAGGTGGAGAGTGCTACCTCGTTAGTGCGGATCATTCGGGAGCGCTTGTTGATCGCTCAGGACCGGCAGGCGAAGTATTACAATACCAAGCACCGGAACGTGGAGTTCACGGTAGGCGATTGGGTATATCTGAAAGTGAAGCCGTTCAAGGGGGTTTTGCGGGTGAGACGCTTGAAGAAGCTGAGCCCAAGATACCTTGGACCTTTTGAGGTTCTGGAGCGAGTCGGCGAAGCGGCATACCGTTTGAGGCTATCAGAGGAATTAAGTGGATTACATGATGTGTCCACATTTCTGTGTTGCGGAAGGCGGTGCAAGAGCCTTCGCAGGTGATTGCAGTTGACCAAGTGTCGGTGGACGAGGGGTTGACGACTAGGGTCAAGCCCATTCGTATCGAAGATGTTGAGGTCAAGAGACTCCGTAACAAGGAGATCCGGATGGTTAAGGTCCAGTGGGATAATTGCGGGGGAGAGGAGCTCTCTTGGGAACGGGAGCAGACTATGCTGGAGGAGTACCCGGAATTGTTCCGCTCAGGTACTGATTTACGTTAAGTCCTGTTTGTCCTTTATTAATTTCGTGGACGAAATTCTTTAAGGGGGGTAGAATTGTAACACCCCAAAAGGATGTAGGAGCGACGAGGATCGATTTTGGCCAAGACAAGCTTTTGGTGCAGGTGACACGGGCCCCGACACGGGCGTGTCGGAGGCCGTGTCGGGCGTGTCGAGCTCGGGCCGTGTAGTCGACCAGTTCAGGTCGACGATGGTCGTGTGGTGGAACACGGCCTAGGACACGGGCGTGTCCCAGGCCGTGTCACACCTGGGCTGTGCGGTGGGATACACGGGCAGTGACACGGGCACGAACACGGGCGTGTCTAGATTGACACGGGCGTGTATGATGTCGTGTCACCAAGCCGTGTACCCCTCTGACTGCGAAGTGTTAATAAATTGCACACGGGGGGCGTGACACGGGTCCCGACACGGGCGTGTCACAGGCGACACGGGCGTGTCGGAGGCCGTGTCACATGCCGTGTTGCTGGTTTTCAATTTTGGTCGAGACGGCGAATGAGCTACATGGCCAGGCACACGGCCGTGTGTGAACCCATGTTCGGCCCAATTTTTGGGATTTCGGATCTAATCCTGGCCGTTCGTTTCCTTGGCATTGGATCCGACGGTGGGGGGGGGGGGGCTGCTCCTGGGTGGTTTTAGCCGGGAATAGGGTTTTGAAACCCTTATTTCTCTTGGGTACTCTCTCTCTAAAACCTAGAGAGAAGGGAGAGCTTGGAGGAGGAAGAAGGAGGTCAACTCCGGCGGCCGGTGGAGATTCGGAGCTCCAAATCGCGAGCCGTCTTCGGATCCGCGGAGGCAAGGAGATTGTGGTGCTTTTCATCCGCATAGATTTTCATGGCGCCGCGGAAGAACGCAAGGGTAACGATTTCTCATCCTTGGGCATGTGAAGCCCTCTTTTCCTTTGCATAGGAAGCCCTCTCTCGCGAGTGAGCGAAGAGTTGGAGCGTTCATTGGGGTAGATATGTGAAGTCCCCCTTGTGTAGAGTCCGTATGCGAAAACGGACACAGGCATTGTGTGTGAAGCCAATTCAGACATGTTGGTCCGGATAAGTGATGTTGCATTGCATTTGTACCGGGCAAGACTCCGGATGTTTGGGTGTTTTCGGGTTTTCTACGTGGTAGATTGCATCAGGGAGCCTTGGAGATTAACTCCAAGGTGCACCCGAAAAACTGGGCAAAAGCGGGTTTTGCCAACACGATGGCCGGGGAGCCAACGTGAACATAATCAGGTTATGTGATTATTGTGGTGGAAACGGGACTCGGTGAGTCTTTGCCCGCGCATATGGCTTAAATTGTCATTGCGGTATGAGCACGGGTCAGGCGGAACCGTACCCGGTCTATGTCGTTCGGTAGGACCGTTGGCAAGGATGAGGGTCTTCGGCGGTCTATGGCTTAAATTGCCGTGACCAAGGCCAATAAGACAAAATGCTCATATGGATGACCGTCCAAGAGGCGGTGGTGGATTGGGAACGTCTATGGCTTGAATTGACGTGACGTTGGCCGGTTCGCCGAGAATGTGCCCTGAGTGCACGGGGTGTGTGGCCGTGCGAGCCTACGCTTGTGGTGAAGTGCAATTACTTTATATAAATGCCTATGCTAATAAAGTGCAGGGAAAGAGCATCGCCGCCCCGAATGTGGGGGCGGGATCGTTATAATTTGGTCAGCATTGCTGACCGTTGCTATTGTTTGCCACCGGGCGGTGGTTTGTGGCTTGCAGGTGCTGCGGAGCAAAGCGGGAAATAGCGGGCTAAATCCCTTGTTGCTGTGCCGGCCCTCGAAGGCCTAATTGCTTATGTTTCTTTCCCGTATCTCATGTATGGCCGGCCTGCGAGCCGAAGTATGAAAACACTTCTTTTGTTAAGTGAACAGTGTAAGGCCTTAAGGCCATTTCTCTTTTGGTGTATGTATACATTCCTGAGTTTGTAGTGGACTTTCATGCTGTTGTGGTTGGGTTCTTATTTCTTTTGCAACCTAATAAATTGCTTCCGCTAGGTGTTGTGTAGGACGACATGATTGGTTGAATGGTTTCAACGCGTAACCAACCGGTCTGTCCATAGTATATGGCGTCGGGCCCCGGCCGGACCTACTGCTATATGCTATCCGACGGATATGGGTGTTACAATATGAGCATATAAGGTCACACACAAGAGTGTTTGGAGAAATTAGAGAACTAACTGTGTTGGCTCACTCATATGTCATATGAGTAACTGACCAATCCTATGACATAAAGAATAATGGGTTACATCGAGCGCATATCAATGCATGTCAAATTCCTCTCAATACAGCCAAACTCAAGGTTGAAGTGGGTCCTTGCTGACGCTACGTCGAGTAGATATCGACGCAAGTTGAGTTATACTCGATGAAAGTGTGTCAACTGCGTGTCGACGCAACATCGAGTAAATATCAACGCAAGTCAAGTTCTACTCAATGCAAGTGCGATGACTGCGTGTTGATGTAAGTTGCGTTGAGTGCAAGCGAGTGCCTCTCAACATAGCGTTGAGTTCTTATCGATGCATATCGACTACAAGTCGATGCATATAGACGCAAGTCGAGTTCTTGGGTTTTGCAGTGGATTTTGTCTATTTGATATCCTTAGATATAAATAGATTTGGAAAAATGTTTTCTAGTGTGACTTCTGAGAGGGAGTCTTGTCAGTGCTTTTGAAGCTGTCACGTGTGCTAAACCCTAACACTCATCATGACATATTCTTGTCTTTGCCTCTCTTGGAAATGAAGCTAGCAATTTGTGGAGATGCAAAGAGCATTCCTTCTTCAACTTAGTTCTTGTTGTACAAGACATTGGGGTTCCCTACTATTGATGCACGAAAACGGACACCACCAGCTAATGGCTCGAACATTGGGTAAAAGAAGGGAAAAGAGGCGACTGCAAGCAGCTATCTACTTGCAGATCAGAGAAAGAAAATAGAGCTGTGAGCCATGACAACACCAGACTTCGCTCGTTGCGGCCTAAATGCCTCTCTTGCGACGGGCTTTCCTTTGATTGCAAACTGTTGATTACAATTAGAGGAAGAGAGATGAAAGAAGAGCAAGCTGGAGACCACAAAGCATGAGATTCGAGTCTGCAACCTTTAACAAGTAGGCTCTTGGGCTCGAGTCAGCATGGTGTGGGTGCACCGCTTCCCCCTATTTATAGGTTTGGGGGCCTGCCAAACGGGCAGTACTAAAATAACCGACATCTGGATCAACTCCAGGAAGAAATTTAGGGCAACATTTGTGCAACTTACCAACGAATAATAGATCGTTGCTATTGCTACTTAGTGATGTCCCACTTCCTCTTCTTCTTCTCAGGTGCTATTTTCTCTAAGTCAGTGACAACCTGCTTTGATTCCGGCAAACTCTCGCGGACTACTTCTAGGTCGATGATGACCAGAGCCTGAGAAAATAGTTGTACCTCAGCTTGTTCTTCAGCAGGCTGCTTCTCCTGTTCAAGATCATCGTTCGGCTGCCGAACCTCCGGTGACGAGACCTCCTTATCCAGGTCTATGCTCAGCATAAATATTCTCGAGGCAGAAGGATGTACCTCCATGCCAGCTGAGTTCTCGGGGTTCTGGTCAGAAATCGCGGGCGTATTCGATATTCTGTCCATGATTTTTGATGGCACGTTTTGAGAAGCAGAGAGATCTGCAGACTTCTCGTGTTCAAACTCTTTGAAATTGCGAACTGAGTAAGTCTTCTCTTGTCCCTTCTATGAAGTTTCCCCTATATGGCAGATAGGCGTTCCGCCCCTATGAACAAACTTCTTAGTCCTCGTGTGCGGCATGGGCATCTCTGTTCGCGAAGAAATATTGCCGAAGAACGATCCAAGCCTTTCCCTCCCGGACTCTAAAGCGCAGATCCCAAGTGGTGAAAATCGACCCGTAGCGCAAACAAGTTTTGGCAAATACAGAGTTTCCAGCGATATTTATAGCGCTGACAGCATTAATGAGGGTTGCGGATGCGGCGGTTAAGGAAACATTTTTGAAGTTTTCTAAAACTTAAAAAATGTGTGGGGATTATGTTAACCCCAGAATCCACAACATGTTCAACAAGACAGGTCTTCCTCCTCTATTGGAGGACTCAATTCTCCAGTCCGCTCAGGTCCTCAAGACCATACAGATCCAGGGCTCCGACAGCGGACTCAGTTCCAAGTCCGTCAAGGTCCCCTAGTCGTGATTCCAGTGCCAGCCTCCATCAGTGTCGAACTCGATCCTTCAGACTGCCCAGGTCATCTAGCCTCAGGAGATCAGCTTCGCAGATCGTCCGCGAACTCTCTTCAGGCGGACTCAAGCGTCCTCCCGCATAGGTCGCGGCCCTTCAGCCAGGATCGTGCCCTGTAGCCAGACGAAAGCTCCAGCTCGCGAGCCCAGTCCGCCCCTCTTGTGTGGACTGGCTTATCTTTTCTTTTTTGATTCCCATCACCACTGCCCGGTTCTCCTGTACCCCGGGCAGCCAGTTATTTTAGTACTTCCCGTTTGGGCAGGCCCCGGAACATATAAATAGGGGGAAGCGGTGCACCCAAACCACGCTGACTCGAGCCCAGGAGCCTACTTATTAAAGGATGCTGACTCGAATCTCAGGCTTTGTGGTCTCCAACATACTCTTCTTTCAGCTCTCTTCCTCTACTTGTAATCAACAATTTACAATCAAAGGAAAGCTCGTCACAAGAGAGGCATTTAGGCCGTGACAGGCAAAGTCTGGTGTTGCCGTGGCTCGTGGCTCTGTTTTCTTTCTCTGATCCACTAGTAGATACCTGCATGCAGTCACCTCTTTTCCCTTCTTTTCCCCCGTGTTCGAGCCATTAGCTGGTGGTGTCCGTTTCTGTGCATCAACACCTACCGCTCGTGTGGATACCTATAGAGTCGCAGATATATTTCTACGTGGACTCGACCACCTGCTGTTAGACAAAGTTTTCTAGAGTAGATCTTTGAAGAATTTTGGTTGAGTAAAGACTAAATCTCATTCAGGTACTATGCATTTATTGTTTACATCTATTTCTTGATTCATGAATATTGCAAGATCTTTTTCTGTTTAGGGTTTTTCTTATATATTTATTTTGTTGCACACATATGATGTGTTGTTACACTCATGTATAAAAAATCAAACATTTATTTCCCATTTTTTTAGATCTATTGCTGGCGAGATCGCTCGGTCGGCCTCCGCAAGGGCATCCCCTTCTTTGCCACCCTGTCGGCCCTCATCAATCCCCCGCCGTCATATCGTACACATGTGATCTCCTTTGTATGATGTGTGGGTAAGCACCCACGTAACTACCAGTGTATCCACTCATCATGGGTGGGTGCTAGTTGCCGAAATTATATTCGTCTGCGCATAGCAAAAATATTTTTAAAATACATGTTGCAAACTATATAAAATTAGGCTATGAATGTTAAATAGGGTGGTTACGGTCTTTGGATAGCCACGTAAGCACTGTAACCAAACCTGTGGCCTATAAGTAGGACCCCAGTATCTACTTTATTCTCATATTTTTTTCCTCCGGGTCATCTCCCCCTACTCGCTCGTTCTCTCCATGAATCTCCACTGCCTCCTTCGAAGTTCTTCAAATGTCATGAAGACACCTCGAAGTCCACCGCGCTTTTACGTGCAAAGCATCCTGAAGAACTCCACCCTCTATCAAGCTTATTTCGGCAAGCATTCTACGTGCAGTGCTCCCAACACTCAGTGCACATCCGTCAGTCTCAAGCATTCTCTTCTCTAGCCTCAGATCAGAGAAAAAAATCCGCCAAGACTCCAGATCAAGGGCTCCCCACTACAAAGAAAGTCAGAATTCTTAGCTTTGTGAGCAGTGATCTGACACCCTCCAAACAGGTCTCACTCCCACCCCCCGAGTTGTAACGAGGAGCAGCTTGTCACCCTCACATACTTTTCAAAGCAATATAAACCAACGAATAGTTATGTTTTGTCGGCACCGATCTGGCCACGGGGTTTTTCACCATATTCCTGGGTTTCAAACATAAAAAAACAGCTTGCCTATTGTCTCTCCCCTCTATGACTGTTTGCACGCTCAACCACTCCAGAGCTAAGATTATCCAATCTAGACCAATCTACCGAGAGAATCAAACTTCCCACAACACGCTTGACACAAAATTGGCTCTAACTAAAAATCATAGGAGTTTGAGCATGCTTGAAATCAAACTGAGCCAAGTAGAGTGTTCACAATGTAATGGACATTGAACTATTTGATAGAGATTTTGTAATTAGTTGATTTCAAAAAATTTATGTGATTAACCTTACAAATTCAGGTATTTATTTAGATTCCATGCAGTATTGTCGACCTCCTTTTAAAGAGAGTTCCAACATTGAGTGGGGTAAGTTTGACTAACTTGGCTACAATTCGGAGATATTTGGTTGAAGAAGTCAATTTACAATAATTAAATTTCAATGCAAAGGCTCAAAAGTTCATGATATTTTCTATGAAGGAAATTTTGATTAAAAAATCAACAATTTTAAGCAAGTGACGCTTAATGCACAATTTTCCATTACATTTGAATTTATTTTGTGTTAAAAATCCCTAATCACAAGTGTCTTCACACCATACTCTATATAAAATGTAAAAAGCTACATTAGTTTTTTTTACTATAAGATTAAATCACACCGTTATCTATATTGAGCGTGCAAAGATTTTTTTTTATGTGGCACTCCCTTGGTCATCAGCACCATGATTTATACTAGGAGGTTACATGATTTTTATGAGTATATTTTCAAGAGTTTTTTTTGCGTCATTGGACCCAATCAAATCCCTAATCATAAGTGCCCCAACACCATAATCTATATTAAATGCAAAAGACTGCATTAGAGCTTTTGAGTGCTTTAGCGTGTGATATATATATAAAGGATGCAAAGTTTTTTATGTGGCAATTCCTTGGGGCATCGACACATTGATCTATATTAAATGCACAGAGTTACATGATTTTTCGATGAACATATTTTCAAGAGTTGTCTGTGTCACTAAACCAAACCAAAGCCCTAATCATATGTGTCTCGACCTGATAATTCATATTAAATTCAAAAGACTACATTAGTTTTTTTAATATAATACAAAATCAATGTTTTAAAGTGTCTTAGCACAATGATCTATATTGTAAGTTTTCTGTATGTCTCACTCCCTTGAGAATCGACAACATGATCTATAAATGCACTAGATTTCTTGAGTTTTTGATGAGCATATTTTCAAGAATTTTCTGCGTCGACCCAATCGAAGCCTAATAAAAAGTGTCTCCACACAAAAATCTATATTAAGTGAAAAAACTACATTTTTTGTTTTAATATAAGATAAATCAATTCTTTTGAGTGCCTTGGCATTGTGATCTATATTAAGTGTGTAAAATTTTTTGTGTGCGATCCCTTGGGCATCGACACTACGATTTATATGAAATACACAATGTTACATGATTTTTCAATGAGCATAATTTCAAGGTTTTTATGTGTTATTGGACTCAACCCGCTCTGTCACCGTATAGAATAAGAAAATATTATGAATATTTCGTGCACTACCATTAGATATAAAGATGTATACATGATATAAATCAGTCTTGACCTCCACTCTTTTTTCGCGGCTAATTCTATGAGATATCTTATTTTGTCATCTGTTTTTGTTGAAGCATTTTGATGGTCCAAAATGTGGGAGAGATGTCTAATAAGACTTAGACATGTATGAGACTTTCTAGAATGTATGAAAATTTCTTTAGAAGAATGTGAAAGATGAAGATCAAGTGGAGGTACGGAGAAGTGTAATATTTTGTAGAAGGTTCTAGCCTAATGCTCATGTGGAGAAGTATAGATTACTCATGGGTTTGTAGGCAAAATGAATGGAGGCATATAAAAGGACGTCTCCTCTTATTTCCATCATCCAAATTTTGAAGTGATAGTTATAAGAGTTCCCCAACTAATGTTAGGGGATTGATTTGACCATTGTTTTATGTTTTGAGTGTGTGTTTAGTTGTATGAATTTGTTGTAATAAGTATATCTCTTGATTGATGTTCATTTGCAAACTTGGAATTAATATTGGAACTTCTCCATTCTTTCTACTTTTGAGGCATTTTTACCTTATTGTGTTGTTCTTCATAAGCAAAAAGGATAAAAACTTGGTAATCACAAATATGTTGAGAAAATAATCAAGAACTTGCATTATGCTAGAGTTTTGTATGCATGAAAAGAAACCTCCTTACTTGTGAAGACGCATGGAATGCCAAAGTTTCTCAATTGGATATCTTTCTCTCTCAGGAACTGCTTCCTCAGGATCTACAACTCACCACTTTGATCTTTGTACTTCTTTCCATCTAACCTCGATTTTCTCCTCCCTTACAATGAGGTCTTGTAGTTAGAAGAAACAGAAATGTTACTGTAGAAACAAACCAATGATATAAAATCGACAGTGCACATCGACCTCTCATAAATTGGTGGCTTCGTTCCAAATATTTATTGTGGCATGCAACCTTGTCAGGTCCTCCACATAATCTAATTTAAAGTTGTTGAGAATTTGCACATCCTGAACGAGGCCTGCCATGGTTTTTTGGATGTCAGTAAGCTCATGCCTAGTCATGAATTCAACATTCTCAGATGTTTCTGTGTCGCAATTGTTCAACGTGGTTGGCAGATTTGAGTTTTCCTCTAATTCCAAACTCACCGCACCTTTTTAGGGAAATTTTTTGGGTCCGGTAACCGGACCGTTTTCACGGTCCGGGTTTAAATATCGCCTTTACAGCTGGGACCCACTACTCTCTTCACATTTTGAAATTCAAATGACCAAGCATCCTCCGCACAAACCGTCGCCAGGAAGAATGCTCGCAAGAATACCTGACCTAAATCTAGCGGAAATTTCTCGCCGTAGAAAGGATAACAGGCTTCTCTTTTACTTCTCTCTTACTTCTCTATCAAAAGCTTCCTCCGCTCATACCTTTGTCGTCGCCGTGAAGGAAAGCATGTCGTGCCCTAAGTCTCACTAGAGAAAGGAGAAAATAGTTCGTGCCACGGGAACAAGCGTAGGCCGAACAAAGATCCTTAACTAAGCACTCAGGGGCATCGGCGGGGAGAAGGCTTTTCTCTACTATTGTAGTTTGCGGGGGCGAAAAGGTATCTTGTAACTGTTCAAATCATCTCTTCCATTTTTTTGTAAGAATTTTATTTGACTGGTTAGATGAACTACTACTGCATAACTTACATGATACTTACAAGCTTACCAAGTTGGATAGAATACTTATTTTATTGCTATGTAACCTTTCAAACCTTGTTTGTTGAGATTTTTAGTGCTGAAATTACTAACCCCTTGTTGTTCTAAGAACAAACACTTGTGTGAATTTGGAGGGATGTTGTACATTGTGTTACATAGGTTTCACTTCTTTTAATTATAAAGGCTTTAAGGAAATTTATTATGAATGTTTGATGGAGAATAAGATGCGCACAAAATCCAAAGATGCTCAAGAATTTTTGAAAGAAATCTTGATTTTTCATTTGTTTGAGTTTTAAGTATATCTATGTGAGCGAGTTAAGATTTATGGAACTTTTGAATAATGTTTCGAAAACTTTGTTGTACAGTTTCATTAACTAAACCAGTTGAGACAATGGTTACTAGTCTTAAAAGATGGTTAGTTATCAAATTGTCAAACCAAATTTAATGAACTTTGCCTGTTAACATGGTAATTGGGATAATGGGGCACATCCTATAACGGTCTACAAGTGCCCGTAAGAATTTTATTTTGATTTGGTTAAAGAAATACGCTTTTGTTTTTGCACAACACTTTCCTTTTTTTGTAATTTATTTTTTTTCTCAGGCACTATGTATATCCGGCTAGAGGTAAACTGTATCACAGTTCTCACAGCAATGCATTTTTTTTGTCCAAACCCACTGAATATCCATCTGGAACTATACCGTATCACAACATTACCATTGTTTGGCCAAACACACTGCGTATCTTAATTGTCATGTACTGTGCCAAAGCATTGCTGTATCTATACTGATTCCTGATAGTATCTATAGTAATTCATAAAATTGGTTTATATTTTTGTGTATGCAGATGGAAGGGAAATCATTGGATATATACATAAACAGTAGATACGCCATTTCTACATTTAAGAAACAGTCAGAACCCTTATAGGCTATTCTTTTTTAGGCCTCAAGGGAGTTATTAATAAACTGACAGAACCCTTGTCCGATCTTCCACAAAATATTCCACTATTGTACTAGCTCATTAGCTTATATAGGCCGGAGAAATCTGCATTTTTATTAGGCCAGTATTACATAAAAATGACTGTTAACGAGGTCGCGCAGATACTCGGAGCAACACCTCCATTTGTCACATTAAATATATTAGAGGGTCCGGTCGGGGTCCCACACCATATTCCACAGATAGGCAGCGGGATGACATGTTAATATCAAAAGATTACTCATGTCCTAACTCATAGCATTCTAGCAGAAGCTTTAGGTTTGCATGAACTCATACCAATTGAATGTCCACTATATATAAACCATACCATTTATATATATAACATGAATGTCAATTACAAATACACAAAAGTTATGGCCATAAGGACTTATAGTTATACTTCATAAATGTGATTTATAAACATCGGCGTGCAGGCTGGCCACACATGAAAACAGTAAACTTCTTCGCTCGGGCTTCGAGGGCCGGCATAGAAGCAAGAGCTTCAGCCTGCTATTTCCCGCTCGGCTCTCCAGCACCTGTACAAAGACAATCCACCACAAGAGTGGAAAACAATGCAACGGTCAGCATTCAGCTGACTAATTTATAATGACCCTACCCCTTCCCTGGGGCAGAGGTATTCCTTCCCTGCAAGCATAGATTTTCCATAAGCAGATATATCACAGGAATGTGAACTCACGCACAGTTCAATATATCACAAACGAATGCCTCAACGACCAAACGTTTCGTGCACACAGGGCACATTTTTAGTGTACATGTTGTCAGGGTCCCACCATCGTTCAGCGGTCCCAGACATAACGGTTAACTTTGAGCATTTATAGTCTCTACGGCCCCCAGCCTGATACTTTAGTCTTGATGGCGTACAGCCTTAGACTCTCATTATGCGATCCTAACGAATGCCAATAACTTAGGCACTCGAGTTAAATAACCATAACGCGGATACAGTTTAGCCATTGCCAATTGCTCAAATCGTCAATTCAATGTCTAGTCTGACGTGGGTAGGCTTCCCCTTGTCCGTTCGGCTCAGTGGACTTCAGGAGCTCGCATCTCACAGATTAGCCTCACAGTCTCCCAGAGATAGACTTTACAAACAAAAGGGAGTTATCGGCAGTGTTCGTCACGATCGCTTTGCGAGACCAACAAAAGTTCTTTTTCTGCTCCCAAACTCAACCCAAAAGCCTGCAGCATCTTGCAGTACCAGAAACACTGGAATTTTACAGTACACAACACAAATAGCTCACCAAGAGCTATCGCCGTTTGCGATACTCACTATCGCCCGGCGATATCCAACAGTCATTCAAACTATGGTATTGCCTGGGTATTTTCCTGGAGTGCAACTCCAGTACTTCTGGATACTTTCATTTTACATGTACAACACTGCAGACCCCGTAAACTACTCGTTTATTCTCGGAGTCTTATCCAGAATGCAAAATAAACATCACTAATCCAGACCAACCTGTCTAGATGGGTTTCACACAGCATGCCTATTTCATACTACATATTTTTGGATCTATATGCAAGACTTACTATGGATTTCACGAATCGAACCAAAGGAATTCTTTTCTCTTTCCCCCCTTTTGGTGGGGGATTTCATGCATATGCCTAAAGAAAGACTTCACTTGTCCAAGAAGGAAGATCGTTACCCTTATAGTTATCTTTAGAACCATGACCGTTATTCTATCTGGTTGGAAAGGAGCACTATGCTTTCCTCCTCATGAACTAAGCCCCAGATCTTACTTCCGACTACTGGATCTCTTTTACCAAGCTATTAAAGCTTAGCTCCAACCCTTAGCTCTTTCTCTCAAGAACTTGGATGAAAGAAGGAGAGAGAGTGAGAAGAAGAGAATGAATTCTCATTCCTCTACTCCTCTGCATAAGTGGCCTTGGAATTAATCCTAGTCGCATGATCATTTCATCAAATGGGAGCAAAGGCCACGATTTTAGTTGAATAGTCAACTTTCATGCTATTTCCTGGCGATATCTGCTATCGCTTGGGCAATAGCATTGATAACCGCTTTCACCCCAGTCAACCACCGCTCTTCGGCCGCCTTCCGGCCGCTTGACACGTGTCCACACATACGTGGTAGAATCGTCTGGCGATATCCATTTTCGTTGTTCCGATAGCTTACTCAGCGCTTTACGGTGTCGAGTGCATTGAGTTCACTCAACGCTTCATGGCGTCAAGTGATAATGCTATCGCCGCCGGCAATACCTACTAGCACCTAGCGATAGCGACCAAAAGTTTTGCTGTAAAATTTTGGGGTGTTTCACTCGGCCTACCCAATAGAGGACAAGAATATAACATCAGGAGATTACCCTTATCAATTGTCACATAAGCTGACCTAGTAACTCAACTGAATGAATTAGCTAATATAGAGGATGATTCCAATGAAACTGAAATGCGCAGCCTGGTTCAAACCGGATTTTAGGTATGAAAGATATGTATCTGGACCTAGGAAATTACAAGAAAGTTATAGGCCTTGGAAATACCTTTTCGGAATGGGGATAAACTTTTGGTGGTCTGTAGGTCTGGGAAATCTAGTTTCCGTAAGATGTATCATAAAGGTTTATATTTTGTTGAATCATGAATTTCTCTAAAATCATTTATCGGAAGCTTGGGAAAACTGGTAGATAATTGCTTATTGATAATATGGGCTCCCCCATTTGGTTTCGTTATTTTGATATATACTTGATGTGATCTGCCAATATTATGTTGTATATTATTAGGCCATAAATGGTTATCGTGAAGATCCAAATGAGCTGAGATTTTGGGTAAACACTCAAGATGTTAACCATGACATAGGGAACAAATATTCAGGAGATTAGGGTTATCATAACCTCTTAATTACTCACTTGTTTGACGACTTGTTTGCGATGGTAGGATATGGTGTATCAGGTTATATTGTGTAGGGATGCAGTTGGAACTCCTTGGGAGCTTCCTGGCTCATTGGCACAAGATGACTGTGTAACATCCCATTTCTGGCTAGACCCCTGGAAGTTGTTTTGTCATAACAGAACCCTAGGAAACCCAAGAAATGAAGTTTATCGACCAAGATTCGAGTCAAGGGGTGGTCACGCCTGTGACCGACCCGTCACGCCCATGACCTAGGGCGTGACCCCTTCGACGATCGTCGACCTCAAAAAGACGATCATCGAGCTAAGAAATTTCAACATGGGCCTGACACGCCCTTGACCGATCTGTCACGCCCGTGACCTTGGAATGGCATTGAGTGAGCTAAGCTCACTCAATGCCATAGTACGGATTACGTTGAGTGAGCTTAGCTCACTCAACGCCATAAGCTAGACGGCGTTGAGTGCACAGACAGCAGTAAACGCCATCTGGTGTTGCCTGGATGGCGTTGAGTGAGCTGAGCTCACTCAACACCATAGACTGGATGGCGTTGAGTGAGCTTAGCTCACTCAATGCCATAACCTCGATAGCATTGAGTGCATGGACTGCACTCAATACCGTTTGCTGAGGCCTGGAATGGCGTTGAGTGAGCTGAGCTCACTCAACGTCATAGTTTTGATGGCGTTGAGTGAGATTAGCTATCTCAATGCCATAACCTAGACGGCGTTGAGTGCATAGACTGCACTCAATGCCACTTTGAGTAGGCTGGATGGCGTTGAGTGAGAAGAGCTCATTCAACGTCATAATCCGGATGGCGTTGAGTGATCTTAGCTCACTCAACGCCATAGTATGGGAGGCCATTCATGATGGCGTTGAGTGAGCAGAGCTCACTCAATGCCGTATCTGGGATGGCGTTGAGTGAGCAGAGCTCACTCAACGCCGTAGTAAGGATGGCGTTGAGTGAGCAGAGCTCATTCAACGCAATTTTACTTAGTCTTTTCTGGCAGATTTATTTCTGGCTGTGTGCTGGTTCAGCTGAACCGGGCCGGTCTAGGAGTGGGCCGTTTTCTCCTATTAAGACCTAATAAGTCTTATTTAAAATAAGTTGACCGATCAAGCTTTCCACGTGGACCGTCAGTTTTGCTAAAGGGCGGTTACGGCCATGGCCGAGAGATTGCTGTCATGGCCATCAATGGCATTGATGTCATGGCCTTCCCCCTCCCCTTTTACGGCTAGATCCAACTCCTCTAGGGAAGAGGAGGAGTTTCCAGCCATTAGCTTGCTATTATAGAGCCGTTTCAGCCTCCCACCCACTACCATGTCCGAGCCAAGCTATAATGGGCCATTAATGGCCACCAGCTTTTGGTCGTTCCCCCTCCTTAATCGAGCTTTTAAACACCCTCAGAGGCCCAAGAGGAGGTTTTCCCAGCCTTTACCTGAAGTTTTCGAGCCTCCCACTTTGCTATTGAGAATTCCGGCGATGCCACCACCGCACCGATGGTATCCCGACGGTCTGCACGCCTCCAGCCCGCGAACAAGGTGCTCCCCTCGTCTCTCTCTACGGGTAGATCTTAGCTTTCTTTAGGATAAAGAATCAGGCTCAATTGAGCCCGATCGGAAGAGCTCTTTTTCCCATTTTCCCGCAAAAAAATTACGCTCGGGTTCGCCGGATTCCTCCTCTCCGGCGGCCGCGCCACCGCCCGGCGATGGCCACCACCTCAACGGAGTTGGTGGTGGCGGTAGCCGGCTAGGGAGGAGGCTGGATGGCCGGCGGCTGCGCTTGGAAGTAGCTCCAGTTCGGGCAAACCGTGGCCTTTGGCTGGAGGAAGAAGACAATGTCAGGGCCCTTAGATCTTTCTTCAAGATCTGTGCTATTTAATTAGCTTTTATTTTATAAGCATTTTTCTTTATTAAAATAACAGCCACCTTAGATAAATTAGGAAATATACATAGGGGCTATTTATGAAGAAATGACCAACATGAAATTTGTAGCCTTATGGGTCTACTTTATTTTAAAATTGATTTGGGTCAATTTGGTCAAATGGTTTGACAAGGGCATCTCTTTTGGTGGGATCTATACCTAGAGCTAGGCAGATACCAAAAGGTGTGCCCACCCTTCATCCCTTGACCAAATGATTTGAAATTTTTGCAAGGATCCTACCCTAGATATACCTAAGGCCTGTCCAAAAATTTGAATTTTTGGAGAATGTTTTTCTATAGTTTTTAGATAAATTTAATAATCTTAGGAAAAATTAATTGGTTGGCTTAAAGACTTCCAAACCCTCCCAAATTTTGGTGAGTGGTCCCTGGGTTCATCATGAGGCTCTGTATAATCTTTCATCTCATTTTGAGATGATTTAGGTAGGAAATGCACAAACCTAAGTTATGCCCTATTAAGGGGTTTTTAGGTCAAAAGGGCACTTTGAGACTTGAATTGTCAGATCACCTCAATAGAGAATGAGATTTTGACCACTGACTTGGAATGCTCTCTAGCACCCCCTCATGGAGTTTGAGTTGGATTGGGGTAAATTTTCCCTAGGAACCAAGGCCAAACCCTAAGGATAGATCTTGGTGGCCCTTGAAGGGCATGGGGTCAAATGCCCTTGTAAGAGCTTGAGATTTGGTAGAGTGGATGCTAGGATAGCCCAAGTCCTCTGGTAGGAATCTAAATGGATTTTAAAGTAAATAAGTCCCTCAAAACCCTAACCCTAGTTTAGGGCAGAAAACTTGTAGAGATAGAAAATATCACTAAAACTCACTGAACAATTATGAGATTTGGTTAGAGTAGTTTTTAAGCTTTATACAAGCTCTGTAGATTTTATTATGAATTTAGGATCACTATTTTGGATACTCCATTAACAATGTAGTAGTTTGTATTATTTTCTTAGAAATTTATTATGGAGAAAATACATTCTGGAAAGTGATGAACTTTAGGCAAAGAACTTATATTATGATGTTAAAGCTCTATGAATTTTTATGAAAATGGTAGAAGTTTAATTCTTAGGCTTGCTTCATTAAGTGTTGTTTCCCATGAAAACTTAGTTAAATCTATTTTGATATTTAGTAAGCCTGTAAAATTATGATCTTTGCACAATGACTTTTTCTGTACCATATTAATACTCAATAATTTTTCTATAATTTTATGATGAGTAATTTTAGTACTTCCTTCTTTACATAGGATTAATGAGATTATATTGGATAAATTAATTAGAGGCTAAATACTTTCTCTAAAATCTTGAAAATTAGTATTTGATGATACATTGTTGTTATTTAGTGATCATAATTTTTGGGTGGCCATTACATAAGAAGATCATGTAGTTCATGTTTAAAATTACCCATGGCCAATCTTTTGGGAAAATTAAATAAATAACAGATTAATTAGGAAAATAATAAATTTCTGGATTTAGGCTAATTATGTCATGATAGACCTCCAGTGAATTTTATAGGAGATTTGGAAGACTATTTGGAGTAACTCTCCTTGTATACCTCATATAGCTTAGGATGGTCTACATATAATAAAACCACAGAAACTGAACTAGAGTGAGTAATGAACTTGGGGAGATGGAATTTTGGTAGCTTGCTGATTTGGATAGGGAAAGTTAAGTTAAGTTCATTATTGGAAGTCAGGATGGGTAGAGTGTGTGATTGGATAGTGTTAAGTGGTGTTCGGGAACGACGAAAGATCATCCACCCCGGTTTGAGAGGAAGAGTCTCAATACACTAGGTTAGATCCAAGGAAATTTAAAAGGGATCGGGTAATGGGTATCAACCAATAACAATAAGTGCCTTGCGAAAGGGGACGGTGGGCTTCAGCTACCATCATAGTTCCTAGTGCCCTTTGAGAGCCCTTCACGGGGAATACTGGGGGCAGTCCTGGGTTAACGTAAACCGTAGGAATAATAAATTAAAAGAGCAACTAGAATATCTAGGGTTGCACATCCTCACACCCCGGTAGCTAGGGAGGTAGAATAAGGTGGTTTGGTTGCCATTCAGACGATAACTCTGAAGGTAGATGCACGGACGGGACAGTCCGGGGAGCCGAGGGCTCGAGGGTTTTGAGTACAGAATAAGGTGGTGGGTCTTCGGTATTTGATTGTCGTTCACACCGACATCGGTACGTCGACTCGGCGGTGTGGGACACTTAGCCAAAGAAAGTCTGGTGGATATAGCCAGCACTACTACGCAGATACTCTAGGTTGTGTTCTTCTAGGGGCGTACGGAAGGGCTAGGCCCAGTAGTATGGATACCCGCCTAAAAGTGGGGGGCCCGACCCACTATCTCCATTTTCCACTACGGAGGTTCCTAGGAGTGAAGCTAGCTGCCCGAACAAGGGGGAACTAAAGGTCTGTGCCCATAGAGTCTCATGTGCGTGAGTATCACTTGCATGAATCATGGCATAGCATATCACTACACTCATATTTGCATACAACCGACACCCCAACGTATAAATCGATATGGGACTTTTTATACGATGGGAGCCTTGCAGAAGACCCCTTAACTTATAAGTTTGTATGGGCATTCATATAAGTTAAGTTTACTTACTTATTTACTTACTTGCTTTTTGTTTGTCTTTTTTTGTTGCTACTTACTACATGTCTACTTTATTATTTACTACCGTAGAATTGCTAGATGTACTTTATTCTAGATAATTGTTTATACACCATGATAGTTGTTAGACTATGTTGGAACACCCTATTACTAATTTGGGCAAGGATCACTATGTTATTAGGAAATTGGTTTGACCTAGTTGTATAGTTGAAAAGGTCAACTTATAATGAGTTTAAGGCTTAGAACTTAGGTTTGGAGCTGCCCCCAAGACCATTCAAAGATTAGGATTCATTGCTGAGACAAAGACAATTTTCGTTAAGCTCAGGTCGACGAAACGTCGAACTCAGTTCGACGTTCTCTGAGCTCAACTCTGCAAGTCGTCGAACTCCGATCGACGATCTTCGAGCTCAGATCGACGCTCTATCTTCAGCTATCTTCCCAGTCGTTGAGCTCAGTTCGACGATCGTCGAGCTCAGGTTGACATTTTCTATCTCTAGTATAAATCCAATCTCTGAGCTTAGGTCGACGATAGCTGAGCTCAGGTCGACGATTCCTGTGAGAGATCGACGCTTTCAGATTTCAAATTCAAGAACAGTATTGGAATTCTTTCAGATTCATTCAGAGTTATTTCCTGCATTTATTGCAAAAGATTTTCTAGCCGTTTCAAGCAATCTAATGCAAGTTTCAAGGAAGAATAAAAGGAATGTTACTTAGGAATTTCGCCAGAGACAGTTGTCATTTATGGAAGTCATTTATGACTGAATAACGGCCATCTAAGTCAGATTTTTGATATACTCCTGCAAGAAGAGAATAGAGATAACAACAATACACACAATACACAAGATACAATATACAGAGATAGTAGAGTATACAGACAATACCAAGAGATACAGAGGAATTTGATTACAATACAAGAGATTGAACAACACAACTTCTCTGATCAAGAGTTCATCTTCTGTGATTTTCAAATCTAATGAATCTTCAAGAACACAAGAAAATTCAGCTGTAGAGGAGATCTTCTGCTACTCAACTCCTCCAAATCTTCAAGTGTTCAAAGGCTTCAACATCAAGGACTGCAGACATCAAACATTTCAGCATCTGTTGGAATCATCTTCTACTGGAGATCTGAAGCTTCTGAAGACCTATCACCCTAGCAAAGCTTTCACTCCTGAACCTTTCTACATCTCAGGGGGAGCTTTGACATCATCAACAATCCACTAGTCTTCTCTTAGTGATTGAGACAGAGAAGACATCCTCACCTTTTATTTTTCTTTTCCCTATGTAAAAGGGTTATCAAAACTCCCTTCAAAAGTTCTGAATTTTGTTTCTGAGACCTTGTCAAAACTCAGTGGTGGCAAGACACCTTATCAAAAAAATCTAGTTTTGGTTTTTGAGCACCTTATCAAAAGCTCATTGGTGCCCAGGACACCTGATCAACCATTCCTACAGTGGATTCCTACCAAGGGTGGTAGAAGAGTGGATGTACCCAGGTTGTTGGGGAACCACTATAGTTCCTTGTGTCATCTTGTTGTTGTGTGTTTGTCTTTGATGTGTGCTGTGTGATTCTTTATTTCTTGCTTTAGTTTTTACTTCACTGCAAGCACCTTACACATATACATAAATTTAAGTCTTCCATTGATGTACTATTTTAATTATGAATTATTTTAAAATACTCTATTCACCCCCCCCCCCCTCTAGAGTTAAGGTAGATCTTTTCCTCACTTTCAATTGGTATCAGAGGCAGGTTGGTTATTCAACATCTAAATCTTCAACAGATTGGTTGAACAGGCTAATAACTGAACCAAAAGATCCTTGATAAGATAAACCTTCTATAGATGATAGTTATTACTTTTTATATTTATTTTCATACAAAACCATGGCACAGAACAAAGATTATGCTAGCACCAGACCTCCAGTGTGCAACCTCTCTAAGTTTGCACTTTGGAAGGCAAGGATTAAGCTTTGCATGAATTCTATTGATGAGGATATTTTTAACTATGTTTTGATAGTTTGTCCAAGACCTCAAGTGATCACAAGTACAAGTGCTGTTCCACCTCCTTCAGGAACAGATGCAGAAATAAAGAAATTGAAAGTTGAAGATGCAAAGGCTATGAATATCCTTGCCCAGTCCATGTCTGATGAGATATTCCAAAAGGTGGCTGAATGCAGTTCAACAAAAGAGATATGGGACAAGTTATCTGAAATTTTCTCAGGATCTGCTGATGAAAGGAAGGACAGGAGATCCCATCTCATAAGTCAATATGAGAATTTCAAGAAAGGAGAAGCTGAGTCAGTTGCAGATATGTACAACAGGCTCAGTCTGATAGTTAGTGAGTTGGAGACATTGGATAAGGAGATCACACTCACTGAATTAAATTACAAAATCTCAATGTGCTTCCCCAGCACTTGGGATTCAAGAATCTGGCCAATTAAAGATGTCAGAAGTCTAACTGAAATTACTACAGAAGCTCTTTTGGGCAAGCTCAAATCTTATGAGCTGCTCATTAAGAATAGGGAAGAAGAGCAAAAGAATACTTCTCCAGTCATCAGAAAGGAGAAGACCATAGCTTTCAAAGCCATATAAGAGAAGCCTGAAGACAAGGTCACAGGCAATGAAGAATTAATGAGCTTGCTGGCCAAAAGATTCTATAAAATAGCCAGGAAAGATTTCAGAAAGAGGTCATCAAGAGGGCATGAGAAGCCAAGGTATTACAAATAAAATAATAAAGAAATAATCTGTTTTGGATGCAGGAAACCAGGCCATATTGTGCCTGACTGTCCAGAAAATTAGAACAAGGACAAGAAGGACAGGAAAGATAGGAGACAAGACAAGGACTCCAGGGGAAACAACTGCAACAAATCCTCCTCCAGCAAAAATAAACATATAAGGAAGGCGTTTGTAGCTGAAAGCTGGAGTGATACTGAAGAGGAATCCGAAGCCTCATCAAGCTCAAGTGATGATAAGGTTGATGCTGAAGAAAAGGAGTTCTGCATTATGGCTATCAATGCCTCTTAACAAAACTCTGATGCAGAACAAGGATCAGACTCAGAATCTGAAACTCAAACTGAAGAAGACCAGGTAATAGACTCCTTTGACTTTGACTCTGAGGACTTTAGGTCTGAATTTAAGGCACTTTGTTTAGACCTGTTAAAATCTGAGAAAGAGATTATCTCTCTCAGAAATCAATTGTCTGAACATAGCACCTTAAAATCAGACAACCTCAAACTCTCTGAGGAGGTAGAATGCTATAGGGAGGAGATAGCTTCACTGAAAAGTGAGTTATCCCAGGCAAAGAAGTTTGAAGAATCCCTTAATAGGAGAAGAATCAGAATGATGGACCTCACAAGCACAGTGAACTCAAGATTCAACAGTACACTGGGCTTGGGTGCTTCATCCAGCAAACCTATAGTATTAACAACCCCAATTAAATTTATTTCTGATAAAGGAAAGGGTGTTGTAGAGGTAGCTAGGAAGAATCCAGATTTACCTAAGGAAAATCAAGTTCAACAGAAAACGACGAATAGAGCTCGACGATCGCCGAACAGAGCTCGGCGATCCAAGGCTGGATCGTTGAACTCAGATCAACGACTTCTGAACTCTGAACTCTGCTATAGTCGATCTTTGAACGGAGCTCGACAATCTGACCCAAGATCATCGAACATAGGTCGACGATCGTCGAACGGAGCTCAAAGTTTTGAACCTTCCTCAGAGGTAAATCTCAAGTCAATCCTAGAAGTCCCTCATCCTAAAGCTTCAACCCTTATACTGAATGGATAATACCTCCTAGGAGATACCATCCTGAAGGTTATAAGAGTCAACCTGGGATGTCTTTTATTTCTGAATTTAAAGGATATCAACCTAGGCCCAAGGTAAACTGGGTCAAAAACATATAAGCTGATTATGTGCAGGTGAAGACCTATCTAGAAGTGACCCAACAATGGTATCTGGATAGTGGGTGCTCAAAGCACATGACAGGGAACAAGGAGAACATATCATCCTTCATAACAAAACTTGGACCCAAAGTAATTTTTGGTGATTCAAACTTTGGTCAAACAAAAGGATATGGTGCTGTTCAGATTGGGTCAGTCACTTTCAAGAAGGTGGCATATGTGGAAGGACTGAAGCACAACCTGATCAGCATCTGTCAACTATGTGATGAAGGATATAAGGTGATTTTCAAAAAATCTCTATGCAAGATCAAGTCAGAGGATAACACAATAGTGTTAAAAGGTAAAAGGAAAGGTAACATTTATCTTGTAGATTTCCTTTCAACCAACATAGATATCTGCTTATTTAATTCAGTTTGCAAACCAAATGATTTATGGCATAAAAGACTAGAACAACTAAACCATAGAACCATTGCTAGGCTTCCATGGACAACCTTGTTAGAGGACTACCTTCTGGCCCCTACAAGAAGAAAGGACTCTGCAGGGCCTGTCAATTAGGCAAGCAAACTAAAAATAGTTTTAAGTCACTTAATAAGAGTGATTCACCTAGGATTTTGTATCTGTTACACATGGATCTTTTTGGACCCATTACAGTGCAAAGCTTAGGAGGGAAATCTTATACTTTGGTGATTGTAGATGACTTCTCCAGATTTACTTGGGTATTCTTTCTGAGGAAGAAGTCTGATAACTTTAAGTGTCTGACAGAGTTTCTCAAATGTATACAGATTGATTTCAATATTCACATTGCCCTGATCAGAAGTGATCATGGGACAGAGTTTGATTCTCTTCTTATGCAAGAGTTCTGTCAGAGTGAAGGGATCAGGAATACTTTCTCAGCTCCTAGAACTCCTCAACAAAATGGGGTAGCTGAAAGGAAAAATTGAACCCTAATTGAATCTACTACTACATTGTTGACAGATGCTCACCTACCTCTATCTTTTTGGGCTGAGGCAGTGAACACCTCCAACTATGTGTTGAACAGAAGTCTAATACATAAACTGAAGGGCAAGACTCCCTATGAATTGCTCAAAGGGAAGAAACCTAAAGTAGACTATTTCGAAATTTTTGGTTGTATTTGCTATATTCACAATAATGACAAGAAGTATTTAGCAAAATTCCAAGATAAAGCTAATGAAGGAGTGTTTTTGGGATACTCCATGATCAGTAAAACTTATAGGGTTTATAATAAAACTTCTATTAAAATTAAAGAATCTGTTCATGTATCTTTTGATGAGACTAACATGTGTTACAAGGAGAAGTCTACTTCTATCATAGAACCATTGCAGGTACACTCTCTTTCAGAAAATTTGGACAGGTTACACATTGTAGAAAAGGATTCAGTACATTCACCTATCCAACAAAGAGCTGAAATCAGTGAAGATGAAGAGGATACTCAACATCTTGATGTTCAACATCTTGGAGAAAACCTTTCTGAAGAGCCAGTTGTTGTTCCACAAGAGGAAACAACAACACAGGTTGGTGAACAATCAACACCTCCTATTGATTTAGTAACAACAAGAGATCACCCAATCTCTCAAGTGATTGGAGACATCTCAGCTGGTGTACAAACAAGAAATCAGGTCAACCAGAACCTGTTGCACACCTGCTTTTTATCTCAAGTTAAGCCTCAATCCATTCAAGATGCAGAACAAGATCCACACTGGATCATTGCTATGCAAGAGGAACTACATCAATGTGAGAGGAACAAAGTTTGGGAGCTAGTACCAAGGCCTAAGGATCACTCAATTGTTGGAACAAAGTGGGTGTTCAGAAACAAGTTGGATGATCAAGGAGTTATTGTAAGGAACAAGGCAAGGCTAGTAGCTCAAAACTACTTTCAAGAAGAAGCAATTGAGTATGACCAGACTTTTGCACCAGTTGCAAGGTTAGAGGCCATAAGAATATTCCTTGCTTATGCTGCTCACAAAGGATTCAAGGTCTACCAAATGGATGTGAAGAGTGCATTTCTCAATGGAGACATCTAAGAGGAAATCTATGTTAGACAACCTCCAGGTTTTATCTCTCCACTTATCCTTACCATATTTTCAAATTGTATAAAGCATTATATGGTCTCAAGCATGCTACTAGAGTATGGTATGAGACATTAGCATGCTTTCTTCTGAAAAATGATTTTATAAGGGGTAGAGTAGACCAAACTCTTTTTATTAGAACCCATAAGTCCCATACCCTACTAGTACAAATATATGTAGATTATATTATCTTTGGTTCTACTGATTCAAATTTGTGCAAGAAGTTTTCCAACCTAATGCATTCTAAATTTGAAATGAGTAGCATGAGTGAGCTTTCCTTCTTTCTAGGATTGCAAGTCAAATAACATGCTAAAGGCATATTCATTTCTCAAACAAAGTATGCAAAGGAACTGGTTAAGAAATTTGGTATGTCTGAAGCATCTTGTATGAAAACACCTATGTCTACTAATGCTGTATTAGATGCTGATGAACATGGAAAACATGTTGATCAGACAACATATAGAGCAATGATTGGCTCTCTATTGTACCTTACAGCTAGTATACCTGTTATAATGTTTGCTACATGCATATGTGCTAGGTTCCAAGTAAGCCCTAGAGAGTCACACTTAACTTTAGTAAAGAGGATTCTCAGGTATGTGAAAAGTTGTCCAAACTAGTACTTTGGTATCCAAAAGACTCAGGATTTGAATTAACTGGATTTTCAGATGCCGATTATGCTGGATGTAGAGTAGACAGGAAAAGTATTAGTGGAACTTGGCAGTTCCTTGGTGACAGACTTGTCTCTTGGTTCTGTAAGAAACAGACATCTGTGTCCACTTCAACTGCTGAAGTTGAATATATGGCAGCAGGCAGTTGTTGCTCACAGATTTTGTGGATTCAAAACCAGCTCCTAGACTATGGTTACAACTTAGAAGGATCAAAAATATTTTGTGATAATACTAGTGCTATCTCCATAGCAAAAAATCCAGTTTTCCATAATAGGACAAAACATATAGAGATTAGGCATCATTTTCTAAGGGATAATGTAGAGAAAAATAAAATTGAACTTCAGTATATCCCAACTGATTTGCAAAGGGGAGTTATTTTCACCAAACCTTTGGATGAAAAGAAACATACCTTCTTCCTAAATCAGTTTGGAATGTTAGATGGAGGCAGCCTAAAATAAATCCCAAGATTTTGTAAATCTAAAAATAGACCAAGACTAGGCTAAAAATTGGTATTTTCTAGTGTCTGTAGGGTGTTTTCTGTCTCTGAACTGCGCTCGACGTTTTTCCAAAAAGCGTCAAACGGAGATCGACGTTTCCAAATAGCATCGACCGGAGTTCAGCGCCGTCTGTTAGCTTTTAGCTATCCTTCTTTCTGTTCATAGATCGTCGAGCTGAGCTCGACGCTCTCCAGTATCGTCGAACAGAGATCGACGTTATTGAAGACTCTTCAGATTCCATTAGAAGCCCAGATCGTCGAACGGAGTTCAACGATCCTTCCTTTCCGCCATCGAACCCTAATATAAAAATCATTTTTCTTCTTCGTTCTTCGATTGCGCATTCATACTCCATGCAATTTCTTTCCCTCCAAACTCTACTGCACTTGGTTGTGTTTGGTAATTTTTTGCAGGTCTTCAATGACGGTGAATGTTGCGGCTCTTGCGAAGATGAAGTTTGATACCTGGTTTGATATTGATATGGATTCATTCGACGGCAGCGATCAAATCTTCAAGGATATCCTGGAACTATTCAAGGAACAACAACTAGTGGATATTATGTCTACCAGAATGAAGATTGCGACTGACGAAATAAAGGAATGGGTATTTACTGCAAACAATCTGGATGAGAATACTATACTCGGTACTATCAGCGGGACTCAGGTACAATTGTCCCCTTACCTTTCTTACTGAGGTATTCAATTTAAGTACTAGGGATAATTCTACTGAATTGTCTGGAGAAGAATTTGATTCTATGTTGGATAGAATGGGTCATTCTGCTGCAAACCCCAATAAGTTATTGAAAAAGAATCTATCCATTGAATTTCGATTTTTGGCTGATGTTGTGGGGAAAGTGCTATTGGCTAAGCACTCAGCAAATGATACCATATCCAGGTATCAGTTCTATCTGATGGGAGCCATAGTGGACAAGAAACATCTAAATTGGGGAACAATCTTCTTTGATTTGATCAAGAAGAAAATTAATAAAAGTTTTGTCAATTTTGGGAGGATTTTAGGGGTTTTCCTCCACTCCAGGTGCCCAGAGCTGCTGGTTTCAAATGGGATGCACATAAATGCATCTAAAAGACTGACTTGTGCCCTATTTGGGAAATGGGACAGGCAGATCATCAAACCTGCCAGGACTACTATAGCTTCAGGCACAAGGACGCCTCTAGTCACTTCCCCTCAGGCTCCAGCCCTCATGGAAGAACTGCCTGCCTCCACCTATGCTCCTCCTTCTCCACCTCTTATTTCTTCCTCCACCTCCACATCAACCACAACAATCTCCACAACCATAACCATTTCTTCCCCCATTACCATCTCATCACCTCTTTCACCTCCAGCCACCTCAGAACCATTCCATTCACTTTTCTACTATCCACCTCATGGCAGACCATCTTTCAACATATTGGAAGATTCCTTCATGGATGATTCCCCTTCCTCTCCTCCTGAGCTTCCTTCTACCTCCTCCTACCAACAACTTCTTCATGATATACTCTCCCAACCATCCTTTACTTCATCCATCTCCACACTCATACCATCCATCTCCACCATCCCTATCTCTCAACCATCAATTCTCCCATCCACCACAGCATCAACTGCAACCCATTCACCATCAGTTCAAGCAATTCCATCCTCCACCTCTACTTAAGTCACACTTTAGCAAGTGTATCTATCAGCCTTAGCAGATAGGCTATATGGGATACTGGCCCCCAAGCTAGTAAGCTTGTTGGAGACCACCATGGCTCCACTCCTGAACTAAATAAAGGAGCTATCTGACAGGCTAACCTCTTTTTCCTCTCCTCAGGCAATTCCTTCTATGGAGTGCCTTGATCCAGTCATGACCGAATCAAGGTAGGGGGAGATTCCTTATGAAGCTGAGGAACTGCCTGCTCCAAGTGCTGCTCCAAGTGATCTACTACTGCCAATCATCCCTACTGCTGCTCCAGTACCAGTGATTACAGTGAACCTCAGGTCACTATTGTTTGATTTTGATATTCTTTACAGAAGAAGCTTACCAACTCAGGGAGTTGAAGACCTCACTAAGGCCATTGTGCCTATTTCTGTATGTGATCCCAGCCTGATCATATCCTATGTCAATTCTCTTAAGGCTGAGGAAGCTGTTTCTACTGTTTGTGCTGCGGCTGCTGATATTTCTGTTGAATCTACTGATATTGAGATGCTATCTGCTGATACTACTATTGCTGAAGAACTGGCAAGTTATCTGGAAGAACAAGTTTCTGAGAATCCTGTTGATGCAACTTCTCCACAAGTGTCTGTTATTCCAACTGCTCCTGCTGAGATTCCTACTGCTATTCCAACACCTCCTGCTCATGCTGATTCTGAGAAATCCAAACTTCAAGAGGAATACATAAAAAGAATTGATGATCTTTATGACAGACCACAGAGCTCTGATAGTGACAAATTCAATACTGAATCTGATGACTCTGCTGGCACAATTGCCAAAAAGAGGAAAGATAGAAGCAAGGCTATGATGAGAGTTCCTCCTGCCAAGTCCAAAGATGCAAATGACATACCATATTATATTCTGTATGATTGCCAGATTACAGAGCCCTGGATGCAATATTCCAAAAATCAGTTAAAGGCTGTGAGGAAGAGAAGGAAACTGGACAAGTATGAGAAAGGATCCTCTCAGTATCAACCTCCTCCTCCTCCAGATTAAGGATCTGGTGGAGGCTCTGCATTTCAATTTTCAGATTCAATGCAAAGTTTCTCTCAACCCTCTCAAAGATATCAGCCCAGAAGACAGTATCAAAAAGGTTATCATTCAAGAAGAGGGCAACACAGAGGAAGTCAGAGAGAATATAGAACCTATTCCAAACAGCAAAGGGAAGGACAAGGGCATATGGATTCAACTCAAGGTACTTTTCCTTACAAACTCAGAGATACTGTTATTACAAGAACATCTACTGCTTAAGAAACTATAAATAGATATGAACCTTCAATTCCTTTTGAGGATCCAGAAAACAATCCAGTATCATGGACTGTCAGGATGAAAGAGCTTGTTGCTCTAGATCAGTTGAAAAAGGCCAGAGAACAAGGGAAAGATACTTCTAACATCACTACACTTTCAGAATAAAGAAAGACAGAACTGGAGAGATATGCTTCAAGAAAGTTCTTTGATCCAGAAGATTACATGAAATTGCATCCTGAGGCTGTAGTTCCAAGGCCCAAATCCCAAACCTCCTTAGGTGCAGAAGATGACAGAAGATCAAAGAAAGATGCTCTCAATCCTAACAGGGAGATTCTATTTAAGAAAGGCAATGAGAAGAAATGATTTCTGTAAGCAGACAGTACATCTATATCTCTGAATATTGCTGATATTCTATATGAGTTCTGCAATGTTGCTATGTTTTTCTTATGCATTGTTGTTTTATCTTCTGTTTCTATATGTATGCTTTTGTATTTCCTATTGTGTCCTGTAAATAGTAATCCTAACCCAAATAGGGGGAGATTGTTGGAACACCCTATTACTAATTTGGGCAAGGACCACTATGATATTCGGAAATTGGTTTGACCTAGTTGTATAGTTGAAAAGATCAACTTAGAATGAGTCTAAGGCTTAGAACTAAGGTTTGGAGCTGTCCCCAAGACCATTCAAAGATCAGGATTCATTGCTTAGATAAAGACAATTTTCGCCGAGCTCAGGTCGACGAAACGTCGAACTCAGTTCGACGTTCTCTGAGCTCAACTCTACAAGTCGTCGAACTCCGGTCGACGATCTTCGAGCTAAGATCGACGCTCTATCTTCAGCTATCTTCCCAGTCGCTGAGCTCAATTCGACGATCGTAGAGCTCAGGTTGACGTTTTCTGTCTCTAGTATAAATCCAATCTCTGAGATCAGGTCGACGATAGCTGAGCTCAGGTCGACAATTCCTATGAGAGATCGACGCTTTCAGATTTCAAATTCAAGAACAGTTATGGAATTCTTTCAGATTCATTCAGAGTTATTTCCTGCATTTATTGCAAAAGATTTTCTAGCCGTTTCAAGCAATCTAATGCAAGTTTCAAGGAAGACTAAAAGGAATGTTACTTAGGACTTTCCCCAGAGACAGTTGTCATTTATGGAAGCCATTTATGTCTGAATAACGGCCATCTAAGTCAGATTTTTTATATACTCCTGCAGAAGAGAATAGAGATAACAACAATACACACAATACACAAGATACAATATACAGAGATAATAGTGTATACGGAAAATACCAAGAGATACAGAGGAATTAGATTACAATACAGAAGATTGAACAACACAACTTCTCTAATCAAGAGTTCATCTTCTGTGATTTTCAAATCTACTGAATCTTCAAGAACACAAGAAAATTCTGCTGTAGAGGAGATCTTCTGCTACTCAACTCCTCCAAATCTTCAAGTGTTCAAAGGCTTCAACATCAAGGACTCCAGACATCAAACATTTCAGCATCTGCTGGAATCATCTTTTGCTGGAGATCTGTAGCTTCTGAAGACCTATCACCCTAGCAAAGCTTTCACTCCTGAACCTTTCTATATCTCAGGGGGAGCTTTGAAATCATCAACAATCCACTAGTCTTCTTTCAGTGATTGAGACAGAGAAGACATCCTCACCTTTTCTTTTTCTTTTCCTTCTGTTAAAGGGTTATCAAAACTCCCTTCAAAAGTTCTGAATCTGGTTTCTTAGACCTTGTCAAAACTCAGTGGTGGCAAGACACCTTATAAAAAAAATCTAGTTTTGGTTTTTGAGCACCTTATCAAAAGCTCATTGGTGCCCAGGACACTTGATCAACCATTCCTGCCGTGGATTCCTAAAAAGGGTGGTAGAAGAGTGGATGTACCCAGGTTGTTGGGGAACCACTATAGTTCCTTATATCATCTGGTTGCTGTGTGTTTGTCTTTGCTTTGTGTTGTGTGATTCTTTATTTCTTGCTTTAATTTTTACTTCACTGCAAGCACCTTACACATATACATAAATTTAAGTCTTCCACCGTTGTACTATTTTAATTGTGAATTATTTTAAAATACTCTATTCACCCCCCCTCTAGAGTTAAGGTAGATCTTTTCCTCACTTTCAGACTAGCTCTATTGTCATCTGGTTGATTATTCCCCACCTTTGTAGCTTCCCTTTCCTCCTCTCCGCTCGGTGCTTAGGTGCCGTGGGGGGACGGGTAGGGGATTATAGGACTTAGTCTTTATGACAAATGGTTTTCGAACCACAACATTACAGGAGCTCCGGATGGGAGACAGGGACCAGCAGTCCAGGGACAAGGACCAGCGGAGTACGGTGCGCATGGAGGTGGGTCAGTCTAGCACCGGTGCACCTGTGACCAGCTCCGTGAGTGATTATTATTTTTATAGCTTCCGCGATGAGTGATTTGTAGTGAGGACTCTGATGTACCGTGCTCGAGCACGTTTCTTTATATTTCTTCTGAACTGATCTTTGCAATACTTCTATTTGATATTACTGATGGACTGGATGTGATTTCATTTTATACGTGTGTTTCTGTGGACCTGTTTACATTTTATGTATACTCACTTCTCTCTCTTGTGATCGAAAAGGGCCGGCAGAATTGGCGTTTTGTAGTGGCGGCCTTCCCGTGAGTCGGTGCCACCGCAAAGCGGCAATTCTGGGTTAAGACCCCGGTGTTCAAAAAAGAAAAAAAAAGGGGGTCTTACAAGTGGTATTAGAGGCAGACCTTGATTGGAAGAGAAGTAGTCCACAAAACCTTGGGCCACCCTCGTGCGAGCTTAGTTTGCGGACAAACTAGCAGCGGAAGGAGTGGTGTGCCCATAAGGGAAATCACATGTGAAAGTCCATCCTACCCCTTCTTAAATTCCATTCATTCGCTCTCTAACAAATGGAATTCTTCCTTGTAGCCTGCGACGAACCCAGCATCACAGCAGGGGACCCCTCAGGCTCCGAATATGGTCCCGCCTCCACCGGCTCCAGCTCCATTCCAGCAGACGGAGATGGGGCAAACACTGACGGCCATTCTGGAGGCCTTTAGAGCTCAGCAAGCCCCGACTCCACAGCCAAACCCCGGGGCCAATTGGATGACTGTCTTCCAGGGACATTCCCCTCCATCCTACCGGGGAACGGAGTATGCAGTACGTAAGGAGGAATGGTTGGATACCATTTACGAGACGCTTGCGGGGATTCGATGCCCTACTTAGGAGGCAGTTGCTTTGGCAGTCTCCTGCCTGGAGTCACACGGAAAGAGGTGCTTGAAATCTCAACTAGACACCACCTTTGCGGGGATGGATTGCGCTGATATTACTTGGGAGTAGTTCAGAGCAGCACTCCTGGGACATTTGGTACCTCAGTCGGCGAGGGACGACCTGGAGGATAGGTTCCTGCGGTTGAGGAAGGGGAACAGGACGGTGCTGGAGTACTACCAGGAGTTTACTCACATGGCCCGCTATGCGAACTCTTACCAGTTAGACGATGCTTGCTATGCCAGGAGGTTTTATAAGGGACTGCAAGACGACAGGAGACATGCCCTCCTCTTCGTCTCAGAGGGGAGTTTGGCCAGGATTCTTGAGATGGCTAAGAAGAGAGAAGCGTATCAGCTTTTACAGTTAAGAGCCGGAAGAGACCGGCTGATGATACAGTGATTGGAAGTCGTAGGGACCGTCCTCGAGGCCAGGTTATTGGGAAGAGAAGGAACGGGGATCAACCTCGTCAGGAGTAGGAGCAGATGAGTCAGGGGGTATTGGCTCCCCAGCCTTTACAGATGCTGGAGATGCCAAGGACAGCAGAGCAGGCACCGGTATGCTTTCAGTACAATCAGCCGAGGCATATCAAGAGGAACTTCCCTATGAGGCGAGCACCCCCACCAGCATATTAGGGCGCCCCACCTCCCTGACAGATTGGCGGCCGAGGACATGATCGAGGACGAGGATTTCAAGACCGAGGCCGCAGGCCAGATACGGAGCAGGTGTATGCTCTAGACCTGACACAACCCCGGAACCCAGAGCAGGTTATCGCAGGTATGGCAGTACTTTTAAGTTCTTCTTCATATGAACAAGTTTTCTAGACATAACCTAGTGAGAAATTAAGAGAAGACAACTGCAACAAGAATACTAAGACACTTAATTACCCTAGGCAAAGTCTTCGTTAGCGGCAAGCCTGCTCATACTCTCTTCAACACTGGTTCTTCGCACTCGTTCGTGTCGGAGGATTTCGTTAAAGGACTCGCAGGTGTGGAGCCATTCACCGGGAAGATGATGAGGGTGAGCATACCCGATGGATCAGAGATAATTACCTCTGCCCATTGCTATATGGAAGCAAAGATTGGCGGGAAGGCGTTTGAGGCACCCGCGACGATTCTGAAGATGCCAGATTACGATATGATCCTGGGCATGACTTGGCTGTGCTGGAACCATGCCCAGATTGACTGTATGGCAAAGAGGATCACTATGAGGCACGACGACTCCTTCATTGTCATCGAAGGTATTATACCAGTACCCCGCATATTATTGTCACCTATGCAGGCCATTAAGGCCCATCTACAGGGGGAAGAGGTTTATCAGGTCCTTTTTGAGGCAGTCATGGCCAAGGACTTCATTTCAGATATTCCAGTAGTGCGGGACTTCGCCGACGTGTTTCCGGAGAAGCTACCAGGGCTACCGCCACACCGAGAGAAGGACTTTCAGATTAAGCTCGTACCGGGGGCTAATCCGATATCCAGAGCTCCCTATCGAATGGCCCCAAAGGAGTTGGTGGAATTTTGAAGCCAGCTTCAGGAGTTAGTGGAGGCCGGGTTCGTTCGGCCTAGCTCTTCACCATGGGGAGCTCCGGTGTTATTCATCAAGAAGAAGGACGGAACTCTTCGACTGTACATAGATTACCGGGCCCTGAACAGGTTGACGGTCCGAAATACTTATCCCTTGCCAAGCATAGACAATCTATTTGACCAGCTGGAGGGAGCCCATTGGTTCTTAAAGCTGGATCTGAGGTCGGGGTACCACCAGCTTTGCATTCGGGAGGAAGACATCCCGAAGATGGCCTTCAGCAGCAGATATGGTTTGTACGAGTTTACCGTGATGCCTTTTGGGCTCACGAATGCACCCTCCACATTTATGACCTTGATGAACCTGGTGTTCGAACAGTATCTGGATGTATTCATTATCATATTCATCGACGATATCCTTATCTATTCAAGGATGGAGGAGGAGCGCGCGAGACATCTGGCCTTGACCTTGGAGAAGCTGCTGGAGCATGAGATGTATGCCAAGTACAGCAAGTGCCAGTTCTGGCTAAAGGAGGTGGCCTTTCTGGGACATATCATCAGTGGAGAAGGTCTGGCAATAGATCCGACGAAGGTCCAGGCAGTACGGGATTGGACACCACTAAAGTCGGCCTCGGATGTTCGAAGTTTCTTGGGACTTGCCGGTTATTACCGGAAGTTCGTAAAGGGGTTCTCTCAGATTGCCCTCCCTCTTACGTCTCGGACGAAGGAGTCCCCTTTTATTTGGACACCACGATGCGAATCTGCTTTCCAGGAGCTGAAGGATCGTCTTACCTCGGCTCCCATCCTTACTCTTCCGTCAGGGAAGGAAGGATTCCAGGTGTACACAGATGCTTCCTATCAGGGGATGGGTGTCGTTCTAATGCAGAACGAGCACATAATAGCCTATGCCTCCCGCCAGTTGAATCAGCATGAGCAGAACTACCCCGTGCACGATTTGGAGATGGGGGCAGTCTTTTTTGCTCTTATGATTTGACGACACTATCTCTACGGAGTACATTGCGATATCTTCTCTGACCACAAGAATTTGAAGTACATCAACACCCAGAAGGAGTTAAACATCAGGAAGAGATGCTGGGTGGAGTTTCTGTCGGACTACTAGTATACCATGCACTACCACCCGGGGAAGGCGAACGTGGTCGCAGATTCTATGAGCCGGAGAGAGAGTACGTCAGGAGTAGGCCCGCAGCTGATGGCCTTGGAGTTGGTTAAAGCTTTCAAGGAGATGCAGATACCACTAGTGTCTGAGGATGACACGGAGTTATACATGGAGTACCTGGGGTCGATGGTTACTACCTGTGAAATTCGAGACCGCATCAGAGATGGGCAGATGCTGGATGAGAGAGCTGAGCCTATATTTCGAGCCTTGGAGGAAGGCACGACAGGAGATTACTCTTTGAGGGATGGTCTCCTGTGTTTCTGAGGCAGAGTCTACATACCAGCAGGAGGACAGATCCGGGAGGACATTATGACGGAAGCTCACTGCAGCCGATATTCGGTACACCCGGGTTCACCAAGATGGTAAAAGATTTGAAGAGGACGATGTACTTGCCGGGTATGAATAAAGACATTACGTACTTTGTGATGCATTGCGAGGCCTGCCAACTCGTGAAGGCAGAGTGTAGGAACCCGACAGGCTTGCTGCAGCCACTTCCGGTGCCGGAGTGAAAATTTGAGGATATAGCCATGGACTTCATACATGGGCTACCTCGATCCAGTGCGAGGAATGACTCGATCTGGGTGATAGTGGACAGGCTAATAAAGGTGGCCAGATTCATTCCAAAGGCGAAGGACGCTCCAGTTAGTGTATTAGTACGGAGGTTCATTGAGCAGTATGTGCGTTATTATGGGGTGCCCAAGACCATCATTTCGGATCGGGATGGGCAGTTTACATCCAGGGAGTGGAGGTCAGTCCAGGCCCATCTGGGTTCTCGGTTGACATTCATCACAGCTTTTCACCCTCAGACCGACGGGCAAACAGAGTGCACCAAGTGTACACTGGAAGATCTTTTGCGCTTGTGTTTTTGGACCGTGGCGAGCCTTGGGAGAGATTGCTGCCACTGGTCGAGTTTTCGTACAATTCCGCCCATCAGTCTAGCATAGGCATGGCTCCATACGAGGCGTTGTATGGAAGGAGGTGCAGGACCCCACTATCATGGGTTCAGGATGAGGATCCGCAGACAATAGGCTCGGAGTTTGTGGGGGATACAGATGCTCAGATTAGATTGATCCGGGACAGGATGTTGGAAGCTCAGAGTAGGCAGACCAAATACTATGATGCGAGGCATCGCCGGGTGGAGTTCCAGGTGGGAGACAAGTTTTCTTGAAGATACGGCCGATGCACGGAGTCTCGCGGGTTTGCGGGCGGAAGAAGATCAGTTCGATATATATGGGGCCTTACACGATCCTGGAGCGGATCGACCCCTTGGCTTATAGACTGGAGCTACCGCCGGAGTTAGCGGGACTGCATGACGTCTTCCACGTCTCCTCACTATGGAAGGCTCTGTTATGCCCTGAGCAACTGATTTCCACAGCAGACGGCCCGGTGGCCTCGGATCGGTCAGTCAACCTGAAGCCTACAAGGATCGATGATACGGCAGTGCGGGTCTTGCGAAGGAAGAAGGCTCCGTTAGTCAAGGTCTTATGGAAAAATCATGGGCAGGAGGAGCATACATGGGAGCCACAGGACTTGATGCGACAAAAGTATCCGGAGCTTTTCAGTCAGGTATACCTCACAACCTCTCTGGACAATCAATTTGTCTTCCTGTTTTAAACCAATAAGATTGAAATTTCAAGAATAGGGGCTAATCTTTTGTTTATTGGGGTATATGCCTAGTCAATTAGACGAATTGGTCTTAGATTTTAAACCGCACATAGCAAAAGTAACGTAGAGAAGTAAATATTTTGACTTTCATGGGATGTTACAAGCTCCTTTTTCCCGATTGGAGCCCCCAAAGGCTAAACCTTGATTTCGGGGACGAAATCTTTATTTTGTTTATTGGGATTTGTAACATCTCATTTCCGGCTAGACCCCTGGAAGTGGTTTTGTCATAACAGAACCCTAGGAAACCCAGGAATTTAATTTTCTCGACCAAGATTTCGAGTCAAGGGGTGGTCACGCCCGTGACCGACCCGTCACGACCGTGACCTAGGTCATGACCCCTTCGACGATCGTCGACCTCAAAAAGACGATCGGCGAGCTCAGAAAGTTCAACATGGGCCTGACACGCCCGTGACCGATCCATCACGCCCGTGACCTTGGAAAGGCATTGAGTGAGCTAAGTTCACTCAAAGCCGTAGTCTGGATGGCGTTGAGTGAGCTTAGCTCACTCAACGCAATAAGCTAGACGGCGTTAAGTGCACAGACTGCACTCAATGCCATCTGGTGTTGCCTGGATGGTATTGAGTGAGCTGAGCTCACTAAACACCGTAGACTTGATGGCGTTGAGTGAGCTTAGCTCACTCAATGCAATAAACTCGACAGCATTGAGTGCATGGACTGCACTCAACGCTGTCTGCTAAGGCTTGGAATGGCGTTGAGTGAGCTGAGCTCACTCAACGCCGTAGTTTGGATTGCGTTGAGTGAGCTTACCTCACTCAACGCCATAAGCTAGACGGCGTTGAGTGCATAGACTACACTCAACGCCACTTTGAGTAGGCTGGATGGCGTTGAGTGAGTAGAGCTCACTCAACGCCATAATCCGGATGGTGTCGAGTGAGCTGAGCTCACTCAACGCCATAGTCTGGGAGGCCATTCTGGATGGCGTTGAGTGAGCAAAGCTAACTCAACGCCATAGCAAGGATGGCGTTGAGTGAGCAGAGCTTACTCAACGTCGTAGCAAGGATGGAGTTGAGTGAGCAGAGCTCACTCAACGCCATTTTACTTAGTCTTTTCTGGCAGATTTATTTCTGGTTGTGTGCTAGTTCAGCTGAACCGGGCCGGTCTAGGAGTGGGTCGTTTTCTCCTATTAAGACCTAATAAGTCTTATTTAAAATAAGTTGACCGGTCAAGCTTGCCACGAGGACCGTCAGTTTTGCAAAAGGGCGGTTACGGCCATGGCCGAGAGCTTGCTGTGATGGCCATCAATGGCATTTGATGCCGTGGCCTTCCCCCTCCCCTTTTACGGCTGGATCTAACTCCATTAGGGAAGAGGAGGAGTTTCCAGCAGTTAGCTTGCTGTCACAGAGCCGTTTCAGCCCCCCCACCACCATGGCCGAGCCAAGCTATAATGGGCCATTAATGGCCACCAGCTTTTGGCCGTTCCCCCTCCTTAATAGAGCTTTTAAACACCCTCAAAGGCCCAAGAGGAGGTTTTCCCAGCCTTTACCTGAAGTTTTCGAGCCTCCCACTGTGCTATTGAGAATTCCGGCGACGCCACCACCGCACCGATGGCATCCCGACGTTCTGCACGCCTCCAGACTGCGAATAAGGTCCTCCCCTCCTCTCTCTCTCTATGGGTAGATCTTAGCTTTCTTTAGGATTAAGAATCAGGCTCAATTGAGCCCGATCGGAAGAGCTTTTTTTCCCGTTTTCCCGCATAAAAATTACGCTCGGGTTCGCCGTATTCCGCCTCTCCGGCGGCCGCGCCGCCGCCTGGCGATGGCCTCCACCTCAACGGAGGTGGTGGCGGTGGCCGGCCAGGGAGGAGGCTGGATGGCCGGCGGCTGCGCTTGGAAGTAGCTCCAGGTCGGGCAAATCGTTGCCTTTGGCTGGAGGAAGAAGACAATGCCAGGGCCCTTAGATCTTGCTTCAAGATTTGTGCTATTTGATTAGCTTTTATTTCATAAGCATTTTTTTGTATTAAAATAACAGCCACCTTAGATAAATTAGGGAAAATACTTAAGGGCTTTTTATGAAGAAATGACCAACATTAAATTTGTATCCCTATGGGTCTACTTTATTTTAAAATTAATTTGGGTCAATTATGTCAAATGGTTTGACCAGGGCACCTCTTTTGGTGGGACTTATACCTAGAGCTAGGCTGAGACCAAAAGGTGTGCCCACCCTTCATCCCTTTACCAAATGATCTGAAATTTTGGCAAGGAGCCTACCCTAGCTTTACGTAAGGCCTGTCCAAAAATGGGAATTTTTGGGGAATGTTTTTCTATATTTTTTATAAAAATTTAATAATCTTAGGAAAAATTAATTGGTTGGCTTAAAGACTTCAAAACCCTCCCAAATTTTGGTGAGTGGTCCCTGGGTTCATCATGAGGCTCTGTATAATCGTTCATCTTATTTTGAGATGTTTTAGGTAGGAAATTGACAAACCTAAGCTATGCCCTATTAAGGGGTTTTTAGGTCAAAAGGGCACTTTAAGACTTGAATGGTAAGATCACCTCAACAGAGGATGATATTTTGATCACTGACTTGGAATGCTCTCTAGCACCCCCTCATGGAGTTTGAGGTGGATTGGGGTAAATTTGCCCTAGGAACCAAGGCCAAACCCTAAGGATGGATCTTGGTGGCTTGTGAAGGGCATGGGGTCAAATGCCCTTGTAAGAGCTTGAGATTTGGTAGAGTGGATGCTAGGATAGCCCAAGTCCACTGGTAGGAATCTAAATGGATTTTAAAGTAAATAAGTCCCTCAAAACCATAACCCTAGTTTAGGGCACAAAACTTGTAGAGATAGAAAATGTTACTAAAACTCACTGAACAGTGATGAGATTTAAGTAGAGTAGTTTTTCAGGTTAATACAAGCTCTGGAAATTTTATTATGAATTTAGGATCACTATTTTGGATACTTCATTAACAATATAGTAGTTTGTATTATTTGCTTAGAAATTTATTATGAAGAAAATACTTTCTGGAAAGTGATGAACTATATGCAGAGAACTTGTATTATGATTTAAAGCTCTATGAATTTTTATGGAATTTTTAGAAGTTTAATTCTAAGGCTTGCTTCATTAAGTGTTGTTACCCATGTAAACTTAGTTAAATCTATTTTTATGTCTAGGAAGCCTGTAAAATTATGATCTTTGCACAATGACTTTTTATGTACCATATTAATACTCAGTAATTTTTCTATAATTTTATGATGAGTTATTTTTGTACTTCCTTCTTTACATAGGATTAATGAAATTATATTGGATAAATTAATTAGAGGCTAAATACTTTATGTAAAATCCTGAAAATTAGTATTTGATGATACCCTGCTATTATTTAGTGATCATAATTTTTGGATGGCTATTACTTAAGAAGATCATGTAGTTCATGTTTAAAATTACCCATGGCCAATCTTTTGGGAAAATTAAATAAATATCAGATTAATTAGGAAAATTATAAATTTCTGGATTTATGCTAATTATTTCATGATAGACCTCCAGTACATTTTATAGGAGATTTGGAAGACATTTTGGAGTAACTCCCCTTGTATACCTCATATAGCTTAGGATGGTCTGCATATAGTAAAACCACAGAAACCTAACTAGAGTGGGTAATGAACTTGGGGAGATGGAATTTTGGTAGCTTGCTGGTTTGGATAGGGCAAGTTAAGTTAAGTTCATTATTGGAAGTCAGGATGGGTAGAGTGTGTGATTGGCTAGTGTTAAGCGGTGTTCGGGAACGACGAAAGATCGTCCACCCTGGTTGAAGAGGAAGAGTCACAATACACTAGGTTAGATCCAAAGTAATTTAAAAGGGATCGGGTAATGGGTATCAACCAATAACAATAAGTGCCTTGCGAAAGTGAACGGTGGGCTTCAAATGTAACACCCCTATCCGTCACATAGCATATAGCAGTAGGTCCGGCCGGGGCCTGACGCCATATACTACAGACAGACCGGTCGGTTACGTATTGAAACCATTCAACCAATCACAACGTCCTACACAGAGCATCTAGCGGAAGTAAATTATTAAGTTGCATAAAGAATAAAGAACCCTGCCAAGCATGAATGTCCACTACTCAAACCATAAGGAATGTTTAATACACTAATATTGGCTTTATAGCCTTACAAGAGTTTACTTAATAAAAAGTGTCTTCCAAACCTCGACACGCAGGCCGGTCACACATGAGTACAAAAGGAAAACACTCAAACTTGGCCTTCGAGGGCCGGAACAGCAAATCGGGCTTTAGCCCGCTATTTACCTCTCGGCTCCGCAGCACCTGCAAGCAATAATCCACCGCACGGTAGTAAACAAAGGCAACGGTCAGCTATGCTGACCAAATTATAACGATTCCGCCCCCAAACCGTGGCGGCAAAGCTTCTTCCCTGCACTTGTTAGCAAAATAAGCAACATAGCGAAGTAAGCATCACATCACAGGTGCCCGCTCTCACAGCCGTACACCCCGTGCTCTCAGGGCACTTACTCGGCGGGCCAAACCGAACCCCGTCCTGTCCTTGACTCCGCCACCACCCCCAGGGTGGCAACCTCATTAGCATTTAGTACTTTCAGCCGTAGACTAGACTCGATCTCCAAACCTCGGTAAGTCCCACGTAAAACTTTAGGTCGCTTTAATAGAGCAGATGGAGCGGGTAGGGGTCCACCAGCCCGTTGCTCACCCCGCCGTTTCCAATTGGCCTTTGACGCGGACTAAGCTTCCCCAGTCCCAAATACCATTCAAACACGGTACATAGCCCCGCTATGTACCCGGTTGGCTCCCAAACAACCGGTATGATAGAAATGCGTTTCCGTCCAGATTTCCGGGTGCACCTCGGGGTTAATCCCCAAGATTCCCTAATGCATTCTACCGCATAGCAACCTGAAAACAATCAAAACGCTCGGAGTCTCCTCCGGATAAAAATGCAAAGCAATTCATCACCGATCCAGAACAACACGTCCGGGTAGGCTTCACACATCATTCCTATGTCCGTACTACGATTCCGGACTCTAACAAGGGGAACTTTACATATCTACCCCAAGGAATACCACAATCTCACCGCACACTCGCGGGAGAGGGGTTTTCCCATGCAAAGGAAGAAGAGCTTCACATGCTCAAGAAGAGAATCGTTACCCTTGCGCTTTTCCTCGACGCCATGACGATCTGGCTAGATGGAAAGCACCGTATCGGCCTCGCCTTCGTGGATCCGGACTCGGATCGTGATTTGGAGCTCCGAAGCTCCGCTGGTGACCAGATCTTGGTCTTCTTCCTCCTCCTTGCTCTCCCTTCTCTCTAGGTTTTAGAAATAGAAAGCTTGGATGAAAATAAGGGTTTAAAACCCTATTCCCCGGATATATCATACCAGTAGCAGCCCTGAGCCATCGGATCCCAAATCAAGAAATCGAACGGCTGCGATTCAGCCCAATTTTACAAAATCTGGGCCGAACACGGCCTGCGATACGCCCGTGTCCAGGGACGTGTCGCCCATTCGCCGTCTCGACCGACGCGATAACCAGCACATGGCATTCGACACGGCCTCCGACACGCCCGTGCCGCATGCGACACGGCCGTGTCACGACCCGTGTCACGCACCATGTGCAACTACCAACACTTGTTTCCCGAGGAGGACACGGCTTGCGACACAGCACCCAACACGCCCGTGTCACATGTGACACGCCCGTGTCTGTGCCCGTGTCGTGGCCTGTGTGCATGCCTCAGAAAACTCCCTAGCGTGACACGCCCTGGGACACGCCCGTGTCCCAGGCCGTGTGCCTCAACTCGACGATCGCCGATCGTTAAAACGTCGACCACATGACCCGTGGCTGAACACGCCTGTGACACACCCGTGTCACGCCCGTGACACCTGCTCCAAAACCTAGGCTTGGCTTAAAACGTCACCCGTCCCTCTTTTGAGTTTCGGGGTGTTACAACTCTCCCCCTCTTAAAAGGATTTCGTCCACGAAATTACTAAAGGAGAGAAAACAGAAACTCTCGGCGGTACCCAGGCGGAACAACTCCGGGTACACTTCTAGCATAGATTGCTCTCACTCATAAGGGATCTCCTTGCTATCGCAATTGCCCCATCGGACAATGACTATCTTGATCTCCTTGAGACAAAGTCGCTCGACTTCACGGTCTCCAAAACGAACAGGTTTTACCCAAGTCGTCAACCTTTCGTCCACCAAAACTTGATCACTCACGATCAAGTTCGAAGGCTCTTGCGCTGCCTTACCAAACCACTCTAGAAATCTCAAGTAGTCCAAGGTATACAAGGCTCAGCTTCCCCAAGCGTCGATCCCGTTAAACACTCTTGAATGACTATAGCTTCCAATACGCCATCCGATAACTCCACCTTCCGATATGTGGCATTAAAGTACTTAGTCTGCCTCTCCTGAGCAATTAGCAAAAGTTCTCAAATGGTTCGCACCAAAGGGGTAGTGTTTGACACCTCTTGCTTAAAATACAACTTCGTGTCATCCGTTTCTAGCCTCGACAACGGCATGCGACGACTTCTACTAAAAAGGGCCTCAAAGGCGCCATTTGTATGCTCGCTTGGTAGCTAAAGTTGTACGCAAACTTTACCAAAACAGATGGTCTTACCACTACTTCCCGAAGTCCAGAACGCACATGCGAAGCACGTCCTCCAACATCCTGTGGACCCACTTGGTCTGCTCATCCGTCCGCGGATGTAAGACTGGACTAAACTACAACTTAGTCTCCAGCACTTTCTGTAACCACCTCAAATCATTGGACGTAGAACGCCCACCTCGATTGCTCACGATGTTGCGGGGCACACAGTGCAGTCTAACTATGTTATCCAAAAAAAATTTTTGCCAGTTACTCCGCCGAATTATCCTTCCTATGCGGAATGAAGTGCGACACTAAAGTCAACTCAACTACGATCACCCACACGGCATCGTTACACCACTATGACTTTGGCAAACCATGCACATAGTTCAGTCGAACTTCTATTCTGAAATAGGCAAGGATTCAAGAATCCCCCGGAACTTGGCACTCTACCTTCACTAAGGCGTAAGGCTGGCATTTTGTCACACATAGTGCCACGACCTTCTAGAGTTCTTGCCACCAGAGCACTTCTTCAGACATCGGCACAACTTGTTCCGCCTAAGCGAGTTGAGTACTTGGTATAACGTATCACAACTCACCCATAGATTACCCATGCTTGGGCTGCACAAACGATTTTCTTTCCTTGGTAGCCCACCTTCAATCGTAGATTTGGGACTTTGACCCATCGAAGCTGTATTCATGATTTCCTTCACGCTGCTTCCCAATCCATAGTCTGCCAAATACGATCAGCCAGGTAATACTAGTCTTCCGACCAGTTCAATTACGCTTCGGCGCTAGTTTGCTTGTCAACGCAAGAGATAGCTAACATCTCTAACTCCCGGGTCAAACCCTCAACATGAACCTACAACTAGTTGGCTTGGGCGGAAGCCCTCCGTCTCAACGAATCTGCAACTACAATTCCTTAAGACGAGCACAAAATAACTTTCGAACGTATAGTCCCCCAGGAACTCCATCCATTTTTGTTGCCTCAATTTCCGACCCTTTTGATCCAACCGATATATAAGACTCCTATGATCAGTACAAACATCGACTTATGCGCCGTACGAATAATGCATCCACAGCTTAAGCGCAAAACACACGGTTGCTAACTCCAGATGGCGGACCGGGCAATTCCCCTCTTGCTCTTTCAACTAATGCGAGCTATAAGCCACAACATTACCACGCTGCAGCAGCACGCAGTCCAATCCACTGCCCAAGGCAGGGCCGTAGATCTCACAGCTTTTGGTTCCACTCGGCAAACTTAACACTGGCGCCGTGGTTGTCCAACTCTTTAACCCTTTAGAGTTTGGGCGCACTCGCGCATCAAAATAACCTTTTAAGCTTTTCCTTGACAACGTTGTGAGGGGTAAATCTATCCGCGAGAAGTCCTGTACGAAGCGCCTATGGTAGCCGACCACAACAGAAACTCTGGACTTCCACTACCGAGACAACACAGGCCACCCTCATATTGCAACTAACAACGCTGAACCCACACACTCTCACTCTACCAACTATAGGACCGAGGAGCGCTACGAGGATAACCCAAGACTCGTGTTCGGAGAACTTGGTGTATACATGGTTCCTCCTTAGCATCTAAAAAACAAAAAGTAGATATTCAGAAGCGAAACCCTTCGCACTATAATTACCCCCAAAGTTTCGTCGATGAAGACGATCACAAGATGACTAGGTACTCCATGAACGTTCCGTTCATCCGGTCTATGAACACTGATGCCACACTTGACTGCCAAGACAGCACGATCGTCGACTCAGATTGCTCATCACTCGTGCTTAGCACCGCCTTAGCGATAACACTTACCCTTATTCTCAGATGAGGGTAACCAGACTTACGATCACCCACTGAGTCCACCGAAGACCCGACTAACTGATTAGAAGATCATCGATCATTTGGATCGATTACTTGTCCTATTTCTGCCAACTTATACAGCTCTCTGCAACTTTTCTAGTTGAACCTTTAACTCCGCTATCACCTTAGGATCAACCTATAAGGAGCGCGTGACACAGGTTTGGCACCTGGCACTACCCCATCGTGAAATCGATCTCTCGCTACGGTGGGGCTCTAGGGAGATTGTTCGGGAACACATCGGGATACTCAAAAACCATTGGGATACTACCCAGAGTGGACTTAGGCGTTACAGCCTCCACTAACGTGAAGAACAGCTCTGCGCCCGCACGAACTGTCATGACCACCGGGAGGGCAGACGTCAGCGTCCTGCTCGATCCCTTTAGTTCCGCAAACGTTGTCTCCTGCCCAACACCCAGCTAGGTCTCTTTACGGTTGCAAACGATAAAAGCCTTCCGCCCCGAAATCCAGTCCATACCAAAGATGACGTCGAACTCTACTAGCGGCAACAACGACTCTAGCAAGTCAAATCCTTGACGTTCAATAAGACTCTTACCGCCCAGACTGTATCTCCGCACACATTGAACGACCACTGGGCAATAACCCATCCGAATTGTTCCTTTACCATCGAAGGGAAAACTCCGACGTGCGATACAGATTCTTCGGATAACAGGAATGCGAAGTTCCCGTATCGAAACTATGCTCTCTCCGGATTACCAATATTCCAAAACAAAGCCTAGAACTTCCAGTTCTAAGTTACCGCGCATAAGCTATCCGTCATAAGGGACTAGTTTGCTAACAAGAAGAACCATACCTGACATCCCGATGGTCAGCCACATGGCCTCTTGCTGGCCAAGGATGTTCACTCCTGGTTGGGCCGGAGTAAACAACGATGCAGTGGACGCCACCGCCTTGCCTTTCTCTACAGATATCTTCCCCGGCTTCTTTTCGGACATTAGACGTCCACTCCAACAATCCCGGGCATAGTGCCCCGGCTTTCCACAAACAAAGCATGCATCCGGGGTATGAACTATAGTCGCTCTGGATGTGCTAGAGGAAGGGACTAGACCCGACCACCTAGCCTTCTTGTACAACCTACGGTACCCAGATTTTGAGGTTGTCAACTTGACCACCGAATCCTTTGCCATAGCATCATCGACTGCTCCTGTCAAAACTTTCATTGTCTTCTGAACATCCACCAAACACTCTCTGGCAAAGTGCCCATTCTTGTGACAAGAATAACAATTGAGGGTTGTTTGGGTAGTAGATGACCCAGCCTCTTTTCTCGGTGTCTTTCGATAGGCAGTCCTTATAGTATCTGTAGGGTTTGGTACCCTATCCACTAGTACTTGGTGAGTTTTCCCCAACTCCACCTCCAAAGCTCTGGCCGATTCCACCAAAGCTCGGAATCCCAATAACTTTGGTCCTAGCAGTAGGATACGCAACTCGCTGCGCATACCGTTATAAAATCTATCAACTATAGATTGCTCGCTTTCACACTCAAAGCCTAGGTAGCGCCTTAATATAAGGAACGTCTGCAAATATGCGTCAACTGAATGCGCTCCCTACACCAAAGTCATGCTCATCTGCTGCTCTAATTGACCCCCAAATGCCCTTTGCTCAAACATACCGCCGATTTATGGGTCATCTCAAGGACAAAGGGTTGCACATTACTCCTATGTTGTGCATTGGTCACAGCGAACACCGCTTCAACCACCCTTCTTATGGTTTCCAAAGATGTAGGGGTCTCAGGAACGTTACTTGGTGCAGTACTTTGCTCAGCAAACGTGTGTTCAGACTACCCTGCTCCACTTTTGGACACCTATAGCCGTTCAAAACACCATAAGTGACTGAACAAAATTGCAAAAAGCAATTATAGGAACACGCAGGTTCCTCAAACATGTGTATTTTCATTCCTAAGTGGACATTCATGGGTTCTTTTCATGTTATAACGATGACGCACACACATGTGCTCACCACCCCTTAAAGTGAATTCGTCCACGAATTCATTTAAGCTTTATCGAAACCAGTAGTCTGATACCAATTTGTAACACACCTATCCGTCACATAGCATATAGCAGTAGGTCCGGTGGGGCCCGATTCCATATACTACGGATAGACCGATCGGTTACGTATTGAAACCATTCAACCAATCACAACGTCCTACACAGAGCATCTAGCGAAAGTAAATTATTACGTTGCACAAAGAATAAAGAACCCTGGCAAGCATGAATGTCCACTACTCAAACCATAAGGAATGTTTAATACATGAATATTGGTCTTATAGCCTTACAAGAGTTTGCTTAATAAAAAGTGTCTTCCAAACCTCGGCACGCAGGCCGGTCACACATGAGTACAAAAGGAAAACACTCAAACTTGGCATTCGAGGGCCGGTACAGCAACTCGGGCTTTAGCCCGCTATTTACCTCTCAGCTCCGCAGCACCTGCAAGCAATAATCCACCGCACGGTGGTAAACAAAGGCAACGGTCAGCTATGCTGACCAAATTATAACGATTCTGCCCCCAAACTGGGGCGACAAAGCTTCTTCCCTGCACTTGTAAGCAAAACAAGCAACATAACGAAATAAGCATCACATCACAGGTGTCCGCTCTCACGGCCATACACCCCATGCTCTCAGGGCACTTACTCGGCGGGCCAGTCCGAACCCTGTCCGGTCCTTAACTCCGCCACCACCCCTAGGGTGGCAACCTCTTGAGCATTTAGTCCTTTCAGCCGTAGCCTAGACTCGATCTACAAACCTCGGTAAGTCCCACATAAAACTTTAGGTCGCTTTAACCGAGCAGATGAAGCAGGTAGGGGTCCACCAGCCCGTTGCTCACCCCGCCGTTGTCATTTGGCCTTTGACGCGGACTAAGCTTCCCCAATCCCAAATACCGTTCAAATACGGTACATAGCCCCGCTATGTACCCGGTTGGCTCCCAGGCCACCGGTATGACAGAAATGAATTTCCGTCCAGATTTCTTGGTGCACCTCAGGGTTAATCCCCAAGATTCCCTGATGCATTCTACCGCATAGCAACTCGAAAACAATCAAAATGCTCGGAGTCTTCTCCGGCTATAAATGCACAGTAAATCATCACCGATCCAGACAAACACGTCCGAGTAGGCTTCACACATCATGCCTATGTCCGTACTACGATTCCGGACTCTAATAAGGGGTACTTTACATATCTACCCCAAGGAATACCACAATCTCGCCGCACACTCGCGGGTGAGGGGTTTCCCATGCAAAGGAAGAAGAGCTTCACATGCTCAAGAAGAGAATCGTTACCCATGCGCTTTTCCTCGGCGACATGACGATCTAGCCGGATGGAAAGCACCGTATCGACCTCGCCTTCGCGGATCAGGACTCGGATTGTGATTTGGAGCTCCGAAGCTCCGCCGGTGACCAGATCTTGGTATTCTTCGTCCTCCTTGCTCTCCCTTCTCTCTAGGTTTTAGAAAGAGAAGGCTTGGATGAAAATAAGGGTTTCAAACGCTATTCCCCAGATATATCATACCAGCAACAGCCCCGAGCCATCGGATCCCAAATCAAGAAATCGAACGGTTGCGATTCATCCCAATTTTACAAAATCTTGGCCGAACATGGCCTGCGACACGCCCGTGTCCTGGGCCGTGTCGCCCATTCGCCATCTCGACCGACGCGATAACCAGCACACGGCATTCGACATAGCCACCGACACGCCCGTGTCGCATGCGACACGGCCGTGTCACGACCCGTGTCACGCCCCGTGTGCAACTACCAACACTTGTTTCTCGAGGAGGACACGACCTGCGACACGACACCCGACTGCCTGTGTCACATATGACACGCCCGTGTCTGTGCCCGTGTCATGGCCCGTGTGCATGCCTCAGAAAACTCCCTAGCGTGATACGCCCTAGGACACGCCCGTGTCCCAGGCTGTGTGCCTCAACTCGACGATCGTCGATCATCAAAATGTCGACCACATGACCCGTGGTCAAACACGCCCGTGACACGCCCATGACACGCCCGTATCACGCCCGTGACACGCCCGTGTCACGCCCGTGACACCTGCTCCAAAACACAGGATTGGATTAAAACGTCACCTGTCCCTCTTATGAGTTTCGGGGTGTTACATCAGCTACCATCATAGTTCCTAGTGCCCTTTGAGAGCCCTTCACAGGGAATACCGGGGGCAGTCCTGGGTTAACGTAAACCGTAAGAATAATAAATTAAAAGAGCAACTACAATATCTAGGGTTGCACATCCTAAAACCCCGGTAGCTAAGGAGGTAGAATAAGTTGGTTTGGTTGCCATTCAGACGGTAGCTCTGAAGGTAAATGCACGGACGGGACAGTCCGGGGAGCCGAGGGCTCGAGGGTTTTGAGTACAGAATAAGGTGGTGGGTCTTCAGTATTTGATTGTCATTCACACCAACATCGGTACGTCGACTCGGCGGTGTGGGACAGTTAGCCAAAGAAAGCCTGGTGGATATTGCCAGCACTAGTATGCAGATACTCTAGGTTGTGTTCTTCTAGGGGCGTACGGAAGGGCTATGCCCGGTAGTGTGGATACCCGCCTAAGAGTTGGGGGCCCGACCCACTGTCTCTGTTTGCTACTACGGAGGTTCTTGGGAGTGAAGCTAGCTGCCCGAATAGGGGGAACTAAAGGTCTGTATGCATAGAGTCGCGTGCGTGACTTACACTTGCATGAATCATGGCATAGCATATCACTACACTCATATTTGCATACAACCAACACATCGACGTCTAAATCGGTATGGTACTTTTTATACGATGGGAGCCTTGTAGAAGACCCCTTAACTTATAAGTTTGTATGGGCATTCATATAAGTTAAGGTTACTTCCTTGATTTCTGTTTGTCTTCTTTTGTTGCTACTTACTACATGTCTACTTTATTATTTACTACCGTAGAATTGCTAGATGTACTTTATTCTAGATAATTGTTTATACACCATGATAGTTGTTAGACAAGCTCCATTTTTGTCTGCTTGATTATTCCCCACTGTTGTAGCTTCCCTTTCCTCCTCTCCGCTCGGTGCTTAGGAGCCGTGGGGGGAGGGGTAGGGGATGATAAGGCTTAGTCAACATTATAGGAGCTCCAGATGGGAGACATGGACCAGCAGTCCAGGGACAGCACCAGCGGAGTACGGTGCGTATGGAGGTTAGTCAGTCTAGCACCGGTGCACCTGTGACCAGCTCCGTGAGTGATTAGTTATTTTATAGCTTCCACGATGAGTGATTTGTAGTGAGTACTTTGATATACCGGGCTCGAGCCCGTTTCTTTATATTTCTTCTGAACTAATCTTTGCAGTACTTCTATTTGATATTACTGATGGACTGGATGTGATTTCATTTTATATGTGTGTTTTTGTGGACCTGTTTACATTTTATGTATACTTACTTCTCTCTCTTTTGATCGAAAAGGGCCGGCATAATTGGCGTTTTGTAGTGGCGGCCTTCCCGTGAGTCGGTGCCACCGCAAAGCGGCAATTTTTGGCTAAGACCCCGGTGTTCGAAAAAGAAAAAAAAAGGGTCTTACAGACTGCCTGAGTCTATGTCAATACATGGTTGTTGAACAATCCCAAACTTAGGATTTCCTGTGGCAGTTCTATGGGCTTACCGATCACCACATCGACGGGAGCTGGCAGATAGACTTTGGCCAGTTTGGTTGGGTTCTTTAGTGCTTACTTCCTAGAGACCCCTTAGCGCTAATTGAGGCAGTTTGGCGGAGCTCTTTGGTGTTTACTTCCCGAAGACCCCTTTTGTGCTGTTTTAGGCTAGTTGGACTGGTCTCTTGTTGCTTATCCACCCAAGACCCATTTTGTACCGTTATACGTAGGAGCACCGTTATTAGTGTTATTAGCATTGAGGCATACAAAATACTAGGACTGGAAGTGTGTATGCTCACCTAGTAGTGGAGATGGCCACTCCACTATAACCAATTGCCATAATGGATCATGCCTGAGAGTTTAGTTACCTCTCGAAAAGTGGGAACTCTTATCTATGCCGACATAGCAAATTAGGGTGCATGTGTAAACATGGGTGAGTAATCATACATTGCATTGCATTACATTGCATCGCGCCGCATAAGATCCTCATCATATAAATTAGTATGGGATATTTTATATGATGAGTTACTTTTTACTACACTAGACCTTTAACTTATAAGCTTGTATGGGAATCCTTATAAGTTAAGTTCAATTCAGCTCTTACATTTCTACCATTTGATACATTGCTAGTATAGTTGTACTTTATGTACCATATATTACTCATTATTTAACTGCTTACTTACTGAACTATTGATGTAAGATAACTGCTCAATTATTAATACATCTAGTCGTCTGCTTTATATACTACTACTTATATTGTGTCCCCTCTTTCTTCCTTTCTCCCGATGCATAAGAATCGTCGGGGTGAGAGGATGTGAAGCCACTTAGTCTTTATGACTAACAGTTGCTACACCCATTTTTTTAGGAGGACACCCCGCCGAAGTAACAGCAGCTTCACCCCATATAGGAGGGTAGTTAGGCTAGGTGACAGGACCTGACACAACGATACCTTCACTCCCCTTAGTGACAGATGTGAGCTTTTTAGTGTTTTGTTGTAGCCTTCGGGCAAATTCTGTACTCTGATATATATATATATATATTTACATGAGTTTGTATAACTTCATGATTATTGTATTATTTTGGACTTTACTTATTGTGGATTATGACTTCTGCATTTTTCTCTTATTGTTGGGTTGGGACTGCTATATCAAAAAATAGACGGTAGAATAGGCGACTTGTGGTATAGATTAGCCTGTATGCCAATGTTATCACAAGGCGATTGTTCTGGGCATAAGACTCACCTCAGCCATGTCTTGTGTTTCAATAGGGTGACATTATAACTTCAGAGGGAAAAGATAGTGGACATCAAGGCAAAAGGGTCAAGGAAGAACAAGCAGAGAATCCCCTCTCCTCCTTGGAAAGCTGTTGAGTTAGAAATTTTTGAGCCCAACACATCAGATAGTGATATGTCTGATGGGGAGTTTGCTGCCTTCTCAAGGCAGTTGAAGAAGATGTTGTCCAGGAAGAAGCAATGGAAAAGCAAGCCTTTTTCTTCCTTAAACTACAAGAAGAACCCCATGGGGGACAGGTATGGCTTATCTCACAACAAACATATTTCTTCTGATATTGTTTGTTAGTGTTGTAGCAAGCCTGGGCATGTCATTGCTGACTGCCTAGTTAAAAGAAAAAAAAAGAACAACTGCTAAAGGGAAGAAGTGTGATGGTGATATGAGGAACCACCACAAATTCAAGAATTCTGAGAAGACCTTCGTTGGCAAGAAAGAGGAGAAAAGCTGGAGTCAAATTGACACAGACACTTTTAATTCTGAGAAAGAAGAAGCCTACATTGGGTTGTTTGTTGTTGCTGAAGATGCAGACTATCCTACTGCCAGGAAAGGAATAAAAGCTCCCTTGTCACATTCAGAGAGTGACAAAGAGGAATAAGATGAAGAAGAAGGATTATCAAGCTTAATGGCCATAACTAAAGCACAAACATAGGATGAATCTAATCCTGATGAGGTATAATTCTTGTTATCGCTTCTTCTAAATCTAAGTATGAAACTAACCCAGATTCTGAAGCATCCCATTCATCTAGCGATAAGGATAGAACATAATCTGAAGATGATGTCAATCAATTGATTAACAAGTATGGTGCTCTCTTGGATGCTCTGAAAAGAGCCAGAAGCTTGTTAAGAGGAAAGCTGAAGAGATTACTTCCCTTCAGCTAGAGAACCTTGAAAGCACTAAGCCTGCTACATAACTATCTCAGATGAGTAGGGAAATAAGTAAGCTAAGAGGAATTACAATTATCCAAATGAGCTCATCCGCCAGAAGTATAAGATCATTAAGGATCTTAAAGAGAAGCATCATCTAATGATATCTGAGTCTAATGAGCTTAAGAAAGACATTGACAAGCATTTTTAAATAGGAGTTCAAAATATTAAGACCATTTAGAAGCTTGAGATTGAGCTCCTCAAAGAGAGGAATCTAGTGGCTTAATTCTCTAATCCAAAATATGTGCTGCCGTTATTGACTCCTTCACCTCCAAAACAAATAGGATGGGGTTGGGCTTCAATGGAAGGGAATCATTTGTTTGGAATAGAGGAAAGGGAAAGGCTCCATTTAAGCCCCAGACCACCTCTCATAACTTCTTACTTCCTTCAACAAGTATGACCAAGATAGTATTTATAATCACTGGAAGAATGGAAGTTCCCGTAGTAAGGGACAAGATGCACCTAACCATGGAAAGAGAAAGGGTATGGGATGAGTGCTTTGAAAGCTCACCATGAGGAAATCCAAATGGCTCAATATGAACCATTTGTGTTTGGTACGCCAGCTGTAACGCCCCCATCCGTCGTATAACATATGACAGAAGGTCCGGCCGGGGCCCAACGCCATATACTACGGACATGTAAGGAGATTATAAGTTGTTTTCAAATCCAAGTTCACTATGAACGCACCCTAACTCAGAGCATTCTAGCGGAAGCATTTTAGTTTATGAACCAATACCAACCAAGAATGTCCACTACACAACAGGAATGATATATATATACATAACACATGTTTTGGTCAAAGCCTTAATACAACTGTTTCCTTTTTACAAAAAGTGGTTTCATACTTCGGCACTCAGGCCGACCACACATGAAAACAGTAAATGTTCTCCTTTGGGCCTTCAAGGGCCAGCCAATTACAGCACAAGGGATTCAGCCCGCTACTTTCCACTTGGCTTTCCAGCACTTGCAATAAAGGGCCAACAAAAATGTGGCAAACAAAGCAACGATCAGCATTTTGCTTACCCGTTTATAACGATCCCACACCTTACTCGGGGCAGCATTTCTCTATCCCTGCAAACAAGGTATCATGTATATATTAGCATTTACAAAGTGCACTTTAAGAACCATTCATCACAGACGTAGGCTCAACGGACACACGCCCCATGCACTCAAGACACATTTTCGATGTCTACGGCTTCCCACGTATCACCACCATTAACTTTGCCATTCAGAGGTCCTTAACTTGACTACTATATCATTCAGAGGTAATTAACTTAACAACTAGATGTCCATTTAAAGGTAATTAACTTAACGACTCTGTCATTCAGAGGTACTTAACTTGATGGCACAATAATTGGCCTTCACGGCAAAATTTTCATTTCAGGCTGGTACTCACAATTACTGGGCAATTTAAGCTCACAACATAATTTACCATTCCAGGCTGGTACACACCATTACTAGGTATTTTCCTAGAAATACTTCTAGGACTTTGATGAAACATCCTGCACACTAATAGACCCCAGATTTCACACGTACATCACATGCATATCCACAGAGTCTTCTCCGGCACGCAAATAAAACATCACCAATCCAGACCAACTTATCCAGATGGGCTACTCACAGCATGCCTATTTCGTACTCTATATTTCCGGATCTAAATGCCGGAATATATGATGATCAAACTTATCTACCCACTGGAATCTACCCTTTTTCACCTTTTGGTGAGGGGATCCATGCAAATATGTATATTGAGGACTTCACTTGTCCGAGAGAAACTCGTTACCCTTGTAGTTCTCTTCGGGGACATGGAGAAGCTTTTCTACGCGGATGGAAAGGAACACGTCTCTCTCCTCTTCGCGGATCAAGATTCGGCCCTTTATTCCAGCCACCAGATGTTGGATCCCTAGTTTGGATTTGGGCTAGGTTAACTAATAGGTTATTGACCCACCATGTATAGCCTAGGGTCAATTTGTTTGTTCTAAGGTCTAGGTCAGTCTGACTAGGTTAGACATCTTTGATCCATATAAGAAATACAGTTTTAGAGAGTTCAAGGAATCAGTTCGAAGTTCTTCGAACTCAGCTTGACGATCGTTGATCGCAGATTTACGAACTCAGAGTTTCAACTCTGAGCTAAGCTTGACGATATCCGAGCTCTGGTCGATGATTTTTCTTCTTCTACTCAGATTCTCTGGTCGATGAAAGTCTATCTCAGGTCGAAGAACTTGGAGCTCAGCATTGACAGATACTTTCCAAATCAATTATCTCTAAGCTCAGCTCGACGAAGGATATTTCTCAGCTCGACGGACTTGGAGTTCAGGTCGACGAAATCTGTCCTAAGTTCGACTAATTTCATTCAGTATCAGTTTGTCGTACTCTCTCTCATTTTGACTTCAGTTTGTATTGTTCTAAGGTAGTAATTCTCTGATAATTAATGCTCATATTTTCAAGAATATAGCCGTTTCTTGGCAACATTAATTATGGTTTTCACAGAGTTAATTACTTGACTTATTTACTAGAATAGTCGAGGAAACTCATTAAAGACAAATTCAAGCCATTCCACTCCCAGAATCTCAACAGAAAATTCAGGATATTATTCAAATTCCAAAAGGCTGAAATCTCTCAAAATATAAAAGCAATTTCTCTCTTCAATAGAACAACAACAACCATTACAAATGAAACCACCACTTATACACATCTTTACAAAGAGAAGCATTGCTATTATTCTTATAGGAAATTGAAGAAGAACATCAACACACAGATCACTAGACTTCTTCAGTTTTTGCTTTAGGAGTTTTCTAGAGACAATAGTCAAAATCGGTCTGAAAGTTCCTGAAGATCAGCAAGCCAACTTCAAGGCCTACACCCTGTGCAAAGCTCTAATCTTCATGAAACTTTATTCATCTCAAGGGGAGCTTTGACAACAACAATCCACTTGTCTTCTCAAGTTGTTTGAGAAAAAGAAGACACCATGACTTTCTTTACCTCACTGTAAAAAGGGTTTTTAACTCCCTTCCAAAGTTATCACCTGGTTGTCAAGTCTCCTTAACAAAAGACTTGTGTTGGTTTTTGGGCACCTGATCAAAAGCCTAAAGGGTTGTGAGATCTCCCTTGAAATAGATCTTATGGTGATAGGGCACCTGAGCAAAAACCTGTGGTGGCAGGGCACCTGAGCAAAAACATATTAGTGGATTCCTACCAGGGTGGTAGAAGAGTGGATGTACCCATTTTTTGGGAACCACTATAATTTCTTTGTGATGTCTGGTTGTTCTATTTCTTGTTTTGCTGTGTTGTGATAATTTTGTTTTTATTTCTCTTTATATACTTTAATATAACTTATTTTAATTACGTTATAAAAACAAATCATAGTTTTTAAACCACTCTATTCACCCCCCCCCCCTCTCTAGAGTTAAGACAGATCTATCCCCTCACATTCAATTGGTATCAGAGGGCTGTTCATTTGGTTTCACAGACTAATACCAGAATCAAAGGATCCTTTGATAGATCTTAATTCCTCTAGTGTCTCTCTTAAATCATGGCACAAAAAAAAGGAATACTCAAGCACCATACCTCTAGTATGCAACCTTAATAAGTTTGCAATATAGAAGGCAAGGATTACATTTGATATGAATTCAATTGATGAAGATATCTATAATTCCATTTTAACAGGTCCTCCACTTCCTGAGGCTATTACTTCAAGAATAAATACAGTTTCACCACCTGAGTGGACTGATACACAGAAGAAGGCAAAGATTGCTGATGCAAAGGCTATGAACATTATGGCACAAACAATGTCAGTTGACTTATTCCAAAAGGTGGCTTAGTGCACTTCAGCAAAAGCCATTTGGGACTCTCTATAAAAAATGGTTGTAGGATCAGCTGATGAGAGAAAGGACAAGAAGATCTCATCTCATCTCTCAATATGAGAATTTCTAGAAAGATGAATCTGAGTCAGTGGCTGAAATCTACAACAAACTAAGCCTAATTATCAATGAGCTAAAGAACCTGGATAAAAATATGTCACTAACGTAGATAAATGACAAGATTCTTATGTGCTTCCCCAGCACATGGGAATCCAGGATCTTTCCAATCAAGGAGGCAAGAATCCTAAATGAAATCTCTACTGAGTCTCTATTAGGCAAGCTCAAAACTTATGAGCATCTGATAAAGTCAAGAGAGGCAGCTGAGCAGAAGACTTCCTCTTCAGGAAGAAAGGAGCAAAGCATTGCCTTCAAAGCAACTGAAGGACCAGAAGCTCCACCTGCTAATGATGACCTCCTAGGTCTACTTGCCAAAAGATTTTATAACGATGGCCAAAAAGGACTTCAGGAGGAAGTCATCCAGACAAGGTGATAAGCCAAGGTATGACAAAGAATCTACAAAGGAGATTGTCTGATATGGTTGTAGAAAACCTGGACATATTCTTCCTAAGTGTCCAGAGAATCAGAAAAAGTAGAAAAGAAGAGAGAAGGACTCCAGAAAGCATTACAGCAAGCCCTCCTACATCAAGCATAAGAGGAAGGACAAAGGGTTTGTTACTGAAACCTGGAGTGATACAGAAGAATAATCTTCATCTTCTAGCTACAGTGAAGATGAAGAAGAAGCTAAAGAAAAGGAATTTTGCTTGATGGTCATCAATGCTTCAGGCCATCTATCAGAAGCTGAGCAATCTGAAGAAGAACCTGAATCTGAAGAGGATCAGGTAATATCTTCATTTGATTTCAATTCAGAACATTTCAAAACTGAATTAAAATTATTATGTAATGACTTAATAAAATATGAGAAGGAAATAGAACTTCTAAGAGATAAGCTAATTGAAAACACAATCTATTATCTTAAAATACTAAGTTAAAAGATTAATTAGAACTAGCAACTAAACAAATCATTTCACTAAAATCTAAATTAACTGAGGAAAAGCAATTTGAAGAATCCCTTAATGGGAAAAAGCATCAAATTGATGGGCATCACAAGCATAGTAAATGTCAGGCTCAATGGCAAGCTGGGCTTAGGTACTTCATCAAGCAAACCTCATTTAATTCAGAAAAACATTCTTTCTACACCCATTTAATTCATATTAGAAAAGGGTAAAGAAAAAGTAGATGAGAATAATAAACCAACTTAATTAAAACAGAAATCTAAGAAAAAGAGAAAGAATAAGAAAAATCTTAATCATAACAATGTTCAACAGATTTCGTCGAACTTAGATCGACGAATTGTATATAGTTCGTCGAACTAAAGTCGACAAACTCTGAACCCAGATTTTTATTATAATTATTCTTTGAACAACGATCGACGAAACCAATATGGTTCTTCGAGCCGAGATCGACAATATTGGGGCACAGAGAATGAATATTTCCATTCCCTGAGCAGAGTTTGACGAACTCATCCCTATTCGTCGAACTCAGATCGACGAACTTACCAGAATTCGTCGATACTAGTTCAGTTCAATAGAAACTTAAATTCTTTCAGAACATTTAATAAACCAAAAGAATTTGCAATCCCTTTACACAGTGGATTATTCTACCTATAAAATTTCATCCTCTAAGATATAAGAACCAACCTAAATGCTCTTTCATTTCTAGTTTTAAGTTTGAAAAGAATCAAGGACTGAAGGTTACCTGGGTCAAGAACACCTAATTTTTCCTTTTGTAGGTAAAGAACTATCCTAACACAGAGGAATAGTGGTACTTGGATAGTGGATGTTCAAAGCACATGATAGGAAGCAAGGATAATTTAACAAACTTCAAGTACAAGCTTGGTCCAAAGGTGATATTTGGTAACTCCAACTATGGCCAAACTGAAGGCTATGGGAATGTTAAAGTTGGAGCTGTCACTTTCAGGAAGGTAGCATATGTAAATTGTCTCAAACATAACCTGATATCCATAAGCGAATTATGTGATGAAAGTTATCAGGTACCATTTAATCAAATTTCATGCATTATTACTTCTGTAGATAATAAAACTGTCTTAACTGGCCTTAGGCAAGGAAATAATTATGTAGTAAATTTCAAATCTGCTAGGTCAGAAATGTGTCGATTTAATCAAATTAGTAATAATAATGAATTATGACATAAAAGATTAGGACATGTTAATCAGAAAAATATTGCTAAACTCTCTAGGGACAACCTTGTTATAGGATTACTTTCTTGCCCCTACAAGAAGGAAAGACTTTGCAGGGCTTGTCAATTAGGCATTAAAACTAAAAATAGCTTTAAATCTATTAATAAGAGTGATTCACCCAGGATTCTGTATTTGCTTCACATGGATCTATTTGGACCCATTGCTGTACAGAGCTTGGGAGGGAAATCTTATACCTTTGTTATTGTTGATGACTTCTCTAGGTTCACTTGGGTGTTCTTCTTGAGAAACAAGATAACTATAAAGTTCTTATAGATTTTCTTAAGAGCATAATGATTTAGTATTCTACTCCAGTTGCTTTGATCAGAAGTGATCATGGTATTTTGTTTGAATCTCTTCCTATGAAAGAATTCTGTGAGATGGAAGGTATCCGACATTGCTTCCCTGCTCCTAGAACTCCTCAACAATATGGTGTAGTAGAAAGGAAAAATAGAACCCTCATTGAATCTCCAGGAACATTGCTTGCAGATGCTTACTTGCCCCAATCCTTTTGGGCAGAGGCTGTAAGCACAACAAATTATGTCTTGAATAGGAGTTTAATACATAAACTTAAGGGCAAGACTCCCTATGAATTACTTAAAGGGAGCAACCTAAAATAGATTACGTCAAAATTTTTTGCTGTAGATGTTATATTCATAATAATAACAAGAAACATCATAGAACGTTTGAAGCCAAAACTGCAATGGGAATTTTTCTTGGATATTCCCAAGTCAGCAAGGCCTATAGGGTTTTTAATAAATCTACTTTAAAAATTGGAGAATCTGTACATATAACATTTGATGAAGCAAACATGTATTACAAGGAGAAGGATTCTTCTACCAAGGATTTATTGCAAGTACCCCAACTATATGAGAAATTAGATGATCTGAACCTCCACAATGAGGCTGAATCACATCCTTCTCCACATATTGATGAAGATAGTGAAGAAGAGGTCAGTGATATAATTACTGAACCTTCAACAGTAAATTTAATTCCACAAGAGGAATTAATTCCCAATGCTGTTGCTGAACCAACTCCTCCAACTGATCTTGTCACACTTAGAGATCACCCTATATCTCAAGTGATTGGAGACATATCAGTTGGTGTGCAAACAAGGCATCAACTCAACCAAGATTTGGTGCATGCTTGCTTCATATCTCAACTTGAGCCCCAATCCATAAAAGATGCAGAGTCAGATCCCCACTGGATTATTGCAATCCAAGAGGAGCTCAATCAATTTGAGAGATGCAGAGTTTGGGATTTAGTTCCTTGACCCAAAGACATCCAAGTCATTGCAACTAAATGGGTATTCAGAAATAAATTGGATGCACAAGGAGCTATCATAAGGAATAAAAAAGGCTGGTAGCACAAGGATACGGACAGGAAGAAGGAATTGACTATAATCAAACCTTTGCACCAATTGCAAGGCTTGAGGTTATCAGCATTTTTCTTGCCTATGTAGCCTACAAAAAGTTCAAAGTCTACCAAATAGATGTCAAGAGTGCTTTCTTGAATGGTGAACTCAAAAAGGAAGTATATGTTGAACAACCACCAAGTTTTATTTCTCCAACTCATCCCTCCTTTGTTTTCAAATTACATAAAGCTCTCTATGGTTTAAAGCAAGCTCCAAGAGCTTGGTATGAGACCCTAGCTAGCTTTCTTTTAGAGCATAAGTTCACTAGGGGCATTGTAGATAGAACTTTGTTTACTAGGCATCATAATAATAACATTTTGTTAGTACAAATATATATAGATGGCATCATTTTTGGCTCTACTAATTCCAAACTATGCAAAAGGTTTTCTGACCTGATGCCTTCCAAGTTTGAATTGAGTAGCATGGGTGAGATTTATTACTTCCTTGGTTTCAAAGTGAAGCAATCCCCTGATGGTATTTTCATCTCCCAATCCAAATATGCTAAGGAGCTAATTAAAAGATTTGGGATGACTGATGCCACAGCCAAGAAAACATCTATGGCTTCCAATGCTGTGATTGATTCTAATGAACATGGCAGGAAAGTTGATCAAAAATTATATAGGGCAATTATTGGTTCCTTGTTGCATCTCACAGCTAGTAGGCCAGACATAATGTTTGCTACATGTCTTTGTGCTAGGTTCCAGGTGAACCCTAAAGAATCTCACTATATTTTACTTAAAATATTTTTGAGATATTTAAAGGGTTGCCAAAATTTAGGACCCTTTTATCCAACTAAGTCAGAATTGGAATTAACTAGATTCTCAGATGATGTCTTTGCAAGATGTAGAGATGACAGGAAAAGAGCATCAGGAACATGCCAGTTTCTTGGTGATAGGCTTGTGTCTTGGTTTTGTAAGAAACAAACATTTGTGTCTACTTCAACTACAGAAGCTGAATATATTGCAGCTGGTAGTTGTTGCTCACAAATATTATTGATTCAAAACCAAATCCTAGATTATGGTTACAATCTAAATAATTAATCTAGATTTTGTGATAGTACCAATGAAATTTCCATTGCACAAAATCCAGTGCATCATAGTAGAACCAAGCATAAAGAAATTAGACATCATTTCATTAGAGATTGTGCGGAAAAAATGAAAATTAACCTTGTCTTTATCTCTACTGATTTACAAAGATCATGCATCTTCACAAAACCTTTGTATGAGAAGAAGCATCTGTTCTTCTTAAATAACTTAGGTATGATTAATGGGGAAGGCTTAATTTAATTTATGTCTGAGTTTTCAAGAATTGGTCACATTTCATCGAACGGAGATCGACGATCTGTGAATTCTTCTAGAGACTTTCGTCAACGGAGATCGACGAAATCTCTTGTGAAATTTTGTTCATAGAATGGGGATTGACGATTTTATTTCTAAAGATATTTCGTCGAACGGAGATCGACGATATATTTTCCCGCCCTTCTAACATAGGTCAACGAAGCATATCTCATTATGGGTAATTTCGTCAAACTGAGCTCGAAGATTTTCTTTTCGCAGGACAGAGTTCGTCGCTTCATATTCTGAAAACCTTATAACTAGGTTTTCTTTTAGCTCTAGCCCGTGCTTTCTGGTTCTCTTGCACTTGATCTCTCTCTCTCTCTCTCATTTTTTGCAGGAAAACAAATGGCGATTTTGGCGGTTTCTCTTTCAAGTATGAAATATGATACTGTTTATAACATCGACTTCGAGTCTTTCAGTCATTCGGATCAGAACTTCACGGACATTCTGCAACTATTAGAAGATCAACAACTGAAGAAGTTTATGACAACAAGGATCAAACTGCCAGGGGCAGAGATCAGGGAGTTGGTCTATACTTCTTCTTCCCCAGATGCAGAGACAATGATAGGTTTAATCGCAGGACAACAGGTTACCCTAACTCCTGTTATTTTATCTGAGGTTTTTGGTTTTGTGAATGGAGAAGAGGACATTGATATAAAAAGTTCTTAATATGATTCTATGCTGATTAAAATGGGTCACGTTGAAGGAAACTATAATAAGCTACTGAAAAAAGAATTTATCTGTTGAGTATAAATTCTTGTCAGATGTTGTTGGTAAGGTTTTGATGGGCAAACACACATCCCATCACTATATTAATAGGCACCAGTTTCAAGTAATGTGTGTTGTGGTTAATAAGAAATCGTTTATTTGGGGTGTGTTGTTCTTTGAATTGATCAAGAAAAAGAATTCTAAGAAGGAAGTTTGTTTTGGGAGGATTCTATGCATCTTCCATAAGACCAAGCCTCCTGAACTATTGGTCTCCTAGACCATGTTCATCAATGCCTCCAAGAGGCTAACTTCTGCCTTATTTGGTAGATTGGAGAGGACCATCCCTAAGCCCTATAGGGCCTCCTCTTCTAGGACTTCAGAGGACACCAGGGAAGTAATTATCACTCCCCCACCACAAGAAGAAGTTCTCCCTTCCATAAGAATTCCTTCTCCTCCTCAACAACAATAACCCTCCTCAATTATCCATCCTACTTAACCTTCTCCACCACCTCAATATCCACTTCAAACTCATCTCAATGATATTCCATCAAGCTCCTCACAGCCAAACTTCAACTTAATGTCTCCTCCTCCACCATATCCACACCAATCCCCAGTTCAATCCCCCATTCAGGAAAATACCACAATTCCTACCACCTCTACTAAAATTCAATCGACCATTCCATCCAACCCTCCTTCCACATTCCTAGAATACATCCATACAGACTTCCCACATTCTTTTTCTGTATGTTATAACTGTGGTCATCATAATACTAATACCCCTTCTACTCCTGAACCTTTGTACTTAAACTTCTATGATATTGCAAAAGACCTTCTAAAATTCATATCTCCAACTCTAGAGAAGTTAATAGCTAAGGTTATTGCTCCTCTTTCTACCTCCATCTCCTCTCTCTACTCAAGTTGCTGCTCTCACTTCTGTCCCTTCTTCTGGGGGCCTGGCTTTAGGGCCTTCTGAAACCAGGTAGGGGAGATATTCAATGAAGAAGTTCCAGCTCCTCATCTAGTAGTAGTTTCTCCAGAGGGAGAAATTCCAGTAGCAGAGATATTTGATATTATTGATGATTCAGATTCTGATATGGTTTGTGATATAGTTGATGAAATAAGAACTGTTGGTGATTTCATTATAAATCCCATAGTTGATTTGGATTTTTTACTGCACTCTTTTGATTCTTTATATAGCAGTAGGCTTCTAGTTCCAGAAATATCTAAAGCCATAGTTTCTTACTTCTCTCCAATAAATCCTGAAATTTTAGACCAAATCAGGATAAGCTTATCAGCTTATAATAATATTATAGAGCCTGCAATTGACTCAGAGCCAAAGGCTCTCTCCTCCAACTTTTAAGTGCGCTGAGTCCCCCATGCCAAATCTTGATGATTTTATATTTGAAGACATGGAAGAAGAAAGTAAACAGGTTGTTACAGAAATTTCTGCAGAGCAAGCTATTCAAGAATAACCTCAGGCTGAAGTTGTACAATCTCAGGATCATCCCTCTCTATCTGATGACATGCTACAAAGGATTCATGATCTTTATGATCAACCAGCAAACTCTTCTTCTTCTGATGATGATGATGATGATAGTGAAGATTCTGATGATTCTCAAGTTACAAACTCTAAAAAGAAAAAGCTAAGAAAAGGGCCCCTCCTAAGGCTGCTCCTAAGCTCAATCCAAATGTTGACATCCCTTATTACATAATTCATAATATAACTCTCACTCCAAATTCTCCAAATTGGATGAGATATTCTAAAAATGAGTTAAAAGAAAGGAAGAAAAAGAAAAGATACATTTCCCCACCTAAGAAGACCAGGAGAGGACCTCCTCCTCCTCCCATGTTTTAGGTGCATCAGGAAATGTTTTTAAGACTAAGAAAACAGCCTCAAGTAGCTCTAAGTCTCCAAGGCCAACCTCCCATCAGTCTTCCAGACCAGCTGGGAAGTATAGTCAATTATACCTCCAAGGTCTTTTTATTCAGGCCAACCTCAGCAGTCTTTCCCTCAATCCAACTTCCAACAGCAATCCATTCTATTCAGAAATACTCTGCCAAAGACTTCATAGGATTCTCCTAAATCTAATCTAGAGAGACCTCTCTCTCAAACCTTTAAACCTGAATTATATCCTAATTTCAGGATGGCAAGATTCCAAGAGCTTATTTGTTTATCTCAAATTAACAGAGCCAGAGTAGAAAGAGCAGATCCATCTAAATTCACTACAATGTCTATCTATAGAAAGAAGGAGTTTGATCAATTTCAGGTAAACAGAAATTCAATTGATCCTAATGAATACATGTAGATCCATCCTGATGCTATAGTGCCAAGAGCTGCATCTGTGACAGTTCTTGGGGTTCAAGACCTGAAGATGTCTCAAAAGGAAGCAAAAAATCAAAACAGGACAATTGCTTTTGCTTAATCATCTTCTGCTCCTCCCTCTGGTGGTTCATAAATTTGTATTGATTTGTTATCAGAGAATTATATGTGTAATGAACTTAGCTATATCATATCTGCTGAATAGTTTAAAAATTCTGTCAGATATTTATATTGATTTGTGTTTTCTTGTTTTCTTTATTTGGTTTAGTGACCTCACCCAAATAGGGGGAGATTGTTGGATCTCTAGTTTGGATTTGGGCTTGGTTCACTATTAGGTTATTGACCAACCATGTATATCCTAGGGTAATTTTGTTAGTTCTAAGGTCTAGGTCAGTCTGACTAGGTTAGATATCTTTGATCAAGCCCTCAGAAAATTCCGAAATTCAGACTTAGAAGAAATGCAGTTTTAGAGAGTTCCGAGAATCAGTTCGAAGTTCTTTGAACTCAGCTCGACGATCGTCGATCTCAGATAGACGATCGTCGATCGCAGATCGACGAACTCAGAGTTTCAACTCTGAGCTATGCTCTACGATATCCGAGCTCAGGTCGATAATTTTTCTTCTTCTACTCAGATTCTCTGGTCGACGAAAGTCTATTTAAGGTCGACGAAAGTCTATCTCAGGTCGATGAAAGTCTATCTCAGGTCGACGAACTTTGAGCTCAGCATTGACAGATACTTTCAAGATCAATTATCTCTGAGCTCAGCTCGACGAATGAGATTTCTCAGCTCGACGAACTTGGAGTTCAGGTCGACGAAATCTTTCCTAAGTTCGGCTAATTTCTTTCAGTATAAGTTTGTCGTACTCTCTCTCATTTTGACTTCAGTTTGTATTGTTCTAAGGTAGCAATTCTCTGATAATTAATGCTCATATTAACAAGAATATAGCCGTTTCTTGGCAGTATTAATTTTGGTTTTCACAGAGTTAATTACTTGACTTATTTACTGGGATAGTTTAGGAAACTCATTAAAGACAAATTCCAGCCATTCCACTCACAGAATATCAGCAGTAAATTCAGAATATTATTCAAATTTCAAAATGCTGAAATCTCTCAGAATATAAAAGCAATTTCTCTCTTCAATAGAAGAACAACAAGAACCATTACAAATGAAACAACCACTGATACACATCTTTACAGAGAGAATCATTGATATTGTTCTTACAGGAAATTGAAGGAGAACATCAACACAGATCACAAGTCTTCTTCAGTTTCTGCTTCAGGATTTTTTTAAAGACAACAGTCAACATCTGTCTGAAAGTTCCTGAAGATCAGCAAGCCAACTTTAAGGCATACACCCTATGCAAAGCTCTTATCTTCCTGAACCTTTCCTAATCTCAGGGACAGCTTTTACAACAACAATCCACTTGTCTTCTCAAGTTGTTTGAGAAAGAGAAGACACCATAACTTTCTTTACCTCACTATAAAAAGGGTTTTTAACTCCCTTCAAAAGTTATCACTTAGTTGTCAAGTCTCCTTAACAAAACGCTTTGGTTGGTTTTTGGGCACCTAATAAAAAGTCTAAAGGGTTGTGAGATCTCCCTTGAAATAGATCTTATAGTGACAGGGCACTTGATCAAAAACTTGCAGTGGCAGGACACCTGAGCAAAAACCTATTAGTGGATTCCTTCTAGGGTGGTAGAAGAGTGGATGTACCCAGTTTTAAGGAACAACTATAATTTCTTTGTGTTGTCTGGTTATTCTATTTCTTGTTTTGCTGTGCTGTGATAATTTTGTTTTTACTTCTCTTTATATACTTTAATATCACTTATTTTAATTCCGCTATAAAAGCAAATCAAAGTTTTTAAAACACTTTATTAACCCCCCTTTAGAGTTAAGACAGATCTATCCCCTTACTTTCACCAGATCTTCTCCAGTAACATAAAGCTCCACCCAAAGCCTAACACCATTCGAAAGTTTTCTGCTCCAGAATGGGGAAGCAAGGAAGAGAGTGAGAGAAAAGGAAATAATTACTTACTCAATCCATACCTCTGCAGATATGGCCTCTGGTTTTACCCCAGCCCTACGATCTCTTCACATCAAAAGAGGGCAATGGCTCGGGTTTGAGCTGACAAAGTCAACCACCACTCAGTGGTCGCACACTAGCCACCTGATACGAGTCGTCACTTTGTCAACATCTTAATTCGACAATTCGTCGAACGGTGTCATAACACCGCTTTGCTTTGCTTGACATTTTCGTCGAGCTCTGCTCGACGATTTTTTCGAGCTCTACTCGACTATTCATCGAGATCTGCTCGACTATTCGTCGAGCTCTGCTGTATGATTCTGTCGAGCTCTGCTGGACGATTCCGCCGAGCTCTACTCCACGATTCCGTCGAGCTCTGCTCGACGATTCTGTCAAGCTCTGCTCGACGATTCGCCATGCCCTGCACGACGATTTCCGTCCATCTCAGGTCAATACTTAGCCTGACCTTGTGGGGTGTTACAATCCTCCCCTCCTTACTGAAATTTTGTCCCAAAATTTAATACAATGCATAAAAACCAGTAACAAATATGTTACAATATATATTTTCTGTACAACAAAAATGTTATATCAGTTTGAAAGAGAGGATAGATACAACTCTAGAGGGGGGGTGAATAGAGTATTCAAAAATTAGGACACCCTACTCAACTCCCTTAGAGTTAATTTGCGGAATGAGTCTATAGATATTAATAACCCTAGAGCCTAACACAAAGTATAGTGCACAAGAGAGAGCTAACTGTAATTACAGTTAAGCTTGGGTCCTATCACAGTAACTAGCAATCCTAGTTATTTCTAATCACATCCACAGTGCAATAAATTAAATAAGCAGCACAGACGACACAAGAAATTTTATAGTGGTTCCCTCTAAATAGGTACGTCCACTCTTCTACCACCCAGGTAGGAATCCACTACATGTTTTTGTTCAGGTGCCCTGCCACCAACTGATCTGCTTCAGGTAGATCAAGTAGACCCTTTGAGCTTTTGATCAGGAGCTCAAAATCCAACACAGGTTTTTGATCAGGTGCCCTGCCACCAAGGTTCACTTTTGAAGGGAGTAATAACCCTTTGTACAGGAGGTTGAGAGAGTTAAAGTTTCTTCTCTATTGTTAAAACAGATTAGAGAAGCTAGTGGATTGCACAGAGCTAGAAAGCTCTAAAGAATCAAGGCTCACCCTAGCTTAGAGAATATCCAGGAAGGAGTCTTGCTTCAGGGTGCAGGAACTCTTCTGAACTAAGATAAAGAACTGTCTTGGGGTTCTGAAGGAGAAGCTTGAAGAAGACTCTTGATTTGGAAAAGGTGTTCTTCTTCAATCAGCTTCATTTCTTCTTCTTCTTCTTCTAAAAGCCTCTGAGTGAAAGTCTTCCTGTGAGCAGGATGAACTCAGGAGGAAGGAGAATGCTGAAAAGATTTTATCTTCTTAGTTGAATGTGAATTTCAGAGAGCTGTAGTTCTCTATGCTGCTGAGAGTAAAACTTCTTGTAAGTTGTATATCTGTATCTGTATGTATGTGTGTATATGTATGTGTTCTCTTGGTCTTCTTTCAAAAGAAGCTCTTTATATATGAGGCTTTGCAAATAGCACAAATAGCACAAAGGAATCTTCAAACTGGGCTGCAAATAGCACAAAGGAAAATATATCTTGCAGACAGATATCCTATAAAAAGATAAAGCTTTCTAAGAAGATGCAAATCCAATTTGATAAAAGAGTGCTAGAAAAAGTCACATCAGAAAGACCACTTTACGGCCAGAGAAGACTTTCTGAGTCTAACGGCTATAAAAGACAGCCTGGCAGATAAAGCAACAAAATATGTCAACTAATAAGACAAACAACTTTATCAGAGAAAAACTTAACTTATGCATAAAGAAGCAAGCAAGTATTGCTTAGAAATGATAGCATAATTTTACTGAAATAATCTTTTATAAAATATGTCAAATAAATATGAAATAAATCATAGAATAGAGGAGGACAAAATTACTAAAGACATACAGCAGAACGTCGAACGACCCTCGGAGATCGTCGACCGAAGCACAGAGATCGTTGACATATCAAACAGATAGTCGAACGAAAAAGATAGTCGAACTATCAAAGAAGATAGTCGAACTACCACAGCAGATAGTCGACCTATCAGAACAGATAGTCGAGCTATCAGATAGTCGACCTATCAAGACAGATAGTTGAACTATCAAGCCAAACAGATAGTCGACCTATCAAACAGATAGTCGAACTATCAAGCAAAACGGATAGTCGACCTATCAAACAGATAGTCGAACTATCAAACAAAACAGATAGTCAACCTATCAAACAGATAGTCGAACTATCACAGAAAATAGATAGTCGACCTATCAAGAAAGATAGTCGAACTATAAAGCAACACGGATAGTCGACCTATCAAACAGATAGTCGAACTGTCAAATATTTGAACTATCCAGGCAGATTATTGAACTATCAAGAAATCTGTCTGGTCAAAAGAAGTCGAGCAGGGTTCGACGATCGGCGAGGTAGATTCCACAGAACGTCGAGCTAACAAGAGTTGAACAAACTCAGATAAAGATGATCTGCTGACAGACGAACGTCGAACAACTGATAGACGATCGTCGAACAGTAGATAGACGATAGTCGAGCGGCGTTCGACCATAGTCAAACAGAAAACAACTTAACCAAATTTTCATCCTGATAAGCAATTCTACAACTAAGGGAATCTATCCTATTAGCTAATCTTTGACCATAGATAAATCTTGGGTCAAGAAACTAAAAGAGAGGACTGAACTCAAATCCAAAATAGGGTTCCAACAATCTCCCCCTATTTGAGTTAAGTCTCTCAACAGCCAAACACACAAAACAAACTACTGGAAATAAATAAAATACAGGAAGGGAAAATATCTAAGCAGCAGAGAGCATCAATCAAACAGACAAATAAATAACTGTCAATCAATGAAATTTAAGAAGCTTCAGAATCTGGTTTAGATACAGAGGAACTAGGAAGAAAAGAAATTTTCCTGAAAGGGTCTAAAGCTTCTTTCTTCGATATCTTTAGATCTTGCTCTCTAATAATTCTAGATTCTGATGTCCTTGGTACAACTACTTCAGGATGCTTTTCCATATATTTTGAAGGGTCAAAGACCTCAGGTCTAACCTGGAATTTATCAGGCTCCTTCTTTCTGAATTTAGACATTGTCGTTAATCCTATAGTATCTTTTCCTTCAGCTTTGGCTTTTCTAATCTGGGCTGATCCAACTAGTTAAAGAAATCTAGCTATCCTGAAATCAGGATCAAGTTCTTGACTTTCATACACATTTTCACAGGTTGGATCTACAGGATTCACAGCTTTAAATTTAATAGAAAGATCTAACAGGCTTTCAGCTAGCTCTTTATTTTCCTGAATAACTAGCGAAGAAGGAGGAGCAAACTCAGCAAATTTCTTACTCAATTTTTCAGAGAAAATAACTCTTTTACCTTTTGAAACAGTTTTCTTTGCATGATCTGGCTTTGAAGAAGATATGCTCTTGATTTCTTTGGAAGGAGGAGGAGAAAAGGTTGGTTTCTGATAAACTACCTCCTTCACTTGTTCACTTGCATCAGCATCATGCCTTTGGTATCCAGATTGGGATCTGCTTTGATTTCCCTGATTGCTTTTCTTTTGATGAGATTGGGATGGATTAAACCTAGCAGACGGGGCAGAAGGATTTGCAGACAAATTGCCAGAAGCTCCTGCACTGGGAGGTTAAGGAGGAGGACCTCTAGGGGTCCATTTTGGAGCTGGACTGTCATATCTTTTAGATTTCTTTCTTAACTTTTGCTGATTCTTTGAGAATCCCATCCAATGCTGAAACTCTTTGGACTTGGGATCTATTCCTTTCAAGATATAATAAGGAATATCATTGTCAGGGTTAGGAGGAGGAGGAGCAACAACTTTTCTTTTCTTTTTGGCAGATTTCTTTCTCTTAGATTCTTCAGAGTCATCAGAATCATCCTCATCCTCAGAGTTTGATGATGGAGGATGATCTTAGGGATCAAAAGCTTCTTGCACAGCTTTTTCTTTTTCTTTTAGAGCAGCTTTTTCTTTCTCTTCTTCCAAGGCATCCTGTGCCAGAAGAGTGTCTAAATCCAGTCCTGGGGTGTCATCCCAGACTGTAGATTTTTCTTCCTGAATTTCTGAAACAATCTCTTGTCCAACTGTAACTGTCATGGAGACCAGTTCTTTTTGCACAACTATCTGAGCTGGTTGAGCAGACTCAGGATCTTGAACAGCAGGTTCTGGATCAACTAGAACTTCTAGAGCAGGTTGTTGAACAAGTTCTTGGACAGCTAAAACTTCTTCCACTAAATCTGTAGTATCAGGAACACATATGTGCTAAATGAAATTGTATCATTCCTTCTAGGTATTCCCATACTAACATGTCAGTTATCAAGTCTAGAAAATGAGTGAAAGAATTACCTTCAGGAGACTCTTCAGAGCATTCTATTTCCCACATGTCATCTAGAAAGGAGGTAATGACTCCTTCTAGGAAACGAGCAACAAGGGGAGTAGAAGCTTCTTCGAGACAAGCTTTAAATGCAAATTCTGCTTCCATTATAACATCAGAAGGCTTGAGAGCTGGAGCTGGAACTGCAGAGGATGTTGCAATGACAACTGGAGCTTCTGCTACATCTTGAATCTGAACTTGGGGCTCTGCTGGGCGAGAAATAAGAGGCAGTCCAGAGGCATCTTCCTCGAACATCTCCCCCTGCCTGATTTCAGTAGAAACTGAAGTCAGGCCCCTAACAGAAGATGGCTCAACAGATTTTGAGATGGCAAGAATGGAAAATGATAATGTAGAGATGGAAGAAACGAGAGGAGCAATTGCTTCTTCAATCATGATTTTGATTGAAGGAGTAATTAACTCCAATATGCTTGAGATGAAGGCTGGGGTGATTTCAAATGATGGTGGGGGAATCACAGTAGAAGGATGAACAGCAGGGATGTTGTACTCCTGATGAGATAGAGAGTGAACTGGAGATAGATGGGTGGATGCAAGAAGATCAATATGATCTGAATGAGGAATTGGTGACTGAGGAGGAGTGGATAGCTCAGAAACCAATAAATCAAAAGTAGGATGAGAGATCCTAGCAAGATGAGGAGGGAGTGGAGATGCTGGTGATGATGCATGGAGAATTGTGGAAGAATCAAGAAGATGAGATGCAGAAGATGGAACTGAAGTAGATGGAACTAAAGTAGATGGAACTGAAGTAGATGGTGGCACTTCAGTAGAAGTGGATGGTAATGCAGAAGAAGTGGATGGAACTTAGAGAATGGCTGAGCCTGCTTCTTGGAGGAGGGGAGTGACTGAGGCAGTCCTTGTGCTCTCAATTGCAACTAGAGCTACCCCTGCTGGAGCGGGCTTCAGAAAGCTCCTTTTCCATTTGACAAACAGGGTTGGGTCCATCTTTTTTCTGGCATTGATGGATGTAGAAACTGAAACCAACAAATGGGATATTTCTCTTTTAGAAATATCCCAAGCACCCTACCCAGGGTGACTTCCTTCTTGCTATTCTTTTTCCTTATCAATTCAAACAAAACTCCTGCCCAGTTAATCTATTTCTTGTTCACAATGGCACACATCAGGGCAAACTGTTGCCTGGTTATATTATCATGGGCAGAGTGCTTTCCTAGAAGCACTTTTCCGACTAGTTCAGCCAGGAACTTTATCTTCAACGGAAAGTTCACCTTAAGCAGCTTAGAAGGAATGTCGTCGGCATGTCCTAATTCAGTCAACATTCACCCAAATCTTGGGGTATCTTGCTCAAAATTCTCTTCCCCATTCAATAATCAGAAAATATCAGTCAAAACGGCGGGAGTCAAAATTACCTCTTCTCCGCCTATCGTTCCAGTCATAGATTCGTCATTGGAGGACGAAGTGAAAGCCCATTCTTTGATCTCTTGAACGTTTATCTTTATTCTTGTGGACATGAAATTTTCCAATCCTTGATATTTGCAGAGGTTGAGGATTTCCACTATCGCAGACTCACAGGAGCTGAAAGAATCAAAGTCTACGCTGAAACCAGCATCGAACTTCACCACGGACAGGAGGGCTGGAGCAATCGCCATCGAAGGGGTTGGAGAAGGCGAGAGAGACGGCGAAGGTGAAATGGCAGAAATCGCGAGACAGGGAGCAAGAAGAAAGACGGAATGCGAAAAGACGCTCTCCGTCGACGATAAAAAGAACGATCTCTTAACCTAGGTCGACCATCGGTTTTATATTAAAACAGCAATCGTCGATCTATTTTAAAAGATACTGGAGACGATGGTCGAACGGTCGTTCGACGATCGTTCCTAAAGCAGAGTAGTCGATCAATCATTCGACTATTTCTGTCTTCACAAACAACAAGCTGTCGTCAACCATAGATCGACGATAGGCTCGACCTGTTCGACGATCTGCGAGCGTCAGTCAACGATCTTCAAGTAGATAAGCCATCATCAACCATAGGTCGACGATAGGCTTGATCCGATCGACTATCTTCGAACGTCGTTAGACAATCTTCAAACAGGGTTCAACAAAGGCAGACGTTACACTTAGTATTTTCCATTAATCATGCCTAGTTGAACCAAAAAGAACAGATGCTTCTGTTCATCTAAAGGCTTGGTGAAAATATCACCTCTCTGAAGGTCAGTGAATATGAACTCAAGGCTGATCTTGTTCTTTTCCACACAATCTCTCAGGAAATGGTGTCTAATCTCAATGTGCTTGGTTCTAGAGTGGTGCACAGGATTTTGTGCAATGGAGATAGCACTGGTACTATCACACATGATTTTTGTGTTCTTGTGTGTGTACCCATAATCCAAAAGCTGGTTTTGAATCCACAGGATCTGTGAACAACAACTAGCGCTGCTATATATTCAGCCTCTACAGTCAAAGTTGAGACAGAAGCCTGCTTCTTACAGAACCAAGAGACCAATCTCTCTCCCAGGAACTGACAAGTTCCTGAGGTACTTTTCCTGTCAACTCTACAACCAACATAATCAGAATCAGAGTATCCAATTAACTCAAATTCTGACTCAGCTGGGTACCATAGTCCTAGATTTGGACATCCCTTCAGGTATCTCAAGATTCTCTTGAGAAGATTCAGATGAGATTCCTTGGGGTTTACCTGGAATCTAGCACATAGGCTTGTAGCAAACATTATATTTAGTCTACTTGCAGTTAAATACAATAGGGAACCAACAATGGCCCTATAATTCTTTTGATCAACTTGCTTACCCTGATCATCAGAATCTATAACTACATTAGTAGTCATAGGTGTATGCATTGCTGAAGCATCAGCCATCCCAAACTTCTTTACCAATTCCATGGCATATTTGGATTGGGAGATGAAGATGCCATCAACATCTTGCTTTACTTGGAGACCAAGAAAGTAAGACAGCTCACCCATACTACTCATCTCAAACTTAGAATGCATCAAGTCAGAGAACTTTTTGCACAGTTTGGGATTAGTGGAACCAAAAATAATATCATCCATATACACTTGAACTAACCGGATTGTGTCCTTGTGGTGCTTGACGAAAAGGGTTCTATCAACTACTCCCCTAACAAAGTTGTGCTCTAATAGGAAACTAGCTAGAGTCTCATACCAGGCTCTGGGTGTTTGTTTAAGTCCATAAAGAGTTTTTTGCAACTTGAAAACATGTGAGGGCTGAGTTGAAGAGACAAACCCAGGAGGTTGTTCAACAAATACCTCTTCCTTTAGCTCACCATTTAGAAATGCACTTTTGACATCCATCTGAAAGACCTTAAACTTCATATAGGCTGTATAGGCTAGAAAGATCCTTATTGCCTCTAGCCTTGCAACAGGAGCAAAGGTTTGGTCATAATCTATACATTCCTCCTGTCTGTAGCCCTGAGCTACAAGCCTAGCTTTGTTGCTTACAATAATTCCATTTGCATCCAACTTGTTTCTAAACACCCACTTGGTGCCTATGATTAGTTGGCCTTTAGGTCTTGGAACCAAAGTCCATACTTTACATCTTTCAAACTGATTGAGTTCCTCTTGCATAACAATGATCCAGTGGGGATCTAGCTCAACATCTTTAATGGTGAGGGGCTCAATCTGTGAAAGAAAACAAGCATGCATCACATCATGTCTTAATTGATGTCTTGTTTGTACACCAGCTGATATGTCTCCAATCACTTGAGATGTAGGATGATCTCTAAGTGTGAGTTGGGATGTGATCTTCAGCAACAGTTGGGATTAATTCCTCAGGAGGAATTGGATCAACTATTGGTGGTACAGCAACAGCTTCTGCAAAGTCTTCATCACTATCTGAATCAGTGATGTGAAGAGTTGATAGATGGAGAATCACTTGAGTGACATCTTTACTAGATTCTAGTACCTGCAATGAACTTGAGGAAGAAGAAGTTTCCTTCTCCTTGTAAAACATCTGAGATTCATCAAAGGACACATGCACAGATTCCTCAATTTTAAAAGTTGATTTATTAAATACCCTATAAGCTTTGCTTACTTGGGAATATCCAAGAAAGATTCCCATTGAAGCTTTTGCTTCAAGCTTTCTAAGGTATTCTTTATTATTATTATGAATATATACTACACAACTAAACACTCTAAAATAATTTATTTTAGGTTTCTTTCCTTTAAGCAACTCATAAGGAGATTTACACTTAAGCTTGTGTATAAGACTTCTGTTCAGAACATAATTAGCTGTGCTAACAGCTTCTGCCCAATAGGAGAGAGGCATATTAGCATCTGCCAACAGTGTTCCTGCAGCTTCAATCAGGGTTCTATTTTTCCTTTCCACTACCCCATTTTGTTGGTGAGTTCTAGGAGCAGAGAAGCTATGTTTGATACCTTCTTTCTCACAGAATTCTTGCATGAGAAGAGACTCAAACTCAGTACCATGATCACTTCTGATTAAGGCCACATGAGTAGAATACTCAGTCTGCACACAAAGTAGAAAATTTGTAAGAACCTTAAAGTTATCAGCCTTAGTTCTCAAGAAGAACACCCAAGTGAACCTAGAGAAGTCGTCTACAATTACTAAAGTGTAATACTTCCCTCCTAGACTCTGTACATTTATTGGGCCAAAAAGGTCCAAATGTAATAGATACAGGATTCTAGGTGAATCACTTTTATTTACAGATTTAAAGGAATTTTTGGTTTGCTTGCCTAATTGACAAGCCTTACATAGGCTCTCCTTCTTGTAGGGGCAAGAAGGTAAACCTCTAACAAGGTTGTATTTAGATAACCTAGATATGTTCTTGAGGTTAACATGGCTAGCCTTTTATGCCATAAGGTGTTGTTATTTGTTACTTCATTAAATAAGCAGATTTCAGAATGGGTTGAGTTAAAATCTACTAAATAAATATTACCTTGTCTAATACCTACTAACACAACATTACTGTTTAAAGTAATATTACAGAGAGAGTTAGTGAAAGATACCTGATACCCTGCATCACATAACTAACTTACTGAGATAAGATTATGCTTCAGTCCAGTTACATATGCAACCCTCTTGAAAGTTAATGCTCCAATGGTAATCCTACCATATCCTTCAGTTTGACCACAGCTAGAATCCCCAAAGATCACCTTTGGTCCATGCTTGACCTTGAACTTTGACAGATTTTCTTTGTTCCCTGTCATATGTTTGGAGCAACCACTATCCAAATACCACATGTCCTGAGTGATAGGATAGGTCTTCACCTGCAGTTAGTTAAGTTAAACATTGTGGACCTAGGTAACCTTGGGTCCATTATTCTTCACATAATGAAAACTAGAAATAAAAGAATAAGCAGGTTGGGGTTTATATCCTAAAGGGTAAGATCTCCTAGGTGGGATGCTCCATGCAGTTAATGGGTCCACAAACCTAGGGTTTCTATTCATATTAAGGTTTCTAAGGTTCTGGTGGTAATTTTGAAATTCATATTGAAAATGTCGATCAGCGTTCGACGATGGATGCTTAGATCGCCGAGCTTCTTTCGACCACTGAGCCTGCGATCGTCGAGCAGCGTTCGACGCTTTTTGTATTTCCTTAAACTTTTGTTTTCTCTTTTCTCTCTTAGCTTTATTTAAGGCTTGATTAACTTGTCTTACTTGCTTAGTGTTCTTTATCCCATCAGCTGAAATAAAGTTCACTGGAGTTGAAAGATGATTTTTAAGAATAATTGGGGGTTCACATGATGAAGCTCCTAAGCCTAGCTTATTATTGCCTGACCTAGTGTTTGTCATGCTGGTGATTTCTAGCAACTTAAGGCTTCTACCATTTAATGATTCTTCCAATCTCTTGGACTTTGGTAGTTCATTTTTAAGAAACTTTATTTCATCACTAGATTTAGTGAGTTCTTCTTCTAACCTAGCATTTTCAATGGAGATAGATTCTGATTCAGCTAACTTATTTCTAAGTTCCTTAATTTCCTTTTCTGAACTAATTAGATCTAAACAAAGGGATTTAAATTCAGATTAAAATTCAGAAGAAGAAAAATCATATGAAGATAATACCTGATCTTCTGTAGGCATCTCTTCATCATCATCAGAACTCTCTACAGCTAAGTGATTGCTGCAGGCATCAATAGCCATAAGGCAGATTTCCTTTGCCTTCTTCTCTTCCTCATCCTCACTGGAGCTTGAGAAGGAAGATTCCTCATCTGAATCACTCCAAATCTCAGCAACAAATCCTTTCTCCTTTTTCTTATTTTTGTAGGAGGAGGACTTGGAGTGTTTCTTGTGATGGTCTTTTTCCTTTCTCTTTTCTTTGCTCTTTTCCTCTGGACACTCTGGTAGAATGTGTCCAGGTTTCCTGTAACCATAACAAAAAATTTCTTTAGCAGGAGATATATCATACCTTGGTTTATCTTCATATCTTGAAGATTTCTTTCTGAAGTCTTTTCTTCCCATCTTGAGAAACCTTTTGGCAAAGAGTGTCATCAGCTCCTCATTAGATTGGCTTCCTTCAGATGCATCAGCAGCTTTGAGAGCAAGAGTTTGCTCTTTTCTTGCTGGAGTTGGAGTCTTTGCTTCAGCCTCAGCTTCCCTGGTCTTTAGCACTTGCTCAAAAGACTTGAGCTTGCCAAGGAGAGCTTTTGTTGAGATTTTAGTTGTACTTCTGGTCTCCTTGATAGGCCAAATCCTAAGATCCCATGTGCTGGGGAAGCACATCAGTATCTTATCATTGACCTCTGTCAATGTAATTTCCTTATCAAGAGTTCTCAGCTCATTGATGATTGAGCTGAGCCTGGTGTACATTACTTCAACTGATTCAGCTTCAGTTTTCTTGAAGTTTTCATACTGGGATATAAGGTTGGACCTTCTGTCCTTCCTTTCATTAGCTGAACCAGCTACAATCTGGTTCAGTGAGTCCCACATGGCTTTTGTAGAGGTGCAATCAGCCACTTTCTGGAAAATTTCACCAGACATAGTCTGAGCCAAAATGTTCATAGCTTCGGCATCAGCTATCTTTGCCTTCTTGTAGGCATCATTGTAATCTGGAGGAGGCACTGCACTTAGATTTGTAGATGTTGTAGCAGTGGCTGCAGTAGGAGGTTTTGGAGGTCCTGTCAAAATAGAGGAGAAGATGTCTTCATCAATAGAGTTCATATATAATCTTATTCTTGCCTTCCAGATGCTAAACTTAGCTAAGTTGCATGCTGGAGGTCTGGTGCTTGAGTAATCCTTGGACTGGGCCATGAAGTGAATATCTATAAGCTTGGTATCTATCAGGATCTTGTGACTCAGGTGTTAGCCTGTACAATCAGTAAACCTCCCTCTGATACCAATTGAAAGAGAGGATAGATACAACTATAGAGGGGGGGGGGGTGAATATAGTATTCAAAAATTAGGACACCCTACTCAAATCCCTAAGATTTAATTTGCGGAATGAGTTTATAGATATTGATAACCCTAGAGCCTAACACAAAGTGTAGTGCACAAGAGAGAGCTAACTGTAATTACAGTTAAGCTTGGGTCTTATCATAGCAACTAGCAATCCTAGTTATTTCTACTCACAGCCACAGTACAATAAATTAAATAAGCAGCACAGACGACACAAGAAATTTTATAGTGGTTCCCTCTAAATATGTACGTCCACTCTTCTACCACCCTGGTAGGAATCCACTACAGGTTTTTGTTCAGGTGCCCTGCCACCAACTGATCTGCTTCAGGTAGATCAAGTAGACCCTTTGAGCTTTTGATCAGGAGCTCAAAATCCAACACAGGTTTTTGATCAGGTGCCCTGCCACCAAGGTTCACTTTTGAAGGGAGTAATAACCCTTTGTACAGGAGGTTGAGAGAGTTAAAGTTTTTTCTCTATTGTTAAAACAGATTAGAGAAGCTAGTGGATTGCACAGAGCTAGAAAGCTCTAAAGAATCAAGGCTCCCCCTGGCTTAGAGAATATCCAGGAAGGAGTCTTGCTTCAGGGTGCAGGAACTCTTCTGAACTAAGACAAACTGTCCTGGGGTTCTGAAGGAGAAGCTTGAAGAAGACTCTTGATTTGGAAAAGGTGTTCTTCTTCAATCAGCTTCCTTTCTTCTTCTTCTTCTTCTAAAATCCTCTGAGTGAAAGTCTTCCTGTGAGCAGGATGAACTCAGGAGGAAGGAGAATGCTGAAGAGATTTTATCTTCTCAGTTGAATGTGAATTTCTGAGAGCTGTAGTTCTTTATGCTGCTGAGAGTAAAACTTCTTGTAAGTTGTATATCTGTATCTGTATGTCTGTGTGTATATGTATGTGTTCTCTTGGTCTTCTTTCAAAAGAAGCTCTTTATATATGAGCCTTTGCAACGACTCTAATCTGAGTTTGAACTTTGTCTTCTTCTGGAATCTGCAAACTGGGCTGCAAATAGCACAAAGCAAAATATATCTGGCTGACAGATATCCTATAAAAAGATAAAGCTTTCTAAGAAGCTGCAAATCTAATCTGATAAAAGAGTGCTAGAAAAAGTCACATCAGAAAGAGCTGTTTACGGCCAGAGAAGACTTTCTGAGTCTAACGGCTATAAAGGACAGCTTGGCAGATAAAGCAACAAAATATGTGAACTAATAAGACAAACAACTTTATCAGAGAAAAGCTTAACTTATGCATAAAGAAGTTAGCAAGTATTGCTTAGAAATGATAGCATAATTTTACTGAAATAATCTTTTATAAAATATGCCAAATAAATATGAAATAAATCATAGAATAGAGGAGGACAAAATTACTAAAGACATACAGCAGAACGTCGAACGACCCTCGGAGATCGTCGACCGAAGCACAGAGATCGTCGACCTATCAAACAGATAGTCGAACGACACAAATAGTCGAACTATCAAAGAAGAAAGTCGAACTACCACAGCAGATAGTCGACCTATCAGAACAGATAGTCGAGCTATCAGATAGTCGACCTATCAAGACAGATATTCGAACTATCAAGCAAAACAGATAGTCGACCTATCAAACAGATAGTCGAACTATCGAGCAAAACAGATAGTCGACCTATCAAACAGATAGTCGAACTATCAAAAAAACAGATAGTCGACCTATCAAACAGATAGTCGAACTATCACAGAAAACAGATAGTCGACCTATCAAGACATATAGTCGAACTATCAAGCAACACAGATAGTCGACCTATCAAACAGATAGTCGAACTATCAAATAGTTGAACTATCCAAGAAGATAGTTGAACTATCAAGAAATCTGTCTGGTCAAAAGAGGTCGAGCGGGGTTCGACGATCGGCGAGGCAGATTCCACAGAACGTCGAGCTAACAAGAGTTTAACAAACTCAGAGATAGACGATCTGCTGACAGACAAACGTCGAACAATTGATAAACGATCATCGAACAGTCGATAGACGATAGTCGAGCGGCGTTCCACCATAGTCGAACAGAAAACAACTTAACCAAATTTTAATCTGGATAAGCAATTCTACAACTAAGAAAATCTATCCTATTAGCTAACCTTTGACCATAGATAAATCTTGGGTCAAGAAACTAAACGAGAGGACTGAACTCAAATCCAAACTAGGGTACCAACACAGTTTATAACAAAAATGTCATAATAGGTTATACAAACCACTCGTGAAATTCAGCATGCATGGTTTGTTCCCGCTCCCATGTTAGCTCCTCGTGGCCATAATTGTCCTACCGAACCATGACCATCCCGATTGTCTTATTCCGCAGCTGCTTATCTGCTTTATCCTCGATCCAAATGGGCCTAACCTTCGTCGTTAGCCCAGACTCGACTGGTACGCGAACATTCACAATCACTTGAGTTTGATCTTTCACGACCTTTTGAAGCACTGATAAGTGGAACACATCATGCAATTCACTCAATTCTGTCTAAAGAGCTAGTCGATAAGCAGATTCTCCAACTCGTTCCACCACTTCAAACAGACCAAGATACCTCGGACTTAACTTTTTCAAGCGCCGAATCCTGGACACGCCTTTGAATGGCTTGATTTTTAAATATATCCAATCGCCAACCGCGAATTCCACGTTCCGATACTTAGCGTTGTAGTACTTTGCCTGCCTATCTTGGGTTATCAGTAGCCTCTCCCGGATAGAGCATATCGTCGAATTAGCCTCTTCTACTTCCTTATGCATATACAACTTAGACTCGCCTATTTCCTCCCAACATAATGGTGTACGTCACTTCCTACCATACAAAGCTTCAAAAGGCGCCATATTTATGCTAGCTTGATAGCTATTATTGTAGGCGTACTCTACCATATAGAGATGGTCTTCCAACCTCTTTCCGAAATCCAAGGAGCACATCTGGAGCATATCCTCCATAGTTCTGTTGGTCCTTTCGGTCTGACCATCCGTTTGCAAATGAAAGGCCGAACTGAACTTTAATTTTGTCCCCAACAACTTATGGATTAGACTCCAATCATTTAAAGAGAAGCGCCTATCTCGGTCACTTACGATGCTATGGGGTACACCATGCAATCAAACCATTTGTTCGACATAAAGCTTTGCCAAAATTTCCACTAAATCGTCCCTCTTGTTCGGAATGAAGTGAGCCACTTTAGTCAACCAGTCCACGATCACCCAAATAGAATCGTTCCAGCATTGAGATCTCCGCAAACCGTGCACAAAATCCATCGAAATATCATCAAACTTTCATTCCAGAATAGGTAGCGACTTCAGGAAACCTCCACACTTCTGGCATTCAGCTTTTACCAGGGCACACGTCTGACATTTTGCCACATAATCTCTTTCTTTAGACTTGGCAACCAGAACAACTTCTTCATGTCCTTATATATTTTTGTGCTCCCTAGGCGGATTTAATACTTCGTGAAGTGTGCCTTATACTACAATTCTTCACGTAATTTACCCACATTCAGGAAGCACAAACGATCACATTTCCACAAAAGGCCATCATCCCAGGAGATTTGGGCATTTGACCTATCCAATGTATAACATTATAGACTATCATCAAGTTTCGTTGCTCGCTGAATCCTATCCACAAGGTCATATTGTACCTCTGTCCAGTTCAGGCATGCACTTGCAGTAGAATTCTTGTCCACACGAGAGATTTCTAAGTCCTCCAACTCCTGGATCAGACGCTCATCATGCATTTGCAACTAGTTTTCCCTTGTCAGAGTCCTACGACTCAAGTTATCTGCGACAACGTTTCCTTTCCCGGGAGTGTAATGAATATCAAAGGTATAGTCCCCGAGGAACTTCATCCACCTTCTTTATCACATATTGAGATCCTTATGATCCAATAGATACATCAGGCTCCTATGGTCCATGAATATATCCACTTTCACACCATATAAATAATTACGCCACAAAGTGAGTGCAAAAATCACCGCCGCAAACTCTAAGTCGTGGACGGGATAATTTCGCTCATGCACTTTCAACTAGCATAAGCCATATGCTATCATCTTACTAAACTGAAGAAGAATGCAGCCTAAGCCGCTCCCTGATGCATCACTATAAATTTCATAACCGTCTGAACCACATGGCGCCGTCAAGATTGGCGTCATAGTCAAATGACCTTTCAGCTCCTCAAAATCTTGTATGCACTCCTGCGTCCAAACGAACTTCTGATCTTTTCTCATTAGTGTGGCGAGTAGCAAGGCTATCCGCGATAAGTTATCTATGAAGCGCCTATAGTAGCCCTCTAGTCTAGGGAAACTCTTGTCTTTTGCTATAGAAGACAACACCGGCCACTCCCGTATCGCAACTATCTTCGCAGGACCAACCGCAATGCCCTCTCCACTAACCACATGGCCAAGATAGGCCACTGATGTCAACCAGAACTCGCACTTCGAGAACTTGGCATAGAGCTTGTTCTTTCTCAGGGTGTGCAACACCATCCGCAAATTGTTCGCATTATCTTCTTCAGACTGTGAGTACACCAAAATGTCATCAATAAGACGATGACAAATAAATCAAGTATTCTCGAAACGTTCGGTGCATTAAGTCAATTAATACCGATGGCGCATTTGTTAGCCCAAACGGCATTACCGTGAACTCGTAATGACCATAGCGTGTACCAAACGCTATCTTGGTAATATCACATTCCCGAATCCTCAACTAGTAATAACCAGACTTTAAATCCAGCTTTGAGTAGACAGTTGAGCCCACTAGGTGATCGAAAAAGTCATCAATCCGTGGAATCAGATACTTGTTCTTTTCCATCAGCTTATTTAGCTCTCGATAGTCAATGCATAGTCGCAAGCTTTCGTCCTTCTTTTTCACAAATAGGCCTAGAGCGCTCCAAGGTGACATACTTGTGCGAATAAAGCCTTACTCCAACAACTCTTACAATTTAACCTTTAGTTCCACCATCTCCTTTGGCACAACACGATATGGCGAGCAGGCCACAGGTTTCAGACTTGACAACAACTCAATCGTTAAGTCAATCTCCTGCTTTGGCGGTAACCCTAGAAGATACTTAGGAAATACATCAGCGTACTCTAATATAATAGGAACATCACTCACACAAGGCCTCGGCTCAACAGCCTCCAACACCGTGAAGAACAACTCCGCGTGCTTCTGAACTGCCTTGGCTACATTAATACCAGACATCAACGTCTTGCTCGATCCACGCATACCAGCAAATTTAGTCTCTCATTCGTGTTCTGTCCCAGTGTGACTTCCTTAGAGTTATAATCTATATAGGCACGCTTCTCCGAGAGCCAGTCCATACCAATGATTACATCAAACTCCGATATCGGTAGTACTGATGCTTCCAATCCAAAGACCCGACTTCCTATTCGCACCTCAACACAACAGGCTCGATCCTCACACATCAAGCACCCGTTAGGTAGCAGCACATTCACTCGATTTGTTGGCGTAAATGAAGGCACTCCAATACGCCCCACAAAGTCTTCTGACAGAAAAGAATGAGAAGCTCCTATATCGAACAGTGCTCTCGCCAGACATTCCAAAATCAGAAGAAAGCCTAAATCAAACCAATCATACATAAGCAATGCACAAGGTACTAAGTTTGGAAAGCAGCAAAAACTGTATCTTAACTCATACCTATTACGACGTCGCTTTGTTTTATGGCCTCTTGTTAGCCAATATTATAGACTAGGGGTTGCACTTGAGATGCAGGTTATTCCACCACTGCCTTTCCTTTCTCAGCATAAGATGCACCTGTCTTTTTCTACCTTTTCGGAAGGCCACTCCAGCAATCTCGAGCAATATGCCCCACCTTGCCACATGTATAACATGTGAGCGGACCTCTCCCAGATGTTGCACCAGACGGATGAGAAGAAGGAGCCGGTGCAGAAGTTTTAGGCTTCTTTTTCCACCGTTGATACAAAAACTTTGAAGAACTAGGTACCTTGAACTCTTGCTTCTTCCTTGCCAACTCATTATTACGCTGCACGCGCTTCATGTACAGCTAAAGGGAGTAGGCCGTATTGACTAAGGTAAGAAAACCCTGCGTCATCGGTCCTGAGAGAGGCAATCGCAGGTCATCCCTCAACCCTTCATAGAACCGATTTGTTTTTCGTTCCTCATCTGCAAATGTAAAGCCTGCATATCTTCCCAATCTCGTAAACTCGTGCAAGTAGTCATCCACCGTCCTCTCGCCTTGAGTTAGCCTTTGAAATTGGTTCTCCATCATAATCCGTTGTGCCGATGGAACATATCTTGCTAGAAAACACCTTGAGAACTCCTCCATTGAGATCTCGCTCAATGGCCGTCCAGCAAACTAGTGTAGATCTAACTCATCACACGAAAGTCTTGCCTCACCATCCAGCAAGAAGGTAGTCACAATGACTTTTTGCCACTCTTATTTTTCAGTTGCCATCAGGACCCTCTTTATTCTTGAGAGCCAATCTTCGGCTTGTGTAGGGGTTCCAGTACCTATAAACACAGGGGGACTGAAACTCATTACGTGTTTCAGTTGCTTATCCATTGCTCGCCTTGCTACCACTGGCTCAACGACCACTTATCTCATTTCTATGTGCTCCACTATGCCAATCAGTTCTTATACCATCACAGGAATAGGAGGTTTGTTGGGTTCGATGTTCCTTCACTTGACCTGTGGCTCTCTGCTACTTATATAAGAAATTAAGTAGCTCCCTTTCCACATTCTTGGCTTTTGGAACAGTTGGATATGTTTTTGATCCCACAAATGGTATCAGAGGAGGTCATGGGTTCAGGACCGGGGGGGAGGGGGCGCTAGTAAATCCCGATTTTTCCCTTCTACCTGTGTGGGTCCGGCGGGTCAGGAGAACTGTTGACATGTGGTAACCCAACCCTTGAGCCATGTGGGCCATGTAGTTACCCCACCTCTAAGCCGACGGGTTGTGCTGGACGGCTGGGGGGGGGATTGTTGGGTCTGGAGTTCTTTCACTTGACACGTGGCGCTCTGCTACTTATTTAAGAAATTAAGTAGCGCCTTTCCAATAGTCTGGGCTTTTGGAATAGTTGGGTATGCGCTTGATCACACAAGGTCATCCCTGACCTCCAGGTTGCGCATTCATCATTGCGAACACGGCTTCCGCAACCAACCGTATAGTTTACGCTGAAGGAGGAGGTGTCAGCGCCTCATTAGGTGCACTACTCTCCACCAAGTGCTGAGGTTCTTGCTGCCCCGCATCGCTTCGAGTCGCCTATAATGTGAAACACACAATTAGGCAACTACAAATATATCCAACATCAATCAAAGGAACATACAAGTTCCACAAACATATGTATTTTCATTCCTAAGTGGACATTCATGGGTTCAATTATGTTATCACGGTAGGGCGCATACACGTGCTCACCACCACGTAAAATAAATCGACCACAAATTAAAATAAGAAAGACCGAGAATAGAATCTTATACCAGTTTTGTAACACCCCCATCGGTCGTATAATATATGACAGAAGGTCCGGCCGGGGCTCGACGCCATATACTATGGACAGGTAAGGAGATTACAAGTTGTTTCCAAATCCAAGTTCACTATGAACGCATACTAACTCAGTGCATTCTAGCGGAAGCATTTTAGTTTATGAACCCATACCGACCAAGAATGTCCACTACACAACAGGAATGATATATATATACATAACACATGTTTTGGTCGTTACCTTATTACAACTGTTTCCTTTTTACAACAAGTGGTTTCATACTTCGGCACGCAAGCCAGCCATACATTAAAACAGTAAACGTTCGCCTTTGGGCCTTCAAGGGCCAGCCAATTGTAGCACAAGGGCTTTAGCCCACTACTTTTCACTTGGCTCTCCAGCACCTGTAATAAAGGGCCCACCAAAACGTGGCAAACAAAGCAATGGTCAGCATTCTGCTGAACCATTTATAACGATCCCACCCCTTACTCGGGGCGGCATTTCTCTATCCCTGCAAATAAGGCATCATGTATATATTGGCATTTACAAAGTCCACTTTAAGCACCATTCATCACAGACGTAGGCTCAATGGCCATACGGTCTGTGCACTCTGGGCACATTTTCGGTGCCCACGGCTTATCGCATATCACCACCGTTAACTTTGTCATTCAGAGGTCCTTAACTTGACGACTATGTTGTTCAGAGGTAATTAACTTAACGACTAACTACTCATTTAGAGGTACTTAACTTAATGACTCTATCATTCAGAGGTACTTAACCTGATGTCACAGTAATTAGCATTCATGACAAAATTTCCATTTCAGGCATGTACTCACCATTACTGGGCAATTTAAGCTCACAACATCATTTACCATTTCAGGATTGTACACACCATTACTAGGTCTTTTCCTGGAAATGCTTCTCGTACTTTGATGCAGCATCCTGCACACCACTAGACCCCGGATTTCACACGTACATCATACGCATATCCACGGAGTCTTCTCTAGTACGCAAACATCACCAATCCAGAACAACTTGTCCAGATGGGCTTCTCACAACATACCTATTCCGTACTCTATATTTCCGGATCAAAATTCAGAAATATATGGGGATCAAACCGATCTTCCCACTAGAATCTACCCTTTTCCACCTCTTGGTGAGGGGATCCATGCAAATATGCATATTGAGGACTTCACTTGTCCGGGAGCATATCCTCCATAGTTATGTTGTTCCTATCGGTCTGACCTTCCTTTTACGGATGAAAGGCCATACTGAACTTTAATTTTGTCCCCAAAACTGATGGATTAGCCCCCAATCATTCGAAGTGAAGTGCCCGTCTCGGTCACTTACGATGCTACGGGGTACACCGTGCAATCGTACCATTTGCTCGACATAAAGCTTAGCCAAAATTTCCACTTAATTATCACTCTTGTTCGGAATGAAGTGAGCCACTTTAGTCAACCCGTGCACAATCATCCAAACAGAGTCATTCCAGCGTTGAGATCTCGGCAAACCGTGCACGAAATCCATCGAAATATCAACAAACTTCCATTCCGGAATAGATAGCGACTTCAGGAAAACTCCAGGCTTCTGGCATTCAGATTTTACCAGGGCACAAGTCTGACATTTTACCACATAATGGGCTATCTCTTTCTTCAGACCTGCTCACTAAAACATCTTCTTGATGTTCATATACATTTTTGTGCTCCCTGGGTTGATTTAATACTTCGTGAAGTGTGCCTTATACAACAATTCTTCTTGAAATTTTCCAATATTATGGACGCACAAACGATCACCTTTCCGCAAAAGGCCGTCATCCCAGGAGAATTGGGCATTTGACCCATCCACTATATAACGTTGTAGGCTTTCATCAAGTTCCGTTGCTCGCTGAATCCTATCTATAAGGTCATATTGTACCTCCGTCCAGTACAGGCATGCACTTGTAGTAAAATTCTTGTCTACACAAGAGATGTCTAAGTCCTCCAACTCCTGGATCAGACACTCATCATGCATTTACGACGAATTTGCCCTTGTCGAAGTCCTACGACTCAAGGCATCTGTGACAACATTTCCTTTCCCGGGAGTGTAATGAATATCAAAGTTATAGTCCCCGAGGAACTCCATCCACCTTCTTTGTCGCATATTGAGATCTTTCGGATCCAATAGGTACATCAGGATCTTATGGTCCGTGATATATCAACTTTCACGCCATATAAATAATGATGCCACAATTTGAGTGCAAAAATCACTGCTGCCAACTCCAAGTCGTGGACGGGATAATTTCGCTCATGCACTTTCAACTGGCATGAGCCATAAGCTATCACCTTACAAAACTGAAGAAGAACGTAGCCTAAGTTGCTCCATGATGCATCACTATAAATTTCATAGCCGTCCGAACCACATGGCATCGTTAAGATTGGCATCGTAATCAGAAGACCTTTCAGCACCTCAAAAGCTCGTAAGCACTCCGGCGTCCAAACAAACTTTTGATCTTTTCTCGTCAGTGTGGTGAGATGCAATACTATCCGCGAGAAGTTTTCTACGAAGCGCCTATAGTAGCCCTCTAGTCCAAGGAAACTTTTGACTTTGGCAATAGAAGACAACACCGACCTCTCCCGTATCGTAACTTTCTTCGCAGGAACTACCGCAATGCCCTCTCCACTAACTACATGGCCAAGAAATGCCACTGATGACAACTAGAACTCGCACTTTGAGAACTTGGCATAAAGCTTGTTCTTTCTTAGGGTGTGCAACACCATCCGTAAATTGTTTGCATGATCTTCTTCAGACTGAGAGTACACAAAAATGCCGTTAATAAAGACGATGACAAATAAATCCAAGTATTCTCAAAATGTTCGGTGCATTATTTCCATAAATACCGATGGCGCATTTGTTAGCCCGAACGAAAATACAGTGAACTCGTAATGACCATAGCGTGTACCAAATGCTATCTAAGATTATCATATTCCTGAATGCTCAACTGGTAATAGCTAGACTTTAAATCCATCTTTGAGTAGACATTTGAGCCAACTAGCTGATTGAACAAGTCATCAATCTATGGAATCAGATACTTGTACTTTTCCGTCAGCTTATTCAGCTCTCGATAGTCAATGCATAATCACAAGCTTCCATCCTTCTTTTTCACAAATAGGACCAGAGCGCTCCAAGGTGACATACTTGGGCGTATAAAGCCTTTCTACAACAACTCTTGTAATTGAACCTTTAGTTCTGCCATCTGCTTTGGCGCAACACGATATGGTGAGAGGGCTACAGGTTGGCACTAACTCAATCGTGAAGTCAATCTCCTGCTACGGCGGTAACCCCGGAAGATCCTTAGGAAATACATCAACATACTCTGATATAATAGGAACATCACTCACACTAGGCCTTGGCTCAATAGCCTCCAATAACGTGAAGAACAACTCTGCGCCCTTTCGAACTACCTTGACTACTTGGATAGCAGACATCAATGTCTGGTTCGATCCTCACATACCAATAAATTTTGTCTCTCGTTCGGTATTCTTCCCCAGTGTGACTTCCTTAGAGTTGCTATCTATATAGACACGCTTCTCCGAAAGCCAGTTTATACAATCGATTATATCAAACTCCGATATCGGTAGTACTGATACTTCCAATCAAAAGTCCCGACTTCCTATTCACACCTCAACACAACATGATCGATCAACGCGCATCAAGCACCCATTAGGTAGCAACACATTCACTCGATTTCTTGGCATAAACCAGGGCACTCCAATACGCCCCACAAAGTCTTCCGACAGAATAGAATGATAAGCTCCTGTATTAACAGTGCTCTCGCCGTACATTCCAGAATCAGGACAAAGACTAAATCAAACCAATCATACACAAGAAACGCACAAGGTACTAAGTATGGAAAGCAGTAAAAACTGTATCTTAACTCATACCTGTTACGATGTCGCTCTGTTTTATGGCCTCCTGTTGGCCAAGATTATAGACTCGGGGTTGCGCTTGAGATGTAGTTTATTCCACCATTGCCTTTCCCTTCTCAGCATAATATGCACCCGTATTTTTCTCCCCCTTTGGATGGCCACTCAAGCAATCTCGAGCCATATACCCCACCTTGCCACATGTATAACATGTGAGCGGACCTCTCCCAAATGTTGCTCTAAATGGAGGAGAAGAAGGAGCCGACGTAGAAGTTTTAGGCTTCTTTTTCCACCGTCGATACCCAAACTTTGAAGAACTAGGTACCTTGAACTCTAGCTTCTTCCCTCCCAAGTCATTCTTACGCTGCACGCTCTTCATGTCCAGCTCAAGGGAGTAGTCTGTATTGACCAAACTAAAACAACCCTGCGTCATCGGTCCTGAGAGAAGCAATCGCAGGTCTTCTCTCAACCCTTCAAACAATCAATTTATTTTCCATTCCTCATCTGCAAACGTAAAGCCTGTATATCTTCCCAATCTTGTAAACTCGTGCAAGTAGTCATCCACCGACCTCTCGCCTTGAGTTAGCCTTTGAAATTGGTTCTCCATTGTAATCTGCTGTGTCGATGGAACATATCTTGCCAGAAAACACATTGAGAACTCCTCCATTGAGATCTCTCTCAACGGCCGACAAGCCAATTGGTGCAGCTCTAACTCATCAAACCAAAGTCTTGCATCACCATCCAGCAAGAAGGTAGTCACAATGACTTGTTTCCACTCTTCTGTTTCAATTGCCATCAGGACCCTCTTTATTCTTGAGAGCCAATCTGAGGCTTGTGTACGGGTTCTAGTACCCATAAACACAGGGGGACTGAAACTCATTACATGTTTCAGTTGCTTCTCCGTTGCTCACCATACGGCCACTGGCTCAACGACCACTTGTCTCACGCTACGTGCTCCACTACGCCAACTGGTTCCTATACCATCATAGGAATAGGAGGTTTTCCCAGACCTCCAGGTTGTGCATTCATCATTGCGAACACGGCTTCCACAACCAACCGTATAGTTTTTGCCAAAGGAGGAGGCGTCGGTGCCTCTTTAGGTGCACTACTCTCCACCGAGCGCTGGGGTTCTTGCTTCCCCACACGGCTTCAAGTTGCCTACAATGTGAAACACACAATTAGGAACCTATGAATATTGCCAACAACAATCATAGGAATATACTAGTTCCACAAACATGTGTATTTTCATTAATAAGTGGACATTCATGGGTTAAATTATGTTATCACGGTAGCACACATACACGTGCTCACCACCCCGTAAGAGAATTCGGCCACGAATTCAAAGAAGAAAGACCGAGAACAAAACCTGATACAAATTTTGTAACACCCCCATCCGTCGTATAGCATTGACAGAAGGTCCGGCCGGGGCCCGATGCCATATACTACAGACAGGTAATGAGATTACAAGTTGTTTCCAAATCCAAGTTCACTATGAACGCACACTAACTCAGAGCATTCTAGCCGAAGCATTTTAGTTTATGAATCCATACCGACCAAGAATGTCAACTACATAATAGGAATGATATATATATATATATATATATATATACATAACACATGTTTTGGTTGTAGCCTTGTTACAATTGTTTCCTTTTTACAACAAGTGGTCACATACTTCGGCATGTAGGCTGGCCACACATGAAAACATTAAATGTTCGCCTTTGGGACTTCAAGGGCCAGCCAATTGCAGCACAAGGGCTTCGGCCCGCTACTTTCCACTTCGCTCTCCAGCACCTATAATAAAGGGCCCACCAAAATGTGGCAAATAAAGAAACGGTCAGCATTTTGCTGACCCGTTTATAACAATCCCACCCTTTACTCGGGGTGACATTTCTCCATCCTTACAAACAAGGCATCATGTATATATTGGCGTTTAGAAAGTGCACTTTAAGCACCATTCATCACAGAAGTAGGCTAAACGACCACACGCCCCTTGCACTAAGGGCACATTTTCGGTGTCCACGACTTCCCGCATATCACCACCGTTAATTTTTTCATTCAGAGGTCCTTAACTTGAAGACTATGTCATTTAGTGGTAATTAACTTAACGACTAACTTTCCATTCAGAGGTACTTAACTTAATGACTCTGTCAATCAGAGGCAATTAACTTGATGGCACAGTAATTGGCCTACACGACAAAATTTCTATTTCAGGCTGGTACTCACAATTACTGGGCAATTTAAGCTAACAACATCATTTACCATTTCAGGCTGGTACACACCATTCCTATGTCTTTTCCTGGAAATGCTTCTAGTACTTTGATGTAGCATCCTGCATACCCCTAGACCTTGGATTTCATATGTACATCACAGGCATATCCATGGAGTCTTCTCCGGCACGCAAATAAAACACCACTAATCCAGACCAACTTGTCCAGATGGGCTTCTCATAGCATGCCTATTTCGTACACTACATTTCCGAATCTAAATGTAGGAATATATGGGGATCAAACAAATCTTACAACTAGAATATACCTTTTTTCACCTTTAGGTGAGGGGATCCATGCAAATATGCATATTGACGACTTCACTTATCCGGGAGAAACTCGTTACCCTTGTAGTTCTCTTCGGGGCCATGACGAAGATTTTCTACGCGGATGGAAAGGACCACGTCGATCTCCTCTACGTGGATCTAGCTTCGGCCATTGATTCCAGCTACCAAATCTTCTCTACTAACTTCAAGCTCCACCCAAAGCCTAACACCAGCCGAAAGTTTTCTGCTCCAGAACTGGGTAGCAAGGAAGAGAGAGAGAAAAAATGAAATAATAACTTCCTCAATCCATCCCTTTGTAGATATGGCCTCAGGTTTTACCCCAGCCCTATGATCTCTTCACATCAAAAGAGGACAATGGCTCGGGTTTGAGATGACAAAGTCAATCACTGCTCAGTGGTCGCAGACCAGCCACCCAACACAAGTCGCCACTTTGGCGATAGCTTAATTTGATATTTCTTCGAATGGGGTCATAACACCGCTCATCTTTTCTCGACATTTTCGTCGAGCTTTGCTCGGCGATTCCGTGGAGCTCTGCTCGGCGATTCGGTCGAGCACTGCTCGGCGATTCGGCCGAGCTCTGCTCGGGGATTCGTCGAGCTCTGCTCGGCAATTCGTCCGAGCTCTGCTCGGCAGTTCCGTCCAGCTCTGCTCGGCGGTTCCGTCCAGCTCTGCTCGGCGGTTCCGTCAAGCTCTGCTTGGCGGTTCCGTCCAGCTCTACTTGGTGGTTCCGTCTAGCTCTGCTCGTCGGTTCAGTCCAGCTTTGCTAGGCGGTTCCGTCAAGCTCTGCTCGGCGGTTCCGTCCAGCTCTGCTCGGCAGTTCCGTCCAGCTCTGCCTGGCGGTTCCGTCCAGCTCTGCCCGGCGGTTCCATCCAGCCTTGCCTGGCGGTTCCGTCCAGCTCTGCCCGGCGGTTCCATCCAGCTCTGCCCGACGGTTTCGTCCAGCTCTGCCCGGCGGTTCCGTCCAGCTCTGCCCGACGTTTCCGTTCAGCTCTGCACGACGGTTCCGTCCAGCTCTGCCCGACGGTTCCGTCCAGCTCTGCCTGACGGGTCCGTCCATCTCTGCTCGAAGATTTCGTCCAGCTCTACTCGACGATTCTGTCCAGCTCTGCTCGATGATTCTGTGTAGCTCTGCTAGACGATTCTGTCTAGCTCTGCTCGACCATTCCATCCATCAGGTCAATACTTTGCCTGATTTTTTGGGGTGTTACACCAGCCCCCACACTCAAGGGTAAGGAAGCAGCATCTTCCCAAAACCTTCCAGTAAGAAGCTAGCTCGTCGAAAGTCTATAATCATCTCTAACAAGTCTATACCAGATGCCATCAACACCATATCAGCTACCATACTGACATTTGTTGCTATCAAGATGATACTGTGAAGTTGGGTTGATTAACGTTGAGCAAGATTCCAAATACTAGATGAAATAAATAAGAAGAATGCTTCTATCTTCTAAGCTAAACAAAAAAATACAGATGCACCATTTATATCAAGAAGTGTTTAGAAGAGAAGATATAACATCCATTAATGTTGGTGCTATGCTAATGTAGGACACTTTGCCATTGATTATTGGCATAACCCCAATATGCTTGCAAATAGATGCTTTCATGCAAAGGCAGTAGTAGGCAACGATGCTTCTATTACATCTAACAATAACCTAGGAACCAAATTTAACTAGCTCCTAAGGTAAATTAAATTATACTTTGAACGATAGTTCAGGTACCAATCTAAATAAAATATAGTACTTGCACAGTGGGTGCTCAATACATATGTCAAGAACTAGAAGTTTTCTAAAGGACTATTCTCCTGTAAAGATTGGACCTAAGATCATCTTTGGAAGCCCATATAAAGGAGTCACCAAAGGATATGATATGATTTTTAATGGTATAATCTCTATCACAAGGGTAACATATGTTGAAGGGTTGGAACACAACCTTGTAAGCATAAAGTCAAAAATGTGAATTAGGTTATGCCATTGAATTCCACAATTATAAGTGTCTGATTAAGAAGTCAATTGACTTAGTGGTTATCCACTCATACACTAGAAGTGGGAATTTTTATTGCTTAGTTTTTATTTGCAATAATTATTCTACTCTAGTGTGCCTTGTGGTTGATGAGAAAGAGTCTCTAAGTGTTCAATTGCACAAGATACTTGCTCATATTAATTACAAGATAATTAAATTACTATTTTTAAAATAATTTGTTTGGGATTTTTCTAAGTTAAAATATGTTATAGAGGGTCCCTATCATGTATGCCAGATGGGCAAGCAAACAAGGGCCACCTTGTAGAGCTTAACTCCATAAGACTCTACTAGATGTCTATATATATTACATATGGATCTATTTGGTCCTTTACCCATTCAGAGATTAGGAGGGAAATTTTATACCTATGTGATTATTGATGATCACTCAAGATTTACAAGGGTATTCTTCTTAGGGAAGAAGTCATATACCCTAAATGTCTCCATGAATTTTGTCAAGGCTATTATGAATAAAATGGAATGTTCTGTAGTCAAAATTAGAAGTGATCATGGTACAGAATTAAGATTGGAGCCATAAAAAACTTTTGTGAAGAAATTGGCATCACCCATGAATTGTCCTCTCCCAGAACTCCACAACAAAATTGGGTGCCTGTAAGAAGAAAAAAAGACATTGATAGAGGCAGTCAGAACTATGCTAAGTGACTCCTTACTACAAGAATATTTCTAGGCTGATGTAGTTAACATTGCATGTCATGCCCTGAATAGGGCTTCTATCAACAAAGTCCATAAAAAGACTCCCTATAAACTCATGAAAGGAATAAAACCAACCATATTTAGAATCTTTTGTTGCAAATGCTTTATATTAGAAAGTCTCATTTAACTAAATTTGTTGAGAAATGCAATGTGGGGATTCTTGTTGGATACAACTCCCATAGTAGAGCATATATAGCATTCAACAAGAAGACCCAAGTTATAGAAGAGTCTATACATGTTTTTTTTGATGAGCTAGTCTTTTATATAAGGATAGATCTAATGTGTCTAATGATGTAGAAATAGAGCTTAACATAGAATATTTGTTTATCCAAGACAAGTCAAGCTCAAGCAGGAGTTCTTCTCAAGTTAAAGTGCTCAGTGAGGAAATTCAGCCAGCTAGCAGAACTCATGAGAATGCTACAGAAATCAGCCAAATGAAATCTTTCCAGCAGGACACCAAGGTATTGACAGGATACCTTCAACAACAAGACATATAAGAGATCTTCCCAACTCTCTCATTATTAGAGATGCAAGCAAGGGGGGCACCACTAGAAGAATACATCAGAATGAAGCTCTCCTTTTGAGCTTCTTGTCTTAGGTGTAGCACAAGATGTTTGAAGATGCCAACATAAATCTATTCTGGATCGATGTCATGAAAGAAGAACTTTAACAATTCAAGACATGTCAGGTATTGAAGTTGGCGCTAAAGCCACAAGGACACAACGATAATTGGTATTAAATGGATTTTTAGGAACAAGGTGGATGTAAACTCTGCTTTCCTAAATGGTAATTTGAAGAAAGAAGTCTATGTAGAGCAGCCATAAGGTTTTGTACATCCTACTCTTACCCCTCTTGTTTACTTACTTAGAAATGCATTATATGTGTTAAAGCAAGCCCCTAGGGCTTGGTATAAAACCATGTCTAGCTTTCTCATTAAGAACAAGTTCTTAAGGGGGGAGATAAACATCACATTGTTCCTAAAGGAAACAAAGGGCAACGGTCTCTTAGTCCAAATTTACATCGATAACATAATTTTTGGGACTACTGAAGATAACATTTGTAAAAGGTTTACTGATCTTATACAAGGGAAGTTTGAGATGAGCACTATGGTAGAGCTCAAATACATTTTAGGACTCCAAGTGAAATAGTCTGATGAAGGGATATTGATGATGCATATTTTAGCTTAATTTATTAGGTAAAAATATATTATTTTCATTTTAAAATCTCTTTCTTTATTTATTTTTAGGTTTCTTTTTATGTAAATAATATAACTATTGTTTATTTTCTTTTTTTCAAGTTTCCACAAGTATTCAGCCACAAACCCCCTGTCACGCCCCCCTAATACGCCCTCCCTAGGCGTGTCACAGGGTGTGTAGCCTGATCCCGAGGTTGATTGCTGCAAGATTGGATTTCCCGCCAAAAATCAATTGTCACGCCCCCCTGACACACACTCCCAGGCCGTGTCACAGGGCATGTCACCCTCATCCCGAAGCCTGTCGCCGCTTTCAATGCTTTATCCGCTACTGCACGCAAACAGTACTGTCACGCCCCCCTGACACGCCCTCCCTGGGCGTATCACATGGCGTGTCCCGCCTTTTTCCAACATCTGATGGAATTCCGACAGCTGATTTTGACATGATGTGCCTGTCACTCCCCCTCTACACGGGCGTGACCTATGGCATGTCCTTCATTGTATAGAAGCAATTATCGTTCTCGACAAATTCTGCTCCCGAGGTAAACTCTGTACATGTCACGCCCCATGACACGTCCTCCCCGGGCATAACCTAGGGCGTGACCAACCCATGGGAAAACTCTATAAATACCAAGCCATTCCCAGCATTCCAGACCAACTTTTGGGGAGAGGGGAGGTGCTGCTAGTTCATCTCTTTGGGTTTTATGGCTTTTATTTTCATGTTTTGCTCTCTCTCTCCCTCCATTTCTAGTTTTATTTTCGTGTAATGCACTTCAATTTCTTGTAATAGCTTTTTATTAGTGTTGTAGTAGTAGTTAGTTTATTTTCATGCACTTGTAATCTCCATTCCTAGTTGTAATCGCTCTTCTTTTTAGTGAATTGTAGTTAGCATTTCCTTTCTCTTTATTCTCTCTCTTTAGTTTTCATGCACCTTTATTATCTCCCATATCTTTCCATATTACCTTGATTAACTAATCCTCCTTGTACTCGATCTTGATGATCCGAGGTTTGAGCGATTAAGTTATGATGCTTTAATTTACCTTTTCTTTTTATGTTTTAGTCCTTGAATTACTCTTGATTTTTCATGGGTTGGAGGTGTATTATCGATATATACTCTCCGCCTTTGCTTTCATTCTGGGCTAGCCGAGAGGCCGATAGTTTGAAGTGAGCATTCAAGAGTAAAGAGAGTTATACACACCCCTCGAGAGAGGCAGTCGTCCAAATCTCCCGGATTGGAGTAAAATCCAATAGAGGGGTTCACCGCATAAAGCGAGCTTTAGGCCTCCGATTTAGACGAGAGTCGGTCGGACCTTCCTAAACTCAGTTGGGCACGACTTCGAGAGAAGCGTGTTCAAGCTTTAGGAACCTCCATGGTCAAGGACCTTAACCCTATTAAGCTTAGGTTTATTTATCGTGTTTTTAATCGACTCTTGCTGAAGTGATTCAAGATTGAGTACTTCCCTTTATCACTAGCTCTAACTCTTTTTATTCTGCAAGTTTTTAGTTTTCTTTTTATCTTAGTATTTTAATTTCAGTTTTTAGTGTAGTAATTAATAGAAAAAATTAATTGATAAAATAAAAGTGATCTCCTTTGAGTAGAAGTAATCATTATGCCAAAGGGAAATACGACCTTGATATTAATCTTTAGTATCCTATACTATAAATGATAAGGCTTGCTTGCCTTTATCGGATATAGAATCGGAGAATATTTTTAACTTCCACCACATCCACCTTCTCTTCTCTCTAACCCTCTCTCCACCGATGCGAATTTTTGTATCAAGTTTTGGGCGCCATTGCCGTTGAATGTTTTAATATTTTGAAAAAAGGATAGCTATTAATTTTATCTTTTTGTTTTGTTTTTATCTCTCTCTCTCGCCCATCTTTCGCAGTTGATTTATTTTTTTTGTATTGGTTAGTCTTTGTTTTAATTATGGAGAGTCCGGTCTCTCTCGCGAGGAGTGTTAGGTAAGATATCCTTCATCCACCCATTATTTTAACCCTTCCGGATCGAATCAATTTGGACAAATTGATCCGCCCGCGAATTTTTTTTCATGGGGTTACGATGGTTTTCAAACGCCTTCGTACCCATCTCCTCCGAATGTTTCTGATTTTAATTTTTCAAGAAATTTCTTGAATGGACATTTTGATCCTAGCCCTACTTTGAACTACTCAGGATGGCAATACCTTGATCATTCCTGGGGTTATAGTGATCATCAACCCATTCCATCTCAAGATTTCTCTGATGTTTCTCCGCAAGTGTGCGCGCCTCCAGTTTTTGATTCTAGCGAAAATGAAGTCATTTTTGATGCTGTAGCATTTCATATACACATCAATGCTCACTTCAAAGTGATTTGTGATGCTTTGGCTGCTGAGGCCGCATCTTTTTCTTCCCCTCCTCCTTATATATACATTTCGAATGATGAATCTTCGGATATTCTGCAGTGCCTTCAATCACTCACGGAAGACGATTATTCAGAAATTCCATTGTGCCTTCAACCTCTCGAGGAGGAAATTTCCCCCGATCTCCCGATTTTTTCAAGTTTCCGAGGAAGATGACTTTTCTTGTGTTCAATCTTCCAAGGAGATTGATTTTTTGGATATCCCAGTTTGCTCCCAATCTACCGAAATGATTAATATTCAAGTAGAGCAACCGAATCTTTCAATCCAAACATTTTCTTGTGATCAACCGTCGCTGTCTTCTTTTTTTTTTCTCTCCCCCCTCCTTGTGAAAATTTTGTTTTCTTTTCTTCTTTTATTTTTCCTTCTAGTTTAGTTTCTAGTTCTTCGTCTTCTCCCCCTTCTAATAGTTTAGTTTCTTTTTCTTGCATTTTTTCTTTTTCTAAATCTATTTCTTTGTTTTATTTAAAAAATAAAAAATTACAAAAAAATATTTTTATTTTCTTAAAAAAAATTTTGGCACTCACGCCTAAACGCATATTGCGCGAGCTGCCATTACATTTCTCTTTTTATTTTCCATTTAGCTAACCAAGAATGTCGAGCTCAACGATGTTTTAAACAAAGAGCGCTCTTGGGAGGCACCCCTTGCTTATATTTTTCTTTTTTGTTTTTGTTTTAATTTTGTTTTGTGCAGGAATAAGCTTTCGCATGTTTGTGCCGCTTCTCGCCTCTCGACTTGGACTCAAGACGATCTTTAGCTCAAGTTTGGGGGGATGAATTTTTCAACGTTTGGGCACCAAGCGCTAGGGAAGAATCTTTTCCTTTTCTTTGCATTTCTTTTTCTTCTTCTCTCTCTTTTCTCAATTCTCTTTATCCTTGACTTTAAACATTGGGTACAATGTTTAACTTTAAGTATGGGGGAGTGTTCCCTTAATAGTTTACTTTAACAAAATTCAAAATCAAAATTTTTTTTATAAATATTTTAGAAAAATCAAAAAAATTGTATATAATATAATTTTGAAAAATCCAAAAATATATATAAATTTTATTGGAAAAATCCCAAATTAAATTGAGTTAATATTTGCCAAATCAATTAGTACCCCGCTACTTTTGCATTTTATTATTTTTTTAAGCTCATGTCTACTTGCTTAGTAAAAATAAATTAGATTAATTTTCTGTTAAAATATATTTAGCGAGTAGTATGTTGACTCATGCAGTGTTCCTATTTAGGGTAGTATGCTATTTTTGAAAAATTTCTTGAATTTTTCTTCACTTTTCCTTAGCCTTTCTTTTATTTCTTTTACTTTTATAAACCTATCATTCTTTATTTTTCCTTATTAAAATCTTTTAAACGTTAATTTGTATGAAGTGTAGTAGACACAAACTGGTCTAGTCGCTTATTATCATTGTTTTCATGAAAGCAAATTATCTTTTTTTTTTAATTTTTCTGTGTTTATGCTCTTTTGAAATTTCAAAACTTTACTTTGAGTAGATTTAGGAAGCATGAAAATGATTTAGGCATTTCTTTTGAAACATTAGGCATTTTTGATAGAAATATTGAACTTTGTCTTGATTAACTATGATTTTAATTTGTCTCTTAGACTTTAGTAGTAACTCAATGCACTTTTTACTCATTACTTTATTAAGTTTTAATTCTATAAAAATATGGGATGATTTGTTTTTATATTTAGTAAAATTTATAAAATTTTGTGCTAAGTTAAAGTAGGAATTTTCGGTTCTTTTTCAAAAATTTCTCTACCTCTAAATTCTCGTCTTACTCATTTATAGCATTTTTAAACTTTTCAATTAATGCCCTTTATTTTCTCTAACTCGTAGTCTTTGCTTGAGGACAAGCAAAATAATAAGTATGGGGGAATTTGATGATGCATATTTTAGCTTAATTTATTAGGGTAAAAATATATTATTTTCATTTTAAAATCTCTTTCTTTATGTATTTTTAGGTTTCTTTTTATGTAAATAATATAACTAATGTTTATTTTCTATTTTTTCAGGTTTCCATAGGTTTTCAGCCACAAAACCCCTGACACGCCCCCCTGACACACCCTCCCTTGGCGTGTCACAGGGCGTGTAGCCTGATCCCGAGGTTGATTGTTGCTAGATGGGATTTCCCGCCAAAAATCCACTATCACGCCCCCCTGACACGAGCTCCCAGGGCATGTCACAGGGAATGTAACCCTCATCCCAAAGCCTTGCGCCGCATTTAATGCTTTCTCCGCTATTGCACGCAAACAGTACTGTCAAGCCCCCTTAACACCCCCTCCTGGGCGTGTCACAGGGCGTGTCCCGCCTTTTTCTGACATCTGATGGAATTCCGACTAATGATTTTGACATGATGTGCCTGTCACGCCCTCTCTATACAGGCGTGACCTAGGGCGTGTCCTTCATTGTACAGAAGCAATCATCGTTCCCACCGTAATTCAGCTCCCGAGGTCAATTATGTACCTATCGTGCCTCATGACACGCCCTCCCTGGGCGTGACCTAGGGCGTGACCAACCCGTGGGAAAATTCTATAAATACCAGGCCACTCCCAGCATTTTAGACCAACTTTTGGGGAGAGGGGAGGTGTTCTTATTTCATTTCTTAGGGTTTTATGGCTTTTATTTTCATGTTTTTCTCTCTCTCTCCCTCTATTTCTAGTTTTATTTTCGTGTAATGCACTTCAGTTTCTTGTAATAGCTTTTTATTAGTATTGTAGCAGTAGTTAGTTTATTTTCATGCACTTGTAATCTCCATTCCTAGTTGTAATCACTCTTCTTTTTAGTGAATTATAGTTAGCATTTCCTTTCTTTATATTCTCTCTCTTTAGTTTTCATGCACCTTTATTATCTACCCCTCTCTTTCCCTCTTACCATGATTAACTAATCCTCCTTGTACTCGAACTTGATGATCTGAGGTTCGAGCGATTAAGTTATGATGCTTTAATTTACCTTTTCTTTTTAGTTTTTAGACCTTGAATTACTCTGGATTTTTAATGGGTTCGAGGTATATTATCGATATATACTCACCACCTTTGCTTTCATTCTGAGCTAGCTGAGAGACCTAGAGTTTGAAGTGAGCATTTAAGAGTAAAGAGAGTTGTACGCACCCCTCGAGAGAGGCAGTGGTCCAAATCTCCCGGATTGGAGTAAACTCCAATAGAGGGGTTCACCGCGTAAAGCGAGCTTTAGGCCGCCGATTTAGACGAGAGTCGGTCAGACCTTCCTAAACTCAGTTTGGCACGACTTCGAGAGAAGCGTGTTCAAGCTTTAGGAACCTCCACGGTCAAGGACCTTTACCCTATGAAGCTTAGGTTTATTTATCGTGTTTTTAATCGACTCTTGCCGAAGTGATTCAAGATTGAGTACTTCCCTTTATCACTAGCTCTAACTCTTTTTATTCTGCAAGTTTTTAGTTTTCTTTTTATATTAGTATTTTAATTTCTGTTTTTAATTTAGTAATTAATAGAAAAAATTAATTGAAAAAATAATAGCGATCTCCTCTGAGTAGAAATAATCATTATGCCCCAGGGAAATACGACCTTAATATTTATCTTTAGTATCCTATACTATAAAGATAAGTTATGCTTTCCTTTATCGGATGTAGAATCAGAGAATATTTTCAACTTCCACCACATCTACTTTCTCTTCTCTCTAACCCTCTCTCCACTGATGCGAATTTTTGTATCAAGTTTTTGGCGCCGTTGCCGGGGAATGTTTTGATATTTTGAAAAAAGAATAACTATTAATATTATCATTTTGTTTTGTTTTTATCTCTCTCTCTCGCCCCTCTTTCGCGGTTGATTTATTTTTTTAAATGGTTAGTCTTAATTTTAATTGTGGAGAGTTCGGTCACTCTCGTAAGGAGTGTTGGGTAAGATATCCTTCATCCACCCATGATTTTATCCCTTCCGGATCGAATTAATTTCGCCAAATAAATCCGTCCGCGAATTTTTTTCAAGGGGTTACGATCGTTTTCAAACGCCTTCCTACCCTTCTCCTCCGAATGTTTCTGATTTTAATTTTTCCGGAAATTTCTTGAATGGACATTTTGATCCTAGCCCTACTTTGAACTACTCAGGGTGGCAAAACCCTGATCATTCTTGGGTTTATAGTGATCATCAACCCATTCCATCTATAGATTTCTCTGCTTTTTCTCCGCAAGTTTGTGTGCTTCTAGTTTTTTATTCTAGCAAAAATGAAGTCATTTTTGATGTTGTAGCATTTGATGCACGCATCAATGCTCACTTCAATGTGATTTTTGACGATTTGGCTGCCAAGGCCGCATCTTTTTCTTCCCCTCCTCCTCCTATATATCTTTCAAATGATGAATCTTCGGATATTCTGTAATGCCTTCAATCATTCGTGGAAAACGATTATTCAGAAATTCCATTGTGCCTTCAACCTCTCGAGGAGGAAATTTCCCCCGATATCCCGATTTGTTTTCAAGTTTCTGAGGAAGACGAACCTTCTTGTATTAGATCTTCCAAGGAGATTGATTTTTCGGATATCCCGGTTTGCTCCCAGTCTTCCGAAATGATCGATATTCAAGTAGAGCAACCTTATCTTTCTATCCAAACATTTACTTGTAATCAACCGCCGCCGCCTTCTTCTTTTTCTTCTCTCCTCCCTCCTTGCGAAAATTCTATTTTCTTTTCTTCTTTTATTTTTCCTTCTAGTTTAGTTTCTAGTTCTTCTTCTTCTCCTCCTTCTAATAGTTTAGTTTTTTTTGTTGCATTTTTTCTTTTTCTAAATCTTTTTCTTTGTTTTATTTAAAAAATAAAATATAAAAAATTTTGTTTTTTATTTTCTTAAAAAATGTTTTGGCACTCACGCCAAAACGTATATTGCGCGAGCTGCCATTATATTTCTCTTTTTATTTTCCATTTAGCTAACCAAGAACGTCGAGCTCAACGACTTTTTAAACAAAGAGCGCTCTTGGGAGGCACCCCTTGCTTATCTTTTTCTTTTTTGTTTTTTTTAATTTTGTTTTGTGTAGGAATAAGCTCCTGCGTGTTTGTGCCGCTTCTCGCCTCTCAACTTGGACTCAAGACGATCTTTAGCTCAAGTTTTGGGGGATGCATTTTTCAACGTCTGGGAACCAAGCACTAGGGAAGAATCTTTTCCTTTTCTTTGCATTTCTTTTTCTTCTTCTCTATCTTTTCTCAACTCTCTTTATCCTTAACTTAAAACATTGGCGACAATGTTTAACTTTAAGTATGGGGGAGTATTCCCTTAATAGTTTCTTTAGAAAAATCAAAATCAAATTTTTTTTTATAAAAATTTTAGAAAAATCAAAAAAATTGTATATAATATATTTTTGAAAAATCCAGAAAAAATATAAAATTTTTTGAAAAAATCCCAAATTAAATTGAGTTAATTTTTGCCAAATCAATTATTACCCTGCTATTTTTGCATTTTATTGTTTTCTTAAGCTCATGTCTACTTACTTAGTTATAATAAATTAGATTAATTTTCTGTTTAAATATGTTTAGCGAGTAGTATGTTGACTCATGCAGTGTTCCTATTTAGGGTAGTATGCTATTTTTGAAAAATTTCTTGAATTTTTCTTCACTTTTACTTAGCATTTCTTTTATTTCTTTTACTTTTATAAAACCTATCATCCTTTATTTTTCTTTATTAAAATCTTTTTAAACCTTAATTAGTATTAAGTACAGTAGACACAAACCGGTCTAGATGCTTATTATCATTGTTTTAATGAAAGCAAATTCTCTATTTTTTTATTTTTTATGTTTATCCTCTTTTGAAATTTCAAAGCTTTACTTTGATTAGATTTAGGAAGCATGAAAATGATTTAGGCAATATTTTGAAATGTTTGAGCCTTTGCACCCCGCTTAACAATAATCGTTGTTAGCCATTTTTTTCCATTTTTTTCCCTTTTATAGACCCACTTTTTATTTCCCCACGACCAAATAGCTTACTATATGCACACTTTAAATTTATTTTTGAGCTTTAATTGCTAATGTGCTTATTTTTGAAAAAAATAGTGGAAAATCTTTGTATTATCTTTTGATACAAAAGTGGAAATTCTTAAGTATGAAAAAAGAAAAAAAAAATGAAAAATGAGAAAATTATATGATGAGAAAAGTAAAAGAAAAGAAAAGAAAAATGTATTTATTTTGGCTAGCTTTATTTTGGCAAAGCTCATTTTCTTTTTGTTTTAAGTGGGCAAATACCCCTCATATTTATCTTTTTGAATATCGCACCCTTAAAACCTAAGCCTAACGGTATGCCTAATTAAAGTCCTAGTGATTCATGATTCCTACGTTTACTTTTTAGTAAAGTAGCGAGAAACTAGATTGAGTAAGTGTTTTTGATAGAAATATTGAACTTTGTCTTGATTGACTATAGTTTTAATTTGTCTCTTAGACTTTAGGAGTGACTTAATGCGCTTTTTACTCGTTACTTTATTAAGTTTTAATTCTGTAAAAATATGGGATGATTTTTTTTTATATTTAGTAAAATTTATAAAATTTTGTGCTAAGTTAAAGTAGGTATTTTCGGTTCTATTTAAAAAATTTCTCTACCTCTAAATTCTCGTCTTACTCGTTTATAGCATTTTTAAACTTTTCAATTAATGCCCTTTATTTTCTCTAACTCGCAGTCTTTGCTTGAGGACAAGCAAAATAATAAGTATGGGGGAATTTGATGATGCATATTTTATCTTAATTTATTAGGGTAAAAATATATTATTTTCATTTTAAAATATCTTTTTTTATGTATTTTTAGGTTTCTTTTTATGTAAATAATATAACTAATGTTTATTTTCTGTTTTTGTAGGTTTCCACAAGTTTTCAGCCAAAACCCCCCTGACACGCCCCCCTTACAAGCCCTCCCTGGGCATGTCATAGGGCATGTAGCTCGATCCCGAGGTTGATTGCTGCCAGATGGGATTTCCCGCCAAAAATTCTCTGTCACGCCCCCTGACACACCCTCCCAGGGCGTATCACAAGGCATGTCACCCTCATCTTGGAGCCTACTGCAGCATTCAATGCTTTCTCGGCTACTGCAAGCAAACAGTACTTTAACGCCCCCCTGACACACCCTCCCTGGGCATGTCACAGGTCATGTCCCGCCTTTTTCCGACATCTGATGGAATTCCGACTACTGATTTTGACATGATGTGCCTGTCACGCGCCCTCTACACGGGCGTAACCTAGGGAGTGTCCTTCATTGTATAGAAGCAATAATCGTTCCCTCCAGAATTCAGCTCCCGAGGACAACTCCGTACCTGTCACGCCCCATGACACGCCCTCCCCGGGCGTGACCAACCCGTGGGAAAACTTTATAAATACCATGCCATTCCCAGCATTCCATACAAACTTTTGGGTAGAGGGGAGGTGCTCCTAGTTCATTTCTTAGGGTTTTATGGCTTTTATTTTCAAGTTTTGCTCTCTTTCTCCCTCCATTTCTAGTTTTATTTTCGTGTAATGCACTTCAATTTCTTGTGATAGCTTTTTATTAGTATTATAGCAGTAGTTAGTTTATTTTCATGCACTTGTAATCTCCATTCCTAGTTGTAATCGCTCTTCTTTTTAGTGAATTGTAGTTAGCATTTTCTTTCTCTATATTCTCTCTCTAGTTTTCATGCACCTTTATTATCTACCCCTCTCTTTCCCTATTACCATGATTAACTAATCCTCCTTTTACTCAATCTTGATGATCCGAGGTTCGAGCGATTAAGTTATGATGCTTTAATTTACCTTTTCTTTTTAGGTTTTAGGCCTTGAATTACTCTTGATTTTTCATGGGTTGGAAGTATATTATCGATATATACTCTCCACCTTTGTTTTAATTCTGGGCTAGCAGAGAGGCCGATAGTTTGAAGTGAGCATTCAAGAGTAAAGAGAGTTGTATGCACCCCTCGAGAGAGGCAGACGTCCAAATCTCCCGGATTGGAGTAAAATCCAATAGAGGGGTTCACCGCGTAAAGCGAGCTTTAGGCCTCCGATTTAGACGAGAGTCAGTCGGACCTTCCTAAACTCAGTTGGGAACGACTTCGAGAGAATTGTGTTCAAGCTTTAGGAACCTCCACGGTCAAGGACCTTTACTCTATTAAGCTTAGGTTTATTTATCGTGTTTTTAATCGACTCTTGCCGAAGTGATTCAAGATTGATTACTTCCCTTTATCACTAGCTCTAACTCTTTTTATTCTGCAAGTTTCTAGTTTTCATTTTATCTTATTATTTTAATTTCTATTATTAGTTTAGTAATTAATAGAAAAAATTAATTGATAAAATAATAGCGATCTCCTCTGAGTAGAAGTAATCATTACGCCCCAGGGAAATATGACCTTGATATTAATCTTTAGTATCCTATACTATAAACGATAAGGTACGCTTGCCTTTATCGGATATAGAATCGAAGAATATTTTCAACTTCCACCACATCCATCTTCTCTTCTCTCTAACCCTCACTCCACCGATGCGAATTTTTGTATCAGATATTCATCTCTCAAACCAAGTACACTAGGGAACTAATTAAGAAGTTTGGGATGGAATCTGCTTCCACCATGAAAACTCTTATGGGGTCAAATGCATCCCTAGAGAAGGATGAGAAGGGGAAATCTTTTGATGAATCTATGTATAAGTGTATCATTAGATCCCTATTATACTTAACTGCTAGTAGACCAGACATTATGTATGCTACATGTGTTTGTGCTAGGTACCAAACATGCCCTAAGGAATCTTATTACTCAGCTATGAAGAGGATTTTGAGATACCTTAAGGGCAGACATCATCTTGCCATGTGGTACCCTAGGAATAATTTTTTTGAACTAATTTGATATTTAAATATAGATTTTGCAGGTTGAAAAGAAGACAAGAGAAGTACAAGTGACACTTGTTAATTCTTAAGCAGGAGATTGATTTCCTAGAGCAGTACGAAGTAGACTATTGTTGACATATCAATTGCTGAGTAATAATATATATCTCCAAGGAGTTGTTGTACACAATTTCTGTGGATTCGACATCAATTAGAGGACTATAACCTCAAGATAAGTAAAACTCCATTGTTTTGTTATTTATCCAATGTTATTTCTATTGCTAAGAACTATATATCACATAAAAGGACTAAATGCAAAGAAATAAGGTATCATTTTATTAGAGAATATGTTGAAAGTGAAGATATTTGTCTTGAATTTGTCCATATAGACAATCAAGTAGCTGAGATTTTCACTAAGCCACATGATGAGGCTAAGTTCAATTTCTTTAAAATTGAGTTAGGAATATAAAATATTAAATATGTATTATCTCTTGAAAGTTCTAGATATCCTACTTAATAATACAATTATTTGATTAAAATTATGTTACTTGCTTTCACATTGTTAAGTTTTTCATGTTTGTTAGTTATTAAAACATAGTTCTAATAACATTCAATTATGTTAGCTTCTAGAAAACATATGTTTAGTAGCTTGATATGTAGATAATTATAGTTGATGTCTCACACTTGCATGAGCCAAATGACTTATTTTCAATAATTGTCTATTAATTTTTTTGACGTAAAGATGTTTGTGATTAGCTGAGAAGATTAGCTGAGTAGGTTAACTGAGTCACTAGCTGAGAAAGTCTCAGCTATATTGTGGAGACCATTGAGAATATACTCAATGGTATATCTCCCCATCTCAACAATACCGCTGAGATGGCTTGTTGTATTAAAACTCAATCATTCTCAGCCATTGGATCTATTCCTTATGATCAATATGCAGTATGGAGCTTCACATCCCGTTAGAACAAATTAAAATATACAATAAAATCAATATATATATATATATATATATATATATATATATATATATATATGATGCAAAAATCTGCTAAGATTTTTCAAGAATGATATGAAGTTCTTAGAAATGGATTCCAGTATGCCTCTGAAGAAATTAAGGAAGTAATAAGGATGATAGAAACCATTGGCCTCGAGTTTCTTCTATAAAAACAATCACCATTCCTGAAGCATGATGTTTCTGAGCTTTACTCAAATGCTAAGCTCTCCTCATCAAAGAAAACAATCAAGAGCAAAGTGGGGGATATAAAGATGAAGATAAACTCTAAAAGGATTGCCAAGACCGTAAACCTTCCTTCAACATATATTGAAGAGGATCAAGAAATCTCTTCCAAAGAAAATGAACAAGCCCTAGAATGGTGTGAATTCAATGAAGAGAGATTCGGCTCACATAAGAGGAAATTCTTCAAGCAAAGAGGAAAAATCCTTGCTGACATCATTTGGAAGGCCATCCAGTACAAGACAGGGTCCCTTAACAACATCTCAAAGTCAATGTTTGAGCTACTCATAAGTGTAATTCTATAGAAGAAAACTAATTGGGCACTTATAATCTTCCAAAAATTGACTGATTGCCTGTAGGTTCCAAACCTAGGCAGGATCTTATCCCTATACCTAATCAATGCTTACCCAAGAGCCAAGTAGTTTAGAAAAAGACAAGATAAAGGTTAAGGGAAAGAAGACTATCAAAGAAAGTGCTTCTAGATTTTACTCAGAAAGTAAGAGTGAAGGTAACAACACACCCATTCCTGATCTTGTCCTATCTTCTTCAAGTTACATGATTTTTAGGATGTCTGTGTACATGTGAATATAAACTCAAATCATGAATCAACTGAGAGAGAGCAAGATGCTTCAGAAATGGATGATGCATCCAAAGTGATATAATAATATGATCTAGGAAGGAATGATTCCCCTGCTTAGGGTGAGTTTGAGCAGTCCATAAGTGGTCTTCAGGACAAGATTAATAAGATTTCTTGATAACCTCATGTAAAGGATTGATTAAATCATTAATGATCAACATGACCAGATTGAGAAGAGCCAGTGGATCAAGAGAAGATGGATGCCCTAAATGATGAGGAGAAAGAGAAGTTGCTTTAGTATACAGAGGACAGTCCTCTTGATCACTTTTTGCATTCTGATGATCATGTTGAGGGGGAGCTTCAAACAAAGTTCTCTACTCAGGGACAAGGTTTCCATATATCTTAAGTGGCCGAGACATCAACTTATCTTAAGTTGGATGGTCAAGAAGCCCATGGGATAAAATATAATCTTATTGATATTGACACACTACAAGTACCTCATTCCCTTCCATCCACCAGTATGATTGATAGTTCCATCCTCTCAGCAATTCAAGCTCTACTGAATGAGCAAGTTACATCAATGAAAAGCTATATTGATGATTCTATAAAAGTTATAAAAATTGACATTTTGATAGAGGTTTAGAAAGTAAAAGGAGCGATCAGGGCTAATCTAGATTCTCTAAAAGATGAAATAGTCCATATCAACAGAGAGATTACTAGATGGTTTGACTTTGCTACAAGCACGGTCAAACAAAGTGTTACCATTCTAAAATCAATGGATGACTGCCAAAAGGATACTACTCAAGATATTACTTGTGTGAAGAATTGGGTAAGCCTATCAAATGAAGTAAATAACGAGGAAGTTGATCATGCTGAACAATATATCTACTCCACTCAAGTATAGGCTATGGGACAAGAAATTCAAAACAAAGATGCAATTCTTGATGATCTGGAAAATTTATTCTAGACAATATCTAGTAGGTTTGAAACTAACATGCTCTATCTGGACAAAAAAATCAATGAAGAAGCCAGAAAGGTGGAGAAATTCAATGTTGAGCAAGCCCTAAGGGTCCTTCAAGAAACTAGGATTCCTCTAAATTGGCCCCTACTAGACATAAATAGACCAGAAATTTTTGATTTTCCAACACTAGAAATAGTTGCACAAGATGCACAACTTGTTACAAGGATGAAAAGAGAAGGATTGATTTTACATGAAGAATTCATGGCAAAAAGGAGAGTTGAACAAGCTGAAGATCCAAATTATGAACATTGTAGAAATGATTCAAGGGATATCATAATCAATGCCTTGATCAATCATGGTCAGATTCTGAAAAATATTGACTCTGTATATCCAAGTGAAGAATGGATCAAGCACCTTGAAAGAAATTCCCTAAGGGAAAGTGTTTTAAAAGAAAACTTGGTGAGGAGGAACATTCCAAGAAGGATGCCCTCCAAGTACATTCCCAAGCCCTTATTGAATTTCAAGAGACAAGACAACAAAGCAAAACAAGCTGAGAGAAAGGCTGCTGCTCAAGGAGAAGCTTCAGGTTCAGCAACCAAGAGAATGAAAATAGATTTAGCAATACAACAAGTGGACAAACATCCAATCCCATAAAATCTAAAATTTCTTTAGATGTACCAATGTTAAAACTCTAATGGACTTATGCGTCTCAGTTAACATCTGGTTTTTATATATATAAATCTTGAATGATTTATGTTTTGTGCCTTATGCTTGTTTTTATTTTGCTCATGATAATATTTTATTTGATAGTTATCTGTGATAATATTACTACTGATATTATCATGATGTCTTTGTTGACAATTTGATCTGTTATATTATTGTCAAATGGTTATTTACTAGTTAAAGCACTATAGCATTGATGTGTGTTATGCCTTCTTCAGATATGGGGAGATTGTTGGGAATATTGCCATCAATATTCCAAGATTAGAAGAACATCACCTACAATATTAAGTGCCTATTGTATTTAATAGTACATCTAATTCATGTCTATGCAAAATTATTGACTCTATATCTAGTTTAGAGCAAAGATGAATTATACCACTGAGATGGTATACTAGTGTCAACTGTATTGTCGACATACTACTAGAATAAAGTCTCATCTTAGTGATACCATAGAGAAGCCGCTGAAAGTCGCAGATGTCAGAGCCAAGGAAGATAATGTTGATAATGAAGTTTCTACTCAACATTACCATGGAGAAGATTCAAAATGTTACCATTGAGCCCGTTTATCTTGGCGAAAGTAAAAACTTTCACTGGCGTCGAAAGCAGGGATAAACTATTCTATTCCCTCCCATGCTTTTGACAAGACGTTTCCTAAGGCCATTGTAGATTTTTAAAGACTATAAAAAGGAACTTCCAGTTTAATGGAATAGTTCCATTGCACAAAGAGAAAACCTAAAGAAGTTCAACTATGCTCTGAGCAAAAGGAAGATAGTTCTTGTAGAATACTTTTAGAAAAATAACGAGAGTCATTCATCATACTCATGATAGATCTTATTCTATCTGTTGGAGAAGTAGATCAAGGTGGATCAATCTGTATCCTGTGCAATCTGAAGATTACTCTGTTTAGGGACCTACTCCAGATCTTGTCATCAAAGCAAGAATAGCATAAGTGTTAAAGCTTGAAGGTCAACTCTTTTTAGGCTTCTGTTGTAATATTTAATTACATTTTCTGAAGGGCCTTTGTGCCTGAGTGTTAGGGCCTTTATACCTATGTTTTAGGGCCTTTATGCCTGAGTTATAGGGATGTACCCCAGCCTGAGTGGTAGGATTACTGGGTAAATTTTAGGTAGGACTTGGGGATAACGTTGAGGTAGGAAACCTATAGGGTTTCTAAGTTATAGGAGTAAGAGTACTCTGAGGAAGGGATGTGAGCATGAAGTAGGGTTTCTTGATAAACTTGAGTGTAAGGCCTATATACCTGAGGTAGGGTTTGTGAGGAGAATTGAGAAATCCTGAGGGATTTGTGTTGTAAGATCAAGGAACTATGGATTTGGAGGAGTTTTCCTAGTCTATCTTATTACTAAATAGGTGTAGAGTGAAAGTGGATGTACCCAAACCTTGGGGAACCACTATAAATCATTGTGTTCTCGCTGTGTGTTTACTTTTTGTGCTCACCTTGCTTACAATCTGCTAAAAGTTGAAAAGATATAATTAATGTGCAAGTCACCTATTCACCCCTCCTCTAAGTGAGTTACACTACCACTAATAATAAACTATCATAAGGGTTCTAACCAGACACAAGGAATCTATAGGGCTCTTGTCTGTGTGTAATGTTGAAGAACTTTGGTGGGGAATAAGAACTGTTCCTCGGAGCTCAATCTCACAAGGAAAATAGTAATACTAAGAATGCATCGATCAATGCGTGGGTACACACATCTGGACCAGCCACATATGCTGCTAGAGAGTATCTCACGAGGGAAGTCATCACAATATTATTATTGGGGAAGTGACTCACACTGGCAGGAGGGTCAAAGGCCTGAGAACCCATGTTCTATGACACTCAGATACGTCTAAAGTGGTCCCACTAGGAAAAAGTAACCATTCATGGGTGTTAATCCTGGATCTATTTTAATTCATAGTTCTACGATGTCCGGATACGTCCGAAGTGGTCCCAGCAGGAACTAATAACCAAGGTTATGTGGTCATTTCAACTCCAACTTCTTCATACTTGGATAGTAGGATATCAAGAGGACATTTGTAGAAATAGCACAACTTGGTGATAAGTTGAAGAAAATCTGAAAAGAGAAAATACAATCTAAATATGGCAACAGATAATCCTAACAGATTAGAAAGTCCATTGATTTGAAACTTCTTAGGAAATCTTAGACCAATCACATAAGAACATAATGAGTGCATCAAGATGCACTATATGATGTCATGCCTACAAAATAGAAAACTATGCAAAAAATAGCTACGATGCCAGCAGGTAACTTATTTAGGAAAGAATTTTTTCAAAATATATCATCCAAACATTTCCATAAAATCCTTATCGTATTATTAGAGACCTTTCACCAAAAAGGTTCCTAATCTGAAGAATAAGGAATTCTTAATATGCGAAATCATCTTCAGGTTAACTCACAATGAAGATGTTTAAACAATTATCGGGAGTGGTTAACACGATGAAATCTCATAAGAATAAATTAGGTAGAAAAAATAAATGGGTAGACAAAAATTAGGCTTATAATAATATAAAGTTAGGTAAAAATTTGAAGTTCGATTGGATATGAATGTGCACATATACCTGCCCAAAGAGAATGATAAAGGTGTAGGAAAAAGACTTTGTCTCATCTTCGACTCTCTAATCTTAAATAATTTCATGGAATGTGGTACCTTCTGTACAAATATGAGTTTATTTTTTGATAATTTTTCCTATAAAAATCATAAAAATATACTCCATTCAAATCTCAATGCATGGGAGATTATTTCATAGAAACAATTACATCACCTGTAGCCATTAGACACCCAACAAATTTAACCGTAATAACACCTATCTCTTTCAAAAGATCCAAGGCATATATCCTATATGAAAGAACTGTAGAACTGGGCTTTCAGTAGATCTCAATCCCCAGGAAGTACTTGGGAGACCACATATATTTTGTAAAAAAAAATAAGAAGATGCTTCTTAGTAAGGTCAATTCCCTTCTTAGCATCCCCTGTTAGAAGAATGTCATCCATATAGACTACAAGAACAACTAGGCTAGATGAGGTCTTGCGAATCAACAAAGAGTAATCTGCAGTACTTCGAGAAAACCCAATAATAAAAATAATTTCACTGAACTACTCAAACTAGGCTCGCAGACTTTTCTTAAGTCCATAGATTGCCTTCCTTAATTTACACATATGAGACTCTCCCTGAGCAGCATACCTTGGAGGTTACTACATATAATCTGTCTCCTATAAATCACCATAATGAAAGGAATACTTGACATCCAATTGAGACATGTCCCAGTCCTTGATAATAGCATAAGAAAAGAGAACATGGATTATAGTATTACGACCAACATGGGAGAAGGTGTTATAGAAATCGACACTGTAAGTCTGAGTAAAACCTTTTGCAACATGCCAAACCTTGTAACAATCAATGGTACCCTAAGGAAAAAATTTGATCACAAAGACCTAGTTACATCCAACCACATCAGCACCTAGATGGGTAGGGACAAGAATACAAGTTGAAAGTCTTTATATTCAAGAGTAGCTAAACACCTTGAGAGGGGTGAATAGGTTTTTCTTTCTTTTAGTATTTTCTTTTGACTTTGGTGAGTTATGATTAGATTAGCATTGCTTTCAAGAACACACAATCAACACACAAATGGTTTATTGTGGTTCCCCAAGGTATATGTACATCCATTGTCCCTCAAACCTTTCTAACAGTTTGTTAGACATGGTCAACTTCTCCAAACTCGGCTCCAAGAACTTACAACACAAATCCCTCAGGATTTCTCAAACTCCTCCAAGTCCTACACTCGGGCCTAAGGACCAACACTCAGACCCAAGGCCCTACACTCAGAGATATAATCGCTTATAACTCAGTAATATGCACCAACCTACCTACCTTAGAATTTAGGCAAAGTCCTACACTCTGGATTGGAGGAAAGCCATACACTCAGATCCAATGTTGGATCCTACCTCAGAGGATAAATCTCCTACAACTCAGGCACTTAGACCTACCTTAGATCCACACAAGGATCCTACCACTAAGACTCCCAGCTGGAATCCTACCACTCAAGCACAAAGGACCTATAAATAAGATCTAAAGAAAGATCCTACCTCAGCCTTTATAGATCAGGCTTACACTCAGATCAGTCTTTATCTTACAAATGAAAGATTGGCTGTTATTGATGAATGACTTCACCGAAGAAGTCTCTGAGTCTGCTTTTCCTTGAAATGAAATGATTCAGTCCAATCTTCTTCACAGCTCTAAGAACGGATCTTCAGGATTAGTTCTGCTTGAGCTGTGAAGTCACTATAGCTAGGGATTTCTTTGTTCCTTATTTTACCTCAGATATAAAGCTCTCTGAACCTGCTGTTGAGGTTGTTTAAGTCAACAACTAACTTTCTTGAACTTTTAGATCAATAGAATGAACAACTTCCCCAAGCTCTATAACTAGGTCAAGAGGAAGAAGATGAAGCTCTGTATCCAAAAAGTTTATAATCCAAAAGTTAATTTCTTCTTCCTTGATCTCTTGCATTTATATCCCGCCGTTCAATGGCTATTTGTTCTGTGGGACCACCTGGAGTTGGTAGCTACAACTTCTCTTTAGCATTAAATGTTGTACAATAGGAAAGCGACACTTTTGTCGTCTACAGTACAGTTTCCTCAACATTTGATTATTTGTTGATGTCATCATGACATAACACCTGTAGACTTAGCTAAATTAATAATTCTGCATAGGCATTGAGTGAATCCTTGTCACTTAATGCCAAAATACTTGGGAAGATTTCTCCATCTTCAGGCATTGAGTGATCTGTCATCACACAACGCATAATGACTTTTGTCATCTAACTGAATAGGCGTTGAGTAAGCCTTCATCACTCAACGCATCGAGACTTAGCTAATTTTCTCCGTATGAAGGCGTCGAGTGAGTTGTCTTCACTCAACGCTTTCTGCCTTTGCCTATTTTGTCGATGAGGCGTTGAGTGAATGACCTTTACTCAGCGCTTCTGTCCTTAGACAGATTTTCTATTGAATAGGCATTGAGTGAGTGGACATCAATCAATGCTTCTATCCTTAGACAGAATTCTGTATCAACCAATACTGCAGCTCTATCTGAACTATATTCTGTCATCACTTTCTCTCCATGTCGTTGAGTGAACTGCCTTCACTCAATGCTTTTGGACTTAGCTAGATTTCTTGGCAGATTTTTTGTAGCTTTGACTGCTTGAGCCTTACTCAATGCTTTTGGCTCTGGGAATTGAGTGAACTTCCTTCACTCAATGCTTCTGGACTTAACCAAATTTCTATGTTGGCAATGTTGAGGCTTTGGCTGTCTAGTATTTACTCAACTCTTAAGGCCATCTGACGTTGAGTGAATTTCCTTCACTCAATGCATCTGAAGCTAGAAAAATTTGAGCCTTATCAGCATCCAGTCCTAAGTCCTCCTGTCATTATCACTTAGATAACCTGTCTAATCAAAGTAACAAAGAGCCACTTCCATGAATAGAACTTATAGAATGCATTAGATATAAACATGTGTATACCATTATCATATAGACCTTCTTAAAATTTGGGACATTGAGATCAATGGACCCAACAATCTCCCCCGATTTGAAGAATTCAAAACCTTAGAAAATGATATACACTAACACATATGCAACAAATATAACATTCCAGTATAAAGGCGAGATAAATTATACACAACCAGTAATATGATTTTCATTAACAGAAAGATTAATGTTTTGGTAGTGTGCATAAAACAAAACACATTTTCTATAGCCCTTAAGTAAAATAAGAACCATTTCTATGTTTCAGGTTCTCTTATGACTATGCCCCTGCTAGGCTTCTTGGCAGCTTTAGCTTTGTCTCCTTACTTTTCCATTTGCCTCTTAAAATAGCTATATGGCTTTGGAAAGTACTTGCCTTGTTCCACAGCATCTGGCAGTAGTTTGCCTAACCTCTTGTCCCTTCTAAACTTCCTTCTGTATACTTCATTCTTCTCAAGCTTGGCCCATTCCAATGAGCTATAGAGATTTCCCCTTTCAGTGCTCTGGTTCTTGACAAGGTCCTAGGCAGACAGAATGATAGTCCTGGATTGAGAACTCTATTGTTCAAAATATAGCCTGATTTCCATTTCCTAACTGTTCCTTTTCTCGCTCAACCTGAATTCTTACACTTACTCAATAAGAGACTTTCCTTTTGCTCTCATTATTTGGTCAATAGTGGGGTTGTAAAAGGGAATTTCAACATCAAGTTCAGGTTCAGTCCATTGAGCAGCTTCTTGAATTGCATATTACTCTACAAGATGATTATCATTCTATCCCATCATACCATCCTGCTGCACTTGATAAATCTGGTTTGGAATAGCTGGGATGTTGTCATATGTTATCTGATCACATTAGTAGTCCATATATCATTTTTAGTGTTTGTCCTGATCATTTCTGTCACCCCCTTTTTGACTTCTTAAGAGAAATTTTTAATTAGGGAGGAGCTGGCCTTTGTTAATTGATCATATAGATAGTTGACACAAGTGGTGACTTGGATTTTAAGCTTGAGCTGGAGATCATCTAAGACTTGGGTGCAAGCATCCATTCTTCTTTCAAGAATAAACATGTGTTTTTCCAACACTTCCTTTTGTGCATTGTGGATATCAAGCATGTTGTTGGCAGTAATAAACTTATTTTTCCTAATCCCAATTTGGATATTGCTGATTTTAGCTAGCTTGCTTTTTGTGAAGGTAACAGCAGGTGCCACTCTCAAGAAAAATTTGACAGTCTTGGCCTTCAGCATATAAACCTCAAATTTATAGATTTAATTTCTGTGGTCAGATCATTCCTGAGATTCTTGATGGATTCATCCATAAAGTTCTATATTTGCCTTCTTTAATCTTCTAACAACCCTTTCGGTTGATCCAAGAAGTTTCCTGACATCTGATCAGGTTTATTAGATGTGCCTTCATCAAAGACTGGTTCTTGCACTGACTTGAGATCTTATCTTGCAGCTAAGTTAGCCATTTTAAACTCTGAAGAATGTTGATTTGCATTTTCATCAGTAACAACATTCCCTTTATCTGATTCCGAAGAGTATATATTATAAACTGTTCCTTGAGCAGGGAGTTTAGTGACAATCTCCCCCTCAAACTTTACAATGTCCATAGGGACAGTCAGATCTTTAGCAATGTTGCTTTCTGTTTCCTTCTCCTTCTCAATAGGAATCTGATTAATCTCATCCAAGAAATGATTTTTCTCCCCCTCGATAAGAGAATCTTGCATGACTTGCTCAAGGAGTTGCTCCCCCTCACTTTGAGCACTATATCCAACATGTAGATCTTTAACTGTAGGTATTGCTTCTTTTTCATTAGGAACTGGTGATTTGGAGGACTCCCCATCCAACTCTACAGAAATCTTTTGGACTATTTCTTAAGCAACCCATTCAGCAACCTCAACTGGAGGTATTTCCATAACATCAGCCTGAATTTCTTTAGAGAGAGTTCTGCTCACTTGAATCCTTCTTATAGGTTCATAGGATATTTAAAACTGAGAAATCATGTCCTTCCTGGTCTCTTCAGTAGACCTAGACAGTTGGGGATCATGAGGTGTTGGGTCCATTGCCCGTAATGTCCGGGATTTGAGTGAAGTCTAAATTATTAATGATATACACATGTCTGTTGATGACTATGATAGGTCAAGTAGCCTAAGTGGCTAAGTCAGTAAACACTTACCTAAGGTGTGGGATGATAAAAAACTATCTAAGTCCACAGGTGTTGAGTGATGATCAGTCACTCAACGCTAGATGACTTATAGCACTGAGTGAAGCCTATACAGTTAAAGCCAAGGCAGTGGCAAGCTAAGAAAATGGTCAGGTCCACAGGCATTATGTGAAGTCAACTCACTCAATGCCACAAAGCAAATAGCTATGAGTTAAACTGAGTTTAGAGTTCGTCGAGCTCAGTTCAGAGTTCATCATGCTCAGTTCACCATTCTTTGAACTCCGTTCAAAGTAAGACAGTCTAAGCCAGTGTTTTTAAATACAGAATTTTGGTTAAGGTAGAAAACGTTGAGTGAGGCATGCTCACTCGATGATCTCAATGCCTAAGATACTGCAGAGGCAGAAACATGGTTAAGTAAAAAAGAGTTGAGTGGAGGTTGCTCACTCAACGCTGTCAACGCCTAGTGAAGACAGAATTTTGTCTAAGGTGTTTGACGTGGAGTGATGCTCACACACTCAACGTCAAGCAGCTGAAAGCTGATAAAGCAAGATTGGCATTGAGTGAAGCTGAATCACTCAATGCCTAGAATCATACTTAATATTCTAAGTAGTTTGGCGTTGAGAGAAGGTGACTCACTCAACTCCAAGAGACAGTGAATATGTCGAAGTGTTTTGGCATTGAGTGACGCTTACTCACTCAACGCCTATTCTCTGAGGCTCGATTTTTGCTAATTCCATAGGTGTTGACGTCAGCAAAATCGATAATGTCAACCAAGGTCAAATCAGACACGGGGAAGCTACACTACACGACAAAATTTGCTATGAAGCTACTATATGTCTTCTTCTATTAAAGCAAGGCGCAGCTGCAAGCTGTAGGTGGGTCCCACCGATCTCTAAGAGTCGTTGATTGGTGAACGACAAAAGGAAGAGATAAGGCCAAGACAAAGATAACTTTTAGGGCATACATTATTCAAAAAGGAGAGCAGCCATCTTCATCTTCTTCGCCATTGCTACATGTGAAAAGCTTGAAGCTCTCTAGAAAGAAAAGTTTAGTTAGTTGTGCAGGTCTCCATCTGCCACAGCAGATTTAGAACCTATTCTGAAGAAAGAAAAACCTTCATCCTTTGGCAAGTTCAGTGAGTTGTTTGAAGACTCATGATCAAAAGATCTTTAGCCTTCAGCAGAAAGTTCAGAAGTTATCTTCTGAGTTCCTCCAGCAAATCCTTTCCCTGCATTGAGGAGGGTTGGAGTAGAAAGTTTTCTACTCAATTGGTTGACACAGAGAAATTTTTTTGTGTCAAAGTTAATTAAACTAATTCTCTTTGTAGGATCCTTTTGGATCTGAGCTGTTGGACCTTTGGGTCTGAGGTAGGGCAAATTTGCCTGAGCTATAAGAGAGTGAATCTCTCTGAGTTGTAGGAGCAACCTTGCTCTGAGGTAGGGCTATCATCCATAGCCTGAGTGCTAGGGCTTAAGTGCCTGAGGTAGGTGATACATGTATCACTTAGAGTAGGCCTTTGTGGCTGCGGTGTAAGTCTTGGAGGAGACTGGGAGATCTTGAGGGATCTGGGGTGTAAGCTCCTTCGTGTAAGACCCCCCCCCTTTTTTCGACACCGGGGTCTTAGGCCCAGAATCTCCACTTTGCGGTGACACCTTCATGTCCTGAAGGGTCATCACCACAAGGCGTTGATTCTGCCGGCCAATTCGATCACAAAAAGGTAGCACAATAATCGAAGTAAGAGCAAGTCCACTGGTAAATCGCATATATAGAAATAAAACTCCACGAAGGGAGTGTCCACGTAATAATAATCAGAGTACTATAAATACGGGCTTATGCCCGATAAAACATGTCCTCACTACAATCACTCATGCGGAAGCAAAAACAAACATCTACTGAAGGTCGAGACTCACTGTCCTGGCTGTATGAACTCCGGAGCTAGACTGCCCTATCTCCAAGCGGGCGACCTCCGGGGCTGCTCCTCCATGCTGGGCTCCACGATCCCCTAAAATGATGCGGTTTGAAAACCATTAGACAAAAAGACTAAGCCCTATCATCCCCTACCCCTTCCCACATGGCTCCTAGGTACCGATCGGGGAGGAAGAAAGGGAAGGACATGAAAGTGGAGATCTAATCAAAGAAACAGGTGGCAGCGGGACTAATCTAGCAATTCAATAATAAATATGACAATAATAGAAAGTAGGAAAAGTAACCTTAACTTAAGTGCGAAAGCACCTAAGCCAAGGGATCTTCTGCAAGGCTCCCATCGTATAAAGTGTCCCATACCACTTATACATTAGGGTGTCGGTTATCAAACAACAGCATATATATATTGAATTTAACCTTAATTTATAAACTTGCCCACACAAGCTTATAGACCAAGGGGTCGTTTTGCAAGTCCTAATGTATAAGCGTCCCATACAACTTATACTTTAGGTGTCAGGGTTAAATGAATCTATTATGCTATGACATGCAAGTGGGTATGATGAAACATGCAAGTGCAACTCACACTCCCGACTCTGTGCACACAGACCTTTAGTTCCTCCTTTCAGAGCCGTTACCTCCCAGGATACCTCCGTAGTGGCAGACGAAAGCGGTGGGTTGGGCCTCGCCCACCTCTAAACTAGTAAAGCACTACCGGTCAGACCTATCGTACGCCTCAACGCTTGGTACACTAAGCGGACGCCTGCGTACTCTTGCCGGCTGGCGCACCAGACTTCTGTTGGCGAAGTGCTAACCACACTTGCCGAGTAAGCGTATTGGCATCGGTGCATCGGCCCTCCAATACCGAAGACCCACCAGCTTAATTTTCTTTACTTTTATGCACATGCAAGTTTAATCGTAATCACACAAAAACCGAGCCGAAGCTCCCCGGACCAAAACGTCCGTCTCTTAACCAATCGAGCCGAAGCTCCCCAGACCATTCCGTCCGTCTTTTAACCAACCGAGCCGAAGATCTCAACCATCTTCCTGTGCTAATGGTGATTGTGAAACGTGTGATCCTAATTACTAAGTTACTCTTATCAGTTTGTTATTACAGTTTACGTTAACCAAGGACTGCCCCCGGTATTCCCCGTAAAGGGCTCTCAAAAGGCACTAGGAACTATAATGGTAGTTGAAGCTCATCGTTCCCTTTCGGAAGGCACTTATTGTTATTGCTTGATTCCCTTAACCCATTCCCTTCTCATATTATGATAGACTAACCTAGGGTGATTTTTAGCCTTCCTCTCTTCGGGAAAGACGATCTTTCGTCGAACCCGAGCACCTCTTAACTCTAGACAAAACCACTTCTCTCTACTCTTTATATCATCCTAATGTGATATCATCCATAATTATAAAACCAGACAAAATAACTAACTCCAACATCTCACCCAGATCATGCCCTATTGCAATTCAACAATTTGTTATATGTAGACCAACCTAGACTATATGTCGAACTGGTTAGACAATGGTTGAATACTTATCCAAATGCCCTAAATTATTTACTGGAGACTTATCATGATATAGTTAGCCTAAATCCAGAAAATGGTAATTTTCCTAAATTATCTGGAATTTAATTAATTTCTTTGAAAATTCCAAGGGCTACCGGTTTGAACACAAACTACCCTAAATACTCATGCAATATGTCCAACAAAAATATTATAAATATGATCTTATCTCAATATGGGAAATCCAAGGTCTCACAATTTTTCTATCATCAAAAGGCACTAAAACTATTTTAGCAGTATTTGCTACCTTTCGTTATTTATGAATCAAGTACAAAAAATCTTAATCAAAAAATTATAAATTAATTATTTATTGTAGATACAACCTTAAAAATATCCTTGGCAAAGTTTCATAATTTTTCATCAAGTATTAATCTCTGAATAATCTAATTATCAAAAATCTCTATAAGGTGGACTTGTAAAGGAAGTGCCCTAACCAGGATTCTAAAAATCATGAATAAAAGTCCACAGGCATATAATGACCTGAAATTCTCAAATCCTATGTCTCATAATTTTTCAAAGGAAATATCATCAATAATTAATTTTTAAACCATAAAACCCTTTTTTAATCTTTGTGAATAAAGTACTAGATTTACTCAACTAAAAATCATACAAAAATTCAGGGGCAACCATTCTGTCTTAAAATATTTACTTACAAGATTTTATGAGATTTTAATGAACATAAAGATCTAAATAATTAAAACATTAATTAGGGCTATAGCAATCTTTACAAATGAAGTGCTATAAATATACATCATAAAATTGCAATAAAATTGATATAAGTTCTATCAATCCCAAAACTCACTCTACCCGAGTTTCATAGCTTTTGGATAATGTTTAGTGATAGATTGTGCTTAATTAGTATTTTACCCTAAAGCTAAGATTAGGGTTTTGAGGTATCTACCTGTATTCAAATCCTCCAAGATTCCATCCAGATGATTCTTAACATGCTAATGTCAACACTACAGAATTTCAAGGTAATACGAGAGCAATTGCCCCCATGTCCTTCACAACCCTCAAAACCCTCCATTTAGGGTTTGAGTTTGGATCCTAGGGTAAACCAACCCTAAATAACACCATTTTCTCCAAGTGGGTTATAATATCCCCTCTAAGTTAGTGGTCAAATTATCAGCCTCTGTTGAGGTGATTTGACCGCTCCATCCTCTTAGTGCACTTTTTACTCAAAAACGCCTTATTAAAGTCTAGTTAAGGATAGGTGATTTCCTACACAAAACTCATCCAAATGAGTTGGAATTTTGTACAGAGATAGGTTTTATAGCCAGGGACAACTCACCGAAATTTGGGAGGGTTTGGAGGTCATTTGACCACTTAAATAAATTACTCTAACTTTATTAAATTAAAAAAAAACTTTAGGCAAATTATCTCCAAAAATTCCCATTTTTGTACAGCCTCTAGATATGGCTAAGGATAACCCCCTGCCCAAATATCAGGTCATTTGGGCAAAGGACGAAGCGTGGGCATTCATTTTTGTTCCTGCCCAACTCTAGGTATAGCCCCCACTAAAATGGGTGCTGCGGTCGAACCGCTTACCCAAACGAGTTGAAATTAGTTTTAAATTTATCTAGACTCGAAGGGCTATAATTTTTGTGACTGACCATTTTTCCTAAATCGGCCACTAAGTATCTCGTTTTGCAGCCTCAAAATAAGCTCATTTTATAAATATTTTCCTTATATATTATATTTAAAACTTTATAATATAAATAAGTTTTACTGTTCATCTTCTACACCAAACAGAACACGTAACAGAACTCAGAAAAACTCATTTTTCCTGTAGCTCTTCCGTGATCCGTCGCTGGCCGTCCGGTCACTTCCCTGGCCAGCCACCACCACCACCACCTTCGTCGAGGCGATGGCTATCGATCGGCGGTGGTGTGGCCGCCGGAGGTGGCGGTTTCCGGCGTACCCAAAAAATATATTTTTCATGGTTTCTCCATGAAAACTCGAGATAGGTTCGGCTCCGTTGAGCACGAACTTCATTTCTAAGATCCTAAGATCTATCCATAAGAGAAGAAGTAGAGGAGGACCTTGTTCGCGGTTTGGAGATGAGATGAACGTCGGATTGTCATGGCGCGGTGGTGGCGTTCCCGAACTTCTTCAACAGCAAGAATAGAAATCTGAATTTGTTTGGACAAGAGTGTAACCTTCTCATCTTGTTCCGAGGAGGCTTTTGTAGATCCCCAAATGGGGAGAGGAAAAGGATGAAACATTCATGACCATGAATGTTTTCTCTTAATGATATTTAAGTTAAGGTGCAGGGAAGAGGAAAAAGGTGGAAGATGAAACAGCTGATCTCTTACTAAGTAATTAGAGAATGAAACGGCCCATAATTACTCCTGCTGTAAATTCCCATAAACAGAACTAATTATGGTTTGGGTTACAGAAATTTCTAGCCTGGCTGACGTTTCGGCCCTTGTCACGGGCGTGACACAGAGGTCACGGGTGTTACAGGCCCGGGTGGCCAATTCTTAGTTCGACGATCATCGACCTGAGATCGACGATCGTCGAAGGGTGGTCACGCCCTAGGTCACGAGCATAACACGTGGGTCACGTGCGTGATAGGGCCAAGATGCAAATTCTGCGCTCGGCGATCGTCTCGCCGAGATCGAAGATCGCCGAAGGGGGTCACGCCCTAGGTCACGGGCGTGACACCTGGGTCATGGGTGTGACAGGGCCATGATACAAATTCTGCGCTTCGACGATCGTCTCGCTGAGATCACCAATCGTCGAAGGGGTCACGCCCTTGGTCACGGGCGTGACACATAGGTCACGGGCGTGACAGGGCCATGCTACAAATTCTGCGCTCGACGATCGTCTCCCTGAGATCGACGATCGTTGAAGTGGTCACGCCCTAGGTAACGGGCGTGACACATAGGTCACGGGCGTGACCAACCCGTGACACTAAATCTTGGCCGATGTATTTCAATTCTTGGCCTTCCTGGGATTCTGTCACGACAGACCGACTCCTAGGGGTTTTGCCGGAAATGGGATGTTACAAATCCCAATAAACAAAACAAAAATTTCATCCCCGAAATTGAGGTTGAGCCTACGGGAATTTCTACCGAAATAAATTAAACTTGTAACATCTCATATGGTTTTTCTATTGGGTTCAAGCGACTACTTGTTTTATAAAGGAAGACAATCTCCCCAATAAACAAAAGATTAGCCCCTACTTTCCTGTGCTTACCTAGGTTCTCAATTTCCCTTACCTAGTCCGACCGATTCAATACAATAAGGTAATTTTATAGTATACTTAGAGGTGGTTAGGTATACCTGACTGAACAACTCCGGGTATTTTTGCCTCATCAGGTCCTGCGGTTCCCAGGTGTGCTCCTCCTGACCATGATTCCTCCACAGAACCTTGACTAAGGGGATCTTCTTGCGGCGCAAGATCCGTACTCCTTTGTCATCGATCCGAACCTGCTCCATGTGAACAGAATGGTCTGAAGCTACCAGCCCTTTGGTGGTTAAAATCCGCTTCTCCGGGCGTAGTAGAGCCCTTCTCAGCGAAGAAATGTGGAAGACGTCGTTTAGGGCTGCCAGCTCTAGTGGCAACTCCAGCCTGTAAGTTAGGGCCCCGATCCGCTCCTGGATCCTATAAGGGCCCATATACCTAGGGCTGAGCTTCTTCCTCTGACCGCGCACCCGTGAGACTCCGTGCATGGGCCGGATCTTCAAGAACACTTGGTCCCCGACCTGAAACTACACCTGACGATGCCGGGCATCATAGTAATAAGCCTGTCTGCTATGCGCCTCTAACATCCTATCTCTGATCAGTCTCACCTGAGCCTCGGTGTCTTCAACAAAATCTGATCCCAACACCTTCAGATCCTCGTCCTGAACCGAAGAAAGCGGGGTCCTGCATTTCCTTCCATACAAGGCTTCATAAGGCGCCATCCTGATGTTGGACTGGTAGCTATTGTTATAGGAGAACTCGACAAACGACAACATCTTCTCCTACGGCTCCCCTCGGTCCAGTATACACAGTCGTAATAGATCCTCCAACGTCCTGTTGGTGAGCTCTGTCTGCCCGTCCGTCTGAGGGTGGAAGGCTGTACTAATAGTCAATCGGGTCCCCAGATATGCCTGCACTGACCGCCACTCCCTGGATGTAAACCGTACATCGCGGTCCGACACTATCGTCCTGGGCACGCCATGATATCGGATATACTGCTCCACGAACCTCCGTACCAGCACTCCCACCGAGTCATCCTTCCTGATTGGTATAAAGCGGGCCACCTTCATCAACCGATCAACAATCACCCAGATCGATTCATTCCCTGTCCGAGACCGGGGAAGCCCATGTATAAAATCCATAGCTATATCATCAAACTTCCACTCCGGCACCGGGAGTGGCTGCAACAGTCCTGCGGGGTTCCTGCACTCCGCCTTCACCAACTGACACGCCTCGCAATGGGTCACAAATTACGTAATGTCCTTCTTCATCCCTGGCCAAAACATCATCTTCTTCAAATCTGCCACGAACCTCCGTACCAGCACTCCCACCGAGTCATCCTTCCTGATTGGTATAAAGCGGGCCACCTTCATCAACCGATCAACAATCACCCAGATCGATTCATTCCCTGTCCGAGACCGGGGAAGCCCATGTATAAAATCCATAGCTATATCATCAAACTTCCACTCCGGCACCGGGAGTGGCTGCAACAGTCCTGCGGGGTTCCTGCACTCCGCCTTCACCAACTGACACGCCTCGCAATGGGTCACAAATTACGTAATGTCCTTCTTCATCCCTGGCCAAAACATCATCTTCTTCAAATCTGCCATCATCTTGGTGATCCCCGGGTGTATAGAATATCTGCTACAATGCGCCTCCGTCATGATGTCCTCCCGAATCCAGCCTCCTGCGGGTATATATACTCTGCCTCTGAAATATAGCAATCCATCTTTAAGGGAATAATCTCCTGTCGAACCCTCCTCCAAGGCTCGGAATATCGGCTCTGCCCATGCATCTGTCCTCTGTCCGTCCCGAATGTGATCCCGAATATCATCTATGGCCACCATCGATGCCAGATACTCCCTATACAGCTCTGGATCATCCTCGGACACTAGGGATATCTGCATATCTCTGAATGACCGGACTAGCTCCATGGACATAACCTGGGGCCCGGCTTCGGAAGTGGCAGCTCTCCGACTCAACGCGTCACCCACCACGTTTGCCCTCCCTGAATGGTAGTGCATATCATACTGATAGTCTGCTAAGAACTTCACCGAGCGCCTCTGCCTGATATTCAGCTCCTTTTGTGTGTCCACGTATTTCAGGTTCTTGTGGTCGGAGTAGATGTCGCAGTGGACTCCATAAAGATAATGGCGCCAGACCTTTAGAGCAAAAACGACCGCTCTCATCTCAAGGTCGTTCACCGGGTAGTTCTTCTCATGGGTCTTCAGCTGGCGGGAGGCATATGCTATGACGTGTCCATTCTGCATCAACACTGCTCCCATCCCCTGGTATGATGCATCAGTATACACCTGGAATCCTTCCTTTCCAGATGGAAGGGCCAGAATAGGGGCTGAGATGAGTCGGTCCTTCAGCTCTTGGAAAGCCGCCTGGCACTACGGGGTCCAAACAAAAGGTGCCTCCTTCTTTGTCAAAGATGTGAGGGGGAGGGCAATTTGAGAGAACCCCTCCACAAACTTCCGGTAATAACCGGCAAGTCCCAAGAAACTTCATACATCGGTGGTTGTCTTTAACTGCGGCCAATCTCGAACTGCCTGAATCTTTGTCGGATCCACTGCCAACCCGGCTCCGCTGATAATATGGCCTAGGAAAGCCACCTCCTTCAACCAAAACTGACACTTACTGAATTTCGCATAAAGGTGATGCTCCCGCAACCTCTCCAGAGTAAGTGCCAGATGCCGAGTGTGCTCCTCCTCCATCCTAGAGTAGACCAGGATGTCGTCTATGAATACTATGATGAACACATCCAAGTAGGCCTCAAAAACCCGGTTCATGAGGCTCATGAATGCCGACAGTGCATTCGTGAGCCCGAAGGGCATCACGGTGAACTCATACATGCCATATCTGCTACTGAAGGCCGTCTTCGAGATATCCTCCTCCTGGATCCGCAGCTGGTAGTATCCTGACCTCAAGTCTAGCTTCGAGAAATAATGGGCTCCCTCCAACTGGTCGAACAATTCGTCTATCTGTGGGAGCGGATAGGTATTCCGGACGGTCAGCCTATTTAGTGCTCGGTAATCGATGCACAGGCGAAGTGTCCCATCCTTCTTCTTCACGAATAGGACCGGGGCTCCCCATGGCGAGGAACTCGATCTAACAAATCCCACCTCCACCAACTCCTGTAACTAAGTCCGAAACTCGGCCAAATCCTTCGGGGCCATCCGATAGGGAGCCCTAGATATCGGCTTAGCCCCTGGCACCAACTGAATCTTAAAATCCTTCTCCCTGTGCGGAGGCAATCCTGGCAGCTTCTTTGGAAACACATCGGCATAATCACAAACCACCGGTATTTTGGAAATCTGATCCTTCTTCTCGGTCATCTCGAACAACACCTGGTATACCTCGTCTCCCTGTAGATGGGCCTTGACGGCCTGTACCGAAGATAAGAATATACGAGAGACAGGTCTTATACCTTCGATGACAATGAAAGAGTCCCCGTGTCTCACGGTGATCCTCTTCGCTTGGCAATAAATCTAGGCATGGTTCCAGTGCAGCCATACCATGCCCAGGATCAAGTCGTAGTCAGTCAGCTTCAAAATCGTCGCTAGAACCTCGAACTCCTTTCCACCGATTTCTGCCTCCATATTGCAGTGGTCCGTGGTAAGGAGCTCAGATCCATCCGGTAGTAGCACCATCAACTTCGAGCCCGTGAATCGCTCCACGCCTTCCAGTCCTTCTACGAACGTCTCCAACACAAAGGAGTGAGTAGCTCCAGTATCGAACAGCGTGCGGGCAGGCTTGCCACTGATGAAGACTATACCAGGGGTGATTAGATGCCTTAGGGTTCTATAATGAGTTTTTCTTTCCTTACTAATCTATCTAGTGCGGTTGTAATTTTTAATAATTGAAAGGGAAATTCTATGAAAATAAAGAAGTATTGCAGCATACCTTCTATGACCTGCTCCAGATTCCGAGGCTGCGCAAGGTCCAAGGCATATACCTGCTCCCTTTCCTGTCTACGATCTCCCCCCTGGTATCCACGACCGCGGCCGCGTCCTCGGCCTTCATAATGATGAGCTGGTGGGCCACCCTGTGGTGCTGGAGGTGGTGCCCCCCTCATGGGGCAATTCCTCCGGATGTGCCCAATCTGATGACAAAGGAAGCACTCTGGTAGGGGATACGCCATTCCCCCGGGTCTCGGCATCTCCTGCATCTGAAGAAGTTGAGGGGCCAATATCACCTGCTCCCTCGGCTCCTGCCTCACTTCCTGACGAGGCTGGTCCTCTGTCCTCCTCCCCTCTGGTATAGCACCTCGCTGCTGGTCATTTCTGACTCTCCGTCCCTGATCCTCTGCTGGCCACTTCCGGCCCCGGGTGGTGTGCCAATCAGCCTCAATCCTTTTTGCCATCTCTAAAATCCGGGAGATAAGTTCGTCGGATACAAAAAACAAAGCCTCCCTCAAGTCCTCCCGCAGACCCTTATAGAACCTCTTGATGTACCCTGCTTCGTCCAGCTGGTAAGAATCGGCATACCGAGCCAAATGGTCGAACTCCCGATGGTACTCCACCACCGTTCGGGTACCCTGCTTCAGCTGTAAGAACCGCTCCTCCAACTCATCCCTGGCCGACTGCGGAACAAAATGCTCCAGCAGCGTGGCCTTGAACTCTTCCCAGGTAACCTCCGCAACCTCCCTATCGGCAAATGTCGTGTCCAGTAGTGTCTTCCACCACCTCTTGGCATGGGACTCCAGGAAAGAGACAACCAGAGCCACCCTCTTCTCCCAGGGACACCGTATCCCGGTCAGCATTTCGTACATAATATCCAGCCACTCTTCCGTCCGAACCGCCGACTCTATCCCCAAGTAGGACGGGGGAGAAAGTCCTCGGAAGATGCTCAACCAGTTGGCCCCCGGATTTGGCTGCGGGGCCGGAACCTGCTGGGCCCTGAAAGCCTCCAGAATGGCAGTCAGAGTCTGTCCCATGTCTGACTGAAGGAAAGGAGTGGGGACCGGTGGAGGTGGTGTAACATCCTGAGCCTGTTGAACTCCACCTTGTGGCGTAGGCTGTGCTGGAGGCTGCGTAACAAAACCCATACTGAGAAAACGTTCAGTCTTTAATAAGAGTGGACAATTTATATGTGATCCCCATATGGGCACACCACTGCTTCCGCTGCTTAGTTTGTCCCCAAACTAAACTCGAGCGGGGGTGACCCAGGGTTAGAGGACTGCTACCTTTTTCAGATCGATATTTTGCTCTGATACCACTTGTAAGACCCCCCCCCCTTTTTTCTTTTTCGACACTGGGGTCTTAGGCCCAGAATCGCCACTTTACGGTGACACCTTCACGTTCTGAAGGGTCATCACCAAAAGGCGCCAATTCTGCCGGCCAATTCGATCACAGAAAGGTAGCACAATAATTGAAGTAAGAGCAAGTCCACTGGTAAATCGCATATATAGAAATAAAACTCCACGAAGGGAGTGTCCACATAATAATAATCAAAGTACTATAAATACGGGCTTATGCCCTGTACAACATGTCCTCACTACAATCACTCATGCGGAAGCAAAAAACAAACCTCTACTGAAGGTCGAGACTCACTGTCCCAGCTGTATGAACTCCAGAGCTAAACTGCCCTATCTCCAAGCGGGCCGACCTCCGGGGATGCTCCACCATGCTGGGCTCCACGATCCCCTAAAATGATGCGGTTCGAAAACCGTTAGTCATAAAGACTAAGCCCTATTATCCCCTACCCCTTCCCCCATGGCTCCTAGGTACCGAGCGGGGAGGAAGAAAGGGAAGGACATGAAAGTGGAGATTGAATCAAAGAAACAGGTGGCAACGGGACTAATCTAGCAATTCTATAATAAATATGACAATAACAGAAAGTAGGAAAAGTAACCTTAACTTAAGTGCGAAAACACCTAAGCCAAGGGATCTTCTGCAAGGCTCCCATCGTATAAAGTGTCTCATACCACTTATATGTTGGGGTGTCGGTTATCAAACAGAACCATATATATATATATATATTGAATTTAACCTTAATTTATAAACATGCCCACACAAGCTTATAGACCAAGGGGTCGTTTTGCAAGTCCTAATGTATAAGCGTCCCATACCACTTATACTTTAGGTGTCAGGGTTAAATGAATCGATTATGCTATGACATGCAAGTGGGTATGATGAAACATGCAAGTGCAACTCACACACCCAACTCTGTGCACACAGACCTTTAGTTCCCCCTTTCGGAGCCGTTACCTCCCAGGATACCTCCGTAGTGGAAAACGGAAGCGGTGGGTTGGGCCTCGCCCACCTCTAAACCAGTAAAGCATTACCGGTCAGACCTATCGTACGCCTCAATGCTTGGTGCACTAAGCGGACGCCTGCGTACTCTTGCCGGCTGGCGCACCGGACTTCTGTTGGCGAAGTGCTAACCATACTTGCCGAGTCAGCGTATTGGCGTCGGTGCATCGACCCTCCAATACCGAAGACCCACCACCTTAAATTTCTTTTCTTTTATGCACATGCAAGTTTAATCGTAATCACACAAAAACCGAGCCGAAGCTCCCGGGACAAAAACGTCCGTCTCTTAACCAATCGAGCCGAAGCTCCCCAGACCATTCCGTCCTTCTTTTAACCAACCGAGTCGAAGCTCTTAACCATCTTCATGTGCTAACGGTGATTGTGAAACGTGCAATCCTAATTACTAAGTAACTCTTATCAGTTTGTTATTACAGTTTACGTTAACCCAGTAATGCCCCCGTTATTCCCCGTGAAGGGCTCTCAAAGGGCACTAGGAACTATGCTGGTAGATGAAGCCCATCGTTCCCTTTCGCAAGGCACTTATTGTTATTGGTTGATTCCCTTAACCCATTCTCTTCTCATATTACGATAGACTAACCTAGGGTGATTTTTAGCCTCCCTCTCTTCGGGAAAGGCGATCTTTCGTCGAACCCGAGCACCTCTTAACTCTAAACAACACCACTTCTCTCTACTCTTAATATCATCCTAATGTGATAACATCCACAATTTTCTAACCAGACAAAATGACTAAATCCAACATCTCACCCAGATCATGCCCTATTGCAATTCAACAATTTGCTATATGCAGACCAACCTAGACTATATGTCGAACCGGTTAGACAATGGTTGAATACTTATCCAAATGCCCTAAATTATTTACTGGAGACTTACCATGATATAATTAGCCTAAATCCAGAAAATGGTAATTTTCCTAAATTATCTAGCATTTAATTAATTTCCTCGAAAATTCAAAGGGCTACCGGTTTGAACACGAACTACCCTAAATACTCATGCAAGATGTCCAACAAAATTATTATAAATATGATGTTATCTCAATATGATAAATCCAAAGTCTCACAATTGTTCTATATCAAAAAGCACTAAAACTATTTTAGCAGTATTTGCTACCTTTCGTTATTTATGAATAAAGTACGAAAAATATTAATCCAAAAATTATAAATTATTTATACAATGTAGATACAGCCATAAAAATAGCCTTGGACAAGTTTCATAATTTTTCATCAAGTATTAATCTCTGAATAAACTAATTATTAAAAATCTCTATAAGGTGGACTTGTAAAAGAAGTGCCCTAACCAGGATTCTAAAAATCATGAATAAAAGTCCACAGACATATAATGGCCTGAAATTTTCAAATCCTAAGTCTCATAATTTTTCAACAGAAATATCATGCATAATTAATTTTTAAACCATAAAACCCCTTTTTAACCTTTTTGAATAAAGTACAAGATTTACTCAACTAAAAATCGTACAAAATTTCAGGGGCAACCATTCTGTCCTAAAACATTTACTTCCAAGATTTCATAAGATTTCAAGGAACAGAAAGATCTAATTAATTAAAACAACAATTAGGGCTATAACAAACTTTACAAATGAAGTGCTAGAAATATACATCATAAAAATCCAGTAAAATTGATATAAGTTCTATCCATCCTAAAACTCACTCTAACCGAGTTTCACAGCTTTTAAATAATGTTTAGTGATGGATTGTGCTTATTTAGCATTTTACCCTAAAGCTAAGATTAGGGTTTTGAGGTATCTACCTGTCTCCAAATCCTCCAAGATTCCATCCAGATGATTTTTATCATGCTAATGTCAAAACTACAGAATTTCAAGGCAATACGAGAGCAAATGCCCCCATGTCCTTCACAACCCTCAAAACCCTCCATTTAGGGTTTGAGTTTGGATCCTAGGGTAAACCAACCCTAAATAACACTATTTTCTCCAAGTGGGTTATAATATCCCCTCTAAGTAAGTGGTCAAATTATCAGCCTCTATTGAGGTGATTTGACCGCTCCAATCTCTTAGTGCACTTTTTACTCAAAAACTCCTAATTAAAGTCTAGTTAAGGATAGATGATTTCCTACCCAAAACTCATCTAAATGAGTTGGAATTTTGTACAGAACTAGGTTTTATAGCCAGGGACCACTCACCAAAATTTGGGAGGGTTTGGAGGTCATATGACCACTTAAATAAATTACTCTAACTTTATTAAATTAAAACAAAAACTTTAGGCAACGTATCTCCAAAAATTCCCATTTTTGGACAGCCTCTAGATATGGATAAGGATAACCGCTTGCCCAAATTTCAGGTCCTTTGGGTAAAGGACGAAGCGTGGGCATTCATTTTAATTCCTGCCAAACTCTAGGTATAGCCCCCACTAAAACGGGTGCTGCGGTCGAACCGCTTAGACAAACAAGTTGAAATAAATTTTAATTTAATATAGACTCGAATGGCTACAACTTTTGGGACTGGCAATTTTTCCTAAATCGGCCTCTAAGTGTCTCGTTTTACAACCTCAAAATACGCCCATTTTACAAATATTTTCCTTATATATTATATTTAAAACTTTATAATATAAATAAGTTTTACTGTTCATCTTCTACACCAAACAGAACCCGTAACAAAACTAAGAAAAAGTCATTTTTCCTGTAGCTCTTCCGTGATCCGTCGCCGGCCGTCCGGTCACATCCCTGGCCAGCCACCACCACCACCACCTCCGTTAAGGCGATGGCTATCGGTCAGCGGTGGTGTAGCCGCCGGAGGTGGCTGTTTCCGGCGTACCCGAAAAATATATTTTTCATAGTTTCTCCATGAAAACTTGAGATAGGTTCGGCTCTGTTGAGCACGAACTTCATTTTTAAGATCCTAAAATCTACCCATAAGAGAAGAAGTAGAGGAGGACCTTGTTCGCGGTTTGGAAACGAGATGAACGTCGGATTGTCATGGCGCGGTGGGGGCGTTCCCGAACTTCTTCAACAGCAAGAACAGAAATCTTAATTTGTTTGGACAAGAGTGTAACCTTCTCATCTTGTTCTGAGGAGGCTTTTATAGATCCCCAAATGGGGAGAGGAAAAGGATGAAACATTCATGACCATGAATGTTTTCTCTTAATGATATTTCGGTTATGGTGCAGAGAAGAGGAAAAAGGTGGAAGATGAAACGGCTGATCTCTTACTAAGTAATTAGAGAATGATACGGCCCATAATTACTCCTGCTGTAAATTCCCATAATCAGAATTAATTATGGTTTGGGTTACAGAAATGTCCAGCCTGGCTGATGTTTCGGCCCTTGTCACGGGCGTGACACATAGGTCACGGGCATGACAGGCCCGGGTGGCCTATTCTGAGTTCGACGATCGTCGACCTGAGATCGACAATCGTCGAAGGGTGGTCACGCCCTAGGTCACGAGCGTGACACGTGGGTCACGGGCGTGACAGGGACAAGATACAAATTCCGCGCTTGGCGATCGTCTCGCTGAGATCGACGATCGCCGAAGTGGGTCACGCCCTAGGTCACGGGCGTGACACCTGGGTCGCGGGCATGACAGGGCCATGACGCAAATTCTACGCTTTGACGATCGTCTCGCTGAGATCACCGATCGTCGAAGGGGTCACGCCCTAGGTCACGGGCGTGATACATAGGTCACGGGCGTTACAGGGCCATGCTATAAATTATGCTCTCGACGATCGTCTCCCTGAGATCGACGATCGTCGAAGGGGTCATGCCCTAGGTCACGGTCATGACACATAGGTCACGGGCATGACCAATCCGTGACACTAAATCTTGGCCGATGTATTTCAATTCTTGGCCTTCCTAGGGTTCTGTCACGACAGACCGACTCCTAGGGGTCTATCCGGAAATGCGATGTTACACTTGGAGCATTGGTTTGGAGAAGTTCCTTGACTAACAGGAAGTTGGCAAGGTGGGAGGAGAGTGGATGTACCCATAATTTTGTGGAACCACTATAAAATACTTGTGTTCTTTTATGTGTTTGCTTTCATTTTCATAATTGTAGGTGCTATGGACAAGATCTAGATAACTATAAGCTTAAAGCTTAAAGAAACAATCACGTGATTTAGAAAGACTCTCAAAAGACCTAAGCATACCTATTCACCCACCCCCTAGGTTACTAGCTACCTTGAAAATAAGATCTTTCAAGTGGTATCATAGGGAGGTTGCTCAAAAAGGATTTAACAATCTGAGTGATCCTCTAAGGTAGCTGCTGCTAAGTGGTCATAGGCTCAGGAGATAGCTATAGAGAGTTGAGTTCAATGAAACTCCCCATCTACAGAAAGGAGCAGTTTGGAATATGGAAGGAGAGGGTGAGGCTATTCATGGAAGCCTATGATACAAGAATTTTTATAGTTGTTAGTGAGGGACATGTCATTCCCATGAAGGTCTCTGTTCTGGATGCCAATATCCAGACACCAAAGAAACTCTCTGAAATGACCAAAGATAAGGTCATACTAGCTGGCCTGGATAAGAGAGCACAAAACATCATAGCTAGTGCCGTAGATGACTCAACCTTCCTGAACTTGGTTCACTGCCAGACCTCCAAGGAGATGTGGGACACCCTTGTGGTCTACATGGAGGGTACTGATGAGGTAAGAGATGATAGGAATTCTCTGCTCAACCAAGAGTATGAGTCTTTCAGGCAAATCCTGAAGGAGAAAATAACTACATGTTATGAAAGATTCTTCAGGATCATAAATGAGTTGAAGACCTATGGAAGGGTCTTCAATAATTATTAAATTAATGACAAGTTTCTTAGATCTCTCACTAGAGACTGGGATACTAAGATCTGTTTCAAAAGAGAGATTGCCAAGCTTGCTGACACTCCTCCAAAAATATTGTTTGGGAAGCTTCTCTCCTATGAGATGAAGCTGGCTGCTAGGAAGGAGGTAGATGCCTCCAACAAATCACTGCACAAAGAAAATTCCTTGGCCTTCAAAGTTGAAAGCACAAGGAAAGGCAAGGAAAGGATTCCTTCTCCACCAAGGAGACTAGCTGAGTCAGACAGCTATGACTCAGAGGCATCAGACAGCAGTATGTCTGATGAAGATTTTGTAGCCTTTTCCAAACAACTCCAGAGGTTAATGAGGAAGAAGCATTGGAAGAAAAGGCCTTCCAATTCCACTCATCATAGAAAGAACCAGTCCAAGACTAAAAGGTATGGTTCTAAAAATAGTAAATATAACTCCTCTAAAGTTATTTGCTACTATTGCAGCATGCCTGGGCAAGTGATAGCTGACTGCAAAGAGAAGAGGGAGGAGAGTGAGGATAAGAAGCAGCACCAACACAAAGGAAATAAGGAAAAGTCCTTCATTGCCAAGATGGTAAAGAGTTGGACACACGCATCATCTTCTTAGTCTAAAGAAGAGGAAGCCTATATTAGGCTAGTTGCTGCTATTGTTAAAAATGAAGCTATTACATCAGGAGAAGTCAATCCTCTAGGGAGGATAGGAATCAGAGCCCCTCTGACACTGCCAGACAGTGAGTTAGAGGTGGATGAAGATGTCCACAACAACATAGGGCTGATGACAATGACTGATAAGGAAAGCAACTAGGATCAGCCTGGTCAGATCAAGGTACATCTATCACCTGACTTTGCTTATGTGTCTGACTTTGAGACTAGTCCTTGCTCAGAAGACTCTTCACCCTGTGGTGAAGAAGATTCTAGATCTGAAGGAGATGTCAATCAACTGATTGACAAGTATGGAGAACTTCTGAATGCCTTCATGAAGGTCAAGAAGTTATCTAAGAAGCAAGCTATAGATATCTCATCTCTTAAGCTTAAAGTTGCCCAGCAGACTGTAACAGCAAATCTGCTGGACAAAAAAGCTAGGGAATTAGCTAACTGAAGTCCCTCTTGGACATTCAGGTTGCCTCCATCAAGAACAAGAACTGTCTCATTAGGGAGCTTGAAGATAAGCTTGAGAAGGAGAAAAGAATAATGGTTAGCTATTCTAAGCCAAGTACTGTCCTCCCCTTGATATACTCCTTCTCCTCTCAAAAGGCCAAGAAGGGGTTGGGATTCAAGGGAAGCACAAGAGTTGCTCCTTCCAAAAGGAAGGGCAAAGCTCCAGTTCCACCTTAGCCTATTGCTTCTAAGCCTCCCATTCTTTTAAAAAAAGTTTTGATACCTTCAAAAAGGTATGACCAAGAAAGTTCTTATGGTCATTAGGAGAGGGGTTATTCATCTGGAGTGAACAAAGATGCTCACTGTCATGATGAAAGTTTTGGCAGGGTGTGTGAAGTCAAGGCTGCCAATGAGAAATTTCAAATGGCACAATCTGGACCATTTATCTTTGGTGCTTCTGCACCAACTATCAAGAATGTTGCAATAGCCAAGACTCAGAATCTGACAGCAAAGGTTCTGACTAAGGGAAAGTCTAAGAATCAAGCTGATTTGGGCATATCTGAAGCCATCAGAAGCATGCTTTTTGAAAAGAAGCTAGCTGATGCTGGCACTCAGGGCAGAACAAATCAGTCAGCTATAAGACTGACCTTCAGTCAAATTATGGCTGAAAGAAATCAGAAATAGGTGGCAGCACATCTTCCTCCTATCAAGGTTGCCTCTCATCAAGCTGTAGGGCCTTCACAAAAAAGAAGATATAATATACATGATTATTGGTGCTGTGGTAAGATAGGGCATTTTTCCATTGACTGCTGGCACAATCCCAATATGGACAGAGCTAGGGTCAGTCCACCAGTGAGAAATTCTGATGGTGGACATGTTCAATTTCATGCTAACATGCACCTAGGACCCAATAGATATTGGGGTCTTAAGGTTAATTAATTTGTATATTGCAGGATAGTTCAAGGTGTTATACCCCTATATAGTACTTGGACAGTGGCTGTTCTATGCACATGATCGGAATAAGGAGCAATTGAAGGAGTTTACTCTAGTAAAAGATGGACCCAAAGTCATCTTTGGAGGTTCAGATAGAGGTGTAACCAAAGGGTATGGTAAGATTACTAATGACATAGTCACCATCATAAAGGTGGCTTATGTTGAAGGCTTGCAGGACATCCTCATAAGCATAAGCCAGCTTTCTGATCTTGACTATGTAATTGTCTTCCATAAGGATGAGTGCCTAATTAGGAGGTCAAGTTACCAAGGGGTCATCTTGACAGGCACTTGGAGTGGAAATATTTATTTCTTGAACTTTCTATGTTTAGACACAGATTCTCCTATCTATTTGGTGGCAAATGAGAAAGTCTCCCACTATGTCCAGTGGCACAAAAGACTAGCCCATTTGAATTACAAGACTATTGGCAAGCTCTTCAGTCAAGAGCTAGTTTGGAATGGCACCAATGTGAAGTGCTTTAAGGAGGGCATTTGCTCTACTTGCCAAAAGGGTAAGCAGACAAAAGTCTCCTTCAAGGGTATTGGGACCAAAAACTCTGTGAAGTGCTTATACCTCTTGCACTTGGACCTATTTGGTCCAATGCCAATTCGCAGTCTTGGTAGGAAAGTCTACACCTGTGTAGTAGTTGATGACTATTCCAAGTTTACTTGGGTGTTCTTTCTTAAGAAGAAGGATGAAACCCTTGAGTCTTCATATGGTTTTTCAAGCAAATTCAGAATGAGTTTGGCTATTCTGTGGTCAAAATCAGAAGTGAACATGGGACAAAATTCCATTCTGATAGCATGACAAAGTTCTGTGAAGAGAAAGTGATTCATCAAGAATTCTCTTCGCCTAGAACTCTCCAGCAAAATGGGATAGTTTAGAGGAAAAATAGGACTCTCATAGAGGCTGGTAGAACACTATAAAGTTACACATCTCTCCAAGAATATTTCTGGGCTGAGCCAGTAAATACTGCATGTCATGTCCTAAATTAAGCCTCTATCACCAATGGCCACAAGAAGACTCCCTATGAGATCTTGAAGGGCAGGAAACTAAATCTGGGCTATCTCAGAATCTTTGGTAGTAAATACTTTGTGCTTCACAATGACAAGTCCTATGTGACTAAGTTTGCTGCCAAATCCTATGATGGAATACTTATTGGGTACAATAATCATAGCAAAGCCTATCGAATCTCCAATTTGAAAAGCCAAGTTACAGAAGAATCAGTTCATGTAGTCTTTGATGAGTCTACTATGATTAACAATGGACTGCCTAGTTCCTTTTATAGTACTGCAGGTACAGAACAGATGATGGACAAGCTGACCATCAAGGAAGCATCACAAGTCATCCAAGATGATATGGACACTCTAGAAGATCTACTTGGCATACTGGGAGTGGATGAAGATCAACAAGAAGATGCCCCGAGTGCTGAAAGAAGACTGCCACTTGCAGTCAGACATATGAAAGATCATCCAGAACACAAGATCATTGGTGAGGCAAGTCATGGAGTAATGATAAGGAGAAGAAGTCAGAACACAACCATGTATTCAAGCTTTCTATCCTAAGTGGAGCCCAACATGTTTGAAGAGGCCAACATAGACCAGCATTGGATTGGAGCTATTGAGAAGGAACTGAACCAGTTCAAGAGGTGCAGGGTCTTGAAGCTGGTTCCCAGACCTCATGGTCATAATGTCTTTGGAATCAAGTGGATCTACAGAAACAAGCATGATGAAAATGGCATTATAATTAAGAACAAGGCTAGACTAGTTGCTAAGGGGTACATGCTAGAAGAAGGGATTGATTTTTATTAAACATTTGCCCCTATAGCAAGATTGGTGGCCATCAGGTTATTCCTTGCATATGCAGCACACAAGGGATTCAAGTTCTACCAAATGGATGTGAAGTCAGTCTTCCTAAATGATGACTTAAAAGAAGAAGTCTATGTTAAGCATCCTCCAGGTTTTGTAGTTCCTACCTCACCTGATTTTGTTTATAGACTTAGGAAAGCTCTATATGGGTTGAAGCAAGCCCCTAGAGCATGGTATGAGACATTATCTAGTTTCTTCATTCAGAACAAATTCTCAAGTGGGAAAATAGACAAGAACATATTCCTTAGGGAATCTAAGGGTAAGATCATCCTAGTCCACATCTATGTAGATGACATCATCTTTGGAACTACTGATGACAACCTTTGCAAAAAGTTTGGTAAACTCATGCAGGGAAAGTTTGAGATGAGTAGTATGGGTGAACGTTCTTCTTGGGCCTCCAAAAAAGATAGACTAATGATGGCTTGTAATATCCTTGTCTAAGTTCATTATGGAGTTAATCAAGAAATTTGGCATCGAGAATTACTCCATCATGAGAACTCCCATGGGGTCAAGTATGCCTGTAAACCATGGTGCATTATTACTGTAAGTTTGGAGTAATATAATTTAGTATATAAGATTTGCACCATACACAGTATATTGGAGGTCTTAAGGGTGAATACCATTCAAGAGAATGTGTTGTTTAAAGGTAAATCATGGAATGTGATTATAGGAATTAATCTTAATTAAGTTAGTAATAAATGAATAACCATAAAGTTCTGGTTGAGGTTTCAAGGCAAGTAACCAAGGGGTTACTTGTGCTAGTGAGCATGGATACTAAGAGAAGTGTTTGTTTCCGAGTTGAATGAAAAATCGTCACTCCCCTAAAAGTACCATAAGACATTAAGTTTACTTAAAACTAACCATGAGAGTGGGTTATTAATAACAGGTACTTACTAATAAAAGTAATTGTCCTAGAAAGGGGGATTTGGGCTTCAGCACATTGTATTCCCTAGTACCACTACGGGCCATTCACTAGGTAGTCCTCGGGAAGTCCGGGATCCACCTTAAACTTTTTAGTACATTTATAATTAGACAAGAGTAGTCTAATTAGGAGAACAAAAGATGCAATCAACATCATCCTGAGTTATGGGATAGAATGGTATAAGACAGGTTAGTCCAATGAGTTGAAGGCTCGGGAGATAGTAATATCAGGACGGATTAGTCCTACAAACTGAAGGCTTATGAAATTTTAATATCAGGACGAGTTAGTCCTTCGAGCCGAAGGCTCGAGAGATTTTATATAAGGATGGGTTGGTTCTACAAGCTGGAGGCTCAGGTTGAGACAAACTTGCATGTGCATAGAAACAAATTAGTGATGGATCTTCGGTACTTGGTTAGTTGCCACATCGATGTCAGTACATTGACTTTGGCAAGGTGTGAGGGTTTGAGGGAACAGTAGGTTATTTATACTGTGGTCTGGAGGATAATCCCCGAAAAAGCACATTCAACCATAAAGACTGGTGGGATGTCTAGCAATTAGTACATTGGGACTCTAAGGTGCACTTGGGACATGTACAGAGGCGTGTGAAGGGTCTAGGCCTGGTAGTGTGTATACCCTCCTACGAAGTGGAGGTGCCCGTTCCACTATTGTCGTAGCCACAATGATGGTACCAGAGAGTTTATCTGACTCCGAAAAGTGGGAACTAAAGGTCTGTGATCATAGAGTCATGTGGGTGAGTTGCACTTATATTGATCATAACATTCTTAATAGATCATAACATACATACTTACTATAGGGCATTCATACTGCAGATCCTTATCATATAAATTAGTATGGGCTCTTTTATATGATAAGTTATAATTTCAAAAATCTAAACTTATAAGTTTGTGTGGGCATTCATATAAGTTAAGGTACTCGCGCGATGATAGTGTAGTAGAACTAGTTTACTTTACCTGCCCCACACTTACTTACTTTACATGCTTATAATAATAACTGCTTCTTTTATTAATGCTCCTTATTACTTGTTAGCATATTTATACTTATGGCCTAAGTTCACAACCAATGGTATATTATAGTCTTGCTAGTATAGTTCCCTTATCACCTACTTACCTGTTGATACTGCCTTTGTTGTTCTCCGCTTTCATCCTCCCACATGGTGCCTAGGAGTCATTGTGGTAAGGCGAGGAAAAAAATGGCTTTGTCTTATGTCTAATGGTCAGTTGTGACCATAGGAGCTCGAGGAGCTGGAGTGTCAGCAGGACGAGATGGTTGTACTTAAGGAGCAAAGGTAGCGCATTACTACTACTACTCAGCGACAGGTGATGATGATGAGTGTTTTGTTTTAGCTTACGTTTCGAGATGTTGTGAGAGAGGGATTGTACTTTCATTTTGGCATGTACTGGGCATAAGCCCTTGCTCACTTTTCTATTCATTGTGGACTATGTTTTCCTATTTATGATGTTGATTCGCTGTGATTTGTTGACTTATTGTTGTTCTTCATTTCTTTACTCCAATTAGCCTAAAGGTTGAAATGAACATCCTAGTCGACAGGATTGGCATCATGCGGTGGGGACTAACCCGCGTGTTGGTATAACCATAATGTGGTGGTTCCGGTCATAAGACCGGGTAACTCCCTGGTAAGGGGGTGGGGAGTTACAATGTCCCCTCTCCCTATGTTGTTCATAATACAAAGAGAGATCGCGAGACTTGACATCAGACTTCATAGGAGTTGGCCTCCTATAGTATGGCCTCTTCTACAAAACTTGGATGACTTTGTCTATGGACATCCCATGTTCTATGAAGGAACCTTGAGTGTCATCAAACTGAGGCTTGACAGCTAGAGGTGGATGCAGAGTGTACTACTGTTGGTACACTGACATGATTTATGAAGCAAAAACAAGCAAAGAGAGTGCAACAACCAATGATAGTTTCTGATTTTAAAAATTATTGATGGCCTTGGAAAGGACACCAATGGACGAAGTTCCTTCCCCTCTAAGCAAGGGGTTAGAACTCTGGGCTAGGAGGTCTTGTTGGCAGATGAGCAACAGAGGTGTTCACTATATCTCCCAAGTCAACTCTGCCAGTCAATGAGGATTTGTAGGTTAGATTGGCATATTCCCCCCTAAATGAACCTGCTTATTTTGCCAGGCAACTTTTGGTAGGTACTAGGATCATTGGTTATTTTTAGGGTGGTGTTAAAGGCACACCATCTTTGGCTTTGTGCACACCAATACTATGTGCACCCATTGGAATTTTATGTGCACATCATTTTCGACTTTGTGCACACCAATACTATGTGCACACTCTGAGCAAACATAGCTGCAATGTATGTGAACTCGTTGGGCACCGTTGTCGTCTCCTTCATCAGAGCAAACAGATCGACGGCAAGGCGGCCATGGTTGTGCATCGCGAGCCCTCCGATCATCACATTCCAAAGCACGACGTCTTTGCTTGAAACCCGGCGAAACACCTCCAAAGCTGCTTCAACGCACCCGCATCTGCAGTACATGGCCACAAGAGTTGTGGGGAGGATGACGTTGCCGTGATTACATAGTTTTTTTAAATGAAATACACGCCTTTTTGAACTGCGTCTTCTACGTTCATTTTCAGGAGAAGTGTTCAACATGAAAGTTGTACATCTCGACGATATCTACAACTTTCATGTTGAACACTTTTTGATTTAAAGCCGTTTAGGCCCCCGATTTGGCCCCCGGAAAATCACGCGGAACATTAAATGTTCCGCGTGATTTTTTCCGGGGGCCAAATCGGGGGCCTAAACGGCTTTAAATCAAAAAGTATTCAACATGAAAGTTGTAGATATCGTCGAGATCTACAACTTTCATGTTGAACACTTCTCCTAAAAATGAACGTAGAAGACGCAGTTCAAAAAGGCGCGTATCGGGAAGGGGGAGGCGGGCTGCTTCGGCTTTAGTTGGGTGGGGTTTAGAAAACCTAAATTATTAAGGATTATATTTTTGATGGGTGTGCACATAGCCGAAAATGGTGTGCCTTTAACACCACCCTATTTTTATGATCTTCTGAGTACCTTCCCTGAGGCCATTCACCAAGGCTGTCTTATACAAATTGGGATTTACATTCCTTACTCCCATTATTTCTCTCTAAAATCTATCAATAAAATAAGCTACTGACTCATTTTACCTATGCCTGATCTGGAAGAGGGCTTCCAGGCCACTCTTCCTCTTCTTCGAGGTTTAAAACCTCTGAAGAAACTCTCCTCGAAGCTCGGCGAAGAAGGTGTTGTACTGGGCATATAGTTCATAGAACCATTCCCTTGCTTGCCCATCGAAGGAAGTAATTCGGAGCTTGAACTTGGTTGCATTTGATAGACATCTCAGGGAAACAACTGACTCAAAAGCTTCTAGGTGAGCCACTAGTTTAGATTCTCCTGTATAGATTGGCAGACGAGGCTCACAGAAGTTGTTGTGAAATGGCCTTATTATCCTACAGAATGCACTTTTGATGTTAACCTGTCTCAGAAAGAACATTTCGGTGTTCAAAAAACTATTATTATTTTATGTATTATTCAGGTGCGGTCATCATGTGCCATATAATTACTGTAGGATGTTTTACTCCTGAATTTATGCTTCAATTTTTGTTTACCCATAATTTCACAAGTTAAACCTAATTAAAATTTTGAATTCTAAGATCATTCAATCCAATCTTTATATTCTGAAATGAGTTTGCTTTAGCTTCACTGCAAATCATTCCAGATTGCCCTATTTTCTTTCTTCTTCAGAGATCAGTCACCGTGGGAAGACTCCTCCTGAAATAACTTTGAAAATTGGAAAAATCTATGTTTTTCTCCAACAGGCCAATAGTAAAATCTAAAAAATCTATGTTTCATCCCGGGTCAATAGAAAAATCTAAATAATCTATTTTTTTTCTCTAGTAGGCCATGAAGACAAAAAGCCCTTTTGTCCTTTTCTTTGTCCTATATCAGCAAGCATGACAAAGTAATTTTTGGGGGAAAACTGAAAGAGTTCGTCCCTTGAAGAAGATCATTGCAAGTGAAGGTGATGAGTACGGTATGCTGGAATATCACCGGAACTATCAACAACTCAAATTTTTCCTAAATTTGCGTGCACATGGATTTATGTGTGTATACAATTTTATGCAAGTTTCCATGAATTTTTAGTCTGGATAGTTTACTTAATTTTATGCTAATCTAATATCTATTGTAGTTAATTAAATGATAGTTTTGATGAGATTAATTATCAATTATGTAAATCTCATTTGTTCTTTTTTTCATTGTTGATTTTGTCTTCCTATGTCCCTGAAATTTAAAATCTTAATAGTACAGCTAAAGGAATACAAATTTAAAGTCAAATTTATATCTAACAAGAAAAATACTAAAATAAAATAGGGAAAAATGAAATATAAAAGAAAAGTTAATAAAGAATCCGATAGATTGTTATATGGATATGCAAACTCACCTAGGGGGGTTTACTTTATTGGATCCTTTTCTAATAACATCAATTAGAATAATTAAGAACTAATCAAGCACACAACCTTTATAGTAGTTTCCTAAGGTCTGGGTACATCCTCTTTCCCTCACCACCTTTCTAGAAGTATGCTAGATAAGGCTACCTTCTCCAAGAAACTCAGCTCCAAGTTCTTATAATACAGACCCCTCAAGATCTCTCAGGCCTCCTCCCTTACCCTACTTCGGGCAAACATCCCTACCTCAGAGTGCTTCACCTCCTACAGCTCAGAGACCCAGCTGGTCTACAATCTCAGATCTTCACAAGATCTCACCACAGACTTAATAAGAAGTCCCACAGCTCACGCTAGGAGCACAACCCTACAACTTAGACTGAGGGAAAAGTCCTACCTCTTGGTCTCCACCCATAAAGATCATGCAATAGCCATACAACTCAGATATTTTGCAAGATCCTACAGAATTAAATGTTTGAGTAAAATTATAACAAAAGGACTCAAAAGATAGACCTTAGAAGCTGAGCCTCCAATTATCACTGCTTGAATAAGCTTTCACTTGAAGCAGCCCTTAATTCAAATATCTCTTCAGGAAGTGTAGATCAAGGGTTCTTCTTCTTGATAATCTTATTTAGAAAGAATACGTAGCTATGAGTCTAGATTGACTCAACTTGTTCTTCAGAAAGCCTCCAGGAAGAACTAGCTTGCAAAATGTAGGAAGCAATGCGGCGTATCTAGTTTTATGAATTCTATCAACGACTCTATTCCATTGACCTGCAAATGCATCTATATAACCTTTGAAACACTACAAAGGTATTGAAAAAAGGTTTATGATGATTTTACTATCAACCCGAAAAGGCAAGTGTAACTATTGAATCATAGTATCAAGGTTGTATATAAACACGGGGCTGTCAATTACTACTACTCACGTCGTTACATTTATCCCACCGAATGAAAGGTAAATTTTTTAAAATTAAAATAATTGCAAATACGAAGAAATTACAAAAGAGAAATTGATGACTTAAGAAGGCTTAGCACTTGATTGGGTGTTCTCGGGAATCCGATTATAAAAGAAGCGTTATAATTCTTAAAATTCAGTTTCGATTGGACGATTGAAAAATACGATAGAAACTCGCTAGAGACAACTACCGCCTAATTTTAATAATACATCAATCATAATCTCTTAAAATTTGAAATAAATTAAAATTGCTTGAACGTTAATCCCTAATCCAAAAGTAGCGATATTTTCAATTCTCAAAGAAAATACAACGAACTATTTATTTCTGAGAGATCTAATGCATCTGCGAGCCTCTCGGCCAACTAAAATACCAAATCGGATACCAAACCGAAAACTGACTTCTGTGGAGTTCAAACTCATGGGGAAGGGGTGACTGCACACTTACTTCTCCCTAGCAAGCTTGAATGACCAAAGACTTAGAATCAGAAACAAGCCCAAGGCTCCAGCACGGAGGTCCCACCACACACCGAGATGAACTTAGAGCGCTTCCCCTCCATAGCCCGTGTTGAGCTAAGGGAACCTCAGAAAGCACTCGAAGATCAAAGAGAAGTAGAGTTGGAATGCTTGAAAGTTTGCCTTCTAAGGTACCCCCTTGGGTCTATTTATAGATTTTAGAGCCTAGCATGCAAATGTCATAACTCCACAGTTCTGAATGGTTATATGCAGCCAAAAGTGGTCTACCAACAGCGTAACTCCGTTGTTTTGAAGTGATAAATACATACCTAATTAGGTTAACCACGTGATACTTGCACCCAACTCTTAGTGGAAATCAGGACCAACCCGCCACTAGCCTGGGTGGATGCGGGCTAGCGAATGCGGCTTTCGCTATCGTTAGGTGAGCGTGAGATGGCTCGCGCGGCTCACCCTCCCTTCTTGGCGGAAGCGGGCTCACGGTCTTGGCTCGCCCTCCTGCGTGGCGAGTGTAGGTTGACTCCCCTGGCTCACTCGCCTACCTGGAGGGTGCATGTCGTCTTCCCTGGCTCGCTCGCCTGCTTGGAGGTGGGAAACTGAGAGGAACTGTGGTTTAAGTTAAGAAGCGTCGAATGAAGCAAGTTCACTCAACGCCTTAGCGAATGGAGTCAGCAGGCCGAGCTCCACTCAACACCTCAGCAGACGGCGTCGATAGGCCGAGCTCCACTCAACACCTTGAAAATGGTGTCCGAACGTTTATCTTGGCCTGCAAGCCTGGTTGTCTCGCCCACCTTGTGGTCCTACTCAGCAAACACAGGGTTGTACAAGAAATATAAAGCCGCAATCAAAATTTAATCAGAAAAAAAATCGAAACAAAAATTATAAAATTAGAGACGATAGATTATGATTTAATCTTCATCTCGATACTAACATATCAAGCACTAAGAAAGAGATTAACTACTCATAGTCGAAGAAGAGAAAGAAATGATATAAAAAGAAGACATAATTTTCATTGATCGAAGATACGAATGATTACAAAATATAACAAGATGAACTATAACATTAGAAATTGAAATAACTTGAACATGAAAACAAACTTACAACAACATTACTTTCATAAACTCTCCAACATGAAAATAAACTCTCAAAACATGTAACACTCAAAATGAAAATTGGAAACTCTCTTGGACTTGAATCCTTCATCCCCTCCAAAGCCTTGGATTGTTGCACCTTTTATATCCATTATGGAAGAATCTAGAAGAGAAGAGAAAATGAAGAGACCAAGGGGGCCACTATCTTTGAATGGAGGAATTAAATGGAGGATAAATGAGGGAGGTGAAGGGGTATAAATGAAAGGTGATAAAAGAAGGGATATGAATGGGTGAAGACAAAGGGTGATAAATATGTGGCTAAATGCTATGAATTAAAATGGAGGGAGAGGAAGGGTGGCCGGCCATGATTAAAATTGGTGGAATATTTCATCATTAAAATGTTGGGGTCAGCCATGCATTAAATGGAAGGGGAAAGGAAGGGTTGGTCACGATGAATTAATTTGAAGAAATAAAAACTTGAAGATGGAGGGTGGTGTAAGGCAATAATATTAAAATAAATGGACGACTTGAATGGGTGGAGTGAAGGAGAAAAATAGGTGGAAGATAAAGGGGTGGCCACATGAATTAAATGATGAAATATTTCAAGCATAAGAAAGGTGGTCATGCATGAATGGAATGAGATTATTTTCATGTGCAAGGTTGATAGTGGGCTTTTGCGTCGAGTCATTCTGAAATCCCCCAGTCTCAGAGGTGCTCGCCCATCAGACATCTCGCACGCTCCTGCGAGCAGCCGAGCTGGGGTCCTATATGGCGAGGAGGCTCATCGAGATTCAAGTTGCATTGAAGACCGTCTCTCAAAAGACGATTGACTTGGGGATGCAATCTATTCAGTGGAAAGAGTATGAGGTAACTTGCCTTCTCTGAGCGACTTAGTCACCTTTGTACTTGATCATTTTTCTAACTATTCATTAGTTGATCCTCGCAGACCACCGAGATCGAAATAGTAAAGTAGATCTCCGAGCTCGAGCAAGAACTCGTCAATTCTAAATCCGAGCTGGAGTCTTCCCAAATCCTGGTTACCGAGTTAGAAACTCGCTCGATCGTTATTGAAGATTACCCTAGTCCCTCGGATACTTAACTGGTTTAGCAATAGCAGGATAAGAGTCCACACGAGATGGGTAAGAGGATATGCTTCCATGGGGATAAGATATCTGTTATCCGCCATGGGATAGCTTGAGCAATGAGGGAATCCAAGCTGAGGATGGATGACTTCCTCGGACCAGAGGTTGAGCATCTGACGATCACGGATCTCAGCCCATGCTTGATGAATGAGGAGTCCAACTTGCCTGACCGCATCCTCTCCTCCGCTTCCGGCTCCAGTGGTAGCGACAACAGTAGTGGAGAAAATAATGACAACAGTTACGATGACGAGGAAAGAAAGGACGATGCCGAGGATGAGGAAGATGTAATCATCGGAGACAAGGAGTACAAGCCTGATACTGGCTACGATGAGTCATAGTCAATCGGCAACCTCCTGCGTACATGATGGAACTATATTCGCAAAGAGAATAAAACCAAACTAGAAATCCGTCAAGGCAAGTACACCTATCTAGTTATAGCTAGGGGACACAAGTGTCGTATTAAAATCTGGGGACTGTTGAGTAATCTTACTCACACGAAGACTATTATCGAAAGAACTTCTTTTAAGTTGTTTAAATAAAAGACTAGCAGAAGAAAACTACTTGCAATTAAGTAAAGAGCTACTAAGAGTGATTATTACGAGGGGTTGAAACGATGATAAAGAGAAGCACTCGATCGGGAATAACCTCGGCAAAAATTGATTAAAGAAGCGATAATAAACCTTAGATTTATAGGGTAAAGGTCCATGACCAGGGTGTTCTCAAAGCTTGAGCAAGCTTCTATCAAAGTCGTTCCCAACTGAGTTTTGGAAGGTCCGACCGAACTCTCGTCCAAATCGGAGACCTAAAGCTCACTTTATGCTGTGAACCCCGATATTGGATTTCACTCCAATCCAGGAGATTTAATGGCTATCTCTCTCGAGGGGTGCGCGCATCTCTCTTTACTCTCGAGTGTTCACTCCGAACTACGAGCCTCTCGGCTAGCTAAGAGTGGAAACAAAAATGGAAAATATATATCGATGATATATCTCCAAACATCATTATTCAAGAGTAAATCTAAGGCCTAAACCCTAAAAAAGAAAAAGTAAACTAAAGCGTAATAACTTAATCAACTCGATCCTTGGATCATCAAGATCGAGTACTAAAAGGATTAGTTACTCATGGTAAAGTGGAGGAAGAGAAATGAGTAGGAGTGCTTGGACAAAAAATGGAGACAAGAAAAAATAAACACATTTTACATTAATTCAAAGAGATCTTACAACTTGAAATAAAAGACTATTACACTTGCATGGACTGAAAACTACGCTAGCATTAACAGTAAACTACTAAAGAAATTACAAGAACTATTACAAGAGAGTAGAACTAAAACAAAATTAAGAAAGGCTAAAAATGAGAAAGGGAGAGAGGAAGAACACTAAAGGAAGAGCTGAAAATGGCAGCACTTCCCCTCTCCAAATTTTTCTCTCTCAAACACCAGGGGTGGGGCTCAATTTATAGAAGTTTCAAAGAGGAGGACGTGCCCATACCTCCTGTCATGCACGGGGGTTGACCTCGGTATGAAATCTGGCGGGAAATGATGATTGCCTCAGTACGGGCGACGTGCAATAATGGCGGATGTAGGCTTTGTGGAAGAGCGGGACTTGTTCTATAGCAGCAGGCCCTATACAAGGAGGGCTCGAAGAATTGCGAAGAGTTTGTCGAACGGCGAAGACAAGGAAAAGGAGGAGTTCGACGTAGAAGGGTAAGTTTGACGAACTAGGAAGAATTCGTCGAAGGGAGAAGGGATCTCGACGAACCAGGAATAAAGGAGTCGTTCTTTGAATGCATAAGAGGCGTTCGACGAACGGGGGAGAGAAGGCAAAGTTCGACGAACCAAGAAGAGTTTGTTGAATGGAGAAGGGAGGCATTCAACGAAGAAGGGTGAGTTCGACGAACTTGGAAGAATTCGTCGAACGGAGAAGGGAGCTCGACGAACTAGGAATGAAGGAGCCATTCGTCAAACGCAGAAGAGGCATTCGACAAACTGGGGAGAGAAGGCGGAGTTCGATGAATAAAGGTGAAGGAGCCGTTCGTCGAACACATAAGAGGCATTCGACGAACGGGGGAGAGAAGGAAGAATTTGACGAACCGGGAAGAGTTCGTCGAACGGAGAAGGGAGGGTTCGACGAATGCCTGATCGACGATTAGCTCGATGAATCCTGGCTGAAAAACTACATACCTGCAAAGAAAAGAGAAAACATTTGTGGCATTAATATATATACAAAAGGAGGTAAAAATAAAGCTTTAAAAACATGATTTAATTACAAAAAGAACTGAAAATTTCTAATAGTTTAGACTACAAAATGCACTATCAAATTCTCCCAAGCTTAAGCTTCGCTTGTCCCTAAGCAAAGAAATAAAACCTAGCTAACATAAAATTGACTAAGCAAAAAGTTTTAATTATGCTAACACAAGTACTATGCGAAATTCTAAGTAGGGAGAAGGTGAAACGTAAATCTAAAATAATTACTTAAACATGGTTTCAACTTTTAAAAACATTACTAATAAAAATAAATCATCCAAGATTTTAACAAAAAATTTTATAAATAAATTTAAGCAAGACGGTGAAATCAAAAAGCGCTTTGACTTTTTACTAGATCCAAGGGACACATTATAACTATATCAATCAAATAATAAAAATCTAAATTCAAATTCAAACTTAGCTAATTTACTTTCCTTCTTTACATAGCTAAAAATAAAATTCAAAAGTATGAATCAAAAGGACTTATTAGAACCGAAAAGTTTGGTTTAGGAAAATGATTAGGAGTGGAAATTCAAAGATAAATAATGAAGCTAGAATCACACTAAACTAAAATAAAGAGTTTGGAAATTTCATAAAAAAAGTAATTTTTTTCTTTTCTTTTCATTTTCTTTTCTTTCTTTTTTTTCTCAAAACAAAGGCCATGAATAATTTTTCTTTTTATTTTTAAATTGGCCAAATAAAAGTAAACATTTCCTTTTTAGCATACTTTTTTAAGAAGTTCTCCAAAAATCACAAAACAACTTAATCACAAAATAAAATTTTTATGAAACTCAAAAATTTAGTGTTATTAGATAGGTTGGAAAATTTGGCTTTGGTGAAAGTGGAATGATTAGTGGAGCTATCAAATGAAATCGGAAAAAGGCTCAAAACCGAGTAACTAGGGGAATAATTTTTTTAGGTTGGCGAGAAGGCTCAAACGAATACAAAAATGGCCTAAATCATTTTCATGCTCCGAAATTTATATAAAGCATTAGTTTTGAAAAATTTCAAAAAACAAGTCCTAGATAATAAAAGAAGAATAATGAAATTATCTTGAAAATAGAAATAATAGGCATCTTGGATCATTCACTTCTACTACACTAGTCAAACGTTGAAATTACACAAATTATCCAAAAACAAAAAGGAAAATAGTGGATGAAAGATTTTTAGAAAGTAAAGAAAATGAAGAACGAAAAATCATAATAAAAACACAAGTTTTAGAAAAAACGTTTCTCGTTAACGCGCTTCCGTGAATTAGAAACACAGCATGCCCAACATTTTACTTGTGAAACATAATTAAAAAGATTGATTAGAGAGATTATAATTAGCTAAGTCGTTATATGGAATTTTGAGAAAAACAAAACAAAAACAAGGGGTACTATTGAAATACCAAAATTAGTTTAACCTATTAAAGTAAAAACAAATAACATAAATTTTTTTTTTATTTTGAAATATTCTCTCTTTTTTGATTTTAAAGATATTATCTTTTTTTTGATTTGATTTTAAGGTGATCATTAAAAACAAAAGAGAAGTAAAAATTTTTAGAAACAGCACTAAAAGTTTTTTTGTTTTTTATATATATATTTTTTCTAACTAAAACAAAAGGATAGAGGAAATCCTCCCCCAAACATAAAATAGACATTGTTCTCAATGGAGAAAGGAGGGGAAGGACAGAGAAAAATTAAAATAGAATTGAAGGTACATAATTTAAAAAAAAACAGGTACTACCCCGGATATGCGAAATGCGAAAGGCTGCGTGATGTTGCTCTCCCATGCTTGCGCTTTGGATCTTCATGAAATGTCTTCTTTGGACTTCGTGATGGATTTAGCAGCGTTGGAGCAGGAGATCGCAGAAGCTTCAGCTTATCGCAGCCGTCCGGGGCAAAAAGTGTAAAAGAAAGAAAACAACAAAAAAAGAAACTTGGGTTGCCTCTCAAGAGCGCCCGTTGTTTAAAACGTCGTTTGAGCCCGTCGCAACAAAATAATATTGTCCAAAAATAATTTGTCCAAAATAATTATTAAAGTTTTAACAAAAATAAAAAGACTTAAGTTACTTAAAGTTCATGCAGAAGAACTTAATATTGTTCGGACTTACATCATCACCACAGAAATAAAGTTTAAGACGCTGCCCATTCACTTTGAAATCCCCATTATCAGGGTGCAAAATCAATATCGTGCAATAAAGAAAAACTTCATTTATAGAAAACGGCCCAGACCATCGTGACTTTAACTTGCCAGAAAATAAATGTAAACACGAATTATATAAAAGAACTTGGTCGCCCAACTTAAAGGTTTTTGTGTGATTAAGTGTTTGTCGTGAAAACATTTCGTCCGCTCTTTATAAAATTTATTATTTTCATACATGTAAGAGCGCCACTCGTCGAGTTCGTTAAGTTGAAATTTTTGAAATCGCCGACAGGGTGGGTATCGAAATTTAAAAACCTTACGGCCCAAAAAACACCTGTTCTAATTCTACGGGTAAATGGCACGATTTTCCATAGACCAACCGATACAGCGTACAACTGATAGAAGTTTTGTATACAGTTCGGTAGGCCCATAGAGCATCGTCTAATTTGTTTGACCAATCTTTTCTAAAGGTGGAAATAGTCTTTTTTAAAATTCTTCTAATCTCTTTGTTCACTACTTCAACTTGTCTGTTAGTTTGGGGGTGGTAGGCAGTTGAAAGCTTATATGTAACGCCGTATTTTATAAGAGTTTTGGAAAACTGCACATTACAAAAATGTGAACCCCTATCACTAACGATGGCTCCTGGCATACCGAATTGAGAAAATAATTTTTTTAAGAAAGTTATTACGACTCGGGAGTCGTTAGTAAGAAGAGCTTGGGCCTCAGCCCATCGTGAACCATAATCTACAGCAACTAAAATAAACTTGTTCCCGAAGCAAGAAGGAAGAGGGCCAATAAAATCAATTCCCCAGAGGTCGAAAACTTCGCACTCAAAGAAATAATTTTGTGGCTTTTCATTTTTATTGGAAATGTATCCCGACTGTTGGCAACAATCACACCTATTCACAAAATCTTACGCGTCTTTAAAGAGGCTAGGCCAGTAAAAACTCGCGCAAATCACTTTGTGAGTAGTGTGAGTAGCTTGATAGTGCCCACTAGTCGGTCCTTCATACAAATGTTTTAAAATATCTAATCCTTCTTCAAAAGAGACATATCTCCTTACAACTTGATCTGTACAGACTCGGAAAAGATGCGAGTCCTCCCAAAAATAGTTCTTCAACTACGAAAAGAATTCTTCTTTTGTTGAGAGGAGAACTCTTTCGAGAGGACACGAGCCACTAAATAGTTGGCTATGTGTGCTAACCAAGGGGAAGGGGATGTGTTAATTGAAAGCAATTTCTCATCAAGAAATTAATCATTAAAAGATTTTTCATCTAAATTTTCTATATACGGATTATCAACTCGTAAGATATGGTCGGTGGCCAAATCTCGGCACCTCGCTTATCACGGATTTCTTAGTCAAACTCATGGATGAGTAAGACCCAGCGAATCAGGCGTGGCTTGGCATCCGTTTTAGCAAAAGATACTTGAGGGCCGAGTGGTCCGTGAAAACGATAATTTTTGAAAGCGTGATGTATGGTCTGAATTTATCGAATGCAAAGACAATAACTAGGAGCTCCTTCTCGGTCGGGGTGTAATTATCTTGTTTAGGTGAGAGTGTTTTACTTGCATAATAGATGAGGTGGAAGTTCTTAGATATGTGTTGACCTAATACGGCTCCCACAGCGAAACTACTCGCATCGCACATAATCTAAAAGGGAAGGTCCCACACCGGAGCTATCATAATTTTGGCAATTAATTAACTTTTCTTTTATTAATTCAATGGAAGATAGACAAGGTTCATCAAAAATAAATGGGGCATATTTTTCCAGAAGATGAGTAAGGGGTTTGGTGATTTCTAAGAATTCTTTAATGAAACTGCGATAGAAGCCAGCGTGACCTAGGAAACATCTCATAGCTTTTACGTTCGTAGGCGGAGGCAGTTTCTCGATAACTTCTATCTTAGCTCTATCTACTTAAACTCCTTGGGCAGAAATCTTTTGACCCAAAACTAACCCCTCCCTCACCATAAAATGGCATTTTTCCCAATTTAGGGCGAGGTTAGTTTCTTCGCATCTTTCTAAGACTTTCTCTATGTTTTCCAAACAACTATCAAAAGCATCGCCGAATATGGAGAAATCATCAATAAACACCTCCATTATGCTTTCTACATACTTGTCAAAGATAGCGAGGATAAATCGTTGGAATATAGATGACGCATTGCACAACCCAAACGACATTCTTCGATAATCGAAGGTTTCGAAGGGACAAGTAAATGTTGTTTTCTCATGGTCCTTGGGAGAGATAGGGATTTGAAAATACCCCGAGAGGCCATCTAGAAAACAGTAAAAGCTATGGTCGGATAATCGCTCAAAGATTTGATCGATGAACGGCAAGGGAAAATGGTCTTTATGGGTGGGGTCATTTAACTTATGATAGTCAATACACATTTGCCACCACATCACCGTCTGTGTCGGGATTAAGTCATTATTCTCATTACTAACTATAGTTATCCCTCCCTTTTTTGAACTACCTGAACAGGGCTGACCCACTTACTATCAGAAATAAGATAGATAATTCCTACGTCTAACGGATTCATAACCTCGCCCTTAACTACTTCTGTAAGACCCCCCCCCCCCCTTTTTTTTTTAAAACCCGGGGTCTTAGGCCCAGAGTCGCCGCTTTGCGGTGACACCTTGACGTCCTGAAGGGTCATCACCACAAGGCGCTGATTCTGCCGGCCAATTCGATCACAGAAAGGTAGCACAATAATTGAAGTAAGAGCAATGCTGTCCACAATAATAAATCACATGTATATAAACTCCACGAAGGGAGTGTCCACAGAAAACATCAGAGTACAATGATACTAGAAATATAAGGGCTCATGCCCGGTACATCAAGTCCTCACTACAAAATCACTCAATGCGGAAGCAAAACTAAAACTCTACTGAAGGTCAGGACTCACGGTCCCTGCAGTCTGGACTCCAGTGCTAGACTGCCCCATCTCCAAGCGTACCGGCCTACTGAGCTGCTCCTCCATGCTGGGCTCCGCGATCCCCTAATATGATATGGTTCGAAAACCGTTAGTCATAAAGACTAAGCCCTATAATCTCCTACCCCTTCCCCCATGGCTCCTAAGTACCGAGCAGAGAGGAAGAAAGGGAAGGATATGAAGGTGGAGATTTAATCAAGAAACAAATGGCAGCGGAACTAATCTAACAATTCTATAATAATATGACAGAAACAGAAAGTAAGAAACGTAACCTTAACTTATGTGCGAAAGCGCATAAGCCAAGGGATCTTCTGCGAGGCTCCCATCGTATAGAGTGTCCCATACCAACTATACGTTGGGGTGTCAGTTATCAAACAACAGCATGTATATATATTGAAATTAACCTTTGATTTATAAACTTGCCCACACAAGCTTATAGACCAAGGGGTCGTTTTGCAAGTCCTAACGTATAAGCGTCCCATACCACTTATACTTTAGGTGTCAGGGTTAAATGAATCGATTATGCTATGACATGTAAGTGGGTATGATGAAACATGCAAGTGCAACTCACACACCCGACTCTGTGCACACAGACCTTTAGTTCCCCCTTTCGGAGTCGTTACCTCCCAGGATACCTCCGTAGTGGCAGACGGAAGCGGTGGGTTGGGCCTCGCCCACCTCTAAACCAGTGAAGCACTACCGGTCAGACCTATCGTATGCCTCAACGCTTGGTGCACTAAGCGGACGCCTGCGTACCCTTGCCGGCTAGCGCACCGGACTTCTGTTGGCAAAGTGCTAACCACACTTGCCGAGTCAGCGTATTGGCGTCGCTGCATCGACCCTCCAATACCGAAGACCCACCACCTTAATTTCCATTCCTTTTTATGCACATGCAATTTTAATCGTAAACACACAAAAGCCGAGCCGAAGCTCCCGGGACCAAAACGTCCATCTCCAAACCAACCGAGCCGAAGCTCCCCGGACCATCCCGTCTGTCTCTTAACCAACCGAGCCGAAGTTCTCATCAATCTTCCTGCCAACAGTGTTTGTGAAGGGTGCAGCCCTAGTTACTAAGTTACTCTTGTCGGTTTGTTATTATAGTTTACGTTAGTACAGGACTGCCCCCGGTATTCCCCGTGAAGGGCTCTCAAGGGGCACTAGGAACCAAGATGGCGGCATTACGACCCGAAGTTCCCTTTCGCAAGGCACTTATTGTTATTGGTGGATCTCCCTTAACTCGATTCCCTCCTCATATTATGATAGACTATCCTAGGGTGATTTTAAACCTTCCACTCTTCGGGGAAGACGATCTTTCGTCGAACCCGAGCACCCCTTAACTCTAGCTATCACAATTTCTCACTACTCTTCATATCATCCTATTGTGATATCATTCACAATTGTCCACCCAGACAAAATGATCAACTCCAATGACTTCCTCAGATCATGTCATATTGCATTTCACAAATTTGTTATATGCAGACCGACCTAGACTATATGTCGAACCGGCTATGCAATGATCCAATACTCATCCAAATGCCCTAAATTATTTACTGGATACTTATCATGATATAACTAGCCTAAAACCAGAAAGTGGTAATTTTCCTAATTTATTTGGCATTTAATTAATTTCCTCGAAAATCCCAAGGGCTACCGGTTTGAACACGAACTACCCAAAGTTCTCATGCAAGATGTCCAGAAAATATATGATAAATAGTAGGTTATCTCAATAGGTTAAATCCAAAGTATCATAATTTTTCTATCATCAAAAGGGCACTAAAACTATTTTAGAAATAATCTCTATCCTTTGTTATTTATGAATCAAGTACAGAAAATATCCATCCAAAAATTGTAAATTAATTATACTAAGCACATAAGACATTCAAAATAACATTATCCAGGTTTCATAATTTTCCAACATGTATATCATCCATAATTAATTTTTAAACCATAAAATCCTTTTCTAATATCTCTGAATGAAGTACTAGAATTGCTGAACTAAAAATCATACAAAAATTCAGGGGCAACTATTCTGACCTAATACATTTACCTCGAAGATTTCATGAGGTTTCGATGAACAGAAATTACCAAACAATTAAAACATATTTTAAGGCCATAGCAAGCTTTACAAATGAAGTGCTAGCAATAATCAACATAAAATTCCAGAAAAATTGCTATAAGTTCTACCTGATCCAAAACGCACTCTACCTGAATTTCACTGCTTTTAAGTAAGGTTTAATGACTGGTTTTACCTATTTTCTATTTTACCCTAAAACTAAGATTAGGGTTTTAAGGTATCTATTTGTCTCCAAATTCTCCAAAATTCCATCCAGACAATTCTTATCAGGCCTTTGTCAACTCTACAGAGTTTCAAGGCAATACAAGAGCAATTGCCCCCATGTCCTTCACAACCCTCAAAACCCTTCATTTAGGGTTTGAGCTTGGAAACTAGGGTAAATCAACCCTAAACTTTACCATTTTTCTCCAAGCAGGTTATAACACCCTTCTAAGTCAGAGGTCAGAAAATCAGCCTCTTTTGAGGTGATTTGACCTTTCCAAACTCTTAGTGCACTTTTTACTAAAAGATGTCTCGCTAATGCCTAGTTAAGGGTAGAAGATTTCCTACCCAAAACTCCTCCAAACTAGTTGGAATTTTGTACAGATCTAGGTTTTATAGCCAGGGACCACTCACCAAAATTTGGGAGGGTTTGGAGGTCATTTGGCCACTTAAATAAATTTCTCTAACTTAATTAAATTGAAACAAAAACTTTAGGCAAAGTATCTCCAAAATTTCCCATTTTTGGTCTGCCTTTAGGTATAGCTAAGATTAACCCCCTGCCCAAATTTCAGGTCATTTGGACAAGGGACGAAGAGTGGGCATCCATTTTAATTTCTGTCCAACTCTAAGTACAGCCCCCACTAAAATGGGTACTGCGGTCGAACCGCTTACCCAAACGGGTTGAAATCAATTTTAAATTAAACTAGACTCAAAGGGCTACAACCTTCGTGACAGGTCATTTTTCCTAAAACGGCCTCTACGTGCCTCATTTTGCAGCCTCAAAATATACTCAGATAATTTGTCTTTCCATTATGTATTATATACATAATTTATATATTATAAAATTGATTTTACTGTTCATCTTCTACATGAAACCGAAAACAGAACTCAGAAAACCATTTTTCCTGTAACATTTTCGTGATCCGTCGCCGGCCGACCGGTCACTTCCCTGGCCAGCCACCACCACCACCACCTCCGTCGAGGCGATGGCTAGCGGTCTGCGATGGTTTGGCCGCCGGAGGTGGCGGTTTCCGGCGAACTCGAAAATACATTTTTTTCATGGTTTTCCATGAAAACGAGAGATAGGTCTGGCTCCGTTGAGCACGAACTTTCTTCCTAAGAATCCTAAGATCTACCCATGAGAAAAGAAGCAGAGGAGGACCTTGTTCGCGATTTGGAGGCGAGATGAATGATGGGGTGCCATGGCATGGTGGTGGCGTTGCTGAACTTCTCCTACAGCAAGAGCAAACGTCTGAATTTGTTTGATTGAGCGTGTAAACTTCTCCTCTTGCTCCAAGTGGGCTTTTATAAGTCAGCAAGTGGGGAGGTGAAAGGGTAAATCCTTAATGGTCATGAAGGCTCCTCTTAATAACATTTCGGTTACGGTGAAGGGATAAGAAACGGTGGAAGATAAAAAGGTATGTCCAGTTGGCGGTTTCCTATTGGACCACATCTCCTTATTTTATTAAGAAATTACAGTAGGAAACGACCCATAATTACTCCTAGTGTAACTTCCCACACCAGCATTTATTTTCACGCGTGTTAGAATAATTTCGGGCCTGAACCGTCGTTTCGGTCAATGTCACGGGCGTGACACATAGGTCACGGGCATGACAGACCCGGGTGGCCAATTCTGGGGTCGACGATCGTCGAACTGAGATCGACGGTCGTCGAAGGGTGGTCACGCCCTAGGTCACGGGCGTGACACCTTGGTCACGGGCGTGACATACCCGAATGGCAAAATCTGAGGTCGACGACCTTCGAACTGAGATCGACGGTCGTCGAAGGGTGGTCACGCTCTAAGTCATGGGCGTGACACCTTGGTCACGGGCGTGACAGGGTCATGAGACAAATTCCGCGCTCGGCGATCGTCGCGCTGAGATCAACGATCACCGAAGGGGGGGGGGGGGCACGCCCTTGGTCACGGGCGTGACACCTGGGTCACGGGCGTGACATGCCCGAATGGCAAATTCTGAGGTCGACGACCATCGAACTGAGATCGACGGTCGTCGAAGGGTGGTCACGCCCTAGGTCACGGGCGTGACACCTTGGTCACGGGCGTGACAGGGCCGGGTCGAAAATTCTACGCCCGACGATCGTCTCCCTGAGATCGACGATCGTCGAATGAGTCACGCCCTAGGTCACGGGCATGACGGGTCGGTCACGGGCGTGACCAACCCGTGACCCGAAATCTTGGTCGATTCTTTTCAATTTTTGGGCTTCCTAGGGTTCTGTGACGACCAACCGACTCCTAGGTGTCTAGCCGGAAATGGGATGTTACAAATCCCAATAAACAAAACAAAAATTTCGTCCCCGAAATTGAGGTTGAGCCTACGAGGATTTCTATCGGAATAAATTAAACTTGTAACATCCCATACGATTTTTCTATTGGGTTCAAGCGACTACTTGTTTGATAAACGAAGACAATCTCCCCAATAAACAAAAGATTAGCCCCTACTTTCCTACGCATGCCTAGGTTCTCAATTTTCCTTATCTAATCTTACCGGTTTTGTACAAGAAGGTAATTTATAGTATACCAAGAGGTGGTGAGGTATACCTGACTGAACAACTCCGGGTATTTTTGCCTCATCAGGTCCTGCGATTCCCAGGTGTGCTCCTCCTGACCGTGGTTTCTCCACAGAACCTTGACTAAGGGGATCTTCTTGCGGCGCAAGATCCGTACTCCTTTGTCGTCGATCCGGACCGGCTCTAAGTGAACAGATCGGTCTGAAGCTACCGGCCCTTCGGTGGTCAAAATCTCCTGCTTCGGGCGTAGTAGAGCCCTTCTCAGCGAAGAAATGTGGAAGATGTCGTGTAGAGCTGCCAGCTCTGGTGGCAACTCTAGCCTGTACGCTAGGGTCCGATCCGCTCCAGGATCCGGTAAGGGCCCATATACCTAGGGCTGAGCTTCTTCCTCCGACCGCGCACTCGTGAGACTCCGTGCATGGGCCAGATCTTCAAGAACACTCGGTCCCCTACCTGGAACTCCACCTGACGATGTCGGGCGTCATAGTACTTAGCTTGTCTGCTCTGCGCCTCCAACATCCTATCTCTGATCAGTCTCACCTTAGCCTCGGTGTCTTCAACAAAATCCGATCCCAACACCTTCGGATCCTCGTCTTGAACCCAAGAAAGCGGGGTCCTACATTTTCTTCTATACAAGGCTTCATAAGGCGCCATCCTGATGCTGGACTGGTAGCTATTGTTATAGGAGAACTCGACTAACGGCAACATCTTCTCCCACGGCTCCCCTTGGTCCAGTATACACAATCGTAGTAGATCCTCCAACGTCCTGTTGGTGCGCTATGTCTGCCCGTCCGTCTGAGGGTGGAAGGCCGCGCTAAAAGTCAATCGGGTGCCTAGGATTGCCTGCACTGACCGCCACTCCCTCGATGTATACCGTCCATCGCGGTCCCACACTATCGTCAGGGGCACGCCATGATATCAGATATACTGCTCCACGAACTTCCGTACCAACACTCCCACCGAGTCATCCTTCCTGATCGGTATAAAGCGGGCCACCTTCGTCATCCGATCAACAATCACCCAGATTGAGTCATTCCCCGTCCGAGACCGGGGAAGACCATGTATAAAATCCATGGCTATATCGTCAAACTTCCAATCCGGCACCGGGAAAGGCTGCAACAATCCTGCGGGGTTCCTGCACTCCGCCTTCACCAACTTGCACGCCTCGCAATGGGTCACGAAGTACGTAATGTCCTTCTTTATGCCCGGCCAAAACATCATCTTCTTCAGATCAGCGGTCATCTTTGTGATCCCCGGGTGCACAGAGTACCGGCTGCAATGCGCCTCCGTCATAATATCCTCTCGGATCTGGCCTCCTGCGGGTATATATACTCTGCCTCTGAAATGTAGCAATCCATCTCTCAGGGAATAATCTCCTGTCAAACCCTCCTCCAAGGCTCCGAACATCGGCTCTGCCCACGCATCTGACCTCTGTCCGTCCCGAATGCGATCCCGAATATCGTCTATGGCCACCATCGATGTCAGATACTCCCTATACAGCTCTGGATCATCCTCGGACACTAGGGATATCTGCATATCTCTGAATGAGCGGACTAGCTCCATGGACATAACCTGGGGCCCAGCTTCGGAAGTGGCAGCTCGCCGGCTCAACGCGTCGGCCACCATGTTTGCCTTCCCTTGATGGTAGTGCATCTCATACTGATAGTCTGCTAAGAACTCCACCCAGCGCCTCTGCCTGATGTTCAGTTCCTTCTGAGTGTCCACGTATTTCAGGTTCTTGTGGTCGGAGTAGATGTCGCAGTGGACTCCATAAAGATAATGGCGCCAGACCTTCAGAGCAAAAACGACCGCTCCCATCTCAAGGTCGTGCACTGGGTAGTTCAACTCATGGGTCTTCAGCTGGCGGGAGGCATATGCTATAACGTGTCTGTTCTGCATCAGCACTGCTCCCATCCCCTGGTATGATGCGTCAGTGTACACCTGGAATCCTTCCTTTCCAGATGGAAGGGCCAGAATAGGGGCTGAGATGAGTCGGTCCTTCAGCTCCTTGAAAGCCGCCTGGCACTGCGGGGTCCAAATGAAAGGTGCCTCCTTCTTCGTCAAAGACGTAAGTGGGAGGTCAATTTGAGAGAACCCCTCCACGAACTTCTGGTAATACCCGGCAAGTCCCAAGAAACTTCGTACATCGGTGGCTGTCTTTAACTGCGGCCAATCACGGACTGCCTGAATCTTTGCCGGATCCACCGCCAACCCGGCTCCGCTGATAATGTGGCCTAGGAAAGCCACCTCCTTCAACCAAAACTGACACTTGCTGAATTTCACATAAAGGCGATGCTCCCGCAACCTTTCCAAAGTCAGTGCCAGATGCCGAGTGTGCTCCTCCTCCGTCCTAGAGTAGATCAGGATGTCGTCTATGAATACTATGACGAAGACATCCAAGTAGGCCTCGAAAACCCGGTTCATGAGACTCATGAACGCCGACGGAGCGTTCGTGAGCCCGAAGGGCATCACGGTGAACTCATACAGGCCATATCTGCTACTGAAGGCCGTCTTCGGGATATCCTCCTCCTGGATCCATAGCTGGTAGTATCCTGACCTCAAGTCCAGCTTCGAGAAATAATGAGCTCCCTCCAGCTGGTCGAACAATTCGTCTATCCGTAGGAGTGGGTAGGTATTCCGGACGGTCAGCCTGTTTAGTGCTCGATAATCGATACACAGGCGAAGTGTCCCATCCTTCTTCTTCACAAATAGGACCGGGGCTCCCCATGGCGAGGAACTCGGTCTAACAAATCCTACCTCAACCAATTCCTGCAACTGAGTCCGAAACTCTGCCAACTCCTTCGGGGCCATCCGATAAGGGGCCCTAGATGCCGGCTTGGCCCCCGGCACAAGCTATATCTGAAAATCTTGCTCTCGGTGTGGAGGTAGTCCTGGCAGTTTCTCTGGAAAGATTTCAGCGAAATCTCGCACCACCGGGATGTCTGTCACCGACTCCTTAACTTCCGCCATCTCAAATAGAATCTGATAGACCTCCTCTCCCTGCAGATCGGCCTTAACGGCCTGTACCGAAGATAAGAGTATACGAGAGACAGGTCTTATACCTTCAATGATAATGAAAGAGTCCCCGTGTCTCACGGTGATCCTCTTCGCCTGGCAGTCAATCTAGGCATGGTTCCAGTGCAGCCATACCATGCCCAGGATCAGGTCGTAGTCCGTCAGCTTCAAAATCATCGCTTGAGACTCAAATGCCTTTCCACCAATTTCTGCCTCCATATTGCAGTGATCCGTGGTAAGGAGCTCTGATCCATCCGGTAGTCGCACCCTCATCCTCGAGCCTGTGAACCGCTCCACGCCTTCCAGTCCTTCTACAAACGTCTCCGACACAAAGGAGTGAGTATCTCCAGTATCGAACAGCGTGCGGGCCGGCTTGCCGCTGATGAAGACTATACCTGGGGTGATTAGATATCTTAGGGTTCTATAGTGAGTTTTACTTTCCTTGCTAATCTATCTAGTGTGATTCAAAGTTTTAACCATTGAAAGAGAAATTCTATGAAAATAAAGAGGCATTGCAGCGTACCTGCTATGACCTGCTCCGGATTCCGAGGCTGCGCAAGGTCCAAGGCATATACCTACTCCCTTTCCTGTCTACGATCTCCCCCCTGGTATCCACGACTGCGGCCGCGTCCTCGGCCTCCATAATGCAGAGCTGGTGGGCCGCCTTGTGGTGCTGGAGGTGGTGCCCCCTCATGGGGCAGTTCCTCCGAATGTGCCCAATCTGATGACAAAGGAAGTACTCTGGTGGGGGATACGCCATTCCCCCGGGTCTCGGCATCTCCTGCATCCGAAGAGGTTGAGGGGCCAATATCACCTATTCCCTCGGCTCCTGCCTCACGTCCTGACGAGACTGGTCCTCTGTCCTCCTCCCCTCTGGTACAGCACCTCACCGCTGGTCATTTCTACCTCTCCGTCCCTGATCCTCTGTTGGCCGTTTCCGGCCCTGGGTGGCGTGCCAATCTGCCTCAATCCTTTTTGCCATCTCCAAAATCCGGGAGATGGGCCCGTCAGATACAAATAACAAAGCCTCCCTCAAGTCCTCCTGCAGGCCCTTATAGAACCTCCTGATATACCCTGCTTCGTCCAGCTGGTAGGAATCTGCGTATCGAGCCAGATGGTCGAACTCTCGATGGTACTCCACCACGGTTCGGGTGCCCTGCTTCAGCTGTAAGAACCGCTCCTCCAAATCATCCCTGGCCGACTGCGGAACGAAGTGCTCCAGCAGTGCGGCCCTGAACTCCTCCAAGGTAACCTCCGCAACCTCCCTATCGGCAAATGTCGTGTCCAACAACGTCTTCCACCACCTCTTTGCATGGGACTCCAGGCAAGAGACAACCAGAGCCACCCTCTCCTCCCAGGGACACCGTATCCCGGTCAGCATCTCGTACATGATATCCAGCCACTCTTTCATCCGAACTGCCGACTCTGTCCCCAAGTAGGATGGGGGAGACAGTCCTCGGAAGATGCTTAGCTAGTTGGCCCCCGGATTTGGTTGCGGGGACGGAACCTGCTGGGCCCTGAAGGACTCCAGGATGACAGTCAGAGTCTGTCCCATGTCTGGCTGAAGGAAAGGAGTGGGGACCGGTGGAGGTGGTGCAACACCCTGAGCCTGCTGAACTCTGCCTTGTGGCGTAGGCTGTGCTGGAGGCTGCGTATCAAAAACCCATACTGAGAAAACGTTCAATCTTAAATAAAAGTGGACAATTTATAAGTGATCCCCATTTGGGCACACCACTGCTTCCGCTGCTTAGTTTCTCCCCAAACTAAACTCACGCGGTGGTGACCCAGGGTTTGTGGACTGCTACTTTCTTCTGATCGATGTTTTCCTCTGATACCACTTGTAAGACCCCCCCCCCCCCTTTTTCTTTTTAAAACCCGGGGTCTTAGGCCTAGAGTCGCCGCTTTGCGGTGACAGCTTCACGTCCTGAAGTGTCATCAGCACAAGGCGCCAATTCTGCCGGCCAATTCGATCACAGAAAGGTAGCACAATAATTGAAGTAAGAGCAATGCAGTCCACAATAATAAATCACATGTATATAAACTCCACGAAGGGAGTGTCCACAGAAAACATCAGAGTACAATGATACTAGAAATATAAGGGCTCATGCCCGGTCCATCAAGTCCTCACTACAAAATCACTCAATGCGGAAGCAAAACTAAAACTCTACTGAAGGTCAGGACTCACGGTCCCTGCAGTCTGGACTCCAGTGCAAGACTGCCCCATCTCCAAGCATACCGGCCTCCTGAGCTGCTCCTCCATGCTGGGCTCCGCGATCCCCTAATATGATATGGTTCGAAAACCGTTAGTCATAAAGACTAAGCCCTATCATCCCCTACCCCTTCCCCCATGGCTCCTAAGTACCGAGTGGAGAGGAAGAAAGGGAAGGACATAAAACTGGAGATTTAATCAAGAAACAAATGGCAGCGGAACTAATCTAGCAATTCTATAATAATATGACAGAAACAGAAAGTAAGAAAGGTAACCTTAAATTATGTGCGAAAGCGCATAAGCCAAGGGATCTTCTGCGAGGCTCCCATCGTATAGAGTGTCCCATTCCACCTATACGTTGGGGTGTCGGTTATCAAACAACAGCATGTATATATATTGAAATTAACCTTTGATTTATAAACTTGCCCACACAAGCTTATAGACCAAGGGGTCGTTTTGCCCTAACGTATAAGCGTCCCATACCACTTATACTTTAGGTGTCAGGGTTAAATGAATCGATTATGCTATGACATGTAAGTGGGTATGATGAAACATGCAAGTGCAACTCACACACCCGACTCTGTGCACACAGACCTTTAGTTCCCCCTTTCGGAGCAGTTACCTCCCAGGATACCTCCGTAGTGGCAGACGAAAGCGGTGGGTTGGGCCTCGCCCACCTCTAAACAAGTAAAGCACTACCGGTCAGACCTATCGTACGCCTCAACGCTTGGTGCACTAAGCGGACGCCTGTGTACCCTTGCCGGCTGGCGCACCGGACTTCTGTTGGCAAAGTGCTAACCACACTTGCCGAGTCAGCGTATTGGCGTCGGTGCATCAACCCTCCAATACCGAAGACCCACCACCTTAATTTTCATTCCTTTTTATGCACATGCAAGTTTAATCGTAAACACACAAAAGCCGAGCCGAAGCTCCCCGGACCAAAACGTCCGTCTCCAAACCAACCGAGCTGAAGCTCCCCAGACCATCCCGTCCGTCTCTTAACCAACCGAGCCGAAGCTCTCATCAATCTTCCTGCCAACAGTGTTTGTGAAGGGTGCAGCCCTAGTTACTAAGTTACTCTTGTCGGTTTGTTATTACAGTTTACGTTAGCCCAGGACTGCCCCCGGTATTCCCTGTGAAGGGCTCTCAAGGGGCACTAGGAACCAAGACGGCGGCATTACGGCCCAAAGTTCCCTTTCGCAAGGCACTTATTGTTATTGGTGGATCTCCCTTAACCTGATTCCCTCCTCATATTACGATAGACTATCCTAGGGTGATTTTAAACCTTCCACTCTTCGGGGAAGACGATCTTTCGTCGAACCCGAGCAACCCTTAACTCTAGCTATCACAATTTCTCACTACTCTTCATATCATCCTATTGTGATATCATCCACAATTGTCCACCTAGACAAAATGATCAACTCCAATGACTTCCTCAGATCATGTCATATTGCATTTCACAAATTTGTTATATGCAGACCGACCTAGACTATATGTCGAACCGGCTATGCAATGATCCAATACTCATCCAAATGCCCTAAATTATTTACTGGATACTTATCATGATATAACTAGCCTAAAACCAGAAAGTGGTAATTTTCCTAATTTATTAGGCATTTAATTAATTTCCTCGTAAATCCCAAGGGCTACCGGTTTGAACACGAACTACCCTAAGTTCTCATGGAAGATGTCCAGCAAATTTATGATAAATAGTAGGTTATCTCAATAGGTTAAATCCAAAGTATCATAATTTTTCTATCATCAAAAGGGCACTAAAACTATTTTAGAAATAATCTCTATCCTTTGGTATTTATGAATCAAGTATAGAAAATATCCATCCAAAAATTGTAAATTAATTATACTAAGTAGATAAGACATTCAAAAAAACATTGGCCAGGTTTCAAAATTTTCCAACATGTATATCATCCATAAATAATTTTTAAACCATAAAAACCTTTTCTAACATCTTTGAATGAAGTACTAGAATTGCTCAAATAAAAATCATACAAAAATTCAGGGGCAACTATTCTGACCTAAAACATTTACCTCGAAGATTTCATGAGGTTTCGATGAACAGAAATTACCAAACAATTAAAACATCTTTTAAGGCCATAGCAAGCTTTACAAATGAAGTGCTAGCAATAATCAACATAAAATTCCAGAAAAATTGCTATAAGTTCTACCTGATCCAAAACACACTCTACCCGAATTTCACATCTTTTAAGTAAGGTTTAGTGATTGGTTTTACCTATTTTCTATTTTACCCTAAAACTAATGTTAGGGTTTTAAGGTATCTACTTGTCTCCAAATTCTCCAAGATTCCATCCAGACGATTCTTATCAGGCCTTTGTCAACTCTACAGAGTTTCAAGGCAATACAAGAGCAATTGCCCCCATATCCTTCACAACCCTCAAAACCCTTCATTTAGGGTTTGAGCTTGGAAACTAGGGTAAATCAACCCTAAACTTCACCATTTTTCTCCAAGCAGGTTATAATACCCTTCTATGTCAGAGGTCAGAAAATCAGGCTCTTTTGAGGTGATTTGACCTTTCCAAACTCTTAGTGCACTTTTTACTAAAAGATGTCTCGCTAATGCCTAGTTAAGGGTAGAAGATTTCCGACCCAAAACTCCTCAAACTAGTTGGAATTTTGTACAGATCTAGGTTTTATAGCCAGGAACCACTCACCAAAATTTGGGAGGGTTTGGAGGTCATTTGGCCACTTAAATAAATTTCTCTAACTTAATTAAATTGAAACAAAAACTTTAGGCAAAGTATCTCCAAAAATTCCCATTTTTGGTCTGCCTTTAGGTATAGCTAAGCTTAACCCCCTGTCCAAATTTTCGGTCATTTGGACAAGGGACGAAGAGTGGGCATCCATTTTAATTTCTGCCCAACTCTAAGTACAGCCCCCACTAAAACGTGTGCTGCGGTTGAACCGCTTACCCAAATGGGTTGAAATCAATTTTAAATTAAACTAGACTCAAAGGGCTACAACTTTTGTGACTGGTCATTTTTTCTAAAACGGCCTCTAAGTGCTTCATTTTGCAGCCTCAAAATATACTCAGATAATTTATCTTTCCATTATGTATTATATACATAATTTATATATTATAAAATTGATTTTACTGTTCATCTTCTACATGAAACCGAAAACAGAACTCAGAAAACCATTTTTCCTGTAACATTTCCGTGATCCGTCGCCGGCCGACCGGTCACTTCCCTGGCCAGCCACGACCACCACCACCTCCGTCGAGGCGATGGCTAGCGGTCGGCGGTGGTTTGGCCGCCGGAGGTGGCGGTTTCCGGCGAACTCGAAAATACATTTTTTTCATGGTTTTCCATGAAAATGAGAGATAGGTCCGGCTCCGTTGAGCACGAATTTCCTTCCTAAGAATCCTAAGATCTACCCATGAGAAAAGAAGCAGAGGAGGACCTTGTTCGCGGTTTGGAGGCGAGATGAACGACGGGGTGCCATGGCGCGGTGGTGGCGTTGCTGAACTTCTCCTACAGCAAGATCAAACGTCTGAATTTGTTTGATTGAGCGTGTAAACTTCTCCTCTTGCTCCAAGTGGGCTTTTATAAGTCAGCAAGTGGGGAGGTGAAAGGGTAAAGCCTTAATGGTCATGAAGGCTCCTCTTAATAACATTTCGGTTACGGTGAAGGGATAAGAAACGGTTGAAGATAAAAAGGTATGTCCAGTTGGCGGTTTCCTATTGGACCACATCTCCTTATTTTATTAAGAAATTACAGTAGGAAACGGCCCATAATTACTCCTGGTGTAACTTCCCACACCAGCATTTATTTTCATGCGTGTTAGAATAATTTCGGGCCTGAACCGTCGTTTCGGTCAATGTCACGGGCGTGCACATAGGTCACGGGCGTGACAGGCCCGGGTGGACAATTCTGGGGTCGAAGATCGTCGAACTGAGATCGACGATCATCGAAGGGTGGTCACGCCCTAGGTCACGGGCGTGACACCTTGGTCACGGGCGTGACATACCCGAATGGCAAAATTTGAGGTCGACGACCGTCGAACTGAGATCGACGGTCGTCGAAGGGTGGTCACGCCCTAAGTCACGGGCATGACACCTTGGTCACGGGCGTGACAGGGTCATGAGACAAATTCCGCGCTCGGCGATCGTCGCGCTGAGATCAACGATCACCGAAGGGGGGGGCACGCCCTTGGTCACGAGCGTGACACCTGGGTCACGGGCATGACATGCCCGAATGGGAAATTCTGAGGTCGACGACCATCGAACTGAGATCGACGGTCATCGAAGAGTGGTCACGCCCTAGGTCACGGGCGTGACACCTTGGTCACGAGCGTGATAGGGCCGGGTCAAAAATTCTGCGCCCGACGATCGTCTCCCTGAGATCGACGATCGTCGAATGAGTCATGCCCTAGGTCACGGGCGAGACGGGTCGGTCACGGGCGTGACCAACCCGTGACCCGAAATCTTGGTCGATTCATTTCAATTTATGGGCTTCCTAGGGTTCTGTGATGACCAACCGACTCCTAGGGGTCTAGCCGGAAATGGGATGTTACAAATCCCAATAAACAAAACAAAAATTTCATCCCTGAAATTGAGGTTGAGCCTACGGGGATTTCTATCAGAATAAATTAAACTTGTAACATCCCATACGATTTTTCTATTGGGTTCAAGCGACTACTTGTTTGATAAACGAAGGCAATCTCCCCAATAAACAAAATATTAGCCCCTACTTTCCTGCGCATGCCTAGGTTCTCAATTTTCCTTATCTAATCTTACCGGTTTTGTACAAGAAGGTAATTTATAGTATACCAATAGGTGGTGAGGTATACCTGACTGAACAACTCCGGGTATTTTTGCCTCATCAGGTCCTGCGGTTCCCAGGTGTGCTCCTCCTGACCATGGTTTCTCCACAGAACCTTGACTAAGGGGATCTTCTTGCGGCGCAAGATCTGTACTCCTTTGTTGACGATCCGGACCGGCTCCAAGTGAACAGATCGGTCTGAAGCTACCGGCCCTTCGGTGGTCAAAATCTGCTGCTCCGGGCGTAGTAGAGCCCTTCTCAGCGAAGAAATGTGGAAGACGTCGTGTAGCGCCGTTTCTCTCCCCATAGGTCCTCCACTCATCTCCACCCTCCGAGAAGCCTTCTCCGGCGATCCGAAGATATCTTCAACCCTTCATAGAGTTCCCGGCCACCAGCAGTGTGCAACAGAGATCTTTCGAAACAACTCATTTTGGCAAAAAGGGAGAAAAGATTGAAGGAAAGGGAAGAAGATGTAGGAAGACAAGTGGATTGACAACCCATTTATCTTCGGAAGAAACCATAGTCTGAGTCGAGAAGTGGACTGACAACCCACCATTCCGGCCAAGAGCCATGGATTGTACTCTAAAGCTTGTAATGAACCTAAACTTGGTTTTATTTGTCTATGAATGAAGCTTGCTTGAGTTAGTTATATCCTCTTTTGTCTGTTGTGATGCACTCGCCTCCATTCATATCCACTCCACTCGCTCACTAGAACCACACTATCAAAGGCTAGTGTTAGTGGTTGAAGAGGTGATTACGACCCTCACTCTCCGCATGTGTGGTCATTCCATCCGCTTGCTCTCCGTCCATTCGCCTCACAAAGCACGGCATAGCGAACTGCACTAGTTCCATCCACCAAGCGATGCAGTGCTTACGACCCACATTAGTTTTCTTTTTGTTTTTTTAGCACTAGGAATCGAAAGCCAACCTCTGTTGTTTCGTTTAACTCTTAGTAACAATCTTTCTACGACGCTATCACGATACCCAAACTGCATTCCCTTGAGATCGACATTCGGGGAAGCTATTCACAAAATTATTACTTGACAATGATCGGTGCACTTGCCGACGCATCAAGTTTTTGGCGCCATTGCCGGGAAATGCAGGCGTAGAGTGATTTGTGTTGTGTATGAGGTCATTGATAAGTGATTACAAAATTTTGTTATTTTATTTTTTTGGCAACTATTTCATGGTTGCAAGGGAGTAGCCGTTGGAATTAACTCTCATTTACCTGTGATTATATGGATTGCTTTGAGATTTATGTAGATTTAGTCGAATTTGTGTCTCGTGGAAGATCCTTCTGTGGAGTCTCAGAGGATGATGCTCTTGATCATCTGCAGTACTTTCGTGAAGTTTGCAACACACTCAATTACAAAAAGGAGAAGTCGGATTGGGTCAAGAAGCGATTATTCACATTTTCACTTGTTGGAAAGGCAAGGATAAGGTATCGCGAATTCCTAACTGACCCGATTGTGTCATGGAGCAGGGTTAAAGAAGATTTTTTAATGAAATTCTACCCCCGCGAGCGACAATGGGAGTTACACAACGAGCTGCTTCTATTTTTACAATGGGATGGTGAACAACTGATAGAAGCCTGGGAGAGATATCAAAAATTGCAAAAATTCTATTTTTTGAATAGTCCGTCTGAAGCAGCACAACTTCAAATGTTCTACTTTGGGGTTTCTACTCAGTACAAACACTACTTTGATTTAGCGGCAGGAGGATCCTTGTTCAGTAAGAGCTGTGACGAAGCATGGGTGATAATTGACAGAATAACGTGGACCAGTGGAATGTGGCGCACATTTGTGGAGAGAGTTGAGGAGGTCAGTTCGATTGGAGCAGAGAATAGTGGGAAGGAAGAACCCTCTCAGGAACTCACCGAAGAGAAATTCTGCAAATTCACCAAATGCATTCTGCAATGCTTGGAAGCTCAGAGTGAGGCATTCAAAAAATTTCAATCTATGGTGGCAAGTGTTATATCCGCCATCACCGCGATTTTATAGCAGTCCACTTAAACTTTGAATGCCATACAACTTCAGAGTGGAAAGTTAACTGCAATTAGTAAGCCTCAGTTGGAGTCATCAGAAAGGCAATGTAAAGAAACGATTGAACAACTGAACGCCGAAGATCGCAATAAGACTCAACCTTCAGATATTGTAACTCTAGTTGCAGACAAGATTTACCACCCTTTTCCTCATCAATTTAGGGACAGGAGGAAGGAAAAACAATTTGTGAAATTACAAGAAATGATGAATGGAGTGCAGGTGAACATTCTGCTAGTTGACGCTCTTATCCAAATTCCACAGTATACAAAATATCTAAAAGATCTGCTAGCACAGACGAAATGGTTTGAGAGTGCTAATGCACTTTCAACTGTGGGAGATGGAGTCGTCTTTTCTATTGAGCATTGGACCACGAAGAAAAAGGATCCAGGGACTTACATGATTCCTTGCACGATTGGGAATTCCGGTTGTCATCGTGCATTATGTGATTTTGGGGCGTCTATCAATTTGATGCCTCTCCACCTCTTCTTGGAACTAGGAACGGGAACTTTGAAGCATACAAACATTACAATTCAGTTAGCTGACCGGTCAAGGAAGAAGCCCATGGGGATTTTTGAGGATCTCGTCGTTGTAATTAACGGTTTGGTTTTCCCGGCTGACCTCGTCGTTATGGACATCTCTCCAGATTACGCAGCACTTCTTATTCTGAGAAGGCCATTCCTATCTACGGCACGAGTGATCATTGATGCCGAAAAGGGTATGCTAACGTTGTGCGTCGGAAATTCCAGAACCACATTCGATATGTATAAAGCCGCGAGGAGGGATTTCTATGAGGAGAAGGAAGACATAGAATTCATCAGCAACACTATCCATGAACACCTTCTAGAATTATCAACCGACGACTTTGACGAGTTTCAGTTTGACTTAGATGGAATGGAAGTAAATAAGACTGAACACTACCCAAACCAAATTCCCGAGAGTATATCTGTTGAACATCATCAATCTCACCCAAACTTTCCTCTTAAACCTCTTCCATCGGCAGTAAAGTATGTATTTTTGGGAGAAAATCAGACATACCCGATAATAATTTTATCGTTGCTTTCTCTTATGGAAGAGGATCATCTCGGCGGTGTTCTACGGTCACATAAAAGAGCTTTCGGATGGAACATACAACATCTGAAGGGCATTAGCCCAACTGTTTGCATGCACAAAATCAAGTTAGATGAAAGCGTCAAGCCTTTTGCACAATCGCAGTGAAGGTTGAACCCTAAGATGCAAGAGGTAGTGCAGAAAGAAATGATCAAGTTATTGGACGCTGGAATCATCAACCCCATCAGCGACATCAGATGGGTAAGTCTTATTCATGTAGTGAAAAAAGGGGGGAATCACGGTGGTAGAAAATGAATGCATTGAACTGCTCCCTACCAGGACAATCACCAGATGGAGAGCGTGTATTGATTATAGGAAGCTCAACGAGGCTACGTGCAAAGACAATTTCCCACTCCCGTTCATTGATCAAATGTTGGAAAGGCTTTCCGGAAAGAAATATTATTGCTTCTTTAACGGATACTCAGGGTACAACAAAATTCTCATTGACCCTGAGGATCAAGAAAAAACAACATTCACCTGCCCTACTGGTACATTCGCATTCAAGAGGATGCATTTAGGACTGTGCAATACTCCTACGACCTTTCAACGATGCATGCTGGCTATCTTCCACGACATGGTTGGGAAGTTTTTAGAAGTTTTTATAGACGACTTTACTCCTTTTTCGTGCAGATTTTGATGCATGTTTTGAGAACCTCGCAAACTGTTTTGAAAAGTTGTGAAGACACCAATTTGGTGCTGAATTTGGAGAAATGCCATTTCATGGTAAAGAAGGGTATAGTCCTTGGACATGAAGTGTCAAGCATGGGTATGGCGGTGGATCAAGCTAAAGTTGAAGTCATCAAGAAACTGCCTCCTCCAACTTCTGTTAAAGGGATTCGTAGCTTTTAAGGGCATGCCGAATTTTACCGATGCTTCATTAAAGACTTCTCCTCTATCGTGAAACGGCTGAGCAATATTCTTGGTAAGGATGTGTTATTCAAATTTGATGAAAATTGCTTGCAAGCTTTTTACAAATTGAAGAGCTGCTTGATTAATGCCCCAGTTCTCACATCCCCAGATTTGATATTACCATTCGAATTTATGTGCAACACGAGTGATTTCAATGTCGGAGCAGTCTTGGGACAGAGGAAGAATAAGGTTTTCCACACAATTTATTATGCAAGTCGTACTTTAAATGAAGCTCAACGGAACTACACCACTACTGTGAAAGAGCTATTAGCAGTGGTTTTCATATTGGAGAAATTTCACCCCTACCTAGTGCTATCGAAAGTAATAGTGTACACTGATCATGCCGCTCTGAAGTACCTCATGCTGAAAAAGGATGCAAAGCCACGACTCATCCGATGGATTTTAATGCTACAAGAGTACGAGTTGGAATTGCGGGACAAGAAGGGAGCTGAGAATGTTATTGCGGACCATCTATCGCAGTTGGAAATGCAAGACACTTCACAACATGAAGACTCTATAATTTCCGACTCATTTCCCAATGAGACTCTTTTCTCTTTAACAACGAAACATGGTAAGGCTCCCTTGTTTGCTGACTTAGCAAACTTCCTTTCGTGCAAAAAATTGACTCCCAATCTGTCCTTCCAGAATAAGATGAAGTTTCTCTCGGATGCAAAGTACTAATTCTGGGAGGATCCACTATTGTTCCACACTTGTGCAGATGACATCATCAGAAGGTGTGTCCCGGAATCTGAATACGGATCGATTCTTCAGCACTATCATAATCGTGAGGCAGGTGGCCACATGGGAGCTGCTAGGACAACACATAAGGTTCTTCAAAGCGGGTTCTACTGGCCAACTCTGTTCAGAGATGCTTAAATTCATGTGAAGGAATGCAATGAATGACAACGGGCTGGGAATATCTCTAGAAAAGATTAAATGCCCCTCAACAATATGTTAGTTTGTAAGCCTTTTGATATTTGGGGTATTGATTTTATTGGGGCCTTTCCTCCATCGTTTGGAAAAATATATATCCTCGTGGCAGTTGATTATGTCTCTAAATGGGTTGAAGCTGAAGCAGTAGCCGCCAATGATGGACGCACCATGCTGCAATTCATACACAAGCACATTTTTACAGGATTTGGAGGCCCGAGCTGTATCATCTCGGACGGTGGAAGCCATTTCTGTAACCGGCAGTTCTCTAATCTCTTGAAGTGATTTGGAGTTCATCATAGTGTCGCTTTGTCCTATCACCCACAAACATGTGGACAAGTAGAAGTTTCTAATAGGGAATTGAAAAGGATTCTAAAAAAGTCTATTCTTGGGAATTGAAGGGATTGGGCGAAGAGAGTAGATGAAGCATTATGGGCATACATGACCGCTTATAAAACCCCTATTGGAATGTACCCATACAAGCTTGTTTTTGGCAAATCATGTCACCTGCCGTTGGAGTTAGAACACAAGGCTCTATGGGCGACCAAACTTTAGAATATGGATCTCACCACAGCTGCGAAAGAGAGGTTGGCAAAACTAAATGAACTAGATGAATTCAGGTTACTCGCTTAGGATAATGTGCCTAACTACAAGAAGCAAACTAAGCGATGGCATGACCGACATATCGTACCTAAGGATTTCAAGGTTGGAGACAAGGTCCTATTGTACAACTCTCGCTTGAAACTATTTCCTGGCAAGTTGAAGTCAAGATGGAGCGAACCTTTCATAGTGAGCAGAGTGTCACCATTTGGAGCGATTGAAGTTAATGGTGAAAAGCTAGGGACATTCAAGGTTAATGGACAAAGGCTGAAGCAATACGTTCAAGGGGAGACTGTAAATCATGGACAAGTTATGGACTTAGACAACCCTGCCAAAGATGTCACTTGAATCATATTCTCAATTATTTAGTTCAAATAATCTGTTTTGTAATATAAAAAAAAATCTTATTTTATTATTGAGAGCACGTTATAATACAGGTATTTAGTCCACCTTAAGCACGGTAAACAAAAGGACTCTTGGGAGACAACCCAAGTAGGACCACTTGGTCCTGTTTTGTGTGCTGTTTTTCTTTTTATGTGTTTCTATTTTCTTATTTTGCGTGAGATCTCTAATTCACAGGTGCTGGAAATTTTTGAAGCGCGGTAAACCAGCCACTAACGGACAACCTCGCTGTACGACTGGTATGATCAGTTTTGAGCATAGGTACTTCGTACCCCAATCTCTTTATATTATTTGGAATGCTTAGTTTTACGAGTTATCGCATTAAAGTTTGGGGGGAGAGCATGCTCATGGTCACTACAAGAGCACACATTTTATAGCATACCAGTTTGTTATTTATTTATTTCAAAATCACTGTAGCACACACTGAATCACCCACACGAGCGCGCACTCGCTTGTTTGTGTGTTTTCGCACACTCATATTCGGGTCGTGGTCGTGAAGTTGGATGGTAGCATAGAGGATTGCAAGACGGGGTGCGATGTTGACTCGTGAGTGCTTTAGTTGAGTACCTGCGTTTTCATCAAGGATTTGAGTAAGATTAGATTTAATTTAAGCATCTAATTTATAATTAGTTTATTTGCGTAGATTTTAATTTATTTTACTCAATTGGTGAATATTATTGAATCATGTTGTGGCATGATGTCGTGTATAGGAAAGCTCTAAGGTGCGCGTTACTCGAGTCGGGAGGAAAGTTTACCTTTCTCGTGGGCTAAGAACTTGCCCCAAGCGACTCTTGAAGCATAGGTGTGTACGAATAACAAGATGACCGTGACGTAGGCCATCAATTTGGCTAGTTTGAGACTTGTTTACCTTATCCTAGGTGCTAACCATTGCAAGCCAAGTTTGACCCTACCCCTCCTTTAATTTCGCTCCACCTTCATTCACCAAAGCCTAAAGCCAATCCTCCTATCACAAACAAATCCATGAGCTCCTATTAATTTAATATTTTGACGAGGTGTGATGTGTGGATTTCAATTGATGTGGTGGATGAATACAAGAAATTCTACTTGCTAAAAATTGGGGATTGCAAAAGAAAAAAAAGAAAAAGGAGAGAATTGAAAAAAGAAAATCTAATAAGAATTACAATGAGAAATAGAATCCCCATCAAGTTTATCATGATATTTGTCGGGTTTGGCCGTATACACACCCGATTTTAAAGCTAAGTCTGGGGGTGTGTCGCACGTGCAATTCCAAGGAGATGTATTGGTTTAGCTTGTTGTTTGCCCGCTTGGGTTGCGTGTAGCCTCCATGTTTATCTTTGACTACCAAAACTTAGCCTATGCCCCATTCGATACTACTAGTCCTACCATTTCTTCTCATGAGTTCGATAGCGCCGTGGAGTGTGTGCATGCGCGCAAGCTTATAGCCCTCGACATTGATGGATTTCAACGGAGATACTCTCGATTTCCGGTCTTCGGCCACACTCCCCTGAGTGGTTGGCTTACTTTCATATCGTGCGTAACCACACGATTCCCTAAATTTCACCAATATGAGTAAAAATAAATTTTCATTTACGTATTTTCACTATTATATATTAGCTAGCTTATTTAAGTTCTACTTCTACTGAATCTTTATGCACGCGGGTACAAAACTTTGCATATCACCCAGTGTTTTCAATTGTCTAGGTTAGCTTCAGTTTTCACGACCCGCCAGATTTTTTTGCTCGGGACGCGCAAACGGGTAAGTCTGGGTTTGTGATGATTCCAAGTTATATACATATTTTTGGACTCATCTGGGCAGGTTTTCTCGATGATGCACTACACTTGAGAGCCATAATTTTTCATATTTTTTACTATGTTCATTCCATGTTAAGTGCACTTTAGGGCCGTTTTAGTGTGATTTCGTAGTTATTGTACTTTTCCCTATTCTTGGTGTTTTTCTTTGTCCGGAGAATGTGGAATGCCCATTTCGGTGGCTCTTCATTGTTTACTGCAGGTACAAAGGTTGTGTGAGGTTTCCGAGATTGTTTGGAAATGTTTTTTCGCCTAGGGGACACTTATCGTGCATTTTAACACTCGCACTGTCCGTGGACTTCTTAGCGCATGACCGCTGGTCGTGCGCGGTAAGTTCATTGAACCAAAAACGGTATAGGAACACTGCGCACGATCATTGGATCTATAGCTCACGACCACTGGTTATGAGCCAATGATTGTGCGCACTATTCTTCATTTTTCCAAGTTCTGTCTGGGACAATAGCACAACCATTGGACATAGTGCGCACAACCTCTGGTCATGCGTCACTGCTCGTGCATGTTTATCCAATTTTTCTGGAGTTCTGCCATTGCTAATCGCACGATCGTGGGATCCAGTGCGCAGGACCTCTGGTAGTACGCCACTGATCATGCGCATATATATTAATTTTTTCTATCCAGCTATAGGTTCCTCTGGAGCAGAGCGGATGATCATCACCTGTCAGTGCGCACGACCACCAGTCCTGTTCCACTGATCATGCCCTCTGATTTTTTTCTTATCATATTAAAGCTCGTGCACCCACGAATTAGGGCACGCCATTTCATTTTTCGGCAAGCTGCTGCGCACGAAGCGCTGTTTCTCTCCCCACGGGTCTTCCACTCATATCCACCCTCCGTGAAGCCTTCTCCGGCGATCCGAAGTAATCTTCAACCCTTCGGAGAGTTCCCATCCATTACTACTTTAGGCATGGCCTTAGGGTTTAAGTTGGTTTCATGATCCTATCATGAAACCTCTAACCCTAAGGGATTCCAATATGTCGCTAATGACCCATTGGGATCAACCAAAAAGTGGCCAAGATGACTCAAGTCCGGGAAGCGTCGAGTGAGTTGACAAGACTCGACGAGTAGATCAAATATCTACTTAGACAGGTTTTTGGGCTCGGGCTTTGAGTGCGTGGAGTGCACTCAACGCCATGGGCTGAATGGCGTTGAGTGCACTCAACGCCATCTTACTTAGGAAGAATCTTGGGCTCGGGCGTTGACTGTGTCATGTGCACTCAACGCCATAGGCTGAATAGCATTAAGTGTATTGAGTGCACTTAACGCCATCTTACTTAGGAAGAATGTTGAGCTCGGGGCGTTGAGTGCATCGAGTCCACTCAACGTCATGGGCTGAATGGCGTTGAGTGCGTTGAGTGCACTCAACGCCATCTTACTTGGAAAGAATTTTGCGTTTGGGGCGTTGAGTGCGCTGAGTCCACTCAACGATATGGGCTGAATGGCATTGAGTTCGTTGAGTGCACTCAACGCCGTCATACTGAGAAAGGATTTTCTAAAATTATGGCATTGAGTGAGTTGAGCTCACTCAACGCCATAGACCTAATGGCGTAAAGTGAGCTGAGCTCACTCAATGCAATTATACTTAGAAAATTCCTGGCGATTTTGGCGTTGAGTGTGGAGGCTTGTCTCAACGCTTTTTCCTTAGAACAATAATAGTGGTCCAATGGTAGAATTGCGCCAAGCTGAATTAATAGGCCCCTTTCGGGAATTGCGCCAAGCTTTTTCCTTAGAACAACGATATGGGCTGAATGGCGTTGAGTGTGGACCTTTTCGGGAATTGCGCCAAGCTGAATTAATAGGCTCTTGTCCTTTCATTAAGACTTATTTAAACAATAATAGTGGTCCAAAGGTAGAATTCCTCGTGGCATACGGTTTAACCCAAATTCCATGTCTATGGATAGAGAGATAGAAAGGAGTAAATGCCATTCATGGCCTGGAAGGACAAGGGTCCACTCTTCTTGCTGAAATCACCTCCCCAGGTCAGTTAGGAGAAGGCCAAGAGTCTTTCCGGCCATAACAGCAACTAGGGGAAGAGAATTGCAGTTACTGAAATCTCGCATTAATGGCCACCGCCAGCTAGCCCCCTTCCTTCCCCCTTTTTACTCATCTAAAAGCATCCCTAGATCCAGGGCAAGCTTTTCCACACATTACCTGAAGGAGCCGAGGAAGTCCATTGTGCAGTTGCAGAAACTGAGCGCTGCCACCACCACCAATGGCTTCCCGGCGATCGACACGTCTCCAGGTTGTAAGCAAGGTCCTCCTCTACTCCTATGGATAGATCTTAGGTATCTTTTAGGATGAGAATCAGGCTCAAATGAGCCAGATAGGGTGATGATTTTACATGGTTTTTCGGAAAAAATGAGTGGTCGGGTTTGCTAGAATCCGCCCCTCTGACGGCCGTGCCGCCGCCCAGCGATGGCTACCACCTCGACGGAGGTGGTGGTGGCGGTGGCTAGCTAGGGAGGTGGCCGGGTGGCCGGGAAAATGTCTTGGAATAAGATCCATTTTTTACAATCATGGCCCTCGGCTGGAGGAAGAAGACGATCCAACAACCGTAGGATCTTGCATCAAGATCTGTGCTGATCATTTAAATCCTTTCTTTTTAAATGAATTTTTTGTATTATGATAACAGTCACTTTAGAAAATTTATGAAAAATACTTAGTGACTCTATATGAGGAAATAGTCAACATATAATTTGTATCCCTATGGGTCTACTTTATGTTAAAATTGATTTGGGTTAATTTGGTCAATTGGTTTGACTAGGGCACCCATTTTGGTGGGGTCTATACCTAGGACTATACATGAATTAAAATGAGTGCCCCCACTTCATCCCTTGTCCAAATGACTTGAAATTTAGACAGGGAGTAACCCATATCTATACCTAGGTCCTGCCCAAAAATTAGAATTTTTGGGGATAATATTTCTATAGTTTTTGAAATTATTTAATTACTCTAGGGTAAATTAATGAAGGGACCAAATTACCTCAAAATTCTCCCAAATTTTTGTGAGTTGTCCATGGCATCATCATGAGGCTCTGTATAAATTTTCATCTTATTTGGAGATGATTTAGGTTGGAAGCAAGCAACCCTAGACTTGCCCCAAAGGGGTTATTTAAGTCAAAAGTGCAGTTGAAGTTTTGAGTGGCCAAATCCCCTCAATAGAGGTTGAAATTTGAACCACTGGTTGGTTATGACCTGTAGCACCCTCATATGGAATATGGGTTGTTTGGGATTGAATTGCCTTAGGACCCATGTTCAAACCCTATGTTAGGACTTTGGGGGTTTGAGAAGGGCATGTGGTCAAATGACCTTGAAATGATTTGAACATTGGTGGACAGGACTTAGGATAGATAAAGTCCTCTGGTAAAAATATTAAAGGATTTGGAGTTTGATAGACCCCTCAAAACCCTAACCCTAGATTAGGGCACCACACTTGTACATGTAAGATAAGCCACCAAAACTTAATGAAAAGCCATGAAACTTGGGTATTATAGTCATAGGGTCAATAAGGCCCTTTGGTGATTTTATTTGTAATTTTGGATCAATACATTTAGCATCTTCTTTAGAGTACACGAAATTGCCCTTGATAATATTTCAATTATTATGATCACCCTATTGAGTAGGATGTTTTGAAAAATTAGGCAGAGGATATTTTATATCAATATACTTTTATATGAATTTTATTATGATTTTCAGAGTTATATTTTCAGTACTTTGTTCACAAGCCCATTAAAATGGAAACTTATTCACTAATTAATTTAGAGGCAATTAATTGTTATAAATTGTGAAACCTGTTTAGTAGTTTTATTAGGTCAATACATCCATGAGAAAAATTATTCATAATTTTTGGATGGGCAATTTCAGTACTTACTTCATTATCCTTTGAAAATGAAATATTATTCAAAATTAAATTTAGAGATATTTGTTCACTAGAATATTATGAAACTGGACCTATACTGATTATAGGTCATTATATACTTGCTTGAATTTCTAAGAATTTTTTGAAGTATTTTGGCAGTACTTGCTGCCTTAAGATGATTAATGTAGATTGCATTTAAAAATTAGGTTCAGAGATTAAATCTTACTAAAAAAATTGGAAGACTTGGGACTTGCAGTTAAAAAGTCATCATGTAATAATCATAAATTTTGTAGAGCATTTGCATGTCTGAAAGGGGCACTTTATGTTCAAACTTGGTTCTTGGATTACTTAGGAAAAATTAAATAAATTACTAATTAAGTTAGGAAAATTATGAAATTCTGGATTTAGGCTAATCATGGCATGGTAGACCCCCCAATAATTTTTGTAGTGATATTGGATGATAATTTTGAGTACCTCCCATTGTATAGATCATATAGCTTAGGATGGTGTGCGTTTAGTAAAAACTGCAGAAATCATGAGATGGTTCAAGAAGAATCCAGAGAGTTTGGATGTTTGTGTATTGACTTGGTAAGTGGATAGTGGATACCATTGGAAGTTGGGAAGAGTAGGTAGTGGAGTCATCTAAGCCTAGGTGGTGCTCGGGATCGACGAAACATCATCTTCCCCGTGGAGAGAGAGAAAGGTCAAAAAACATTAGGGTTTGATCCAGTACAACATTAAAGGGATTGGGAGTTGGGTAACAACTAAAAATAATAAGTGCCTTGTGAAAGGGAGTTTTGGGCTTCAGCCCATCGTAGTTCCTAGTGCCCTTTGAGAGCCCTTCACGGGGTATGCCGGGGGCAGTCCTGGGCTAACCTAAACTGTAGTTAAAACTGAATTGCAAGAGTAACTAGCATAGTTAGGGGTTCACTTTCACTCACCTCGATGTCTCGGGATGTTAGGTTGGTTCACACGGGATGTAGGCCCGGGGATTTTGAGGATGGGAAGGTTTGTCCGGCGAGCTTTTGCTCGGTAATTAATTGCGATAGACAGATAGTCTAGGGAGCTTTGGCTCGGTTGTTGGTTGTGACGGACGGGATAGTCCGGGGAGCTTTAGCTCGGTGGATGATACATTAAGGTTGCATGTGCATAAAGTATAAGGTGGTGGGTCTTCGGTATTTGAGGGTCGATGCACCGATGCAAATACGTTGACTCGGCAAGTGTGGTTTAGCACTTTACCATTAAAGTTTGGTGTGCCAGCCGGCAAGAGTACGCAGGCGCTCCGCTTACTGCACCATCGTTGAGGTGTACGATAGGTCTGATTGGTAGTGCAATTACCGGTTTAGAGGTGGGTGAGGCCCAACCCACCACTTCCGTTTTCCACTATGGAGGTATCTTGGGAGGTTCGGCTCTAGAAAGGGGGAACTAAAGATCTGTGTACACAGAGTCGAGTGGGTGAGTTGCACTTGCATTTTCACATCATGGCATAATTGCATGTCATAGCATAACCATTTCTTATAACCTTGACTCCTATTGAATAAAGTGGTATGGGACGCTTTATACAATATGCCCTGCAAAACGACCCCTTTGTTTATAAGTTCGCGCGAGTGTTCTTATAGGTTAAGTTTTTATTCAGAAAATATATATGTATGCTTGCTAGAAAATCGAAACTCTATCGTATAAATTGGTATGGGACTTTTTATACGATAGGAGCCCTGTAGAAGACCCCTTAGCTTATGTGTCTCCATATAAGTAAAGGTTACTTATTTCTTTTTCAGTTCTTCGTACTTTTATTACTGCCGCACATACTTATAGAAATGCTAGACTAGATTTGTCGTCACCTGTTATTTGTCATTATCCACCTTCATACCTCTCCTTTCTTCCTCCCTGCTCGGTGCCTAGGAGCTATGGGGGAAGGGGCGGGGATGATAGGGCTTAGTCTTTTAGACTAACGTGTTAACCCAGAAATCAGTGATCCCTCAGAAGGTAGCCAGCTCGCATATCGCAGTCTGCTATAGAAGGTCGCGGCCTGTCGGCCTTTTCTTCTAAGGGTGGGCGGACTGACCTCTCAGTCGGCTATGTCCACTCGGCTAGAGAGGTCTATAAAGCAAGACTGCCTAAGTCGCGTAGCTCCCGCTTAGTCCGTCCGTCTAGGGAGGTCTCCCTGGTCTGACCGCCCAGGTCGCGCAGCAGCCGCTCGTTCTGCAGGGGTTGCAGACTGCTTCCTTAGTCCGCTCTTGCAGGCCGCGTGGTTTGATCGGTTAACCGTGTGGTGGTTCATTCTTCCTCAAGTGGAAACTACCATACAATATGGCAGACTCACATTCCTATCCGCCGAGACCGCACGATGGCGACATGCTCAACAAGTGGAGGATTCATTCTTCAGTGTGCCTAAGGGAGGCGGACCCGCTCCTCCCTCCATCTCTCCAACCCGCACAACATTCGGCGGACTCATCTTCAGTCCGCCAGGTCCCTAGCCCGTCTCCAAGTGCGACAAGCCCCTAGCAGGAGGCGGCCTGCTCAACCTGTCCGTCGCAAGTTGGGCGGACTCGTTCCGTAGTCCGCCAGGGTTGATTCAGCATGGCAATCGATTGGGTACATCCCGGTCTCCGCGGGCATGGCGGACTCATTATCAAGCCTGCCTTCATTGATAAAGCCCAGCTCGGAAGCCACTTACCCTCATCCGCAGTGGGCTAGGCAAGCTTGCTCAGCAGTCCGCCAGCAGCAAGACCATCCCAGACCGCGCGGCTTTGAGCAGACTCAGTACTTGTACTCGCACAACCCACCGCGAGCCCACCAAGCTGAAGCCATCTCAAGCTCCAAGTCCCTAACTACGCGGCTTTAAGCGGACTCAGTACTTGTACTCGCATTGTACTCGCACAACTCACTGGCTCACCAGGGGTGACGTTACCAATACCGTTACCTCCTCGGGCCTATAAATAGGCCCCCATACCTCTTATTCAGGGGACACGACAGAGAGTCGTCAAGGTCCCAGCATTAGCTCCTGCGAACTCGAATCCTCAGTCCGCGCGACCTAACCCCCTTCGCTCTGCTTGATAAAGCAGTCCGCCCGACTTAGTCCAGCAAGCTGCCTGATTATTAACTGCGCGGTCTGCCGACCTCCCTTGGTCAAACCGCGTGGCCTCCGACATTCTTATTCCTTAGCCGTCGGCTTCCCCCTTAGTACCCTTTACTGCTTTCTCCTATAAATTATAAATAGCAAGCTATAATCTTATTTCTTGGTAAAAGGAAAAGCCCGCCGCAAGAGTTACATTCAAGCAGCGGCAGGCGAAGTCTTTTGTTGCCGCTGCTAGAAGCCCCCTCTCTTCCTTTCTTCTCTCTCGCCATCAACCTGTAAATCTAATCGTCAAAGTAACCGTCTGCTCAATAGTGCCCGATCAACCTTCCATGTGGCTCCCGCAAAACCTCTTCTCTATCCCTGCAACCCTCTTTTTAATCTAGCTTGTGAGATCGAACAACCCGTTAACTAGAATGCGCATTTCTTGCATTGACAGTTAACATGCGACCTTCAGATCTCGATCAGACAGTGAAATCAGCGGTTACTTATGGCAGACCATCAACCAGTCGAAATCCTTGCTCCAAGTTCCAGTGAGGATTCTCTTTGGGAGGCCTTGGAGCAATCTCGCAGAGAAATTGCACAACAGTTTCAAGAATTCAACCATACCCTAGCAGCTATCACGCAGCAACTGGCCACACAATCTTCAGCAGCGCCTACTCCTCCAATCAATCCAGCACCAGCATCCAAGACTCCTCAAGTTTATCCACAGGCCTACCCGCCGGTCTATCCTCCTCTTTACACTCCAACCTTTCCGCAAGGGCCTCCAGCCCCTTTGCGGTCTCAGAATGATGAATTCGCAGCTCGTGAACTTCTTCTGAGAAGCTGCCCGAGGAAGTCCTGCAAGATTCCTAAATTTTTAGGGAGAATATCCCTACTCTTCAGCTCCCGCCTTTTGATGGAGACGACAACCCCCACCTTATTGATAACGGCACGCTAACGGAAGATTCCCCCTCGTCTCCAACAAAGGATTTGCGTCGCCACGGTGATCGTACGGAACAACGCTACAATCTCCGCCCGCGACGCAAGACAACAAAATAATTTATCATCTTTTATTTTGAGAGCTTTTCTTTTATCATGCTTTTATTTTTAATTAGGAGTGTTATTTAAATTCGGGCTGCATGTAGCCATGTTATGTTTTATTTTATTTGGGATGCACTTAGCCAAGACTTTATGTTAGCCTATATATAGGCATGCCTTATTTGGGTTTCTTAAGTTGAATGAAAAGAATTTCCAAACCCTAAACTTACCTCCCCTCTCTTGCTCTCTCTCTCTTCCTCACTTAGCCGCCGCCCTACCTCTCTCTCCCCCTCTCCATTTCGGCCACCCCTTCAACTCCACCCTCTTCATCTCCAAGCCGCCTCCTTCTCCTCTCCCTACCTCCACCTCTCGGTCACCACTCCTCCCCTCCTCTAGCCGCCGGCTTGCAACCTTCACCAACCCAGCCACCTCACTCCCCTAGTTCGGCCGACCACCTAACACCAGCACCCGAGCCTCCCTTTGAAGAAGGTCGGCCGTCTCCTTGGCTAGGAGTGAGGCCGAGTGCGACATCCTCTTCTACGAGGAAACGGAACTACGGCGTGACGCTGTAACGACCCTAGCTGATCCAACGTGGCAGTGCCACGGCTCCGCTCTAGGCATCGCTACCGGGCTGCAGCCCAAGCACCCCAACCCCTCTCCCTCCACAGGCGGGTTGTTGGTGGCCACAGCCTCCCTTTGATGAGCGAACTCGACAGTTAAGTTGGGCCGTACGGGGACTTCCCAGGAGGTCACCCATCCCAGTACTACTCTCGCCCAAGCACGCTTAACTTTGGAGTTCTTTCAACCTTCATCACCAATGACCTCCTGGGAAGTCCCCGTACGGCCCAACTTAACTGTCGAGTTCACTCATCAAAGGGAGGTTGTGGCCACCAACAACCCGCCTGTGGAGGGAGAGGGGTTGGGGTGCTTGGGCTGCAGCCCGGTAGCGACGCCTAGAGCGGAGCCGTGGCACTGCCACGTTGGATCGGCTAGGGTCGTTACAATAAAAAGTGCGGATGAAGTCCAGGAAATGAAGAGGGTTGGATGCAACTCTTGTGGCCGTGCGTTGCCACTTTGTGTGCGGTTGAGCCGTTGGGCTGCAACTCGATGAAAAGGTAGATTGCCGAACAGGAAAGGTGAAACCGACCCGCGCCTATAAATTGCCATGGATACTTCCGTATTCGAGGTGGCACGGCGACTTGAGCAACGGGGGGTGGCTGATCCGTACCTGCGTTATGTCCGTCCGACTTGGAAGCGTGGTTATAGGTTTTGTTGGAGCGCATAATGAGAGTCTTAGGCCCGCGCGCCAAAGAGACTAGAAATGCTCAATACCGTGTAGACGGTGGTGTTGACCCTTGTTTTCCGGTGCACCAAGATTGTGCCCTGAGTGCACGGACTGTCGAGCTGTGTGGCCGACGGTTGTGATGGCTTGAATATGCCTGCGCGCACATAGTTGCTATTGTTGATACCATGCTGTGCAGGGAAAGAATGCTACTGCCCCGAGAAAGGGGTAAGATTGTTATAATTGGGTCAGCTGAATGCTGACCGTTGCCGTGTTTGCCACCATTTGGGAGGATTGTCCCTGTGCAGGTGCTGGAGAGTCAAGTGGTAAATGAAGGGCTGGAGCCCTACTGCTGTTGTTGCTGCTGCTGCGGCTAGCCCTTGAAGGCTGCGCAAATTGTTTTGTTTGTTTTGCTTTCACTCATGTATGGCCGGCCTGCGCGCCGATGTTTGTAATCCATACGATGTGGAAAGAGGAACTGTAAAGGCCTTAAGGCCAAACCCTATGTATTTGTTGTACATTCCGTGGCTATATATATAACTGTGGTTTATATATTGGACATTCCTGCTTAGAGTTCAAATGTACAACTTAAAACTTCCGCTAGCATGCTCTGAGTTAGGATGCGTGTATGGTTTGGTATTATCCTGTGACCTCACCGTCTGTTTGTGGCATATAGTGTGGGGCCCCGGCCGGACCTTCTACTATACGTCATGTAATGGATGGGGTCGTTACAGACGCGGCTAAAGAGGATAAATCGTCATCCATTCGGCTTACTCCGGCGGAACCGTGGAGAAGTGTTCCTACGAAGATAGTCGGAATCATCTATTCCGACTGGGGTAACGAACATCTCCACCCTACTGTGATTCCCTCTTGATTTTTCCTGTGGCTGGAACGATTTTTGCGTTGGGTTTGAAGCATAGAATAGTCTTGGTGTTTAATCCCGGTTGGGTCGCATTTGTTTACTTAGTTATTTATTTTCCAAACAAGGTTAGGCGAACCTCGCATCTTTTTGTTGGGAGAGATCCACCACTTTTGAATCATGGTTTTCCGGTGGATCGCTTTTGGTACAACATCGCTCGGCCGGGTCCAACATTGGCCCATTTAGCTGGAGAGAATATTGGCTTATCGCCTCTATTTGATCCCCTTACGGGTTGGCTATCCGTGCGTTTGCTTAGCAAGATAAATCAGCGTATTTACGTGCGGTGTGGTTGTGTGCGAGTGCCGGATCCAGATCGTAGAGAGTTAATAACTTTAAGTTCCGTCATCTCTTGTGAGTCAGCCCCTAAGCCTACATCAAATTGGTATCAGAGGGAGGTTCACGTTAGTTTCTAAACTGACCCCCCTCCCCGCACTTTTGCTTGCTCAAAAATTACAAAAAAAACTTTTTGGTCTGCCAATAGCGGCTTAGATTGCTCATTTTTGTAAAAACAATTCAGCAAATTTTTTTTTATAAACTACCTTTTATTTGCTGTCATAAAATCAAAAAAAAAATTATTTTTCTCCAACCGTTAAGGGGGATTAATTCTGTTTGCGTTAGTTTGTCTTAAATCTGTGTCTTCTCTTGCATGCGCACTAGGCTCGGAACGGAGTATCCCCCATCATCTTCTGATATGGCGGATGATGCACGTGATCTCACGGAGATCGAAGCGCTCCGTCAGGATTTCACAGAGCAGATGACGGCGATTAGGGAAGCGCTCCATGACATGGGTTTACCTCATGGGGCACCCCTTAATCAGCCCGCTTACCAACAAGCGGGAGGAAATCACAACCCTTATCCCAACCCCCAAAATGAGAACGCTCCACGAGCACCGTACGAGTTCGATCTTACTAGGGCTGTCCGAGTCAAGCCGTCATCCTATGATGGATTGGGAGACCCCCAAGTCTTCCAGGATTGGGTCATGGAGATCGAATGCTATTACGAGTGGTATGGATTGAATGACGCCGATAAAGTGCGAGTAGCACAGATGAAGTTGTATGGGCACGCCAAAATATTTTGGCTGAATGAAGAGCGGCGCTTTAGAGATGAAAACGGGGCGGTGCCCATTGGTTGGGAATACATGAAGGCCCGGTTAACCGAACAGTACGTCCCTACGTACCACCGAACACAAATGTTCGATGACTTGGCCACCCTTAAGCAAGGGACTAGAACGGTTTCGGAGTACATGAGCCTGTTAAAAGACATGATGGTTAGATGTGACGTAAAGGAGATGCCCGAGGTCACCCTTTCCCGGTTTAGTAAGGGACTAAACCCCGATATCCAAGGAAAGCTGCTACGATACGGTCACACCGACCTGCACGTAACATTTAATGCAGCCTTAGATATCGAAAAGCACAATGTTCTTAAGGGAAAGACTCGCTCGTTCCAAAAGGGCAAGTCCATATTAGGACCACCTCCCGATTCCACCTATAAGGATAAAGGAAAGTACCGGACCCCCGACTCAACTTCCGTAGTGGTGACGGCTAGGAATAATAAAAATCCCTCCGGTGAGAGAGTCCCCGTAGGTAGAATCAATCGGACAAACGTCACCTGTTATGCTTGCGGGATTCAGGGGCATTATGCTAGTGATTGCCCCACTAAACCCAAGCCCTTAGCCCTATTAGATTCCACGGGTGGGTCTGACGACCTTACTTACGAGGCGGGAGAAGATAGCGAGTCGGACGGCGTGCCTAGTGATCTGGACGATGACTCCCATATGATGGTAATGAGGTGTATTTTGGCGACCCCACGAGCGCTAGATGATTGGAATAGGACGAATATCTTCACGTTAAACTTCAAGAGTGGTGAGAAGTGGTGTCGGTTAATTATCGATAGCGGTAGTTGTATGAACGTCATATCGGAGGCCGCGGTGAAGCGGATGTCCCTATCAACCGAGCCGCACCCGCACCCATATAAGGTGGCATGGGTGAACAAATCGACCCTCTCGGTGTCAAAGAGATGCTTGGTACCCCTTGCCATCAAAACTTACTCCGAGTCGATTTGGTGTGACGTCATTCCCATGGACGCTTGTCACGTTTTGCTGGGTCGCCCATGGCTGTACGACCACGACGTTACTCACTTTGGCCGGGCTAACACGTATGAGTTTAAATTTGACGGTCGGACCATCCTCTTTAAAACTGCCCCGCCAAAAGATCCTTCGGCCCCCGGCAAGGATACGGTCATTCCGGTCGAGAAGAAGATGTTGAGCCTAATCGGAAAAAAAGAATTTAAAAGGACTACCTTTAAGGATGGCATCCTATACGCGCTAGTTTGTCTTCAAGTTAAGGATGACACGACCACTTGGGAGAAGTTGTCGCCCGCATTGAAAACTCTATTGGAAGAGTTTTCGGATGTGTATCCGTATGAGCTTCCATCTTAGTTGCCCCCCATGCGGGACATCCAGCATGCCATTGATTTTATCCCGGGTTCCTCGTTGCCCAACCTCCCCCATTATCGATTAAACCCGTCCACCCACTTGGAATTACAAACCCAGATCTCGGACTTATTGCAAAAAGGCTTTATCCGCAACAGCATGAGCCCGTGTTCCGTACCCGCCTTACTTGCCCCCAAGAAGGACGGCTCTTTGAGAATGTGCGTGGATAGTAGAGCCATTAATAAAATCTCTATCAAGTACCGATTCCCCATTCCTCGCCTAGACGACCTATTGGACATGCTAGCCGGTGCCACAATTTTTCAAAACTGGACCTTAGGAGCGGCTACCACCAAATCCGCATTAGGGAAGACGATGAATGGAAGACTGCCTTTAAGTCAAAGGAAGGGCTTTACGAGTGGTTGGTCATGCCGTTTGGGCTTTCCAACGCGCCAAGCACGTTTTTGAGGATGATGACCCACGTTTTCCAACCCTACGTGGGCAAATTCATCGTGGTCTACTTTGATGATATCTTGGTTTTTAGTACCTCCACGATCGACCATGAATCACATTTAAAAATCATCCTCACCACGCTAAGAGCGGAAAAATTTTTCGTGAACATTAAGAAGTGTACCTTCCATGTGCCATCGGTTGAGTTCCTCGGTTATATTGTGAGCTCGAAGGGGATCCATGTATACCCCAAGAAGGTTCAAGCCATTAGATCTTGTCCTGAGCCCGCCAACATTCGGGATGTTCGGAGCTTCCATGGGCTCGCCACATTCTATAGGCGCTTCAATAAGGACTTTAGTAGCATTATGGCTCCCGTTACCGAGTGTATGAAAAAGGGTGAATTTTTATGGACGAACTCGGCCGCTAAAGCGTTCCAATTGATTAAGGCGCGCATGACGGAAGCACCCTTTTGCGACTCCCGGATTTTTCCAAAGTCTTCGAGTTGTCTTGTGACGCTTCTGGTGTAGGAATTGGTGGGGTGTTGAGTCAAGAGGGCCATCCTGTGGGATATTTTAGTGAGAAACTATCGGGTGCAAAATTAAATTATTCCAACTACGATCGTGAATTTTACGCTGTCATTAGATGTCTCCAACATTGGCGGCATTACCTCCTCCCTAAGGAGTTTGTCATTTTATCCGATCATGAAGCACTACGGTCTATCAACTCACAAACTAAGGTTAGTCCTAGGCATGCGAAGTGGGTCTCCTACCTTCAAGAGTATACCTTCATTATTAAGCACCTTAAGGGAACTCTCAACCGCGTAGCCGACGCCCTTAGCCGTGTTTCGTTACTACTTTCCACACTAGAGGTTAAGGTGATTGGCTTTGATAGGATTAAGGACGAGTACGTCCACTGTCCTGACTTTAAGGATATCTACTTCACCACTCAGGACGACTCGCCTACCACTATTATGTCTTTTTATATCCGTGATGGCTATCTCTTTTATCACTCTAAACTATGCATCCATCGGTCCTCCCTAAGACACTTCATAGTGTGGGAACTGCATGGCGGAGGGTTGGGAGGGCATTTTGGCCGTGATAAGACGATCACGTTAGTGGAAGAAAAGTTCTATTGGCCCGGCCTCAAGGCCATGGTTAACAAAATAGTAGGAAGCTGTCGAGCATGCCAATTGGCTAAGGGGAATAAGACAAATGCGGGGCTTTACACCCCTCTTCCGATCCCCTCTATCCCTTGGGAAGATGTTAGGATGGACTTCATTCTCGACCTCCCTAGCACATTTAGGCGTCACGACTCTATCTTAGTTATTGTAGATCGTTTTTCCAAAATGGCATATTTTATCGCGTGCAATAAAACTAATGATGCGTTACATGTTGCACAATTGTATTTCAAAGAAGTAGTCGGCCATCGAGGCATCCCAAAGTCCATAGTGACCGATAGGGATGTGAAGTTTACTAGCTACTTTTGGAAGACCCTGTTGAGGATGATGGGCACCAAACTTCTCTTCTCTTCGGCTTACCATCCGTAAACGGATGGGCAAACAGAAGTGGTAAATAGAAGTTTAGGTAGTTTGCTCCGATGCCTGGTGGGAGACCACAAGGGTACATGGGACCTTATCCTCCCTCATGCACAGTTAGCCTATAATAATTCAAAAAATAGGTCCACGGGTCTGTCGCCAAATGAGATCGTGCACGGTTATAAAGCACCGGTGCCACTTGACTTGATTGCGTTACCGCCATCATTTAAATCAAGTCAATTTGCACAGGACTTTGCCTCTCACATTCATGATCTGCATAAGCACATAAATGAGACACTTAACACAAAATATGCGTCTTATCAAGCTAATGCCAACGCACATAAAAGAGTGTCCCAGTTGAAGGTTGGCGATTTGGTCATGGTGCGTCTCATTCCTGAACGGTTGCCTACGGGCACCTTAAAAAAGTTAGCGGATCGGCGAGCGGGACCTTTTCGGCTTGTAAAGAAACTTGGAGACAATGCTTTTCTATTGGAATTACCACCTGACTGGGGTATTTCCCCCGTGTTTAATGTTTCGGATTTAACGCCATATATTGCTCCACCACTTGAATTATCTTCTTGTCCGTTTAATTCCACTTAAAATTCTCTTGGGTGTGGGGTTGAGGGGGGTTATGGAACACTCTCTCCGCCGGTCTCCAACGGAGGTATGCTTAATGTTGATGAATTAGATTTTCCTCCTTTGCTGCCTAATGCTTTTCCCAGGTTTGCCAGGACAGATTTTTTGCCGGACAGGATTCTCCAGGATGACGTGTTCCCCTCTGTTGATGGCGATGTGCGCCGCTACTTGATTCGTTGGCGTAATCGCCCCGCTTCTGATGACTCTTGGCTCCCGGAAGCGGAGGTTGCTCTATTGGATGATGGTCTTCTTCACCGGTATCTTCAAGATCACTCATCGGTGATGAGTCCTTTCAAGCGGGGGAGGATTGAAGGAGACGACAGCCCCCAGCTTATTGATAATGGCACGCTAACGGAAGATTCCCCCTCGTCTCCAACAAAGGATTTGCGTCGCTACGGTGATCGTACGGAACAGCGCTATAATCTCCGCCCGCGGCGCAAGACAACAAAATAATTTATCATCTTTTATTTTGAGAGCTTTTCTTTTATCATGCTTTTATTTTTAATTATGAGTGTTATTTTAATTTGGGCTGCATGTAGCCATGTTATGTTTTATTTTGTTTGGGCTGCACTTAGCCAAGACTTTATGTGAAGCCTATATATAGGCATGCCTTATTTGGGTTTCTTAAGTTGAATGAAAAGAATTTCCAAACCCTAAACTTACCTCCCCTCTCTTGCTCTCTCTCTCTTCCTCACTTAGCCGCAACCCTACCTCTCTCTCCCCCTCTCCATTTCGGCCACCCCTTCAACTCCACCCTCTTCATCTCCAAGCCGCCTCCTTCTCCTCTCCCTACCTCCACCTCTCGGCCACCACTCCTCCACTCCTCTAGCCGCCGGCTTGCAACCTTCACCAACCCGGCCACCTCACTCCCCTAGTTCGGCCGACCACCTAACACCAGCACCCGAGCCTCCCTTTGAAGAAGTTCGGCCATCTCCTTGGCTAGGAGTGAGGCCGAGTACGACATCCTCTTCTACGAGGAAACGGAACTATGGCGTGACGCGGCTAAGGCGGATAAATCGTCATCCATTCGGCTTTCTCCGGCGGAACCGTGGAGAAGTGTTCCTACGAAGATAGTCGGAATCATCTATTCCGACTGGGGTAACGAACATCTCCACCCTACTGTGATTCCCTCTTGATTTTTCCTGTTGCTGGAATGATTTTTGCGTTGGGTTTGAAGCATAGAATAGTCTTGGTGTTTAATCCCGGTTGGGTCGCATTTGTTTACTTAGTTATTTATTTTCCGAACAAGGTTTGGCGAACCTCGCATCTTTTTGTTGGGAGAGATCCACCACTTTTGAATCGTGGTTTTCCGGTGGATCGCTTTTGGTACAACATCGCTCGGCCGGGTCCAACATTGGCCCATTTAGCCGGAGAGAATATTGGCTTATCGCCTCTATTTGATCCCCTTACGGGTTGGCTATCCGTGCGTTTGCTTAGCAAGATAAATCAGCGTATTTACGTGCGGTGTGGTTGTGTGCGAGTGTCGAATCCGGATCGTAGAGAGTTAATAACTTTAAGTTCCGTCATCTCTAGTGAGTCAGCCCCTAAGCCTACATCACCTTTGCTCCTTTCGCAGTAACTTTTTACTTCTATCCTCCAGCTCCTTGTGCAGCTGCAACTTATGCTCCCTTTTTACTTATGTTGTAGGAGAGCAAGAAGAGCAGTCACCATTTACAGAGAATGTTCAGCATGAACCAACTCCAGTTAACTTCAGAGAACCACGATTTCCCATTTACACTGGGGAGACTGATCCAGTCAAACATCTTCAAGCCTTTGAATCGGCCGTAGCTCTCAAGACTCTTTCAGAAGCTACCAAATGCAAACTTTTTGTACGAACATTGATTGTCAAGGGATGGGTTGGTTCTATGGACTACGTCCTCAGTCCATCTCTTCCTTTGTTGATTTACGAAGAGATATTCTGCTCAGATTTTCTACTTCTACAAAGAGAAAAAGATGTCCATAAGCTTTGTTCCATACAAGCAACACGAGAGCGAGACCTTAGCCCACTTCACTGAGTGCTTCCAAAGGAAAGCCTTTGAAGTTGAGAATATTGATCCCGAATTCTATAAAGTCGCTTTGATGGTTGGTTTACGAGAAGGACCACTCAAGTTCGAGGCCTAGTTCCGTCAGCCAAGGACGTGTCAGGAGATGATTAGCCTCGCCTATGAATATGTTTGCATTGAAAAGGGGAATCCCAATTTCATCTCCAGGCTTGTAGCAGTGAAGGATTCTTCTTCTTGCGAGCAGTCTCCAAAGTTTCTTCAGAAGGATTTTCAACCGCAAGCAAGGAAGGAAATAATTGGCCAACGTCATCAACATTTCTTATCAAGCAAGGATTTCCTCCAAAGTAAAAAACAGCGACTGCCAGTCCCTTCTGTTCATCCAGCACAAACTCCGCAAGCAGCTTTGGTCCAACAACAGCAGAATGAAGACTTGTTTGAGTCGAAACTGAACTCAACTATGTAGGAAGTAGGCCAAGTCCTGCAGGGTAAGGATAACTGTAAAATGCCTTGCCAATTGCCAGATCAAAGGCCAAAAGATTCGGATTCATTATGTGAATTTCACAAAGTCAAAGGTCATACGATAGAAGATTGTAATGCCCTTCAGCAACTGATGGAGAAAATGTTAAAGCAGGGCAAATGCCAACATTTGCTCTAGAAGAATAATCCATCTCGTCCATAAAATTTCAAAAAGCAAAAGGAGACAAGCGATTTTCTTGCCTCAAAGTCCAAAAAGCTATTCGCAATCTGGGCCGATTATATTTTCCTTTATGCTCTTCAAACATTCTTTCTCTAAAACACTTCTAAGTATTCTTTCATTTTCATTCAATAAAGCTTATGTCAGAGATCCCATACTAACACAGTTCTCTTTTTGTAATGCTTCTCCTCTATAGTTTTTCTCTTTGCCAAAGAGATCGCTGAACCGCTGAGATATCTCCATGTCTTGTTGTTCCCTCATTGGATTGTCCTCCGGCGTAAGACCACAATGACCACATATTGTGAGGAATTTTTCACATATGTGCAGTGGGGGTCGTTCAATCTATTATGGTGAACTTTAGACTTCGAATCCCAACCAATGTCTTGCGTAGTGTGTGTGCCTAGGGGAGGCAACCTGTGATAGTTCTATTGTGCCTCGTTGAGGGATACGTTACAGTTACGATGATCTTTGCGTGACAAGCATTGGCGATCAAGTGTAGCCTTGTCTCTTCAATCATCTCACAACTGTGATGGCCAAACACTCGTTGGTACTCTCAATCCGTGCCTTCGCGGTCCCCACAACTCCGCTGATCAATTCACAGACAAGCAATATGCCACTTGACGCATCTAGTCTGATTGATCAGCGATACTTGTAACCCAAGGCATGAGAGCAGTGTATTTGTCAATCCTTCGTAGGATTTCTTGTGCTTGTTTCTCTTGCACCCTTTTCTAAAGGATGCGCAGCAAGCCTATTTTGGGTAGACTACACCATGGATGACTTTGGCAAGTGATGCATAAGGCCCACAGGTACTCTCCTGTGGCAGCAGTCAACCTTTTTAAATCATCCTCAGGGTGTAGCACTCCTTTGTCATTTTGCCTTCTTGAAGGTTAACATGTTAAATCCAACCTGTTCTAAGGATATGCAATATCTATTTGGCTTATGATCATCTTATATGCGCTGCCTCCATAAAGCTCTATCAGATGGTTATTAATAAGCTCTCTTATCAGATGCTAGCGACACAAGTCATTTAATCAAAGTATCTGATTCTCCTTGATTGACAAGTCATGCTGTTATAAATCTAAATTAAGATGGTTTCATCTAGCTGATCTGGATTTCATGTATAAAATATCATACTGGATCACGCAAGACAATCATTATCGCGGTTTGATCTTGGTTAAGTTAATAGCAGAGTTTGTCAGGTATCTCTTCTCCTATCCAATTATATCTTATCATATCAACAGCCAATATTCGCAAGTTCCATCCAGGTACTTGTGAGTTAGTTTTCTTTCTTCCTTATATGCTGCTTCTAACTCTTCTTTTGCAGAGATTAGTAGATGTTAGCAAGTTCCCTTCAGGTACTTGCACCTACTTTTCTATCATATCTATTGCTTACTCTCCTTTTGCAGAGATTAGCAGATATTAGCAAATTCCTTTCAGGTATTTGCAACTCGGTCTTATTTCATATCTGCCACTCACTCTTCTTTTTGCAGAAGTTAACAGGTGCTTGCAAGCCTCCTTCAGGTACTTGCAAGTTATCATTCTTCTATGCTTTCCGCTCATCACTTTTTTGCAGAGACCATTTTGAGACATTCATGTCTTCTTTGTTTTGCAAAAGCAACCCAAGTACGCATAAAATGTACCTATTTCCACCTTTGGTAATTCTTTCCTTCGCAGGAAAAAGGCAGGCTTTAGCAAATTTTATCTGAGGAGAGACATCAGGTTCCATCTCTTCTTCCCCCTTCCTTTTCTCTAGGGAAGGATCACAATCTTTGTGGGTCTCCTACATTTTTGAAGTTCTCTTCAGAACTTGAAAGAGTACGGGGATTATGTAAACCTAGAAATCGGTGATCCCTCCCAAGGTAGCCAGCTCGCAAGTCGCGGTCTTCTTTAGAAGGTCATGGCCTGTCGGCATTTTCTTCTAAGGGTGGGCGGACTGACCTCTAAGTCCGCTATATCCGCGCAGCTAGGGAGGTCTATCTAGCAAGACCGCCTAGGTCGTTCAGCTCCCGCTCAGTCCGCGCGACTAGGGAAGTCTCCCTTGTCTGACCGCCCAGGTCGTGCAGCAGCCGCTCGTTCTGCAGGGGCTGCAGACTGCTTCCTCAGTCCACTCCTGCAGGCTGCGCGGTTAGATAAGTTAACCGTGTGGTGGTTAATTCTTCCTCAGGTGCAAACTGCCAAACAATGCGGCAGACTCGCATTCCTATCCTCCTAGACTGCTCGATAGCGAAGTGCTCAGCAAGTGGCGGATTCAGTGTTCAGTGCGCTTAAGGGAGGCGAACCAGCTCCTTCCTCAAGCTCTCCAACCCGTACTACATCCGGCGGACTCATCTTCAGTCCGCCAGGTCGCCAGTCCATCGCCAAGTGAGACAAGCCTCCAACAGGAGGCGGCCTTCTGAACCTGTCCGTTGCAAGTTGGGCGGACTCGTTCTGCAATCCGCTAGGGTTGATTCAGCTCGGCAATCGATCGGGTACATCTCGGTCTCCACGGGCAAGGCAGACTCGTTATTAAGTCGGCCTTCATTGATAAAGCCTAGCTCGGCAGCCACTCACCCTCATCCACAGCGGGCTAGGAAAACTCTCTCAGCAGTCCGCCAGCAGTAAGACCGTCCCAGACCGCGCGGCCTTTCACGGACTCTGTAGACTCAGTACTTGTAATTGCAAAACCCAGAATGAGCCCACCCAGCAGCAGCCATCTCCAGCTCCAAGTACCTAACCGTGCGGCCTAGCGCGGACTCCGCGGACTATGCATTGTACTCGCACAGCTCATCGGCTCACCAGGGGTGACGTTACCAAGACCGTTACCTCCTCGGGCCTATAAATAGGCCCCCATACCTCTCATTCAGGGGACACGACAAAGAGGCGTCAAGGTCCAAGCATTAGCTCCTACGGACTCGAATCCTCAATCCGCGCAACCTGCCCCCCTTCGCTCTGCTTGATCAAGCAGTCTGCCCGGCTTAGTCCAGCGAGCTGCTCGATCATTTACTGTGCGGTCTGCCGACCTCCCTTGGTCAAAATGCACGTCCTATGGCATTCTTCTTCCTTAGCCGCCGGCTTCCCCCTTTGTACCCTTTACTAATTTCTCCTGTAAATGATCAATAGCAAGCTGCATTCTTGTTTCTTGGTAAAAGGAAAAGCCCGCCGCAAGAGTGGCATTCAAGCCGTGGCGGGCAAAGTCTGTTGTTGCCACTGCTAGCGGCTCCCTCTCTTCCTTTCTCCTCTCCCTCCATCAACCTGCAAAGCTAACCGTCAAAGTAACCGTCTACTCGACAGTGCCCGATCAACCTTCCCAGTGGCTCCCGCCAAACCTCTTCTCTATCCCCGCAACCCTCTTTTTCACCTAACTTGTGAGACCGAACAACCTGTTAACTAGAAGGCACATTTCTTGCATCGACATAACGATTTTCGAACCACATCATTTTATGGGACCGTTAAGCCCAACATAGAGGAGCAGCCCCGGAGGTCGACACGCTTAGAGATGTGACAGTCTAGTACCGGAGTTCAGACAGCTGGGACTGTGAGTCCTGATCGCTAGTAGTTATTTTAGTTTTGCTTCCTCGATTGAGAGATCTGTAGTGAGGATATAGATGTACCGGGCATGATCCCAAGTTTTCTGTACTTTTATTATATCTGTAGACACTCCCTTCGTGAAGGCTATTTACTTTATATGTGATTGTTGTGGACTTGCTTTCTTCCTTATTTGGCTACTGTTTTGTGATCGAATCGGCCGGCAAGATCGGCATTTTGTAGTGATGACCTTCCCGGGTGTGAAGGTGTCACCGCAAAACGGTGGTTCTGGGCCTAAGACCCCGGGTTTTTAAAAAGAAAAAAAATGGGGTCTTACGGTCATAACATAATCAACTCGAGCCTTAGATCATCAAGATCGAGTACTAGGAGGATTAGTTACTCATGGTGAAGTGGAGGAAGTGAGATGAGTAGGAGTGCATGGAGACAAAATGGAAACAAGTAAAAATAAACACACTTTATATTAATTCAAAGAGAGTTTATAATTTTAAATAAAAGACTATTACACTTGCATGGATTGAAAACTATGATTGCATTAACAGTAAAGTACTAAAGAAATTACAAGAACTATTACAAAAGAGTAGAACTGAAACCGAATTAAGAAAGGTTAAAAATGATAAAGGGAGAAAGGAAGAACACTAAAGGAAGAGCTGAAAATGGCATCACTTCCCCTCTCCAAATTTTTCTCTCTCAAACCCAAGGGGTAGGGCTCAATTTATAGAAGTTTCAAATAGCAGGATGTGCCCACGCCTCCTGTCATGCACGGGGGTTGACCTCGGTATGAAATCTGGCGGGAAATGATGATTGCCTCGGTACGGGCGGCGTTCACTAATGGCCGCAGCAGGCTTTGTGGAAGAGCGGGACTTGTTCTCTGGCAGCAGGCCCTATGCAAGGAGGGCTCGACAAATGGCAAAGTGTTCGTCGAATGGAGAAGAGAAGGTGAAGGAGGAGTTCGACGAAGAAGGGTGAGTTTGACGAACTGGGAATAATTCCTCGAATGGAGAAGGGAGCTCGACGAACCAGGAATGAAGGAGTCGTTCGTCGAACGCAGAATAGGCGTTCGACGAATGGGGGAGAGAAGACGGAGTTCGACGAACCAGGAAGAGTTCATCGAACGGAGAAGGGAGGCGTTCAACGAATTCCTGATTGACGAATTCTGAGCTCGACGAATCCTGACTGTAAAACTACAAACCTGCAAAGAAAAGTGAAAACATTAGTGGCATTCATATATATACAAAAGGAGGTCAAAATATAGATTTAAAAATATGATTTAATTACAAAAAAAAATAAAATTTCCTAATAGTTTAGACTACAAAATGCACTATCAGTCCACACTTGAAAAGATAAAAAGTTATTGAACTTAGAAATTTTTGAAAATTCTTATAATACTCGCCATATAATATAAGAGTTCTTCTGCACTGTTGTCCTTCTTATTTTACTCGCAAAATCGCTTGTTGGTGATGCTCGCTAGGCGCATAGGAGCGGAGAAGTATAGTGCTCATCGAGTTCGCAATCGCTTATTGGTGTTGCAGGCAATTGCGCAATCGATGCTCGCATCGACATAATATCTCCGCTTACTCGTACGATGTTGCTAGCACCTGCATAATCGCAGTCGCATGCTCACACTTGTATGGTCACAGTGGCATGCTTGTACATCGCTACTTGCACCAGCATGGTCGCATACCTCATAGGAGCCTATCTCAACTAAGTCGGAGAATATAGTCGAGACCCAGCAGGAGTAAGCTCATCTATATGTGGAAAATGAGTCGACACCTAACAGAAGCCAAGCTCAATTATAGGTGGAGAATATAGTCGACACCTAATCAGGAGAAAGCTCAACTAAAGATGGAGAGTTTAGTCGACACCTAATTAGGGGGGAGCTTAATTGAAGGTGGAGAGTATAGTTGACACCTAATCAGGAGGAACCTCAACTTAAGGTGGAGAGTTAGTCGACACCTAGCAGGAGCCCAGCTCAAGTGGAGGTGGAGGTCGACAACTCATAGGAGCCGAGCTCAAGTGGAGGTGGAGGTCAACTCGGGCGGCAAGTAGTCGGCCTGCTAGAGGGGAGTTCACACAGGGGCACGGACTACGACAACACTCATACAAGGAAATAGTCGACAACTCACATGAGCCGAGATCAACTAAAGGTGTAGGTAGATAGCTCACAGGAGCCGAGCTCAACTAGAGGTAAAGGCTAACTCGGGAGGCAAGTATTCGGTCTGCAGGAGGGGAGCTCATATAGGGGGAATGGACAAGGACAACACTCATATAAGGAAATAGTCGACAGATCACAGGAGCTGAGCTCAACTTGAGGTGGAGGTTGATAGCTCACAGGAGTAGAGCTCAACTAGAGGTGTAAGTCGACTATGGTGAAAAGTATTCGGCTTGCAGGTGGGAGCTCGTATAGGGGGAACGGACTACAGTAACACTCATACTAGGAAATAGTCGACAGATCATTGGAGTCGAGCTCAATTAGAGGTGGCGGTTGACAGCTCACAGGATCTGAGCTCAACTAGAGATGGAGGTCGACTCAGGATGCAAGTAGTTGGCATGTAAGAGGGGAGCTTGTGAAGGGGGCACAGACTACGACAACACTCAAACGAGGAAATTATCTCACACTCGAAGGGAATATTAGTCGATATGTAGGAGAGGAGCTCGTGCAGGGACTCAGACTTACAACAATTCCATGACTCGAGGACTTTTATCGGCGCTGAAGTAGTTCACCCTGCTACCAAAGAGATTGCCAATGATTAAAATACATAAATATCTTTGAGGATGAAGAAAATTCTAATAAGATGACGATATTTCCTTCGTCGAGTTAGGAGGTTGGCATCCACACCTGTTCTTAATAGTTCCTTCGGTCAGAGGACAGAAGAAATCAGGGGTAAGTAGGCCGACATGCAAGGGGTGAGCTGATCTCGGACGTCAATGCAGGGGCTTGGTATTATAAGTATGCTTACATCCCGACACACCTTCCCATTGTCTGCCGATGGATTTTTAGGAGAATCAGGTCGGAGACTCATTTCCAACCCTACTCTTGGGGATCGCTCCCAGCTCTGCTATCTGGCTATTAAGGTCAGGGTGCAAGTGATAGGAAATGTCCCTCGGGGGTCTTAAATGACACACATTTGAGTCCACCATCCTTCCGCAAACTTGTAATTTCCAGAGCTTGGTGGTTTATCCCGCTTGGGTAATAACAGAGACGTGTCCTGTCTTACAGGACAAACAGTCGCTAAGAGCTTGCCTTTTAGTCTTCTCAAAGACCAATGATGCCTTTATATAAGATATCAATTTGCAAGGTCGATCCTTCATCGAGTTTAGGAGGTTATTCTATAGACCTGTTGCTGGTAGTTCCTCTAGTCGGAGGAGAGATGCAATTCGAGGTAGCTAGGCTGATATGCAAGGGGTGAGCTGATCTCGACCATCAATACAGGGGCTCGGTCTTATAGGGACGCTTAAATCCCGACACATCATCTCATCATCCTCCATGGGCTTTTAAAGAGAATCATGTCAGATGTCAGTTTTCCAAACCGATTGAGGAGATGGACTTCACTGCTTCTAGCTGACTTGAAATGAGCAACACAAAGAAGACAACTCGCATTAACTCGTGCCTCCAAGGGCAAGGAAATGTATAAATAAAAACAATATTACAAAAATCAGTACATGTTATTAGAATTCTTTGTTCCAAGAGTAGCTAAACACCTAGAGGGGGAGGGGTGAATGGTTTTCTTAGTCTTTAAGACTATTTTCTAATTTTAATGTGTTGAGTATTAAATTAAATAGCTTAATTTCAAGAACACACAACAGCACACATGTATTTATAGTGCTTTTGTAAGGTATGGGTACATCTACAGTCCCTCCCATCTTTCTAACTGTGTGTTAAACAAGGCAAACTTCTCCAATCTCAGCTCAATGAGCTTATAACTCAGATCCCTCAGGATCTCTCAGATTCCTCCAAGTCGTACCTCATGCCTACGGCCCTACCACTCAGAGTAAATGATACTCCTACATCTCAGTGATCTACATATCACCTACCTCAGATTTAATCAAAGTCCTACAACTCCGGCTAGGAGGATAGCCCTACACTCAGATTCACAACTTATTCCTACCTTAGAGAATGAATCTCATACCTCAGGAACACATGCCCTACCACAATTCCACAGAATAATCCTACCAACCAGCCTTTGTATTTCAGACTTACAGCTCAAATCAGGAATGATCCTACAGAGAGAATTAAGTTTGTTGTTGTTGATTTGCTCCAGAGAAAGTGTTCCCTATGCCTGCTTATTGAACTGAGTAAACTCGGCTCTTCATTCTTCACAACACCAAAATAGAACATCAAGGTTATTCTACTTGTGATGAGAAGTAATTGCAGAGTGTTATTTCTACTTACTCAGAAAGAAAAGCTTTCTGACCTTCCAGTTGAAAATGATTTGATCTTAAATAAAATATTTCTTCAACAACTGAACACTATCTGTGATTCATAGACTAAGTTTTGTGCAAGTTCATGGCAAGCTTCAACTTTGTCGAGAGAAATAAGATTACCAGAAGCTTTTTCTCCAAAAATTTCTTTAATTTCTCGGGACTCTTCTTTTGTATTCCGCCGCTCAACGACTCCCTACGCAGTATGGACTGACCAAAAATGGCAACTACTCCATCACTTTTGCATTTACAGTTGTACTAAAGGCATACGACACCTTTTTTCTTCTAGCACGTAAAACCCGCGATATTTTAATTCTTGCTGACGTCAACATGACTCAGCTCTTGTAGACTTAGAAAAATCTTGACAATCTGCACAGGCATTGATTGAAGCCTTGTCACTCAACACTAAAGTACCTAGAAGAATTTTGTACCTTGAATTGTCGAGTAAATCTTCATCACTCAGCACTTCTAACATTTGCAATCTAACTGTTAAGGCATCGAGTGATCCTTCATCACTCAGTGCTTCTGGACTAGGTTGAAATTTCACTACAGGAAGGCGTCAAGTGTAGCTTCTTCACTCAATGCTTCTGTCTTCTGATTGTCTTCTCGATGGGCTGTTGAGTGGCCTGTCTTCACTCAATGCTTCGATACTTAGCAAGAATCCTTGATAAGTAGGCATTGAGTGAACTGTCTTCACTCAACGCTTCTGTTCTTGGACAGATTTCTGATGAGTCCGATATTTATAGGGTTTTTCGGACTCATCTGGGGCTTTTTTTCTCACTCGTGCACTACATTTCAACCGTATATTGGTTATATTTTCTTCGTTTGGTCATTGACCGCTTTGTGCTCTGTTTTGGCCCGTGGGTGTGCAATTGCACATTCTTTTGTTGGGGGCAAGCACATGGTGCTCCCCATGTCTCTTTCTTGTTGTTGTTGATTACTTTTGGGTGTTGGGAGCTGGTGCTCCAGCTGGTTTTATTGCTATGCAGGTGGTCGCTATGTCAAATTTCATTTTACTTTTCCTGTGTAAAATGCACGGTCGTGCGAATTTCTTCACGCACTATTTATTGACAATCGCGTGTTTTGCCCAGCAGTTTTGGGGACATCTGTGGCTACCCGTGCATTTTATTTACGCACAGTTTCGGCAAAACCGTGTGAGAAGGAAACGCATGGTTTTCCTGTAGCTTTCCTGTCTGCACCATTCTATTTTTGATCGTGCGATTTGTTCACACACGGGTGGCAGGGTCCGTGCGCTTGTAAAATGCACGGTTTTACTGTGTACTCCTATTTTCCATCTTTCTGTCGTTACCCGTGCGATTTACTTCACGCACGGGCGGAAGCGGCCGTGCGCGATTAAAATGCACGGGTCAACGCCTCTCCTTCCGCACGCTTATCCTATAAATTAAATAATGCACGGTTGATGCACGGTTGTGCGCCAAACCGTGCGTGCCCATTTTTCTGACCTGATTCTATATAAAGTGCAGATTTCTTCTTCCATGGACCAACCCCGAACCAGTCTTCCTCTAGCCGCCATTCCTTCTCTTTTGAGCGGGAAATCTTCCCTCTAACCACCACTTTCTCTGTCATCCTTGGAGAGTTCATCCGGCACCCATTTCTACTCCAAAAGCTAGCAAACTCTTCATCTATGACCACCATCGTCATCTCTATGCTCCAAGCTCCATGTCAAGCTCAAAGGTTGTTGCATCCATGAAGTTCTCCAATTAGAACCAGCCAGCGATTATTCACAAAGAAGACGAGATATTCGAAGGAAGTGACAACCCTTTTTGGTTCCCGGACATCAACCATAGATCGAGTTCGGATAAGGCCCAACAACCCTTGAATTCGGCCGTGAATCTCAGAGTGACTTCGTACGTTTGGTTGATTCTCTCACCCTTCACTTGTAGCGTTTCCTTTTTCTGAATATTTAGAGAGTTTGAATGATGTGTATGAATATTATTAGCTTTAATATTTTAGCATGTCTAGGTGTTGATTTATTTCAGATCTTGATAGCTTGTTGAGCTCCATTTTTTCTTGTGCTAGTTGTGATTGTGTCATTCTAGCGATTGTTAGAAGAGTGCATTGCGAAGAGGTGATTTGTGACCCTCATTAGCTCATCCATTTTCCCTATTACACTCTTGAGTAATCAACCCAAGAGATGCGGTGACGGTGACCCACAATAGGATTTGTAGCAATAGATTTAGGAAAATCCCAAATCAAAACCCCCTTTGGGTACTTTCCCGCTTGTAATCCCTTTTTCAAATTGCGAAATCACACTCCCTATTTATACACCTCGAGAGATCGATATTCGGGGATTAAACTCCTTACTTTATTACTTGACTATGATCGGTACACTTGCCGACACATCCAGTTTTTGGCGCCGTTGCCGGGGGGTGCAACCGTTGTGTGTAGTTTCTTTTGAAAAAGTTTGCAAGTGTTGTTTGTATTTTTGAAAGAATTTTTTGTGTGTTGTATAAAAGATCCCAACTCTTGTGAAAGGGTTGAAGATCTTGTAGTTGAGCTAGAAACTGCACGTGCGAGGCGATCTCGCCTGCGTGCTGTTGCTGCTGAAGAAAGAATGGAGAATAATAGCCTAGCAGGAAATGGCCAAGGAGAACGGGTTATTGCTGGCCAAGAGGTGGTCCAGCCACGCGTTAAGACAATTCATAATTTAGCAACCCCGACTGTAGGAAGTGTTTACCCTGGCTTCGGGCCGACCATCGTAAACAACCATATTGAGATAAAACTCGCCATCCTGAATATGATCAGGAATAATACGATGTTCTCGGGATTGCCGAGTGAGGACCCGCAGCTCCATCTGACAGAGTTCTCCGAGATTTATTGCACATTCCAGTATGTTGGAATTTCTGACGACGTTGTGAAGCTGAGGTTAATCCCATTCTCGCTGAGGGACAAGGCATAGACCTGGCTGCATAGAATTATTCCAGGGACAGCTACTACTTGGGAGGCATTGTCCTTTATGTTCTTGCCAAAGTTCCACCCGGTTGATAAGATAATGAATGCTCGTAGGGATATTGCAATCTTCCACCAACTAGACCATGAGACGTTATTCGAGGTTTGGGAGAGATTCTCAAAACTACAGCGTCTATGCCTAGACACGGCAGTGAGCCATGGAATCTAGTTGAAATATTTTATTTTGGTATTGAGTCTAATTTCAGGGCAATGATCGATGCAGCTGTTGGTGTCATGATAATAAACTTATCTCCGGAAGAGGCATTGAGTCTACTTTGAGATACCGCCTACAGTAGCACCTATTGGACCGTCGGGAGAAATTCCCCTAGAGGGGCGAGGACTTTGTTTTAAGTTAACGCTGTGGTGCAGTAATCGGAGGCGAGCCATCACACTTTAGATGGAAGGAATATGTTGACCAGATCGGCCCCTCCTCCAGCTCGGTATATGGACATATCTTTTCAGGGTTGTGGTAACCCTGGCCATCATTCCAACGAGTGCACCGCTAGAGAAAGCATTGTTGAGCTGTCAGGTATAATGTCTGATGAGAATGTCAATTTTATAAATAATCAAATTCGTAAAATTCCTTTTAATAATGTTTATAGCCCCAATGTGAGAAATCATCCCAATTTCTCTTGGAATCTGAATGCTCCCGGTCAAAAAGATGGCAGGGAGGCCAACATTAGTTTGATGCTCAAACCTCTAGTAGCCAGCCGCGACCGCCGCATTTGGGTTATAATCCTAACACGCAAGGAAATTGTAAAAGTTCTTTGGAAGAGATGATGGAGAAGTTTGTGGAGATGGCCCAATCAAATATGGCAACTCAAACCGCATCTATTAGGAAATAGGAGACACAGCTGGATCAAGTGGCCCTTACGTTCTCCGAGCATACTCGCGGCACCCTCCCTAGTGACATGGAGAAAAATCCCCACGACCAAGGGAAGAGTGTTGGGGATGCAGAGGAGTGCGATAATAATTAATTGGCCGTAAAATGTGAGATCAATGCAGTAGAGACGATAGCTCTATGTGATTCTTGATCATCCTGCAACATTCTTGCTTTGCAAGATGTTGAAAAATTAAATTTAAGTATCGAATCTGATGTCCAGAAATCTCTAGTGCTAGCGGATGGATTGGTAGTTAAGACTGATGGTGAGATCAAATATGTTAAAGTAATTATGAATGGGGTTGCTATGGTCACTGACTTCCAGGTGTTAGGACCTTTGGGTAACACGTCAAAACCCATCTTAGGACTCCCATTCCAGAAAGCTAGTGAAGCAACCTTGCAATTCAATGTGAGTGGTGTCACTTTGGCTCCTAAGGTCAATATGACTCTACCATCTTCACCTCCTCATATTAGTTCAAATGAACATGGAGAATTTTTGCAATTAAATTATTCGTTTTCTAACTATGTGTCTAGTGCTGCTAAGACAAGTCTTCTACTGAAGGAATGCGAGCAGGTTAAGAAAGTGATCGAACCGCTGACGGTAGCTGAAGGAGATATAGAGACGGAGTCACCTGACATGGAGCAAGATTCCATTCAGAAGAAATGTGAGTTGAGCGCGCCTGTAGAATGCGTGCAGAAATCTGATTTGAAAACTTCTATTTATTCTAACGAAGTTTGTAAGACTATTAAACAGGTAAATTGGGCTGATCTTTCACCTGCTGCGGGTGAGGAAAGGATGACCCCAGTTGATAAATATAAACTTACTGCTGAAATGGTGGGTGTGATTATACCACCCTGGCGATCCCCTTCTGTGGATTTGAAACAAAAGGAGTTGTTCCTGCGCAAGTGTTAACCCAGAATCCGCGACTAGTTCCTCAGGCCTTGCGGTCCAGGCGGCTTGTCCTTTCTGGCCGTCATTCTCGGCAAGCCGGTTTGTTGCAGACAAGCCGGTCGGCCTATCCGGTATGCCGCCGCCGATTCCAGTCCAGCTCCACTTCAAGTCTCAGGGACATCCCTCGTCCGAGGGTCGGCATGTCCTTGTCCAAGCCGAGCGACCTATTTTCCAGGTCGCCGTCAGAGGGAATCCAGATCAACTCGCCGGAGGAAGTCCGCCAGGCCGCGCGGCCTTTCCTCTGCTCTCTTCTCTTCTTTTCGATTCCCGTCACCGCTGCCCGACTCTCTTGTACCTCGGGCAGCCGGTAATTTTAGCCCTGCCCGTTTGGGCAGGCCCCCAAGCCTATAAATAGGGGGCGGGAGTACACCCAGAGCAGACGGACTCGAGTCCAAGAGCTCGCTTGTTAAGAGCTGCGGCCTCGATTCTAGTCCTTTGCGGTCTATTGTCCGGCCGGCTTCCTCCTTTCTTTCTTCTTCGCTAAGTGTAACCGCTTATTTTCTTATAAAAGGAAAGCCCGCCGCAGGAGAGGCATTCAGGCCGCGGCGGGCGAACTCTGGTGTTGCCGCTGGTAGCGGCCCTTTCTCTCCTTTCTCTGCCCGGTTTTATCCGCCATTCCTAGCCGCTAGTAACCGACTAGCCGACAGTCATTTCCCCATTCCTTCCCCAGTGCTCGAACGGTTAGCTGGTGGTGCTCGCCTTCCCCGTCGCTTTTCGTGCATCAACAGTTAACACGCGACCTTCAGATCTCGGTTAGTCGCTGAAGTTCAGCGACCATACAATGTCAGACCGGCAGCCTGTTCAGAACAACCTCAGCCCCAGCGAAGTTCTGCTTTTGGAAGCTCTTCTGCAGTCCCGCCGGGAAGAAAATCAAACCCGCCAAGAGATGATCCGGCAGCTCGCCGCGATCAATTATAATCTAGCCGCAATCAATAAGCGGTTAGACTTGCAGTCCGCAATCATTCCGGTTACGCCAGCCAACCAGACCCCAGCGGACAGCAAGCAGGTCGATCCGCCGGCCTACTCGCCTACCTTCCCGGGCTATTCGCCGAGCTATTCGACCTCCTACCCGGCCTGGCCGCCCAAGTATTCGGCAACTCGGCCTCCAGTTTCGAAGAAGCCCCGCGTTTCGGAAAAAGGACAAAAAAGTTCGTCAGACCTCCCCCAGATCGAACAACGGGAGGAAGAGCCAAGTCACAAGAAACCCGCTCGAGCAGCGCGCGGGCAAGTCAGATCCAAGGATCAATATTGCGAATATCACAAGGAAAGAGGTCATCTAACAGAAGATTGTAGAGCTCTCAAATTAATTGTGAAAATGCAGAAATCAAAGGAATCCCGTAGCATGATCTAAAAAAGACATCTCATTCATAGGCTGGCAGACGCGTCAACATCAACGACAAAAGCGATCTTAAATCAATCCCTTAACCCAATATGTTTTTCTGTCTTTTGTTTCTTCTCATTATGCTCTATTAAGAAGGATTACGACTCATTGTTATATTTTGTTTCAGAGATTCTATATCGGTACTCTCACCTGGCAAGTCATCATTCTTATGGGTTTGCAACCCAAAAAGTTAAAAGATCACTGAATCAAGAGATATCGCCGAGTCTAGCTACATCCCCCTTTAGAGCCGTTGTCATTAGCGTAACACCACGAGGACCACGTGTTGCGGGGAGATTTCGCACCGTGTAGTGGGAGCTTACCGGCCTTGATGCGGTGGAGTTCTAGATTGCGGATCCCGGCTAGTACCTAACCCCACTTCTGCATTATGGAGGAGCGGAGTGGTGGTCAGCTCTACCACGCCACGTAAGGGATATCGTTGCAACTATGATGCGTCTGTGCGGGAAGCGATACACGCATGCCCCGCAGATCGTCTTAGCATGCGACCCTCGAATACTCTTTGATACTCTCAAGCAGTGCCTGCAGGAGACCCACAGTCTTGTCGATCTCTGAGGAAAGCAATGTGACTCCGGCCGCACCTGCCCGGAAGATCGACTTGAACTGTACTCCAGGCAAGAGAGCAGTGTATTCTTTTCTTCAAGCAGAAGTCTAGTCGGCGGTCAGAATTCAGACCGCGCGGTTATCATATCCTGGCTAAAGAGAGTATCCGCCCGGGTAATTTGATATTATAAGGCTGAATAGAAGTTATCCAACAGCAAGTTGCGGATATTATTATTCTTACCGCGCGGATATCGTTATTAATCGGGCGAGTTATTTGGCTATCTTCAGCTCGATACAGCAGACATCATTATTAATCGTGCGAGCTTGTTGGTCTCTTCAGTTCACTATAGCGGATATCTGTATTATTCGCGCGAATTATTCTTATCTCCACATCCATTCTGCTTGTGTTGTCCAGATACCTCATGACATATTATAATCGATCGAATAGAAATGCAACACTGAGCAAATAAAGCATATTCAGCAAAATCGAATGGTATCATTTATATTGTCAGAAATTACAAAATATAGTATCCGCGCGGCTTACAAAGATCATGCCGCCAGATCCTATCCGCTCAGTCCGCCGGCTTATGGTATTCATTCGAATCAATTCGCGGCTTGCAATGTAAAGAAGTCGCAATATGTTTATCTCTATCGCTAAGTAGTTTCCCTATTGAAAGCCAGTTTCGTATTAAAGTCCGGACAGGCCGCCACCATCAGCTGGATTACTACAGCATCTTATCGGTTTGTTTCCTTAGCCGAGCGGCTTGTCGATCGCCATATATCTTTCTTGATCTCCAATAAAACTACGGCCTATCATCGTTCAACTATATTAATCGTGCGACTTCGTATTAAGTATGAACCTTCAATAGTAGATCTACTTTGTCTACTTGGCGAATACTCTACTGACCGCCCGGTTTATGGCTTTATAATTTATTCGTGGGTAATCGGATCATTATAAATTCGCCGACGGCTAGTATATCCGGCTACTGGTATTCTATTTAAGTTTAACCAGAACAAAGGTGCTTATTATTTGATGAAGTCGTCAATAAGATCTCTTAAGTCGGAAACGAGTAAGAAACATTAAGTCGCGCGAACAGCCAAGTAAGTAGAATTTCAATACAATAGATTTTCACTAAAGGAGAAATATTTTCATTTCAAATGTCATGTACAAAAGGTAGACCGCGCGGTTTACAAAATCGTACCGCCGGTCTCAAAAAGGTGTAAAAATTGTTACAAGTATTGTCCTAACTATCCGGCTTTAGTCTTTTAGCCGCAGGAATGCTGGAGTCAGGTTCACCGTCGACGTCAACCTCGGAAGGCGAGTAGCCGCCGCTGCTGAACGAAGAAGAACTCGAACTGCCAGTATCCCCGGACTTGGATTTGCTGGATTCAACCCGCGCGGTCTCGGAAGCTTGACCGTCGGTTTCTGAAGAAGCACTTTCGCTCCTGCTCCCGTCGCTGTCTTCCTTTTCCTCTTCTGCCTTGCTCTCGCCCTCCCCATCGACTTTCTCCTTGCCTTTCAGCGCTTGATATACCGCGGCGACCCTTTTCTTCAGGGGGGATACACGTCGGCGCAAGTAAAGTCGGTGAAGCCCGGGGCGAGGCCGCTGCGATCTCGGAGCCGATTCAGCGCTCCGTCAATCCCTTGGACGAGTTGTGGAAAGACAGCGTCCTGGAAAGCCGGGTTGGCCGGATCGTACATTTTCTGCAAAGGAAAGGAAAAAAGGTCAGTCCGAGCGGCTTGATAAATAGAGCCGCAAGAATCAGGTAATATCTTACCGCATTCAAATCCTTTAGTCGTGCAATTTCTTCATCTTTCTCTGCGAGTTGCCGCCTCAGGTCGCTTTGACTTGCGACTAACTGCCTATGGGCCAGGCCCATGAAGTGGTTAGCCACAAAGCTTCTCGCGCCGACCTGCGCGGCAAACCGAGAAAAGTCCTCTTCTGGTATCTTTTCCAGCGCTTTCAGGTTGCGCTTGCCATACAAAGCCGCACCAGCCGCGGATGCATGGCGGCTTATCCTTTCACTCCCCCAGTCAGGGAGGGCGGTAGACACTTGGACCGACTCGCCGTCGGCGCTCCATAGCATGGTGGCGTTGCCATGGAGATCTTTCAAACCGCTGCCCATTCCTTGCAGGGTAAAGTCGGCAGAGGAGTCCGACTCACCTTCTTCATCAGCCCGCTCCGGCTTGGCCCTCCTCTTCCTCCTCTCCCTTTGCGTGAGGGTTAAGCCGCCCGGAGTTAGCGGCTTGTTTAGCGGGACTGCGACAATAGCTGCGAGGCAAAGTTGACAAGTCAGTTGTTAAGCCGCCCGGCTAGAAAAGTAGTTCTGTTGGCAGATACTTACTATCCTCCACATGAACATCCTCTAAAGTCGGGAGCAGGGGGAGGTAGTGGGTGACATCAAGCCGCTCGCCCTTGAAGAAGTCATAAATTTGCTTCTCCAGGCCGTCCAGCCCGCTGCTGCCGAATGCGGCTTCTTCGCGGATCTGCGGGTTCACCGGCAAGAGTCCGAGCTGTCCTTCGAAAATCAGGTACCTTTCTGACCAGTTCGGTACCTTGTTCGCCAGGTTGACGACTTTCAGCCCCCGGCAACCAAAGTACAGATGTCCCCTGAAGATCTTTGTCCCAGCATCCGGAATAGACCGGACCGAGAAGCATTCGCTGAACAGCTTGATTGAGAACCGAACTCTCTCCGACCTAAGGTAGGAGATGAAGCTGTAGATCGCCGCAATAGAGTTCGGCGGCAGCTGTCCGGGCACTACTCCGTAATGGTCGAAGACCGCGACGGCTTCCATCAGTACAGGGAACCGGAAGCCGCAGTCGAAGTGGTCGACAGGGATTGCGATTTGGTTGGCGGTGGAGGAGTTAATCCGCTCGTGAGGAAGCGGAAGCCGCGCGAGCAGCGGGCTATCTTTCATGTACTTCTCCACAAAGCTATCTATCTCGGCTTGGGTAAGCCGGCCTTCCTTGTGGTCTGCGGAGTGAAACGCAGAAGCCGCATCGGTCCTAACGGCTGGAGCTTTGTCAGACCGCATCGCCTTTGCTTTAGCTCGCATTCTGAACTCCTGTGCCGAAGTCTCCGGGATCATCTCAATTTATAGATTTCCTATGCAGCTACAGTAGTGGTTGTCAAATCGCGGTTAGATATCAGGCCGCACGGCTCAACCTGCAAGGTAAAGTATTCTAACCGAATTCTAGTTCGGCAGGTCGAGCGATTAAAATTCCAGTACTTAGCAAAATTATCAAAGCAAAAAAGCAGCGGCTAATAAACTTAAACTACACAAGCCACAATCAATTCAGATTAATGTACAAGCAGATACACAGCAATTGTTCAGAACATTCAAACCGTCCGGCATCACGAGTTGGTGCTTATTACAAAACCAAATAAAGTGTTCGAAATTATTTCTCTCCGCCCTCAGGAGCTTCTCGCCCTACCCGCGCGACTTGGTCGCCGGCCTGTACAAGCTGAACATATACTTGACTGACGAGGTTGTGGATGGAGTGTAGAGTTCGGTGAACCCGCGAGGTATCACGCTCTACACGGGCAAATGGAACCAGCGGTAGAGGTCGATCTCCCGGGTCGCCAGCAGCAGCGACCTGCCCAACCGCCGCGACTAGTGGGGAGTCCGAAGTCTCTCCCGAAGCCGGGCGGCTTGGTAGTTGCCGCTGTTCCCTTCCCTCGCCAGATCGAGCAATGTCCGTCCTGTCTCTTTCAATCCGGCCCGCCATCAGCACCAAGGCTTGCATGTCAAGCTTCTCCGCCTTCTCCCGTTCCAGGTTGGCCAGCGCCTCTTGAGTCTTCTGCTCCGCGGCCTCTAGCGCAATCCGCATCAGTGTTCTTTCCTCTTCCAAGGTAGTGACTGCCGCCGGTGCTCTTTGTTCAGCGGCCTCAAGCGCAGTCCGCATCGCCATCTTCTCCTCCTCCCAGCTGGCCAGGGACGCCTGCATCCTTTTGTCAGCGGCCTCCAGCGCAGTCCGCTTCGCCGTTTTCTCCACGTCTGCGCTGGCCAGTGCCTCCTGCACCCTTTTGTTAGCGGTCTCCTGCGTAATCCGCATCGTCGTTTTCGCCAACTCCAAGCTGACCAAGGCCTCCTGCGTCCTTTTCTCAGCGGCCTCCACCTCAGACCGCATCATTCCTCTCTCCTGCGCCAAGTCCTCCAGCACTTCCTGAGTTCTCTTTTCAGCGGCCTCCAGCATAGACCGCTGATTTTCTTCTTGAAGCCGCCACTCTTCTTCCTTGGCTCGAAGGGCCTCGGCATGCTCCCTTATTCTAGCCTGCAGGGCGGCGACCTCCTCCTGAAATTCGGCCGCCCGTTGGTCATCGATTTTTGAAGGTAGCGGGGGCATCAGTGGAGGCAAGAAGCTCATCAGATCGCCCGGCCTGCTGGCGGTTCCTAGTGCACCTGCAGCAAACAAACAAGCGGTCAGATTTTAATCGCACAACCGACACTTTTCAAAGGATCTCAGTGGAACGAGACCATAGTTCGGGATTATCTCTCCCTGCAAAGCCGCGGTGCCGCACCTAAGCGCTGGTCGCCTAAACCGCTCGGAGTCTATTCGCTTTAGCTTTTCTTTCCATAGCCGCGCGGTCTCCTTAGCTTTGCTTTTCAGCTCAGCCGTGGTCAGGAAGAAGCTCGCCGGCGGATTGAAAATCGTGTCCGCTCCCTTCTTCCGTGACCGCGGCTTGTAGAATTTTACAATGCGCTTAACTTCTTCCTGTTTACCTTGCAGGGGAGGAAATGTAGTCGCCACCTGCTTCCCGGAGATTAGCTTCCTCATCTCCTCTATCTTCTCTCTAAGCTTTAATTTTTCAGCTCCTTCAGAAACCGCAGGAGTCGGTTCGCCGAGCCTCTCTCCGGTAACTTCGACATCGATGTCAGCGGTCTCCTCAGAAGCCGGCAGGCTTGACAACAGCTTGTCCTGCTGCTGGAAGGTCTCCATGCCTTTCAGAATGTCGCTCAAGGATTCGCTGGCCGCCCGCGAGCTGTCCGTTTCGTCCGGCTTAGAAGATGGAGTCAATGGACTTTCGGGCGCTTCTTTCTCCCGCGGCTTATGCTGGAGGCTGGCCGCTCCGGTCTTCACAGAAACATTGCGGTTATCAACCCGCATCTTCCGCGTCTTCCTCTCCATCCTTTCCTCAAGAGTCTCGACCTTTTTCTTGCGTCGCTTCAAGTGGCCGACTATTAACTCTGTCCGCTTCCGCTTCTCAGTCAGAGACCGCTCGGTCTCCAGTGGCTTCTCTGAGTTGTCCTCCTCGACGATGATCAGGTCAGCAGATTCGGGCACCTCGCGCGGCTTGGAGGAATCAACACTTTTCTCCTCCATCCCGGCTATCTTCAAGAGAGGCTCACCAGATGGCGAGTAGGTGATATCGAAAGATTTGGTAGTTCCGGCTTGTGGGAGAGCAGGCTTAGGGATCTCTTCAACTTTGGCCGCGGCCTGCGAGGATTCCCCGATGACTTCCATCGGCCTTTTTCCTGGACCAGGTGCCACCGGTGGGATCGGCTTCTCTGTCTTCTTCTCGGGCTGCTGGTCAGAGCTGTCCGCTTTCCTGCCCTTCTTCTTAGCCCCAGACGACTTCTTTTCGCGAGCTAGCATCGTGGACATGACATCCATCTTGTGTAAGTCTCTGTCGGCTTGAAGGATTCTAACCGCGAGAGGCGAGTAGCGACCCGTGGCTTGGCAGGAATCTTGACGAAATGGCAAGATCCTCGGCATTTTATAGATGCAGAGGCATTAATGGCAGTCGCGGTCTCCGGCTTAGTTCTACATTTTCGAAGTTTTTTCAGAAACTTAAAAATGTGCGGGGATTATGTTAACCCAGAATCCGCGACTAGTTCCTCAGGCCTTGCGGTCCAGGCGGCTTGTCCTTTCTGGCCGTCATTCTCTGCAAGCCGGTTTGTTGCAGACAAGCCGGTCGGCCTATCCGGTATGCCGCCGCCGATTCCAGTCCAGCTCCACTTCAAGTCTCAGGGACATCCCTCGTCCGAGGGTCGGCATGTCCTTGTCCAAGCCGAGCGACCTATTTTCCAGGTCGCCGTCAGAGGGAATCCAGATCAACTCGCCGGAGGAAGTCCGCCAGGCCGCGCGGCCTTTCCTCTGCTCTCTTCTCTTCTTTTCGATTCCCGTCACCGCTGCCCGACTCTCTTGTACCTCGGGCAGCCGGTAATTTTAGCCCTGCCCGTTTGGGCAGGCCCCCAAGCCTATAAATAGGGGGCGGGAGTACACCCAGAGCAGACGGACTCGAGTCCAAGAGCTCGCTTGTTAAGAGCTGCGGCCTCGATTCTAGTCCTTTGCGGTCTATTGTCCGGCCGGCTTCCTCCTTTCTTTCTTCTTCGCTAAGTGTAACCGCTTATTTTCTTATAAAAGGAAAGCCCGCCGCAGGAGAGGCATTCAGGCCGCGGCGGGCGAACTCTGGTGTTGCCGCTGGTAGCGGCCCTTTCTCTCCTTTCTCTGCCCGGTTTTATCCGCCATTCCTAGCCGCTAGTAACCGACTAGCCGACAGTCATTTCCCCATTCCTTCCCCAGTGCTCGAACGGTTAGCTGGTGGTGCTCGCCTTCCCCGTCGCTTTTCGTGCATCAACAGCAAGGCAAAGAATTCTGTCCGCCGGCTCGAGAAGGACAAGGTTAGGGGCAGGGTAGACTCTTTCACCCTGGGCCCTAAAGCCATCGCCTCACCCTCATCTCTCGTATCTGGGGTGATCTATCACAAATCAGCGTTTAGTTGAGGAGTGAAAGATTTTCGGGGCTTGCTTTCATTTTCTGCTTTCGGCTGTGTGTTGTAATAGACTTTTTCATTACGTGTTGAACTTATGATTTGCACATTATATAAAATTGCTAATACAGGTATTTGGTCCACCTTTAGGACGGTAAAGAAAAGGGCTTATGGGAGACAACCCAATTTTGCCGCTTTAAATTTATCCATATATGCTGCTGGAATATATGCTTTGAGTATGCGTGGTTGGAAATAATTTCATGTGCAGGTGGAGTTATTTTTAGTCGTGGACTGTCTGCTGAAATTAATGCCAATCTTCTTGTATGCTCATTTGCTGAGCATAGGGTAACCTCTTCCCTCAACTTTTATTTTTCTGTTTTTATTGCAAACATGGATAGATTATTAGTATAAGTCTGGTGGGGGAAAGTTTCGCGAGTTACCTTTGCACATGCACTTGCATACCACAAGATTATTTTCATTTTCAGTTTTTTTTATCATGACAGCATTATGCACCTACACCGCATGAGCGCACACTTAAGCACGCACTCGACCCAAGTTTAATTTATTTCTTTTGTGTTAACTTTAAGATAGTGGTGTTGGCTTAGGATTTTAGGATTGTGTAGTGTGAAACTCGTGCAGTGCTCCTAATCGAGGATTCATGGTGTGTAGAAATAGTACAGATTTAATTTTTCTTTATGCTTGTAGATTTATGCTTTTCTGCATTTGTAAATAATGTGTGTACTACTCAAAACTGTTGAATCTGGAGCAATCGAATTGTAGTGTAGGAATGTGTGTAGCCTCCACGAGCCTCGTATTGCTCAAGTCAGGAGGAAGGATCATCTTTGTCGGTGGCTAAGAACTTGCCCCAAGCAACTCTCGAAGCATTGGCGCATGGTTAGTCTAGCATGAGTGTGATGTAGGCCATCCTTTTGGCCAGTTTGAGCTTTGTACCATTCCTAACGTCTTATCCTCGTGAGCCCCATTGTGCCTACTCCTTTTTATTCAGCTCCATTAATAATTCACCAAAGCCTTAAAGCTAATCCTAGCCGCACACCCAAGTTGAGCTTTAGTGTTTTCATCTTCATTTTCTGGTGTGGATATGGAGATATTCGTTGTGAATATGTGGATGAACTTCAGAGTTTTTATTTGCTGAAAATGATAAAAGTAAAAAAGAAAAGTAAAAAAGAAAAATGAAAAGGAAATATGCAATAGAAAATTCTACATTAGATTTTATGGTGGTAGGCAGTGCACACGCCCGTATTTTCAAGTTTAAGTCTGGTGGCGTGGTGCTCATGCATGTATTGTTGGCCAGAGGATGTCTTTTAGTAGAGCTCATTTGGGTTTGGTGCATACCCTTCTCTTTTATATTTGTTTACCTCACCGAAACTGAAGCCCCACTTCTACCCTAAACTCCTACAGATTAGCACTCGAGTCAAATGAGCGTTGTGGAGAGAGTGTGAACAGGCAAGCATATGGTCCCCGACATTGGTGGATTCCTTTGGAGGTGATCCCGAGCCCCGGTCTTTGGCAATGCTAAACTAAGTGGCTTGCCTACTTTCTTCCTACGCATTACCGGACGATTCCCCAGAGTTCTATTTTTAAGTAGTTACAATACCAATTTACACGTGTCAAAATTTATAAACTTCGTAGTATAACTAAAAATTGTATCTATTATATTTTCTATGCCCATGTAGTTTTTGATTTCTCACTTTACCTTATTTATGAAATCTCTATGCCAGCTATCTATTTTCTAGCTCACGGAGAGATGATTTGCTCGGGACGAGCAAATGTTTAAGTCTAATGGCCTGATGAGTCCGATATTTATAGGGTTTTTCGGACTTATCTGCAGCTTGTTTTCTCACTCGTGCACTACATTTAAAATGGATATTAGTTATATTTTCTTCGTTCGGTCATTGACCGCTTCGTGCTCTGTTTTGGCCCGTGGGTGTGCAATTTCACATTCTTTTGTTGGGGGCAAGCACATGGTGCTCCCCATGGCTCTTTCTTGTTGCTGTTGATTGATTTTTGGTGTTGGGAGCTGGTGCTCCAACTGGTTTTATTGCTATGCAGGTGGTCGCGATGTCCACTTTAATTTTCTATTTCATGTGTAAAATGCACGGTCTTGCGAAATTCTTCGCGCACAGTCTATTGACAATCGTGTGTTTTACACAACAGTTTTGGGGACGTCTGTGGCTACCCGTGCATTTTGTTCACGCACGGTTTCGGCGAAACCGTGCGAGAAGGAAACACACGGTTTTCTTGTAGCTTTCTTGTCTGCACTATTCTGTTGTTGATCGTGCGATTTGTTCACACACGGGCGGCAATGCCCGTGCACGAGTAAAACACACGGTTTTCCTGTGTACTCCTATTTTGCAGCTTTCTGTCGTTACCCGTACGATTTCCTTCACGCACTGGCGGAAGCAACCGTGCGCGAGTAAAACACACGGGTCAACGTCTCTACTTCCGCAGGCTTATCCTGTAAATTAAATAACACACGGTTGATGCACGGTCGCGCGCCAAACTGTGCGAGCCCATTTTTCTGACCTGCTTCTATATAAAGTGCAGATTTCTTCTTCCATGGACCAACCACAAACCAGTCTTCCTCCAGCCGCCATTCCTGCTCTTTTGAGCGGGAAATCTTCCTACCAGCCACCATTTTCTATCACCTCCTAAGAGAGTTGATACGACACCCATTTCTACTCCAAGAGCTAGCAAACTCTTCATCTCCGACCACCATCATCATCTCCAAGCTCCATGTCAATCTCAAAGGTTGATGCATCCATGAAGTTCTCCGGTTAGAACCAGCCAGCAATAATTCACCAAGAAGACGGGATATTCGAAGGAAGTGATACCCCTTTTGGGTTCCCAGACGTCAACCGTTGACCGAGTTCAGACAAGGCCTGATAACCCTTGAATCTGGCCGTGAATCTCGGAGAGACTTCGTGCGTTTGGTTGATTCACTCACATTCACTTGTAGCGTTTCCTTTTTCTGAATATTTTGAGAGTTTGAATGATTTGTATGAATATTATTAGCTTGAATATTTCAGCATGTCTAGGTGTTGATTTATTTCAATTCTTGATAGCTTGTTTAGCTCCATTTTCTCTTGTGCTAGTTGTGATTGTGCCGTTCTAGCGATTTTTATAAGCGTGCGTTGCGAAGAGGTGATTGCGACCCTCATTAGCTCATCCATTTTCCCTATTACTCTCTTGACTAATCCACCCAAGAGATGCGGTGACGGCGAACCGCAATAGGATTTTTAGCAATAGATTTAGGAAAACCACAATTCAAAACCCCCTTTGGTTACTTTCCCGCTTGCAATCCGTTTTTCAAATAGCGAAATCACACTCCCTACTTGCACTCCTCGAGAGATCGATATCCGGGTATTCAACTCCTCACTTTATTAATTGACTACGGTCGGTACACTTGCTAATGCATCAATTTCTTGATGAGGAATTGAGTCCCATGTCTTCACTCAACGCTTCTGCACTTAAGATAATTTCCAGATGAGTAGGCGTTGAGTTAACTTCCTTCACTCAACGCTTCTGTCCTTAAACAGATTTCTAGACAACAACTCTAAGTCTTCGACTGCTTGAGCTTCTGTTAATGTTTATAACCTCTTGGCATTGAGTGAACTTCCTTCACTCAAACGCTTCTATACTTAGCAAAATTTCTACTTTGTCAGCATCCTATCTTGAGTCCATTTGTTATTGTTACTCAAACAACCTGTCGAATCAATGTAACAAAGAACAACATGCATACATTGAACCTAGGGCATGCATTAGATACAATCATGTGTATACCATTGTCCTGTGGGCCTTCTTCATATCTAGAAAATTTTGATCAATGTACCCAACAATCTCCCCTTATTTGAAGAAGTAAGAACCCTAGACAATGATATAGACTACTATAAATAGAAGATAAATATTCACAAAATTTGAGAACAAAAAATGAAGCACACACACAAACATATGAATATTATTAAATGCAATAATTATAAATATACAGTGTGCTTAAAATAATGTTCACTTTCCTACAGACCTTAAGGAAAATACAAAACATATTACATTTCTAGTTCCTTAATTACTATCCCCCTGCTTGGTTTCTTGGCAGTCTTTTCCTTATCTTTATTCTTCTTCTCCTTTTGTCTCTCAAAATAGTAGTAGGGCTTAGATAAGTACTTGTTGGGCTCAACAACATCTGGTCGTACAGAACCTGACTCTTTATCTCTTTTAAACTTCCTCCTTGACTCTTCATTTCTTCATAGCTTTGCTCATTATAGGGAGCTATAAAGCTTTCCCCTCACTGTTCTATTTTCTTTGACCTGATCACAGACAGACAATATGATGGTCCTTGATTAAGGACTCCACTTCTCAAAGTATGGCTTGGTCTTCATCTCCTCTCTATACCTTTTCTTATTCATCCTGATTTCTTCCTCTTCTTCAGCAACTGACTTTCCTCTGGATCTTGCTCTTTGGTCAGTAGTTGGACTGAATGTGGGAAGTTCAGCAACAGTTGATGGTTCAGTCCACTGAGAAGCAATTTGATCATCATGTTATAGACCATACTGTCAATCATATAGTGCTTCTTGAATGGTCCCTAGAATAGCAGGAATGTTGTCATATGAATACTGCTCAAACCCCAATGAACCTCTGATTGCATTGGAGACCCAAACATCATTCTCATTATTTGCCTTGATCATTGCTTTCTCCTCCTTTATGAGTTTTTTAGATACAGCTACAGTCAGGGATTTCATGGCTACAAAGAGTCCTTCATCCAGATAATTTACACCCTTGGTGACAAGATTCTTGACCTCTAACATGTGATCAATAAGAATTTGAGTGCAGGCATCCATCCTTCTTTCTAGAGAAGTTATGTGTGCTTGCATCAGATTCTGCTGTACATTGTGAACCATTTCCATATTACTATCTGTTCTGTTCTGACTTTCCTGGATATCATTCTTATTTTTTCTGATCTCTGCAAGCTTGCTTTCTATGAAGGTTACAGCAGGAGCAACCATCTAAAAGAATGCAACTGTGTTAGCTTTCAACAAGTTGACTTCAAACCCGATTGAATTGATCTCAGTGGAAAAATCAGGTTTAACATCCTTGAGAGATTTATCAATATAGTGCTCCAACTGTCTCCTTTGATCATCAAGCATACCCTTCCATTGAGCAAGAAAGGTAGGTGACATCTATTCAGCTTGATGAGATGTACATGGTTCACAGACATCTTCATCCCTATTCCTGGCAGAAACTCTTTCTTCTGAATCAGCTGTAATATAATCTGAAGAATGTTAATCAACATGTACATCAGTAGTAGTATTACCCTTGTTAGACACAGAGGAGTCATTGTTATACACTGTACTTTGAGCAGGTAGTTCAGAGTGAATCTTCCCCTTAACCTCAGCATTGTCCTTAGGGACATTCTGTTCTTCTACAGTATTGTTCTAAAAAATTTGTTTCACTGTTGCAAGAGCTTGTTCACCCTCAATAAGAGTATTGGGAACTTGACATAGAGGCATATTAGGTATCTGATATACTTTGTTCTAGAGAGTGTCTAGATAAGAGTCGAGCATGTCCTGAATATTAGACTAAACTTGCTCCCCGTAACCAGGAGCTTATCTCTTTTTAGTCTCCCCCTCAATGTTAGCACAGATGTTTTCAACAACTTGTCCAGTTAGTATTTCTAGAGATTTAGATGGAATCTCTTCAGACTGAATTCCACCCAAGTGGATCTTTGTTGTAGGTTCAGAAGAAATTGAGACCTGAGCGCTTATATCCCTTCTTATCTCCTCTATAGATTCAGACAGTTGGGGATCATGTGGCTCTTCTCCACTCTTCTCAGAAGAATGACTTTCTGTGTTTTTCTTTGTCACTAGAATAGCCTTGTTTTTCTTCTTCTCAATCGTTTGTTAGTGTGATAGCAGAACTCTTTCCCACCTATCAAACATTTGGGAATCAATTCTCCACATATGATTGATTGATGTAGGCCTCAACCGTAGACGTAATATGGGCTAGGGGACTAACGCGGACGCCTCTCTAATTCCACTATTACACTCGCACAAGTTTTAACCACAGTGCACTCATAAGCAAAATATCACAGTTCACCAAAGCACGATAGCCACACCGCTGGGAGGTCGAACGAACGAATATTGGCCGATGTTCTCCCAAGCAAAAAGGACCCACCCGGTTCGGACAAGCGGGTTTGTACAAAAGAGATCTACCCAAAAGTGCGATCGAAAAATGGTAGATCTCTCCCAACAAAAATTACGGGGCTCGCCAAACCCATTCGGAAATAAAGCGTTTAAGATAGATGCAAATCAAGAGGAAAACCAAGAAGAATCCAATGTTTCAAATCCAACGCAAAAATCTTTCCGACCACTAGATTATCAAGAGAGAATCACACGTGAGTGGAGATGATCGTTACCCAAGTAAGAATAGATGATTCCGACAACCTTCGATGGATCGCTCTTCCACGGTTCCGCCGGAGTTGCACTGGATGGAGAAGAAGATCGTCCGCCTTGGCCGCTACACGTCGAGGTTTAGATTCCTCGTCTTAGAGGGAGGCCTTTTCTTGGATAACACTCCAAGTAATGATGGGTGGCCGATTTCCTTCACGGGGTTCTCGGGTGGTGGAGGTTGGTGGTCGGCCGACTAAGGAAAGGAGGTGGAGTGGAGTGGGCGGCTAAGGAAGAGGAAGGAGAGGGGCGGCCGGGTTGGGGAAAAAGAGGAAGGAGGGTGGCGGCTTGGAAGTGGAAGATGAGGGAGAGTGAGGGGTTGGCCGAATTCTTGATAGAGAGAGAGAGAGAGGAGGGTGGCGGCTAGGAGATGAAGAGAGAGAGAGAGAGATAAGCAAGTAAGGAAAGGTTTAGGGTGATCTTTCATCTTCTCCTCTTAAACAAAACAATACATGCCTATATATAGGCTTAACACAACGTCTTGGCTATATGCATCCCAAATAAAAATAAAACATACTCCAAATGTTTAAATAAAGCATGCTAAAAATATAAATGCTCTCAAGCTAATAATAAAATAAGCTCAACTAGTTATTTATCTTGCGCCAAGGGCGGAGATTGTAGCGCCTCTCCATACGAACACCATGGCGACGCGAGTCCTTTGTTGGAGACAAGGGAGGGTATTTCATTAGCGTGCCATCATCAATAACTTGGGGGCCGTCATCTCCACCAATCCTCCCCTTCTTGAAAGGACTCATCACCGATGAGTTGGCTTGAAGATACCGTCGTAGAAGAGCACCATCCAATAGAGCGACCTCCGCTTCCGGGAGCCAAGAGTTATAAGAGGCGGGGCGATCATGCCATCGAATCAATCATATGTGGAGAATCTATCTTAAAGCATTAGGAAGCAAAGGGGGAAAATCTATGTCATCAACATTTAGCGTACCTCAGTTGGAGACCGATGGAGAGAGCAATCCCTTACCCCACTCAACCCCATACCCATGATAATCTATAGTGGAGCTAAACAGACAGGAAGATAATTCTAGTGGCGGAGCAACATATGGCATTAAATCCGAAATATTAAAAACAGGGAAAATACCTCAATCAGTTGGTAATTCCAAAAGAAATGCATTGTCTCCTAACTTCTTTAAAATCCGAAAAGGTCCCGCTCGCCGATCCGCTAACTTTTTTAAGGTGCCCATAGGCAACCGTTCAGGGATGAGACGCACCATGACAAAATCGCCCACTTTTAAGTGATACACTCTCTTATGTGCGTTGGCATTAACTTGATAAGATGCGTATTGAGTGGTAAGCGTTTCATTTATGTGCTTGTGCAGATCATGGATGTGAGAGGCAAAGTCTTGTGCAAATTGACTTGACTTAAAAGATGGCGGTAACAGAATCAAGTGAAGTCGCACGGGTGCTTTATAACCGTGCACGATCTCATTCGTGGACAAACCCGTGGACCTATTTTTGGAATTATTATACGCTAACTTAGCATGATGGAGGATAAGGTCCCATGTACCCTTGTGGTCTCCCACAAGGCATCGAAGCAAACTACCTAAACTTCTGTTTACAACTTCCGTTTGCCCATCCGTCTGCGGATGGTAAGCTGAAGAGAATAGAAGTTTGGTGCCCATGATCCTCCACAAGGTCTTCCAAAAATAACTAGTAAACTTCACATCCCTATCGGTAACTATAGATTTTGGAACGCTTCGATGACCAACTACCTCTTTAAAATATAATTGTGCAATGTGTGACGCATCGTTGGTTTTATTGCACGCGATAAAATAGGCCATTTTTTAGAAACGATCTACAACAACTAAGATAGAATCGTGACGTCTAAATGTGATTGGGAGGCCGAGAATGAAGTCCATGCTAATGTCTACCTAGGGAATAGAAGGAATCGGAAGAGGGGTATAAAGCCCCGCATTTGTTTTGTTCCCCTTAGCCAATTGGCACGCTCGACAACTTCCCACGATTTTATTCACCATGGCCTTAAGACCGGGCCAATAGAACTTGCCTTATACTAACGTGATTGTCTTTTCACGGCAAAAATGTCCACCTAACCCTCCGCTATGCAATTCCCACACTATGAAGTGTCGTAGGGAGGAACGGGGGATGCATAGCTTCGAATGGTTAAATAAATAGCCGTCACGAATGTAAAAAGAGGTAATGGTTGTTGGCAAGTCGTCTTGAGTGGTGAAATAGATATCTTTAAAATCTAGACAGTGGACGTATTCGTCCTTAATCGAAGCCAATCACCTAAACTTCTAGCATGGATAGTAATAACGAAACACGACTAAGAGCATCGGCTACGCGGTTGAGAGTTCCCTTAAGGTGTTTGATAATGAAAGTGTACTCCTGAAGATAGGAGACCCATTTGGCATGCCTAGGACTAACCTTAGTTTGCGAGTTAATAAACCTTATCGCTTCATGATTGGATAGGACGAAACACTCCTTAGGAAGTAAATAATGCCGCCAATGTTGGAGGCATCTAATGACCGCATAAAACTCCCGATCATAGTTGGAATAATTTAATTTCGGACCTGCCAGTTTCTCACTGAAATACCCCTCAGGGTTGCCTTCCTGACTCAACACTCCACCAATTCTCACTCCAGACGCATCACATGACAACTCAAAAACTTTGGTAAAATTCGGTAGTCGCAAAAGAGGGGCTTAAGACATGCGCGATTTAATTAATTGGAATGCTGTAGCGGCCGAGTTCGTTCATGTGAATTCACCCTTTTTCATGCACTCAGTAATGGGGGCCATAATACTACTAAAATCCTTAATAAATCTTCGATAGAAGGTGGCAAGCCCGTGAAAACTCCTAACATCCTGAACATTGGCTTGTACCTTCTTGGGGTCTACGTGGATCCCTTTCGAACTCACAATATAACCGAGGAACTCAACCGATGACACATGGAATGTACACTTCTTAATATTCACGAATAATTTTTTCGATCTCAGCGTGGTAAGGATGATTTTCAAATGTGACTCGTGATCGATCGTGGAGGTGCTAAAAACCAAAATGTCGTCAAAATATGCCACGATGAATTTTCCCATATAGGGGTTGAAGACGTGGGTCATTATCCTCGAGAACGTGTTAGGCGCATTGGAAAGCCCAAACGACATAACTAACAACTCGTATAGCCCTTCCTTAGACTTAAATGCGGTCTTCCACTCGTCACCTTCCTTAATTCGGATCTTGTGGTAGCCGCTCCTAAGATCCAATTTCGAGAAAAACGTGGCACCGATTAACATGTCCAATAAATTGTCCAGGCGAGGGATGGGAAATCGGTACTTAATAAAGATTTTATTAATGGCTTTACTATCCACACACATCCTCTAAGAGCCGTCCTTCTTAGGGGCAAGTAAGGGGGGAATGACACACGGGCTCATGCTGTGGCGGATAAAACCTTTTTGCAATAAATCCAAAATCTGGGTTTGTAACTCTAAGTGTGCGGAAGGGTTTAGCCGATTATGTGGGAGGTTGGGCAACGAGGAACCCGGAATGAAATCAATGGCATGCTGGATATCCCGCATGGGTGGTAACTCAGACGGTAGCTTGTCCGGGTACACGTCCACAAACACTTCTAAGAGTTTTCCTAGCGCCGGCGACAAATTCTCAAAAGCTGCCGCATTTTCCTTAACCTGTAGACACACTAATGCATAGAGGATACCGTCCAAAAAGGTAGTACGCTTCAATTCTTTCTTCCCTATCAGACTCAACTTTTGATTCTCGACCGGGACGACCGTATCCTTGTAGAGGACCGAAGGATCCTTTGGTGGAGCGAGTTTAAAGATAATGGTTCTGCCATTAAATTTAAACTCGTAAGTGTTGTCCCGACCAAAGTGGGTGACGCCATGATCATACAACCAAGGGCGACCAAACAAGACGTGACAAGAATCCATAGGGATGACGTCACACCAAATCTTCTCAGAATAAGCTTTGATGGTAAGGTGTACCAAGCATCGCTTCGATACAGGGAGGGACGACTTGTTTACCCATGCCACCTTATAAGGGTGAGGGTGCGGCTCGGCAGCAAGAGACATACGTTTCACCGCGGCTTCAGAAATAATGTTCATGCAACTATCGCTATCGATGATCAACCTACACCATTTTTCACCACTCTTAAAATTCAACGTGAAAATGTTTGTCCTATTCCATTCGTCTAATGCTCGAGGGGTCGCCAGAATACACCTCATAACCATCATATGGGAGTCATCTTCCATATCACTAGGCACTCCGTCCGACTCACTTTCTTCTCCAACCTCGTAAGCAAGGTCGTCTAACCCACCAGCGGAATCTAACAGGGCTAATGGTTTGGGTTTAGTAGGACAATCACTAGTATAGTTCCCTTGGATCCCTCAAGCGTAACAGGTGACATTCATTATGTTGACCCTACCCACTGGGACTCTCTCACTAGAGGGGTTTCTATTGTTCCTAGTCATTACGACTATGGAGGTCGAGTCGGTGGACTGATACTTTCCTTTATCCTTATAGGTGGAGGTGGGAGGCGGTCCTAAAATGGAATTGCCCTTTTGGAACGAGCGAGACTTACCTTTAAGCACATTGTGCTTCTGAATATCTAAGGCAGCGTTTAATGTGACGTGTAAGTTGGTGTGACCATAACGCAGAAGCTTTCCTTGGATGTCGGGGTTTATTACATTACGAAACCTAGAGAGGGTGACCTCGGGCAACTCTTTCACGTCACACCTAACCATCATGTCCTTCAGCAGACTCATGTATTCAGAAACTGACCTAGTACCTTGCATAAGTGTAGTTAAATCATCGAACATCTGTGTTCGATTGTACGTAGGGACGTACTGCTCTATCAGCCTAGCCTTAATGTCATCCCAGCTAATGGGAAACACACCGTTCCCGACTCTCAAACGCCGCTCCTCATTCAGCCAAAATATTTTAGCACGCCCTTGCAACTTCATCCTCGCTACTCGCACCCTATCCGCATCGTTCAGAGTATACCACTCGAAATTGCATTCGATCTCCATGACCCATTCATAGAAGACTTGGGGATCCCCCAATCCATCGTAGGATGGTGACTTGACTCGGACGGCCCAAGTAAGATCAAACTCATAAGGTGCTCGTGGACCGTGCTCATTAGGAGGGTGGGGGTAAGGATTGTGATTTTCTCCCACCCGTTGGTGAGCGGGTTGATTACAGGGTGCCCTTGTGGTAATCCCTTTCTGTGAAGTGCCTCCCTAATGGCCGTCATCTGCTCCATAAAATCCTGACGGAGTTCCTCAATCTCAGTGAGGGCACGACCCTCACCCCGATCATCATCCATATTAGAAGACGATGGAGGATATTCCGTACCTAGCCTAGTACGAATGCAACAATGAAGACAATAGACTTAGACAGACCACAGAAGGATTTAATCCCGCTTAATGACTATAGGAGAATAAATTTTTTTTATTCTCTTACAGTAAATAAAAAGAGGATTATTAAAAAAAATTTTGATTTTTTTGCTGACAAATAAGAAATCTAAGCCGCTATTGGCAGACCAAAATTATTTTTTTTTGGATTTTTGACAACAAACGTTCAAAAAGAAGTGCGGGTTAATGTGTTAACTAAAAGGGGAGGGTGCCAGTTAAAAGATTGACGAGAACCTTCCTCTGATACCAAATTAATGTAGGCCTCAACCGTAGACGCAATATGGGGTAGGGGATTAATGCGGACGCCTCTCTAATTCCACTATTACACTCGCACAAGTTTTAACCACAGCGCACTCGCAAGCAAAATATTACTGTTCACCAACGCACGGTAGCCACACCGCGAGGAGGTCGAACGAACGACTATTGGCCGATGTTCTCCCAAGCAAAAAGGACCCACCCGGCCCGGACAAGCGTGGTTGTACAAAAGAGATCTACCCAAAAGTGCGATCGAAAAATGGTAGATCTCTCCCAACAAAAATTACGGGGCTCGCCAAACCCGTTCGTAAATAAAGCGTTTAAGATAGATGTAAATCAAGAGGAAAACCACGAAGAATCCAACATTTCAAATCCAACGCAAAAATCTTTCTGACCACTAGATTATCAAGAGAGAATCACACGTGAGTGGAGATGATCGTTACCCAAGTCTGAATAGATGATTCCGACTATCTTCGATGGATCGCTCTTCCACGGTTCTGTCGGAGTTGCACCGGATTGAGAAGAAGATCGTCCGACTTGGCCGCTTCACGCCGAGGTTCAGATTCCTCGTCTTAGAGGGAGGCCTTTTCTTGGATAAAACTCCAAGTAATGATGGGTGGCCGGTTTCCTTCACGGGGTGATAGGGTGGTGGAGGTTGGTGGTCGGCCGAGTAAGGAAAGGAGGTGGAGTGAAGTGGGCGGCTAAGGAAGAGGAAGGAGAGGGGCGGCCAGGTTGGGGAAGAAGAGGAAGGAGGGTGGCGGCTTGGAAGTGGAAGATGAGGGAGAGTGAGTGGTTGGCCAAATTATTGAGAGAGAGAGAGGAGGATGGCGGCTAGGAGATGAAGAGAGAGAGAGAGAGAGAGAGAGAGAGAGAGAGAGAGAGAGATTAGCAAGTAAGGAAAGGTTTAGGGTGATATTTCATCTTCTCCTCTTAAACAAAACAATACATTCCTATATATAGGCTTAACACAACTTCGTGGCTATATCCCAAATAAAAATAAAACATACTCCAAATGTTTAAATAAAGCATGCTAAAAATATAAATGCTCTCAAGCTAATAATAAAATAAGTTCAACTAGTTATTTGTCTTGCGCCGAGGGCAGAGATTGTAGCGCCGCTCCATACGAACACCACGGCGACACGAGTCCTTTGTTGGAGACGAAGGAGGGTCTTCCGTTAGCGTGCCATCATCAACAACTTGGGGGCGTCGTCTCCACTATGGATCTTTGTCCCTATCCTTATATTGAGGATCCTTGGGATAGTACTATGCAGATATAGAGATAAGATCCTTCACAGATTAGGTTCTGGGATGCATTCCTTTATTCTATCAAATAGCACTTTTCCCCGGTCAGTTTTCTTCGATAGAATAATCTGGGTCATGAGTTCAAACATCTTCCTTAATATCTTATCATGTGAACTAGTTTTGCAGAGCAGAGTTTTTCCCACTGTGTCTGCTAGAAATTTTCCTCCCAAGTTCATCTCTTTCTTAACACAGAACCAGTGGTATGCTTAGAGAGCCCACACAACTTGAGGGTTGTCTTTACATCATCTTGAAACAAGTCTGTATTGTTTCCAGACTGCTTAACCTTGGGTAGATGCAATGCTTTGCAAAATTTCTTGGGAGTAATCCTGATCTTATGCCCACTGATTGTGGATTTGATTTTGTTTGAATCTAAGTTCACAGTGGCATTTGAGTACAGTCCAAAAACATCTCTCTTCCAAATAAAGATTGGCTAATACATAATGAAACCTAGGTCAGTGACCTCCAGTAAGTGTAGAACTTTCATAACCTGCTCGAGAGAATCCTTGAAACTATTTCGTACAAGTTCAGAGCCCTCAAATAGGAAATTCATTCCTTTTGGTGCCATGAATTAACTGAGTTTCTGAAGTTTTGACGAGCTTTCGTCGCAGGGAGAAAGCAGGTCGAAAGGGCTAGGAATAATGTTTCTTATTCTAAGCACACTAAGTCCTATTTATACTTGCCTCTAAGTAGAGAATGTGGAAAGGTGCGTACCTGCTGTTTTAATCACAAAGTGATCAACGACTGAGATTAAAAGCCATAATTTGAAGTCCCTGGGCAAATTCATTGAGTGATCTCGACGCACTCAACGCTTGAACTAAGCGCTCTTGAATCATGATGTTATCTCGACGCACTCGACGCTTGATCACATGGACTGAGCACACACGATGATTGGACACTTCATCTATAAATCCTTTATTATCCTGCAAGGATTAATACTGCCTGCAATGAAAATCCATGAAGAGATGCTAAAGCTATACAAAGTTCATCATACCTAATTCAATTTTGAAGGAGTTGAACTTGGCTTCATCTAATGGCTTGGTTAAAATATCAGCCACTTGCTTATCATTAGAGATGAACTCAAAACTGATGTCCGCATATTCCACATGCTCTCTAATAAAATGATACATAATCTCTATTTTCTTTGTCCTACTATGAGAAACAGGATTCGTAGCAATAGAGATTGCAATAGTAGAATCACAAACATTGGGGTTCTACTTAGCTTGAGATTGTAGTCTTGGAGCTTATGTTGGATCCATAGTAGTTGTGCACAACAACTACTAGCTGAGATGTACTCTGATTTAGTTGTTGAGATATTTACACTTGTTTGCTTCTTACTGCTCCAAGATACCAATCTTCCTCCTAATAATTGACCGGTGCCAATAGTGCTTTTCCTGTCTTCTCTGCAACCTGCAAAGTCTTCATCTGAATACCCAGTTATTTCAAAGTCATTATTCCCAGGGTACCACAGACCATGATCAGTTGTGTCCTTGAGATATCTCAAAATTCTTTTAGCTGCAGAATAATGAGATTCCTTAGGGCTAGCCTGGTATCTAGCACAAACACATGTAGCATATATAATGTCTATCCTACTAACAGTAAGGTAGATGAGGGAGCCAATTATGCCTCTATACAAGGTTTCATCAACAGGTTTCCCAATTTCATCCTTGTCTATTGACACACTTGAATCCATGGGAGTTTTCATTATATAGGCACTCTCCATTCCAAATTTTTTTAATCAACTCTTTGGTGAACTTACACTTAGAGATGGATAGTTCACCCTCTGATTGTCTAACTTGAAGACCCAAGAAATACTTGAGTTAACCCATACTGCTTATCTCAAACTACCCTTGCATTTGTTTAGAAATTTTTTTGCAGAGGTCATCATCAGTAGACCCAATATTATGTTATCTATATAAATTTGGACTAGAATAATCTTACCCTTGACTTCCCTTAGGAATAATGACTTATCTATCTTTTCCCTTGAGAATTTGTTTTCAATGAGAAAGCTAGACTGGGTTTCATACAATGCCCTAGGGGCTTGCTTCAACACATAAAGCTTTTTTAAGCTTAAATACATAATCAGGAATGTTAGAATTAACAAAAACTGAGGATTGCTCAACATAGACCTCTTCTTTTAGGTCACCATTTAGGAAAGCTGACTTTACATCCATTTGGTGGACCTTGAAACCTTTATGTGCACCAAATGCAAGGAATAGTCTTATAGCTTCCAATCTTGCTACTGGTGTAAGCATTTGATCAAAATCAATACCTTCCTTTTTTGTATCCTTTGGCCGCAAGTCTAGCTTTATTCTTTATTATAACACCATTCTCATAAAGTTTATACATGTAGATCCACTTGGTTCTAATGGTGTTATGTCCTTGTCTGGGAAACAGATTCTAGACCTTGCATCTCTTGAACTAGTTCAGTTCTTTTTGCATAGCCACAATCCAAAATTGGTCTATGTTGGAATCTCAAACCTTTTAGGTTCAACTTGATATAGAAGGTTAAAGTACATAATAATGTTGAGGCTTCTGCTCCTTGTTGTAACTCCTTGGCTAGCATCTCCTATGATCTGATTTTTGGGATGATACTTCAAATGACTCTATAGGCTATGTTACGGTTTTTATACCCAACAAAAATTCCTTTATAGGATTTGACAGCAAACTTAGTCAAGTAGAACTTCCCATTATTAAGCACAAAGCATTTGCTACCAAAGATCTTGAGATAGGCTAGATTATGTTTTCTGCCTTTCATAATATCATAGGGTGTCTTCTGGTGATACTTGTTGATAGAGGCTCTATTCAGGACCTGACATGTTGTATTCACTACCTCATCCCTGAAGTATTCTAGGAGAAAAGTGTCACTGAGTAGTGTCTTGACAGCCTTTATGAGAGTCCTGTTTTTCCTCTCAGCTATCCCATTTTGTTGGGGTGTTCTAGGAGAAGAAAAATCCTGGTGTTAAAGATAAATCTATGGGTAGTTAATCACCTAGAGGGGGGGGGGGGGGGGGGTGAATCAGTGTCTTTTAAATTTCTTAGTCACTTATATTAAATGTTTAGCATATACTTGAAAAATAAACTTTCACAAGAACACAACTCAAGCAAACCACAGAATAGAGAGAATTTATAGTGGTTCCCCTATCTAAGGTACATCCACTTTCCTCCTTCTTCATCACTAGCAATGTGCTAGATAAGGTTATATCTCCTCCTCTTCAACTCAGATCAAAAGATCTTACAGGCTCTGTTTCTATTAAGAAACCTACAACTCAGAGCCACTGGTCTTACCTCAGAGATCTACCCAATCTCCTACCTCAGGTCCCTTAAGAACCCTACCTTAGACTTTATAAGTCTTATACCTTAGTGATCCCACACAAATCACCTACCTCAGGTCCCTCAAGAACCCTACCTAAGACTTTATAACAAAGGCTTATAACTCAGAGAATTTATCTCCTACCCACTCAGATCTCAAAGAGATCTTATAAATTTAAGAGGTAAATAATTTAAGAAAAAAACAATTCTGTGATCTGACTTATCTGAGAATTCAAATTCTTCAATTCAGCAGCAAAGTAATTATTCTTGATAAGCAGGCTTGCTGAAATGATTCTTCTCTGGATCTGCAATGTTCTTGATGATGATTGGTTTGATTTCTTTGAAGAATTTGTAGAACAGATTCACCTTAATCCTCTGATCAACTCGTTGAAAGGATCAAAAGACTTTCTTGAAGACCTGCGTCTTTCTTCTTCTTCTTGGAGATGTCTCCCTCCTCTTACTTAGAAGAAATTAGAATGAGAGAAAATAATTGATCGGTTCATTCCTTGAATTTTGTATAGACGACCCCTCTATATATAGCATTCACGGGTTGCTGGCTTCTGATTGATGACATCATAGTTCAAAATTTCCTTCAAATAGATTTTGATGATATATCAAGTCATTATAGCTGACATGATACTTCTGACTTGACTTGACACTAAGCTGTGTTGACTCTGTTCAACTTAAGGATCAAAAGTGTCAAGAAGTCCAAAGTGTCTCGACATAATATTACTTAATGTTCTTAGAAGGTGTCAAGACATCTTAGCAGTCTAGACACATCTGTACTTGATAGAATTTTCAGTCTGAACTTGAAGGTGTCGATACAGTTGACTTGTCTCGACACAACTGTCGATTGTGTCGACATCTTTAAATTTGCACTATGTCGAGACTGTTGAATTTTCTCGACACTACTGTCTGTCGGGTGTCGACACTTTTTTTAAATCTTCACTGTGTCGAGACAGTTGAATTGTTTCGACAATACAGTCTGCTGGGTGTCGACACTTTAAGTCTACACTTCAGTCTTCATTGTATCGAGACAGTTGTATTATTTCGACACTACTGTCTTAAGGTGTCGAGATATCTGACTTGTCTCGACACTGCTTACTTGATCTTCAAAGTGTCGGATAACAGAATTGTCTCGACACGACTGTCTTGATCTTCAAGGTGTCGAGATAACTTACTTGTCTCGACACTGCTTCTACAAATTGTCGATATAGTTGAAGTGTGTCGACGCTTTTGTGCTTATCCATTTCTCTGCACTGCAACTTGCTAGGCGTGACTATCCTGACTTCACTCAACATATTTAGATGTATGGTGTTGAGTGAACTGGCTTCACTCAACGCTTGTAGACATAGTCAATTTTCTTCAGCAACTGCCTTGATATTTGGCGTTGAGTGAGCTTGCTTCCCTCAACGCTTTTGTACTTATGCAATTTTCCATTTTTTCAGTCGGCTTCTTTTGGTCCATCTGTCAATGTCACTTGGACCACCTGTCCAATCAACATGAAATAGACTAACTTGCATGCATGAACTGAAACATACATCAAATACAAACTTGTGTATATCATTGAGTTAAAGGGCTTCTTCAAATCAAGTACATTATTTCCAATGTACCCAACAATATCCCCCTATTTGGAGAAGTCATAACCCCAATTCAATGATATACACCACAATACAAAAATAAGATAAATAAGAAGTACATGAAAAATACTGAACAAAACTATAAAGAAAACAGTAATGATAACACAGATATAACAAAGTGCAACCAAACTTTTTAATTCCAATTTATTAATAGATTACACTTTTCAGTTTTTACAAAGTTCTTAAAACAAAATTACATAGTTCCTAAAAAATCATTCTAAGATTGATCTGGCTCTTTGATGACAATGCATTTTCCTAATCGTATTTTAGCTTTAACTTCAGGCACATTATCATTAGCCACATTCTTGCCCTTGATATCATTAGCCTTCAAGATCTCTTATTCCTTGAGCCTTTGTTTTTCAGCATAATTATATGGCTTGGGGAAGTATGATGCAGGCCCATGGTTTCGACGGATTAAACTACGCATTCCTAGGTTCAGTAATTAAAGTAAATACGTAGCGAGCGGTTTTTCTAATTAACACTATCGATTACTCAAGAAATTAATGGCACAATTTCCAACATTAAACAACGCAAAGGGACGCTTCCTTTTTATAGATTGAACAAGGGCTAAAGGACAATGTTCGCTCAAGCGAATAGGACCTACCCGATCCGGACAATTAGCAATTCAAAATAAAATTATACGCAAACAATCACAATTCCAATAAGAGAAGATCCGGACTAAAATAGCGATTTAAAATAAAGTCCAAACCAATCCCAAATATAAATTAATATGACGGTATACCAAATCACTTGAACTCAAGGGGAAATCAAAGGTTGACGAACCAGATTTCTTCTAGTGTTAATGAGATCTACCCGCTCCAATTTATACGAAAAATATCAGGACAATTAACGCTTAAAATTTAGATTTTAATTAACACGATTTCAATATAAATCAGGACAATTAACTAGCCTTTTATTTCCACCAAATCTCACAATAATTTAGAAGAATGCACACAAAAGATGGTTTAAAGAAATCGTTACCCAATCCCAAGAAAAATCTTTCCACAAGATGAGTGGAGGAATTGCTCATGACGGTGGTTGAATCTATCTCCACACGACTCCACGGATCTACACCGAATGATGAAAATTCGAGCCATTTTCCTTTTGCAACACCCTAGAAGAGGGAGAATCCTTGAAAACTAGTATATATTGAAAGAGGAGCGAGGAAAGGTGGTGCCAAATTCATTTCAATGGGGGTGGCTCGGTTTTGAGGTGAGGGGGCTCCTTGGGTTTGTTTTGATGAGGGTTGGTTGGTTTTGGGTGGTGGGGAGGGTGGCCAAATTTATAGATGGGGAAAGAATGGGGAGGCTCGGAGTTGGCCGAAATTCTTTGGGTGAAAAGGGATGGTGCTCGGTTTACAAGGGAGAGGGGGGCCGGGTTTCTTAGTGAAGACAAGGAGGTGGAAAAGAGTGGAGGCCGAGTACAAGAGAGGGGAGGAGAGGTGGCCGGCAGCCAAGGTAGAGAGAGGGAGAAAGTGTTATGGCCAAAATTTTCCAAAGAAGGGGAAGGAGGACAACTCTCTCAAGAATCTTTAGGGTTTTAATTTTCTTATTCTTTTCTTCATTACAATACTCAACATAAGCATGGCTATATATAGCCTACACCACTCCATCTCCACCCTTCATGAAAATACAAACTCTTGATGGTTATAGGAACCCATCAATACGCATGAAATGAAATAATTAAAAAAACACATGATGGTTATAAGCACCCATCATTACATGACATAAAAAATACAATAATGAAATGATTTGAAATAAAAATACTTAAATTAAAATTGCATTAAATATAAATTGCTAAAAAATAAAAATTGATAAAATATATAATTATAATTATTTAATTTATAATTATATATTTTATTTAATGGCGGCAGCGGACGTCGAGCAAAACATGTAGCGGCGTTGGCGTTGGCGAAGAAATGACGTGGTTGAATTTCATCTTCAAGCTTGCAACATCGATCGTCCCAATCCACGAGTTCTCTATGACGGGGATCAGCGGCAGAATCAGCATCGTCGCCATCAAAGTACTTGTTGAGCTTTATAGAACCAGCTTGGATCTTCCTTGCCTTCAGATCTTTTCGGAATTTAAAGATGATCTCCTACTGCTTTGTATGCTTGAACCATTCTTGTTCTGAGTACCTTTTTCCCCCACAGATGTATTATTGTTGACTGTTTTCCATGCAGTGAGTATAATAGATCAAGAAGTTGGACTGCACTGCTCAAAATCTGGTTTTGCTTCAGCCTGCTCCCTGAATAATTTCTTAGATAATTGAGCTTCTTTTTCTTTGATTAATGCAGAAGAAGTAATATCCACCTCCTCACATACAATATTTTGAATCAGTGGTGGAGGAATGTACATGGCCTATACTGCAGTTTGAATGACCTTAAACTGAGCTGGTTGGCATCCAGACTCAGCTGTTTGATCTTCATCATACCTTAAGGGAGGAAAGCCCAAGTTTCTCAAATGCTATTGCAGGTCCAAATAGCCTGCTTAGAGCTTGACTTTATCATTACTCTCTCCCTCTTTATGACTTCTCTTTCTACATGATCCCTTTAGTCATTCTTATGAAATCTGACCTGACCTTCAAGAAGAGTAATCCCTGAGGGCAAATGATTATATACGTTGAGCAAGTGATCATCTAGTTCTTTGCCAGAGGACTTGACTTACTTAACCAAAGAGGTTGTGTGAGTAGATATGTGAGATTAAATATCTTTGGAGGTAGAGGTTATCTTGGTCTCCAGAGCTATATTTTGCTCAACTATCTTTACTAGTGTAGTATCATGCATTACTATCATATTCTCATTCATTCTAGTCTGGTTTTCTAGGACATATCCTTGTTTAACAGCTATTTCATCTTGAGTTTTCTTTGAATCCTCCAGCTATTGAGCAAGGTAGACTACAGTATGTGCTCCTCTTTGGAAGAAGTCAGTCATATCCTTTTTCAATAAGTTGACCTCAAATCTAATGGATTTGATTTCCTGTGCTAGCTAGAACTATAACTCCTTATTGCTTTCATCTATATATTTTTCAAGTTGTCTTCTTTGTTGATCTAGCATTATTTGTATTTGAAGCAATAAGGATCTGAAATCCATAGGAGGAGGAATAGGTATTGTTCCAGATTGAACTATTTTCTTATAGCTCCTACTCCTTTTCCTGAGTTCCTCAAGTTTTCTTTTCTTGAGCTGAGAAGCTTCCTCCTCATCATAAACTGATGAACTGAAAAATTCAACTGAAGTAAGCTCTTTAGCTCCTTCAGTGTTTGGGGCCAGATCTACTATCTCCCCCTCAATCCTTGCACCATCTTCATCTAGATTGTTATCTTCCATGATGAATTCACCTTGTTGAGCTATATTATCATAAACAGGATCAACTCGAAGAGCTGTCATCTCCCCCAGGATATAATTATCTTTATTTAGAAAGACTTCTTCCTCAATCTCCTTTGAGACTACATCCTCAATCTCCCTATCCGGCATTTCCTGCTCAGGAACCTCTACTTGTTCCAGAATAGTATCTAGTTCTTATACTACTTCCAGTACTATTGTGTTGACAGTGTCCAAATCTATATCTGGCATAAAAGTGAGTTTCTCTCCCTCACTAAGATCCCTAACTAGGATTGTCTCCCACTGCATCTGATCACTAGTACCAGGAGAGGTCCTTGGAGATTTCAAGGTGCTTCTTCATCTTGTTTCTATGAGTTGGAACTTCCCTGATCTTCAGATTCACTAGAAGATTCTTCTTCCACAACCACTACTTTTTTCTTTTTCTCCTTCTCCTTCTCTATAGGTGTTTCCTTAGATAGTACTCTATCCCACCTTGCTACTATTCTCATGTCCATTCTTCTCATGTGATTGATCTTAGAGCCAATCTTGAGATTTAGACTGTGTAACAACCCATTTCCAACTAGACCCCTAAGAGTGGTTTTGATCATGACCAGGTCATGACAAAGCCCTAGGGAGATAAAAAAAAGGGCTAGGTGATCAAAGGCCAAGGTGAGAATCACCTTGGTCTGCCTATGACACAACCTCATCACCAAATCTAGGGTTTGAACTTAAGGCTTAACCATGACTCCATGACCCCACCACAACACCACTAACATATTAGAGGACCCACTAAGGCCTTAAGGGTCCATTAGAGTCAACCCATGGTGACCAATTTGACCTAGGACCACCCTAGGCCTAAATTAGGCAAGGTGCCCTAACAAAGGGTAGTTGGCTTCTAATGTGCCCAACCAATCTTGCCCAGGTATTCCTAGACCTAAATTGGTGTCAATGGGTCACCAAAGATCCATTGGGGTCAACTCTAGAGCCTGAGTTGTCAACCCTTGATATTAAGTTGTCAAAGTGCCCTTACCATGGGTCATGTGACCTCCAAAGTGCCAAGTCAACCCTACCCAGACCTACCTAGACCCTAAGAGGGGCAAATGGGTCAATAAGGATCCATTGGGGTCAGCCCTAGAGGCTAGGTAGACCAAAGTCAACCCAAGCCCATTTTGGGTCAACCTAGCCCAAATGGGCTAGCCCAAGCTCAAGCCCCCTCATGTGGCCTAATAAGAATAAAATTTGTATGAGCGGGCTGCCTTTAGACAACAAGATTGACCAAGTCAACTTGATGACTAGGAGAGAGAGAGAAAATGACCTCCACCTCATTTTAATGGAGGAGAGAGAAATGGGAAGGAAGAGGTGGAATATAGGGGGCGGCCAAAAGGAGGCCAAAGGCCACCTTTAATGGCTGGATTCAACTCCCCTAGGGAAGGGGAGAAGTTTCTAGCCGTTTCTCAGCCACTAAGGCGCATATTCAGCCCCCTTCTGTCAACCCGAGCCATGCCATTAAAGGCTTTGATGGGCAATGAAGGATCCAACCACCCCCCCCCCCCCTTCCCAATTGGTCTTTTAAACACCACCAGTGGTCCAAGAGGAAGATTTCCCGGCACTTTACCCAAGAATTTGAGCCCTCCCACTGTACTATTGTAGAAGCCGAGCGCTGCCGCCGTTAACCATGGTGTCCTGCCGCTCCTCTCGCCTTCAGGCCACCGAAAAGGTCCTCCCCCTATCCTTGTTTCATGGATAGATCCTAGGAATGTTTAGGTTCGAGGTTCGGGCTCAATTGAGCCCGATCCAAGTCCTCGTTTTCATGGTTTTCGGTCGAAAATTAGCTTTGTAGAATCGCCAGAATAGGCATCTCCGGCGGCCGTGCTGCCGGCTGGGGGTAGCCCCCAGCTCCCCGAAGGTGGTGGTGGCTGTGGCCGGCCGGGGAAGTGGATGGGTGGCCGGGAAACCTGCCCGCAATGCGACCCAGGACGGGAAGATCATGGTCGTCGGCTCAAGGAAGAAGACGACTCAGCTGCCCTTGGATTTCCACCAAGATTCGTGCGGCAAGATGCATAGAAATTAATTAATGTTGATTTATTTCATTTTTCTGTCACATATTTACAGTATATGGTTTTAATTTTTAAAAATATTTAGGGCCCCTTGGTGGGAAAACTTTTAACATAAAAGTTGTAGACCTATGGGTCTAGTTTTATCCAAAATTGATTTGGACCCATTTGGACTTCAGGTTTGGCCAGGGCACCCATTTTGGTGGGTCCTATACCTAGGGCTAACCTGAGGTTCAAATGGGTGCCCACCCTTCATCCCTTGTCCAAATGGAGTGAAATTTTGACAGAGAACCAATCTTAACCATATCTAGGGTCTGTCCAAAAATGACTATTTGTGGAGACACTTAGCCTAAAGTTTTTGTTTTTATTAAATAATGCTTGGATAATTAAATTAAGTAGTCAAATGATCTCCAAACCCTCCCAAATTTTGGTGAGTGGTCCCTGGCAATAGTACCTAGCTCTACACAAAACTTCAACTTGTTTGGGTGAGTTTTGGTTAGGGAATCACCAAACCCTAGTTAGGCAATAAAGAGGTGCTTTTGAATAATGGTGCACTTGGGATTTTGAGTGGTCATCTCACCTCAACAGAGGCTGGGGTTTTGGTCACTGACTTGGTATGGCCAATGTCACCCTCTTAAGGAGAATGTTGTAATTTAGGGTTTGTTTCCCCTAGGGTTCAAACACAAACCCTAAGGAAGGGCCCTTGATTGTTGTGAAGGGCATAGGGGAAAATGCCCTTGTGTGACCTTGTAACTCAGTAGAGTTATAGGTAGTAAAACCTAAGTCCCCTGGTAGGAATCATAGAGGATTTGGAGGTAGGTAAACACATCAAAACCCTTACCCTAGTTTTAGGGTAGAAGCTCAAATATTGTAACACAGTCACTAAATTATAGTTAAAAGTTGTGAAATTTGGGTAGAGTAAGTTTTAGTCTAGGTAGAACCCTTAAAAAATTTTATTAGAATTTTATGAGTTATATTTCTAGTACTTTATTTGTTAGGTATCAATTTCCCCAAACTGGTTTTTTAATTATTTTGATTACTCTATTCATTTGAATCTAATGAAACTTGGCCAGCAGATGATTTAGGCCAAAATGAATATCCCTAAATTTTGTTACCAATTTTTAGTTGATTATATTTAGTACTTCCTTCATAAGTTCCAAAAGGGAAATTATGGTAAATAAATCATTTAGAGCAAATTACCTACTGTAAAATTATGAAACCTGGCCACTGATGTTTTCAGATCAATATTTAGTTGTAGGATTTTATTCGTGATTTTTAGGAGAACATTTACAATACTTACTTTACAAACATAGCTTTTTGAGATTTTGGTAATTATTTATTCTAGAGCTCAATTCCCATTGAAGAATTATGAAATTTTGCCACTGATGTTTTTAGGACAGTATCTGCTCTAGAAGATTAATAAAGAAGTTTTGGATGATTATTTACTACACTTACTTCATTAATTAGGGAAAAAAGAATTTATTCTCAAAATTAAATTAGAGTCCTTAAATTACTGGAAAAATTGTTATATCTTGGATTTACTGATAAATTGTTGTTTATAATTTATCATAATTTTATGAAGCTTTATTCATATCTAAAAAGTGCACTTTATGTTCAATTGGTAGCTCTTGGAACCCTTAAGAAAATTAATTAAATATCAGAATAATTAGGAAAATTATAATCTTCTGGATTTAGTATATTTGTGTCATGATAAGTCTCTAGTAAATAATTTAGGGCATTCAGATGATTAGTTAGATTATCTCCTATCCGGTTTGACGTATAGTCTAGGTTGGTCTGCACTTAGCAAATCATTAAAGTTGCAATAGGATATGATTTGGGAAAGTTATTGGAGTTAGTCATTTTGCTGGGTCAGATAGATGTGGATGATTTCTCCATAGAAGGATGGGAGGGGTAGTGAGAAGTGGTTTGGCTAGAGTGTAGAGGTGCTCGGGTTCGACGAAAGATCATCTTTCCTGAAGAGAGGAAGGTTAAAAATCACACTAGGTTAGTCTATCGTAACACGAGAAGAAAATGGGTAAGGGGAATCAACTAATAACAATAAGTGCCTTGCGAAAGGGAACGATGGGCTTCAGCTACCATCATAGTTCCTAGTGCCCTTTTAGAGCCCTTCACAGAGAATACCGGGGGCAGTCCTGGGTTAACGTAAACTGTATTAACAAACTGAAAAGATTAACCTAGTAATTAGGATCTCACATTTCACAAACACTGTTAGAACAGGAAGATTGCTGGGAGCTTCAACTCGGTTAGTTTTGAGACGGACAGTTTGGTCCGGGGAGCCTCGGCTCGGTCAGTTTTGAGACTGACAGTTTGCTCCGGGGAGCTTCGGCTCGAATTGTTTGATACGTTAAATTTGCATGTGTATAAAAGGAAAGAAAATAAAGGTGGTTGGTCTTCGGTATTAGAAGGTTGATGCACCGATGCCAATACGCTGACTCAGCAAGTGTGGTTAGCACTTCGCCAACAGATGTCTGGTGTGCCAGCCGGCAAGAGTATGCAGGAGTCCGCTTTGTGCACCAAGCATTGAGGCATACGATAGGTCTGACCGGTAGTGCTTTACTGGTTTAGAGGTGGGCGAGGCCCAACCAATCGCTTCCGTCTGCCACTATGGAGGTATCCTAGGAGGTTATGGCTCAAGAAAGGGGGAACTAATTGTCTGTGTGCACAGAGTCGGGTGTGTGCGTTGCACTTGCATGTTCCATCATACCCACTAGCATGTCATAGCATAATTGATTCATTTAACCCCTGACACCTAAGGTATAAGTGGAATGGGATGCTTATACATTAGGACTTGCAAAATGACCCCTTGGTCTATAAGCTTGTGTATGCAAGTTTATAAATTAAGGTCAAATTCTTTATTTATATATTGTTGTTAATAACTGACACCCCAACGTTACAATTGGTATGGGACTCTTTATAGGATGGGAGCCCTGCAGAAGATCCCTTGACTTATGCGTTTCCGCACATAAGTTAAGGTTATTTTTCCATACTTTACTTTACTGGCACATGTATTATAAAATTGCTAATATAGGTCCGCTGCACCCTGTTTTTGATTACTCTCCACCTTCAAGTCCTCCCCTCTCTTCCTCTCCGCTCGGTGCCTAGGGTCCATGGGGGAAGGGGTGGGGGATGATAGGTCTTAGTCTTATAGACTAACGGTTTTTGGACCACATCATTTAGGGGATCGTTGAGCCCAGCATGGAGGAGCAGCCACGGAGGTCGACCCGTTTGGAGATAGGGTAGTCTAGCTCAGGAGTTCAGCAAGCTGGGACTGTGAGGTCCCGACTTATAGTAGATGTTATTGTTTGCTTCCGCATGAGTGATTTGTAGTGAGGATATGATGTACCGGGCATAAGCCCGTATTTTAGTACTCTGATATATTATTCTGTGGACACTCCCTTCGTGGAGACTTTTATTTCTATATATATGATCTCTGTGGACCGGTTGTTATCTATTTCCTTGCTGCGGATATGATTGATTTGGCTGGAAGAATCGGCGTTTCGCGGTAATGACCCTTCATGGTGTGAAGGTGTCACCGCGAAGCGGTGGTTCTGGGCCTAAGACCCCGGTGTTTAAAAGAAAAAAAATGGGGTCTTACAGACTGTTAGGAATTGCTTGTAGCAAGTAAAGGCTTATAATTCTGCCCATATTGGGCTTCTTGATACTTTTTGCAATGTTGTCAAAGACTACTTTGCTCCAGTTATTCTTGACTTTGAAGATAATTCTAGTCATCAGCTCAAACATATATGCAAAAATTTTGTCATGTGCTCTTATTTTGCATAGCAGCACCTTCCCTATTATCTTAGACAGGAATTTGCACTGGGTATTCATACCCTTCCTGACCATGGTGCTTCCAATCTTTATGGTTGGGGGGAATCCACACCACTCCAAAGCTTCTGCAGTCATGGAAGAATCTAGGTCATCTTCTTGATCAATTCTTGGTAAGTGAAATATCTTGGCCAGTCTTCTAATTGTGATTTTGACATTTGTTCCATTCACTTTAGACTTAATCTTTTCAGTGTTTGAATCGAGATGAGCATTTGAGAAGAATTCTGAAACTTCTAGTTTCCAGACATTTGAAGGTTCTAAAAGAAGATATTTAAATCCTTCTTCTGTGATTAGGGTTATTACATTCTTGATTTCTTTAGAAGTCGATTTGAATCCATTTCGGACAAGTTCATAACCTTTGAATATGTTATCATCATTCTTGGGTGCCATGAGAGTGGAGAGAAATGGTTGATGAGTGTCGTACTGATCTGGGTTCTAGGGCTTGACACTCAGAAATCAAAAGTTAACAATATCAAAAAAGCGTAGTCGACTTCTACTCTCACACCCTATCTATAGTCTAATCTTTCCTGAAGACAAAAGGGCGTGCTCCATTTAGACTGTTCCAAATTTTTAGGTAAAGAGCTAGTGTCGAAACAGGAAAAATTGTCTGTCGAGATGTGTCGAAACAAGTCGACACAACGATATTGTCCCTTGACATATACCTTAGGGTCTCAACACCCTTGATGTCTCGACACTTACTTAAGTGTCTCGATACATTGCAGTATGCAGTGTCGACACATTTTCTTGTTTCTCGACATAACTTTTGACTAAGCCAAAGTTTTGTCTCCTAATATATAAAAACTTGATACTTAGATGTTTTTACTTGATATTTAATTAAGTAAACTTAATTTCTGTTTAATATTTTATTCTTATTTTCATCAGTCTTTAAGTATTCATTAATTATTCCATATTTAAAATTCCAAGTTCAAACTTAAAGAAATTAAATTTCTCTTCATGTAGGGGCTTAGTGAAAATATCAGCAATCTGTCTATTTGTAGGAACAAATTCTAGATTAATGTCTTCCTTTTCTACAAGCTCCTTAATAAAATGATATCTAACTTCAATATATTTTATTCTACTATGTGACAAAAGATTATTTGCAAGTAAAATGACACTACTTGATTCACAATATAATGGAGTTTTACTTAGCTGATTGTTGTAGTCTTGTAATTGTTGTTTAATCCTAAACAATTGTGCATAATAACTTCTAGCTGAAATATACTCAGATTCAGCGGTGGATATTATTATACTTGTTTGCTTTTTGCTGCTCCATGATACTAGCCTTCTTTCAAGGAATTGGCATGAACCTGATGTGCTTTTCCTGTCTTCTTTACAACCTGCATAATCTGCATCTGAAAAGCCTGTTAGTTCAAAATCATTATACCTGGGATACCATAGGCACAGATTAGGTGTGCCCTTTAGATATCACAATATTCTATTGACTGTTGTATAGTGAGACTCCTTAGGGCAAGCTTGATACCTAGCACAGACATAAGTAGCATACATTATGTCTAGTCTACTAGAAGATAGATAGAGTAGTGATCCAACTATGCCTATATACAAGGTGATATATACTGACTTTCCAGCACCATCCTTGTTTAAATACATACTGGATCCCATAGGAGTTCTCATGGATATGGTTGTTTCCATTCCATACTTCTTGATTAACTCCTAAGTGAACTTTGACTGACTAATAAAAAGGCCATCTATAGTTTGCTTAACTTGGAGACCTAATAAAAACTTGAGTTCACCCATGCTACTAATCTCAAACTTACCTTGCAAAATTTTTGCAAATTTTGTGCAAAGTGACTCATCAGTAGAACCAAATATAATGTCATCTAAATATATTTGTACTAAGATAGTCTTGCCTTTGAATTCCCTTAGGAATAGTGTTTTTTCTATTTTCTCTCTTGAGAATTTGGTCTCTAGAAGAAATTGAGAAAGAGTCTCATACTAAGCACTTGGGGCTTGTTTTAACTCATAAATAACTCTTAATCAAAGATAAATATAATTTGGATGAGTTGAGTCAATAAAACCTGAGGGTTGCTCAACATAGACGCTTTCTTTGAGGCTACCATTAAGGAAGGCTGACTTCACATCCATTTGGTAAACCTTTAATCCTTTGTAGGCTGCATATGCCAGGAAGAGTCTAATAGCTTCCAATGTAGCCACTGGTGCTAAGGTTTGATCAAAATTTATACCCTCTTCATGTCTATAGCGCTTTCCATCCAGTTATCCTTTTTTCTGACTATAATTCCATTCTCATCCAGTTTGTTCCTGTAGATCCACTTGGTTTCTATTATGTTACAGTCATCTGGCCTGGGAACCAGCTTCCAGACTTTACATTTCTTGAACTGCTTCAATTTTTCCTACATAGCCCCTATCCAAAATGGGTCTTTATTAGCTTCTTTAGACTTCTTTGGTTCTATTTGAGACAAAAAACTTGAGTATATTATAATGTTGTTTGGCTACTTCTTGTGTTCACTCCATGAGCTGCATCTCTAACGATCAGTTCCCTTGGATGATCCATTAAATGTCTGATAGTAATTGGTAATGTGCCTCTTCTCTTTGAACAGCTTCATCTTATTGTTGTTTCTCTCCTTCTGATTGTTATTATGCTAGTTCTTCTACGACAATATTGACTCCATCTTATATACTTTGGCTTGCTAGAATTGAGTCTTATATTGACAGCTCCTTTAGCTTCAAGTCTTCTCTTATTATGCTTGATGTACCTGGCTTATCATTATAATACATAGAACTCTCATCAAATACAACATGAACAGATTCCTCTACAACTTGATCACTCAAGTTGTAGACCCTATAGTCCTTACCGTGGTTACTATAACCAACAAATATTCCTTCATAGGACTTCTCAGTAAACTTAGTTAAGTATATTTTCCCATTATTAAGGACAAAACACCTACATCCAAATATTATGAAGTAGGCTAAGTTTTGTTTTCTACCCTTCATTATTTCATAAGGAGTCTTATTCAGGCTTTTGTTGATTGAAGCTCTATTAAAAACATGACATGTTGTGTTAACAGCTTCAGCCCAGAAATATTCTGGGAGAAAAGAATCACTCAGCATCGTTCTTCCAACTTGTTATTCTTGGAGAGGAAAACTCTTGCTGAATCACATGTTCTTCACAAAACTTTATCATGCATTCAGATTGAAACTAAGTTACTTGATCACTTCTGATTATGATAACAGAACTTTTCAATTCATTCTTTATTTGTTTGACAAATGTCTTGAAGACTACAGGAGTTTCAGAATTTTTCCTTAAAAAGAAAACCCAAGTAAATATGGAATATTCATCAAGAACCATAAAGGTGTAGACTTTCCTTCCTAGACTATGAACTGACATAGGACCAAACAATTATATATGCATGAGGTATAAACACCTCACAAAGACTTTGTTTTCAATGCTTTTAAAAGAAGTTTTGGTATGCTTGCCTTTTTATCATGCTGAGAAAATGCTTTCCTTAGAGCATTTAATGCTAGGACCATTCATAACTAGCTCTTTACTAAATAGCTTGCCTATGGTCTTACAGTTCAAATGAGCTAACTTCTTGTGTCATTTGACATAGTGTGAGACTTTCTCATTTGTAACTAGACATATGGGAGAGTCTGAATTTAGATAAAAAAATTTAAACAGTACACATTCCCACACCTAGTGCCTGTCAAGATGACCTGTTAGTCACTTGACTTCATTATGTGGCACTCATCCTTGTGGAATGAAATGTCATAGCTAAGATCACAAAGTTGACTTATGCTTATAAGGTTGTGTTGCAACCCTTAGACATAAGCTACTTTAGCGAAAATGACTATGTCATTTGAGATCATACCATAACCTCTTGTAATCCCTTTGTTAACTCTACCAAAGCTCACCTTTGGTCCATTCTTCATTGGAATAAATTCCCTCAAGTTGCTCCTTATTCCAGTCATGTGTCTGGAACATCCACTATCCAAGTACCAGATGGGTCTATCTCTGGTGCTTGGATATTCCTAAAAAATTAAGATTTATTTATCCTTCGCAACCCAAATTGTCTTGGGTCCTAGGTGCATGTTAGCTGGGGCTCCATTGAGACCAACTGAGTATTTCTTAGCTGGGTACACTTTCTTTCCATGAGACACAGTGCGATTGATTCAGCAGTCCAGGTCAAAGTGTCCAATAGTTCCACAACACTAGCACTCATATCTATTGTATCTCCTCTTTGGAGGTACAATATGAACTTTATGCTGACATTCTTTAGTACAGGAATCAACAGCGTTTATAGGTGCATATTAACTATGAGCTAATTGTTTGTTTTGCCTCACTATCACAACTGTCCTCCTTGGAGTATTCACATTAGGAATAGCTTTCCTATTAATAGATGTGCTAACTTCTCATGGTCTAGACTACTGGATTTCTTTTCCTTTAGTCTGAGACACATGCTGTGGAAATACTGGACCATTTTGTCCTATCATCTTTCTATCTTTCCTTTTCCTAGGTTTTATATAACCAAGACCACTTTCAGTAGTTCCTGAGAAGGTATCTATTATGGGGAGCACAGTTTTAGGTTTAGAGAACTACTGAACAAGTCTTTTCTCATTCAATTGTTTGAGTTCTAACTCTTGAATGGTTGCATCTCTTTATTTGAGCAACATGAGTTGATCATCAATGATTTTAGTAAGCTTAACTAACTTTGAAATTTTAAGACCAATCTACTGAGTAGCCATCTCATGATGGTACTCAAGACCTCTTAGTGATGAAATCTTGATGTCTTGTTCTTTAATAAGCTTTTTGCTCTTTACAAGAGCCTCTAGCAATTTTCCAAATTTAACTGTGACCTGCTACAGTTAAGTCTTAGAGTTGGACATATATGACTCAAAATTTGAGTTACATGAGTTTGACTCATCCCCAGTCTCATAAACAAAAGTTTTAGAACAAATGAAATTATCAAAGATTACCTGAGTATCCTGACTGTCAATAATTTCTATTTCTGGATCATCAGACAGTGCCATCAAGTTAACCTCCTTATCATCTTCAGAGTCACCATGCAGTGATTAAGTTGTGGAGTTATTGCCCTTGTATATGGCCTCTCTGATGAATTCCTCTTCACAGGAGAACAATCCAATCTGAGCTTGTTCCTCATCTAATTCAGTTGAATCTGAATCACTGTCAGATAGAGTCTTTGGCTTCTTTGCCATCAGAAACTTTTCTGACTTCTTGTCTTTGTAGAACATCTTTTCCTTGGACTTTCTGATCTCCTTTCGATTTATTGAACAGTCAACAATGACATGTCCATGCCTGTTACAATAATAACAAATAATGTCAGTCTTAATATGTTTGTTCTGGTTTGAATCACACCTGACCACATAGTTATTTCTGTGTTTGTCTTTGTTTTTGCCGGAACTTGGTACAGGTTATGTGTACTTGTTCCATTGCTTCCTTATTCTCATCATCTTCTTGAATTTCCAAGTGAACAATGCCAATTCACCATTTGATAATTCTTCTGATGAAGAACTAGTCCCAATGCTAATTGTATTTTCATTCCTTCTTGGTGATGATGGAATTTCTCTTATTGCCTTGTTTGACGTGTCAGCTTTGAAAGCTACAAATCTAGTATGATTTGAACTTCTCGCAGATTCATCTTCAGCTTTTCTAGAATTTAACTGAAGCTCATGTGACAACAGCTTCCCATACAAATCCTGGGGTAACATATTTCTCAGATTGCTCATTTTTGTTACATCACAAATCTTTATGTCCCATTATTTGTTTAGGGATCTCATAAACTTGTCATTAAGCTCATAGTTTGAGAATTCTCTACCATAATTTTTTAAGTCATTGACTATTATAAAGAACTTTTCATAAAAAGTTCTATAGAATCAATCTTCCATTGCCTGAATTCCTCATATTGCTGGTTGAGTAGAGACTTTATGTCATCTCTGATTTCTTCTGTGCCATCCATATAGACTATTAGAGTATCTGACATCTCCTTGGATGTTTTACAGTGTACTAAGTTCAGAAAGGTTGAATTATCTATTGCACTGATTGTTAAAAATGAAATCGGCCATCCCTCCTAAGGTGGCTAGCTCGCATGTCGCAGACTGCACCAGCTCATCCGAGGGGTTCGCGGCTTGTTTTCCAGCTAACCGTGTAGATAGACTTCTCTGTCTGCGTGGCTAGGCTAGCTTCCAGGTAATCTCCAGCTCTGCAATGTCGTGGACTGCTTCTCAGTCCGTACTATCAGGTCACACGGTTAGCCAGGCGGGTAGCGGTCTCTTCTCCAGCCTATCTCCAGTTCCCAGACTCTCCTTAGAGTCACCGCTGGCAAGGACTAGCCAAGTCTCTTCTTCACTCTGCTTGCGAAATACGGCCTCTCATCCCAGTCCGCAATAACCTTGTTTAATAGACCGCTTGGTAGTGAACAGCCTAAGAATGGGGCGGATTACACATCAGTCCGCTAGCAGCAGGCGGGCTCAATCCTAGCTCGTCCAAAGGTGTCGGGCTTGGTCCCAGTCCGCCAGCTAATGATGGACAAACCCGTTAGAAGTCGACTTGCCTCCAGGTCGGCCAGCAGTAGGCGACTTTCCTCTTGGTCGCCCAGCAGTAGGTGAGTTGCCTCCAGGTTGCCCAGTAGTAGGCAACTTGCCTCCAGGTCTCCCAACAGTAGGAGACTTGCTTCCAGATCGCCCAGTAGTAGACTACTTGCCTCCAGGTCGCCCAATAGTAGGTTACTTGCCTCTAGGTCGCCCAGTAGTATGCGACTTGCCTCCGGGTCGCCCAGTTGTAGGATACTTGCCACTAGGTTGCCCAACAGTAGGAGACTTGCCTCCAAGTCGCCCAATAGTAGGAGACCTGCCTCCAAGTCGCCCAACAGTAGGCGACCTACCTCCAGGTCACCAAGCAGTAGGCAACCTGCCTCCAGGTCGCCCAGCAAAAGGCATACTGCCTTCAAGACACCTAGGAGAGGGTGACCTGCCTCCTCGGCCCGCCTAGCAGGTGAGACTTGCTCCTTCTATTTGGTTGAAGGTGGCAGACTCGGCCTCAGTCCGTCTAAGGGAGGTGGACTTGCTCCTCCCACCAACATTTTTCATCTGGCCGTACAGCACAGTACGGACTCAGAACCAGCCCACCAGTATTTGGCGGACTCATATTATCTAGCAATAGAGGCAGAATACCTGTCTGCCATGTACTAGGCAAACTCTTTGCACAGTCCTCCAGAAGCACTTTGACTTCCCCAGCAGCTAGCAAACTCCTCTTAAGTCAGCAGCATGTCGCAGAATCACTCGCAGCTTGCCCGCATCATTGGGGTGACGTCATCAAGCCCAGTTCTGGAAGATTCCTCCTCGAGCCTATAAATATCCCCCCATACCTCTCATTTGGAGGACGGACCCCCAGGGTACAACCATTGGTAGCAACGTCTGCGGATACAAAATTTCTATCCGCCAACCTTTCTCGCGGACTGAACGCCTGTTCGCGCGGTCTCAACGGCTAAGCCTTGCGGTTTAGTCCCAGAGCTTGGCTCAAGAAGCCTGTCCTAGTGACCTCATTGGTCTTCCCTTCCTGATTGTGCAATCCGCTAGGCCTATGATAGCAAGCTACAGGATAAGCAGTCTGCATGGTCTGCCGACCTATATGATTCAGTTCGTGCGGCCTCTGGCAATTTCTTCTCTCTTCTAGCCGTCAGCTTCCCATTGTACCCTTTATATTTTTTCCATGTAAAGGAGCAAACTCAAGCTGTAATCTTTGTTTATAATCAAAGGAAAGCCCTTCGCAGGAGTGACATTTAAGCCACGACGGGCAAACTCTATTGTTGCCGCTGTAAGAAGCCCCTCTCTTCTTCCTTTTTCCCTTCTCTCAGCCTCAACCGCCAATCCCTAACCATTAAAGTAACCGATTGATCAACAGTTCCTCATCAACCTCTCATTATCCCCGTAACCATATGATCGAGCATGCTCCACTCTCGAGCATGCAGAGGAATTTTCAGAAGCCTCATCTCTTCCCTTCTCTTTCCCCCGTGAGATTTCAAACACCTTATCTATTGGTGCCATTACCCAATTAACAGTTAACACGCGACTTTTAGATTTTGAATAGATGGTGAAAACCAATGGTTAGCCATGACAGATCATCAACCTGCCGAGAACCTTGCTCCTTCAAGTCCTAGTGAAGATCCTCTTTGGGAAGCATTTGAGAAATCACGTAGAGAAATTGCCCAGTAGTTCCAAGCAATAAATCGTACTCTAGTTGCTATCACGCAGTGATTAGAGGTGCAATCCACAGTAGCACCAGTTCCTCCAGTCAATCCAACACCAGCATTGGAGAATACGCAAACATATCCTCCGACCAATCCGCTGGTCTATCCTCCTGTTTATCCACCAACCTATCCGCCAGGTCAGGCAGCAGCTCCTTTGCGATCACAAAATAACGAGTTCATAGCTCTTCAAAAATTCTTCCGAGAAGCTACTCGAGGAAGTCCAGCATGATTTTTTAATTTTCAGGTATGTCATCCATACCCTTCAGCTCCCGCAATTGCTCCTCCCACAACAGCTTTTCCTTTCTATCCTCCTGCTCATTTTTAAACTACAGCTTATCCTCCATTTTTTCCATTTCCTTATGTACAAGGAGAACAGGAAGAATCATCACCATTTATAGATAGTATCCAGCAAGAACCAACTCCATCTCACTTTAGAGAGCCGCAATTACCAACTTATACTTGGGAGTCTGACCTAGTGGTACACTTACAAGCTTTTGAGTCAGCCGTCGCCCTTAAGACTCTTACCGATACTACACGGTGCAAGCTCCTCATAACGTCCTTTGATGGACAAGCGAGAGAGTGGTTCTACAGACTTCGCCCTCAGTCCGTCACTTCCTCTCCTAATCTGCGAAGAGAACTTCTACTCAGGTTTTCTACCTCTACCATGAGAAAGAGCGGACCAGAAGCCCTGTTTGATATCAGTCAGTGAGAGAATGAGACTTGGGATCATTTTGTCGATCATTTTAAAAGAGAGATTCTTGACATTGAAAACATCGATCCAGAGATGTACTGAGTCGCTCTGATAAGTGGTTTAAGAGAAGGTCCACATAAATTTGAAGCTAATGTCCGAGTGCCAATGACATATCAGGAGATGATCATTCTTGACAACTTATACATACGAGGTGAAAAGAGTAATCCCAACTATATATCCAGGCTTGTAATAGAGAAAGAACCTTTTTCTTCATACGGGCAACCTCCAAAGTCTCCTCACAAGGATTTTCAACCACGAACAAGGAAGTGAAGAAATTTCCGACGTCATCAACGCCTCTTCCCAGGCCAAGATCACTTCCAAAGTCAAAGATCACAATCACGAGTTCCTCCCGCTTATCTGGCACTAGCTCCCCAAGTAGCTTTAGCTTACCACCAGCAGGATGGCAACTTACCATAACTTGAACTAGAGCAAGTTATGCATGATGTTGTCCAAGTGATGAAAGGCAAGACCGGTTATAAGAGACCTTACCAACCCGCTGATCAAAGATTCAAGGACTTGGATCCCTATTGCAAATTCCATAAAGAGAAAGGGCATCCAACTGAAAACATTCGAGCGCTTCGTCAACTGGTGGAGAAGATGCTGAGGCAGGGAAAATTGCGTGACTCTTCCAGAAGAATGATCACTCTGATCCATCTACTTCAAAAGGCAAAGAAGTAGCAGACATTCCTTTTGGCTCAAAGGGAGTAAGCCAAATCAACGATAATTTTAATTTCATTAGCGGTGAAACCATTAATGAGAATGATGTAGGTGCACTTGGAAATCTATTCTGAGGTGAAGATGGACCTGACAAAGTTCCAAAAGCTCTTCACGATCATGCCCAATCGATTTTGTTCTCCATACTGAACATTTCTTTTGCGTATGTTATGAACATTTTCTAAGTTCTCCTTCATTCATTTCAATAAATTTTTATGTTAGAGACCCCATACTGACACATTTCCCTTTTTGGAGTGCTTCCTCCTCTATTTTATCATTGCCAAAGGGATCGCTGAACCGATAAGATATCGCCAAGTCTTGTTTGACCCCCCATAGATTGGTCCCTGGCGTAATACCACCATGATCACATATAGAGGGGATTTTTTGCATGTATGCAGTGGGGGCCGTCCAATCTGTGCGGGTGGACTTTAGGGCATCGTATCCTAGCTGGTATCTAACACAAAGCGTGCATCAAGGGAGGTCCCATGTGTTAGCTCTACTGTTATCCGTTAGGGATACATTACATCAAAGATGATTTTTGCTTGGCAAGATATAGCATTCAAGTATAGCCTTGTCTCTATGATCATCTCATAACTATAATGGTCGAACACTCTAAGGTACTCTCAAGTTGTGCCTTCCAGGGACCCACAACATCGCTGATCTTTTAGGGAAAGCAATGATGTCGACCACTTGGCGCACCTGGCCTAACTTATCAGCGTAGCTTGTAGCCCTAAGGAATGAGAGCAGTGTGTCCAACGTTCCTTCTTAGGATCTTGTTTTTCTTTTTTGTGCCCTTCTAAGGGAGCGCGGTTAGTCCGCTTTTTGCAAAACTTCTTTCCTTAAGGTTAACAAGTTAAATTCAATCACTCCAAAGTATTTATGGTGTTATACTTCTTGCCTATGCTCGCTTTATATACACGGCTTTCATAATGATCTATCTGATGGCAATACATTTGCTATGCTTATTACATTCTTTGCACTGATTATTCAATCAAAGAATCTTGTTCTCTCGGTCAACAAGCCATGTTATTGAAATCTAATCATAGTGTTTTTTATCTAGCTGATCCGAATTTTATATTATGGATATCACATCTAATTGTGCAAGAAGATTATTGTTATGCCTTGATTTATACATGATTCAGCCAATTCTTTTATTCTGATAGTTGAGTTTGTTGGGTATTCTTCCTGCTATCCGATTACATCTTGTTGGATCCCTAGTTTGGATTTTGGCTTGGTTCATTATTAGGTTATTGAAACATCATGTATAGCCTAGGGTCAATTTGTTAGTTCTAAGGTTAGGTCAGTCTGACTAGGTTAGACATCTTTGATCCAGCCTTTAGAAGACTTTAAAGACTTAGACTTAGAAGAAATGCAATTTTTGAGAGTTCAAAAAATCAGTTCGAAGTTCTTCGAACTCAGCTCGACGATCGTAGATCGATGAACTCAGAGTTTCTACTCTGAGCTGAGCTAGACGAAATACGAGCTCAGGTCGACAATCTTCCTTCTTCTCTCAGTTTCTCTGGTCGACGAAAGTCCATCTCAGTTCGACGATCTTGGAGCTCAGCTTTGGTAGTTTCTTTCTAGAATAATTTTCTCTGAGCTCAGCTCGACGAACTTGTAGTTCAGGTCGACGAAATCTGTCCTGAGGTCGATGATTTCTGTCAATATCAGTTTTGGCAATTTCTCTGTCATTTTGATTTTAATTGGTATTTTTCTAAGGCAGTAATTCTCTGATAATTAATGCTCATATTATCATGAATATAGCCTTTGCTTGGCAGCATTAATTTTGGATTTCACAAAGTTAATTACTTGTCTTATTTACTGGGAAAGTTGAGGAAATGCATTCAAGACAAATTCTAGCCGTTTCAACTCCCAGATTCTCAGCAGTAATTCAGGATATCGTTCAAAATTCAAATGCTGGAAATCCTCTCAGAATATAAAAAGATCTTTTTCAAGAAAAAAAGCACAACAAGATATCTTTACACAAAGAATTTTTACAGAAAACTGATACAGAGAAAAGATTGCCATCTAAAGGAAATTGAAGAAGTACAACACACACTGATATTTAGTCTTCTTTAGTTTCTTCTTCAGACTTCACAAGGACAACTCTTTAGGACCAGTCCAAGAAGTTTTTGAAGATCTTCATCAAGACCTACACCCTGTGCAAAGCTCTTATTTTCCTGAACCATTCAACATCTCAGGGGGAGCTTTGACAACAACATCCACTAAAGTCTTCTCAGTTGTTTGAGAAAGAGAAGACCACATCACTTTTCATTTCCCACTGTAAAAAGGGTTTCTAACTCCCTTCAAAAGTTATCACCTGGTTGACAAGTCTCCATATCAAAAGACTTGATTTGGTTTTTGGGGCACCTTATCAAAAGCCTAAAGGGTTGTGAGATCTCCCTTGTAATAGATCTTGTGGTAACAGGGCACCTGAGAAAAAACCTGTGATGGCAGGGCACCTGATCAAAAACTTATTAGTGGATTCCTACCAAGGTGGTAGAAGAGTGGATGTACCCATTTTTGGGTAACCACTATAATTTTCTTTTGTCGTCTGGTTGCTCCTTTCTTTATTTTTGTTGTGCTGTGATAGTTTCTTTTTCTTCCTCTCTTTATATATATACTACTATCACTTATTTTAATTCTGCTATAAAATTGATTAAGTTTTTAAAATACTCTATTCAGCCCCCCCCCTCTAGAGTTAGTCAGATCTATCCCCTCACTTTCAGTTGGTAATAGAGGGTGTGTTTGTTTGATTTCATAGGCTAATACCTGAATCAAAAGTTCCTTGATAGATCTTAATTTCTCTATTATCTCTCTTATATCATGGCACATAATAAAGAATATTCAAGCACCAGACCTCCAATCTGCAATCTGAACAATTTTGCAATCTGGAAGGCCAGAATACGATTATATATGAACTCTATTGATGAAGATATCTACAACTCCATTTTGGCAGGTCCTTCAACTCAAGAAACTTCTACTTCAATAAGCACAAATGCAGACCCGCCACCTGAATGGACTGATGCTCAGAAAAAGGCAAAAATTTCTGATGCAAAGGCCATGAACATTCTGGCACAAACCAAGTCAGATGATATTTTTTAGAGGGTGGCTGAGTGCACTTCAGCAAAGGCCATTTTGGACTGTCTAAACCAAATGGTTGCAGGATCTACTGATGAGAGAATGGACAGGAGATCCCATCTCATCTCTCAGTATGAAAATTTCCAGAAAGACGAGTCTGAGATAGTAGCTGACATGAACAACAGACTAAGTTTAATTGTCAATGAGCTGAATAACCTAGACAAAAATATCTCACTGACAAAGATTAATGATAAGATCCTTATGTGCTTCCCCAACACATGGGATTCAAGGATTTAGCCAATCAAGGAGGCCAGAAGCTTGAATGAAATCTCCACTGAGTCATTACTGGGAAAGCTCAAATCTTATGAGCAACTGATAAAGACAAGAGAAGCAACTGAGCAGAAGACTTCCTCTTTAGGATGAAAGGAGCAAAACATTACTTTCAAGGCATCTGAAGGACAAGAATCTCCTCCAGCAAATGATGAGCTCATAAGCTTATTGGCCATGAAATTCTATAAGATGGCCAAAAAATATTTCAGAAGGAAGTCTTCTAGACAAGATGACAGACCAAGATATGACAAAACTCCTACCATGGTGATTATCTGCTTTGGTTACAAAAAACCTGGACACATTCTTCCTGAGTGTCTAGAGAATCAGATGAAGGAGAAAAGAAGAGAAAAAGACACCATAAAGAAGTACAGCAAGCCCTCCTCAAGCAAGCACAACAGGAAGGAGAAAGGTTTTGTTGCAGAAACTTGGAGTAAAACAAAAGTAGAATCTTCATCTTCTAGCTCTAGTGAAGATGAGGAAGAAGCTAAAGCAAAAGAACTTTGCTTGATGGCTATCAATGCATCAGGCAGCTTTACAGAAGGTGAAAACTCAGAGAATGAAGACTCTGAATCAGAAGAGGATCAGGTAATATCTTCATTTGACTTTAATTCTGATTATTTCAAAATTGAATTTAAACTTTTATGTAATGATCTAATAAAATCTGAGAAGGAAATCAAACTTCTCAGAGTTAGGCTAACTGAACATGAAAATCTATTATCTGAAAACATTGAACTAAAAGATAAATTAGTCATAGCTTCAGAAGAAATTATTTCATTAAAAACTAAATTAAATGAGCCTAAGAAATTTGAAGAATCCCTTAATGGGTGAAGCATCAAATTGATGAACTTCACAAGTACAGTAAATGCCAGGCTCAATGGCAAGTTGGGCTTAGGTGCTTCATCAAGCTAATCTCATTTAATTCAAAAACTTATACTTTCTTCCCCCCATTAAATTTATATCAGAAAAAGGTACAGAAAAAGTAGATGAAAATAATGAACCAATTGAATTAAAACAGAAATATAAGAAAAGGAGAAAAGAAAAGAAAAACCTTAATCATAATAATGTTCAACAGATTTTGTCCAACTCAGATCGACGAAATGTGTACAGTTCGTCGAACTCAAGTCGACAAACTCTGAACGCAGAATTTTATTATAATTATTCTTTGAACTGCGATCGACGAAACCAATATGGTTCTTCGAGCCGAGATCGATGATTTTGGGGCTCAAAGAATGAATATTTCCATTCTCTGAACAAGGTTCGACGAACTCATCCCAATTCTTCGAACTCAGGTCGACGAACTTATCAGAATTTGTCGATCCCAGTTCAGCCTAACAATAACTTTAATTATTCAAGAACATTTAATCATTCAAAAGATTTTGTTAACCCATTTACCCAATGGATAATTCCACCTAAGAAATTTCCCTCCTTAGGATATAAGAACCAACCAGAATGCTCTTATATTACTAGCTTTGAATTTGAAAAGAATAAAGGACCCAAGGTTACCTGGGTCAAGAACACCTGATTTTTCATTTTGTAGGTGAAAGACTATCCTACCATAAAGGAGCAGTGGTATCTTGATAGTGGGTTCTCAAAGCATATGTCAGGTAGCAAGGACAACTTAACAAACTACAAGTCCAAGCTTGGTCCAAAAGTGATATTTGGTGACTCCAACTATGGCCAAACTAAAGGCTATGGGATTGTTAAGATTGGAGTTGTCACCTTCATGAAAGTAGTATATGTGAGTGGTCTCAAACATAACCTGATATCCATAAGACAATTATGTGATGAAGGTTATCAGGTATCATTTAACCACTCCTCTTGCATTATATATTCTGTAGATAACTAGGAAACATCTATATAGTAAATTTGAAATCTGCTAGGTCAAAAATTTTTCTATTCAATCAAATCAGTAACAATAATGAATTATGGCATAAAAGATTAGGACATGTAATCTTAAAAATATTTCTAAACTCTCTAGGTTCAACCTTATTAGAGGATTGCCTTCTTGCCCCTAAAAGAAGGAAAGCCTCTGCAGGGCTTGTCAATTAGGAAATCAAACAAAAAATAGCTTTAAATCCATTAATAAGAGCCATTCGCCCAGGATTCTATACTTGTTACATATGGATCTATTTGGACCTATTGCTGTACAAAGCTTGGGAGGGAAATCTTATACCTTATTCATTGTAGATGACTTCTCTTGGTTCACTTGGGTGTTCTTCTTGAGAAACAAGTCAGATAACTTTAAAGTTCTTACATACTTTCTTAAGATCATAAGGATTTAGTATTCTTATCCAGTTGCCTTGATCAGAAGTGATCATGGTACTGAGTTTGAATCTCTTCTTATGTTAGAATTCCGTGAGATGGAAGGTATCAGGCATTGCTTCTCTTCTCCTAGAACTCCTCAACAAAATTGGTTAGTGGAAAGGAAAAACAGAACTCTTTTTGAAGTTGCAGGAACATTGCTTGCAGATGCTCACATGCCCCTATCCTTTTGGGCAGAGGCTATCAGCACATCAAATTTTGTCCTGAATTGAAGTTTGATACATAAACTTAAGGGCAAGACTCCCTATGAATTACTCAAAGGGAAGAAACCTAAAATAGACTATTTTAGAATCTTTAGTTGTGTTTGTTACATTCATAATAACAACATGAAACATCTTAGAAAATTTGAAGCCAAAGCTGTAATGGGAATTTTTCTTGGATATTCCCAAGTCAGCAAGGCCTATATGGTATTTAATAAATTAACTTTGAAAATGGAAGAATCTGTACATATTATATTTGTTGAAGCTAACATGTATTATAAGGAGAATGATTCTTCTACCAAAGATTTATTGGAGGTACCCCAACTGTGTGAGAAATTGGATGATCTGAACCTCACCAATGAGGCTGAATAACATCCTTCTCCACACATTGATGAATATAGTGGAAAAGAGCTCAGTGATATGATTGTTGAACCTTCAACACCAAATTTATTCTACAAGAGGCATTATTTCCAGATGTTGTTGCTGAACCAACTCCTCTAACTGATCTTGTCACACTTAGAGATCACCCTGTATCTCAAATGATTGGAGACATATCAGTTGGTGTGCAAACAAGGCATAAACTTAACCAAAATTTGATGTATGCTTGCTTCATATCTCAACTTGAGCTCCAGTCCATAAAAGATGCAATGCAAGAGGAGCTCAATCAATTTGAGAGATGCAGAGTTTGGGACATAGTTCCTAGACCCAAAGACTCACAAGTTATTGTAACTAAGTGGGTATTCAGAAATAAATTGGATGCACAAGGAGCCATCATAAGGAACAAAGCAATGCTGGTAGCACAAGAATACAGACAGGAAGAAGGAATTGATTATGATCAAACCTTTGCACCTGTTTTAAGACTGGAAGCTATCAGAATTTTTCTTACTTAAACAGCCTACAAAAAGTTCAAGGTCTACCAAATGGTTATCAAGAGTGCCTTCTTGAATGGTGAACTCAAAGAGGAAGTATATGTTAAACAATCACCAGGTTTTATTTCTTCAACTCATCCCTCTTTTGTTTTCAAATTGCATAAAGCTCTTTATGGTTTAAAGCAAGCTCTAAGAGCTTGGTATGAGACCCTAGCTAGCTTTCTTTTAGAGCATAAGTTCACTAGGGTCATTGTAGATAGTACTTTGTTTACTAGACATCATAATAATAACATATTGTTAGTGCAAATATATATAGATGACATCATTTTTGGCACTACTGATTCCAAGCTATGCAAAAGGTTTTCTAATCTAATTCATTCCAAGTTTGAAATGAGTAGCATCGGTGAGCTTTCATTCATCTTTGGTCTCCAAGTGAAGCAATCCCCTGATGGCATTTTCATCTCCCAATCCAAATATGCTAAGGAATTAGTTAAAAGATTTGGGATTACTGATTCTTTAGTCAAGAAAACACCCATGGCTTCCAATGCAGTGATTAATTCTGATGAACATAGCAAGCCAGCTGATCAGAAGACATATAGGGCTATTGTTGGGTCCTTATTATATCTCATACCTAGTAGTCCAGACATAATGTTTGCTACATGTCTTTGTTCTAGGTTCCAAGTGAACCCTAAAGAATCTCACCTTATTTTCTTAAAAAGAATTTTGAGATACATAAAGGGTTGCCAAAATCTAGGAATCTTTTATCTAACTGAGTCAGAATTTGAATTAACTGGATTTTCAGATGCTGACTTTACTGGATGTAAAGTCGACAGGAAAAGCAAATCAAGAACATGCAAGTTCCTTGATGATAGGCTTGAGTCTTGGTTTTGTAAGAAACAAACATCTGTGTCCACTTCAACTGCGGAAGCTGAATATATTGCAGCTGGTAGTTGTTGTTCACAAATATTGTGGATTCAAAACCAACCCCTAGATTATGGATACAATATAAATAATTCAACTGTGTTTTGTGATAGTACTAGTGCAATTTCAATTGCACAAAATCCAGTGCATTGTAGTAGGACAAAGCATATAGAAGTAAGATATCATTTCATTAGAGATTGTGTGGACAAAAAGATAATTAATCTTGTCTTTTTCTCTACGGATTTACAAAGAGCAGACATCTTCACCAAACCTTTGGATGAGAAGAAACAACTGTTCTTTCTGAATCAGCTAGGTATGATCAATGGAGAAACATTAATTTAATTTTCTTGTCTGATGTTGAAGAATTTGTCACAGTTCGTCAAATGGAGATCGACGATCTGAGAATAATTTTTGAGAAAACTCATCGACCTGAGATCTACGAACTCTTTTTGTGAAGTCATTTTAGTCGAGCGGAGATCGACGATCTTGCTTTAGAAAAATTTTCGTCGACCTGAGAATGATGAAAATTTTTCACCTCTTCAAACTGAGATCGACGATATTATTTCGTCATAAAACTTTTTGTCGACCTGAGAACGAAGATTTTTTTTTTATTTTCGCAGGCCGGAGTCTAACGTTTCATATTCTGAAACCTTATAACTAGTTTTTCTTCAAGCTCCATCCCGCGCTTTCTATTCTCTTTCACTTGATCTCTCTTTATTTTTGCAGGAAAAAAATGGTGATTCCGGCAATCTCCCTTTCCGGCATGAAGTTTGACACCACGTTCAACATCGATTTCGACTCCTTCCGTCACTCCGATCGGATCTTCATGGATATTTTGTTGTTGTTTGAGGAATAACAACCGAAGAAATTTATGACAACAAGAATCAAGTTAGCAGCAATAGAGATAAGGGAGTGGGTTTATACTTCAACTACTTTAGATGCAGATTCGATGACCGGCACCATCGCAGGAAATCGGGTTACTCTAACCCCTGATGTTTTAACAGAAATTTTTGGTTTGTTTAATGGAGACGAGGATATTGAGATAGATACTTATGAGTATAATACAATGTTGATCAAAATGTGTCATTCTGATAAAAACCCTAACAAATTGTTAAAAAAGAACTTATCTGCTGAGTATAAGTTTCTTGCCGATGTTGTTGGAAAAGTTTTGCTCGGACAACACACCGCCCATGATTATATAACCAGACTCAAGTTCTTAGTGATGTGCGCACTGGTAAATAAGAAAGCTATAAAATGGGGAAAGGTTTTGTTTGAGTTTATTAAAAAGAAACATTCTAAGAAAGAGGTATGTTTTGGGAGAATCTTAGGCATCTTCCTTCAGGAAAAGGCATCTGAACTACTTGCCTCACAGACCATCTTCATTAATGCCACCAAGAGGCTTACATCTACATTGTTTGGTAGATGGGAGGGGACTATCACTAAGCCATCTAGGGCTTCCTCCTCTTTCAGGACTTCTGAGGACAGAAGGGCAGTTACAACTACTCCCCCACCTCCAGAAGAAATTACTCCCTCCATCAGAATTCCTTCACCTCCCTCTAAACAACAACCTTCATCAAATCCCCTCTAGCAACCATCCATTTCCTCTCCAATCCCTACTGGATCACCTTCTCAACCCCATTCTCCACTTCCTCAATCTCCAATCTACATTCAAGAGGATTCTCCATCTACACCACCTTAGTCTCCTCTTAAAACTCATCTGGCTGACATTCCATCCACATCTCCACAACCCAATTTCAATCTGCTATCTCCACCTCCACCATCTCCTCATCAATCCCCAGCTCAATCACCCATCCAGGACATCCCACTACATCAGTTCCTACCTCTACAACTCCTTCTACCTCAATTCCAACCACATGTACTACCATTCCATCCAACATTCCTTCTAACTCAACCTCCACATTCCCTGAATTCTTACATACAGACTTCCCTAATGCTTTCTCTATATGTTCTAATTGTGGACATCAAACCTCCTATACTCCCTCTACTCCAGAACCCCTATACTTAAATTTCTCTAATATTGCAAAGGATCTTCTTAATTTCATCTCTCCTACTCTAGAGAAATTAATAACAAATTTTATTGCTCCTCTCACTGCCTCTATCACCACTCTATCTAGTAGAATTACTGTCCTCTCCTCTGTCCCTTCTTTTGGGGGCCTGGCTTCAGGACCCTCTGAAATAAGGCAGGGGAGATGTCCTATGAAGAAGTTCCAGTTCCTCCCCTAGCAGCAGCAGTAGCAGCAGTTCCAGTTCCTCTTCTAACAGCAACAGCAGCAGATTCCCCTGATGCAGACATTTCAACAGATATTATAGATATTATTGATGATTCTGATATGGATATATCTTATGATATAGATGAAGATATATGCATTGCTAGTGATTTTATCATAAATCTCACAGTTGATTTGATTTCTTTACTAAATTATTTCAATCCAAATTCCCGAATTTACAGCAATGTTTTGGCTTGTTTTGATGCTGATTACTCCAAGGCCATTATATGTTATTCTGCTCCAATAAGTCCTGAAGTTGTAGATTAACTAAGGGCAGGTTTTGCAGCTCCTTAGATTTAAGAAATACTAGTTGCTGAAGATGCTTACAGTCCTCCTCCTCGCATGTGGGCTGAGTCCCCAATGCCAGATCTTGATGATATTATGTTTGGAGATATGGAAGATGAAGAGAGCAATAAGACTGCTATAGAAAGTTTTGCAGAGCCAGAATTTCAAGTACAGCCTCAGGATGAGAAGTAGATCTCCAAATAAACACTAATGAAATTTGATGATTTGTAAGACAATTCTCCTGGATCATCTGATGATGTGATGATTATGATGATGAGAATTCTAGTGACTCTGACCCTAAAAAGACAAAATCTAAGAAGAGAAAAGTTCCTACGAAGGTTGTTCCTAAGCCTAATCCCACTACTGAACTCCTTACTATATTCTGCATAATATTACTCCATATCCAAATATGCCTCAATGGATGTGCTTGTCCAAAAATGAGCAAAAGGAAAGGAAGAAAAGAAGAAGATACTGTTCTCCACCAAAGCATACCAGGAGAGAACATCCTCCTCCTCCTACTATAGGTGCTTCAGGAAATGTTGCAAAAGCTTATAAGCAAGATTCCAGCAGCTCTCAATCTTAAAGGCCAGCTTCCTATAAGTCTTCTAGACCTGTTGGAAGGTACAGTCAATATAGACCTCTATGGTCCTTTTATTCAGGCAAATCTCAACAGTCTCTTCCTCCTATAAACTTTCAACAATAATAAAACATTTTTAGAAATTCTCAAAAATCTGCTCAGGATGTTTCTATATCTTTTCTAGAGAGACCTCCCTCTCCAGTTTATTAACCTGAGTTAGATCCAAACTTCAGAATGGCTAAATTTCAAGAAGTGATTGGTTTGTCTCAGATGAACCAGGCTAGAGCTGAAGGATTAGATCCATCAAAGTTCACTACTATGTAAACTACAGACAGAAAAATTTGATAAATTTCAGGTAGACAGACATTTATTTGATCCAAATGTATATATGCAGGTACATCCAAAAGATGTTGTTCCTAGAGACTCATCTGTGATAGTTCTTGGAGCTTAAGACCTAAAAATATCTAAGAAGGAAGCAGAAAATCCTCTCAGAACAATTGTGTTTGCTAAATCATCTTCTGCTCCTCCCTCTGAAAACTCTTGAACTTTTATTTCTCTGTGATATATGTGTATTGCACTTAACTATATCATATCTGGTGACCTCACCCAAATAGGGGGAGATTGTTGGATCCCAAGTTTGGATTTGGGCTAGGTTCACTATTAGGTTATTGACCTATCATGTATAGCCTAGGGTCAATTTGTTAGTTCTAAGGTTAGGTCTGTCTGACTAGGTTAGACATATTTTATCCAGCCTTCAGAAGACTTCAGAGACTCAGACTTAGAAGAAATGCAGTTTTTGAGAGTTCAGAAAATCAGTTCAAAGTTCTTCGAACTCAGCTCGACGATCATCGATCGTAGATTGACAAACTCAGTGTTTTTACTCTGAGCTGAGCTCGACGAAATACGAGATCAGGTCGACGAGCTTCCTTATTCTCTTAGTTTCTCTGGTCGATGAAAGTCCATCTCAGTTCGACGAACATGGAGCTCAGCTTTGACAGTTTCTTTCCAGAATAATTTTCTCTGAGCTCAGCTCGACAAAGTCGATTTCTCATCTCGATGAACTTGGAGTTCACGTCGACGAAATCTGTCCGGAGGTCGACGATTTCTGTCAGTATCTGTTTTGGCGATTTCTCTGTCATTTTGATTTCAATTGGTATTATTCTAAGGCAGTAATTCTCTGATAATTAATGCTCTTATTCACAAGAATATAGTTCTTGTCTGGTAGCATTAATTATGGATTTCACAGAGTTAATTACTTGTCTTATTTACTGGGATACTTGAGTAAATGCATTCAAGATAAATTCCAGCCATTTCAACTCCCAGATTCTGAGCAGTAAATTCATTATATCTTTAAAAATTCAAATGCTGGATATCCTCTAAGAATATAAAAAGATCTTTTTCATTAAAAAAAGCACAACAAGAGATCTTTACACAAAATTTTTACAGAAAACTGATACAGAGAAAAGATTGCCATCTACAGGAAATTGAAAAACAACACACACTGATCTTTAGTCTTCTTCAGTTTCTACTTCAGGCTTCACAAGATAACTCTTCAGCACCAGTCCAAGAAGTTTCTGAAGATCTTCATAAAGACCTATATCTTGTGCAAAGCTCTCATCTTCTTGAACCATTCAACATCTCAGGGGGAGCTTTGACAACAACATCCACTAAAGTCTTCTCAGTTGTTTTAGAAAGAGTAGACCACATCACTTTTAATTTCCCACTATAAAAAGGTTTTCTAACTCCCTTCAAAAGTTATCACCTGTTTGACAAGTCTCCTTATCAAAAGACTTGATTTGATTTTTGGGCACCTGATCAAAAGCATAAAGGGTTGGGAGATCTCCCTTGAACTAGATCTTGTGGTGACAGGGCACCTGAGTAAAAATATGTGGTGGCAGGGCACCTGATAAAAAACCTGTTAGTGGATTCCTACCAGGGTGGTAAAAGAGTGGATGTACCCAGTTTTGGGGAACCAATATAATTTTCTTGTGTCGTCTGGTTGTTCCTTTCTTTATTTTTGCTGTGTTGTGATAGTTTCTTTTTCTTCCTCTCTTTATATATAAACTACTATCACTTATTTTAATTCTGCTATAAAAACTAATTAAGTTTTTAAAATACTCTATTCACCCCCCCCCCCCATTAGAGTTTGTCAGATCTATCCCCTCACTTTCACATCTTCCTTACCACCCTAACATTTAGCAGATACCCATGCTATGCATTTCCTCCATATCTGCTTCTTACTCTTCTTTTCGCAGAGATTAGCAGATGCTTGCAAATTCCCCTCAAGTACTTGCAAACCATTTTTTGTATCATATCTGCTCCTTACTCTTCTTTTTGCAGAGAATTAGCAAATATTTGCAAGTTCCCCTCAGGTACTTGCATATCATTTTTCTTTCATATTTGCTTCTTACCCTTCTTAATTGTAAAGATTAGCAGCTTCTTGCAAGCTCCCTTAAGGTACTTGCAAACAATTGTTCCTTTATACCTCTTCTCACCTTTGTTTTGCAGAGCTTAGTATAGGCATTCACAAGTCTTCTTCACTTTGCAAGAAAAATTCCAGTGCACGCAAGTTGTACCTTTTTTCAGTTACAATATCTTCCTTTATAGGAGAATAAGTTTACAGACTTTCTGAGGAGAGAAATAAGGTTCTATATCTCTCCCTCTGTCTTTTGTTTTCCTACTCGGGGCAGATCGCAATTTCAGGGGTTACTACTACTTTTTCGAAGTTTCATGCAAACTTTAAAAATTACGGTGATTATGTAAACCAATAAATCGGCGATCCCTCCCAAGGTTGCAAGCTCGCAAGTCGCGAACTTCTCTGTCTCATCCAGAGGGTTCGCGACATGTTTTCCTATTAACCGCGGTAATAGACTCCTCTGTCTGCATGGCTAGGCTAGCCGCCCGGTAGTCCTAGCTCTGCAATAGCGCATACTACTTCCCAGTACGTACCATCAGTTTGTGCGGTTAGACGGGCAGGAAGCGGTTTCTTCTCCAGCCCGCCTCCAGTTCCCAGACTCTCCTTAAAGTTGCCTCAAGCAAGAACTGTCCAAGTTTCTTCTTCAGTCCACCTGTAAAATGCAGCCTCTCATCCCAGTTCGCGACAGCCTTGTTAAACATACCGCTTGGTAGTGAACCGCTTAAGCATGAGGCGGATTCCACCTCAGTCTGCTAGCAGCAGGCATGCACAATCTTAGCTCGCCCAAAGGTGGCGGACTCGGTCCCAGTCTGCCAGCAAATGATGGTAAACCCACAAAAAGGCGACTTGCCTCCAGGTCTCCCAGTAGTAGACGACTTGCCTCCAGGTCGCCCAGTAGTAGGCGACTTGCCTCCAAGTTGCCTAGAAGTAGTCTACTTTCCTACAGGTTGCCCAGCAATAGGTGACTTGCCTCCAGGTCGCCCAGCAATAGGCGACTTGTCTCTAGGTCGCCCAGCAATAGACGACTTGCCTCCAAATCACCCAGCAGTAGGCGACTTTCCTCCAAGTCGCCCAATAGTTGGCGACTTGACTTCAGGTTGCCTAGCAGTATGCGACTTGCCTCCAAGTCGCCCAACAGTAGCTCACCTTCCTCCATGTCACCCAGTAGTAGGCGACATGCCTCCAGGTTGCCCAGTAGAAGGCATTCGACCTCCAAGTCTCCTAGGAGAGGGCGACCTGCCTCCTCAGCCCTCCTAGTAGGTGCGACCTGCTCCTTTTATTCGGTAGAAGGTGGCAAACTCGGCCTCAGTCCGCCTAAGTGAGATGGACTTGCTCCTCCCTCCAGCATTCTTCATCAAACCACACAGCACAGTGCGGACTCAGCCCAAGTCTCTCAAGAACCCTACCTCAGCCTTTATAACACAGGCTTACAACTCAGAGAATTTATCTCCTACTCACTCATATCTCAAAGAGGTCTTTCAAAATTCAGAGGTAAATAATTTCAGAAAGCAATAATTCTATGATCTAACTTATCTGAGAATTCAGATTCTTCAATTCAGCAGCAAAGGATTGATTCCTAATAAGCAGGCTGGCTGAAATTATTCTTCTCTGGATCTGCAATGTTCTTCATGAAGATTGGCTTGATTTCTTTGAAGAACTTATAGAACAGATCCACCTTAATACTTTGATCAACTTGTTGAAAGGATCAGAAGACTTTCTTGAAGACCTACATTTTCCTTCTTATTCTTAGAGATGTCGCCCTCCTCTGACTTAGAAGAAATTTGAAGGAGAAAAAATAATTGATTGATTGATTCCTTGAATTCTGTATAGACGAACCCTCTATATATAGGCTTTACGAGTTGCTGGCTTTTGATTGATGACATCATCATATGACATCATACTTCAAAATTTCCTTCAAACAGATTCTAAAGAGATATCAAGTCACCGTAGCTGACATGACACTTCTGACTTGACTTGAGACTCAGCTGTGTTGACTCTATTCAACTTCAGGATCAAAAGTGTCGAGAAGTCCAAAGTGTCTCGACACAAAATTACCTAATGTTCTTAGAAGGTTTCGAGACATCTTAGCAGTCTCGACACATCTGTACTTGATAGAATTTTTAGTCTAAACTTGAAGGTGTCGAGACAGTTGACATGTCTAGACACAACTGTCGACTATGTCGACATCTTTAAATCTGCACAGTATCGTGAAAGTTCAATTTCCTCGACACTACTATCTGTCGAGTGTCGACACTTGTTTTAAATCTTCACTATGTCGAGACAGTTAAATTGTCTCTACACTACAGTCTGTCGCGTGTCGACACTTTAAGTATAAACTTCAGTATTCATTGTGTCGAGACAGTTGTATTGTCTCGACACTATTGTCTTAAGGTGTCGAGATATCTGACTTGTCTCGACACTGCTGACTTGATCTTCAAAGTGTCGAGATAACTGAATTGTCTCGACACAGCTATCTCTATCTTCATGGTGTCGAGATAACGGACTTGTCTTGGCACTGCTTCTGCAAAGGTGTCGATATAGTTGAAGTGTGTCGACACTTTTGTACTTTTTCTCTCCACTACAACCTGTGAGGCGTTGACTGTCTTGATTTCACACAGCACCTTTAGATGTATGGCGTTGAGTGAACTGACTTCACTCAAATCTTGTGGTCTTAGTCAATTTTCTTCAGCAACTACCTTGATATTTTGCATGGAGTGAGCTTGCTTCACTTGACACTTTTGGACTTAGTCAATTTTCCGTCTTTTCACCTACTTCTTTGGGTCCATCTGTCAATGTCACTTGGACCCCCTGTCTAATCAACATGACATTGACTAACTTGCATGCATGAAATAAAACATACATCAAATACAAACATATGTTTATCATTGTGTTGAAAGGGCTTCTTCAAATCAAGTATATTGTTTCCAATGTACCTAACATGGTGAATCTCTTATTCTTCTCAGAACTTTATCAAGCCTTCAGACTTAAATTCAATGCTATGGTCACTTCGGATTTTGACTATAGAACTGTCTTTTTTATTCTAAACTTGCCTAAGAAAGTTCACAAAGATGTCAAGGGTTTTAGACTTTTTCTATAGAAAAAACACCCAAGCAAACTTAAAAAAGTCATCAACTATTACAAGTGTGTAGAATTTCCTACCTAGACTGTGAACTGGCATAGGACCAAACAAGTCTATATGCAAAGATGTACAAACTCCTCTCAGAATCCTTGGCCCCAATACTCTTAAAAGATGCTTTGGTATGCTTGCTTTTTTGACATACAGAGAAAATTCCCTCCTTTGTGCACCTTATATTAGGTCCATTTCTGACTAACCCTTCACTGAAGAGTTTTCTAATTATCTTGTAGTTCAAGTGAGCAAGAATCTTGTACCATTACACATATTAAGAGACCTTCTCATTTGCTGCCAGACATACTGGTGAGTCAGAACTTAAACATAAGAAGTTTAAACAGTATAAATTTCCACTCCTTGTGTCTGTCAACATGACCTCTTGGTCACTTCAACTTTTGATCAGACACTCATCCTTATGGAAGCCAATGATATAACCCTTATAACATAGTTGGCTTATGCTCATCTGATTGTGTTGCAATCCATCCATATAAGAACCTTTTGAGATTGAGACTATGTCATTGGTATCATACCATAGCCCTTGGCAAATCCTCTGTATGAACCTCCAAAGATCACCTTAGGTCCATTCTTCACATGAGTATAATCCTTCAGGAGGTCCCTTGTTCTAGTTATATGTCTAGAACATCCACTGTCCAAGTACCATATTAGTGCATGGGTACTTGGACTATCCTGCAAACACAGTTTAGTTTTCCTTAGGACCCTAAAAGGGATTTGGTCCTTGGTTCTTGTTAGCTTGAATCTAAACATTTCTACCTATAATACTCCTTACATGAAGACTCACCCTTCCCTTGACACACTAGGGTTGTGCCAACATTTTATGGCAAAGTATCTCACTTTACCACAACACCAAAATTCATGAATACTATATCTCCTCTTATGAACAGTCCTTATGGAGTGCTAAAAGTCAACAGTTATCTATTTAGAAGGGAAAGCAGCAGCCTTTGTCATGTTTCTTTTAGCAAGAATCTGACTGAAAGTGAGTCTTCCAGTAGATGTATTTGGCTTTCTCTGAGTTTCTTCAACAACAATCTTCTTTTTAGTGGACAACTATTGATGGCATCAGAGATGGCCAAGACAGGCTTACTTACTGACTTACCTTTGGTCTGAGTTGTTAGTAGAAGAGCCTGAGAATAGGCCACTGCCTTATCCTTGAGTGTGGGGGCTGGATCACCAAATACAAATAGTCCATGATGGGCCATCTGGATTTCCTCATGGTGAGCCTTCAATGCACTCACACCCATGTCATTTCTTCCTCCATTGTAAAATACCCTTGTTTTCTTATAAGAAGAATTCCTATTTTCTATTGACCATAAATATTATCTTGTTCATACCTGTTTGGTGGGAGGATTACCTTGTGAAAGGTTATCTGAGGCACAATAGGAGCTTTTCATTTCCCTTTGGGATGGACAGATCTAGAGTTCCACTTGAACCCCAAACCTCTCTTATCCTTTTGTGAGGTAAAGGAGTCTATTAGTGGCAGCACTGTTTTGGGCTTTGATAATTTAGCCACTAACTTTCTCTCCTGCAGGAGCTTCTCTTCAAGATCCATAATGATCATGTTCTTCTTGCTAATGGTCCCAAATCTGGATGATTGAGATATTCTTCAGTTGGTTGATTTCCCTCCTCATCTAATCCAGCAAGGGTACTGATACAGATTGCAGGGAAGTAGCAAGCTATAGGGAGACAATCTCCTCAGCTTGTTTCTTGACAAGCCTTTTGCACCTTTTCAGAGTATCCTGAATGACACCATACTTGTCAATCAATTGATTGACATCCTCTTCATATTCTGAACCATCATTCCTATTGGAGGAATTTGATGCTTCAATGTCTGAACCAGACTCATAGATAAATGAAAGCTTAGTATAGAATTTACCTCATCAAGAATGGATTATCACGATTTTCTTCTGATAGAGCCATGAGATGGAATTACTCATCCTCTTTACAGTCACTGTCAATTGAGGAAAGTGGGACCCTGATGCCAGATGGTGCAGCTAGATCTTCAGTCTCTTCTTCAAGGCACATGAGGCCAATGTAGTCCTCCTCTTCTTCTGATTGTGAAGATTCAGAATCACAAAAAGATAGACAACTTTTCTTATTGTCCAAGAAGCTCCTTTCAGCCTTCTTGGCCTTGTGATGGTTCTTGCCATCTGACTTCAAGAGCTCCTTCCTTTTCATTGGACAGTTAGCAATGACATGTACACTCCTATTGTAATAGTAACAAACCATATTATACTTAATATGTTTGCTGTGTTTGGAGTCCTACCTTTCCCAGAGGGGTCATTTCTGGACTTGTCTTTGCTTGAGTAGGGCTTTCTTGAGGAAGAACTTAAAGAGCCCTTGTTCTTCCACTGTTTTCTCCTACTTAACATTTTCTTAAATTGTTTGGAGAATAGTGTGAGTTCTCTATCTGATAGTTCATTTCAAGATGAGTTGGGATCTGAGCTCTCTAACTCAGTAACTCTCCTTGGTGGACAAGGAGTCTATTCTTTTCTTCTCTTTGTGTCTTCAGCTCTAAAGGCCATTGTCTTCTCCTTGTTGAGAGTTCTGGCTGCATCCTATTTAGTCTTCTTGGTGTTCAGCTGCATCTCATGGGATAGCAGCATCCCAAATAGGTTCTGAGGCAGAGTGTTGATCAGGTTGCCAACTTCTTTGATGACACAGATCTTGATGTCCCAATCCTTGTTAAGGGATCTCAGGAACATGTCATTCAGCTCATAGCTAGTGAACTGTCTGCCATATATTATCAGAATATTCACTATGATGAAGAACTTCTCATAGCACTCAACTATAGAGTCCTTCTTCCCTCGATTGAAGGCTTCATACTATTGATTCAAGAGGGATTTCCTGTAATCCCTCACCTCCTTTGTCCCTTCCATGTAGACAATAAGGGAGTCCCATATTTCCATGGTTATCTTGAAGTGGATAAGGTTCTAGAATGTGGAGTCATCTATTGCACTAACAAAGATGTTTTGTGCCCTCTTGTCCATGGTTGTCAGGTTGACCTAATCCTTGGTCATCTCAGTATACTTCTTAGGAGTTTGGACATTGGCATCGAAGACAGAGATCTTCATGAAAATGAAGGGTCCCTCTTGGATAGTAATGAAAATCCTTTGGTTTGAGGCTTCCATGAAAACCTGACCCTATCCTTCCAAATACCAAAATTCTCCTTTCTACATATTGGGAGCTTTATGGAGCTCAACTTCTTGTGTTTCTCACTTGAACACATGGAGAAAATTTTCAGCTATTATTGGAGATTTGTTCAGACTGTTAAGTCATTTTTTGAACAACCTTCTTCTGATACCACTTGAAAGTCTTAGTTTCAATAGTAGCTAAACACATAGAGGGGGGTGAATAGGTTTCTTAGTCTTTAAGACTGCTTTCTAATTTTAGTGTTTTGAGTGTTAAGTTAATAAGCTTGCTTTCAAGAACACACAATAACACACATATATTTATAGTGGTTCCCTAAGGTATGGGCACATCCACTGTCCCTCCCACCTTTCTAATAGTGTGTTAGACAAGGCAAACTTCTCCAATCTCAGCTAAAGGAGCTTACAACTCAGATCCCTAAGAATCTCTCAAACTCCTCTAAGTCCTACCTCAGGCCCAAGACCCTACCACTCAGAGTAAATGATACTCCTATAGCTCAGTGATCCACATATCACCTACCTCAGACTTAAACAAAGTCCTACAACTCAGGCTAGGAGGATAGCCCAACAATCAGATTCACAATTGAATCATACCTCAGAGAATAAATATCCTACCTCAAGCATTCAGGACCTACCTCAGATCCACAAATGGATCCTACCACTAGGCCTTTATATTTAAGGCTTATAGCTCAGATCAAGAATGATCCTATAGAGAGAATAAGTTTGTTGTTGTTGATTTGTTCTAATGAATGTGTTCTCTGAGCCTGCTTATTGAACTGAGTAAACTCAGCTCTTCCTTCTTCACAACACTAGAAATTGATCTTCAAGGTTATACTGCCTGTGCTGAGAAGTAACTGCAAAGTTTTACTTAATCAGAAAGAATATCTTTCTGACCTTGCTGTAGAAAATGATTTGATCTTTAGTAAAATATTTCTTCAACAGTTGAACACTATCGGTGATTCCCAGACTAACTTTTGAGCAAGTTCTTGGTAAGCTTCAACTTTGTCGAGAGCAAGAAGATGACCAAAAGCTTTTTCTCCAAAAACTAATCTTAAATTTTTCGGGACTCTGCTTTTATATTCTGCCCCTCAATAGCTTTCTACATAGTATGGACTGGCCAGAAATGGCAACTGCTCCATCACTTTTGCATTTACAGCTGTACTAAAGGCATGTTGTGTAACATCCCATTTTCGACCAGACACCTAGGAGAGGTTTTGTCATGACCAAGTCATGACAAAACCCTAGGAAGCCCAAGAAGGCCAAGTGACCTGGGCTCAAGGTGAAAATCACCTTGGTCTGCAAATAGTAGGGAAGAAATTTACTTAAAATAGGATTTGGGCTTGGGCATAGAGTGCATCGAGTGCACTCAACGCCAAAAGCTGAACGGCGTTGAGTGCACTGACTTCACTCAACGCCATCCTGTGTAGGATGGTTGGCGTTGAGTGAGCTGAGCTCACTCAACGCCATAGTTTGGATTGCGATGAGTGAGCAGAGCTCACTCAACGCCGTAATCTGGATGGCGTTGAGTGAGCAGATCTCACTCAACACCATAATCTGGATGGCGTTGAGTGAGTTGAGCTCACTCAACGCCATAGTCTTGATGTCATTAAGTGAGCAGAGATCACTCAACACCATTGTCTGGATGGCGTTGAGTGAGCAGAGCTCACTCTATGCCGTAGTCTTGAAGGGCCGTATCCTGGATGGCGTTGAGTGAGCAGAGCTCACTCAACGCCGTATCCTTGATGGCGTTGATTGAGCAGAGCTCACTCAACGCCGAAGCGTGGATGGCGTTGAGTGAGCAGAGCTCACGTAACGCCATAGCCTAGATGGCGTTGAGTGAGTTGAGCTAACTCAACGCCATTTTACTTAGAAAATTTTCTGGCAAGGTTTTGGCTTAGTTGCTGGTTCAGTTGAACCGGGCCGTTCTAGGAAGTGGGCCAGAATGTGTTAATGGGTCGTTTCTTTTTTAAGACCTAGTTAAGTCTCATTTTAAAATATTGACTGGTCAATGCCTCGTGGTCGTCGGCTTTGGAAACGAAGAGGAAGTTTCATTGTTTCATCCATGGCCGAACGACGGCTTGCATGGCTATTAAATTAGCATTCAAGCTTGGCCCCTTATTTTTGCCAAGTAATGACTGGATTCAAGTCCTCATGGGGAGAGGAGGAGTTTCCAGCCTTTCTCCAGCTATTTTGAGTCATTTCATCTCCCCTCCACCATGGCCGAAGCATGCTTTTAAGGAAGCATTAATGGCTGGACAGCCTATACCCACCTGCATCCCCATTTCTTCCATTTAAAAGACTCCCTGGACTTAGAGATGAAGTTTCCACCCTGACCCGACGGATTGGAACTTTGTGTTGTGTTGTAGAAGAATTCCGGCCACGCCACCACCGCGCCAATGGCATCCCGACGATCGGCTCGTCTCCAAACCACTAACAAGGTCCTCCTCTACCTCTTCTTCTATGGATAGATCTTAGAAATTATTAGGAGAGATATCGGGCTCAAAAGTGCTGGATCAGGTGAGCGTTTCCTTGGATTTTTCGGAATTCATGGTGGTCGGGTTCGCCGGAAACCGCCTCTCCGACGGCCACTAACGGTAGCCCTCACCTCAACGGAGGTGGTGGTGGTGGTGGTCGGCCAGGGAGATGGCTGGGTGGACGGGAAATCCACTTGGAAAGCTACAGGTTATTAGGGCATTATTTTTTACGGGCTCTGTTTGGAAGAAGGAGATGAACAGTACAAGTAGTATTGTTCTTATAATAAATATAATGATTTATTATCCCTTTTTAACACACTTTTTGATTCTACCAAATGAAGCCCTTAGAAGCTGTTTTAGGCAAAATAGCCAGTCACAGAAGTTGTAACCCTTCGAGACTAGATTATTTTAAAATTTATTTCAACTCGTTTGGGTAGGTTGTTTAACCATAGAACCCATTTCGGTGGGACATATACCTAGGGCTATCCTTAGATTCAAATGGATGCCCACCCTTCATCCCTTGTACAAATGATCTGAAATTTTGGCAGGGAGTCTACCCTAGCTTTACCTTGGGCCTGTCCAAAAATGGGAATTTTTGGAGAATATTGTTCTATAGTTTTTATAAAAATTTAATAATCCTTATATAAATTAATTAGGTGGCCTAATGACTTTCAAACCCTCCCAAATTTTGGTGAGTGGTCCCTGGGTTCATCATAAGGCACTGTATAATGTTTCATCTCATTTGGAGATGTTTTAGATTGTAAATGAGCAAACCTAAGCTTTGCCCTATTAAGGGGTTTTTAGTTCAAAAGTGCACTTTGTGATTTGAGTGGTTAAATCACCTCAACAAGGGCTGAGATTTTGACCACTGACTAGACATGATTTCTATCACCCTCTCATGGATTTTGAGGTGGATTGGGGTAGAATTGCTCTAGAACCCAAGGCCAAACCCTAAGGATGGTTCTTGGTGGTTTGTGAAGGGCAAGTGGCCAAATGACCTGGTTATGATTTGAAACTTGGTAGAGAGAATTCTAGGGTAGCTAGAATCCTCTTGAAGAAATATAAATGGATTTTAAAGTAAATAAGTCCCTCAAAACCCTAACCCTAGTTTAGGGCACAAAACTTGTAGTGATAGAAGATGTCACTAAAACTCATTGAATAGTGATGAGATTTGGGTAGAATAGTGTTTAAAGTTAGTACAAGCTCTGGAGATTTTGTTATGAATTTAGGACTATTATTTTGGATACTTCATTAACAATTTAGTAATTTGTATTATTTACTTAGAAATTTATTATGGTGTAACTTCTTTCTGGAAATTGATAAACTTTAGCCAGAGGACTTTTTGTGTTTTAAAGCTCTGAGAATTTTTATGAGATTTTTAAAAGATTATTTCTAAGGGTTGCTTCATTAAGTATTGATTCCCTTTAAAACTTAATAGATTTTATTTTGGTGTCTAGCAAGCCTGTAAAATTATGATCTTTCACAATGACCCTTTCTATACCATATTAAGATTCTGTAATTTTTATATAATTTTCTGATGAATAATTTTGGTACTTCCTTCTTTACTTATGGTTAATGGAATTATAGTGGATAAATTAATTAGATGCTAAATCAATTCTGTAAAATCATGGAAATTAATATTTATTGATATCTCTCTGTTATTTAGTGATTATAATTTTCGGGTGGCCATTACTTGAGAAAATCATGTAGTTCATGTTTTAAATAACCCATGGCCAATCTTTTAGGGAAATTAAATAAATATCAGATTAATAAGGAAAATTATACATTTCTGTATTTAGGCTAATTATGTCATGATAGACCTCCAGTAAATTTTATAGGAGATTTGGGAGACAATTTGGGGTACCTCCCTTTGTATACCCCATATAGCTTAGGATGGTCTGCGTTTAGTAAAAACTGCTGAAATCATATTAAGCTGCAGGATGAACTTAAGGGATTTTGATATTGGGATAATAGTTTGGAAATGTGTGAATGCATCCTCAGTAGCCAATATGAGGATAGGTTGGTAGGTTGTCTAGTCATAAGAGTTGCTCGGGACCGACGAAAGATCGTCATCCCCGGTAGGAGAGGAAGAGTCTTAATACACTAGGGTTAGATCCAAAGTAATTTGAATGGGATCGGGTAATGGTAATAACAAATAAAAGTAAGTGCCTTGCGAAAAGGAACGATGGGCTTAAGCTACCATCATAGTTCCTAGTGCCCTTTGAGAGCCCTTCACGGGGTATACCGGGGGCAGTCCTGGGCTAACGTAAACCGTATGAATAATAAACTAAAAGAGCAACTAGTATAACTAGGGTTGCACATTCACACACCCCAGTAGTTAGGGAGGTAGAGTAGGTTGGTTTGATTGTCATTCAAATAGTAGCTTCTGAATGTAGATGCACGGACGGGACAGTCCGGGGAGCCAAGGGCTCGAGGGTTTGAATACAGAATAAGGTTGTGGGTCTTTGGTATTTGACTGTCGTTCACATCGACGTCGGTACGTTGAATCGGCGGTGTGGGATACTTAGCCAAACAATGTCTGGTGGATACAGCCAGCACTAGTACGCAGATACTCTAGGTTGTGTTCTTCTATGGGGCATACGGAAGGGCTAGGCCCGGTAGTGTGGATACCCGCCTAGGAGTGGGGGCCCGACCCACTGTCTCCGTTTGCCACTACGGAGGTTCCTGGGAGTGAAGCTAGCTGCCTGAACAGGTGGAACTAATGGTCTATGCGCATAGAGTCGTGTGCGTGAGTTGCACTTGCATGAATCATGGCATAACATATCACCACACTCATATTTGCATACAACCGACACCCCCAATGTATAAATCGCTATGTGACTTTTTATCTGATGGGAGCCTTGCAGAAGACCCCTTAACTTATAAGTTTGTATGGGCATTCATATAAGTTAAGGTTACTTACTTATTTTTTATTTGGCTTCTTATATATATACTGCTTGCAACATGTTTAATTTACTGCTCACTATCGTAGAACTGCTAGTATACTTTATTTTAATTAGCTGTTTATACACCATGAATTACTGTTAGACTTGTTCCGCTGTCACCCGCCTTGCTTATTCTCCACCTTTGTAGCTTCTCTTTCCTCCTCTCCGCTCGGTGCTTAGGAGCCGTGGGGGGAGGGGTAGGGGTTGATAGGGCTTAGTCTTTATGACTAATGGTTTTCGAACCACAAAATTAATGGAGTTCCGGATGGGAGACAGGGACCAGCAGTCTAGGGACCAACACCAGCAGAGTACGGTGCGCATGGAGGTGGGCCAGTCTAGTTCTTGAGTACCTGTGACCAGCTCCGTGAGTGATTAGTCTTCCTTATAGCTTCCACGATGGGTGATTTGTAGTGAGGACTCTGATGTACTGAGCTGAGCCCGTTTATATATTTCATCTGTTCTATTCTTTCACAGTACTCTATTTTCTATATATTGATGGACTTGCTGTGATTTTTATTCATATCTGATTATGTGGACATGTTGCATTTACTTCTCTCTCTTTGTGATCGAAAAAGGCCGGCAGAATTGGCGTTTTGTAGTGGCGGCCTTCCCGAGTGTCGGTGCCCCCGCAAAGCGACAATTCTTGGCATAAGACCACGATGGTTGAAAAAGAAAAAAAAATGGGGTCTTACAAGTGGTATAAGAGCCAGGTTCCGATCAAAAGAGAAGTAGTCCACAAACCGTGGGTCACCCCCGTGCGAGCTTAGTTTGCGGACAAACTAGCAGCGGAAACAGTGGTATGCCCATAAGGGAAATCACATGTGAAATTCTATCTTATTCCTTTCTTATATTCCTTTCATACGCTGTCTAACTAATGGAATCTTTCCTTATAGCCTGCGACGAACCCTACCCCACAGCAGGGGACACCTCAGGATCCGAATGTGGTCCCACCTCAGCCGGCTCCAGCTCCGTTCCAGCAGACCGAGATTGGGCAAACACTGACGGCCATTCTGGAGGCCTTCAGAGCTCAGCAAGCCCCAGCTCCACAGCCAAACCCCGGGGCCAACTTGATGAGTGTTTTCCGGGGACTTTCCCCTCCATCCTACCTGGGGACAGAGGCGGCAGTATGCACAGAGGAATCGTTGGATACCATCTATGAGATGCTTGCCGGGATTCGATGCCCCACTGAGGAGGCAGTTGCTTTGGCAGTCTCATGCCTGCAGTCACATGGAAAGAGGTGGTGGAAGACACAGCTGGACACCACCTTTGCGGGTATGGATTGCGCAGATATTACTTGGTAAGAGTTCAGAGCAGCACTCCTGGGACATTTCGTGCCTCAGTCAGCGAGGGACGAGCTAGAGGATAGGTTCCTGCGGTTGAGATAGGGGAACAGGACAGTGCTGGAGTATTATCAGGAGTTTACTCACCTGGCCCGCCATGCGGACGCTTATCAGTTGGACGACACTGGATATGCTAGGAGGTTTTACAAGGGACTGCAAGATGACATGAGACAGGCCCTCCTCTTCGTCTCAAAGGGGAGTTTGGCCAGGATTCTTGAGATGGCAAAAAAGAGAGAAGAGGATCAGCTTATAGTCAAGAGCTGGAAGAGACCGGCTGACGATGCAGTGATTGGAGGTCGTAGAGATCGTCATCGAGGCCAGGTTATCAGGGAGAGAAAGAATGGGGATCAACCTTGTCAGGAGATTGGGCAGGAGTAGAGGAGTCAGGGAGTATTGGCTCCCCAGCCTTTACAGATGCTGGAGATGCCAAGGACAGCAGAGCAGGCAACAGTATGCTTTCAGTGCAATCAGCAGGGGCATATCAAGAGGAATTGTCCTATGAGGCGAGCACCCCCACCAGCACTTCAGGGCGCCCCACCTCCCCGGCAGTTTGGCGGCCGAGGACATGATCGAGGACGAGGATGTAAGACCCCCATTTTTTTTCTTTTTCGACACCGGGGTCTTAGGCCCAGAACCGCCGCCTTGCAGTGATACCTTCTCACCCGGGAAGGTCTTCACTATAAGACGCCGATTCTGCCGGCCAAATCGATCTCTACTATAGCATAAGAATAAAAGCAAGTTCACAGAAATCACATATATAGAAAAATAAACTCCACGAAGGGAGTGTCCACAGATAGTACATATAATGAAAATCTCGGGCTTATGCCCGGTACATCAAGTCCTCACTACAAATCACTCATCGCGGAAGCAAACTAATACAACTACTAGTGTTCGGGACTCACAGTCCCTGCTGTCTGGACTCCAGTGCTAGACTGTCCGATCTCCAAGCGTGCCGACCTCCGGGGCTGCCCCTCCATGCTGGGCTCCGTGGTCCCCTAAATGATGTGGTTCGAAAACCGTTAGTCTAAAAGACTAAGTCCTATCGTCCCCCACCCCTTCCCCCATGGCTCCTAAGCACCGAGCGGGGAGAAGGAATGGAAAGGACATGAAAGTGGAGAATGTCAAATTGCAGATGGCAGCAGAACTAAACTAACAGTGTTAAGTGTGATAATAATTATACAAAATCTAAATAAGTAACCTTAACTTATGTGAAAACACATAAGCTAAGGGATCTCTTGCAGGGCTCCTATCATATAAAAAGTGTCATACCGATTTATACGATAGGGTGTCGGTTTTACTAGTAGGCATAACATATAAATAATACTGAAAGAGAACCTTGACTTATAAGCATGCTCACACGAACTTATAGGCCAAGGGGTCGTTTTGCAAGGCCTAATGTATAGAGCGTCCCATACCGCATATACATTAGGTGTCAGGTTATATGCAATGGTTATGCTATGAAATGCAAATATGCTATGATGTGAACATGCAAGTGCAACTCACCCACTCGACTCTGTGTACACAGACCTTTAGTTCCCCCTTTCGGAGCCGTTACCTCCCAGGATACCTCCGTAGTGGTAGACGGAAGCGGTGGGTTGGGCCTCGCCCACCTCAAAACCAGTATTTGCACTACCGGTCTGACCTATCGTACGCCTCAACGCTTGGTGCACTAAGCGGACGCCTGCGTACTCTTGCCGGCTGGCGCACCGGACTTCTGTTGGCGAAGTGTAAAACCACACTTGCCGAGTCAACGATATTGGTGTCGGTGCAACGAACTCCCAAATATCGAAGACCCACCACCTTATACCTTTTATGCACATGCAATAGTTATGAGTCCAACAAATAACCGAGCCGAATCATCCCGGACTATCCCGTCTGTCATAATCAACAACCGAGCCAAAGCTCACCGGACTAACCCATCCGTCATAATCTACAACCGAGTCGAAGCTCCCCGGACTAACCCGTCCGTCATAATCTACAACCGAGCCGAAGCTCCCCGGACTATCCCGTCCGTCAAAACCAACAATCGAGCCAAAGCTCACCGGACTAACCCGTCCGTCATAATCTACAACCGAGCCGAAACTCCCCGGACTAACCCGTCCGTCATAATCTACAACCGAGCCGAAGCTCGCCTGGCTACCATGCACATTACCTTAACCACTAGGCTTATTGCCCGAGAAACCCAAACTATCTCTCGGGACACAGGGGTGTGAGAGTGTGAAATCCTAAGTTTACTACCTACTCCTCAATTTACTTTATGCCTACAACTTAGGTTTTACCCATTTCATTTTCATATTACAGTAAACTATACCTAAGGTGATTTTGACCTTCTACTCTACGGGAAAGACGATCTTTCGTCGATCCCAAACACCACCTAACTTTTAGTCAAACCCATCCCTAGCTCATCCAACCATGAGTGATGAACTCATTCCTATAACCACGAATTTTTGACTTATGTGCCTAACTTGTACTCCAGATTATTTCTGTAGATTTACTATATGCAGACCACCAAGGTTTAATGTTATGTAAAATGGGAAGTATATCAAGTAATCATCCAATACTCCTATAATAATTAATGGAGGTCTATTATGACCTTTATTGCCCAAATCCAGAGTTTTACAATTTTCCTATTTATCTAGGAATTTATTAAATATTTATAGTGGCCAAAGTCTCCAAGATTGAGCTGAAGGTACCAAATTTTGACAAGATAAAATCTCCCCAGATTTATGTTATACTTAATATAATCATTTAACCTAAGATACAAAATCTCATAGTTTTTCAGCAAGGTTCAGGCCACTGATTTTTATTTAAATGGTATATTGCAATAATTCATAAAAATAATAAACAAGGCAATATTATTTCTGAAAATTCAAGGATAACTCTAACATGATTGCAAGGGCCCATAAATGCTCTGGGTCAAATATCATCAGTGATTAAGGAGTGATAAGCTTCAAACAAATTAATTACAGTTTTCCAAAATTGCTAAATGCAGACCACCATGTCAAACTTCATGTAAAATATGAGGTACATCAAATAATTATCCAATATTCTTATAATAATTAATGGAGGTCCATTATGACCTTTAAGCCCTAAATCCAGAGATCCAAAATTTTCCTTATTTATTTAATTATTCTATTGACTAAAATTTCCAATAATGAACATGAAGTACCATTTTAGTCAAGATATCATTCTACAATTTTTATATGTTATTCAAAATAAGGATATAACTCATCTTCCAAAATATCTAAATTTTTCAGTAAGGTTTTATCCCCAAATCATTACTTTATTTTAATCCTTAAAATTTCATTTAAAGAAATATAAAATACTATATGGCTTCTAAAAATTCAGAGAAAATTCAAGTATGAATCTAAAGGCATTTAAATGGTTTGGGCCAAATTTCATAATTTATTTATCAGTATATGGACTAATTTAAATTATTGAATAATTCCATCATTTAACAAGCTTGTGAAGTAAGTATCTCAAATATATATCCAAAAATTTTCATAAATTTGATATACGCTTATAATTGTTCAAATCATCCTCTGCCAAATTTTCATGACCTCCAAAGGGTCAGAGTGACCATAATAATTAGTTTATTAAAATGAGGCATCCCTTGTGTTACAAATGAAGTGCCATAAATATTATCCCAAAAGTCCCAATTAAATTACTAGAGACTAATAATATCCTTATGACCATTATACTAAAATTTTACCTTATTTCGAGGAGTTTAACTAGCCTATTCTAACCCTACAAAGTTTGTGCCCTAAACTAGGGTTAGGGTTTTGTGGGTTCCAAACTTTTCAAAACACCCTAAGATTTCTACCAGATGGTTATAGTTACCCTAAAACCATACCTACATAGTTTCATATTCATACAAGGTGTTATGGCCATATGTCCTTCACAAGGTACAAAAGCCCTTCCTTAGGGTTTGACCTAGGATCTTGGGCCAAATCAACTCCAATTCCCCCAAGTTTTTATTGGAAGGTGTATAAAGTTATTCCAAATCTGTGTCCCAAATTTGAACCTCTGTTGAGGTTAATTGGACACTCTAAGCCAAAATTACATTCTGGACCAAAATGCCCTTCTTAGGGCAAGGCTAGGGTTTGCTTGATTCCCATTCAAATCACTTACAAACTTAATGAAATTCTAACCAGAGGTCTATATTGACCTCATATACCTCTCAACAAAATTTGGATGAATTTAGAGTTCATTTGACCCATAAATTAATTTACCCTAGCATAATTAAATTATTTACAAAACTATACGAAATTTATTCCCAAAAATTCCCATTTTTGTGCAGGGTCTAGATATAGGGTAGGGTGACTCCCTTCCAAAATTTCAGCTCATTTGGACCAAGGATGAAGTGTGGGAACTTAGTTTAATTACGGCCTAGTCATTTGTATAGACCCCACCAAATTGAGTGCCCTGGTTAAACCAGTCACCCAAATTGATTCAAACCAATTTTGTATAACAATAGACTCAAAGGGCTACATTTTTGGTGTTGACCATTTTCTCTGAAAATGGCTCTAAGTATTTTTAATAATTAAAATAAATAAATACAAAATTCTGTGACAGATAATGAAATGATTCAAATATTTAACCTATAGTTTAATATCATTATTGCACGAATCTTGGCGCAATCCTGGACGGCATCCCGTCATCGTCCCCGCGCGCATGGCCAGGATTGCTCCTGCCTGGGCCAACTTCCAGCGGCTGCCGCCGGCGCTCCGGCCACCTCCCCAGCCTGCCACCGCCGCCGACACCTTCGTGGTGGTCGGGGCTATCTCCAGGCGGCGGCTAGGCCGTCGGGAAGCACTATTCTGGCAATTCAACCAAGAAGAATTTTCAGCCAAAAACCATGAAAATCCAAATCGGATTGGGCTCAATTGAGCCCCAACCTTGGTCCTAATGATGTCTACGATCTACCCATGCAAGAAGGAGTGGAGGAGGACCTGTGGTGGCGGCTGTAGCCGTGCTGATCGCCGGATTGGCATGGTGGTGGCCGGTGGTGGTCGGCTTGTTCAGAAATGGAGGAAAGGGCTCGGCTTCTTCAGGAAAAGAGTGGGAAATACTCCTTGGACCTCACTGAAGCTTTTAAAGAGGGAGAGGAGGGAGTTAGGTGGTTGAATTGCCATGTGCCATTTTTGGCCTAAGTCAATCTTGGCGGCTAGGTTGGTAGGGGGGTGGAGCTTGCTCTAACCAGTCCACAATGGCTGCTGCACTCCCCCTTGTCCTTCTGAAATGAATGGGGAGGTTGGGGAGGGGGGAGGAGGAGCACAAAGTCCTCCTTCCTTCTTCTTCCTTCTCTTTCTCTCTCCTCCATGGGTGACTTTCTCTCTCCTAGTCACCAAGCCTGAATTTTTGGCTCCTACATGTCCCATGGCAGCCCACAAGTCCATTTGGTCACTTAAGTCATGGTTAGCCCAATTGAAATGGGCTTGAGCTTGAGTTAGCCCATTTGGGCTAACTTGACCCAAAGTTGGACTAGGGCCCACCTAGGTCAATTTGGTCCTTGAGATTTCTTTAATGGGTCCTTGGTGACCCATTAGCCTCCCCTAGGGTCAAGGTGGGGTTGGATTGGCCCTTGGAGGTCACTTGGCCCTTAACTAGGGCACTTTGACCATTTTAGGTCAAGAGTTGACTTTGGTCAACCTAGTCTTTATGATTGGTCCCAATGAGTCCTTGGTGACCAATTGGCCTCTCACTAGGCCTATGAGGGTAGGGGTGGGGTCCATTTGGCTAAGGGACTGCAATTGACCCTTGTGTAGGTCAATTTGACCTATTTATGGTTAGAGTTGACTTTGGTCAACTTAGCTCCCTTGACTACCCTCCATGGGTCCTTAGTGACCCATTGACCCCTACCTAGGGTTATGGAGGTATGGGTGGGGTATATTTGGCTAATAGACTGCATTGGACCCTTGTGTAGGTCAATTTGACCTAGCTAGGGTTATAGTTGACTTTGGTCAACTTAGGTCCTTTGATTGCTCTCCATGGATCCTTAGTGATCCATTGACCCCCTTCTAGGGTTATAAGGGTATGGGTGGGGTCTTGGAGTCTTGGTGAAGCCCCATGATCACCTTTAACCAAGGTTTAGAAATTTGCTAAGTGCAGACCATAGTGGCCCTATCCACACCACCAGGTCCACTTGACTCTTTCTTGGGCTTCCTAGGGTTTTGTCATGACAAAACCACTCTTAGGGGTCTAGTTGGAAATGGGATGTTACAAATCCCAATAAACAAAACAAAGATTTCGTCCCCGAAATCAAGGTTAAGCCTACGGGGACTCCTATCGGGAAGGAAGAAACTTGTACCATCCCATGAGAGTTGAAAGGTTTACGTCACGACACCATGTTTGATTATATGAGGTTTAAAGGTGATAGTCAAATTTAAGACCAAATCCCCCAATTGGCAAAGTCTAGACCCCAATAAACAAAAGTTTAGCCCATATCCTTGAAATTTCAGTTCTACTAGTTTTAAATAGGAAGGTAAATTGAACATCTTGAGTGGTTGTGAGGAATACCTGACTGAAGAGTTCCGGGTATCTTTGTCGCATCAAGTCCTGGGGCTCCCATATGTGCTCCTCTCTTCCGTGATTTCTACCCAGGACCTTGACTAACGGAACCTTCTTGTGGCGTAAAACTCGTACCCCCTTGTCGTAAATCTGGACCGGTTCTAGGTGAACTGACCGATCAGATGCTATCGGTCCATCTGTGGTTGTAACTTGCTGCTCTGGGCGTAGTAGAGCTCTCCTAAGAGAGGATATATGGAATACGTCGTGCAGACTCGCCAGCTCCGGTGGCAGCTCCAGCCTGTATGCCAAGGGACCGATCCGCTCCTTGAACCTATAAGGCCCTATGTATCTTGGACTAAGCTTCTTCCTCTGTCCGCGTACCCGAGTAACTCCATGCATTGGTCGGATCTTCAAGAACACCTGATCTCCCACCTGGAATTCCACCTGATGGTGCCAAGCGTCGTAATACTTAGCCTGCCGGCTCTGTGCTTCTAGCATCCTGTCCCATATCAATCTCACCTGAGCCTCGGTGTCCTCGACAAACTCCGAATCCAATGCCTTAGGGTCCTCGTCCTGTATCCATGACAGCGGAGTCCTGCACTTCCGTCCGTACAACGCCTCATAAGGAGCCATCTTTATACTAGACTGCTAGCTGTTATTATACGATAACTCGATCAGCGGTAACAACTTCTCCCAAGGTTCACCGCGATCTAATATGCAGAGTCGTAGTAAATCCTCTAGAGTCAGGTTGGTTCGTTCAGTCTATCCATCCGTCTGGGGGTGGAAAGCCGTACTAAATGTTAGTCGAGTGCCTAAGTAAGTCTGCACTGACCTCCACTCCCTGGATGTAAATCGTCCATCTCGGTCTAACACAATCGACTTGGATATGCCATGATAGCGGACGAATTGCTCCACAAACTTTCGGACTAACACGCCCACCGAGTCATCCTTCCTGATTGGAATAAACCTTGCTACCTTTGTCAGCCGGTCGACGATCACCTAGATCGAATCATTCTCTGTCCTTGATCGAGGAAGTCCGTGTATAAAGTCCATGGCGATATCATCGAACTTCCACTCTGGTACTGGGAGTGGCTGTAATAATCCTGCGTGGTTTCTGCATTCTGCCTTCACTAACTGGCATGCCTTGCAACGGGTCACAAAGTAGGTGATATCCTTCTTCATGTCGGGCCAGAAAATAGTCTTCTTCAGATCTGCAGTCATCTTCGTAATCCCCGGGTGTACCGAATATCGACTGCAATGAGCCTCCATCATGATATCCTCCCGGACCTGGCCTCCCTCTGGTATGTAGACCCGTCCTTTAAAGCATACTAAGTCATCCCTCAGTGTGTAATCTCCCGCAGTGCCTGCTTCTAAGGTACGAAATATCAGCTCTAGCTGGGTATCCTGCCTCTGTCCATCCTTGACCCTTTCTCGAATGTCATCAGTGGCGATTAATGATGAAAGATACTCTCGGTATAACTCAGGGTGATCCACGGACACCAGGGATATTTGCATCTTATCTAACATCTGAATTAACTCCAAAGCCATCAACTGTGTTCCTACTCCGGCATTTGCGGTCTTTCGGCTCAGTGCATCTGCTACCACATTCGCCTTTCCCGGGTGGTAGTGCATCTCATACTGGTAGTCTGCCAAAAATTCCACCCATCGTCTCTGTCTGATGTTCAGCTCTTTTTGCGTGTCCACATACATCAAATTTTTATGGTCGGAGTATATGTCGCAGTGGACACCGTACAGATAGTGACGCCAGACTTTTAGTGCAAAGATGACAGCTCCCATCTCTAAGTCATGGACTGGGTAGTTTTTCTCGTGCTTCTTCAGCTGCCGAGAAGCGTAAGCTATCACATGGCCATTCTGCATAAGCACTACACCCATGCCCTGGTAGGAGGCATCGGTGTAGACCTGGAATCCTTCTTTCCCTGAAGGGAGAGCAAGTATAGGAGCCGAAGTGAGTCGCCCCTTTAGCTCTTGAAAAGCCGCCTCACACTGTGGGGTCCAGATAAAGGGCACCTCCTTCCTTGTCAGAGATGTGAGTGGAAGGGCGATACGAGAGAATCCCTCTACGAACTTCTGGTAGTAACCGGCGAGTCCTAGGAAACTTCGTACATCTGTGGCCGTCTTCAACTGTAGCCAGTCCCGGACTGCTTGGATCTTGGCCGGGTCCACCGCCAACCCAGCACCACTGATGATATGGCCTAAGAAAGCCACCTCCTTTAACCAAAACTGGCATTTGCTGATCTTCGCATAGAGCTTGTGCTCCCGTAGTCTCTCCAGAGTCAGTGTCAGATGCCGAGTGTGCTCCTCTTCCGTCCTAGAGTAGATCAGGATGTCGTCTATGAATACTATGACAAACACATCCAAGTAGGCCTCGAAAACCCAGTTCATGAGGCTCATGAATGCCGACGGAGCATTTGTGAGCCCGAAGGGCATCACGGTAAACTCATATAGCCCATATCTGCTACTGAAAGCAGTCTTTGGAATGTCCTCCTCCTGGATTCGTAACTGGTAGTAGCCCGACCTTATATCCAATTTGGAAAAGAAATGCGCACCTTTTAGCTGGTCAAACAGCTCATCTATCCTTGGCAGTGGATATGTATTTCAGACTGTCAATCGGTTTAGTGCTCGGTAGTCGATGCACAGTCTCAGAGTTCCGTCTTTCTTTTTAATGAACAAGACCGCGGCTCCCCAAGTCGAAGAGCTCGGTCGGACAAATCCAGCCTCCACCAGTTCCTGGAGTTGGCTTCAAAACTCTGTCAACTCTTTCGGGGCCATCCGGTAAGGGGCTCTAGCTGCCAGCTTAGCCCCCGGCACCAGCTGTATCCGGAAATCTTGCTCCCGGTGCGGGGGTAGCCCAGGCAGTTTCTCTGGGAATACGTCGGCAAAATCTCGCACCACCGGAATACCCGAGGTGGAGACCTTGGTCTCAGTCATTTCAAATATTACCTCATACACTTCTTCCCCCTGTAAGTGAGCCTTGACGGCCTGTACAGATGACAACATGAGAGGGGGAATAGATCTAGTACCTTCAATGATGAGGTAGGAATCTCCATGTCTCACGATAACTCTCTTGGACGTGCAGTCAATTTGAGCATGATTCCAGTTCAACCACGTCATTCCTAGGATCAAATCAAAGATTGGCATCTTTATGATCGTCGCTAGAGCTTCAAATATCCTTCCGCCGATCTCTGCCTCCATATTGCAGTGGGCAGAGGTGAACAACTCTGATCCGCCGGGTAATCGTATCCTCATCACCAGACCCGTGAATCATTCCACGCCTTCCAACCCTTCTACGAAGGCTTCCGATACAAACGAGTGTGAAGCACCCGTATCAAATAGCGTATAAGCGGGTTTACCGCTGATGAAAACTATTCCTGAGGGTGGGGAAAGTTAAATGTCTTAGAATCTAGCTATGGTTTTCTTCCCTAGATTATCACTTTTATATAAACTTAAAGGTCATGAGGAAATAAGTTTACAATTTTCTGACGTACCAGTGATTACTTGCTCCGGGTTCCGGGGTTGAGCCAAATCCAGTGCATAAATTTACTCCCTCTGCTGCCTGCGATCTGCACCCTGGAAACCATGTCCTCGACCACGTCCTCGTCCTCCAAACTGTTGGGCATGCGGGGCATCCTGGGGTGCCGGTAAAGGTGCTCCCCTCATGGGGCAGTTTCTCCGAATGTGTCCTATCTGATGACAGTTGTAGCATTCTGGTGGGGGAAATGTCATGCCCCCGGGTCTTGGTGCCTCCCTTATCTGAAGAGGTTGTGGAGCCATTACCACCGGCTCCCTCGGCTCCTGCCTCACTTCCTGACGAGGCTGGTCCTCTGTCCTTCTTTCACCTGGTATAACACCTTGCCGCTGATCATTTCGGGCTCTCCGGCCCTGATCCTCCGCTTGCCGCTTCCGGCCCCGAGTGGTGTGCCAATCGGCCTCAATCCTCTTTGCCATCTCCAAAATCTGGGAGATAGGCCCATCAGATACAAACAACAAAGCCTCCCTCAAGTCCTCCCGCAGGCCCTTATAGAATCTCTTGATGTATCCCGCTTCGTCCAGCTGGTAAGAATCTGCATATCGAGCCAAATGGTCGAACTCCCGATGGTACTCCACCACTGTCCGGGTGCCCTGCTTCAGCTGTAAGAACCGCTCCTCCAACTCATCCCTGGCCGACTGTGGAACAAAATGCTCCAGCAGCGCGGTCCTGAACTCTTCCCAGGTAACTTCCGCAACCTCCCTATCAGCAAACATTGTGTCCAACAGCGTCTTCCACCACCTCTTGGCATGGGACTCTAGGCATGAGACAATCAAGGCCACCCTCTCCTCCCAGGGACACCGTATCCCAGTCAGCATTTCGTACATAATATTTAGCCATTCTTCTGTCCGTACGGCGGATTCTGTCCCCAAGTAGGATGGAGGAGAGAGTCCTTGAAAGATGCTCAGCCAATTGGCCCCCGGGTTTGGCTGCGGAGCCGGAACCTGCTGAGCCCTGAAAGCATCTAGAATGGTCGTCAATGTTTGACCCATCTCCGAGTGTAGGAATGGAGTGGGGACCGGGGAAGGTGGTGCAACAGTCGGAGTCTGCTGAACTCCTCCTTGTGGTGTTGGCTGTGCTGGGGGCTGCGTAATATAAGTCAAATATAAGAAGTCTCACAGATTTAACTAAAAGTGGACAATTTTTATGTGATTTCCCATATGGGCCCACCACTTCTTCCGCTGCTTAGTTTGTCCCCAAACTAAACTCGAGCGGGGGTGTCCCAGGGTTAGTGGACTGCTACCTTTCTGATCGAGGTTTCCTCTGATACCACTTGTAAGACCCCCCATTTTTTTTCTTTTTCGACATCGGGGTCTTAGGCCCAGAACCACCGCCTTGCGGTGATACCTTCTCACCCGGGAAGGTCGTCACTATAAGACGCCGATTTTGCCGGCCAAATCGATCTCTACTGTAGCATAAGTATAAAAGCAAGTCCACAGAAATCACATATATAGAAAAATAAACTCCACGAAGGGAGTGTCCACAGATAGTACATATAATGAAAATCTCGGGCTTATGCCCGGTACATCAAGTCCTCACTACAAATCACTCATCGCGGAAGCAAACTAATAAAACAACTGGTGTTCGGGACTCACAGTCCCTGCTGTCTGGACTCCAGTGCTAGACTGTCCGATCTCCAAGCGTGCCGACCTCTAGGGCTGCCCCTCCATGCTGGGCTCCGTGGTCCCCTAAATGATGTGGTTCGAAAACCGTTAGTCTAAAAGACTAAGCCCTATCGTCCCCCACCCCTTCCCCCATGGCTCCTAAGCACCGAGCGTGGAGAAGGAATGGAAAGGACATGAAAGTGGAGAATGTCAAATTGCAGATGGCAGCGGAACTAAACTAACAGTATTAAGTGTGATAATAATTATACAAAATCTAAATAAGTAACCTTAACTTATGTGAAAACACATAAGCTAAGGGATCTCTTGCAGGGCTCCTATTGTATAAAAACTCCCATACCGATTTATACGATAGGGTGTCGGTTTTACTAGTAGGCATAACATATAAATAATACTGAAAGAGAACCTTGACTTATACGCACGCTCGCACGAACTTATAGGCCAAGGGGTCGTTTTGCAAGGCCTAATATATAGAGCGTCTCATACCGCTTATACATTAGGTGTCAGGTTATATGCAATGGTTATGCTATGAAATGCAAATATGCTATGATGTGAACATGCAAGTGCAACTCACCCACTCGACTCTGTGTAGACAGACCTTTAATTCCCCCTTTCGGAGCCGTTACCTCCCAGGATACCTCCGTAGTGGCAGACAGAAGCAGTGGGTTGGGCCTCGCCCACCTCAAAACCAGTATTTGCACTACCGGTCTGACCTATCGTACGCCTCAATGCTTGGTGCACTAAGCGGACGCCTGCGTACTCTTGCCGGCTGGCGCACCAGACTTCTGTTGGCGAAGTGTAAAACCACACTTGCCAACAAAATGAGTGCCCTGGTCAAACCAGTCACCCAAATTGGTTCAAACCAATTTTGTATAAAAATAGACTCAAGGGGCTACATTTTTGGTGTTGACCATTTTCTCTTAAAATGGCTCTAAGTGTTTTTAATAATTAAAACAAATAAATACAAAATTCTGTGACAGATAATGAAATGATTCAAATATTTAACCTATAGTTTAATATCATTATTGCACGAATCTTGGCGCAATCCTTGACGGCATCCTGTCATCGTCCCAGCGCGCCAATGGCCAGGATTGTTCCTGCCTGGGCCAACTTCCAGCGGCTGTCGCCGGCGCTCCGGCCACCTCCCCGGCCTACCACCGCCGCCGACACCTTCGTGGTGGTCGGGGCTATCTCCAGGCGGCGGCTAGGCCGCCGGGAAGCACTATTCTGGCGATTCTACCAAGAAGAATTTTTGGCCGAAAACCATGAAAATCCAAATCGGATTGGACTCAATTGAGCCCCAACCTTGGCCCTAATGATGTCTATGATCTACCCATGCAAGAAGGAGTGGAGGAGGACCTGTGGTGGCGGCTGTAGCCATGCTGATCGCCGGATTGGCATGGTGGTGGCCGGTGGTGGCCGGCTTGTTCAGAAATGGAGGAAAAGGCTCGGCTTCTTCAGGAAAAGAGTGGGAAATACTCCTTGGACCTCACTGAAGCTTTTAAAGAGGGAGAGGAGGGAGTTAGGTGGCTGAATTGCCATGTGCCATTTTTGGCCTAAGTCAATCTTGGCGGCTAGGATGGTAGGGGGGGTGGAGCTTGCTCTAACCAGTCCACAATGGCTGCTGCACTCCCCCTTGTCCTTCTAAAATGAATGGGGAGGTTGGGGAGGGGGGGAGGAGGAGCACAAAGTCCTCCTTCCTTCTTCTTCCTTCTCTTTCTCTCTCCTCCATGTGTGACTTTCTCTCTCCTAGTCACCAAGCCTGAATTTTTGGCTCCTACATGTCCCATGGCAGCCCACAAGTCCATTTGGTCACTTAAGTCATGGTTAGCCCAATTGAAATGGGCTTGAGCTTGAGTTAGCCCATTTGGGCTAACTTGACCCAAAGTTGGACTAGGGCCCACCTAGGTCAATTTGGTCCTTGAGATTTCTTTAATGGGTCCTTGGTGACCCATTAGCCTCCCCTAGGGTCAAGGTGGGGTTGGATTGGCCCTTGGAGGTCACTTGGCCCTTAACTAGGGCACTTTGACCATTTTAGGTCAAGAGTTGACTTTGGTCAACCTAGTCTTTATGATTGGTCCCAATGAGTCCTTGGTGACCTATTGGCCTCTCACTAGGCCTATGAGGGTAGGGGTGGGGTCCATTTGGCTAAGGGACTGCAATTGACCCTTGTGTAGGTCAATTTGACCTATTTAGGGTTAGAGTTGACTTTGGTCAACTTAGCTCCCTTGACTACCCTCCATGGGTCCTTAGTGACCCATTGACCCCTACCTAGGGTTATGGAAGTATGGGTGGGGTATATTTGGCTAATAGACTGCAATGGACCCTTGTGTAGGTCAATTTGACCTAGCTAGGGTTATAGTTGACTTTGGTCAACTTAGGTCCTTTGATTGCTCTCCATGGGTCCTTAGTGATCCATTGACCCCCTTCTAGGGTTATAAGGGTATGGGTGGGGTCTTGGAGTCTTGGTGAAGCCCCATGATTACCTTTAACCAAGATTTAGAAATCTGCTAAGTGCAGACCATAGTGGCCCTATCCACACCACCAGGTCCACTTGACTCTTTCTTAGGCTTCCTAGGGTTTTGTCATGACAAAACCACTCTTAGGGGTCTAGTTGGAAATGGGATGTTACAGAGGATATCAGGGCCGAGGCCACAGGCCAGAGAGGGAGCTGGTGTACGCTCTAGACCTAATACAACCCCGAAACCCGGAATAGGTTATTGCAGGTATGTCAGTACTTTTAAATTTTTCTTTTCCTTCCTAGGAACTAGTTTTCTAGACATGGCCTTGTTAGAAACTAAGAGAAGACAACTATAACCTGAATACTAAGACAGTTAATTACCTAAGGCATAGTTTTTATCAGCGGTAAACCCGCACACACGCTCTTCGACACCGGTGCTTCGCACTCGTTTGTGTCGGAAGAGTTCGTGAAAGGATTGGCAGGCATGGAGAAGTTCACCGGAAAGATAATGAGGGTGCGTCTACCCGATGGATCAGAGCTAATGACCTCTGCTCATTGCAATATGGAGGCGGAGATCGGCAGGAAGGCGTTTGAGGCACCAACGACGATTCTGAGGATGCCAGATTACGATCTGATCCTGGGCATGACATGGCTGTACTAGAACCATGCCCAGATTGACAGCATGGCAAAGAGGATCACCGTGAGGCACGGGGACTCCTTCATCATTATCAAAGGTATTATACAAATACCCCGCATATTATTATCACCTGTGCAGGCCATCAAGGCCCATCTGTAGGTGGAGGAGGTTTATCAGGTTCTTTTTGAGGCGGTCGTGGCCAAGGACTCCATTTCAAATATGCCAGTAGTGCGGGACTTTGCTAATGTTTTTCCAGAGAAGCTACCAGGGCTGCCCCCGCACCGAGAGAAGGACTTCCAGATTCAGCTCGTACCGGGGGCTAAACCGGTATCCATAGCTCCATATCGAATGGCCCCGAAGGAGTTAGTGGAATTTTGAAGCAAGCTTCAGGAGTTAGTGGAGGCCGGGTTCATTCGGCATAGCTCTTCACCATGGGGAGCTCTGGTGTTATTCGTCAAGAAGAAGGACGGAACTCTTCAGCTATGTATAGATTATCGGGCCCTGAACAGGTTGACGGTCCAGAATACTTATCCCTTGCCAAGGATAGACGAGCTATTTGACCAGCTGGAGGGAGCCCATTGGTTCTCAAAGCTGGATTTGAGATCGGGGTACTACCAGCTTCGCATTCGGGAGGAGGACCTCTTGAAGACAGCCTTCAGCAGTAGATATGGTTTGTACGAGTTTACCATGATGCCTTTTGGGCTAACGAATGCACCCTCCGCATTCATGACCTTGATGAACCGGGTGTTCGAAGGGTATCTGGATGTCTTCGTTATTGTATTCATCGACGGCATCCTTATCTATTCAAGGACGGAGGAGGAGCACGCGAGGCATCTGGCCTTGACCTTTGAGAAGCTGCGAGAGCATAAGATGTATGCAAAGTACAGCAAGTGCCAGTTCTTGCTAAAGTAGGTGGCCTTTTGGGCAATGTCATAAATGGAGCAGGATTGGATGTAGATCCGGCGAAGGTCCAGGAAGTACGGGATTAGCCACCACTGAAGTCGGCCTCAGATGTTCGAAGTTTCTTAGGACTTGCCAGTTATTACCGGAAGTTCGTAAAGGGATTCTCTCAGATTGCCCTCCCTCTTACGTCTCTGACGAAGAAGGAGACTCCTTTTATTTGGACGCCACGATGCGAATCTGCCTTTCAGGAGCTGAAGGATCGTCTTACCTCGACTCCCATCCTTACTCTTCCATTAGGGAAAGAAGGATTCCAGGTGTACACAGATGCTTCCTATCATGGGATGGGTGCCGTTCTGATGCAGAACAGGCACGTAATAGCCTACGCCTCCCGTCAGTTGAAGCAGCATGAGCAGAACTACCCCATGCACGATTTGGAGATTGAGGCAGTCATTTTTGCTCTTAAGATCTGGAGACACTACCTCTACGGAGTTCTTTGCGATATCTTCTCAGACCGCAAGAACTTGAATTACGTAGACAGGCAGAAGGAGTAAAACATCAGGCAGAGATGCTGAGTGGAGTTTCTGTCGGACTACCAGTATACCATGCACTACCATCTGGGGAAGTCAAACGTGGTCGCAGACGCTTTGAGCCGAAGAGCGAGTACATCAGGAGTAGGCCCGCAGCTGATGGCCTTAGAATTGGTTAAATCATTCGAGGAGATGCATATATCACTGGTGTCCGAGGATGACCCGGAGTTATATATGGAGTACCTGGGATCGATGGTTAAAACTGATGATATTTGGGACCGCATCAGAGATGGGAAGAAGATGGATGTGAGAGCTGAGCCGATATTCAGAGCCTTGGAGGAAGGCACGATAGGAGATTACTCTTTGAGGGATGGTCTTCTGTGTTTTAGAGGCAGGGTCTACATACCGGCAGGAGGCCAAATCCGGAAGGACATTATGACGGAAGCTCACTAAAGCTGATACTCGGTGCACCAGGGAATCACCAAGATGGTGAAAGATTTGAAGAGGACGATGTACTGGCCGGATATGAAGAATGACATTACGTACTTGTGACGCATTGCGAGGCCTGCCAACTCGTAAAGGCAGAGTGTAGGAATCTGGTCGGCTTGCTGCAACCACTTCCGGTGCCGGAGTGGAAATTTGAGGATATAACCATGGATTTCATACATGGGCTACCTCGATCCCGTATGGGAAACGAGTCAATCTAGGTGATAGTGGATAGGCTAACGAAGGTGGACAGATTCATTCCAGTGGCGAAAGACACCCCGGTTGGTGTATTGGTATGGAGGTTCATTGAGAAGTTTGTGCGTTATCATGGGGTGCCCAAGACTATCGTTTCAGATCGGGATGGGCGGTTTACATCGAGGGAGTGGAGGTCAGTTCAAGCCCATCTGGGTTCTCGGTTAACATTCAGCACGGCTTTTCACCCTCAGACCGATGGGCAGACGGAGCGCACCAACCGTACACTGGAAGATCTTTTGCGCCTTTGTATTTTTGACCGCGACGAGCCTTGGGAGAGGTTGCTACCACTGGTCGATTTTTCATATAACAACGCCCATCAGTCCAGCATAGGCATGGCTCCATATGAGGCATTGTATGGACGAAGGTGCAGGACCCCACTATCATGGGTTCAGGATGAGGATCCACAAACACTAGGCGCGGAGTTTGTGGGGGATACGAATGCTCAGATTAGATTGATCTGGGACAGGATGTTGGAAGCCCAGAGTAGGCAGGCCAAATATTACGATGAGAGGCATCGTCTGGTGGAGTTATAGGTGGGAGACCGAGTTTTCTTGAAGATACGACCGATGCACGGAGTCTCGCGAGTTTGCGGGCGAAAGAAGCTCAGTCCGAGATATATGGGGCCTTACAGGATCTTGGAGCGGATTGGTCCCTTGGCTTATAGACTGGAGCTACTCCCGGATTTAGCGGGATTGCATGACGTCTTCCACGTATCCTCATTATGGAGGGCTCTGCTACGCTCTGAGCAGATGATTTCAACAGCAGACGGCGCGGTGGCCTCGGATCGATCAGTCAAATTGGAGCAGATAAGGATCGATGACATGGCAGTGCGGGTCTTGCGATGTAAGAAGGTTCCGTTAGTCAAGGTTCTGTGGAGCAACCATGGGCAGGAGGAGTATACATGGGAGCCACAGGACTTGATGCAGCAAAAGTATCCGGAACTCTTCGAGTCAGGTATACCTTAAACCATATGGATGTTACAATTTATTCAATTCCAGTAGAAACCCCCGTAGGCTTAAACTTAATTTCGGGGATGAAATTTTTATTTTTGTATATTGGGATTTATTACATCCCATTTCCGACCAGACCCCTAGGAGAGGTTTTGTCATGACCAAGTCATGACCAAACCCTAGGAAGCCCAAGAAGGCCAAGTGACCCGGGCTCAAGGTGAAAATCACCTTGGTCTGCGAATAGTAGGGAAGAAATTTACTTAAAATAGGATTTGGGCTTGGGCGTTGAGTGCGTCGAGTGCACTCAACGCTAAAAGCTGAACGGCGTTGAGTGCACTAACTGCACTCAACGCCATCTAGTGTAGGATGGTTGGCGTTGAGTGAGCTGAGCTCACTCAACGCCATAATCTGGATGGCATTGATTGAGAAGAGCTCACTCAACGCCGTAATCTGGATGGCATTGAGTGAGCAGAGCTCACTCAACACAATAATCTGGATGGCATTGAGTGCTCTGAGCTCACTCAATGCCATAGTCTGGATGGCATTGATTGAGTAGAGCTCACTCAACACCATAGTCTGGATGGCGTTGAGTGAGCAGAGCTTACTCAATGCCGTAGTCTAGAAGGGGCGTATCCTGGATGGCGTTGAGTGAGTAGAGCTCACTCAACGCCGTATCCTGGATGGCGTCGAGTGAGCAGAGCTCACTCAATACAGCAGCCTGGATGGCGTTGAGTGAGCAGAGCTCACTCAACGCCTTAGCCTGGATGGCGTTGAGTGAGCTGAGCTCACTGAACGCCATTTTACTTAGAAAATTTTCTGGCAAGGTTTTGGCTTGGTTGTTGGTCCAGTTGAACTGGGCCGTTCTATGAAGTGGGCCAGAATGTGTTATTGTGTCGTTTCTTTTATTAAGACCTAGTTAAGTCTCATTTTAAAATATTGACTTGTCAATGCCACGTGGTCGTCGGCTTTGGAAACGAAGAGGAAGTTTCACTGTTTCAGCCATGGCCGAATGACGGCTTGCATGGCTATTAAACTAGCATTCAAGCTTGGCCCTCGTTTTTGCCAAGTAACAGCTGGATTCAAGTCCTCATGGGGGAGAGGAGGAGTTTCCAGCCTTTCTCCAGCTATTTTGAGCCGTTTCATCTCCCCTCCACCATGGCCGAAGCATGCTTTTAAGGAAGCATTAATGGCTGGACAGCCTATACCCACCCACATCCCCATTTATTCCCTTTAAAAGACTCCATGGACTTAGAGATTAAGTTTCCACCATGATTCGATGGATTGGAGCTTTGTGCTGTTTTGTAGAAGAATTCTTGTGACGCCACCACCGCGCCAATGGCATCCCGACGATCGTCTCGTCTCCAAACCACAAACAAGGTCCTCCTCTACCTCTTCTTTTATGGATAGATCTTAGGAATTATTAGGAGATATATCGGGCTCAAAAGAGCTGGATCGGGTGAGCGTTTCCAAGGTTTTTCCGGAATTCATGGTGGTCGGGTTCGCCGGAAACCGCCTCTCCGGCGGTCGTGTCGCCCCCTCACGGTAGCCCTCACCTCAACGGAGGTGGTGGTGGTGGTGGGCCATGGTGATGGATTGGTGGACGAGAAATCCACTTGGAAAGCTACAGGTTATTAGGGCATTTTTTTACGGGCTCTATTTGGAAGAAGGAGATGAACAGTACTAGTATTATTGTTCTTATAATAAATATAATGATTTATTATCCCTTTTTAACACACTTTTTGATTCTACCAAATGAAGCCCTTAGAGGCTGTTTTAGGAAAAATATCCAGTCATAGAAATTGTAGCCCTTCAAGTCTAGATTATTTTTTTAAGAAATTCAACTCGTTTGGGTAAATGGTTTGACCACAGAACCCATTTCGGTGGGACCTATACCTAGGGCTATCCTGAGATTCAAATCGAAGCCCACCCTTCATCCCTTCTCCAAATCATCTAAAATTTGGGAAGGGAGTCTAACCTAGCTATACCTATGGCCTGTCCAAAAATGGGAATTTTTGGAGAATATTTTTATATAGTTTTTAGAAGAATTTAATAATCCTTATATAAATTAATTAGGTGGCCTAATGACTTCCAAACTCTCCCAAATTTTGGTGAGTGGTCCCAGAGTCCATCATAAGGCACTGTATAATTTTTCATCTCATTTAGAGATGTTTTAGATTGTAAATGAACAAACCTAAGCTTTGCCCTATTACGGGGTTTTTAGGTAAAAAGCGCACTTTGTGATTTGAGTGGTTAAATTATCTCAACAGAGGCTGAGATTTTGACCACTGACTGGCATGTTTCCTAGCACCCTCTCATGGATTTTGAGGTGGATTTGGGTAGAATTGCCCTAGTAACCAAGGCCAAACCCTAAGGATGGTTCTTGGTGGTTTGTGAAGGGAAAGTGGCCAAATGACCTGGTTATGATTTGAAACTTGGTAGAGAGAATTATAGGTAGGCCTGCAAGCGGTTCGGTTTGGGTCGGTTTCGACCCAAACCGAAACCGAACCGACATGCCTCGGTTTTTGGCTTGTCCAAACCGACCCGAACCGAATCCGGTCGGTTCGGTTCAAAGTCGGTTCGGTTTTCAATCGGTTTTTTTCGGTTCGGTGTCGGTTTTTTGTGAACAAATATATAATAGTTAATATTAAACTCATCTTTTTTATTTGTTTTAGGATAAAGTATAAGACAATGATAGATTGATTTAATGTATAAGTCAATGATTGATTGATTTAATGAATTTAAATGGCTTAGTAATCACCTATTTGATATGAGTGTCTGTTTTTTTAAAACCCAATTTATTGTGACACCGCGAGTTTGCGATTGCGATTTGCGATTTGCGATTTGCGAACCGCTGGCGCCGAAAAATGGGAGGAAACTGGACTGCGGAGAGTGGAGACCCGACGAAACCCTCTCAGCTGCTATCTCGAAAAAACGAAAAAGAGAAAAAAATGAACTTAATAAAACTTGAAACCCGTAGGCCGAAACCCTATCAGGCTATCACTATCAGGCTATCAGCTATCTCAAATAAATAAGAATACAAGATATTAACATGACTTAATGCTATCGGCTATCTCAAATTGACATTTAATATATTAATATGCTTAAGTATATTAATATTCTTAACGCTTATACAGGTTTGATCGCTTATACAGGTTTGTATAATTAGTTAAACACTTAAACTTTAAATTATGTTTAACAAAAATCTCGGTTCGGTTCGGTTTGATCGGTTTTCACAACCTGAAAACCGACCCGAACCGATAGTCCTTCGGTTTTCAAAAGCTCCAGACCAAACCGACACCGGACCGGGCGGTTCGGTTTCAAAATCGGTGTGGTTTGGTCGGTTTGATCGGTTTAGTCGGTTTTCGGTTTTCACTCCTCACCCCTAATTATAGGGTAGCTAGAATTCTCTTACAGAAATCTAAAATGATTTTAAAGTAAATAAGTCCCTCAAAACCCTAACCCTAATTTAGGGCACAAAACTTGTAGTGAGAGAAGACGTCACTAAAACTAACTGAACGGTGATGAGATTTAGGTAGAATAGTGTTAAAAGTTAGTACAAGCTCTGGAGATTTTGTTATGAATTTAGGACTATTATTTTGGATACTTCATTAACAATTTAGTAATTTGTATTATTTACTTAGAAATTTATTATGGAGCAACTTATTTCTGGAAATTGATGAACTTTAGCCAAAGAACTTTTTATTGTGTTTTGAAACTCTGAGAATTTTTATGAGATTTTTGGAAGATTATTTTTAAGGGTTGCTTCATTAAGTATTGATTCCCTTGAAAACTTAATTAAATTTATTTTGTTATCTAGCAAGCCTGTAAAAGTATGATCTTTGCAAAATGACCCTTTCTGTACCATATTAAGATTCTTTAATTTTTATATAATTTTCTGATGAATAATTTTTGTACTTCCTTCTTTACTTATGGTTAATGGATTTATAGTGGATAAATAAATTAGAGGCTAAATCAATTCTACAAAATTCTGGAAATTAATATTTATTGATATCTCTCTGTTATTTAGTGATTATAATTTTTGGGTTGCCATTACTTGAAAAAATCATGTAGTTCATGTTTAAAATTACCCATGAACAATCTTTTGGGAAAATTAAATAAATATCAGATTATTTAGGAAAATTATAAATTTCTGGATTTAGGCTAATTATGTCATGATAGACCTCCAGTAAATTTTATAGGAGATTTGGGAGACAATTTGGGGTACCTCCATTTGTATATCTCATATAGCTTAGGATGGTCTGCGTTTAGTAAAAATTACTGAAATCATATTAAGCTGCAGGATTTGGATATTGGGATAATGGTTTGGAAATGTGTGAATGCATCCTCAGTAGCCAATATGAGGATAGGTTGGTAGGTTGTCTAGTCATAAGAGGTGCTCGGGACCGACGAAAGATCGTCCTCCCCGGTAGGAGAGAAAGAGTCTTAATATACTAGGGTTAGATCCAAAGTAATTTGAATGGGATCGGGTAATGGTAATAAACAATAAAAGTAAGTGCCTTGCAAAAGGGAACGATGGGCTTCAGCTACCATCATAGTTCCTAGTGCCCTTTGAGAGCCCTTCACGGGGTATACCGGGGGCAGTCCTGGGCTAACGTAAACCGTAGGAATAATAAACTAAATGAGCAACTAGTATAAATAGGGTTGCACATTCACACACCACGGTAGTTAGGGAGGTAGAGTAGGTTTGTTGGATTGTCATTTAGAAGGTAGCTTCTGAAGGTAGATGCACGGACAGGACAGTCCGGGGAGCCGAGGGCTCGAGGGTTTGAATACAGAATGAGGTGGTGGGTCTTCTGTATTTGACTGTCGTTCACACCGACGTCGTTACGTTGACTCGGCGGTGTGGGACACTTAGCCAAAGAAAGTCTGGTGGATATAACCAGCACTAGTACGCAGATACTCTAGGTCTTGTTCTTCTAGGGGCGTACGGAAGGGCTAGGCCCGGTAGTGTAGATACCCGCCTAGGAGTGGGGGGGGCGACCCACTATCTCCATTTGCCACTACGGAGGTTCCTGGGAGTGAAGCTAGCTGCCCGAATAGGGGGAACTAAAGTTCTGTGCGCATAGAATCGTGTGCGTGAGTTGCCCTTGCATGAATCATGGCATAGAATATCACTACACTCATATTTGCATACAACCGATACCCCAATGTATAAATCGTTATGGGACTTTTTATACGTTGGGAGCCTTGCAGAAGACCCCTTAACTTATAAGTTTATATGAGCATTCATATAAGTTAAGGTTACTTACTTACTTATTTTCTATTTGGCTTCTTATATATATACTATTTGCTACATGTTTAATTTACTGCTCACTATCGTAGAACTGCTAGAAGTACTTTATTTTAATTAGCTGTTTATACAGCATGAATTACTGTTAGACTAGTTTCGCTGTCACCCGCCTTGCTTATTCTCCACCTTTGTAGCTTACCTTTCATCTTCTCCGCTCGGTGCTTAGGAGCCGTGGGGGAGGGGTAGAGGATGATAAGGCTTAGTCTTTATGACTAATGGTTTTCGAACCACAACATTACAGGAGCTCCGGATGGGAGACATGGACCAGCAGTCCAGGGACCAGCACCAGCAGAGTACGGTGCGCATGGATGTGGGCCATTCTAGTTCTAGAGTACCTGTGACCATCTTCGTGAGTGATTAGTCTTCCTTATAGCTTCCGCGATGAGTGATTTGTAGTGAGGACTCTGATGTACCGGGCTGAGCCCGTTTATATATTTCATCTGTTCTGTTCTTTCGCAATACTCTATTTTATATATATTGATGGACTTGCTGTGATTTTTATTCATATCTGATTATGTGGACATGTTGCATTTACTTCTCTCTCTTTGTGATCGAAAAAGGCCGGCACAATTGGCGGTTTGTAGTTGCGGCCTTCCCGAGTGTCGGTGCCACCGCAGAGCGGCAATTCTAGGCATAAGACCCCGATGATTTAAAAAGAAAAAAAAGGGGTCTTACAAGTGCTATCAGAGCCAGGTTTTGATCAAAAGAGAAGTAGTCGACAAACCTTGGGCCAACCCCGTGCGAGCTTTGTTTGCGGACAAACTAGCAGCGGAAGCTGTGGTATGCCTATAAGGGAAATCACATGTGAAAGTCCATCTTACCCCTTTCTTATATTCCTTTCATACGCTGTCTAACTAATGGAATCTTCCCTTGTAGCCTACGACAAACCCTACCTCACAGCAGGGGACACCTCAGGCTCAAAATGTGGACCCACCTCTGCCAGCTCTAGCTCCATTCCAGCAGACGGAGATGGGGCAAACACTGACGGCCATTCTGGAGGCCTTCAGAGCTCAGCAATCCCCGACGCCACAGCCAAACCCCAGGGCCAATTGGATGAGTGTTTTCTGGGGACTTTCCCCTCCATCCTACCTGGGGACAGAGGCAGTAGTACGCACGGAGGAATGGTTGGATACCATCTATGAGATGCTTGCGGGGATTCGATTCACCACTGAGGAGGAAGTTGCTTTGGCAGTCTCCTGCCTGGAGTCACATGGAAAGAGGTTGTGGAAGTCACAGCTGGACACCACCTTTGCGGGTATGGATTGCGCAGATATTACTTGGGAAGAGTTCAGAGCAGCACTTCTGTGACATTTCGTGCCTCAGTAGGCGAGGGACAAGCTGGAGGATAGGTTCCTGCGGTTGAGACAGGGGAACAGGACGGTGCTGGAGTATTATCAGGAGTTTACTCACCTGGACCGCTATACGGACGCTTATCAGTTGGACGACGTTGGCTATGCCGGGAGGTTTTACAAGGGACTGCAAGATGACATGAGACAGACCCTCCTCTTCATCTTAGAGGGGAGTTTGGCCAGGATTCTGGAGATGGCTAAGAAGAGAGAAGCGGATCAGCTTACAGTCATGAGCCGGAAGAGACCGGATGATGATGCAGTGATTGGAGGTCGTAGAGACCGTCCTCGAGGACAGGTTATTGGGGAGAGAAGGAATGGGGATCAACCTTGTCAGGAGATTGGGCAGGAGTAGAGGAGTCAGGGAGTATTGGCTCCCCAGCCTTTACAAATGCTAGAGATGCCAAGGACAACAGAGCAGGAACCGGTATGCTTTCAGTGCAATCAGCCGGGGCATATCAAGAGGAATTATCCTATGAGGCGAGCACCCCCACAAGCACTTCAGGGCGCCCCACCTCCCCGTCATTTTGGCAGCCGAGGACACGATCGAGGACGAGGATATTAGGGCCGAGGCCACAGGCCAGAGATGGAGCTGGTGTATGCTCTAGACCTGACACAGCCCTGGAACCCGGAACAGGTTATCGCAGGTATGTCAGTACTTTTAAATTTTTATTTCCCTTCCTAGGAACTAGTTTTCTAGACATGGCCTTGTTAGAAACTAAGAGAAGACAACTATAACCAGAATACTAAGACACTTAATTACCTCAGGCATAGTTTTTATCGACGGCAAACCCGCTCACACGCTCTTCGACACCGTGCTTCGCACTCGTTTGTGTCGGAATATTTCGTAAAAGGACTGGCAGGCGTGGAGTAGTTCACCGGAAAGATAATGTGGGTGCGTCTACCCGATGGATAAGAGCTAATGACCTCTACTCATTGTAATATGGAGGCGGAGATCGGCGGGAAGGCCTTTGAGGCACCAGTGACGATTCTGAGGATGCCAGATTACGATCTGATCCTGGTCATGACATGGCTGTACTAGAACCATGCCCAGATTGACTGTGTGGTGAAGAGGATCACCGTGAGGCACGTGGACTCCTTCATCGTTATCGAAGGTATTATACCAACACCCCGCATATTATTATCACCTGTGCAGGCCAGCAAGGCCCATCTGCAGGGGGAGGAGGTTTATCAGGTTCTTTTTGAGGCGTTCGTGGCCAAGGACTTTATTTCATATATCCCAGTAGTGCGGGACTTTGCTGATGTTTTTCCAGAGAAGCTACCAAGGCTGCCCCCGCACCGAGAGAAGGACTTCCAGATTCAGCTCGTACCGGGGGCTAAACCGATATCCAGAGCTCCATATCGAATGGCCCCGAAGGAGTTAGTTGAATTTCGAAGCCAGCTTCAGGAGTTAGTGGAGGCCGGGACCGTCCGGCCTAGCTCTTCACTATGGGGGGCTCCGGTGTTATTCGTTAAGAAGAAGGATGGAACTCTTTGGCTATGTATATATTACCGTGCCCTGAACAGGTTGACGGTCTGGAATACTTATCCCTTGCCAAGGATAAACGAGCTATTTTACCAGCTGGAGGGAGCCCATTGGTTCTCAAAGCTAGATCTGAGATCGGGTTACTAACAGCTTCGCATTCGGGTGGAATACAACCCAAAGACGGGCTTCAGCAGCAGATATGGTTTGTACGAGTTTACCGTGATGCCTTTCGGGCTCACGAATGCACCCTCCGCATTCATGACCTTGATGAACCGGGTGTTCAAAGAGTATCTTGATGTCTTCGTTATTGTATTCATCGACGACATCCTTTTCTATTCAAGGACGGAGGAGAAGCAAGCGAGGCATCTGGCCTTGACCTTAGAGACGCTGCGGGAGCATAAGATGTATGCCAAGTACAACAAGTGCCAGTTTTGGCTAAAGGAGGTGGCCTTTTTGGGCCATGCCATCAGTGGAACAGGTTTGGAAGTATATCCGGCGAAGGTCCAGGCAGTACGGGATTGGCGACCACTAAAGTCGGCCTCGGATGTTCGAAGTTTCTTAGGACTTGCCGATTATTACCGAAAGTTCGTAAAGAGATTCTTACAGATTGCCCTCCCTCTTACGTCTCTGACGAAGAAGGAGTCTCCTTTTATTTGGACGCTACGATGCGAATATGCCTTTCAGGAGCTGAAGGATCGTCTTACCTCGGCTCCCATCCTTGCTCTTCCATCAGGGAAGGAAGGATTCTAGGTGTATACAGATGTTTCCTATCAGGGGATGGGTATCATTCTAATGCAGAACAGGCACGTAATAACCTACACCTCCCGTCAGTTGAAGGAGCATGAGCAGAGCAACCCCATACACAATTTGGAGATAGGGGCAGTCGTTTTTGCTCTTAAGATCTGGCGACACTACCTCTACGGAGTTCATTGCGATATCTTCTCAGACCATAAGAACTTGAAATACGTAGACACGCAGAAGGAGTTAAACATCAGGCAGAGACGCTGGGTGGAGTTTCTGTCGGACTACAAGTATACCATGCACTACCATCCGGGGAAGGCGAACGTGGTCGCAGACGCTTTGAGCCGGAGAGCGAGTACGTCAGGAGTAGGCACGCAGTTGATGGCCTTGGAATTGGTTAAATCATTCGAGGAGATGCAGATATCACTAGTGTCCTAGGATGACCAGGAGTTATATATGGAGTACCTGGGATCGATGGTTACCACTTATGATATTCGGGATCGCATCTGAGATGGGAAGAAGCTGGATTTGAGAGCTGAGCCGATATTCAGAGCCATGGAGGAAGGCACGACATGAGATTACTCTTTGAGGGATGGTCTCCTGTATTTCATAGGCAAGGTTTACATACCGACAGGAGGCCAGATCCGGGAGGACATTATGACGGAAGCTCACTGTAGCGGATACTCGGTGCACCCGGGAATCACCAAGATGGTGAAAAATTTGAAGAGGACGATGTACTGGTCGGGTATGAAGAAGGACATTACGTACTTTGTGACGCATTGCGAGGCCTGCCAACTCGTAAAGGCAGAGTGTAGGAATCCGGCCGACTTACTGCAACCACTTCCGGTGCTGGAGTGGAAATTTGAGGATATAACCATGGATTTCATACATGGGCTACCTCAATCCCGTGCGGGAAACGAATCAATCTGGGTGATAGTGGACAGGCTAACAAAGGTGGCTAGATTCATTCCAGTGGCGAAAGATACCCCGGTTGGTGTATTGGTACGGAGGTTCTTTGAGCAGTTTGTGGGTTATCATGGGGTGCCCAAGACTATCATTTCGGATCGGGATGGGCAGTTTACATCCAGGGAGTGGAGGTCAGTTATGTCCCATCTGCGTTCTCGGTTGACATTCAGCATGACTTTTCACCCTCAGAACGACGGGCAGACGGAGCGCACCAACCGTACACTGGATGATCTTTTGCACCTGTGTATTTTGGACCGCGGCGAGCCTTAGGAGAGGTTTCTACCACTGGATGAGTTTTCATATAACAACGCCCAACAGTCTAGCATAGGCATGGATCCATATGAGGCATTGTATAGACGTAGTGCAGGACCCCACTATCATGGGTTTAGGATGAGGATCCACTGGCACTAGGCTCAGAGTTTGTGGGGGATACGGATGCTTAGATTAGATTGATCCGGGATAGGATGTTTGAAGCCCAGAGTAGGTAGGCCAAATATTACGATGCGAGACATCGTCAGGTGGAGTTCCAGGTGGGAGACCGAGTTTTCTTGAAGATACGGCCGATGCACGAAGTCTCGCGGGTTCGCGGGCGGAATAAGCTCAGTCCGAGATATATGGAGCCTTACAGGATCCTTGAGCGGATCGGTCCCTTGGCTTATAGACTGGAGCTACCGCCAGAGTTAGCGGGATTGCATGACGTATTGCATGTCTCCTCATTATGGAGGGCTCTACTACGCCCTGAGCAGCTGATTTCCACAGCAGACGGCCCGGAGGCCTCGGATCGATCAGTCAACTTGGAGCCGATCAGGATCGATGACACGGCAGTGCGGGTCTTGGGACGTAAGAAGGTTCCGTTAGTCAAGGTTATGTGGAGCAACCATGGGCAGTAGGAGCATACATGGGAGCTACAGGACTTTATGTAGCAAATGTATCCGGAACTCTTTGAGTCAGGTATACCTTAAACCATAGGGATGTTACAATTTATTCTATTCTAGTAGAAACCCCCGTAGGCTTAACCTTAATTTCAGGGACGAAATTTTTATTTTTGTATATTGAGATTTGTAACATCCCATTTCCGACCAGACCCCTAGGAGAGGTTTTGTCATGACCAAGTCATGAGAAAACCCTAGGAAGCCCAAGAAGGCTAAGTGACCCGGGCTCAAGGTGAAAATCACCTTGGTCTAAAAATAGTAGGGCAGAAATTTACTTAAAACAGGATTTGGGCTTGGGCATTGAGTGCGTCGAGTGCACTCAATGTCAAAAGCTGAACGGCATTGAGTGCACTGACTGCACTCCACACCATCCTGTGTAGGATGGTTGACGTTGAGTGAGTTAAGCTCACTCAACGCCATAGTCTTGATTGCGTTGAGTGAGCAGAGCTCACTCAACGCCATAATTTGGATGGCGTTGAGTGAGCAGAGCTCTCTCAACACCAAATCTGGATGGCATTGAGTGAGCTGAGCTCACTCAATGCCATAGTCTTGATGGCATTGAGTGAGCAGAGCTCACTCAACACCATAGTCTGGATGGCGTTGAGTTAACATAGCTCACTCAACGCCGTAGTTTAGAAGGGCTGTATCCTAGATGGCGTTGAGTGAGCAGAGCTAACTCAACGCCGTATCCTGGATGGCGTTGAGTGAGTCGAGCTCACTCATTGCCGCAGCCTGGATGGCATTGAGTGAGCAGAGCTCACTCAACGCCGTAGCCTGGATGGCATTGAGTGAGCTGAACTCACTCAATGCCATTTTACTTAGAAAATTTTCTGGCAAGGTTTTGGCTTGGTTGCTGGTCTAGTTGAACCGAGCCGTTCTAGGAAGTGGGCCAAAATGTGTTATTGGGCCGTTTCTTTTATTAAGACCTAGTTAAGTCTCATTTTAAAATATTGACTGATCAATGCCACGTGGCCGTCGGCTTTGGAAATGAAGAGGAAGTTTCACTGTTTCAGCCATGGCCGAACGACGGCTTGCATGGATATTAAATTAGCATTCAAGCTTGGCCCCTCGTTTTTGCCAAGTAATCGCTGGATTAAAGTCTTCATGGGGAGAGGGGGATTTTCCAGCCTTTCTCCAGCTATTTTGAGCCGTTTCATCTCCCCTCCACCATGGACGAAGCATGCTTTTAAGGAAGCATTAATGGCTAGATAGCTTATACCCACCCGCATCCCCATTTCTTCCCTTTAAAAGACTCCCCGGATTTAGAGATAAAGTTTCCACCCTGACCCGACAGATTGGAGCTTTGTGCTGTGTTGTAGAAGAATTCCGGCGATGCCACCACCGCGCCAATGACATCCCGACGATCGGCTCGTCTCCAAACCACTAACAAGGTCCTCCTCTACCTCTTCTTCTATGGATAGATCTTAGGATCTATTAGGAGAGATATCGGGCTCAAAAGAGCTGGATCGGGTGAGCGTTTCCATGGTTTTTCCGGAATTCATGGTGGTCGGGTTCGCCGGAAACAGCCTCTCCGGCGGCCGTGCCACCCCCTTACGGAAGCCCTCACCTCAACGGAGGTGGTGGTGGTGGTCGGCCAGGGAGATGGTTGGGTGGACTGAAATCCACTTGGAAAGCTACAGGTTTTTAGGGCGTTTTTTTTACGGGCTCTGTTTGGGAGAAGGAGATGAACAGTACAAGTATTAATGTTCTTATAATAAATATAATTATTTATTATCCCTTTTTAACACACTTTTGGATTCTACCAAATAAAGCCCTTAGAGGCTGTTTTAGGAAAAATAGCCAGTCACAGAAGTTGTAGCCCTTCGAGTCTATATTATTTTAAAATTTATTTCAACTCGTTTGGGTAAGTGGTTTAACCACAGAACCCATTTCGGTGGGACTTATACCTAGGGCTATCCTGAGATTCAAATGGATACCCACCCTTCATCCCTTGTCCAAATGATTTGAAATTTGGGCAGGGAGTCTACCCTAGCTATACCTAGGGCCTTTCCAAAAATGGGAATTTTTTTTTAAAATTTTTCTATAGTTTTTAGAAAAATTTAATAATCCTTATATAAATTAATTAGGTGGCCTAATAACTTCCAAACCATCCCAAATTTTGGTGAGTGGTCCTGGGTTCATCATAAGGCACTGTATAATTTTTCATCTCATTTTGAGATGTTTTAGATTGTAGATGAACAAACCTAAGCTTTGCTCTATTAAGGGGGTTTTAGGTAAAAAGTGCACTTTGTGATTTGAGTGGTTAAATTACCTCAACAGAGGCTGAGATTTTGACCACTGACTAGGCATGATTCCTAGCACTCTCTCATGGATTTTGAGGTGGATTGGGGTAGAGTTGCCCTAGGACCCAAGGCCAAACCCTAAGGATGATTCTTGGTGGTTTGTGAAGGGCAAGTGGCCAAATGACCTGGTTATGATTTGAAACTTGGTAGAGAGAGTTTTAGGGTAGATAGAATCATCTTATAGAAATCTAAATTGATTTTAAAGTAAATAAGTCTCTCAAAACCCTAACCCTATTTTAGGGCACAAAACTTGTAGTGATAGAAGATGTCACTAAAACTCACTAAATAGTGGTTAGATTTGGGTAGAATAGTGTTTAAATTTAGTACAAGCTCTGGAGATTTTGTTATTAATTTAGGACTATTATTTTGGATACTTTATTAACAATTTAGTAATTTGTATTATTTACTTAGAAATTTATTATGGAGTAACTTCTTTCTAGAAATTGATGAACTTTAGCCAGAGGACTTTTTATTGTGTTTTAAAGCTCTGAGAACTTTTATGAGATTTTTGGAAGATTATTTCTAAGGGTTGGTTCATTAAGTATTGATTCTCTTGAAAACTTAATTAAATTTATTTTGGTGTCTAGCAAGACTGTAAAATTATGATCTTTGCACAATGACCCTTTCTGTACCATATTAAGATTCTTTAATTTTTATATAATTTTCTGATGAATAATTTTGGTACTTCCTTCTTTACTTATGGTTAATGGAATTATAGTGGATAAATTAATTAGAGACTAAATCAATTCTGTAAAATCATGGAAATTAATATTTATTGATATCTCTCTGTTATTTAGTGATTATAATTTTTGGGTGGCCATTACTTGAGAAAATCATGTAGTTCATGTTTAAAATTACCCATGACCAATCTTTTGGGAAAATTAAATAAATATCAGATTAATTAGGAAAATTATAAATTTCTGGATTTAGGCTAATTATGTCATGATAGACCTCCAGTAAATTTTATAGGAGATTTGGGAGACAATTTGGGGTACCTCCCTTTGTATACCCCATATAGCTTAAGATGGTCTGCATTAAGTAAAAACTGCTGAAATCATATTAAGCTGTAGGATGAACTTAGAGGATTTGGATATTAGGATAATGGTTTGGAAATGTGTGAATGCATCCTCAGTGGCAAAGATGAGGATAGGTTGGCAGGTTGTCTAGTCATAAGAGGTGCTCGGGACCTACGAAAGATCGTCCTCCCCGGTAGGAGAGGAAGAGTTTTAATACACTAGGGTTATATCCAAAGTAATTTGAATGTGATCGGGTAATGGTAATAACCAATAAAAGTAAGTGCCTTGCGAAAGAGAACGATGGGCTTCAGCTACCATCATAGTTCCTAGTGCCCTTTGAGAGCCCTTCACGGGGTATACCGGGGGCAGTCCTGGGCTAACGTAAACCGTAGGAATAATAAACTAACAGAGCAACTAGTATAACTAGGGTTGCACATTCACACACCCCTGTTGTTATGGAGGAAGATTAGGTTGGTTTGATTGTCATTTAGACGGTAGCTTCTGAAGGTAGATGCACGGACGGGACAGTCCGGGGAGTCGAGGGCTCGAGGGTTTGAATACAGAATAAGGTGGTGGGTCTTTGGTATTTCACTGTCGTTCACACCGATGTCGGTATGTTGACTCGGCGGTGTGGGACACTTTGCCAAAGAAAGTTTGGTGGATACAGCCAGCACTAGTACGCGGATACTCTAGGCTGTGTTCTTCTAGGGGCGTACGGAAGGGCTAGGCCCGGTAGTGTGGATACCCGCCTAGGAGTGGGGGCCCGACCCACTGTCTCCGTTTGCCACTATGGAGGTTACTGGAAGTGAAGCTAGATGCCCGAACAGGGGGAACTAAAGGTGTGTGCGCATAGAGTCGTGTGCGTGAGTTGCACTTGCATGAATCATGGCATAACATATCACTACACTCATATTTGCATACAACCGGCACTCCAACGTATAAATCAGTATGAGACTTTTTATACGATGGGAGTCTTGCATAAGACCCCTTAACTTATAAGTTTGTATGAGCATTCATATAAGTTAAGGTTTCTTATTTTCTATTTGGCTTCTTATATATATACTTCTTGCTACATGTTTAATTTACTGCTCACTATCGTAGAACTGCTAGATGTACTTTATTTTAATTAGCTATTTATACACCATGAATTACTGTCAGACTACTTCCGGTGTCACCCTCCTTGGTTATTCTCCACCTTTGTAGATTCCCTTTCCTCTTCTCCGTTCGGTGCTTAGGAGCCGTGGGGGGAGGGGTAGGGGATGATAGGGCTTAGTCTTTATGACTAATGGTTTTCGAACCACAATAATATAGGAGCTCCGGATGGGAGACAGAGACCAGCAGTCCAAGGACCAGCACCAGCAGAGTACGTTTTCAAACCAATTTTGTATAAAAATAGACTCAAGGGGCTACATTTTTGGTGTTGACCATTTTCTCTTAAAATGGCTCTAAGTGTTTTTAATAATTAAAACAAATAAATACAAAATTCTGTGACAGATAATGAAATGATTCAAATATTTAACCTATAGTTTAATATCATTATTGCACGAATCTTGGCGCAATCCTAGACGGCATCCTGTCATCGTCCCCGCGCGCCAATGGCCAGGATTGTTCCTGCCTGGGCAAACTTCCAGCGGCTGTCGCCGGCGCTCCGGCCACCTCCCCGGCCTGCCACCGCCGCCGACACCTTCGTGGTGGTCGGGGCTATCTCCAGGCGGCGGCTAGGCCGCCGGGAAGCACTATTCTGGCAATTCTACCAAGAAGAATTTTTGGCCGAAAACCATGAAAATCCAAATCGGATTGGGCTCAATTGAGCCCCAACCTTGGCCCTAATGATGTCTATGATCTACCCATGCAAGAAGGAGTGGAGGAGGACCTGTGGTGGCGGCTGTAGCCATGCTGATCGCCGGATTGGCATGGTGGTGGCCGGTGGTGGCCGGCTTGTTCAGAAATGGAGGAAAGGGCTCGGCTTCTTCAGGAAAAGAGTGGGAAATACTCCTTGGACCTCACTGAAGCATTAAAAGAGGGAGAGGAGGGAGTTAGGTGTCTGAATTGCCATGTGCCATTTTTGGCCTAAGTCAATCTTGGCGGCTAGGATGGTAGGGGGGTGGAGCTTGCTCTAACCAGTCCACAATGGCTGATGCACTGCCCCTTGTCCTTCTGAAATGAATGGGGAGGTTGGGGAGGGGGAGGAGGAGCACAAAGTCCTCCTTCCTTCTTCTTCTTTCTCTTTCTCTCTCCTCCATGGGTGACTTTCTCTCTCCTAGTCACCAAGCCTGAGTTTTTGGCTCCTACATGTCCCATGGCAGCCCACAAGTCCATTTGGTCACTTAAGTCATGGTTAGCCCAATTGAAATGGGCTTGAGCTTGAGTTAGCCCATTTGGGCTAACTTGACCCAATGTTGGACTAGGGCCCACCTAGGTCAATTTGGTCCTTGATATTTCTTTAATGGGTCCTTGGTGACCCATTAGCCTCCCCTAGGGTCAAGGTGGGGTTGGATTGGCCCTTGGAGGTCACTTGGCCCTTAATTAGGGCACTTTGACCATTTTAGGTCAAGAGTTGACTTTGGTCAACCTAGTCTTTATGATTGGTCCCAATGAGTCCTTGGTGACCTATTGGCCTCTCACTAGGCCTATGAGGGTAGGGGTGGGGTCCATTTGGCTAAGGGACTGCAATTGACCCTTGTGTAGGTCAATTTGACCTATTTAGGGTTAGAGTTGACTTTGGTCAACTTAGCTCCCTTGACTACCCTCCATGGGTCCTTAGTGACCCATTGACCCGTACCTAGGGTTATGGAGGTATGGGTGGGGTATATTTGGCTAATAGACTGCAATGGACCCTTGTGTAGGTCAATTTGACCTAGCTAGGGTTATAGTTGACTTTGGTCAACTTAGGTCCTTTGATCGCTCTCCATGGGTCCTTAGTGATCCATTGACCCCCTTCTAGGGTTATAAGGGTATGGGTGGGGTCTTAGAGTCTTGGTGAAGCCCCATGATTACCTTTAACCAAGGTTTAGAAATCTGCTAAGTGCAGACCATAGTGGCCCTATCCATGGCAGCCCACAAGTCCATTTGGTCACTTAAGTCATGGTTAGCCCAATTGAAATGGGCTTGAGCTTGAGTTAGCCCATTTGGGCTAACTTGACCCAATGTTGGACTAGGGCCCACCTAGGTCAATTTGGTCCTTGATATTTCTTTAATGGGTCCTTGGTGACCCATTAGCCTCCCCTAGGGTCAAGGTGGGGTTGGATTGGCCCTTGGAGGTCACTTGGCCCTTAATTAGGGCACTTTGACCATTTTAGGTCAAGAATTGACTTTGGTCAACCTAGTCTTTATGATTGGTCCCAATGAGTCCTTGGTGACTTATTGGCCTCTCACTAGGCCTATGAGGGTAGGGGTGGGGTCCATTTGGCTAAGGGACTGCAATTGACCCTTGTGTAGGTCAATTTGACCTATTTAGGGTTAGAGTTGACTTTGGTCAACTTAGCTCCCTTGACTACCCTCCATGGGTCCTTAGTGACCCATTGACCCCTACCTAGGGTTATGGAGGTATGGGTGGGGTATATTCTGCTAATAGACTGCAATGGACCCTTGTGTAGGTCAATTTGACCTAGCTAGGGTTATAGTTGACTTTGGTCAACTTAGGTCCTTTGATTGCTCTCCATGGGTCCTTAGTGATCCATTGACCCCCTTCTAGGGTTATAAGGGTATGGGTGGGGTCTTGGAGTCTTGGTGAAGCCCCATGATTACCTTTAACCAAGGTTTAGAAATCTGCTAAGTGCAGACCATATTGGCCCTATCCACACCACCAGGTCCACTTGACTCTTTCTTAGGCTTCCTAAGGTTTTGTCATGACAAAATCACTCTTAGGGGTCTAGTTGGAAATGGGATGTTACAGAGGATATCAGGGCCGAGGCCACAGGCCAGAGAGGGAGCTGGTGTACGCTCTAGACCTAATACAGCCCCGAAACCCGGAATAGGTTATTGCAGGTATGTCAGTACTTTTAAATTTTTCTTTTCCTTCCTAGGAACTAGTTTTCTAGACATGGCCTTGTTAGAAACTAAGAGAAGACAACTATAACCTGAATACTAAGACAGTTAATTACCTAAGGCATAGTTTTTATCAGCGGTAAACCCGCACACACGCTCTTCGACACCGGTGCTTCGCACTCGTTTGTGTCGGAAGAGTTCGTGAAAGGATTGGCAGGCATGAAGAAGTTCACCGGAAAGATAATGAGGGTGCGTCTACCCGATGGATCAGAGCTAATGACCTCTGCTCATTGCAATATGGAGGCGGAGATCGGCGGGAAGGCGTTTGAGGCACCAACGACGATTCTGAGGATGCCAGATTACGATCTGATCCTGGGCATGACATGGCTGTACTAGAACCATGCCCAGATTGACAGCATGGCGAAGAGGATCACCGTGAGGCACGGGGACTCCTTCATCGTTATCAAAGGTATTATACAAATACCCCGCATATTATTATCACCTGTGCAGGCCATCAAGGCCCATCTGTAGGTGGAGGAGGTTTATCAGGTTCTTTTTGAGGCGGTCGTGGCCAAGGACTCCATTTCAAATATGCCAGTAGTGCGGGACTTTGCTGATGTTTTTCCAGAGAAGCTACCAGGGCTGCCCCCGCACCGAGAGGACTTCCAGATTCAGCTCGTACCGGGGGCTAAACCGGTATCCATAGCTCCATATCGAATGGCCCCGAAGGAGTTAGTGGAATTTTGAAGCAAGCTTCAGGAGTTAGTGGAGGCCGGGTTCATTCGGCATAGCTCTTCACCATGGGGAGCTCTGGTGTTATTCGTCAAGAAGAAGGACGGAACTCTTCAGCTATGTATTGATTATCGGGCCCTGAACAGGTTGACGGTCCAGAATACTTATCCCTTGCCAAGGATAGACGAGCTATTTGACCAGCTGGAGGGAGCCCATTGGTTCTCAAAGCTGGATTTGAGATCGGGGTACTACCAGCTTCGCATTCGGGAGGAGGACATCCCGAAGACAGCCTTCAGCAGTAGATATGGTTTGTACGAGTTTACCATGATGCCTTTTGGGCTAACAAATGCACCCTCCGCATTCATGACCTTGATGAACCGGGTGTTCGAAGGGTATCTGGATGTCTTCGTTATTGTATTCATCGACGGCATCCTTATCTATTCAAGGACGGAGGAGGAGCACGCGAGGAATCTGGCCTTGACCTTTGAGAAGCTGCGAGAGCATAAGATGTATGCAAAGTACAGCAAGTGCCAGTTCTTGCTAAAGTAGGTGGCCTTTTGGGCAATGTCATAAATGGAGCAGGATTGGATGTAGATCCGGCGAAGGTCCAGGAAGTACGGGATTAGCCACCACTGAAGTCGGCCTCAGATGTTCGAAGTTTCTTAGGACTTGCCAGTTATTACCGGAAGTTCGTAAAGGGATTCTCTCAGATTGCCTCCCTCTTACGTCTCTGACGAAGAAGGAGACTCCTTTTATTTGGACGCCACGATGCGAATCTGCCTTTCAGGAGCTGAAGGATCGTCTTACCTCGACTCCCATCCTTACTCTTCCATTAGGGAAGGAAGGATTCCAGGTGTACACAGATGCTTCCTATCATGGGATGGGTGCCGTTCTGATGCAGAACAGGCACGTAATAGCCTACGCCTCCCGTCAGTTGAAGCAGCATGAGCAGAACTACCCCATGCATGATTTGGAGATTGGGCCAGTCATTTTTGCTCTTAAGATCTGGAGACACTACCTCTACGGAGTTCTTTGCGATATCTTCTCAGACCGCAAGAACTTGAATTACGTAGACATGCAGAAGGAGTAAAACATCAGGCAGAGATGCTGAGTGGAGTTTCTGTCGGACTACCAGTATACCATGCACTACCATCTGGGGAAGTCAAACGTGGTCGCAGACGCTTTGAGCCGAAGAGCGAGTACATCAGGAGTAGGCCCGCAGCTGATGGCCTTAGAATTGGTTAAATCATTCGAGGAGATGCAGATATCACTGGTGTCCGAGGATGACCCGGAGTTATATATGGAGTACCTGGGATCGATGGTTAAAGCTGATGATATTTGGGACCGCATCAGAGATAGGCAGAAGATGGATGTGAGAGCTGAGCCGATATTCAGAGCCTTGGAGGAAGGCACGATAGGAGATTACTCTTTGAGGGATGGTCTTCTGTGTTTTAGAGGCAGGGTCTACATACCGGCAGGAGGCCAAATCCGGAAGGACATTATGACGGAAGCTCACTAAAGCTGATACTCGGTTCACCAGGGAATCACCAAGATGGTGAAAGATTTGAAGAGGACGATGTACTGGCCGGGTATGAAGAATGACATTACGTACTTGTGACGCATTGCGAGGCCTGCCAACTCGTAAAGGCAGAGTGTAGGAATCCGGCCGGCTTGCTGCAACCACTTCCGGTGCCGGAGTGGAAATTTGAGGATATAACCATGGATTTCATACATGGGCTACCTCGATCCCGTATGGTAAACGAGTCAATCTAGGTGATAGTGGATAGGCTAACGAAGGTGGACAGATTCATTCCAGTGGCGAAAGACACCCCGGTTGGTGTATTGGTATGGAGGTTCATTGAGAAGTTTGTGCGTTATCATGGGGTGCCCAAGACTATCGTTTCAGATCGGGATGGGCGGTTTACATCGAGGGAGTGGAGGTCAGTTCAAGCCCATCTGGGTTCTCGGTTAACATTCAGCACGGCTTTTCACCCTCAGACCGATGGGCAGACGAAGCGCACCAACCGTACACTGGAAGATCTTTTGCGCCTTTGTATTTTTGACCGCGACGAGCCTTGGGAGAGGTTGCTACCACTGGTCGATTTTTCATATAACAACGCCCATCAGTCCAGCATAGGCATGGCTCCATATGAGGTATTGTATGGACGAAGGTGCAGGACCCCACTATCATGGGTTCAAGATGAGGATCCACATACACTAGGCGCGGAGTTTGTGGGGGATACGAATGCTCAGATTAGATTGATCTGGGACAGGATGTTGGAAGCCCAGAGTAGGCAGGCCAAATATTACGATGAGAGGCATCGTCTGGTGGAGTTACAGGTGGGAGACCGAGTTTTCTTGAAGATACGACCGATGCACGGAGTCTCGCGAGTTTGCGGGCGAATGAAGCTCAGTCCAAGATATATGGGGCCTTACAGGATCTTGGAGCGGATTGGTCCCTTAGCTTATAGACTGGAGCTACTCCCGGATTTAGCGGGATTGCATGACGTCTTCCACGTATCCTCATTATGGAGGGCTCTGCTACGCTCTGAGCAGATGATTACAACAGCAGACGGCGCGGTGGCCTCGGATCGATCAGTCAAATTGGAGCAGATAAGGATCGATGACACGGCAGTGCGGGTCTTGCGATGTAAGAAGGTTCCGTTAGTCAAGGTTCTGTGGAGCAACCATGGGCAGGAGGAGTATACATGGGAGCCACAGGACTTGATGCAGCAAAAGTATCCGGAACTCTTCGAGTCAGGTATACCTTAAACCATAGGGATGTTACAATTTATTCAATTCCAGTAGAAACCCCCGTAGGCTTAAACTTAATTTCGGGGATGAAATTTTTATTTTTGTATATTGGGATTTATTACATCCCATTTCCGACCAGACCCCTAGGAGAGGTTTTGTCATGACCAAGTCATGACAAAACCCTAGGAAGCCCAAGAAGGCCAAGTGACCCGGGCTCAAGGTGAAAATCACCTTGGTCTGCAAATAGTAGGGAAGAAATTTACTTAAAATAGGATTTGGGCTTGGGCGTTGAGTGCGTCGAGTGCACTCAACGCCAAAATCTGTACGGCGTTGAGTGCACTAACTGCACTCAACGCCATCTAGTGTAGGATGGTTGGCGTTGAGTGAGCTGAGCTCACTCAACGCCATAATCTGGATGGCATTGATTGAGAAGAGCTCACTAAATGCCGTAATCTGGATGGCATTGAGTGAGCAGAGCTCACTCAACACAATAATCTGGATGGCGTTGAGTGCTCTGAGCTCACTCAATGCCATAGTCTGGATGGCATTGATTGAGTAGAGCTCACTCAACACCATAGTCTGGATGGCGTTGAGTGAGCAGAGCTGACTCAATGCCGTAGTCTAGAAGGGCCGTATCCTGGATGGCGTTGAGTGAGTAGAGCTCACTCAACGCCGTATCCTGGATGGCGCCGAGTGAGCAGAGCTCACTCAATACAGCAGCCTGGTTGGCGTTGAGTGAGCAGAGCTCACTCAACGCCTTAGCCTGGATGGCGTTGAGTGAGCTGAGCTCACTGAACGCCATTTTACTTAGAAAATTTTCTGGCAAGGTTTTGGCTTGGTTGTTGGTCCAGTTGAACTGGGCCGTTCTATGAAGTGGGCCAGAATGTGTTATTGTGTCGTTTCTTTTATTAAGACCTAGTTAAGTCTCATTTTAAAATATTGACTTGTCAATGCCATGTGGCCGTCGGCTTTGGAAACGAAGAGGAAGTTTCACTGTTTCAGCCATGGCCGAATGACGGCTTGCATGGCTATTAAACTAGCATTCAAGCTTGGCCCCTCGTTTTTGCCAAGTAACAGCTGGATTCAAGTCCTCATGGGGGAGAGGAGGAGTTTCCAGCCTTTCTCCAGCTATTTTGAGCCGTTTCATCTCCCCTCCACCATGGCCGAAGCATGCTTTTAAGGAAGCATTAATGGCTGGACAGCCTATACCCACCCACATCCCCATTTATTCCCTTTAAAAGACTCCATGGACTTAGAGATTAAGTTTCCACCATGATTCGATGGATTGGAGCTTTGTGCTGTTATGTAGAAGAATTCTTGCGACGCCACCACCGCGCCAATGGCATCCCGACGATCGTCTCGTCTCCAAACCACAAACAAGGTCCTCCTCTACCTCTTCTTTTATGGATAGATCTTAGGAATTATTAGGAGATATATCGGGCTCAAAAGAGCTGGATCGGGTGAGCGTTTCCAAGGTTTTTCCGGAATTCATGGTGGTCGGGTTCGCCGGAAACCGCCTCTCCGGCGGTCGTGTCGCCCCCTCACGGTAGCCCTCACCTCAACGGAGGTGGTGGTGGTGGTCGGCCATGGTGATGGATTGGTGGACGAGAAATCCACATGGAAAGCTACAGGTTATTAGGGCATTTTTTTTACGGGCTCTATTTGGAAGAAGGAGATGAACAGTACTAGTATTATTGTTCTTATAATAAATATAATGATTTATTATCCCTTTTTAACACACTTTTTGATTCTACCAAATGAAGCCCTTAGAGGCTGTTTTAGGAAAAATATCCAGTCATAGAAATTGTAGCCCTTCAAGTCTAGATTATTTTTTTAAGAAATTCAACTCGTTTGGGTAAATGGTTTGACCACAGAACCCATTTCGGTGGGACCTATACCTAGGGCTATCCTGAGATTCAAATCGAAGCCCACCCTTCATCCCTTCTCCAAATGATCTAAAATTTGGGAAGGGAGTCTAACCTAGCTATACCTATGGCCTGTCCAAAAATGGGAATTTTTGGAGAATATTTTTATATAGTTTTTAGAAGAATTTAATAATCCTTATATAAATTAATTAGGTGGCCTAATGACTTCCAAACTCTCCCAAATTTTGGTGAGTGGTCCCAGAGTCCATCATAAGGCACTGTATAATTTTTCATCTCATTTAGAGATGTTTTAGATTGTAAATGAACAAACCTAAGCTTTGCCCTATTACGGGGTTTTTAGTTAAAAAGCGCACTTTGTGATTTGAGTGGTTAAATTACCTCAACAGAGGCTGAGATTTTGACCACTGACTGGCATGTTTCCTAGCACCCTCTCATGGATTTTGAGGTGGATTTGGGTAGAATTGCCCTAGTAACCAAGGCCAAACCCTAAGGATGGTTCTTGGTGGTTTGTGAAGGGCAAGTGGCCAAATGACCTGGTTATGATTTGAAACTTGGTAGAGAGAATTATAGGGTAGCTAGAATTCTCTTACAGAAATCTAAAATGATTTTAAAGTAAATAAGTCCCTCAAAACCCTAACCCTAGTTTAGGGCACAAAACTTGTAGTGAGAGAAGACGTCACTAAAACTAACTGAACGGTAATGAGATTTAGGTAGAATAGTGTTAAAAGTTAGTACAAGCTCTGGAGATTTTGTTATGAATTTAGGACTATTATTTTGGATACTTCATTAACAATTTAGTAATTTGTATTATTTACTTAGAAATTTATTATATAGCAACTTATTTCTGGAAATTGATGAACTTTAGCCAGAGAACTTTTTATTGTGTTTTGAAACTCTGAGAATTTTTATGAGATTTTTGGAAGATTATTTCTAAGGGTTACTTCATTAAGTATTGATTCCCTTGAAAACTTAATTAAATTTATTTTGTTGTCTAGCAAGTCTGTAAAAGTATGATCTTTGCAAAATGACCCTTTATGTACCATATTAAGATTCTTTAATTTTTATATAATTTTCTGATGAATAATTTTTGTACTTCCTTCTTTACTTATGGTTAATGGATTTATAGTGGATAAATAAATTAGAGGCTAAATCAATTCTATAAAATTCTGGAAATTAATATTTATTGATATCTCTCTGTTATTTAGTGATTATAATTTTTGGGTTGCCATTACTTGAAAAAATCATGTAGTTCATGTTTAAAATTACCCATGAACAATCTTTTGGGAAAATTAAATAAATATCAGATTATTTAGGAAAATTATAAATTTCTGGATTTAGGCTAATTATGTCATGATAGACCTCCAGTAAATTTCATAGGAGATTTGGGAGACAATTTGGGGTACCTCCATTTGTATATCTCATATAGCTTAGGATGGTCTGCGTTTAGTAAAAATTACTGAAATCATATTAAGTTGCAGGATTTGGATATTGGGATAATGGTTTGGAAATGTGTGAATGCATCCTCAGTAGCCAATATGAGGATAGGTTGGTAGGTTGTCTAGTCATAAGAGGTGCTCGGGACCGACGAAAGATCGTCCTCCCCGGTAGGAGAGAAAGAGTCTTAATATACTAGGGTTAGATCCAAAGTAATTTGAATGGGATCGGGTAATGGTAATAAACAATAAAAGTAAGTGCCTTGCAAAAGGGAACGATGGGCTTCAGCTACCATCATAGTTCCTAGTGCCCTTTGAGAGCCCTTCACGGGGTATACCGGGGGCAGTCCTGGGCTAACGTAAACCGTAGGAATAATAAACTAAATGAGCAACTAGTATAAATAGGGTTGCACATTCACACACCCCGGTAGTTAGGGAGGTAGAGTAGGTTTGTTGGATTGTCATTCAGACGGTAGCTTCTGAAGGTAGATGCACGGACAGGACAGTCCGGGGAGCCGAGGGCTCAAGGGTTTGAATACAGAATAAGGTGGTGGGTCTTCTGTATTTGACTGTCGTTCACACCGACGTCGTTATGTTGACTCGGCGGTGTGGGACACTTAGCCAAAGTAAGTCTGGTGGATATAACCAGCACTAGTACGCAGATACTCTAGGTCTTGTTCTTCTAGGGGCGTACGGAAGGGCTAGGCCCGGTAGTGTAGATACCCACCTAGGAGTGGGGGGGGGGCGACCCACTATCTCCATTTGCCACTACGGAGGTTCCTGGGAGTGAAGCTAGCTGCCCGAATAGGGGGAACTAAAGTTCTGTGCGCATAGAGTCGTGTGCGTGAGTTGCCCTTGCATGAATCATGGCATAGAATATCACTACACTCATATTTGCATACAACCGACACACCAACGTATAAATCGTTATGGGACTTTTTATACGTTGGGAGCCTTGCAGAAGACCCCTTAACTTATAAGTTTATATGGGCATTCATATAAGTTAAGGTTACTTACTTACTTATTTTCTATTTGGCTTCTTATATATATACTATTTGCTACATGTTTAATTTACTGCTCACTATCGTAGAACTGCTAGAAGTACTTTATTTTAATTAGCTGTTTATACAGCATGAATTACTGTTAGACTAGTTTCGCTGTCACCCGCCTTGCTTATTCTCCACCTTTGTAGCTTACCTTTCATCTTCTCCGCTCGGTGCTTAGGAGCCGTGGGGGAGGGGTAGGGGATGATAAGGCTTAGTCTTTATGACTAATGGTTTTCGAACCACAACATTACAGGAGCTCCGGATGGGAGACATGGACCAGCAGTCCAGGGACCAGCACCAGCAGAGTACGGTGCGCATGGATGTGGGCCATTCTAGTTCTAGCGTACCTGTGACCATCTCCGTGAGTGATTAGTCTTCCTTATAGCTTCCACGATGAGTGATTTGTAGTGAGGACTCGGATGTACCGGGCTGAGCCCATTTATATATTTCATCTGTTCTGTTCTTTCGCAATACTCTATTTTATATATATTGATGGACTTGCTGTGATTTTTATTCATATCTGATTATGTGGACATGTTGCATTTACTTCTCTCTCTTTGTGATCGAAAAAGGCCGGCACAATTGGCGTTTTGTAGTTGCGGCCTTCCCGAGTGTCGGTGCCACCGCAGAGCGGCAATTCTGGGCATAAGACCCCGATGATTTAAAAAGAAAAAAAAGGGGTCTTACAAGTGCTATCAGAGCCAGGTTTTGATCAAAAGAGAAGTAGTCGACAAACCTTGGGCCAACCCCGTGCGAGCTGTATTTGCGGACAAACTAGCAGCGAAAGCTGTGGTATGCCTATAAGGGAAATCACATGTGAAAGTCCATCTTACCCCTTTCTTATATTCCTTTCATACGCTGTCTAACTAATGGAATCTTCCCTTGTAGCCTACGACAAACCCTACCTCACAGCAGGGGACACCTCAGGCTCAAAATGTGGACCCACCTCTGCCAGCTCCAGCTCCATTCCAGCAGACGGAGATGGGGCAAACACTGACGGCCATTCTGGAGGCCTTCAGAGCTCAGCAATCCCCGACGCCACAGCCAAACCCCGGGGCCAACTGGATGAGTGTTTTTTGGGGACTTTCCCCTCCATCCTACCTGGGGACAGAGGCGGTAGTACGCACGGAGGAATGGTTGGATACCATCTATGAGATGCTTGCGGGGATTCGATTCACCACTGAGGAGGAAGTTGCTTTGGCAGTCTCCTGCCTGGAGTCACATGGAAAGAGGTTGTGGAAGTCACAGCTGGACACCACCTTTGCGGGTATGGATTGCGCAGATATTACTTGGGAAGAGTTCAGAGCAGCACTTCTGTGACATTTCGTGCCTCAGTAGGCGAGGGACGAGCTGGAGGATAGGTTCCTGCGGTTGAGACAGGGGAACAGGATGGTGCTGGAGTATTATCAGGAGTTTACTCAACTGGACCGCTATACGGACGCTTATCAGTTGGACGACGTTGGCTATGCCGGGAGGTTTTACAAGGGACTGCAAGATGACATGAGACAGACCCTCCTCTTCATCTTAGAGGGGAGTTTGGCCAGGATTCTGGAGATGGCTAAGAAGAGAGAAGCGGATCAGCTTACAGTCATGAGCCGGAAGAGACCGGATGATGATGTAGTGATTGGAGGTCGTAGAGACCGTCCTCGAGGACAGGTTATTGGGGAGAGAAGGAATGGGGATCAACCTTGTCAGGAGATTGGGCAGGAATAGAGGAGTCAGGGAGTATTGGCTCCCCAGCCTTTACAAATGCTAGAGATGCCAAGGACAACAGAGCAGGAACCGGTATGCTTTCAGTGCAATCAGCCGGGGCATATCAAGAGGAATTATCCTATGAGGCGAGCACCCCCACAAGCACTTCAGGGCGCCCCACCTCCCCGTCATTTTGGCAGCCGAGGACACGATCGAGGACGAGGATATCAGGGCCGAGGCAACAGGCCAGAGATGGAGCTGGTGTATGCTCTAGACCTGACATAGCCCTGGAACCCGGAACAGGTTATCGCAGGTATGTCAGTACTTTTAAATTTTTATTTCCCTTCCTAGGAACTAGTTTTCTAGACATGGCCTTGTTAGAAACTAAGAGAAGACAACTATAACCAGAATACTAAGACACTTAATTACCTCAGGCATAGTTTTTATCGACGGCAAACCCGCTCACACGCTCTTCGACACCGTGCTTCGCACTCATTTGTGTCGGAATATTTCGTAAAAGGACTGGCAGGCGTGGTGTAGTTCACCTGAAAGATAATGTGGGTGCGTCTACCCGATGGATAAGAGCTAATGACCTCTACTCATTGTAATATGGAGGCGGAGATCGGCGGGAAGGCCTTTGAGGCACCAGTGATGATTCTGAGGATGCCAGATTACAATCTGATCCTGGTCATGACATGGCTGTACTAGAACCATGCCCAGATTGACTGTGTGGCGAAGAGGATCACCGTGAGGCACGTGGACTCCTTCATCGTTATCGAAGGTATTATACCAACACCCCGCATATTATTATCACCTGTGCAGGCCATCAAGGCCCATCTGCAGGGGGAGGAGGTTTATCAGGTTCTTTTTGAGGCGTTCGTGGCCAAAGACTCCATTTCATATATCCCAGTAGTGAGGGACTTTGCTGATGTTTTTCCAGAGAAGCTACTAAGGCTGCCCCCGCACCGAGAGAAGGACTTCCAGATTCAGCTCGTACCGGGGGCTAAACCGGTATCCAGAGCTCCATATCGAATGGCCCCGAAGGAGTTAGTTGAATTTCGAAGCCAGCTTCAGGAGTTAGTGGAGGTCAGGACCGTCCGGCCTAGCTCTTCACTATGGGGGGCTCCGGTGTTATTCGTCAAGAAGAAGGATGGAACTCTTTGGCTATGTATATATTACCGTGCCCTGAACAGGTTGATGGTCTGGAATACTTATCCCTTGCCAAGGATAGACGAGCTATTTTACCAGCTGGAGGGAGCCCATTGGTTCTCAAAGCTAGATCTGAGATCGGGTTACTAACAGCTTCGCATTCGGGTGGAATACAACCCAAAGACGGCCTTCAGCAGCAGATATGGTTTGTACGAGTTTACCGTGATGCCTTTCGGGCTCACGAATGCACCCTCCGCATTCATGACCTTGATGAACCGGGTGTTCAAAGAGTATCTTGATGTCTTCGTTATTGTATTCATCGACGACATCCTTTTCTATTCAAGGACGGAGGAGAAGCAAGCGAGGCATCTGGCCTTGACCTTAGAGACGCTGCGGGAGCATAAGATGTATGCCAAGTACAACAAGTGCCAGTTTTGGCTAAAGGAGGTGGCCTTTTTGGGCCATGCCATCAGTGGAACAGGTTTGGAAGTATATCCGGCGAAGGTCCAGGCAGTACGGGATTGGCGACCACTAAAGTCGGCCTCGGATGTTCGAAGTTTCTTAGGACTTGCCGATTATTACCGAAAGTTCGTAAAGAGATTCTTACAGATTGCCCTCCCTCTTACGTCTCTGACGAAGAAGGAGTCTCCTTTTATTTGGACGCTACGATGCGAATATGCCTTTCAGGAGCTGAAGGATCATCTTACCTCGGCTCCCATCCTTGCTCTTCCATTAGGGAAGGAAGGATTCTAGGTGTATACAGATGTTTCCTATTAGGGGATGGGTATCATTCTAATGCAGAACAGGCACGTAATAACCTACACCTCCCGTCAGTTGAAGGAGCATGAGCAGAGCAACCCCATACACAATTTGGAGATAGGGGCAGTCGTTTTTGCTCTTAAGATCTGGCGACACTACCTCTACGGAGTTCATTGCGATATCTTCTCAAACCATAAGAACTTGAAATACGTAGACACGCAGAAGGAGTTAAACATCAGGCAGAGACGCTGGGTGGAGTTTCTGTCGGACTACAAGTATACCATGCACTACCATCCGGGGAAGGCGAACGTGGTCACAGACGCTTTGAGCCGGAGAGCGAGTACGTCAGGAGTAGGCACGCAGTTGATGGCCTTGGAATTGGTTAAATCATTCGAGGAGATGCAGATATCACTGGTGTCCTAGGATGACCAGGAGTTATATATGGAGTACCTGGGATCGATGGTTACCACTTATGATATTCGGGATCGCATCTGAGATGGGAAGAAGCTGGATTTGAGAGCTGAGCCGATATTCAGAGCCTTGGAGGAAGGCACGACATGAGATTACTCTTTGAGGGATGGTCTCCTGTATTTCATAGGCAGGGTTTACATACCGACAGGAGGCCAGATCCGGGAGGACATTATGACGGAAGCTCACTGTAGCGGATACTCGGTGCACCCGGGAATCACCAAGATGGTGAAATATTTGAAGAGGACGATGTACTGGTCGGGTATGAAGAAGGACATTACGTACTTTGTGACGCATTGCGAGGCCTGCCAACTCGTAAAGGCAGAGTGTAGGAATCCGGCCGACTTGCTGCAACCACTTCCGGTGCTGGAGTGGAAATTTGAGGATATAACCATGGATTTCATACATGGGCTACCTCAATCCCGTGCGGGAAACGAATCAATCTGGGTGATAGTGGACAGGCTAACAAAGGTGGCTAGATTCATTCCAGTGGCGAAAGATACCCCGGTTGGTGTATTGGTACGGAGGTTCATTGAGCAGTTTGTGGGTTATCATGGGGTTCCCAAGACTATCATTTCGGATCGGGATGGGTAGTTTACATCCAGGGAGTGGAGGTCAGTTATGTCCCATCTGCGTTCTCGGTTGACATTCAGCATGACTTTTCACCCTCAGAACGACGGGCAGACGGAGCGCACCAACCGTACACTGGATGATCTTTTGTGCCTGTGTATTTTGGACCGCGGCGAGCCTTAGGAGAGGTTTCTACCACTGGACGAGTTTTCATATAACAACGCCCAACAGTCTAGCATAGGCATGGATCCATATGAGGCATTGTATAGACGTAGTGCAGGACCCCACTATCATGGGTTTAGGATGAGGATCCACAGGCACTAGGCTCAGAGTTTGTGGGGGATACGGATGCTCAGATTAGATTAATCCGGGATAGGATGTTTGAAGCCCAGAGTAGGTAGGCCAAATATTATGATGCGAGACATCGTCAGGTGGAGTTCTAGGTGGGAGACCGAGTTTTCTTGAAGATACGGCCGATGCACGGAGTCTCGCGGGTTCGCGGGCGGAATAAGCTCAGTCTGAGATATATGGAGCCTTACAGGATCCTGGAGCGGATCGGTCCCTTGGCTTATAGACTGGAGCTACCGCCAAAGTTAGCGGGATTGCATGACGTATTGCATGTCTCCTCATTATGGAGGGCTCTACTACGCCCTGAGCAGCTGATTTCCACAGCAAACGGCCCGGAGGCCTCGGATCGATCAGTCAACTTGGAGCCGATCAGGATCGATGACACGGCAGTGCGGGTCTTGGGACGTAAGAAGGTTCCGTTAGTCAAGGTTCTGTGGAGCAACCATGGGCAGTAGGAGCATACATGGGAGCCACAGGACTTTATGTAGCAAAAGTATCCGGAACTCTTCGAGTCAGGTAAACCTTAAACCATAGGGATGTTACAATTTATTCTATTCTAGTAGAAACCCCCGTAGGCTTAACCTTAATTTCAGGGACGAAATTTTTATTTTTGTATATTGGGATTTGTAACATCCCATTTCCGACCAGACCCCTAGGAGAGGTTTTGTCATGACCAAGTCATGAGAAAACCCTAGGAAGCCCAAGAAGGCTAAGTGACCCGGGCTCAAGGTGAAAATCACCTTGGTCTGAAAATAGTAGGGCAGAAATTTACTTAAAACAGGATTTGGGCTTGGGCATTGAGTGCGTCGAGTGCACTCAATGCCAAAAGCTGAACGGCATTGAGTGCACTGACTGCACTCAACACCATCCTGTGTAGGATGGTTAACGTTGAGTGAGTTAAGCTCACTCAACGCCATAGTCTTGATTGCGTTGAGTGAGCAGAGCTCACTCAACGCCATAATTTGGATGGCGTTGAGTGAGCAGAGCTCTCTCAACACCAAATCTGGATGGCATTGAGTGAGCTGAGCTCACTCAATGCCATAGTCTTGATGGCGTTGAGTGAGCAGAGCTCACTCAACACCATAGTCTGGATGGCGTTAAGTTAACATAGCTCACTCAACGCCGTAGTTTAGAAGGGCTGTATCCTAGATGGCGTTGAGTGAGCAGAGCTAACTCAACGCCGTATCCTGGATGGCGTTGAGTGAGTCGAGCTCACTCATTGCCGCAGCCTGGATGGCATTGAGTGAGCAGAGCTCACTCAACGCCGTAGCCTGGATGGCGTTGAGTGAGCTGAGCTCACTCAATGCCATTTTACTTAGAAAATTTTCTGGCAAGGTTTTGGCTTGGTTGCTGGTCCAGTTGAACCGAGCCGTTCTAGGAAGTGGGCCAAAATGTGTTATTGGGCCGTTTCTTTTATTAAGACCTAGTTAAGTCTCATTTTAAAATATTGACTGATCAATGTCACGTGGCCGTCGGCTTTGGAAATGAAGAGCTAGTTTCACTGTTTCAGCCATGTCCGAACGACGGCTTGCATGGATATTAAATTAGCATTCAAGCTTGGCCCCTCGTTTTTGCCAAGTAATCGCTGGATTAAAGTCTTCATGGGGAGAGGGGGATTTTCCAGCCTTTCTCCAGCTATTTTGAGCCGTTTCATCTCCCCTCCACCATGGATGAAACATGCTTTTAAGGAAGCATTAATGGCTAGATAGCCTATACCCACCTGCATCCCCATTTCTTCCCTTTAAAAGACTCCCCGGACTTAGAGATAAAGTTTCCACCCTGACCCGACAGATTGGAGCTTTGTGCTGTGTTGTAGAAGAATTCCGGCGATGCCACCACCGCGCCAATGGCATCCCGACGATCGGCTCGTCTCCAAACCACTAACAAGGTCCTCCTCTACCTCTTCTTCTATGGATAGATCTTAGGATCTATTAGGAGAGATATCGGGCTCAAAAGAGCTGGATCGGGTGAGCGTTTCCATGGTTTTTCCGGAATTCATGGTGGTCGGGTTCGCCGGAAACAGCCTCTCCGGCGGCCGTGCCACCCCCTTACGGAAGCCCTCACCTCAACGGAGGTGGTGGTGGTGGTCGGCCAGGGAGATGGCTGGGTGGACTGAAATCCACTTGGAAAGCTACAGGTTTTTAGGGCGTTTTTTTTACGGGCTCTGTTTGGGAGAAGGAGATGAACAGTACAAGTATTAATGTTCTTATAATAAATATAATTATTTATTATCCCTTTTTAACACACTTTTGGATTCTACCAAATAGAGCCCTTAGAGGCTGTTTTAGGAAAAATAGCCAGTCACAGAAGTTGTAGCCCTTCGAGTCTATATTATTTTAAAATTTATTTCAACTCGTTTGGGTAAGTGGTTTAACCACAGAACCCATTTCGGTGGGACCTATACCTAGGGCTATCCTGAGATTCAAATGGATACCCACCCTTCATCCCTTGTCCAAATGATTTGAAATTTGGGCAGGGAGTCTACCCTAGCTATACCTAGGGCCTTTCCAAAAATGGGAATTTTTTTTAAAATTTTTCTATAGTTTTTAGAAAAATTTAATAATCCTTATATAAATTAATTAGGTGGCCTAATAACTTCCAAACCATCCCAAATTTTGGTGAGTGGTCCCTGGGTTCATCATAAGGCAACGTATAATTTTTCATCTCATTTTGAGATGTTTTAGATTGTAGATGAACAAACCTAAGCTTTGCTCTATTAAGGGGGTTTTAGGTAAAAAGGGCACTTTGTGATTTGAGTGGTTAAATCACCTCAACAGAGGCTGAGATTTTGACCACTGACTAGGCATGATTCCTAGCACTCTCTCATGGATTTTGAGGTGGATTGGGGTAGAGTTGCCCTAGGACCCAAGGCCAAACCCTAAGGATGATTCTTGGTGGTTTGTGAAGGGCAAGTGGCCAAATGACCTGGTTATGATTTGAAACTTGGTAGAGAGAGTTTTAGGGTAGATAGAATCATCTTATAGAAATCTAAATTGATTTTAAAGTAAATAAGTCTCTCAAAACCCTAACCCTATTTTAGGGCACAAAACTTGTAGTGATAGAAGATGTCACTAAAACTCACTAAATAGTGGTTAGATTTGGGTAGAATAGTGTTTAAATTTAGTACAAGCTCTGGAGATTTTGTTATTAATTTAGGACTATTATTTTGGATACTTTATTAACAATTTAGTAATTTGTATTATTTACTTAGAAATTTATTATGGAGTAACTTCTTTCTAGAAATTGATGAACTTTAGCCAGAGGACTTTTTATTGTGTTTTAAAGCTCTGAGAACTTTTATGAGATTTTTGGAAGATTATTTCTAAGGGTTGGTTCATTAAGTATTGATTCTCTTGAAAACTTAATTAAATTTATTTTGGTGTCTAGCAAGACTGTAAAATTATGATCTTTGCACAATGACCCTTTCTGTACCATATTAAGATTCTTTAATTTTTATATAATTTTCTGATGAATAATTTTGGTACTTCCTTCTTTACTTATGGTTAATGGAATTATAGTGGATAAATTAATTAGAGGCTAAATCAATTCTGTAAAATCATGGAAATTAATATTTATTGATATCTCTCTGTTATTTAGTGATTGTAATTTTTGGGTGGCCATTACTTGAGAAAATCATGTAGTTCATGTTTAAAATTACCCATGACCAATCTTTTGGGAAAATTAAATAAATATCAGATTAATTAGGAAAATTATAAATTTCTGGATTTAGGCTAATTATGTCATGATAGACCTCAAGTAAATTTTATAGGAGATTTGGGAGACAATTTGGGGTACCTCCCTTTGTATACCCCATATAGCTTAGGATGGTCTGCATTAAGTAAAAACTGCTGAAATCATATTAAGCTGTAGGATGAACTTAGAGGATTTGGATATTAGGATAATGGTTTGGAAATGTGTGAATGCATCCTCAGTGGCAAAGATGAGGATAGGTTGGCAGGTTGTCTAGTCATAAGAGGTGCTCGGGACCTACGAAAGATCGTCCTCCCTGGTAGGAGAGGAAGAGTCTTAATACACTAGGGTTATATCCAAAGTAATTTGAATGTGATCGGGTAATGGTAATAACCAATAAAAGTAAGTGCCTTGCGAAAGAGAACGATGGGCTTCAGCTACCATCATAGTTCCTAGTGCCCTTTGAGAGCCCTTCACGGGGTATACCGGGGGCAGTCCTGGGCTAACGTAAACCGTAGGAATAATAAACTAAAAGAGCAACTAGTATAACTAGGGTTGCACATTCACACACCCCTATTGTTATGGAGGAAGATTAGGTTGGTTTGATTGTCATTCAGACGGTAGCTTCTGAAGGTAGATGCACGGACGGGACAGTCCGGGGAGTCGAGGGCTCGAGGGTTTGAATACAGAATAAGGTGGTGGGTCTTCGGTATTTCACTGTCGTTCACACCGATGTCGGTATGTTGACTCGGCGGTGTGGGACACTTTGCCAAAGAAAGTCTGGTGGATACAGCCAGCACTAGTACGCGGATACTCTAGGTTGTGTTCTTCTAGGGGCGTACGGAAGGGCTAGGCCTGGTAGTGTGGATACCCGCCTAGGAGTGGGGGCCCGACCCACTGTCTCCGTTTGCCACTATGGAGGTTACTGGAAGTGAAGCTAGATGCCCGAACAGGGGGAACTAAAGGTGTGTGCGCATAGAGTCGTGTGCATGAGTTGCACTTGCATGAATCATGGCATAGCATATCACTACACTCATATTTGCATACAACCGTCACTCCAACGTATAAATCGGTATGAGACTTTTTATACGATGGGAGCCTTGCATAAGACCCCTTAACTTATAAGTTTGTATGAGCATTCATATAAGTTAAGGTTTCTTATTTTCTATTTGGCTTCTTATATATATACTGCTTGCTACATGTTTAATTTACTGCTCACTATCGTAGAACTGCTAGATGTACTTTATTTTAATTAGCTGTTTATACACCATGAATTACTGTCAGACTACTTCCGGTGTCACCCGCCTTGGTTATTCTCCACCTTTGTAGATTCCCTTTCCTCTTCTCCGTTCGGTGCTTAGGAGCCGTGGGGGGAGGGGTAGGGGATGATAGGGCTTAGTCTTTATGACTAATGGTTTTCGAACCACAACAATACAGGAGCTCCGGATGGGAGACAGAGACCAGCAGTCCAAGGACCAGCACCAGCAGAGTACGTTGCGCATGGCGGTGGGCCATTCTATTTCTAGAGTACCTGTGACCAGCTCCGCGAGTGATTAGTCTTCCTTATAGCTTCCGTGATGAGTGATTTGTAGTGAGGACTCTAATGTACCGGGCTGAGCCCGTTTATATATTTCATATGTTCTGTTCTTTCGGAGTACTCTATTTTCTATATATTGATGGACTTGTCGTGATTTTTATTCATATCTTATTATTTGGACATGTTGCATTTACTTCTCTCTCTTTGTGATCGAAAAAGGCCGGCAGAATTGGCATTTTGTAGTGGCGGCCTTCCGGAGTGTCGGTGCCACCACAAAGCGGCAATTCTGGGCATAAGACCTCGATGGTTGAAAAATAAACAAAATGGGGTCTTACATGTTGCGCCTTTTCTCTTCTAGCATGCAAAACCCGCGATGTTTAAATTCATTTTGACATCAATATGACTTTGCTTCTGTGAACTTAGCAAATTCCAGACAATCTTCACAGGCGTTAAGTGAAGCCTTTTCACTCAACGCTAATGTACTTAGTATAATTCTACACCTTGAAGCGTCGAGTGAACCTTCATCACCCAGTGCTTCTAACATTTACAGTCCAACTATTTAGGCGTCGAGTGATCCTTTATCACTCAATGCTTTTGTACTTCGTTGAAATTTCACTGCATGAAGGCATGAAGTGTAGCTTCTTCACTCAATGCTTATGGATTCTGACTATCTTCTCGATGAGGCATTGAGTTACCTGTCTTCACTCAACTCTTCTATACTTGGTAGAAATCCTTGGTAAGTCGGCGTTGAGTGAACTGTCTTTACTCAACGCTTCTGTCCTTGGATAGATTTCTTGATGAGGTGTTCAGTGACCTTTCTTCACTCAATGCTTCTGTACTTATGATCATTTCCAGATGAGTAGGCATTGAGTGGACTTCCTTTATTCAACGCTTCTGTCCTTAGAAAGATTTCCAAATAACAACTTTGAGGCTCTGACTGCTTGAGCTTCTACAATGCTAATAACCTCTCTGCATTTAGTGAACTGCCTTCACTCAATGCTTCTGGACTTAGCAAGATTTTTGCTTTGTCAGCATCCTATCTTGAGTCTATCTGTCATTGTTACTCAGACAACCTTTTTAATCAATTTACCAAAGATCAACCTATATACCTTAAACTTATAGCATGCATCAGATACAATCATGTGTATACCATTATCTTGTAAGCCTTCTTCAAATCTAGGATATTGTGATTAATGGATCCAACAATTACCATTAGGGGTAGAACCTTTTAAGGTCATTCCTGCCCCCAAGCACTTCCCAGTAGCTATCCTTCTAAATTTTGTAGGCTATAGACTCTTGTGCCTAGGGCTTTGTGGATGATGAAAAGTCCTTCCTTGTTGGAATTCAGTTTGCCAATGACAACTCCACTTCCTGCCACATCCACCTTTTTCATGACTAGGTCTCCTGTAAGGAAATGCTTGAGGCGAACATTTTTGTCGATGTTCTTTGCCATTTCCCTCTTGATCTCCTATTGGTTGATGGAGGCTAAGTCAGGAAGTTACTCGATGTAGTCTAGTGAGAGCTTTTGAGTGTCTTTGTTCTCTAGGCGCTATTCTTTGTTGCCTTCTCCAACTGCCATGACCCTCGGGCTCCGAACCTCTAATTCTACTTTGATGAGTTCCTCAAACCCGTCGGACAACTTAAAAATTATTACCCCCATGGTCGAGTTAAGAGTTGTTCTCAGAGCCCATGCGGCTGAGGGGAGTTGCTCTGCCCTGATACCCTTCAAGTTGGCAAACTACTTCTTCGAGAGGTTGATAATCAACTTGTTGGCAGCCTCAACCTATCCATTTCTCCAAAGATGATGTACAGAGGCGAATCGAAGATCGGTCCCTGGCTGCCTGTAGAAGTACTCCTACTCCAAGCTAGTACATTGCGGGTCATTGTCGGTGACGTTGGTGAGAGAGACCCCGAACTTGCAGGCTATCTCCCCCCAGATGAAATTCTTCATGACCTGGGAAGTGGTCTTGGTAAGAGCCTTTGCCTGGATACACTTGGAGAAGTAGTCGATCATGACGAGAATGAACTTCCACTAACCTCTAGCCTGGGGGAAAGGGACGATCAGATCCTTTTCCCAGATGTTAAATGGCTAGGGAGCAGCGATCGAGCAATGTTGCTGAGCTTGCTGCAACTAAAGAGGGGTGAAGAGATGGCACTTTGAACACTTCATTGAGATGGCTTCTACATCCTTTTTAATAGTCGGCCAGAAGTAGCTGTGCCTTAAAATCCTCTTCTCAAAAGTACTAGTCCCCAAGTGACCACCACATTCTCATGAATGAATCTCCTAGAGCACTTAGGAATTTCAGCTTCCGACGGGAATATGGCTAGAGGGCCTAAAATGGTTTTGCGTTATAGCTCTCCTTCATGCAGCAGGTAGTAAGCAGCCTTGAACAAAAACTTTCTCTGGTTTCCCTCTCTGGCAGTAAGCTTGCCTGTCATTAAGAATATAACGAACGGATCCTTACATGATGTTCTTTGTTCGATCTCCATAATCTCCCCTTCCTCGATGGACGGTCGAAATAACTCCATCACTATCACACCAGCCCTTGGGCCGTACTTGGCGAGAGAGTATGCCGCTAAGTTTTCCTCCCGAGGCACATGCTCGACGAAGAAAGATTAGGATCCTCCCGTCAAGCCTTTGAACTTGGCCAAGTGCTTCTATAGAATTGGGTCACGCACCTCAAACTCTCCCTTGATTTGCGACACGACCACCATTGAGTAGGTGAAGGCTCTGATCTCCTGAATTCCAACTCCTTGGTGAGACGCAAGCCTGCTACCATGGTTTTGTACTCTGCCTGATTGTTCGTGAAAGGGAAGAGTTTCTCGACTACTTGCTAAATCCTACCTCAGCCGAGAAGTCAGGCAGAAAGTCTGCTAGTGCCTTGTCCTTGATCACCACTCTTGGTGAATATGCAATGTCAAACTTTATGAGCTTCACCGCCCACTTTTCCAGCCTTCCTGAATGCTACAATCCATCCAAAATACTATGCAACGATTGATCTGAGACAACCTTGATGGAGTGAGCCAAAAAATATGGGCGAAGCATCCGAGATGAAACTACTAAGGCAATAATAAGATTCTCCAAAGTAGGATACCTTACCTCTTCCTGTCGCAGCACTCTACTCACATAATAGATGGGGAGCTACTTCCTCCCTTCCTCTCGAATGAGTACCGAGATGACTGACTCTGCTCCTACTCCTAAATAGAGGAGGATATCTTTGCCTTCCCAGGTGCCTTGGAGTAGAGGAGCTTGATTTAACTGCTGCTTGAGATTTCCAAAAGCCACATCACACTCCGTGGTCCATTCAAACTTCTGGTTGCCTCAAAGAGTCTTGAAAAATGGAGAGTACTTCTCTCCTGCCTTAGAGAACAAGCGACTAAGGCTTGTCTGCTTTCCAGTCAGCCTCTAAATTTCCTTTGGATTCTTCAGGGATGTCATCTCCAGAATGGCCTTGACTTTGTCAGGGTAAGGCTCCACCCCTTAGAGTGTGGAGATGACCTAAGAATTCACCCTTTTAGCTCCAAAGACACACTTTGTCAGGTTGAGCCGCATCTTATACCTTCTCAAGGTTACGAAGGTCTCCTCCAGATCTTTTATGTGCTTTATGATGCCCTTGATCTTAATGAGGAGGTCATCTACCAACACTTTTAGACTCGACCCCTTTTTCCCTTTGAAGATGTGATCCATCATCCTTTGGTAAGTAACTCTAGGGTTCTTATGCCCAAAGGGCATCATCTTGTAATAATAGCAGCCATGACTTGTGATGAAAGAGAGGTCGCGATAGTTGGGGGGATGGATCCAGATCTGGTGATACCCTGAAAAAGCATCAAGGAAATTCATCACAAGAAACACGATGGCTGAATCAACCAACACATCGAATTCAAGAAAGGGGTAAAAATCCTATGGGAAAGCTTTATTTACCATTGAAATTTTGATACATAGTATCCATCCCCCTCCAGTCTTCTTAACCATTATAATATTAGAGAATCAGCCAGGATACTGGATCTCTGAAACAAAACCTACCTCCAGCAGCTTCTTCACCTCCTCCTGGATCGGATCAGCTAGCACGGTGACACTCTTCCTATGCTTCTAAAGGACGGGGGAATCATTGGGATCAAAGTTAAGGCGATGGCAAAAAACTTAACCATCAATCCCTTGCATCTCTGCGGCACTCGAAGAGAAGATCTCAATATTTTCTTGATGGCATGCTGCCATCTCCATATTTTCCACCTTCATCAGAGATCCACAGATCTTCAGCAGTGTTGGATCCCTAGTTAGATTTGGGCTAGGTTCACTAAGTAAGGATATGACCCAATATGTATAGATAAGGGTCATGGTTGTGTCCTAGAGTCTCGGTTAAGTCCTTTGAGTTAACAGTACAAAGGACCAGCCTCCAACACTACCAGAGACTCAAGACTTAGAGAATTCAGGACTTAGAAAAGGTGTTCTACGTTCGTCGATCTCCGGTCAATGAAAGTCGAGCTCAGCTAGACGAACTCAGGGACAATTCTCTGAGCTCAGCTCGACAATCTTTGACCCAAACTTGACTAACTCTGTTCTTAGGGCTCAGCTCGACGATCTTAGATTCAGCTCGAAGAACTTGATGCACAGAAGAAGAAAGTTATCAAGCAGCATTCAGAGGTCGACGATCTTGGATCTCAGCTCAACGAACAGCTATTCTCAGCTCGACGAACTGTGGACTCAGGTCGACGAATCCATTCTTGGCTGTTTTCCTCTATTGTCCTTATTATATGGCAATAATTCCTGAGTAATTAATGCTCTAATATTCTCTGAATATTCTTGTTAGACAAGAGCATTAATTATGGTCTTCATCAAGATTACTGCCTGCTATTTTTATAAGGGACAGTAGGGGAAACAAATCAATGCCAAAAATATTCCAAGGCCATCAGCATTAATTGCAGAAGGAATTTCAAAATTCAAATGTGCATTCACGTTGGAAATATAAAAAAAAGTAAATGAGATACATAGAACAATAATTCTGAGAGACATACAAAATTCTTGAGATTGAAACTCGATCAGTCAAGAATCAATTGCGGCTAGACAAGAAGAAGAACAATTCTAAAGAAGAAGAACAACCATCCAAATCAAGTGTCTTCTTTTGTCATACTCTCAGGAACTCTCTGAAGGACAACAATACTGCATCTGTCAAAATAATTCCTAAAGTTCTTCTTGTCAAAATTGAAAGCTTGAAGTCTTATCACCCTGAAGAAAAAGTTCTATCCATCCCTAAATAAACTCAATATTTAAGGGGGATCTTTTTGTCAACATAAACTCCTCTAGTCTTCTTAGTTGTATTGAGAAAGAGAATACACCATCACTCTCTCACCCTCTCTATAAAAAGGGTTCTCTACTCCCTTCAAAATTGATTCTTGGTTGCAAGTCTCCTAACCAAAAGACTTGAGGTTTGGTTTTTGAGCACCTTACCAAAAGCTCATTGGTGGCAGTCACCTGATCAAAAACCTGAGTGGATTCCTACCAGGGTGGTAGAAGAGTGGATGTACCCTGTTTGGGGAACCACTATAAATTCTTGTGTTGTCTTGTTGCCCCCTTTTTTTTGTTCTTGCTGTGGCTGTGTTATTTAGTTTTTCCTTTGATTTTATTTATTTCATTTGGTATTCTGTGATATAGTACCTAAGTTTAGGAGTACTTCTTATAGTTCAGAAAAAGTTTTAAATATACCCACATACTCTATTCACCCCCCCCCCCTCTAGAGTATATCAGATCTAACCCTCACTATCAATTGGTATCAGAGGAGGTTCTTTTTGTTGTACAAGTTAAAACCTTGAACCAAAGATCCTAAGTTAGATCTGTTCTTTAACTTTGCTAGACTTATCAATAGAGCATGGCACAGAACAAAGAATATGAAAGCACCATACCTCCAGTGTGTAACTTGTCCAAGTTCACAATCTAGAAGGTAAGAATTAGGCTTTACATGAACTTTATGATGACGATATATTTAATTCTATCTTAACAGGACCACCAGCTCCAGTGGCTTCAACCTCAACTACATCAACTGACCTAAATGAAGTTCTACCCCCTAGATGGACAGATGCACAAAAGAAGGCTAAGATAGATGATGCCAAAGCCATGAACATACTGGCTCAAACTATGTTTGATGAAATATTTCAAAAGGTTGCTGAGTGTCAATCAGCCAAGGAGATTTGGGATTCCCTGAACCAAATGGTGGCCGGACCATCAGATGAGAGGAAAGACAGAAGGTCAAATCTAATCACTCAGTATGAGAACATCAAGAAGGATGAAGCAGAGACAGTAGAAGTAATGTACAACAGACTTAGCTCCATCATCAGTGAGCTAAGGACTCTAGACAAAGAATTCACTTTGACTGAAGTGAATGACAAAATCCTTATGTGCTTCCCTAGTATATGGGACTCAAGAATATGGCCCATCAGAGAAGCCAGAAGCATGACAAAGATTTCAACAGAATCTCTTGTAGGAAAATTAAAGTCCTATGAGCAGCTGATCAAAGCAAGGGAATCAGCAGCTGAAGTGAAGACTCCTACACCAACAAAGAAGGAGCACATCATAGCTTTCAAAGCTATAGAAGACTCTGAAGTCATTTCAGTAAATGAAGAGTTGATAAGTCTCTTTGCCAAGAGATTCTTCAAGATGGCCAAAAAGGACTTCACAAGGAAACCTTCTAAATATGAAGATAAGCCAAGGTATGACAAAACACCCTCTAAATAAGTAGTGTGTTTTTGGTGCAGGAAACCTGGGCACTTCATTTCTGAGTGTCTAGAATCTCAGAAGAAGGACAGAAGAAAGGAGAAGGACTCAAGAAAGAGTCACTACAAGAAGTCTTCCTCAAGCAAGCATAAGAAGAAAGACAAGGGCTTTGTTGCTGAGACATGGAGTGATACTAAAGAAGAATCTACATCCTCCAGCTCTAGTGAGGATAAAGAAGAGAAGAAAGCAAAGGAAGTCTGCCTCATGGCTATTAAGGCAGGCAGTATCAGATCAGATATAAATGAGTCTGATAATGAAGAACCTCTATCAGCTGAAGATCAGGTAATAACTTCCTATGATTTTGAGTCAGATGAATTTAAATCTGAATTTAAAAATTTATGCTTAGACTTGATAAGCTCTGAGAAGGAAATCAAACTTCTCAGAGAAAAGTTAGATACTCTGGACAACATCACTACAGAAAATTCAAAATTAACTAATGAACTAAAGTCTGCCAATAAACAAATATCTTTTCTGAAAACTGAACTAGGTAAGGCAAAACTATTAGAAGAATCACTGAATGGAAAGAGTCTACAATTATAGATATCACTAGTACTGTAAATGCTAGGACCAACAATAGAAAACTAGGACTAGGTGCCTCCTCTAGTGATCCACCTTTGATTTAGAAAAATAATCTTTCCGGACCAGTAAAATTTTTATCATACAAGGGAAAGAGGAACAATAAACAGGTAAATAAAGTTAATAAGATTCTTGAACAAATTGAAACCAAAAATAAGCTCAATAACCAGAAGAATAACATAAATAACAATGTCCAGCAGTTATCGTCGAACTAAGATTGACGATATATAAACGGATCGTCGAACTCAGAATGACGAACTTTGAACGCAAACATCAGTAATAATCATTCTTCGATCTATGATCGATGATACCAGTATGGTTCGTCGACCAGAGATCGACGACTTTTGTACTTCAAGAATGAATACCTTCATTCTTCGAGCAGATATCGATGATCTCATCTAACATCGTCGAGCTCAGGTCGGCGATCCAACCAGAGATCGTCAAACCCAGATCTTAATAACAGGAACTGAAATTCTAATAACAAATTTAATCCCTTCACTCAATGGATAATTCCACCTAGGAGATACCATCCTAAAAGGTATAAAGATCAACCTGAATGTTCTTACATTTCTAGTTATAGCTATGAAAATCAATAAGGACCCAAGATTACCTGGGTCAAGAACAACTAACTGCTTTATTTGCATATGAAGACCTGTTCAGCATATAATCAATATTGGTATCTGGACAGTGGCTGCTCTAAGCACATGACAGGCAGCAAGGAAAACCTAATTGATTACAAGTCCAAGCTAGGACAAAAGGTCATCTTTGGTGACTCTAACTGTGGCCAAACAAAGGGCTATGGCCAAGTCTAGATTGGAACAGTAACTTTCAAGAGAGTTACATACGTATGTGGACTAAAGCATAACCTCATCTCTATAAGCCAACTCTGTGATGAAGGTTATTAGGTATCATTCAACTCTAGCTCCTGTACTATTACCTCTAAAGAAAACAAACCTGTTTTAATTGGCAATAGATAAGGAAACATATACCTAGTTAATTTTCAATCAATAACTTCAGACATATGTTTACTTAACATAGTTAGCAGTCAAATTGACTTGTGGCATAAGAGATTAGGGCATGTAAATCTGAAAAATATTGCTAGGTTATCTAAGGACAACCTTGTTAGAGTAATACCTTCTGGCCCCTACAAGAAGGAAGGACTCTACAAGGCTTGTCAATTAGGCAAGCAAACTAAATCTAGTTTCAAATCCATTAATAAGAGTAATTCACCTAGGATATTATACTTATTATATATGGACCTTTTTGGCCCTGTGGGTGTACAAAGCCTAGGAGGGAAATCTTATACCTTAGTGGTTGTAGATGACTTCTCCAGATTCTCTTGGGTATTCTTTTTGAGATCTAAGTAAGATACATTCAAGGTTCTTACTCATTTTCTCAGGACCATATAGATTGAGTACTCTATCATATTGCATTGATCAGAAGTGATCATGGTAAAGAGTTTAAGTCTCTTCTTATGCATGAGTTCTGTGAGAAGGAAGGTATCAGGCACTGCTTCTCAGCTCCTAGAACTCCTCAACAAAATGGGGTAGCTGAAAGGAAAAATAGAACACTCATTAAAGCTGCAGCCACATTACTTGCAGATGCTTACATGCCCCTATCCTATTGGGCAGAGGCAGTGAGCACGACAAATTATGTCCTGAATAGAAGCTTGATACATAAACTAAAACATAAGACTCCTTATGAATTGCTCAAAGAGAAGAAACCAATAATTAACTATTTTAAAGTATTTGGTTGTGTATGTTATATTCATAATAATGACAAAAAGCACATTATAAAGTTTGAAGCAAAGGCTATAGTGGGAATTTTTCTAGGATATTCCCAAGTCAGCAAAGCTTATAGGGTATTTAATAAATCCACATTGAAAATAGAGGAATCTATGCATGTTACATTTGATAAGGCTAACATATTTTATAAGGAGAAAGAGATTTCTACCAAAGACTCCTTGCATGTACACAACTTGTGTGAGAAATTGGATGACTTAAACCTCACCCCAAAAGTTGTCCCTCATCCTTCTTAACAAGTCAATGAAGGAAGTGATGAAGAAACTGTTGAAGAAGCTGACTCCCCTACAACAACTGAAGCTACTCCACAAGAAGAATTATCTCCAAATGATGTTGCAGAACTAACTCCACCCACTGATTTTGTCACACTGAGGGATCACCCCAGATCCCAAGTAATTGGAGACATAACAGTAGGTGTACATACAAGGCATCAACTCAACCAAGATTTGATGCATGCATGTTTCCTCTCTCAAATTGAGCCTCATTCTATAACTGATGCAGAACAAGATCCCCACTGGATCATTGCAATGCAAGAAGAGATTAATCAGTTTGAGAGATACAAAGTTTGGGTTTTGGTTCCAAGACCAAAAGACTACCCAGTCATTGGAACCAAATGGGTATTCAAAAATAAGCTTGATGCCTAAGGAGTGATTGTGAGGAACAAGGCTAGGTTGGTTGCTCAAGGGTATAGGCAAGAGGAAGGGATTGACTATGATCAAAACTTTTCTCCAATTGCCAGGCTAGAAGCTATAAGGATATTTCTGGCTTATGCTGCATTCAAAAAGTTCAAAGTTTATCAAATTGATGTGAAGAGTGCTTTCTTAAATAGGGATCTTAAAGAAGAGGTTTATGTTGAACAACCTTTAGGTTTTGTTTCTCCAACTCTTCCCTCTTATGTGTTTAAATTGTATAAAGCTCTCTATGGTTTAAAGCAAGCTCCAAGAGCTTGGTATGGGACCTTAGCAAGCTTTCTCTTAGAGCCTTGTTTTTCAACAGGCATAGTAGATAGGACTTTATTTACCAAAATGCATCATGATAAAATACTGTTAGTACAAATATATGTAGATGACATAATATTTGGTCCTACTGATCCCACATTATGCAAAAGATTTTCTGATCTAATGCATTCAAATTTGTGATGAGTAGCATAGGTGAGCTCTCCTACTTCCTTGGTCTCCAAGTGAAGCAACTTCCTGACGGCATCTTCATTTCCTAGGCTAAATATGCTAAAGAGCTTATTAAAAAGTTTGGGATGACTGATGCCTCAGCAAAGAAAACACCCATGGCTACAAATGCTGTAATAGATTATGATGTGCATGGGAAACCTGTGGATCAGAAATTATATAGGGGCATTGTTGGGTCTCTACTATACCTTACAGCAAGCAGACCTGATATCATGTTTGTTACATGCCTTTGTGCTAGGTTCCAAGTGAACCCCAAAGAATCCCATCTAGTTTTTCTAAAAAGGATTTTAAGATATATAAAGGGTTGTCCTAGTCTAGGTTTCTTGTACCTACTGAGTCAGAGTTTGAGTTAACTGGATACTCAGATGCTGACTTTGCTGGATGCAGTGTGGATAGAAAAAGTACCTCAGGAACCTGCCAGTTCCTTGGTATGAGATTGGTGTCCTGGTTTTGCAAGAAACAATCATCTGTGTCCACATCAACTACTAAAGCAGAATACATTGCAGCTGGCAGTTATTATTCACAGATGCTGTGGATTCAGAACCAACTCCTGGATTATGGGTTAAACTTAAATAATTAAACTCTACTATATGATAACACAAGTGCAATAGCTATAACACAAAATCCAGTCCATCACAGTAGAACTAAACATATAGACATAAGACATCATTTCATTAGAGAATGTGTAGACAAAAACAAAATCAATCTTCTCTATATCTACACTAATTTACAAAGAGGTGATATTTTCACCAAACCCCTGGATGAAAGAAATCACTTGTTCTTTATAAATCAGCTTGGAATGATAAATGGAGAAGGTTTAGTTTAGTCAATGTCTGCAATCGACGAATTTTTCAGAGTTCATCGAACGGAGCTCGACGAACTAGGAAAAGTTCTTGAGATTTTCATCGACCAGAGATTGACGAACTCTCTGTGAGTGAAGTTAGTTTTGTCGAACTGAGATCGACGAACTTACTTCAGAAAACTTTCGTCGACCAGAGATCGACGAAATGTCTTCAAATCTTCAGACTGAGATTGACAAACTATTCAACTCCAAATTATTTCATCGACCTCAGATCGACGATCTTTTATTTTTCATGGAACGAAGTATGTCGGTTCATATCCTCGAAAACCTTATATTTTAGGTTTTCTTCGACCTCCGTCCCGCGCTTTCAGTTCTTTTGCACTTGATCGTCATTTTTCCTTTGCAGGTGCTCTCAACGGCGATTCCCGCTGGATCTCTTGCCGCTATGAAATTCGATACTTGTTTTGACTTGGATTTTGAATCGTTCCAATACTCTGATCAAGTTTTCCTGAACATTCTTCAACTACTTGAAGATCAACAACTAAAGACTCTGCTTTCGACTCGTATCAAGATATCTGCTACAGAAATCAGGGAGTAGGTGTACACAGCTACTACAGACGATAACATAATGACTGGCACCATCGCGGTTAACGCTATTTCTCTTACCCCCGACATTCTAACTGAGATTTTTAGATTGAAAAATGGTGAGGACGAATTAGAAATAGATTCTGAAGAGTTTGATTTGATTCTGAGTACAATGGGTTATTCTGGAGACACCCCAAATAAACTAATTAAGAAACTTTTGTCTGCCGAGTATAAGTTTCTCGCAGATATAGCTTGGAAGGTGTTGCTCGGGAAGCACACAACACATGATTATATCACCAGGCATCAGTTCCTGGTTATGTGCGCCATAGTAAATAAGAAAGCTGTGAACTGGGTTCAAATTCTGTTTGATTTGATGTAAAAGAAGAATAATAAGAAAGAGGTGTGTTTTGGACGGATCCTAGGTATCTTCCTTAAGGAAAAGGCTGCAGGATCCCTGGTCTCCTCGACCATATCCATCAATGCTTCAAAGAGACTCACCTGTGCTCTTTTTAGCAAGTGGGAGAGGACCATCAGTAAGCCAACTAAGGCTACCTCCTCCTCCACTAAAACTTTTGAGAGTACAAGGGCTGTACAAGCCTCTCCCCACCCCACTGAAGGGATCCTCTCCACCCCTCTACCACCTCCTGCTCCTCAAGTTCCATCCCAATCACAAGTCCAACCAAATCCACCCTCCACTACCACTCTAATCCATACCCCAACACCACCAGCATCTCCAATTCCCTATTCCCCTACACATATACCATCTCATTCTCCTTCACCTCAGCCTGATACATCCATACCTACACCACCCAAATCCCCTCTTCCCTCTCATCTTGCTGATATCCCCGACATCAACCTCTCCTTATTCCCATCCTTCAAACTATTATCATCTCCATTGCACACTCCCTCTCCTCAACATGACTCCCCCCTAGACACTCCCATTTCACCTCCACATATCACCCCCTCAGCAACTGTAATCTCCACTCAACCAACTACTGCCCCACCATCCACTTCTCGAAACCTAGATCCATCTCTTGTCACCCCACTCGTTACTCTCCTCACACCCTACTCAAATCTTTTATAGCAGAGGACATTTCTCCTCTAGTTGTCTTCATATCCTCTTTTACTGCCCAGATCTCTGCCTTCACTACTGCTCCCTCTTCATTTGGGGGCCTGGCTTCAGTATCTATAGAAACCAGGCAGGGGGAGATACTTCTTGAAGAAGTAGCAGCAGTTGCAGTAGCAGCAGCAGAACCAGTTGTATAGGTCTCAGATACAGCAGATATAATAGTAATGGATACAGAAGCTGGAGCTGAACCAGATGATACTGATTTATTTGATTTGATTAATTTTACTGAAACTGACATGGAAATAGATGAGTCAGTTATACTGGAAATAAATACTGTTGGTGATATTTTTATTAATCCCACAGTAGACTTGATGAGTCTATTAAGATCTTTTGATATACCTTATCTAAGTCTCCCTCTAGCTGAGTGTACTAAGCCATCATTGGCTATTACCCCCTATTCTTCTCCAATAAGCCCTGAAGTTGTCAAACAACTCAAGGCCAGTTTTGCTATCCCTGCCACTCCATCATCTCCGCAGATTGTTTCTCCCATTGTATCTTCTCCCATGGCTCCAGTATTTATAATGGATTATTCTCCAGTGCCAGATCTAGATTCCTTGATCTTGGTTGACATAGAGGAAGAAAATAAGTTAGCTGCTCAAAGTACAGATGTATACAGTTCTCCAGTTCCCTTTCCAGTTCTATCTCAGACAGAAAAAAAAACAATTTCTGAGGACACACTAAAAGAAATTGATGATATGTATGAGAATCCTCAACCTTCTGATGATGATGATGATTTTGATAAGGATCAAAAGAGGAAGAAAATCTCTAAGAAAAGGAAGGCTCCTCCTCCTCCTACTCCCAAGCCTGGAAATACAAATGACACTCCCTACTATATTTTACAAAACATAACCCCATACAAAGGGATGCCAGCCTGGATGTGGCTTTCAAAGAATGAATAAAGGCCAGAAAGAAAAGCAGAAGATACTCTCCTCCCCCAGCTCATAAATACAGGAAGGATCCTCCTCCTCCTCCTCTAGCTGCTGGTGCTTCAGGAACCACTTCTCAAAGGATAGATGCACCTTCCAAGCCTACATTCACCAAAACTTATCAGAGGTAGGAAAGGTCATCTAAATATCAATCTCATGGAAGCAGTCATCAAAGAAGTATGGGTTGTACAAAGCAGATAAAAGAAGTAGTCTATCAGAAGCAAAAGTTCTCTCCTCCCCAACAACAAGCTGAACAAAGAAGGCATTCAGTATCACACAAACCTAAAGGAAAATATAGTGAAACTGCACCTCCAAAGTCACTATACATTCAAGGTGATGAAAGCCATAAAGCAACAAACTTTCAAGCATAGTCAACTCAATTCAGGCCTGTTACTCTGCTACCCTCCCAAGATGATCAATCATATGTCAGTCAGGATGTTGAACCTAATTTCAGGATGGCTAGGCTTCAAGAATTGATTGGTCTGTCACAGATAAAGAAGGACAGAGAAGAAGGAGAAGATCCAACCAAGTTCACTAACATGTCCTCATATAGAGAGAAAGAACTTGAAAGACTTCAGGTGAGCAAGAAGGTATTTAATCATGCAGATTATATGGCTAGACACCCAGAGGCTGTAGTTCCCAGAACCTCCACCCTGATAGTGATTGGAGCAGCAGATATGTACATATCAAAGAAAGAAGCTGCTAATCCTGACAGGAAAATCATTTTACTCAGCCTGGGGATAAGAGCAAAGAAGCTCAGCCAAAGGAGAAGAAATAGAAAAACTAGAACCTAAACTGCTATTTTGTATATTTTTGATAAACTGTGTTTTCTTGTTACAAAGCTGACTATGTAAATATATCTGCTGCATTTACTGTTAAATTTTCTGCAAGATATATATTGTGTTCTTGCTTTGTATATTTTCTTGTATTGAGTCTGTTATTAGTGACCTCACCCAAATAATGGGAGATTGTTGGATCCCTAGTTGGATTTGGGCTAGGTTAACTATGTTAGGATATGACCCAACATGTATAGATCAGGGTCATGATTGTGTCCTAGAGTCTAGGTTAAGTCCTTTGAGTCAATAGTACAAAGGACCAGACTCCAACACTGCCAGAGACTCAAGACTTAGAGAATTCAAGACTTAGAAAAAGGAGTTTTACGTTCGTCGATCTCCGGTCGATGAAAGTTGAGATCAGCTAGACGAACTCAGGGGCAATTCTCTTAGCTCAGCTCGACGATCTTGGACCCCAACTGGACTAAATCTGTTCTCAGGGCTCAGCTCGACGATCTTAGATTCAGCTCGAAGAATTTGTTTCACATAAGAAGAAAGTTATCAAGCAGCATTCAGAGGTCGATGATCTTGGATCTCAGCTCGATGAACAGCTATTCTCAGCTCGACGAACTGTGGACTCAGGTCGATGAATCCAGTCTTGGCTGTTTTCCTCATTTGTCCTTATTATGTGGCAATGATTACTGAGTAATTAATGCTCTAATATTCTCTGAATATTACCGTTAGACAAGAGCATTAATAATTGTCTTCATCAGGATTACTACTTGTCATTTTTATAAGGGACAGTTGGGGAAACAAATCAATTCCAAAAATATTCCAAGGCTGTCAGCATTAATTGCAGAAGGAATTTCAAAATTCAAATGGACATTCATGTTGGAAATATAAAAAAAAAGTGAATGAGATACAGACAAAAAAAATTCTGAGAGACATACATAATTCTTGAGATTGAAAATCGATCAGTCAAGAATCATTAGCGGCAAGAAAAGAAGACGAACAATTCTAAAGAAGAAGAACAACCATCCAAATCAAGTGTCTTCTTCTGTCATACTCTCAGGAACTCCATGAAGGACAACAATACTGCATCTGTCAAAATAGTTCCTGAAGTTTTTCTTGTCAAAATTGAAAGCAAGTCCTATCACCCTGAAGAAAAAGTTCCATCCCTACCTGAATAAACTCAATATTTCAGGGGGAGCTTTTTGTCAACATCAATTCCTCTAGTCTTCTCAATTGTATTGAGAACGAGAAAACACCATCACTCTCTCACCCTCTCTATAAAAAGGGTTCTCCTCTCTTTAAAAGTGATTCTTGGTTGCAAGTCTCCTAACCAAAAGACTTGAGGTTTGGTTTTTGAGCACCTTACCAAAAGCTCATTGGTGGCAGTCACCTGATCAAAAACCTGAGTGGATTCCTACCAGGGTGGTAGAAGAGTGGATGTATCAAGTTTGGGGAACCACTATAAATTCTTTTGTTGTCTGGTTGCCCCCTTTTTCTTGTTCTTGCTGTGGCTGTGTTATTTAGTTTTTCCTGTTATTTTATTTATTTCAATTGGTATTCTGTGATATAGTACCTAAGTTTTGGAGTGCTTTTTATAGTTCAGAAAAAGTTTTAAACATACTCTATTCACCCCCCTAGAGTATATCAGATCTAACCCTCACTTTTAAAAAGCTTTGGCTCTCCTCCCCGAGATTTCACCTCCAGTTCTTCTAGCTCCTCTCTGGCTCTTAGCCCTTCCTCTCTCTCCAAAACCTTCTCCAAATTCTCCATGTCCTTTATCAAACTGATGGTGCTGACGGCATTAAGATAGCACTCCCTGGTAGTCTTTGGATCACCCCGTATCTGCACTTGGACGCCCCTCGGTAGTACTTCACATTTTGATGATATGACGATAGAACCGCCTTGAAGTAGTTGATGAGGGGTCGCCTAAAGCTGGAAATATAGTTGCTTGGGGCATCGATGATGATGAATCGGCACCAAATAGAAGTACCACCAAGGGTGACTAGAAGATTCACTCCTCCCTCCACCTCTTTCTTCTATCCAGAGAAGCAAAATAGGGGTCCGTCCGCAACTTCGATCCTGGATGCTTCCACCTGCAGCCTGATGAAGGTCCACTTGAAAATGACATTCACCGAACTACCATTGTCAGCAAGGATTCAGTCGACGGTGAAGTTCTTGATAGCGTCTTGGATGAAAAGAGCGTCGTGAAAAGGATTCTCACATCCCAGCATGTCCTCCTCTTAGAAAGTAATCACATCCAACGGCGGTGGTACTTGATAGGTCGAGGCTACACTCTTTTGATAGATCTAATAGAGACTTCCCTTGCGTGAAGCCACGAGCCCAACTCCTCTATTGATTACCCCAACCTGCTCATCTCCTGAGTCAAGGACCACTTCTCTGCGACCTCCCAAGTTATCCCAGTCGTTATTCCTCCTCCTCCATGAAGCTTGGAACAAAGTCAGTCCTACTAGATCTTTCTGTGTAGTCTACTCTCTTTCCACCGCTCCGGCTTGCAACATCCTCCTTGTCTCCCAAAAATCTTGGTAGTCCAAGGTCCCATGCCCCTCTAATCGATGCAGATCGCAGTAAAGGGAAATCTCCGCCTCCTGAAACCTTGATTGCTGAGCCTTTTTGTGTTGCTTATTGTCATACAAAGCAATGGCCATCTCTTCTCCTTATGCTCTTCCTTTCCTCCGACCCTGCTGGTGGTCGTTCCACCTTTCCTGTTGCTATAATTGAGGCCTAACAGGTGGCTTCCACGGGGGCCGATTCATGGGATACTGGAATCGCCGTGCTTCTTCCCTCCTCTTTACTGTCACTACGGGCCTCCTCTCCTCTTGACTATGAGGCTTCTTGATCGTTAAAATTTAAGATAAGTAATATCTCCAAATTCTACGAACTATAGGGAACAACACCTACCATTCATAGTATAGGATATTTTAAAATAAAATATCAAGTGTCGAATTCTTCCGTGTCTGTTGATTACTTCTACTCACGCAAATCAATATCAATTTATAGAATAAAAAAAATTATTTATAAAATTATTGAAAAAAAATAAAACAAAGATTAACCCTTGATCTAGAATACCTTTGGATTAAAATAAACTTTTATGAAATGTAAGCTTCTAAATTTTCTACTTCGGACGTGGAGGTTGTAACACCACTATCCGTCATATAGTATATAACAGTAGGTCCGGCCGGGGCCCGACGCCATATACTACAGACATACCGGTTGGTTACGCGTTGAAACCATTCAACCAATTGCACGTCCTACACAACACCTAGCAGAAGCATTAAAATTAAGTTGCAAGAGGAAAGAACCCAGCCAAAAGCATGAATGTCCACTACAATAACACCCGTAGGAATGTTTCAATACACATAAATAGAAATGGCCTTAAAGCCTTACACAGTTTGCTTGACATAAAAGTGTTTTCATACTTCGGCTCGCAGGCTAGCCACACATGATTACAATGAAACATTCAAAATTAGGCCTTCGAGGGCCGGCTCAGCAACTTGGGCTTTAGCCCGCTATTTCCCGCTCGGCTCCGCAGCACCTGCAAGCAACAATCCACTGCCCGGTGGCAAACAAAAGCAACGGTCAGCTATGCTGAGCAAATTATAACGACCCCGCCCCCAGAATTGAGGCGGCAATGCTCTTTCCCTGTACTTTATTAGTATAAGCAACAGTTAATAGTGTAATCACACTACATCACAGGCGTAGGCTCGCACGGCCACACGCCCCGTGCACTCAGGGCACATACTCGGTGAATCCGGTCAAATCCGTGGCTTCACCACCACCCCTTGGATGGCAAAACTCGTGAGCAATCTAGTCTTTCCGGTCCATGCCTAAGACTCGCACAACCATGCCAATGGCAAATTTCTTTTTCAGATGTCTGTCACCAAACCGCATAGCCTCGGGTCCACGTCCACTTGCCCGTTGCTCACACCGCATAGTCACATTAAGACGTACGCGCGGGCCAAGCTTCTCCCGGATCCCAAAATTCGATCACCACAAACCAAATAACCAAGTTATGTTCCCAAGCTGGATCCCCGGCCATCCATGTTGGCAAAACAACCCTTTTTCCATTTTTCCGGTGCACCTTGGAGTTAGTTCTCCAAGGCTCCCTGTTGCAATCTACCACGTAGAAAACCCAACCCAACACTCGGAGTCCCCCGTTTCATAAATGCAATTCATCGATCCGGCTCTACTACTGTCCGGATAGGCTTCACACACAATGCCTATGCCCATTTTCGCATACGGACTCTATACAAGTGGGACTTCACATATCTACTCCAAGGAACGCTCAAACTCTTCGCTCACTCGCGAGAGCGCGGCTTCCTATGCAAAGGAAAAGAGGGCTTCACATGCCCTAGGATCAGAAATCGTTACCCTTGCGTTCTTCCGCGGCGCCATGAAAATCTACGTGGATGAAAAGCACCGCAATCTCCTTACCTCCGCGAATCCGAAGACGGCTCGCGATTTGGAGCTCCGAAGCTCCGCCGGTGACCGGATCTAGCTTATCCTACTTCCTCCAAGCTCTCTCCTCTCTCTAACTTTAGAAAGAGAGTCAACCAAGGGAAGTGAGGGATTCTAAACCCTATTCCAGGACTTAAGCCCCTCAGGACCAATCCCAGCCATCGGATCCCAAGACATGAAAACGGACGGCCACGATTAGGCCTAAAATTACAAAATCTTGGCCGAACACGGGTTGCAACACGGCCGTATGCATGGCCGTTTCACCCATTCGCCATCTCAACCGACTCGATAACCAGCATACGGCCTAAGACACGGCCTCCGACACGCCCGTGTCGCATGCGACACGGCCGTGTCGCGACCCGTGTCACGCCTCGTGTGCAACGACCACCAATCTTAACCCGAGAAGGACACAGCCTGTGACACAGCCCAGACACGCCCGTGTCGCATGTGAAATGCCCGTGTCTGTTCCCGTGTCATGGCTCGTGTGCACCAAACTCGACGAGTGACTGACACGCCCTGGGACACGCTCGTGTCCCAGGCTGTGTTCAGCTTCTCGATGATCGCCGATCGCCAAAACGTCGACCACATGACCCGTGGCCGAACACGCTTGTGTCATGCCTGTGACACGCCCGTGTAACGCCCGTGACACGCCCGTGTCACGCCCGTGACACCTGCTCAAAATTCAGACTGGGCTTAAAACATCACTCGTCCCTCTTTTGAGTTTCGGGGTGTTACAACTCTCTCCTCCTTAAAAGAATTTCGCCCACGAAATTTACTAAATGAAAACAACAGGAACTGAAGGCTTTTAACAGTACCTGAGCGGAATAACTCCGGGTACTCCTCCAGCATAGTTTGCTCCCGTTCCCAAGAGAGCTCCTCCCGACCGCAATTATCCCACCGGACCATAACCATCCGGATCTCCTTATTATGGAGCCTCTTGACCTCAGAGTCTTCGATACGAACGGGCTTGACCCTAGTCGTCAACCCTTCGTCCACCGGTACTTGATCAACTGCAATCACGTGTGAAGGCTCTTGCACCGCCTTCCGCAATACAGAGATTTGAAATACATCATGTAGCCCAGTTAACTCCTCTGATAGCCTCAAACGGTATGCCGCTTCGCCAACTCGCTCTAGAACCTCAAAAGGTCCAAGGTATCTTGGGCTCAGCTTCTTCAAGCGTCTCACCAGCGAAATCCCCTTGAACGGCTTCACTTTCAAGTATACCCAATCGCCTACCGCGAACTCCACGTTTCGGTGCTTGGTATTGTAATACTTCGCCTGCCTGTCCTGAGCGATCAACAAGCGCTCCCGAATGATCCGCACCAATGAGGTAGCACTCTCCACCTCCTGCTTCTTGTACAACCTTGCCTCACCCGTTTCTAACCAAGACAACGACGTGCGACATTTTCTACCATATAGGTCCTCAAAGGGCGCCATTTGGATACTCGCCTGGTAGCTATTATTGTACGCGAACTCCACCAAATACAGGTGGTCCTCCCACTGCTTCCCGAAGTCTAGAACACACATGCAGAGCATGTCCTCCATCGTTCTATTGACTCTCTCGGTCTGCCCATCCGTCTGCGGATGGAAGGCTGTGCTGAACTTCAACTTTGTCCCCAGCATCTGTTGCACCAACCTCCAATCATTGGACGTGAAACGCCCATCGCGATCACTCACAATGCTGCGAGGCACACCATGCAGTCTAACTATATTGTCCACATATAGCTTCGCCAACTTCTCCACCGAGTCGTCCTTCCTATGCGGAATGAAATGTGACACCTGAGTTAGCCGATCTACGATCACCCAGATGGCATCGTTCCCCTTCTGCGACCTTGGCAACCCATGCACAAAGTCCATAGATATGTCGTCGAACTTCCACTCTGGTATAGGCAAGGACTTCAGAAATCCTCCCGGCTTTTGGCACTCTACCTTCACCAAGGCGCACATTTGGCACTTAGCCACAAACAATGCTACGTCTTTCTTAAGCCCCGTCCACCAAAACAGCTTCTTGAGGTCGCGGTAAATCTTTGTGCTCCCTGGGTGGATCGAGTACTTGGTATGATGAGCCTCGTACATCAACTCCGCCCGTAAGTTACTCCCGCTTGGGACGCACAACCGATTATCCTTCCTTAACAACCCATCTTCAACTGAAAATTGGGAATTTGACCAATCCAACGCTGCCTCCATAAGCTCCTTCATGGAGTCATCTAACTCCAATGCCTGCTGAACCCGGTCAGCCAGGTAATACGTGACCTCTGTCCAGTTCAACATTGCTTTGGCGCTCGTTTGTTTTTCAACGCAACAGATCTCAAGCTCCTCCAACTCCCGTATCAGCCGCTCATCATGCACTGACAACTAGTTGGCTTGGGAGGGAGCCCTGCGACTTAACGCATCAGCCACCGCATTGCCCTTCCCGGGTACATAATGAATCTTGAAGGTGTAGTCCCCCAGGAACTCCATCCACCTCCTCTTCCTCATGTTAAGATCCTTCTGATCTAACAGGTACTTCAGGCTCTTGTGATCGGTGTAAATATCGACCCTTACGCCGTATAGGTAGTGCCTCCATAGCTTAAGTGCAAATATCATGGCCGCCAACTCCAAGTCGTGGACCGGATAGTTCCTTTCATGCACTTTTAGCTGATGCAATCCATAAGCTATCACGCTCCAATGGTGCAACAGCACACAGCCCAAACTACTACCCGAGGCGTCACTAAACACCTCGAAGCCCTCGGTCCCACTCGGCAAACTAAGCACTGGCGCCGTGGTCAACCATCTCTTCAGCTCCTCAAAAGCTTGCACGCACTCCTACGTCCACAAGAATCTTTGATCTTTCCTTGTCAACTTCGTGAGAGGTAGCGCTATCCGCGAGAAGTTCTCTACGAAGCGCCTGTAATATCCGGCAAGCCCGAGAAAACTATGGACTTCCGCGACAGAAGACAACGCAGGCCACTCCCGTATCGCAACGATCTTCGCCGGATCTACCGCTATACCTTCACCACTAACAATGTGACCAAGGAACGCTACTGAGGGTAGCCAGAACTCACACTTGGAGAATTTCGCATACAGCTCATTCCTCCTCAAAGTCTCCAACACCAGATGCAAGTGCTTAAAGTGATCTTCTTCGCACTGCGAGTAAACCAATATATCGTCAATAAAGATGATCACAAAGCTATCCAGGAAATCTTGGAACGTCCTGTTCATCAAGTCCATAAACACTGAAGGCGCATTCGTCAGTCCAAACGGCATGACCGTGAACTCGAAATGGGCATACCTTGTGCTGAATGCCGTCTTCGGGATATCACACTCCCTGATCCTCAACTGATAGTACCCCGACTTCAAGTCCAACTTAGAATATACCGACGATCCGACTAACTGATCGAACAGATCATCAATCCTCGGGATCGGGTACTTATTCTTTTTCGTCAGATTGTTCAACTCTCTGTAGTCGATACACAGCCGCATACTCCCGTCCTTCTTCTTAAAGAAGAGGACCGATGCGCTCGAAGGCGACGAGCTTGGACGCACATAACCTTGCTCCATCAGCTCCTCTAGCTGAACTTTCAACTCTGTCGTCTCCTTAGGCGCCAACCTATACGGAGCACGTGATACGGGTTTGGCACCCGGCACGAGCTCGATGGTGAAATCAATCTCTCGCTGCTGTGGGGCCCCGGGAAGATTATCCGGAAACACATCGGGGTATTCACAAACCACGGGGATGCTATCCAACGTGGAATTTGGCTCCACAGTCCCCACTATTGCGAAGAACAGCTCTGCACCAGCACAAACTGCCTTTACCACCTGAAGAGCAGACATCAGCGTCTTGCTCGACACCTTGAGTCCCTCAAATGTTATCCCCCACCCAACACCCAGCTTTACCTCCTTCCGGTCGCAATCAATCCAAGACTTCTGCTCCGAAAGCCAATCCATCCTAAAGATAACGTCGAACTCTACTAGCGGCAGCAATGACGCTAGCAAGTCGAACTCTTGGCTCCCTTTGTGAACCCTCACGACGCACACTCTGTCTGCACGCATCGAGCACCCATTCGTTAGCAACACATCTAACTTGTTCTTCGCCATCGAAGAAGGGACTCCGATACGCGATATAAAATTTTCAGACAAGAAGGAGTGTGAAGCTCCCGTATCGAACAGTCCCTATGCCGGACTATCGCTAATCAAAACAAAGGCAACGCAAACAATATTAGGCTAACAAACAATAGACAACAGTATATAAAGTTAACTTACTGTAAATTAACTCGTACCTGTCACCACGTCAGCTTGTTTAATGGCCTCCTGCTGGCCCAAGTTGTACACTCTAGGTTGAGTCGGAGCATAATGGGACGCGGTTGACTCCACCGCCTTGCCCTTCTCTTCGTAAGTAGCTCCTTGTTTTCTCTCGGACTTTGGGCGTCCGTTCCAGCAATCGCGGGCAAAGTGCCCCGTCTTTCCACACGTTAAACAAGCGCCCGGGGTTCGGTTTGTAGTTACCCCCGAGGCACCTGCAGAAGAAGCTTGACCTGACGTCCTAGCCTTCTTGTTCCATCTTCGAAAGCCAGACTTTGAAGTCGGCACTTTAAACTCCAGTTTCTTCCCACCAGATTCCTTCTTAGCTTGTACATTTCTCATGTCCTTCTCCAAGGACCGGGCCGAGTTGACTAGGGTCATGAAACCTTGCGCCATGGCCCCCGACAGTAGCAATCTCAGCTCATCTCTTAACCCTTCAAAGAAGCGGTTAGTCTTTCGCTCCTCATCGGCAAAGATAGCGCTAGCATATCTACCCAATCGAGTAAACTCGTGGAGGTACTCGTCCACAGTGCTATCTCCTTGCACTAACTTTTAGAACTCGTTCTCTAGTGCGATCCTCTGCGCTGAGGGGAGGTATCGAGCCATGAACAGTCTCGGAAATTCCTCCATAGATACTTCGGCCAACGGCCTTCCCCTCAACTGGTGTAGCTCTAGACCTTCCCACCATAACCTTGCGTCCCCATCAATTAGGAACGTCGCTATTGTGGTCTTCTGCCACCAGTTGCTGTCATCACCCTATCTACTCTTGAGAGCCAATCTTCAGCCTAGGTCGGGGTTCCCGTTTCCGAGAACACCGGTGGGTGGAAGCCCATAAAATGCTTAAGCTGTCTCTCAGTTGCTCTCCGAGGCAACTCTGGCTCCACCGCCACCTGCTCAACCCTTCTAGGCTCCTCCGCTTGGAGCGGCACTTGCTCATCCGCAGGAACAGGCTGCTGCACCTGTATTGCAAGTTGTGTATTAATCATCGCCATGATAGCTTCTGCCACCAACCTAATGGTCTCGGCAGACGGAGGTGTTGCAGGCGCTTCACTTGGCGCACTGCTTGCCTCAGAACCTGGCCATTCTGACGGCCCAGCACCACTTCTGGTCACCTATAATCGTGCAAAACACCGATAAGCGACCAAATACTATTGCAAACAGCAATTATAGGAACACACAGGTTCTTCAAACATGTGTATTTTCATTCCTAAGTGGACATTCATGGGTTCTTTTCATGTTATAATGATGACGCACACACATGTACTCACCACCCCTTAGAGTGAATTCGACCACGAATTAATTTAAGTTTGACCGAAATCGGTAGTCTGATACCAATTTGTAACACCCCTATCCGTCACATAGTATATAACAGTAGGTTCGGCCGGGGCCCGACGCCATATACTACGGATAGACCGGTTGGTTACGCTTTGAAACCATTCAACCAATTGCACGTCCTACACAACACCTAGCGGAAGCATTAAAATTAAGTTGCAAGAGGAAAGAACCCAGCCAAAATCATGAATGTCCACTACAATAACACCCGTAGGAATGTTTCAATACACAGAAATAGAAATTGCCTTAAGGCCTTACACAATTTGCTTGACATAAAAGTGTTTTCATACTTCGGCTCGCAGGCCGGCCACACATGATTACAATGAAACACTCAAAATTAGGCCTTCGAGGGCCGGCTCAGCAACTTGGGCTTTAGCCCGCTATTTCCCGCTCGGCTCCGCAGCACATGCAAGCAACAATCCACCGCCTGGTGGCAAACAAAAGCAACGGTCAGCTATACTGACCATATTATAACGACCCCGCCCCCAGAATTGAGGCGGCGATACTCTTTCCCTGCACTTTATTAGTATAAGCAACAGTTAATAGTGTAATCACACTACATCACAGGTGTAGGCTCGCACGGCCACACGCCCCGTGCACTCAGGGCACATACTCGGTGAATCCGGTCAAATCCATGGCTTCACCACCACCCCTTTGATGGCAAAACTCGTGAGCAATCTAGTCTTTCCGGTCCATGCCTAAGACTCGCACAACCATGCCAATGGCCAGTCTCTTTTTTAGATGTCTGTCACCAAACCGCATAGCCTCGGGTCCGCGTCCACTTGCCCGTTGCTCACACCGCATAGTCACATTAAGACGTACGCGCAGGCCAAGCTTCTCCCGGATCCAAAAATTCGATCACATAAGCACATAACCCAGTTATGTTCAAGCTGGCTCCACGACCACCATGTTGGCAAAACCCGCTTTTGCCCAATTTTTCGGGTGCACCTTGGAGTTAGTCTCCAAGGCTCCCTGTTGCAATCTACAACGTAGAAAACCCGAAAAACGCCCAAACACCCGGAGACTTCCCCAGTTCATATGCAATGCAACAACACCGATCCGCTCTACTTGTCCGGATAGGCTTCACAAACAATGTCTATGCTCGTTTTCGCATACGAACTCTATACAAGGGGGACTTCACATATCTACCCCAAGGAACGCTCAAACTCTTCGCTCACTCGCGAGAGCGGGCTTCCTATGCAAAGGAAAAGAGGGCTTCACATGCCCTAGGATGAGAAATCGTTACCCTTGCGTTCTTCCGCGGTGCCATGAAAATCTACGCGGATGAAAAGCACCGCAATCTCCTTGCCTCCGCGAATCCGAAGACGGCTCGCGATTTCTCCGAAGCTCCGCTAGTGACTGGATCTAGCTTCTCCTTCTTCCTCCAAGCTCTCTCCTCTCTCTAACTTTAGAAAGAGAGTCAACTAAGGTAAGTGAGGGATTCTAAACCCTATTCCCGGACTTAAGCCCCTCAGGACCAATGCCAGCCATCGGATACCAAGACAAGAAAACGGACGGCCACGATTAGGCCTAAAATTACAAAATCTGGGCTGAACACGGGTTGCAACACGGCCGTGTGCAAGGCCCTGTCACCCATTCGTCGTCTCGACCGACTCGATAACAAGCACATGGCCTTAGACACAGCCTCCAACACGCCCGTGTCGCATGTGACACGTCCGTGTCGCGACCCGTGTCACGCCCCGTGTGCAACGACCACCAATCTTAACCCAAGAAGGACACGGCCTGTGACACGGCACCAGACACGCCCGTATCGCATGTGACACGCCCGTGTCTATGCCCGTGTCATGGCCCGTGTGCACCAAACTCGTCGAGTGACTGACACGCCCTGGGACACGCCCGTGTCCCAGGCCGTGTTCAGCTTCTCGACGATCGCCGATCGCCAAAATGTCGACCACATGACCTGTGGCCGAACACACCTGTGTCACGCCTGTGACACGCCCGTGTCACGCCCGTGACACGCCCGTGTCACGCCCGTGACACGCCCGTGTCATGCCCGTGACACGCCCGTGTCACGCCCGTGACACGCCGTGTCACGCCCGTGACACGCCCGTGTCACGCCCGTGTCACGCTCGTGACACCTGCTCCAAAATTCAGACTGGGCTTAGAACGTCACTCGTCCCTCTTTTGAGTTTCGGGGTGTTACAGAGGTTCCCAAAATACAAAAGTGCCTCTCTGGAGAAAATGCTCTCGACACTACTTAGGTTAATCGATTAAGACCCGTCAGCAAGTCAAAACCCCAAAGCTTGCTTTAGGCGGTGAACCCCACTATTGGATTTGACTCCAATCTGGAAGATTTATGTCGTCCACTCTCGAGGATTGCATGCAACTCCTTCTACCTTTACGTGATCTACTCGTATCCACAATCTCTCGATAAATATTTATACTATAAGGGAGGAGGTTTTAAGGGGTGGTGTAACATTTTTATTCCCAAAATACCCTTCTAATTTGTTTAACTTTCATCTTCCGAAAAAGCCATCCACTTTTTTTTCTTCCTACCAACATTAGCAGCCAAAGGATCCACTGCAATCAAGGGTCACGGATGAGTCACGGATGAAGCCACAGATCCTTTGGTTTCCCACCACACGATCACTACAAATCAACGGACACGGATCGTCTTAGGTGAATGCCATAGATAGCACTTTCCACCTTAACGCCCGATCAAATAGGTAATTCTCAGATCTACAAAGTGCGATTGCTCATTCTCCAACGAAGACCCATCGCTACAGCCCCGCCCCCCTCGCAAACCCATCCTCCGCCTTCCTCCCGCTATCTAGTTCACTCTGATTAACTCCTCGCTTCGCGTCTCTACATCGATGAAGAACGCTCTCCTCCATCTTCTACAGGAATCGAGTCGACCACCATTTATACGATTGCGGAAAGGGCTTCTTCCACAGTAAGCCATCTAGAACTCCTCCTTTACTGTATCTCTGTTGACGCCGACCTCATCACTCCTAAACTCAGTTTCCTTGCAGATCTAAACCCTCCCCTCCCCAGGTACCTGGATCTAGATCTCAAACATCTTCTGCAGGAATCGAGCTAGCCACCTTTTCTCCGGCTGGCAAAAGTTCTTTTTACATGGTAAGCCACCTAGATCTCACAAAAGCTGCTTTAGGTTCTCCTCTTCCATTATTAACTTCTTTTTTAGTCATCAAGTTTTCACCCAGTGGGGCGAAATTTCTGTCGCACTTCTTCTCCTTCTTCGACCCCTTCCTCCGCTCCTTCGCGTGCTCTGTCCTCTTCCACGTCCTCCACCTATTTTGCTTTTTTAATTTCCTTTGGATCTGCTCTGCTTTGTTCCATGTGATGGCCAATGGAATTACGTTACAGGTAAGTGGAATTTTTGTTGCAGGTAAGTGAAAATCATTTTAACTCATTAGTTGTGTAAAATTGATTAATATTTTCGGAGTTGTTAAATTTTTATTATTTTTTCTTTTCCTTAACAAGCATGTCGTTACATGGTTTTGTGTCACAGGCATGTTTTTTGTGTGGGGATCAATCATGTCGCTGGGGAAATCAAGCATGCCTTTACATAGAAGGGCAAAGCTTAAAGATGGGGTATTATTTATTTTATTTCTTTTTTGTTGCTTTCTCAATGATGTTTCTAATGTTAGTGCATTTTTGTTGCATTCTCTATGTTTGTCAGAGAACAAATGATGTTGAGAAAAAATATGCTAGTTAGAAACAGTTAAGAAAAAATTTGTTAGTGAGAAACACTATTATAATTGCATATCTATGTTCTATTTTTTTCATTCAGCAGACTATTTGAGTTTTTTTTCATTCTCTTTCTCAATCTCTACATTAAATACTCCTCATTCTCCTCAATTTTGTTAATCTGGTTAAAAAACCCAAATGGGTTTTCTACATTTTGTTGTTGTTTTGTTCATCTGGATGAAACCCATTTGGGGTTATTGTTTGCGTCCTCTGTTTTGTTCATTTTTTGTTGTTCTTTTTCGCTGCTCACAAATTTAGGGTCCTCAGTTTTGTTCATTTCTTTGCTGTTCTTTTTTTCACTGCTTCCAGCAAATGTTGTTTTTGGCTGTTTCTATTTAAGAATAAGTAGTCATCCCCGCAAGCAGCAAAAAAAGAATTTTTTATAAAAGTTCACAAGTTAAGAAGTTCCAGCAAGCTATCCCTATCAGATGTGGGGAATTAATTCAAAATGAGGCTTATAAGATGTTTAACTCCTTTTTAAAATCATCCTTTGGAGCAAAAACATGGCTTTCCCAATCAGCAAAAACATGATTTTATAATTAATGATTTGCTTGATAATTAATTAACATGGTTTATAATTAATGATTCTTATTCACTCTCTACTCAATCTTTAGATAATAAATTAACTCACAGACAAATTTCATCTTCAATTTCTAATTAAAGATGATTTGCTTGATTCACAACAAAAACATGATTTCATGTTCTCTGAGGATTCAACTGCATGTGTGATTTTTCAATTTTTTGCATTTTCAGATAGATTTTTGTTTTTTTAACCTTTTTACTTTGTTATTTCAAGCATTTATATCATCCCTCTCAGCTCAAAAAAACATATGTTTGAAATTTTTTGTATCATTCTTTTCAAAAAAAAAAAAATTTGGTTATTCATTTATTCGATTCAATTGACAACAACTGACAGTGATTTTTTAATTGATCAAACGAATGATACACCCAATTTCTTGCATGCTATTTATCATAAATGGTATGACTTTTTATATTTATATTTCAGGTTTCACGATCTTCTCGCATTGTTCTATTTCAAAGCATAAATTTCATACAGACCAAAGGGCTTCTTAAAGAGAGTCTTGAGGCAAACTGAAATCATAAGTTTCATGTACTTTATTTTTTATTTTCTAAACATCTAACCGTTAATTTTAAAAAAGTTTGTGGTGGCATGCATGTCAGGATTTTGTTCTTGCATTTACCTTTATTAATGATTTTCCTAACAATTAAAAGTATGTTTGTTGTTATCTCCATTCACATTATTTGAAAACATTTTGCAGAGTTATGCACGTTAGGATTCTGTTCTTATGACTAACTTTAAATATTGCTGCCTGCTATAGTTTTTATATAAATTGCAGTTTTGATTATTAGGAGATATTAATTAATAGTTTCATTCTTCATTAGCAACATTAATCCATGTATTTTAATGTTGCAATGTATGATTGAAGGATATTAATGAATGCCCCATAGGAAAAACTAGCTTCTTAATTACATGTTCTAACTGCAATTTCTGATATGAATATTTTTGCTTCCCCTTCAAATATTTTACATTACTTTCTGCACTTATACCTTTTTCAGCTTTAGATCCACAATTTCTTAAGCACAATTTGTTGTTTCTGTATCTTTTTTCCAAGAAACTATTAAATGATTCAAAACTGATTTGAGTATCTTTATACTATAAGCAAGGAGGATTTGAGTATCTTTGAGGCTTTTAAGTTAGAGGTCAACATAAAATAAGACAAATATAGGTTAGTAATTTCCCTTGAGGGCCTGGTACGGTAGCGCTTGGCTGTAGGGGCGTGCCCCGTGTACCCTCTATGCAAATAAATTAGTTTACTTTTAACCAAGTGGTATTTCATCAAACACAAAAAATTATTACATGTCTGGAAGAAAATAGATAATTCATGAGTTACTTACATCGCATTGCAGACACGGGGAGATGGACAACCAAAATCATATTGAGGCATCGTCTTCGTTGCCAAATCAGGGTGGGTCAGTCCTACGTAAAAGAGGGAGACCTTCAACTTTTGAGGCAACTGCTGAGAAAACTTGAGAGTCAACCCTAGTACGTGTTAGTAATTGGAGACGGTCATTGACTGCAGAACAACAGAGTGCACTGAATGCAAGGCGAACACAATCACGCTCATCATTGACTTTAACATCAGTCATGGAAGTCCAACCCAACGAGCCAGAAACTCCAAATCAACCGAATGAAATTGAAGATAATCCATTTTCCAGAACTTCACAGATAGAAGATCAAAATCAGGCTAAGGCAGACCAACATCAAACTTAAGGTGAGTCATCATTGCCAAACAACGGTACACCGGTCCAACATAAAAGAAGGAGGCCTTCAACTTCGACAGCACCAACTGAGCAAACTCGAGAGTCAACCCGAGTGTGTGTTAGTAATTGGAGACGATCATTGACTGCAGAACAACGGAGTGCACTGAATGCAAGCCGAACACAATTGCGCTCAACGTTGACTTTACCATCGGCCGTGGAAGTCCAAACACCACATCCAAAACCTCCACATCAACCGAATGAAATTTAAGATGACAGTTCTGCGCCCACTTTGCGGACAGGACGTCATAATATTGCATGAAATTACCGTTCCTCTTATAACATCCGCGTCTTCCAGCTCCCACAACCAACCATTTGCCATCACTGTGCACCTCGATTATTCCACAAAGAAAAAAATTTATGTTATAAACTTGGCAAAGTAATTTTACCTGCCATTCCTATCCCCCACAGTTGTTGGATCTTTACACCGATCAAACCACAAAAAGGCATCATTTCCGGCAAAATATACGTGCATACAACCACGTATTCTCTTTCACATCCATTAGCGTTACACTTGACAAAATACTTCCAGCTTTCAACCAGGGTTTGTACACTTTCAAAGCACAAGGGGCTATATATCACAAGATTGGATCTCTCCTTCCTACTCCAAGGGATAGACCACGATTTTTACAAATGTTCATCTATGACACCGAACATGAACCATCACATTGTTTGGTAGAAAATAATGGACTCGATATGGAAATATTGAAAGAGATCAAAGATATCCTTGATACACACAACCCATATATAATAAAATTTAGATAAATTGCTCAACACCTGCAGTTACAGCCGTATCAACTACTTATTCATGAACGACCGTCTACCGACCGACAATACATCCTTCCTACTGCATCTCAGGTAGCTGCAGTGTTGGTGGGAGTCAAAGATTTTGCTGAGTCTACTGATAAGGACATCAAAATCCATTCAACAAGCGGGCATTTGACTATAGTAAGGAGTACGCTGGTTTTTATGATCAACTACAGTACCCACTCCTGCTCTCACACGGTACTTTTGGTTAAGATTTAGCTTTTCAGACGGATCAGGGGTTACGTGTTAGTTGTTGTGACTACTACGCATGCTTGCTCCATGTTATAAATTTCACGACTATTGATTAAGAGCTTCATGTAATTGATTTTTAGTTTCCTTATTTCATATAGTTTGTGGCCTAATATAAATACGCACGAATAATTCATCAATACTTCTTTGCGGAGGACGACTGCTTCAACAATATGTCGTGGATAACTACATCAAGATTGAGACTCATAAACTAAGATGGATTAGCAAGAATAAAAAAAAATCATGCAGAGCTATATCAAGGATTACAAGATTGCTTAAATGTACGTATATTTACTTGCTTATTCAAGCTTCTCAAACAGTTGTAATGTGAAGTTGTTGATTAACGGTTTTCATGTTATTCTTTCTAAATTCTTTCTTAATTCTATTTGCTTAGGAAACATTGGGCGACGAACTGTCCTTCCATCTTCTTTCATTGGAAGCCCTCGGGATATGTATCAGAGGTATCAAGATGCAATGTCAATCGTGCAACACTACAGCAAAACAGATATATTTTTAACAATGACATGCAATCCTAATTGGGGTGAAATCGAAAAATGAACTTTATAATGGACAACTTCCGCATGATCATCCAGATGTGCTTATGAAATTCTTTCAAGCTAAATATTAAAACATAAAGGATGAAATCTTCAATAAAGGTATCCATGGAAAGGTGGTTGTGCACATTCACATTATTGAGTTTCAAAAGAGAGTTCTACCACATGTACACATGTTGGTTATTTTTGATGCGGAATATAAATTAAATACTTCAGATGAGTATGATTCTTTGGTTAGCGTTGAGATACCCAATCAAAAGGCAGATTGCCCTTTATATGATGCAATTCTAAAACATATGATACATGGACCCTATGGTCACTTCAAATCGAATGCACAATACATGAAAATTTTTGGGTACAGTAAGGGGTATCCTAAGCCTTTTGCAGAGTATACTGTTCAAGGGAATGAATCATATCTTGTTTTATCGACGTCGGATTGACAATAGTATAGCTATTATAGTTTGTGGTGGTGTTGTCATGGATAATAGATGGGTCGTTCCATACAACCCGTGGTTACTCTTAAGGTATGATTGACAAATCAATGTGGAGATATCTAGTAGTATGAAGAGTATTGAGTATTTGTATAAGTATGTCTATAAGGGACACGATTGTGTGTCGTTTGAAGTTTGCCTGACCCATAATTATGATGAGGTGAGCAAGTACGTTGACTGTCATTGGGTTTGTGCATCAGAGGCATTGTGGAAAATATTTAAGTTTGAGATGACGAGGATGTATCCTTCTGCTTCAAGACTGCAAATTCATTTACCAAATCAACATCAGGTTCACTTCGGTACTGAGGAAACGATTTCAGGTGTCTTGGCATATGAGAGGAACTCCAAATCGATGTTGACTGAATTTTTTCGTGTGTATAATGACGACCAAGAGCGTGAGAAGTAATTATATAAAGATTTCCCAAAATACTATAGATATCTACCTACCGAGAGCAAGTGGATACCAAGAGTATCAAAACTTAAGGTTATTGGTAGAATATATGCAGTCAACCCAATGGAAGGCAAAAGGTTTTACTTACGACTGTTAATTAATCATGTTAAGGGTCCAAAATCATTTGAGGATCTAAAGTGTGTCGGCAGTGTTCAATGTACAACCTTTAAACTGGCTGCAGAGCAACACAGACTTCTTGAAGAGGACAATAGCATTCGAGATTTCTTAGGCTGATGCAAAATGTTTTAGAATGCCAATTTCATTTAGACGGCTTTTTGCAACGATTTTGTTATACGGTTAACCGACCTCTATACAAGATTCATGGGATGAGAACTTTGGCAGTATGACTGAAGATTACACTTCAACAAGAACTTAAAATAGCACTTATAAAAAAGACAACTTACTTCATGATTTAGATGACATTCTACAACAGCAAAAGAAAATAGTAAAGGATTTTTTTTTGCAGGCCATAAGTGAAGGTTTTGAGGGTTTGCACATCTTCTCCAGCCTAATAAAACATGAATGGTCATTCTCAATATCTGATGATGACTTAAATTCAGTAAACTCATTTAATCCAGAATAGCTGTCAGCATTCAACATCATCTGTACAGCTATACGAAAATGACAAAATGCATTGTTCTTCTTAGATGGTTTAGGAGGTACGGGAAAAACGTACCTTTATCGGGCATTGCTGGAACCTTTTAGGAAGGGTTCATTATACTAGCTACAACTTTATAGGGGATCGCAACAAACCTTCTCCCGGGTGGGAGGACTGCACACTCGAAGTTCAAAATACCTATCAGATATGAAATAATGTCGACCTGCAGATTAAATAAGTAGTCTGCGTGAATTGATATAACAAGCTAGGGAAATTATTTGGGATGAGGCCCCAATGATTTATAAAAAGGCATTCAATGTTATGGATCGATCTTTAAAGGATATACTTGACATCAATGAGCCCTTCAGCGGTAAGGTTTTTATCTTTGGTGGTGATTTCTGTCAGCTGACATCGGTCGTCATAAATGGAACAAAATCTCAAATTATTAGCACAAGCATCGTTGAATCGTATTTATGGATGAATTTTCGCATTCTTAGCTTAATAATAAACATGAGAGCTCACGACAATCCACATTTCTCGAAGTTATTATTGCGTATGGCTAACGGTGATGAGCCAGCCGTTCTAAATGATATGATTCAAATTCCAACCTCCATGGTCATACCTTGGGTATATGAATGCTCGGTAAATATATTGATCGATGCAATATTCCCTGAGCTTGGTTCCCCAACAGATGTCAAATAAATGGAAAGCAGCGCAATAATAATGCCTTTGAATGAAGATGCCAACAAAATAAAAGAAAAATGTTTTGAAATATTTCCGGGAGAATGTAAAACATACTATTCTTTTGACTCAGTAGTGGATGACACTAATAATTTATATTTGCCAGAATTCTTAAATTCAATAAATCCGGGGAGTCTACCACCTCACAAGCACAATCTTAAGAAAGGTTCACCCCCCTCCTCTTTTTTGCTTCTGTATAATTTTACCTAGTTCCTTTTCGAGTTTCTTTTTGTTATCAACGTTTGAAAGCATACTCATAACTCTGTAATGGATAATCACATTGATCAAATGGATAAACTCGTCTTATTACTTTATTCTATATTATATTTTTGCGAAACAACTCTTTGGTTTACTTCTGTTCGCGAGACGATGCTACTCACTTGTCTCGCCGCCTCGCTTTTTCTTTTTTCACTGCTTTATTTTGTTTACTACGAGACGACCCTTTGATGCGCCCACAACTGCGAGATGGGACTACACCCAGTCTCGTCCCTTCACCGGAGAGTCCACTTTCTCTAGGGCACGAGTCATTACCTCCCCCCTCACATTTGTGCACAAGACTAACAGATTTAACCATCTCATCTCGCCTCGAGACACTTCCGGCGCAAGTGGTTTTTAGTTACTTAACTTGTTCCTTTTTCATTAGGCCAAGCCTTCTATCCCCCGCGAGTGCCCGCTCGCCATAGACAAGACCATCCCGGAGGCCGCCAGCCGGTGGTGCTTCTACTCGCACTTCTCCAACCCTTGCCTCCCATAATTTTATTTTCAATTAACTTAAGTAGGGTACTTCTTAAAGAGGTCTCCACAACTATTATGCCACCGAGTCAACCTACTGCCCTGCCAGCTTAATGAGAGCATGGGAAGCGGGTCTACCTGGGGCCGAGCCAGGCTCGGGGTAGAGCAATCATCGAAGCCGAAGTATCTCAAAGAACACATCCAAGACCAAGTCCTTTCCCCCCCAGGTGTGCCTACCACCCTGCCCAGCTAATGAGAGCCTGAGCAGCGAGTCTACCCGGGGCCGAGCAGCACCCGGGGTCCCTTACCCCCACAGGTGAGCCTTAGGACCTGCCAGCTAATGTGAGCCTGCGCAACAGGTCTACCTAGGGCCGAGCCAGTCTCGGGGTAGTGCAATAATCCAAGCCAAAGTATCTCAAAGAACACATCCAATACCAAGTCCTTTCCCCCTAGGTGTGCCTACCGCCCTGCCCAGCTAATGAGAGCCTAAGCAGCGAGTCTACCCAGGGCCGAGCAGCACTCGGGGTCCCTTACCCCCACAGGTGAGCCTTCAGACCTGCAAGCTAATGAGAGCCTACGCAGCAGTCTACCTGGGGCCGAGCTAGGCTTGGGGTAGTGCAATCATCCAAGCCTAAGTATCTCAAAGAACATATCCAAGACCAAGTCATTTCCCCCTGGTGTGGCTACCGCCTTGCCCAGCTAAAGAGAGCTTGAACAGCGAGTCTACCCGGGGCCGAGCAGCACTCGAGGTTCCTTACCACCACAGGTGAGCCTTCAAACCTGCCAGCTGATGAGAGACTGCGCAACGGGTCTACCTGGGGATGAGCTAGGCTCGTGGTAGTGCAAACATCCAACCATCTTATCATCAGAATTCCACAATAGGTAAAGCCCAAGCAACAACAAGTCAGTGAATATAATATAATAATTCATCTTTGAATATACAATTTCACCTTCCCCCCTCATGGGTAGAAGAGTTTCAAGTCATCACCGCTCTAGGTGTGGCTCATGGATCTCCCCTCCAGGTCCTGGAGGTGGTGGTAACCTCCCATTCTTAGAACCCTTTCAACAATGTAATGTCCTTACTAGTTTGGGTTGTGCTTGCCAACGGGGGATGATCTTACCGCAGCATCAACTTTCTTTAACACTAGATCTCCTTATGTGAACTATTTGATTCTGATGTGCTTGTCAAAGAATTTTGTTATTCGCTGCTGAATTTCCACCTGCCCGATGGCTGCGACACGCGCAGCTCTTCTACCATATCCATTGATAGGCGCAACTCCCCCTCATTCTCCAACCTCCAAACCTCGTCTCCTTCTCCAGCGGCCGTGACCTGTGGGGATCGAACCTCGAACTCCATTGGCAGGACCACCTCACACCCATGGGAGAGTTTGAAGGGGGTCTTGGCGGTGGCCATATTCGGGGTTGTCCGCAATGCCCATAGAATTGAGGGGAGCTGTTCAACCCAATTCTCCCTCAAGTTCTCCACCTTCTTTTTGAGTAAGTTCACAATGATCTTGTTTGTCGCCTCCACCTGGTCGTTGCTCCTGGGGTGGTGGACGGAGGCAAACCTAAGGTCTATCCCTAGTTGGGTGTAGAAGCTGATGAACTCTTCGCTGGCAAACTAGGGGGCCATTGTTTGTCACTATTGCTTGGGGAAACCCGTGCCTACATATGATCTCTCCCCACACGAAGTTTATGATGACTTGTGAGGTTACCTTGGCAAGCGCCTTGACCTCCAGCCACTTTGAAAATAAGTCAATCATGACTAGAAGAAACCTTCTTTGCCCATTAGTCGAATGGAAAGGCCTGACTTGATCAATCCCCCAAATGGAGAAAGGCCATGGTGCCGTGATACTTCAGAGCCTTTGAGCGGGCAAGAGCTGGAGGGGGGCATACAGATGACACTTTTGGCACATCCTCGCAAACTTAGCTGCATCCTTCCTCAGGGTCTGCCAGAAATACCCTTGCCTTACCACCCTTGCTTCCAACATCCTTCCTCCCGAGTGACTGCCACACTCACTTGAATTCACTTCCTCCACCCTCCTCAGGATCTCTTCCTCGGTCACACACATCGCCAGGAGCCCCGACAATATCTTCCGATACAACCCTCCTTCCAGCATTAGGTAATGAGTTGCCTTGTGCCTGAATCTTTTGGCCTCCTTCGTCCCTTCTGGAAGCTCGCTAGTGGTTAGAAAAGTTACCAATAGGTCCACCCATGAGGGTCTCCGATCCACGTCCATCAACTCTCCTTCCTCGATTGCCGGTCGAAACAGCTCGGTCAGGGTTCCACCCCCCCCCCCCCCCCGAGGGCCAAACTTAGCTAGCCAATCAGCTGCTACACTCTCTTTCCTGGGAACGTGTTGTATTGAGAACGACCGGAACCCTCCGATGATCATCCTTACCTTGGACAAATACTTTGCAAGGATGAGCTCCCGAGCTTTGAACTCTCCTCAGATCTGTGATGCTACCACCAACGAGTCCATAAAAGCATCCACATCCTGGATCTCAAGCTCCTTTGCCAAATGAAGGCCGGCTATCACGACCTCATACTCTGCTTAGTTATTAGTCACCGAGAAGTGCAATACCACCGCATTTTCTATAGTGACCCCCTGAGGGCTTATCAACACAACTCCTCCCCCGAGATAATGCTTTCTCGAGGCCCCGTTAACCACCATCTTCCATGCCCCCTGCGACCGTGGCTCCTCGGCCCCGACCTCAACAATATAGTCTGCCAAGAAGTCAGCCACTACTTGCTCCTTGATGGAGGGCCTTGGTACAAACGAGATGTCAAACTCACTTATTTCAATGGACCACTTTGCTAACCGTCCTGAGTGCTCAACTACTTAAAAAATCTTGCGGAGGGGATGGTACGTCACCACCTTGGTCGAATGGGCTTGGAAGTATGGCCGAAGCTTCCTGCCTGAAACAATAAATGCATATGCCAGTTTTTCTAAATTGAAATAGCGGAGCTCTGACTTTTTCAAGGTCCTGCTAATATAATAGATTGGCAATTGCTTCTTCCCCTATTCCCTGACCAAGACGGAGCTCACAACCTCTACTCCTACTCCGAGGTATAAGTCTAGATCCTCCCCCTCCTTTAGGCTTTGAAGTAGTGGAGCATGGGAGAGCTGCCTCTTCAACGCTTGAAAAGCCTCTTCACATTCGGCGGTCCAATCAAACCTTTGATTACCCCGCATCACTTTGAAGAACGATGAACATTTTTCCCCCGACCTGGAGAGGAATCTGCTTAGTCCGTCTAGCTTGCATGTCAAGCGCTGGACCTTCTTAGCACAGCGTGGTGACTCCAGCTCTAGGATGGCCTTCACCTTATCTAGGTTAGGCTCTAACCCTGCCGGGGTCAGAAGGTGTCAAAGGAACTTCGCACGACTCACCTTGAAGACACACTTCAAGGGGTTCAGCCTCATCTTGAACTTCCGTAGGGTGGCAAACGTCTCCTCTAGGTCCCGCAGGTGCGAGGCCATACACTTGCTCTTGACCATCAGATTGTCAACATAGACCTCTAGGTTCCTCCCCCTTTGACCCTGGAAGCCTCGATCCATCATGTGTTGGTATGTAGCCCCTACGTTCTTCAACCCAAAGGGAATCATCTTATAGCTGAAACATCCCTCTCTCGTGATGAAAGAGACATCCTTGACATTTGGATGGTGCATTCGGATCTGGTGATAACCTCAAAAAGCATCTAAAAACTCATAATTGAAAAACCAACGGCTGAATGAACTAGTACGTCGATCCGAGGCAGGGGTAGCAATCCTTGGGGCATGATTTATTTAATAAGGAAAAGTCAATACACATGCGCCATTTTCCTCCCACCTTCTTTACAATTACGACATTTGAGATTCAGCCCAGATACTAGATCTCCGAGATGAAGCCGGCCTCCAGAAGCTTCTTGACCTCCTCGCGGATGGGCTCCTCCATCTAGGTAGCGATGGTTCTCATCTTCTGGCGAATGGGGCGCGTCCGGGGGTCTATGTTCAGGCGATGGTAGGCTACATCTACATCGATGCCTGGCATGTCAGCCGCGCTCCAAGAAAAGATGTCGACGTTGCTCTGGATGCATGCCCGCACTCGCTCCTAGTCCTCCGTACCTAAGCCCCCAATGATCTGCTCCCTTTGGACCTAGCCGGCGCTGGTGAAGACTTCCATCTCCACCACCTCCTCAGCCAGTTCTAGCCGCCACTGCTCCCAACCAGCCCTTGCCTCATTTTTCTTCCCAAACTCTTCCTCTCCCCTTCCTCCTCCACTTCCATCGCCTCCCCTAGGCTTTAATGCTACTGCTCAACCTCCATGCCCCTCAAGGCCTCCTTCTCAACTCCTCCTCCTCGCCCTTCCTCTACTCCTTCCTCCTACCGACCCTCTAGCGGCTTTGACCCTTCGTCCCTCTGGACCTCCCTCACAACTCCTCTCTGCTCCTCCACCATCTCCCTGATCGTCTCCTCTAGACTCACCTCCTCTCTGACAACCTCTTCCTGCTCTGCCATTCCCCTCTACAGCTCTTCCTCCTCTGCCATCCAAGATACGGTGTTGATCATCGTCATGTAGCATTGCCTTGCCACCTTCGGGTCTCCCCTCATCCTAACTTGCACCCCTCCATTGTTGAACTTGATGCATTGGTGGAATGAAGAGGGGACGCAGCGAAAGGCGCTGATGAGGGGGCACCCAAATATAGCGTTGTAACTACTTGGGGCATCCACTATCACAAACCTACAGTTCCGTGACACACCCACTAACTTCACATGCAGCCCTACTCCTCCATCTACCTCCTTCCTCTCTCCTGAAAAATCCAAACAATGGCCCGTCCGAAGCTAAGACCCTCTTGACCTCGACCTTAATCTCATCGAAGGCCTTCTTGAAGATCACATTCACGGAGTTCCCATTGTCGACCAGGATCCTAGAGACCGTGAAGTTCTCCACAACTGTCTGGATTACCAAAGCGTCACAAAACAGGTCTTCGAAGTCTGGCATATCTGCTGATGAGAAAGTAATTTTTTCCACCGGAGGGGGAGCCTGGGAGGTCGAGGGAACCCCCCTTCAGAACATGGTTTGAAGGCTCCCCTTGCGAGTTGCCTCAATCCCAACTCCTCCATGGATCACCCCGATCCCTCCCCGCGTTCCCACGTCTTCCCAGACCTCGCACCTATCTTCCCCATCTCCATGCTGCACCTCCACGATCCTTATTGGCGGATCATGTCTCGCCAGCCCCCTAGCTTCTCTCATCTCCAGGAACTCTGGGCTAGTGGATATTGCGTGACCCTCCTCTTGGTGGAAGTCAAAGAAAAGCAACGCCGCCCTGCCCCATATTCCTTCTCTACCTCCTCTTCTTCCAGCTCCTCCACGAACTCCTCTTCTTCCTCCTCTACCTTAGACGACCTCCATCGCTTCTTGCTGTGGTGGGAAGTGACCCCTCTGCCCCTGCTTCCACGCCGGCTGCTCAAACCTCCTTGGCTCGCAAAAGTTATCTCTCCTCTGAAAACCTCCTCCTTGTCCCTGGGGGCGACCCTCTTGAGGCCTCCAACCCAACCGGTTGTTCGGCTCTTGGGCCCCCCATCCTTGATGCTTCCCCTACCCTTGGGGCTCCTCCCATCTTCTCTCTTCTCCCTGATCCTTCTGCTCCCTCTGCCTTCCTGCTCCTGGTTCCTTCATATCATCCTCCGCCAACCTGTCCAGCTTCCTGGAAAAAGCCAGATTGCCCCTTTCCAAGTCTATCTTCTTCGCTGCACTCTCCATGAGCTCCTCAAAATAGAGGGGGCACTCTCTTCAACTCCATGCTGAAGAATCCTAGTCTCAGCCCCAGGGTAAAAGCGAGCATCAGTGCATGCCCTGGGACCTCCTGGACCAGGAGGATCTCCTCCTGAAATCGGTCAACATAGTGACCCAACGTCTCGTCTTGCTTCTGCCTCACCGCAAACAGGCATTCCACCTCCTTCTTCCACTTCTTTGAAGTCGAGAACCTCAACAGGAACCCTCGACACAGGTCCTCAAAACTATAGATTGAACTTGCCGGCAACTGGTAGAACCAGTCTCGGGCCTTCTCCTTTAACGTGATGGAAAACAGCCGACACTTGAAGGCATCCGTCATCTGCCTTATCCAAACAACATCTTCGAACCACTGTAAATGCTGCACAGGGTCATCTTTCCCTGAATAGTAGGACATGTCGGGCTCCCGGAACCCTTCCGGCACCGGAGCCAAGGTGATGAGCTCATTGAAAGGGCTCTCACCACCTGCCTGCCGAGAAGGAATGTCTCGCGGCCTCGGCTGGCTGGCCCGGTCAGCGAGACCATGCCCAGTGAAGAGCTCTCGTACGGCTGCCTCCCTCTCCCCAACCTTTGTCGGAATCTCCTTCCCGGGACGCTGGCCTAAGAAGAGCTCTCGCGCGACTGCGTCCCTCTCTCCAACCTACGCCAGGACCTCCTTCTCGGGATGCTGCCCAGGAGCGTTCTTGCCCAAGAGCAGTACCGCCTCTACTAGAACCTGAGGGGTTGCCCACTCACTCCTTGCCACGAAGGCCAGGCTGATGGTCTGCAGGACCTCTCGCCTGAAGTCCTCCAACATCTTCCTTTTCGCCTCCTCTCCCCGAGGGGGGGGGGACCTCAAGAACCAGATCCTTAACCTTCTCCTCTAGCCATGGGACTAAACTCAAGGCTTTCTTATATTGGCTACCTTCCACACTCACCACACCAGAATTGTTGAAGCCAAAACTTGACCTCAACGAAAGTTCAAAAATAGGGGTGCAACCAACACCTACTCCTCCCAATCTTTGACATCTGACTGGTTGTAAAGTATCAAGAACTGACCCAAAGCCTCAGTAGGGAGGTCCCACCTCTTACCCGAAAGATCTCTGAGAGCTTTCCCTCCAAAGCCAAAAACTGGACGTGGAGCTCCTCAAAAATCACAAGAAGATCTTGGAGAAAAATATTGAAAAAGCCCTTTCTGAAGAGCCCCTGTGGGTCCATCTATAGTCTTTGCTGACTTGAAATTACGAAAATACCCTAGGTCGAGTCTTCCAACAGCCAAACTCCGCTGTTCTGAAGGGTTATACGCAGACCACCAAGGGAAAAAGTGTAAAATCACCTGGGGCTAAAAAGGTAAACCACTTTCCAACTGAACCGGTCCTTGACCAACCACTGAACCGGTGCCTGGCCCCCTTGCCGAACCGGCATTTTGCGAGAGCACCGTCTCGCGGGTGGGAGCTCCCTCCTATGGGCTCGTCTCGCCTAGCGAGTTGGCTCTTGCCTCGTGAGTGTCTCTCTCACTGGGCCTGTCTCGCCTAGCGAGCAACCCTCTCCTGGGCCCCTGGGCCCCTCTCTCCTAGCGAGCCGACCCTTGCCGGGTGAGTGGCCCTTTTCCTGGGACCCACTCGCCTAGCGAGCCGACTCTCGCTTTGAGATCCCCTCGCCTAGTCGAGCATCCCTCTTTCCCTTGACCCTTCCGCTCCTGCGATCTCGAGGTTGTACAACCACCATGGTTCTACAAAGATATTTAGAGATCTGAAAAAGATTGTTTGGCGGTATGGGATAAAGAATGATATTGCCAAGTTTGTGTCTGAGAATTTTACCTGCAAGCATGTTAAGGAAGATCATGGACGGCTTGGTGGCAAGCTGATGCCTTTGGATATTCCAAGTTGGAAGTGCGAGAGTGTTTCTATGGACTCTATTACTGGTTTGTCGAGATCTCCCCGAGGGCATGATTCTATGTGGGTCATAGTTGATAGATTGACGAAATGTGCTCACTTCATGTCATTCAAGATCGATTACTCCATGAAGAAGATAACAAAGTTGTATTTGGAAGAGGTCATTATATTGCATGGAGTACATGTAAGTATCATGTCAGATCGATATTACAGGTTTACGTCTCATTTTTGGAAAGTTTGCAGGAAGGGTTGGGTACTGATCTCAGGTATTCCAATGCCTATCATCTACAGACTAATGGTCAGATGAAGAGAGTTAATGAGAATTTGGAAGATATGATCAGATGTTACATCTTGGACCATGGAGGAGTATGGGACGAGTGGAAAAGATTGATGGAATTTGCATATAATAATAGTTATTATGAGAGTTTGCAGATGGACCCATTTGAGGCTTTGTATGGGTGGCGTTGTCAAACCCCCTTATTTTTGGTTGAAGTTGGTGAAAGACCATTGTTGGGTCAAGAATCTTTGGAAGAGTTGTGTACTTCTGTGACGCATATTTGAGAAAAGCTTCGTATATCTCAGGAGAGTTATGAGAAGAATGCTAGTCGACAAAGGGTGGATCTAGAGTTTGCAGTTGGGGACATGGTTTTTCTCAAAGTTTCTCTGATGTCAGGAGTTAAGAGATTTGGAAGGAACAAAAAGTTGGATCCCAGTTATGTGGGACCTTTCCAGGTTGTTGAACGCCTTAGAGTGCATGCTTATAGGCTGGATTTGCCCGCTAATTTTTCTGGTGTGCACGATGAGTTCCATGTTAGCCAGTTGCGAAAATGTGTGCTTAGTGAACGGCATGTCCTTGACTCGGTGCCCTAGTTGCAGCCTAATCTTTCTTATGTTGAGGTGCCTGTTCGTATCCTAAATACTCAGGATCGGGCGTTGCGAAGGAAGAGAATACCCATGGTCAAGGTTCTTTGGCAAAACCAAGACGTTGAGAGCGTGACTTGAGAGTTGGAGTAAGCTATGAGAGAGTCTCTTCCTCATTTGTTCTCCTAGTTTCTTTGGTAAGTGTTTCTATTCGAAAACCTTGGATTATTTTCTTTCTGTAGTAGATTCGATTTTGTATCAAGTTTCAGTACGAAAGTTTCTTTTAGGGGGAGTGGCTGTAACGCCCCAGATTTTTCGATGTCTATTTAAAATTCTATAGTGACACAATAATGATGTTAGGGCGTTACGTTGATGTGTAGTTATCGGGTGCCATTGTTGGAGCATTGTTTTGCTCATCAGAATCTGAGTTTTTGACTCAGTGGATTTTAGTAGGTTGATGTTGGTTGTAACTTCGGGGAATTTTAACCCGAGTTTAGTTTGTCGAATCTTAATTTCGAATTCGCTGTTGGTTTTGTAGCATTGGTATTTAGCCTCGGTGCAAATTTCGTAGAAATCCGAGTTTATTCAAGTTTTTGGTCATTTGTACGTAAAATTAAAAATAATAATATAATATTATACATATATAAATACTTATACGTTATAGAGGAACCCTATTCATCGTCTTTGAAAGAGAAGGGATAGATACTACTCTAGAGGGGGGGTGAATAGAGTAATCAAAAATTGCACTTAGCAAAGTTGACTTTCTACTCAACTCCCTTGGAGTTAAATGCGGAATGAAAGTTATAGAAATTTATGATTAAACCTTAAAGCCTAACACAAGGTGTTGTGCACAAACTAAAGCTAACTGTAATTACAGTTTAGCTTTGGATCCTATCCAGCAACTAGCAAACCTAGTTAATATCTAATCACAGCCACAATGCAAGTAATTAAACAAGGCAATCCAGACGACACAAGGAATTTATAGTGGTTCCCCAAACAACTTGGGTACGTCCACTCTTCTACCAACAAGGTAGGAATCCACTCAAGTTTTTGATCAGGTGCCCTGCCACCAACAAGATCTGCTTCAGGTAGATCAAGAGACCCTTTAGACTTTTGATCAGGTGTCTAAAAACCAAACACAGGTTTTTGATCAGGTGCCCTGCCACCAAGGGATACTTTTGAAGGGAGTAATAACCCTGTACAGAAGGGGGAAAGGGGTTAAGGTGTCTTCTCTATTTTACAATAGATTAGAGAAGCACAATAACTTGCACTGAGCTAGACAGCTCTAAAAGAATCAAGGCTCCCCCTGGCTCAAAGAACGTCCAGGTGAAGTCTTGCTTCAGTGCAGAAACACTTCAGTAAATACTGAAGGAAGAACTACAAGAAGATATAAAATAAGAAATGAAATCTTCTAGCAGCTATCTTCTTCTTCTTCTTCTTCAAAAGATCTCTGAGTTAGAACTTCCTGGAACAGAAGAACTCAGGTTGAAGAAGAGCAGAAGAGCTAACACTTCTCAGATGAGTGAAGATTGCTGAGAGCAGTTAGACTTGTTCTTGTTGTAAGCTTGCTGAATGAATTTCTTATCTCTGTGAACTAGTTGATTTCTTCATCAAAGAAGTCTTTATATATCAGCAGCAGCAACGGCTCTAATTGAATTTGAATCTTGTCGTTTTCTGAACTCTGCAAGCTGGGCTGCAAAAAGCATAAAGCAAAAACAAACTACAGCAGGCAGATATCCTATAAAAGGATAAAGCTTTCTAAGAAGCTGCAAATACTTCTGATGAAATAATATAAGATAAAGTCACATCAGAAAGAACTCTTTACGACCAAGGAAGACTTTTTGAGTCTAACGGCTATAAAGGACAGCCTGGCAGATAAGGCAGATTGCATATCTCAGCTACAAGACAAACAACTTTGTCAGAAAAGATTAGCTCATGCATATAGAATAGAACTGATATTTCATGGAAATAATGTTACAAAATATTCAGATAATCTATTATAAACTATGCCAAAATAGATATTAATTTAGTCACATCACAGAAGACGACAAACTAAATAAGAGCATACAGCAAAACGTCGAACGACCTTCGGAGATCGTCGAACGGCGCACGGAGATCGTCGACCTATCAGACAGATAGTCGAACGATCCAGATAGTCGAACTATCAAAGAAGATAGTCGAACTACCTCGGCAGATAGTCGACCTATCAGAACAGATAGTCGAGCTATCAGATAGTCGATCTATCCGGACAGATAGTCGAACTACCAAACAAATACAGATAATCGACCTATCAAGCAGATAGTCGACCTATCACAGAAAAACAGATAGTCGGTCTATCAACAGATAGTCGAGCTATCAGATAGTTGAACTATCCAAGCAGATAGTCGAACTATCAAAGCAACACAGATAGTCGACCTATCAACAGATAGTCGAACTATCAAAGCGGACAGATAGTCGAACTATCAACAGATAGTCGAGCTATCAGATAGTTGAACTATCAGGATAGATAGTCGAACCATCAAAGACAAGCAGATAGTCGACCTATCAACAGATAGTCGAACTATCAAGACAAATAGATAGTCGACCTATCAACAGATAGTCGAGCTATCAACGCAGATATAACGTCGACCAACTGATAGACGATCGTCGATCAGCAGATAGACGATAGTCGAGCGACGTTCGACTATAGTCGAACGAAAAACTACTTAACCAAATATTCATCTGGAAAAGCAATTCTACACAACTAGGGAATCTATCCTATCAACTAACCTTTGACCATAGCTAAATCTTGGGTCAAGAGACAGAAAGAGAGGACTGAACTCAAATCAAAACCTAGGGTTCCAATAATCTCCCCCTATTTGAGTTAAGTCTCTCAACAAATAAAACAAACAACACTAATTACAGAAAGTAAATAAAATGCATAAATGGAAATAACAAAGCAGATATCATCAATCAATCAGATAAAAATTTAACTGCCAATCAATGAATAATTTAAGGTGCTTTAGAGTTAGATTCAGGATTAGAAGAACTAGAAACAAAAGTAATTTTCCTTGTAGGATCTAGAGCTTCTTTCTTTGATTGCTTCAAATCTTGTTCTCCAATAATTTTTAATTCAGTTGTCCTTGGGACCACTGCCTCTGGATGCTTTTCCATATATTTAGAAGGATCAAACATCTCAGGTCTAACCTGAAACTTTTCGAGCTCCTTCTTTCGGAATTTAGACATAGTAGTCAATCCGGCAGTATCCTTTCCTTCTTCCTTAGCTTTCCTGATTTGTGCTGCTCCAACCAATTCGAGAAAACGAGCCATCCTAAGTTAGGATCAAGCTCAGGACTTTCATAAACAATCTCAGAAGGAGTATCATCTGGTTCTTTATCTTGATTAACTAGATAAGACAGGGGAGCAGACTTAGCAAAGTTCTTGCTAGAATTTTTAAATAAAATAAATTACTTACCTTTTGGAACAACTTTCTCAGAATGCACTGGCTTTGGAGATGGAACCTTTTTCTTTGGAGAAGGAGGAGGGGAAAAGGTTGGTCTTTGATAAACTACCTCCTTAACTTGTTCCTTAATTGTATCAATTCTTTGATAGCCAGATTGGCTTTTACCTTGGAAACTTTGAGAACTTTTCCTTTGAGCAGGCTGGGATGGATTTGATCTTTCAGATTGAGAGGCAGATTTAGAAGATAGATTTCCTGAGGCTCCTGCATCGGGAGGTGGAGGAGGAGGACCTCTGGGATTCCATCTAGGAGCAGGAAGGTCATACCTCTTAGCCTTTTTCCTTTGATTTTGTTGATTTTTAGAAAACCAAATCCAATGCTGGAATTCTTTAGATTTGGGATCAATCCCTTTCAGAATGTAATATGGAGTGTCATTGTCTGGATTTGCTGGAGGAGAAGCCACAGCCTTTCTTTTCTTTTTCGCAATCCTTTTTCTCTTAGACTCAGCAAATTCATCAGAATCACTTTCTTCTTCAGAATTTGAAGAGATAGGCAAATCATAGGGATCAATAGCCTCTTTTAAAGCTTTTTCTTTTTCCTTAGCAGCTTTTTCCATTTCTTCTTCCATGGCATCTTGTGCCAGGAGAGTATCCAAGTCCAATCCAGGGGAATCATCCCATACTGTAGATCTTTCAATTTGACTTTCAGGGTCCATTTCAGGAACTGTCGTGGGGACCAGTTCAATTTGCACTGCTTGCTCAGAAGCCTCAGAAGCTAGAACAGCTACTTCTGGTTCAGGTTGAACTTCAGAAGCAGGTTCACTTACTGGCTCTACAGCCACTTGGACATCAGGAGCAGATACAGGTTCAGGCTCTTTAGCATCTAAAATCTCTAGAGCAGGTTCAGGTTCTAGCTCTTGGACAACCACTACTTCTTCCATTATATCTATAGGATTAGGAATAAAATCTTGCTAAATGACATCTAGTCATCCCTTCCAGATATTCCCATACTAACATATCAATTTAGTAATCTACAAATTGGGAAAGAGACATACCTTCAGGATATTCTTCAGGGTGACCTAACTCACATAAATCATCTAGAAAGGAGGTGATTATTCCTTCTAGGTACTGGGCAACCAAGGGAGTTGAGGATTCTTCCAGGTAAATTTTTACAACAAATTCAGTCAACATTATTGCATCAGATATTTACTTTTCAGATGGAGGAGGAGGAGGAGCTGAAACTTCTGCTACTTTTTCTGTTACTGCAAGTTGAGCTGCTGGAGGGGAGGCCAAAGGCTGCTCTGCGATATCTTCATCAAGCATCTCCCCCTGCCTGATTTCAGTAGAAACTGAAACCAGGCCCCTAGAAGAAGAGGGCTCAGCAGGCTTTGAGAGTGCCTGAACAGCAGCAGTCAAAGTAGATATGGAAGAAACAAGGGGAGCAATTGCCTCATCAATCATAGTTTTGATTGATGGGGTAATTAACTCCACAATGCTAGCAATAAATGCTAGAGATATATCAAAAGAAGATGATGATGATGATGGAATTTCTGAGGGTGGAAGAACAGCAGGGGTGGTATGTGCAATATGAGCTAGAGAATTATGTGGAGATGCAGCTGGTGAATGATGTGGAGATGCATGGGTGGATGCAGGGTGATCAACATGTTCTGAAGATAGAATTGGAGAGTGAGGAGGAGTTGGAATTGGAGAATGAACAGGAGAAGAAATTTTAGACGCCAACAAATCAAAGCTGGGTTGAGAAGTCCCAGCAAGATCAGTTGGGAGAGAAGATGCAGGAGGAGAGGCAGAATGTCGTACTTCATTTGAAGTTGAAGGAACTTCAACTGCAGTAGACGGCAATGCAGAGGAAGATGGAAGAGAGATATCAGTTGAGCCAGCTACTAGAAGGGGGGAGTGACTACAGCAGTCCTGGTGCTCTCAGATATAACTGGAGCAACCCCTGTGGGAGCGGGCTTCAGGAATGTCCTTTCCACTTTGAGAACAACGAGGGATCCATCTTCTTACTCGCGTTGATGGAGGTGGCGGCAGACACAAGCAACTGGGGGTATTTCTCCTTCAGAAAAATACAAACAACCCTTCCTAGGGTAACCTCTTTCTTTCCATTCTTCTTTCTTATTAAATCAAACAGAACGCCAGCCCAGTTTATCTTCTTCTTATTAACAATTGCACACATTAGTGCAAATTGTTGTCTGGTGATATTATCATGGGCTGAGTGCTTTCCTAGAAGCACTTTTCCAACTATTTCTGCAAGAAACTTGATCTTGAAGGGGAAATTTACCTTGAGCAGCTTGGAGGGAATGCCTTCGGCATGTCCCAGCTCTATTAACATTCTTCCGAATTCAGGAACATCTTGCTCATATTCTTCTTCACCATTAATTAAACCAAAAACTTCAATCAGAATCGCGGGAGTCAAAATTACCTCTTCTCCGCTGATTGTCCCAGACATCGATTCGTTAGTCGACGATGAAGTGAAAGCCCATTCCTTGATTTCCTGAGTGTTTATCTTAACTCTGTGGACTTGAGCCTCTCTAGTCCTTGTTCTCTGCACAGATTTAGGATTTCTACTATCCTTGGTTCGCAACTGCTGAATGCGTCGAAATCAACGTTGAACCCGGCATCAAACTTTACCACTGCAAGAAGCGCTGGAGTAATCGCCATTGAAAATGCTGTAGAAGACGAGAGAGAGAGACGGCGAGGACGGAGCGCAAGACAGAGAGCAAGCGGGAAGACGGAATGCGAAAAGACACTCTCCGTCGACGATAAAAGCAACTATCTTTTAACCTAGGTCGACTATCGGCTTTATATTAAAACAGCGATCGTCGATCTATTTAAAAGATACTGGAGACGATAGTCGAACGGTCGTTTGACGATCGGTCCTGAAGCAGAGTAGTCGATCAATCGTTCGATTATTTCTGTCTTCACACACAACAAGCTGTCGTCAATCATAGATCGACGATAAGCTCGACCTGTTCAACGATCTTCGAACGCCGGTCGACGATCTTCAATCTGATAAGCTATCATCCACCATAGGTCGACGATAGGCTAGATCAGTTCGACGATCTTCGAGCATCGTTCGACGATCTTCAAGCAGGTTTCAACAAGGCAAACGTCACACTTAGTCTCGTCCATTAATCATGCCTAGTTGAACTAAAAAGAACAGATGCTTCTGTTCATCTAATGGCTTGGTGAATATATCACCTCTCTGAAGGTTTGTGGATATGAACTCAAGGCTGATCTTGTTCTTTTCCACACAATCTCTCAGGAAATGGTGTCTAATCTCAATGTGCTTCGTTCTAGAGTGGTGCACTGGATTTTGTGCAATGGAGATAGCACTTGTACTGTCACACATGATTTTAGTGTTCTTGTGTGAGTACCCATAATCCAAAAGCTGATTTTGTATCCACAGGATCTGTGAACAACAACTGGCAGCTGCTATATATTCAGCTTCTACAGTTGAAGTTGATACAGAGGCCTGCTTCTTACAGAACCAAGAGACCAATCTCTCTCCCAGGAACTGACAAGTTCCTGAGGTACTTTTCCTGTCAACTCGACAACCAGCATAATCAGAATCAGAATATCCAATTAATTCAAATTCTGACTCAGCTGGGTACCAAAGTCCTAGATTTGGACATCCCTTCAGGTATCTCAAAATTCTCTTTAGAAGAATCAGATGAGATTCCTTGGGGTTGACCTGGAATCTAGCACAAAGGCATGTAGCAAACATTATGTCTGGCCTACTTGCAGTTAAATACAATAGGGAACCAACAATGGCCCTATAATTCTTTTGATCTACAGGCTTTCCCTGATCATCAGAATCAATAACTACATTAGTAGCCATAGGTGTATGCATTGCTGAAGCATCTGCCATCCCAAACTTCTTTACCAATTCCTTGGCATATTTGGATTGGGATGTGAAGATGCCATCAGCATCTTGCTTTACTTGGAGACTAAGAAAGTAAGACAGCTCACCCATACTACTCATCTAAAACTTGGAATGCATCAAGTTAGAAAACTTTTTGCACAGTTTGGGATCAGTGGAACCAAAAATAATGTCATCTACATACACCTGAACTAACATGATTGTGTCCTTGTGGTGCTTGACGAAGAGGGTTCTATCAACTACTCCCCTAGTAAATTTGTGCTCTAACAGGAAACTAGTTAAAGTCTCATACCAGGCTCTGGGAGCTTGCTTTAGTCCATAAAGAGCTTTCTGCAACTTGAATACATGAGAGGGCTGAGTTGAAGAAACAAAACCGGGTGGCTGTTCAACAAACACCTCTTCCTTTAGCTCACCATTTAGAAAAGCACTTTTGACATCCATTTGAAAAACTTTAAATTTCATGTAGGCTGCATAGGCCAAGAAGATCCTTATTGCTTCTAGCCTTGCAACAGGAGCAAAGGTTTGGTCATAATCTATACCTTCCTCCTATCTGTAGCCCTGAGCTACAAGCCTAGCTTTATTCTTTACAATGATGCCATTTGCATCCAACTTGTTTCTATACACCCACTTGGTGCCTATGATCAGTTGGCCTTTAGGTCTTGAAACCAAAGTCCAAACTTTACATCTCTCAAACTGATTGAGTTCCTCTTGCATAGCAATGATCTAGTGGGGATCTAGCTCTGCATCTTTAATGGTGAGGGGCTCAATCTGTGAGAGGAAACAAGCATGCATCACATCCTGTCTTAACTGATGTCTTGTTTGAACACCAGCTGATATGTCTCCTATCACTTGAGATGTGGGGTGATCTCTAAGTGTGACAATATCAACAGGTGGGATGTGATCTTCAGCAATAGTTGGGATTAATTCCTCAGGAGGAATTTGATCTACTGTTGGTGGAACAACAACAGCTTCAGCAATGTCTTCATCACTGTCTGATTCAGTGATATGAAGAGTTGAAAGATGGAGGATATCTTGAGTGACATCTTTGGAAGAATCTTGTACCTGTAATGAACTTGAGGAAGGAGAATTTTCCTTCTCCTTGTAAAACATTTGGGATTCATCAAAGGACACATGGACAGACTCTTCAATTTTAGAAGATGATTTATTAAATACCCTATAAGCTTTGCTTACTTGGGAATATCCTAGAAAAATTCCCATTGAAGCCTTTGCTTCAAACTTTCTAAGGTATTCTTTATTGTTATTATGAATATAAACTACACAGCCAAAAACTCTAAAATATTTATTTTAGGTTTCTTTCCTTTAAGTAACTCATAAGGAGTTTTACACTTAAGCTTGTGTATCAGACTTCTATTCAAGACATAGTTGGCTGTGCTAACAGCTTCTGCCCAATAGGAGAGAGGCATATTAGCATCTGCCAACAATGTGCCAGTAGCTTCAATTAGTGTTCTGTTCTTCCTTTCAACTACCCCATTTGTTGGGGAGTTCTAGGAGCTGAGAAGCTATGTTTGATACCTTCTCTCTCACAAAATTCTTGCATGAGAAGAGAGTCAAACTCAGTACCATAATCACTTCTGATCAAGGACACATGAGTAGAGTACTCAGTCTGCACACATAATAGAAAGTCTGTAAGGGCTTTGAAGTTATCAGCCTTAGTTCTCAAAAAGAACACCCAAGTGAATCTAGAGAAGTCATCTACAATGACTAGGGTGTAATACTTCCCTCCTAAACTCTGTATATTTATTGGGCCAAATAGGTCCAAATGTAATAAATACAGGATTCTAGGAGAATCACTTTTATTTACTGATTTAAAAGAATTCTTGGTTTGCTTGCCTAGCTGACAAGCCTTGCATAGGCTCTCCTTCTTGTAGGGGCAAGAAGGTAAACCTCTAACAAGATTGTGTTTAGATAACCTAGATATATTCTTGAGGTTAACATGGCTAAGCCTTTTATGTCACAAGGTGTTATTATTAGTTACTTCATTAAACAGGCAGATTTCAGAATCAGTTGAATTATAATCTACTAAATAAATATTACCCTGTCTAATGCCTACCAATACAACACTATTATTTAAAGTAATGTTACAGAGAGAGTTAGAGAATGATACCTGGTATCCAGCATCACATAATTGACTTACTGAAATTAGATTGTGCTTCAGTCCAGTCACATAAGCAACTCTCTTGAATGTAACAGCTCCAATGGTCATCCTGCCATAGCCTTCAATTTGACCACAGCTTGAATCTCCAAAGATTACCTTTGGGACAAGCTTTGCTTTGAACTTTGACAGATGTTCTTTGTTTCCTGTCATGTGCTTGGAGCAATCAATATCCAAATACCACTTATTTTGAGTGATAGGATAGGTCTTCACCTGCATTTAAAACAATTTAAACATTGTGGACCCAGGTAACCTTGGGTCCCTTGTTTTTCACATAAGAAAAACTGGAAATAAAAGAGTAAGCAGGCTGAGGGTGATAACCTAATGGGTAAGATCTCCTAGGTGGGATTCTCCATGCAGATGATGGGTCAATGAACCTAGGGTTTCTATTCATATTTGGGTTTCTAAGGTTCTGGGTGTAATTTTGAAATTCATATTGGAAACGTCGACCAGCGTTCGACGATGGCTGCTCAGATCGTCGATCTCCGTTCGACCACTGAGCCTGCGATCGTCAATCGACGTTCGACGATAGATGCTCAGATCGTCGAGCTTCGTTCGACCACTGAGCCTGAGATCGTCGAGCAGCGTTCGACGTTCTTTGTAATTCTTTAAATTTCTGTTTTCTTTTCTCTCTTTTAGCTTTATTTAAAGCTCTGTTTACTTGATTGACTTACTCAGTGTTCTTTATCCCATCAGCTGAGATAAAGTTCACTGGAGTTGAAAGTTGGTTTTTAAGGAAGATTGGGGGCTCACTAGAAGATGCTCCTAAGCCTAATTTGTTATTGCCTGTCCTAGTGTTAGACATGCTGGTTATTTCAAGCAGCTTAAGGCTTCTACCATTTAGAGACTCTTCTAGCCTTTTGGATTTAGCTAACTCATTCTTAAGAAATTTAATTTCTTCACTAGAATTAGTGAGATCTTCCTTTAATTTAATGTTTTCATTAGATATGATTTTTGATTCAGCTAGCCTATGTCTAAGTTCTTTAATCTCTTTTTTTAAATCTAAACATAAGGATTTAAATTCTAATTTAAATTCTGCAGAAGTAAAATCATAAGAAGATAGTACCTCATCTTCTGTTGGCATTTCTTCATCTGAATCTGAAATCTCTACAGCTGAATGATTGCTGCAGGCATCAATTGCCATTAGGCAAACTTCCTTTGCCTTCTTTTCTTCTTCATCCTCACTGGAGCTTGAGGAAGAGGATTCCTCATCAGAATCGCTCCAGGTTTCAGCGACGAAGCCTCTCTCCTTCTTTTTATTCTTGTAGGAGGATGGCTTGGAGTGCTTCCTGTGCTGATCTTTATCTTTCCTCTTTTCTTTATTCTTTTCCTCTGGACAATCTGGAAGGATATGTTCAGGCTTCCTGCAACCATAGCAGATAATTTCTTTAGAGGGGGTGCGATCATACCTTGGCTTTTCTTCATATTTTGAAGACTTCTTTCTGAACTCCTTCCTTCCCATCTTGAGAAACCTTTTGGCAAATAATGCCATCAGTTCCTCATTTGACTGGCTGCCTTCAGAAGTGTCAGCAGCTTTAAGAGCAAGAGTTTGCTCTTTTCTTGTAGGAGTTGGTGTCTTTGCTTCAGCTTCCCTGGACTTCAGCACTTGCTCAAAAGACTTGAGCTTGCCGAGAAGGGCTTCTGTTGAAATTTCATTTGTGCTTCTGGCCTCCTTGATAGGCCAGATCCTCAGATCCCATGTGCTGGGGAAGCACATAAGAATCTTATCATTGACCTCTGTTAATGAAATGTCCTTGTCAAGGGTCCTCAGCTCATTGATGATTGAGCTGAGCCTTGTGTACATGGCTTCAACTGATTCAACATCAGTTTTCTTGAAGTTCTCATATTGTGAGATAAGGTTGGACCTCCTGTCCTTCCTTTCATCAGCTGAACCAGCTACAATCTGGTTCAGTGTATCCCACATAGCTTTTGCTGAGGAGCAGTCAGCAACCTTCTGGAATACCTCATCAGACATTGTCTGAGCCAGAATGTTCATTGCCTTAGCATCTGCTATCTTTGCCTTTTTTGTACTCATCGTTGTAGTCTGGAGGAGGCACTGCACTCATATCAGATGATGAGGCAGTAGCAGCAGCAGGTGCTCTTGGGGGTCCTGACAAAATAGAAGCAAAAATACTTTCATCAATAGAATTCATATATAATTTGATCCTTGCCTTCCAGATGCAAAACTTAGCTAAGTTGCATGCTGGAGGTCTGGTGCTAGAATAATCCTTGGACTGGGCCATGATAGTGAAAGTGAATATCTATAAACTTTGGTATCTATCAGGATCTTGTGACTTAGGTGTTAGCCTATTCAGTCAGTCAACCTCCCTCTGATACCAATTGAAAGAGAAGGGATAGATACTACTCTAGAGGGGGGGGGGTGAATAGAGTAATCAAAAATTTCACTTAGCAAAGTTGACTTTCTACTCAACTCCCTTGGAGTTAAATGCGGAATGAAAGTTATAGATATTTAAGATTAAACCTTAAAGCCTAACACAAGGTGTTGTGCACAAACTAAAGCTAACTGTAATTACAGTTTAGCTTTGGATCCTATCCAGCAACTAGCAAACCTAGTTAATATCTAATCACAGCCACAATGCAAGTAATTAAACAAGGCAATCCAGACGACACAAGGAATTTATAGTAGTTCCCCAAACAACTTGGGTACGTCCACTCTTGTACCAACAAGGTAGGAATCCACTCAGGTTTTTGATCAGGTACCCTGCCACCAACAAGATCTGCTTCAGGTAGATCAAGAGACCCTTTAGACTTTTGATCAGGTGTCTAAAAACCAAACACAAGTTTTTGATCAGGTGCCCTGCCACCAAGGGATACTTTTGAAGGGAGTAATAACCCTGTACAGGAGGGGGAAAGGGGTTAAGGCGTCTTCTCTATTTTACAATAGATTAGAGAAGCACAATAACTTGCACTGAGCTAGACAGCTCTAAAAGAATCAAGGCTCCCCCTGGCTCAAAGAACGTCCAGGTGAAGTCTTGCTTCAGTGCAGAAACACTTCAGTAAATACTGAAGGAAGAACTACAAGAAGATATAAAATAAGAAATGAAATCTTCTAGCATCTATCTTCTTCTTCTTCTTCTTCAAAAGATCTCTGAGTTAGAACTTCCTGGAACAGGAGAAATCAGGTTAAAGAAGAGCAGAAGAGCTAACACTTCTCAGATGAGTGAAGATTGCTGAGAGCAGTTAGACTTGTTCTTGCTGTAAGCTTGCTGAATGAATTTCTTATCTCTATGAACTAGTTGATTTCTTCTTCAAAGAAGTCTTTATATATCAACAGCAGCAACGACTCTAATTGAGTTTGAATCTTGTCGTTTTCTGAACTCTGCAAGCTGGGCTGTAAAAAGCATAAAGCAAAAACAAACTACAGCAGGCAGATATCCTATAAAAGGATAAAGCTTTCTAAGAAGCTGCAAATACTTCTGATGAAATAATATAAGATAAAGTCACATCAGAAAGAACTCTTTACGGGCAAGTAAGACTTTTTGAGTCTAACGGCTATAAAGGACAGCCTGTCAGATAAAGTAGATTGCATATCTCAGCTACAAGACAAACAACTTTGTCAGAAAAGATTAGCTCATGCATATAGAATAGAACTGATATTGCATGGAAATAATGTTACAAAATATTCAGATAATCTATTATAAACTATGCCAAAATAGATATTAATTTAGTCACATCACAGAAGACGACAAACTAAATAAGAGCATACAGCAAAACGTCGAACGACCTTCGGAGATCATCGAACGGCGCACGGAGATCGTCGACCTATCAGACAGATAGTCGAACGATCCAGATAGTCGAACTATCAAAGAAGATAGTCGAACTACCTCAGCAGATAGTCGACCTATCAGAACAGATAGTCGAGCTATCAGATAGTCGATCTATCCGGACAGATAGTCGAACTACTAAACAAACACAGATAGTCGACCTATCAAGCAGATAGTCGACCTATCACAGAAAAACAGATAGTCGATCTGTCAACAGATAGTCGAGCTATCCTATAGTTGAACTATCCAAGCAGATAGTCGAACTATCAAAGCAACACAGATAGTCGACCTATCAACAGATAGTCGAACTATCAAAGCAGACAGATAGTCGACCTATCAACAGATAGTCGAGCTATCAGATAGTTGAACTATCAGGACAGATAGTCGAACCATCAAAGACAAGCAGATAGTCGACCTATCAACAGATAGTCGAACTATCAAGACAAACAGATAGTCGACCTATCAACAGATAGTCGAGCTATCAACGCAGACATAACGTCGACCAACTGATAGACGATCGTCGATCAGCCGATAGACGATAGTCGAGCGACGTTCGACTATAGTCGAACGAAAAACTACTTAACCAAATATTCATCTAGAAAAGCAATTCTACACAACTAGGGAATCTAACCTATCAACTAACCTTTTACCATAGATAAATCTTGGGTCAAGAGACAGAAAGAGAGGACTGAACTCAAATCAAAACCTAGGGTTCCAACAGTCTTATTCCCAGAGAAAGCAGCGGACATTATGAAGATTTCGGTCGTCGACTGTAGGAGTTTTGGTGCACGAAATTGTCGGCGGAGGGTAGATTCGAAAAGCTCTTGCCGAGATCTTCACATGCACGGTGAGTTTTTCCCGTTTCTCGGATTTTTGGGTTTTAGGTTATTCGGTTTTTGACCCTCGGTTACCCTGAAAAATTTTAAGAAATGTAGCCAACGTGTTCTTGTTGAAAATCCTTGAGGAGGCTCCTTGTGTGGCCGGATTTCGGAAGGCTTGAGGCTGTTGGTACTGTAGTGTTTGGCTAAGTCAGAATCTGCCAGGTAGTGTAGGAGACCGACTGACCCAAAATTGCAAAATATGTAGGAGTTAGCATGAGTAAAATTCGTCAGATAAGGGTTGAGTCCGGTTAAGTCTAATTCGTCGAAAATTATCGACGAATTCGTAGATTACAGTTTTGGCATCGAGTTCTTTGAGTGAAATTTATTTTGGCGTCGAGTTCATCGAGTATTCATGAGAAGTTAAACCTTTTTCGTCGAGTATTGCCTTTGGCGTCAAGTGCATTGAGTGTAACTGTCTTAGCGTCGAGTGCTTTGAGTTAAATTATCTTTGTCGTCGAGTGCATCGAGTATTCATGAGAAGCTAAGCCTTTTTTGTCGAGTGTTGCCTTTTGGGTCGAGTTCGTTGATTGTAACTATCTTGGCGTCGAGTGCTTTGAGTTCAACTATCTTGGCATCGAGTGTTCTGAGTGAAATTGCCTTTGGCGTCGAGTGCGTTGAGTGAACTCAGCTAGGCGTTGAGTGAAGTAAAATTCGTTGAGTTAAGTCCTGGCGTTGAGTGAAGTCTTTTTCGTCGAATATCTCAATCTATTTAGTCTGACTTGAATTCATCGAGTATCGCTAAGTTAGCCAAATTTTGCTAAGTACAATTCATAGCGACAAGTAAAGTCATATCTAGTCAGGCTATCGTATTTAAAGAAGCTAGTCTTACACATCAAGTGGTAAGTTTGTTGCGTGAATTCCCTTTCTACAACACTATCATTTCAACTAACCTAGTAGTTCTTATAACTTATTCTATTTACAGTATATACTATGGACTATTTGGGATGTGGGTGTTAGTGGAATGTACCACTGCCACAGTGACCTATTTTGTGAATCATTACGCTTGGTTGGTTTCCCAGGTGTGGGTTTGTGACTGGGAGTGGTAGGGAAGGTTACCACCACCGTAGGTGCCGGTTTTTCCCCGGTTTTGGGTGTGTCAAGAAAAAAACCACCTTCCTTGGGCCCTTATGAAGTTTTCACTCTTGGTGTGTAGGTGAAGGAAGCCACCACCGCAGGTACCGGATTTTGCTAGTGTTTATGCTCCCTAAATGATGAGCTGGCTAATCTCAAATATATATACACTTACTCATATATAAGTTTTATAAAGCTTAGATCTTTATCGCACTTGGTGAAACTTGGTATACCTAACCCCATGAGAGTTCATTCTAACTTATTACATTGTGGTTGAATGCAGTGGTAATCGAAGCGTGGATTCATTTTGTAATTGGTGCAATTCCTTACTCTTAAACTTTTTTAACTTAATCATTTATTATTGCTTTATTGTTTGTCTGCTGTGGTTTGACAGCTATTCCGGTTTTGGGTTGGTAACCATTTGACTCCTTTGTTTCTTTCTTCTCAACTGTTGACCTTTTATTGCCACTTGTATATTCTTGCCGGGGTATTCTTTTCTTTGGAATGCCTTTAGCTCGGAGCAGTAGCCCATCGATAGGCTAGGGCTAGTGGTTGCTGGTGTTCTGCAGCTATTGTAGTTGTCCTTTCCTCACCGTTGTGAGGTAGTTTTGTTGTTTTGGTTTTAGTTAAGACATACACGCCTTTTGGTGGGTTCGTGTCAGGTTTGTGACGCCCACTAGATATTTTGTAGAATGTTAAGTTATTTGCTAGCTACTAAGTCACTTTCTAGACGATTTATTGGTTTTATTTGCTCTCTGGGAAGGATTTATGCTAGTATTGCATGTTAGTTAATTTCTAGTTATAAAAGTATTACAATGCTGTCTCATACCCATGACATCTTTTTAAATCAAATGACACTATTAGGAATATTGCCCTCAATGCTCCCTAAATTTGAAGAGGCATCATAATAAATACTAAGAGCATAACTGTATTTGTTATATATTCAAGTTTAATATGTGTAGGATGTTCCTTGGAACAAGTTTAGACAGGTTGTCTAAGTGATTGTGACAGGTTGTCACAAGGAAGAAAGGTGGAGAGAAAGAAATTTGTCTAAGTCCACAGGGATTTAGTGAAGCTAGTTCACTCAACGTCAGAGGTCAAGGAAGGATGCTGAAAAGACAGAAATTTATCTAAGTCCACAGGCGTTGACTGAATCCAATTCACTCAACGCCAGATGTCAAAAAGCACTGAGTAAAGCATGGACAATAAAAGCCTAACAGTTTGCAAAGAAGATTTGCTGCTAAGTCTACAGGAGTTGAGTGAACGCAGGTCACTCAACGCCATATAACAAGAGGCGTCGAGTAAAGCTCAAATAGTCAAAGCCTCAACAATGGCAGAGAAGAAATCTGGCTCAGAAGTGTCGAATGAGGACAGCTCACTCAATTCTTGAAGAAAGAAGTGTTGAGTCAAGCTCAAGATATCAAAACCTTTGAAGAATCTGTCAAAAATTCTGGCTAAGTCTCGAAGCATTGAGTGAGGACAGCTCACTTAATTCCCAAAGAAGAAAGCATCGATAGACTAGTGTTCAGTTAAAGCTTAAGAAGATATAGATAAAAAAAATATGTCTAAGTCCAAATGTGTTGAGTGAGGACAGCTCACTCAACAAAAGATAATCAAGAAGATTGGCTAAGTACAGAAACGGTGAGTAAAGGAAGTTTAGTCAATGCCTCATTAAGAAGTCATGCAAGGACAGAAGTGTTGAGTGATGAAGGTTCACTCAACACATTCAAAAAGATGGAAATCGATTAAGTACCGAAGCATTGAGTGAATGCAGTTCATTCAACGCCTCAGCAAGATGGCTGGCATTAACAGAAGTGTCTAAGTCCAGCAGCATTGAGTGATGAAGGCTCACTCAATGCACTCAATTCCTAAAGAGCAGGAAGATTGTCTAAGGACAAATGCGTTGAGTAAAGGTCGTTCACTCAACGCACTCAACTCTTAGTAGTGCACAAGTAATTGGCTAAGTCCAAATTCGTTGAGTGATGAAGGTTCACTCAATTCTTGCCAGTGCAGATAATTTACCTAAGGGTTTTTGCGCTGAGTGAAGGCTATTCACTCAACACACTCAACGTTTGGGATGAACTAGCTGAATTTGGCTAAGTCAACAGATGTCTTCGTCAACATATGTCAGCAAAGTTCAAACTCATTGCAGGAAGTCTATAGTGCATGACAAATGGCGCCGCAGGACGATTGTATGACTGTTCCAGCAGTTAGCTATAGCGATCTTCACCTGCTACAACAAGTTCAAAAGAGTTTTCTGAGAAAGAAGAAGAAGCAGAGCTAACTAGTTTCTGCAGTCAAGGTTAGGTGAGTGAAGAACACAAAGAACAATCAATTTATTTATCTTCATCTGCAAGGTCAAACACTTGTGTTTCTAAGTTACTTCCAGCGCAAGCAGCAGTTTCCTGAATATCATCTGTCTTGTAGCTGAGAAGCAGTAGGTCTTATTCAGGATGGAATTGAAGAGGGTGCCTCCTCTCTCTTATGAAAAGCTGGTGTAGAGGGAAGCGAGGAAGGTCGACGGGGAGGTGTCGAACGCATACTTCTCCCGAAAGCTGGCCAAGCGGGCCACGGAGGAGGAGAAGGTGCAAAGAGATGGCAGAGGTTAGGAGGTGAGGAGAGTTGAACCCCGACAGAAGGAACAGTAACAACAGTAGCAACAACAACAGCCGAGATGGGGGCGCCAGGAGCCGAACAATTGGCTAGGCTAGAGGCAGTAGGAGTGGCAAGACTAGGGGCTGAGGAGAGGTTTCCATGGAGGAGACCAATGCCAGGGGGGCCAAGGTCAGTTCAACCCCCAAGGCTTGAGGCAAGGCCAAATGCATCCTCTCCCCGATCAACATAAGGCTATAACGATAGCCTTGGGGAGGAGGAGAGCCCTGTAGAGGAGGATATAGGGAGTCATGGTGGAGTTGCCCTATTACGACTTCGATCAGGAATGTTGGTGCTACCATAGTGATCTAGAAGTGATCAAGCATGTAGCCTCACTGCCAGCTCAGTATGAGACTATTAGGGTCGCACATAAGATTGTGGATAAATTGGGAGTTTGAATTTGTATGGTATAGCTCATATGATGAGCAAAAGGGACTGAAATATTCTAAGGCAAAAGCATTGAGTGTGTTGAGACCAGTCAACGCTTTCATCGAGTTAAGTGTTAACTCGTCAAATGATGGAGTTGAGTGTGTTGAGTTGACTGACTGATTCATCGAGTATTAGGTGTTGATTTGTCTACTATCATACTTAAGCGTTGAGTGCGTTGAGTCCACTTAGCGATTCGTCGAGTAAAGGAGTTTACTTGGCGAGTTTGGGTCTAGGCATTGAGTGCACTCAACGCCTTCGTCGAGTAAAGGGTTTACTTGGCGAATCTGGCATTTAAGCGTTGAGTGTATTGTATTCACTCAACGCCAGGGCTCATTAGTCGTACGCCGTTCTACGAATGGCGTTTGATGAATCTTGCCTTTGGCACAGAAGTCGTACATCGTTCGACGAATATAGTTTGATGAATGTCGTTCGACGAATGTCGTTCGACGAATGTCGTTCGACGAATCTGGCCTTTTGCACAGAAGTCGTGCGTCGCTCGACGAATGCCGTTCGATGAATGTAGTTCGACGAATCTAGGCTTTGGCACAAAAAGCATTGATAACGTTGAGTCCATTCAATACTTTTGTCGATTCTAGTGTTGATTCGGCTAAAGGTTGGCGTTTAGTTCGTCGTGTATCCTATGGATACTCGATGATTCGTCAAGTATGGAATGATACTTGTCGATTCGTCATGTATGACGTAGATACTCGACGATTCGTCGAGACAACTGTTGTCTGGCCGATGGTCTATTTTTCTAAGTCTTGGGTATGCGAATAGAAACGGGCTGATTTGTTTATTCTATTTGGGTATAAATTGTAAACATTAGGGCTTGAACAATAAGCAATCTTTCTTCCTAAGCACACGACCCATCATTGTGCGAAAGACCGATAATCCTAAAAGTTGACGGAAGCATTCCGCAAATCCCGTCATCGATTCTGATCCCGATCCCGGCAAGTGTCATCGCCGCCTCTCCTTCAATAGACCTAGAAGTCTGTGGAGACGCTGAGTGTCCTCTCGCAACCTAGAACTTGTGTGACAAGTTGCTACGGGTTCTCCCGATCATGTGGATTTCCTATAGGGGCGCAGATATACTTTCTGCGCTCCAAACTCAAGCCGCTAGTGTTTGGTTGGAATTTTTCTGGAGCATCTAGGTTGAGTATTGACTTAATCCCTCAAAGGTAATTTTATTACAACATGCTTTATTTCTTGATTCATGAATATTGCTAGATCCGAACTCATTTGGGGTATTTTTATTCTTATTTTTGTTGCGTGCACAAGTGTTGTGCATTCCCCAAAAACCCAACAGTGGTATCAGAGCGAGGTTGCCGGCAATATTCATTGTTTCGGAAGTTCCTAAATCCATGGCGTGTATATTTAGAAGTGTTCTAAATGCCCAAATCTAGTCTTGGATCTTCCCAAGAACGCATGTGATTTCTTTGAAGTTTGCTCCTTAACAGTAACCGTCACTTTGTTGGTTTGTGAAACAAACCATGTGTTAGATTTTGAATCTCACATGAAGTGACGAGCTTGTATACTATGTAAATGGAGTTTGTGTTGCTCATGTCCTATGCATGTAAATCTGAAGATTTAGAAGTGTCTTGGATGTTCAGATTTAGCTCGGCTCATCAAGTGTTGGTGATCTTCTTGTGCATATCTCGGATGCAATTGGATTATGTTTGTTGACCTCAAAGGTTGAGTACCCAGAGGCATGCATTTGGCATGCACCATATGATGGATGCAAATAAAGAGTTATTCACCTGCCATACAAGAATTGCATAGTGATGCAATTGGCAAGCATTGCCTACCTAAATAGCTGCATTGTGAGAGAAAAGCCAAAGCTGACTCATAGTGTTAGTGAAATATGGATCTTGTCCACTAAGAGGGTTACTCGCTAAACTCTTCGAATTGATATCGAGTGGTATCAGTTTGATATAAATAGTGGGAGTTATTTTGATTAAATTCCAAATCGAAAGAAGAAAATTATATTTTAAAATGTAGTACTAATTTGCTTTGCTTGTATCCTTGTAGAGTTTCCATTGCAAGTGGTTCACACTCCACCCTGTCCCTCAGAGCGATCTTTGAAAAGGAAAAGCTGGGTGGAACAAATTATTTGGGCTGGTACAGGAACCTGAGAATTGTTCTCAAGCAAGAGCGCAAGATCTATGTTTTGGAAGAGGTATCCCCTGATGAGCCTGCCAGGAATGCGTCCCGTGCTGATAAAGATGCTTACAAGAAGTATCTTAACGACTCCTTAGACGTCAAATGTCTCATGCTTACGACCATGAAATCAGAGCTCCAAAAGCAACATGAGAGCATGGGTTGTAAGGAAATTGACGAGCATCTCAAGAAAATATTTCAAGGGCAAGCTCGTCAAGAGAGATTCGATGTCACTAAGGCGTTGTTCCAGTGCAAGATAGAAGCTCGGTACCTAGTAGGGATTTACGTACTCAAGATGATTTGGTATATCGAGAACCTTAAAAGACTATGGTTCCCTCTAGGCCAAGAGTTGGCCACAGACCTGATCCTACAATCGTTGCAGCAAAGTTATGAAAAGTTTGTCTTAAACAATAACATGAATGAAATAGACAAGACACTACCCGAGCTCCTACGTATGTTTCGAACTGCCGGGATAAACATGAAGAAGGCCAAGCCTGCTAGCCCCATATTGATGGTGCATAAAGTCGAGGGCAAGGCCAAGGTCTTCAAGAAGACAAGGGTAGGACCTAAGTCTGGACTGGAGCCCAAGTCTTCTGCACTGAAAAAAGAAAGGCTCGGGAAAGAAGGAAAGTGTCACCACTATGGCAAGGCGGGTCATTGGAGGAGGAACCGTCCTTCGTATATTGAGGGTTTGCAAAAGATGAGGGGAAGTATGACTTCCTCTTCAGGTATTTATGTTATAGAAATAAACCTTTCTGCTCCTTCATCCTGGGTATTAGATATCGGATGTGGTTCTCACATTTGTATAAATGTTCAGGAACTGGGAAGGAGAATATTGCTGAGCAAAGGATAGGTGGACCTGCATGTTGGTAATGGAGCAAGAGTTGTTGCTATTGTCGTGGGGGTTTATCGTCTTGCTTTGTCCATTGGGCTTGTAATAGAATTCGTTAATTGTTTTTTGTTCCTTCAATAACTAGAAACATTATATCCATTTCATGTTTGGACATGGTGGGTTTTTCTTTTATTATTAAGAACAATTGTTGTTCAATATTTAAGAATGATAATTGTTTATGGTGTAGACCAAATGTTTAATGGTCTATTTGTTTTGAACTTAGACCATCCGATCTATAATATTGAAAATACCAAAAGACTAAGAACAAATGACACGAACCCTACGTACCTTTGGCATTGGCATTTGGGCCATATAAATGAGAAACGCATATCCAAGCTCCATAAAAGATGGACTACTGGGCTCATTTGATTATGAATCATTTGAGAGATCCGAATATTGTTTGTTAGGCAAGATGACTAAGGTCCCTTTCACTCAAAATAATGAGAGAGCTGATGATCCCTTGGGTTTAGTACATAGTGATGTATGTGGACCCATGAGTTCTATGGCTAGAGGTGGGTTTTTCTACTTTGTTATGTTTACTAATGATTTTAGTAGATACGGATACGTGTATCTTATGAAGTGCAAATCCGAAACCTTTGAAAAGTTCTAAGACTTTAAAAATAAAGTAGAAAACCAGCTAGGTAAGAAGGTTAAAGCACTCCGATCTGATCGAGGTAGTGAATACCTAAGTCTTGAGTTCCGTGATCATCTGATAGAGTGTGGTATTGTATCACAACTCACTCCATTTAGAACACCACATCATAATGGTGTGTCTGTGCAGAGGAATCAAACCTTTTTAGACATGGTGTGATAGATGATGAGTCATGCAGATCTGCTTATTTACTTTTGGGGTTTTGCTCTAGAAACTGTTGCTTTCACATTAAATCGTGCTCCAACGAAAGCAGTTCTAAAGACACCATATGAGATATGGACTGGGAAGCATCCTAGTATGTCGTTCATTAAGGTTTGGGGCTATGAGGCATACGTGAGACGTCAAATGCCTGATAAGCTGGAACCCAAATCAGATAAGTGTTATCTTGTGGGGTATCCTAGGGAAACCAAAGGGTACTACTTATACCTACCTTCCAAGGCAATGTGTTTGTCCCGAGGACTGGTGTCTTTCTTAAGAAAGAGTTCTTAAGTAGAAAGACAGTCAGGGTAGAACTTGAAGAAGTTCAGGAACCACGAACTGTAAATGAATCGGAGTTGGAACCTTAGTCAGGACTACAAATTATTGTAGCTAGAGATCAAGCTCAAGAAACACAAGTTCCACATAGATCTGGTAGATCAAGATTTGAGCCTGAGAGATATGAATTTCTCTTGTCTCAAACAGGTAACGTGTTGCTTATGGATCATAGTGATGAGCCTACAACCTACCAATAGTCTATGAGTGGACCAGACTCCGAGGAGTGGCTTGAGTCCATGAAATCTAAAATGAACTCCATGTATGAAAATAAGTATGGACTTTGGTGGAACCACCTGAAGGGGTTAGACCCAATTGGTGCAAGTGGATCTTCAAGAAGAAGACCGACATTGATGGGAATGTACAGACATTCAAAGGGCAACTAGTGGCTTAAGGTTTCAAGCAAATTCATGCTATTGACTATGATGATACTTTTTCCCCTGTTGCTATGGTTGAGTCCATCAAAATTCGGCTTGTTATTACTGCGTATTATGACTACGTGATCTATCAGATGGATGTAGAAACGGATTTCCTTAATGGGAACCTCGTTGAGGAAGTGTACATGATACAACACGAGGGTTTTGTATCTCTAGGTGAAGCCACTAAAATATGCAAGCTGCAGAGATCCATTTATGGGTTGAAAAAAGCTTCTCAAAGTTCAAATCTTCATTTTAATGAAAAGATCAAAGAGTTTGGTTTTATCAAGAACGAGAATGAACCGTGTGTTTACAAACATGTTAGTGGGAGCATAGTTGTCTTCTTGATTTTATATATAGATGACATACTATTGATCGGGAATGACAAACCGACCCTACAAAATATTAAGAACAACCTAGGGGACTACTTTTCGATGAAGTACTTAGGGGATGCGACTTATATACTCGGTATTAAGATCTATAGAGATAGATCGAATAAGTTACTGGGTTTGACCCAAAGTACGTACATTGACAAGGTGTTGAAACGGTTTCGCATGCTTGAGTCCAAGAAAGGATTCTTGCCCATATCTCATGGTGTGAGTCTCCATAAGGACTAGTGTCCTAGGTCTTGTGAATATAAGGACCGCATGAAGTTTATTCCATATACTTCGGCAATTAGGTCAATCATGTATGCAATAATATGTACTAGACCCAATGTCTCTTATTATTTGAGCATGACTAGCAAGTATCAGTCTAATCCCGGTGACAGTCACTGGATAGCCGTCAAGAATATCCTCAAGTACTTGAGAAGGACTAAGGATACATTCTTAGTATTCGGAGGAGAGGAAGAGCTCGTTGTAAGTGGTTACATGGATGCTATCTTCCAAACTGATAGGGACGATTCAAAGTCTCAGTCAGGTTTTGGGTTTTGCCTGAATGAAGGTGTTGTTAGTTGGAATTGTTCCAAGCAGGATACAGGTGCCGATTCTACAACTAAGGCCGAGTATATCGCCGCTGCAAATGCATCGAAGGAGGCTGTATGGATTAGGAAATTCATCGGTGAGTTAGATGTAGTTCCTAGCATTGTTCGTCCCATAGTTCTTTACTGTGACAAAAACAGTGCAATTGCACTTGCTTCGGAACCTAGATCTCATCAACGCCACTTGCTTCGAAACCTAGATCTCATCAACGCTCCAAGAACATACTCTGGCGGCTCCATCTAATTCAAGAGTTTGTTGATCGAGGAGATGTGAACATATAAAGAGTGCCGACTGATGAGAATATTGCGGATCCACTAACAAAGCCTCTCGCACAGAGAAAGCATGATGGTCATGTTAGATCTCTGGGTATACGGTAGCTGAGTGATCAGCTCTAGTTTGAGTCTTGTAGATAATATGTTTGTTGGCTGTAATTTTTCATTTGATGAATAAAAGTACTATTTATATTTCATTTTATAGATATTGGCAAGTTCTTTTATTATGTTATTATTTCTATTGTGATTGAATAGTTAACAAAAAAAATGCCCGTAGAATGTTTGCTTCCATATGTCAAGTAGTGACTTGATGTTAGAACCTATGATCCTAGAAGCTTCATTCTTAAAGTGTCCTTGGTCGTTGTATCATCTTAGAAGCTAAGGGAGATGATAATGCCTTTAAGACTAGCATGTGTGTTGACTGATGACCCATCCTCACAGGTCATGTTATTGTGATATCAAGTCATCACATGGGTACTTGTTATGAACAAGTAGTACTAGACAGAACCAACGTGAGAATATTTTGTTGATAGTTATATAAACATGTCACAAGTATGGCTCTAGTGGCAATGGTGTTTGTGGTCCTTTGACCTTAAGTCACAGCTTTCATCGAGTGAGGAAGAGCGTGCTTTGATGCCATTAAAAGTCTAGTCTTGATAAAGTTAGATGATAAAGGTGGTTATTGTGTACGTTACGAATCATTTGGTTGTTTGCGTGTGAGCAGAGATGGGATTTGTCCTCCTATATTACAGGAGTTGCATCCATGGGCCCCTTGATGAAATGGGACTGAGAAAATTCATGGCCATGCATGGTTGAGTCAATATATGATATTGGGCTCACCAATTTCTGAAAGTCCATTCTAGATCAGGAAACTGGGATTAAAAAATTATGAGGGTGATACGGTCTATACCTCTAGTTCTATCTGGATATATGGGATGAAGGTACATGACAACGCTGTAACATTGGTCACAATGGCTTATGAGTTTATAAACTCTTACTGTTTGGGGAGCAATGATGTATTGCTAGATGCCGCTCATTGTTTGTGAAGCTTTTGTTTGATACTTTCTAGATCAAGTTGGAGACTGTTAGTGCTACTATAGTGATCTGGAAGTGATCAAGCATTTAGCCTCACTACCAACTCAGTATGAGCCTATCAGGGTTGCACATAAGATTGTGGAGAAATTTGGAGTTTGGATCTGTATGGTATAGATCATATGATGAACAAAAGTGACTGAAATATTCTAAGGCAAAAGGGTTGAGTCCGTTGAGACCAGTCAACACTTTCGTCGAGTTAAGTATTAACTCGTCGAATGATGGCGTTGAGTGTGTGAAGTTGACTCACCGATTCTTCGAGTAACAAGTGTTGACTCGTCGACTATCATACTTAATCGTTGAGTGCGCTGAGTCCACTCAGCGATTTGTCGAGTAAAGGAGTTTACTTGACAAGTCTGGGTCTTAGGCATTTAGTGTGTTGAGTGCACAAAATGCCTTCGTCGAGTAAAGGGTTTACTTGACGAATCTAGCACTTAGGCGTTGAGTGTATTGTATTCACTCAACGCCAGGACGCATTAGTCGTACGTCATTCGACGAATGTCATTCGATGAATGTAGCATTTGGCGCAGAAGTCGTACGCCGTTCGACGAATGTAGTTTGACGAATACCGTTCGACGAATCTTGCCTTTGGCACAGAATTAGTGCGTCGCTCGACGAATGACGTTCGACGAATGTCGTTCGACATATCAGGCCTTTGGCACAGAAAGAGTTGACACTGTTGAGTCCATTCAACGCCTTCGTCGAGCCAAGTGTTGATTCAGTTGAAGGTTGGCATTGAGTTTGTCATGTATCTTATGGATACTCGACGATTCGTCAAGTATGGAAAGCTACTTGTCGATTTGTCGTGTATTTCGTAGATACTCGACGATTCATCAAGACAACTAGTGTCTGGACGAAGGTCTATTTTTCTAAGTCCTTGGTCTGCGAATAGCGATGAGCTGATTTGTTTATTCCCTTTGGGTATAAATAGGAAACATTTTTGCTTGAACAATAAGTGATCTTTCTGTCTAAGCACACTAACTATCACTGTGCGAAAGACCGATAACCCTACAAGCCGACGGAAGCGTTCCACCGATCCCATTGTCGTTTCCAATCCCGATCCCGGCAAGTGTTGCCGCCGCCTCTCCTTCAACAGACCTAGCAGTCTGTGGAGATGCTGAGTGTCCTCTCTCAACCTAGAACTTGTGCAACAAGTTGCTACAGGTTCTCCCGATCGTGTAGATTTCCTGTAGAGGCGCGAATATACTTTCTACGCTCTAGACTCAAGCCGCTAGTGGCCGGTTGGAATTTTTCTGGAGCATCTAGGTTGAGTATTGACTCAATCCCTCAAAGGTAATTTTATTACAGAACTCTTTACTTCTTGATTCATGAATATTGTTAGATCTGAACTCATTTGGGTTTTTCTTGTTCTTTTTTTCGTTGCGTGCACAAGTGTTGTGCCATTCCCAAAAACCCATCAAGGAAGAGGGCCATGCTACGACCATATTCCCGAAGTTCCTAGAGTTTAGAGGAACTAAGGAGCAGCAGAAACAACAAGACCGTCAGGAGGTGCGGATCGAAGAAGTACTGCCCAGGGTGGAGGAGGATAGATGCGAGGACCGGGCTAATGTCGGTGCCCGTGGGGGATCAGAGTGATCCAGGGGTTGTGGGAGTTGAGGCTTCCCGGAAGGCGAGTCTCCATACTATGTATCATCGGAGCATCGCCTCCACATCTGTAGCCCCACCCCCAGAGGAGAAGATCACCCTCTCTTGAAAGGATATATCAGATCATGAGGATCCTTTTTGCGACGCATTGGTCATCCAGACCGTGGTCGAGAATTTTACTGTCTCCAGGATACTCATCGATAATGGGAGTTCGGTCAACATCATTTTCAAGAAGGCATTCGACACGATGAAGGTGGAGGCCCAGACAGTACTGGCCTCGGATGGACCTCTCTTTGGGTTCTTAGGAGAGAGGAAGGAGGTGGAGGGAGGAGTTAGACTCCATGTGACCTTAGGGGGGCAGTCCAAGAACTGCAGGTTTGTCATCGTGGACGTGCCCAGCAGTTACATTGCTATCTTTAGGCGGCCCCTAATCAGTGCCTTCCATTTCATGTCATCATCTTTCCATCTGTACTTGAATTTCAACATTGAGGGAATCCAGGTAAGGGTCCGTGAGAGTACTAAGTTGTTATCCTAAATCACCTAGAGGGGGGTGAATAGGTGAAATGCATGTCAAATGCGGAATTAAAAATTAATACAGCACACATCAAGCAATCACAGACGACAAGAGATTTATAGTGGTTCCCCAATCTTGGGTACGTCCACTTTACTCACCGATCTAGCAAATCACTAGACTCGGCTACTCCACTATCTCGGATTGAAAACAATCCTACACCTCGGAACCACATTCCTACAAAACTCGATCCAAACCGGATCTACAAAACTCGGAAGATAAAGCCTTCCTACAAATCTCGGAGATCTGGATCTTGATAGTCTTCTTCCTTAAGAACTTTGGCTTAATCAGAGTATGTTGAAGACGACTTGAGAGAGATCCACAAATCTGAAAAACGGAATCACCTCGATCGAGAAAATAGATCTAAAATCTTTGAGGCTCGGCGAGATCGAGTGATTAACTTTCGTCTGGATCGCTGGAGAATCAGAGTTGAAAACAACGATCGAAGATCGTCGATCCAGAGCTTCTTCCATGAACGTCAATGGCGGCGGCGTGAGAAATTAGGGTTCACGGAACTTTTTCTTTTTCTTAAAATAAAATCTTTGTAAAACTTGTTATTAGTCAAATCTGAGAGGACCTATTTATAGGTGGACTCCAACGGTCAGAAAATTAATTAGGGATGACACGTGGACCAATCAGAAATGATTAATTTGAAATACACAGCGAAATTGACTTAGAGAATTTCAGGAAAATTTAAACAGATATACTCGAGTCATAGAAGAAACATACTCGAGTATCAGATGGTATATACTCGAGTGGATAGAAGGAGTATACTCGAGTATAAGAAGAGAAGCTACTCGAGTGAAAGGGTTGGAGATACTCGAGTGAGGGGAAAAAGAACTACTCGAGTATGTTGAGAAAACTACTCGAGTAATCACTAACCTACTCGAGTATGAATAATGACGACTCGAGTACAGAGTCACTTACTCGAGTATATAGAGAACTACTCGAGTATGTAGACTTAGAATTTTTCTGAGATGAGAAGCACAGATCTACTCGAGTATGAACTGAACATTTACTCGAGTAACTAACCAACTACTCGAGTGCAAGTTATCATCTACTCGAGTATAATACAGTCTACTCGAGTAAGTAACCCAACTTACTCGAGTGTAGACTCACTTACTCGAGTATAAAAGGAGGTACTCGAGTATGTGGACTTAGAGAAAATTTCGGATCTAAGAACAGAAGGATCTACTCGAGTATAATATATGACTTACTCGAATGACTAACTATCTACTCGAGTATAAACTTATCTACACGAGTATACAGAGTCTACACGAGTATGTCTGAGGATCAACTCGAGTACTAAGTCACTTACTCGAGTATATGAAGAAGGCTACTCGAGTATGTGGACTTAGAAAAAAATTTTCTGAGAAAATAAACTTCAATACTTCAGTCCACCAATCCAAGTGCTTGTATAGGAAGTGTATCCCAATAGAGAGGCTATACAAGGGCCAACACTTTGGATCACACAATGAGGGATTACATTGTATGGTCCTGTGTTTGGTGACCCATTATAGACTGACATTGGTCTACACTTGGCAATGAGAACCTGCACACATACAACTTGAACACAATATCAAATACATCTTAATTCATCTTAGTTCAAGGTCTGACCTCCTACAAATCTGAGGTATTGTGGAGACAAATCCCAACAATCTCCCCCTATTTGTAGATGTCAGCACCCTCTACACTAAGGTGAATTACTTAGAGTAAAAAGAACAACACACATATACAAAAAAATATAAACTGAAGCAGGATAAAGAATCAAATAGCCATAATCAGAATCAAAAATATATATATATAGAAATGTTTTTAACAGATTAAACAGTCCATTTCCACATTCTCATTGACTCAAGAAGGGGCTCCTTTATGCATTCTTTCTCTCTTCAGCTCTTGCCTCTCTAGGTAACTGAAAGGTTTAGGAAAATAAGTTCTGGGCCTAGGAGGAGCAGCTGGGTTGTTGTATCCCCAATTCCTATCATGAAGTCTGATCTTGATCTGAGATGCTTCATAAGCCTTCCATTCTGAATAACTGTAATACTGATCTCTGTGCTCACCAAGATCTGTTACTAGCTTCAGGGTATCAAGGATCAGAGATTTGGAGGTTGGACTCCAAACTTCAGAATGAATAATATCTGATCTACCTTCAGAAGCTGGGGCAGGCTCTTTTCTAGGTGCAGAACGGCTGGCAGAAGCGCCGTCACCATATTTCCTTTTCTTCCTTGGGACACCTTGAGAACTGGGAGGAAGTTCATCTTGCCAAATATCTGTATAAGAGAGAGGAGGCTCAGTCACATCACCATCAGGTCTGGGTGAGAATACTGGCATACCTCCTGGAATGTTTACCTGAGCTGGAGCATCTGCTGGAGGATGTTCTTCAAGAGGGTCTAAGAACTTGGGAATGATGGTAGGGTTGAGTTGAGAATTTGGGAAGTTCTGATTATTTACCCATACAGCTGTATCATAAATGTAGAATTTGACAGATTGGAGCTGGGCTATGATGTCTGCTTTCATATCTTTTACAAGACCATCCACAGTTGTTTGGGCTTGTTCAGACAGTTTTTCAACTACTTTTTCAACTTGTTCTTTGACAACTTTCTCCCCCTTGCAGATATCTACAGCTAGCTTGGCAATTGCTTCATCTCTGAAAGTGCCAACTTCTTCACATACTTTCATCACATTTGCTTCAGTATTCTTGTCCAATATTATCTAATTATGTGCAATAGTTTCAGCTTGATTCCTTAGTTCACCTATACTTGTAATAGTGTGATCAATTGCTTTTCCACCTAGTTGAAACAATCTCTTGAGCTCATCAGTATTGGCTTGAATTTCAGCAAAGCCTCTACTCATCTCCTTTTCAAGAGTAGTGACCTTGTTATTTACTGAGGCTAGAGATTCATCAAAGTGCTTTCTCTGTTCAATGAGCAACTGTACAATCTTACTCACCAGATCTGAAGAAGAAGAAGGAGCTGAGGTTGGTGCAGGGACTGAAGGAGCAGGAGCATTCCATGGAGGGATTTCAGTAATTTCCACTGAACTGACAGGTCTTTTGAAGGGTTCTACCAAATTTGAATCTTCAGTGTTGATGAAGGAAGGAAGGGTGAAGTCTAGTGTCCTCAGAGGAGCATGCACTGGTTCTGGAGATACTTCCTCATCATCAGACAACAAATCTGTTCAGGCTGGCTGGACTCTTTAGCTGGAGACTGAGCAGGAGATTGTACAGGAGTCTGAGCAGGAGACTGAACTGGAGTCTGAACTGGATCCTGAGCTGGAGATTGAACTGGAGTCTGAACTGGATCCTGAGCAGGAGACTTTACAGCTGATTCATTCTGAAATAGGGGAGCATCTGAGCTGAGCTCATCAATGAATTTATTTATATCTTCTACTGTAGACAGTAAGGTTGCTGGATCTGGAATCTCTGATTCAGGATTTGCTGGAGGAGGAGAAACTCTGACTTCTGCTAGTTCTGAAAGTTCTGAGGAAGCTGGGTACTTAGGATGAGAAGAGGCAGGATCCCCCTGAACTATTGCACCAGAGGTAGCAGCAGTTTGATGTAGAGGAGGAGATAGAATCCTGTCTTCAGATACACTGGGTTCTTGGGACATTTCTGAAGGAACAACAGCTTTGGATGCCTGGGCAGAATTTAGAATTTTAATATCATATCTCTGGATGGAGGATATGGAAACTTTCTTCATGTGATGGAGGGGAGTCCCTTTGGATAGGTTAAAGACTGATGGGTTAATCTCATGAAGCAGGAGGGAGATAATTCTGCCAAAGCTGAGATGCTTAATGCTGTCTCTGATTTTATCTAGGATCAACAGTCCAAACTGGAACTGTTTGCGGCAGATAATAGCTTGCATTATGTCAAACATTTCCATAGAAATGTCTCGAATGGAATACGTCTTGCACAACAGTACCTTTGCTATAACATCCACTAGGAACTTTCCTTCTGAGTTGAAGTCGGCCCTACTAAAGGAATGGGCTTGAGGGTTAGCTCCACAGAATAAGCTAGTTCTTACTGAATCGTCTGTTGTCATTTCGGCATCTTCATCGACCACTGGAAGCTTTAACAGAGTTGCAAGAGAAACTTTATCCAGTCGAATTTTTATCCCTCTGACCTTGGTTTTTCAGGAGCTTTCCATTACGCTTTACCTTCAGATTCTGATAGAACTCCTCAACTGCTGGGAAAATGACTCGGCACAGCGACAAGAGAACGAACGACAATCCGGCGGTTTCGAACAAAATCAGAAGATTGCGGAAATCATCTGAAAGATCGGCTATACCCGCGGGGGCGAGTTCAGAGCCGATGCCGATTTTAGAGGAGGGGGCCATCTGCGATTCTGGAGGATGAGAGAAGCGCAGAAGACGATGCTCTGTGATTTTCGGAAGATGAGGAGTCGGCGGCTACTCGAGTGAATGAGAAGTGGAAAGGGTTTCCCGATTTTTCTATATATATATAATCCTAATTAGGTTTTAGGAAAAGTAAATATAATTTCATACCTGAATGAAGCGGCAAATAGCTCGGTGCGAATAGAAAAATTAGAAATCCAAAATAGAAGTCCGTATACTCGAGTAGATAGCATCATACACGAGTATTGGGCGGAGCATACTCGAGTAGGTAACACCATACACGAGTAGTAGACAAAACATACTCGAGTAGGTAGAGTTCATACACGAGTATTTTCCGTTTACTCGTGTAAGTCTTGATATACTCGAGTATCTAATACTTGAAAGACAATTTTCCTTGGGAGATGTTTATTGCCACTGAAAACTTTATCTCTGATCAGCCAACACCACTGATATCTTCTTGATTTGTGAGTCCATCACTAGTCTTCTTTGTTGAGCAGTCCGAGTTCTGTTTTGAAGAACGAGAACTTGGACTCGTCCAGCGGCTTAGTGAATATATATGCAACTTGCCTGTCTGTGGAGACATATTGTAGATCAATGTATCCATTTTCCACATGCTCCCGAATGAAATGATAACGAAGCTCTATGTGCTTGGTCTGGCTGTGGGAGACTGGGTTGTTGGCTATTGCTATAGCGCTGGATGAGTCGCAAAACAAAGGAATGTTCTGGAACTTCATGTTGTAGTCTTCAAACTGGTTCTTGATCCATAAAAGCTGTGCACAACAGCTGCCTGCAGAGATGTACTTTGATTCAGCCGTTGAGATGGCTACACAGTTCTGCTTCTTACTGCTCCAGGAAATAAGTCTCCTTCCGAGGAATTGGCAAGTCCTGGAAGTGCTTTTCCTGTCGTCTTTGCTACCTGCAAAATCTGCATCTGAAAATCCAATTAGTTCACTATCATTACTTCTTGGGTACCATAAGCCAAGATTTGGTGTACCTTTGAGGTATCTCAGGATTCGCTTTGCAGCGATGTAGTGAGATTCCTTAGAGTTCACCTGAAATCTAGCACATACACATGTTGAGAACATTATATCTAGTCTACTTGCAGTAAGGTAGAGCAAGGACCCAATTATGCTTCTGTACTTGGTTTCATCAAAAGGTTTCCCTTTCTCATCCTTGTCCAGAGACATAAATGCGGCCATTGGAGTCCTCAGAGAGGTTGCATTCTCCATTCTGAATTTCTTAAGTAGCTCTTTAGTGAACTTGGTATGTGAGATGAAAATTCCATCCTCAGATTGTTTCACTTGAAGCCCTAAGAAATACTTCAGCTCTCCCATACTACTCATTTCAAACTTCCCTTACATAAGTTTAGAAAACTTCTTGCAGAGGTTGTTATCTATAGAGCCAAAAATGATGTCGTCGACATAGATTTGCACTAGCAAAATCTTGCCTTTTATTTCCCTAAGAAATAATGTCTTGTCAATCTTTCCTCTTGTGAACTTGTTCTCAAGAAGAAAGGTGGACATTGTCTCATACCAAGCTCGAGGAGCTTGTTTAAGACCATATAGTGTTTTTTGCAGTAAATAAACATAATTAGGAAAGGTTGAATCAACAAAACCTGGCGGTTGCTCTACATACACTTCTTCCTTTATGTCACCATTTAGGAAGGCGGACTTGACGTCCATCTGATAGACAGTAAAGCCCTTAAGTGCAGCGTAGGCAAGAAATAACCTGATCGCTTCCAGTCTTGCCACTGGAGCATAAGTCTGGTCGAAGTCGATTCCTTCTTCTTGATGATAGCCCTTGGCGACAAGTCTGGCTTTATTCTTTATAATTGTTCCATCTTCGTCCATCTTGTTCCGGTAGACCCATTTTGTCCCAATGACGTTCTTACTCTTGGGTCTAGGAACAAGTGTCCAAACATTGCATCGTTTGAACTGATTCAGCTCTTCTTCCATGGCTAGAATCCAGGATGCGTCGGAGTTGGCTTCCTCAAACTTCTTTGGTTCAACCTGTGACAGAAAACTTAAGTATAAATTCTCGTTAGTTGTACCTCGACGAGTTCTGACGCCATCCCGAGGATCTCCTATAATTTGGTCAACAGGATGATCCTTCAAGTGTCTGAACTCTAAATTCCTTGCATCTGAGATGTCTTCAGCCACTGGAGTTGCATCTTCAGCTGGGATGTGTTCTTCATTTTGATCATCTACCTCTTCAATGGGGGTTGTAGAGGTGATCTTGATGAACGTCTCATCCTTATCTTTAGTAGTTTCATCCAAGCTAAGTTCTTTCAACTTTGTACCTGCATCTATAATAGGCACACTAGACAAGTTGCTTTGCAGTAGACTCGTCTCATCAAATACAAGATGTATCGACTCTTCTACCACCAGAGTTTTTCTATTGAATACTCTATAGGCCTTACTGTGGCTACTATAACCTACAAAAATACCTTCAAAGCTTTTCTTGCTAAACTTGGTGGTGTGATACTTGCCATTGTTAAGTACGAAGCACTTACAGCCAAAGATTCTAAAGTATGAAATGGTTGGTTGCCTGCCTTTTAGAAGTTCATAGGGGGTCTTATCATGATTCTTGTTGATGAGTGCTCGATTTTGCACGTGACAAGCGTTGTTGACGGCTTCAGCCCAGAAATACTCTGGAAGTGAGGCATCACTCAACATGGTCCGGCAAGCCTCTATGAGTGTTCTGTTCCTTCTCTCAGCTACTCCATTTTGCTGTGGGGTACGAGGAGAGGAAAACTCATGAAAGATACCTTGACTTTCACAGAATTCTGTCATGGCTCCAGACTTGAATTCCGTTCCATTGTCACTTCTGATTTTGACTACGGAATAGTTGTATTCATTCTGGATCTGCCTAACAAAATTAGTGAAAATACCGAAGGTATCTGACTTGTGTTTCAGAAAGAACACCCACGCAAAGCGCGAGTAATCATTCACAATAACCAACATATATTCCTTACATCCCAAACTTCTAACCTGCAGTGGATCAAACAAGTCCATATGGAGAAGTTGTAAGCTTCTATTGGAATCCTTGCCTATTATGCTTTTAAACGAACTTCTTGTTTGCTTGCCTTTGATACAAGCATGGCAAGGACTGTCTGTAACGCACTTGACATTAGGTGCATCACGTACTAAGTTTTGAGAGAATAATTTATTAATAGTTTTGAAATGAATATGTGCTAGTCTCTTGTGCCATTGGTCAGCAAGGGATGCACTACTTTTTGCCAAAAGACACACTGGTGTCGAAGAGTCTATACAAATGAAATTTAAACAGAAAATATTTCTGCTTCGAGTGCCTGATAAAATAGTTTCCATGTTGTTAACCGATTTTATCAAACACTTGTCAGCATGAAATTCAACTACGTATCCTTTGTCGCAAAATTGGCTTATGCTGATGAGATTGTGTTCCAATCCTTCAACATAGGCTACATCCGAAAAGGATACGCTACCGTTAGTGATCATACCATAGCCTTTAGTTATTCCTCGATCTGAACCTCCAATGATGACCTTTGGTCCGTTGCAGACTGAGGTGTAATTCTGGAGTAGGCTCCTTGTCCCGGTCATATGCCGAGAGCATCCACTGTCCAAGTACCAGATTGGCATTTTGGTGGCCTTTGGACATACCTGCAATTACAATCATTTAGCTTTAGGAACCCAAACAAGTTTGGGTCCATGGTCTCGAGTTAGAATACTCCCCCTACGAGTATTAGCCTCATGAGTGGTCATTCTCACGTTGCTAACTTGAGGGGTTGCAGCATTACTAGGATTAAACCAACAATCGATGGCAAAGTGACTAATTCTGCCACAACACCAATAGTCGAACCTGTTGTATCTTTGCCTAGTGTATTCCTGCTTGATTTTCTGAAGTGATGGTTTAGCAGGAACCTTACTTTTGGAGGAGGAGGCTTCATGATGAAGACAGCTACATGAAGTCTTCTCCTTCATAGGCTTTTCCACAATAGGTTTTACCTTAGGTGTCATCTTGATGTTATGACCATGAGCATAAGGTCCATAGCTTTGAAGCTGAATCTCTTCATAAGGTGCCTTGAAAACACTCTCGCCAAAGTTACGAGAACGAGTCCATCCTAGGTATCTTGACTTAGGCTTCTCAGGGATCGGCCTAGAAAGGTGTCCATAGGTGGACTCATAGTCGAGTTCGTTTGTAGGAAAGATCACTTTCTTGAACAACAGAGGTTCCAAGGGAGCTTTCCCTTTTTCTTCAGCTAGAGCCTTCCGGGCAGCCTTCTTCTTTCTCTTGGGCTTGTTTCTCCTAGAGGATTTACTAGAAGAGCCAATGTGGCCTAAACCAGCACCCTTGGCCTTAGCAGAGAACTCAGCAACGATTGGAAGAACTGTCTTAGGCTTAGAGAAACTCTCAACAAGTTTCTTTTCAGCCTCGAGTTGTTGTTCCAATTCTTTGATGATTTTCTCTTTAAGGTCGAGGTGCTTGAGAGCTTTATTGTATTCCTCCATAGCAACATTGAGGTTCTCTTGAAGAGAGTTAGTCTTATTGACTTCTTCTCTCAAGCTGCTCTCACTAGCCTGTAGAGATTTTATCTCTTTGGCTTGAGTTTTCACTACTCTACGACATTTTTCGTAGGCTGTGAGTAACTCCTTATACTGACCCATGAGTTCAGATTCATCTTCAGAGGAATAGCCCTCTTGCTCATTATCATCATCAGACTCAGAGAGAGGAGTGTGAGATTTTACCTCCCCAGTGAACTGGGGGACTTGTTCATCATCTGAGTGAGTCATGAGCCCAAAGTAAGCTTCCTCTTCTTCACTCGACTCAAATGAGTCGGAGTCGCTGAGAGTTTTGCTCTTCTTGGCTACTAGACTCTTCTCTGTCCACTTCTTATGGTGTGAAGATTTCTTTTCCTCTCTTCTTCCACCTTCTTTCTTTTTGTGAGGGCAGTCGGCGATGACGTGACCTGACTTATTGCAACAATAACAAATGATGTCAGTCGAAATCTGTTTGTTCTGTTTAGAGTTATACCTGTCATGGCTACTTGAGCCTTTCTTTCTCTGATCACCATCACGTCGTGATCTTCTGAATGAGGCATTTTTGCCTCTCCATTGCTTCTTCTTATTTAAGAATTTCTTGAATTGTTGGGAGAGCAATGAGAACTCTCCTTCAGATAGTTCTGAGCCTGAGGTGCTTGGCTCGGAGCCTTCTTCTTCACTTATTTCTTGAGGAGGGGCTGGTGAGGCAGCTTTGCCCTTCCTTGAACTGTCAGCCTTTAAAGCAACTGACTTTTCTTTTGAGGAGAAGCGACTGTTCTCTTCTTCAGCTTTTCTGGAGTTGATTTGCATTTCATATGACATCAGCTTGCCAAATAGGTTCCGTGGATCTGTCTCTGCTAGTCTGCCAAACTCTCAGATGGCACAAACTTTGTTATCCCATTCTTTGGTGAGAGATCTCAGAAACTTATCATTCAGCTCTCCATTTGTGAAGACTCGGCCATACACTCTTAGACCATTGACTATCTTGAAGAAGTTTTCAAATGTGTAAGCTATAGCCTCCTTTGGCCCTTGCCTGAAGGCTTCATACTTCTGGTTCAGTAGGGACCTTCGATCATCACTTACTTCTTCAGTACCTTCCATTAGAGTCACTAGGGATTGCCACATCTCCTTGGCAGATTGGCAATGCATCAGATTCTGCAGCATTGAGTCATCGACTACACTTGCTATAATATTTTTAGCTTTCTTGTCTAGAGAGACAAGTGCAATCTCATCCTTATCTAGATCCATCAATTTCTTGGGAACTTGTTTGGTGGAATCTATGGTGGAAGTATTCATAGGAATGTGGGGACCTTCTTCAACAATCATGAAGATCCGAGGATCTACTGCTTCCATGAAGAACTTTACTCTTTCCTTCCACATAGGAAAATTGTTCTTGGTACAGATAGGGAGTTTAGCAAAATCCTTGGTCTTACTCATGCTTGATACTGTTCAAGAAACAACTTAGAAGGATAAGATCAAGGTGTTAACCTTTTCACGATCAACCTCCCTCTGATACCAATTGAGAGTACTAAGTTGTCAGCCTAAATCTCCTAGAGGGGGGTGAATAGGTGAAATGCGTGTCAAATGCGGAATTAAAAATTAACACAGCACACATCAAGCAATCACAGACGACAAGAGATTTATAGTGGTTCCCCAATCTTGGGTACGTCCACTTTACTCACCGATCTAGCAAATCACTAGACTCGGCTACTCCACTATCTCGGATTGAAAACAATCCTACACCTCGGAACCACGTTCCTACAAAACTCGATCCAAACCGGATCTACAAAACTCGGAAGATAAAGCCTTCCTACAAATCTCGGAGAAAAAAACTCCTACAATGAAATTTGGTTTGAAAATAAAATACAAACAGTAATATTCTCAGATCTGGATCTTGATAGTCTTCTTCCATAAGAACTTTGGCTTAATCAGAGTATGTTGAAGACGACTTGAGAGAGATCCACAAATCTGAAAAATGGAATCACCTCGATCGAGAAAATAGATCTGAAATCTTTGAGGCTCGGCGAGATCGAGTGATTAACTTTCGTCTGGATCGCTGGAGAATCAGAGTTGAAAACAGCGATCGAAGATCGTCGATCCAGAGCTTCTTCCGTGAACGTCAATGGCGGCGGCGTGAGAAATTAGGGTTCACGAAACTTTTTCTTTTTCTTAAAATAAAATCTCTGTAAAACTTGTTATTAGTCAAATCTGAGAGGACCTATTTATAGGTGGACTCCAACGGTCAGAAAATTAATTAGGGATGACACGTGGACCAATCAGAAATGATTAATTTGAAATACACAGCGAAATTGACTTAGAGAATTTCAGGAAAATTTAAACAGATATACTCGAGTCATAGAAGAATCATACTCGAGTATCAGATGGTATATACTCGAGTGGATAGAAGGAGTATACTCGAGTATAAGAAGAGAAGCTACTCGAGTGAAAGGGTTGGAGATACTCGAGTGAGGGGAAAAAGAACTACTCGAGTATGTTGAGAAAACTACTCGGGTAATCACTAACCTACTCGAGTATGAATAACGACTACTCGAGTACAGAGTCACTTACTCGAGTATATAGGGAACTACTCGAGTATGTAGACTTAGAATTTTTCTGAGATGAGAAGCACAGATCTACTCGAGTATGAACAGAACATTTACTCGAGTAACTAACCAACTACTCGAGTGCAAGTTATCATCTACTCGAGTATAATACAGTCTACTCGAGTATGTAACCCAACTTACTCGAGTGCAGACTCACTTACTCGAGTATAAAAGGAGGTACTCGAGTATGTGGACTTAGAGAAAATTTCGGATCTAAGAACAGAAGGATCTACTCAAGTATAATATATGACTTACTCGAGTGACTAACTATATACTCGAGTATAAACTTATCTACACGAGTATACAGAGTCTACACGAGTATGTCTGAGGATCTACTCGAGTACTAAGTCACTTACTCGAGTATATAAAGAAGGCTACTCGAGTATGTAGACTTAGAAAAATTTCTTCTGAGAAAATAAACTTCAATACTTCAGTCCACAAATCCAAGTGCTTGTATAGGAAGTGTATCCCAATAGAGAGGCTATACATGGGCCAACACTTTGGATCACACAATGAGGGATTACATTGTATGGTCCTGTGTTTGGTGACCCATTATAGACTGACATTGGTCTACACTTGGCAATGAGAACCTGCACACATACAACTTGAACACAATATCAAATACATCTTAATTCATCTTAGTTCAAGGTCTGACCTCCTACAAATCTGAGGTATTGTGGAGACAAATCCCAACAGTCCGGGAAGACCCCAAGGTGGCAAGGGAATGCTATGTTACTGCAGTGAACTCCATCTCTTGGATGTGGGGAGCCGAGGAGATGAAGAGGAGGATGGAGGAGCTGTCCAGGCAGGAAGGCAAAGGATAATTGGATATGAAGTGGAGGAGGAGGTCCGCACCCAGGTGGAGGTGGCAGAAGGAGTTTTGAGGAGTCATTCTAGGTGATGGCTGTGGAGAAAGCTGAGGACGAGTTCACAGTCCCAGGTGAGGGAGCCATTGGAGAGTGGGAAGAGCAGTCCCAATTAGAAGCTTTTGAGGAGGTGGTGGAGATGGAGGTTCTCACCCAGGGAGGCATAGTGGAGAAGGTAAAGATTAGTGGGGGGTTGTGCCCGGAGGACCAGGGGAGGATGCTGAAGTGCATCAAGAAGAACGTGGATGTCTTCGCATGGAGCGCGACAGGCCACCGCCTCAACCTGGATCTAGAAGCCCACACCCATCCAGTAGAAGAAGAGGTCCACAACGGACAAGTTGGCCTAGCCCATTAGGGAGGAGGTGGTCATGCTCCTCAAGGCCGGGTTTGTATCCAAAATCCAATACCTTGTCTGAGTCTCCAATGTTGTAATGGTTAAAAAAGGAGACTGCCGGTGGAGGATGTGTGTTGATTTTCCTTGTTAAATAAATCGTGACCTAAGGATTGTTATCCCTTGCCTCGGATCGATGCGCTCATTGACTCAGCCGTCAGTTTTTCTGTGATGAGTTTTTTGGATGCATTTTTAGGTTATCATAAAATTAGGATGCACCCACCCGATATTAAGGATTTCTAATTCACCACCGAGGATGGGTGCTAATGCTATAAGATGATGCCTTTTGGGCTGAAGAATGTGGGGGCGACATATCAAAATATGATGGACCAGGTCTTCTAAGAGCAAAAGGGGAGGAACCTGGAGGTGTACGTAGATGATCTTATGATCAAAAGCCGGGAGTTGGAATCTAATTTCTGGGATCTAGAATAAACCTTTGGCACCCTGCGGAAGTATAAGATGAGGCTAAACCCCTTGAAGTGTGTCTTTGGGACAAGCATGGGTAAGTTCCTGGGCCACCTCCTTACTCCTGCAGGCGTAAAGCCCAACCCTGATAAGGTGAGGTCAATCATGGAGTTGGGGTTACATTGGTATGAGAAGGAGGTCCAGAGGCTGACAGGAAAATTGGTCGGGCTCAGCATGTTCCTCTCTCGGTAAGTAGAGAAGTGCTCCCCTTTCTTCAAAGCATTGAGGGGGGGGGGGGTCAGAAGTTTGATTTGTTCAAGGAGTGCGAGGAGGCATTCCAAGCCTTGAAGAGGCAGTTGAACCCAGACCCTACTTCTCCAAGGGCCCAAGTAAGGGGAGGACTTATCCCTATCCCTTTGGGTCAGAGCCAAAGCCTTGAGCTCCGGATTTGTCTGAGAATAAGGGAAGAAACAGCTATCGATCTACTATGTGAGTAGGGTCATGAGGAAGGCAGAGCTCTGGTATCTGATCTTAGAGAAGCTAGCTTTCATTCTTGTCATCTCAGCTCGGAGACTCCGACCCTTTTTCCAAACAAACTCCATCCGGGTGGTGACTGACCACCCCCTCTGCAACATCTTTGAGGGGGTGGAGCACTCGGGAAGATTGGCAAAGTGGTCAGTGGAGCTGAGTGAGGTTTATATATCCTTCGTTCCCTGCCTCTCGATCAAGTCCAGGCGATGGATGACTTTCTTGCTGACTATGTGGTTGAAATGGCGGAGGCGGAACTCACTCGTCCAGTCCATTGGAAGGTGTTGGTGGACGGCGCTTCAGGAAGACATTCCTTGAGGGTGGAGGTAATCTTGGAAAGCCCCCAGGGAGCAAGGATCGAGCAGACGGTGGTAGTACATTTTCCCATCACCAACTATCAAGCCGAGTATGAGGCAGTGATAGCAGGATTTCTCCTGGCCAAGGAGCTGGGAGTGCATGATGTGGAGGTCCTCACCGACTCCATGGTGGTAGCCTCACAGATCAATTGGGAGTTCGAGGCAAGTTAGCCAACTCTCCAATTGTACTTGGCCAAGGTGAAGGGGGGAATCGGTATGTTCCATACATTCAACATCCTACACATTCCAAGGGAAGAAAATGAGCGGGTGGATCAATTGGCCAAGCACGGACCCCAGGTGGGTGGCACCATCACCTACTTGTTCCGCCCGTCTATCAAAAATGGGGGCTGATGGAGATAGACCAGCACCCCTCATGGATGGATCCTTTTGCAACTTTCCTATCCATATGGGAGTACCTGGAGGGTATGGAAAAGAAGCAATTCAAGTATAAGTCGATATACTACCTCATGCATGATAGGCAGCTATATAGGAAGACCATCTCGCGGATGTTGGCCCGTTGCGTGGCCGAGAGGGAGATCCCGATGATTTTTGAAGAGACCCATTCCAGGGAGTGTGGGAGTAACTCTGGGAGCCGGACCCTAGACGGGAGGATAGTTAGGCAAGGGTATTTATTGCCGACCCTAGGTCGTGATGCAGCTAAGTTCACGAAGAAGTGCCACAACTGTCAGTTTTTTGCCCCTCTCCAACTTTTGCCAGCTTAGTATCTCAAGAGAATCACAACACCCTGTCCCTTCTCCATCTGGGGGATAGATCTGGTTGGACCTTTCCCTTAGGCCAGTGGGCCAAGGAGGTTCTTATTAGTCATGATCGATTTTTTTCTCTAAGTGATTGGAGGTGAAGGCGTTGGCCAAGGCGACCTCCCAAGTAATCAGGAACTTTGTATGGGGGGAGATCATTTGCAGACACGGGTTGCCCCAAGCCATTGTCATGGATAATGGGCCTCAGTTTGCCAGCGTGGACTTCATCAACATTTGTGGACAGCTTGGGATTGACTTCAGGTTTGCCTCGGTCCACCACCCCAGGAGCAACGAACAGGTGGAGGTGGAAAACAAGATCATTGTAAACCTTTTTAAGAAGAAATTTGAGAACTTGAAGGGGATCTGGGTAGAACAGCTTTCTTTTGTCCTCTAGGTATTGAGAACCACCCCCAATATAGCCACAGGGTAGACCCCTTTTAAACTCTCTAATGGCTTCAAAGAAGTACACCCAATAGAATTCGAGGTTCGTACACCTCGGGTCGTTGAGTCAGTAGGAGGTAAAGAAGAGTGGCGAGCTGAGAACAATGATGAGCTACGACTCTCCTTGGACATGGTGGAGCTACGCGACCTGTCAGCTATCCGGCATGAAGAGGTCAAGAGAAGAATGGCTAAGTATTTTGACAAGCATATTCGAATCAAGCAGTTCGCGGAGGCCGACTTGGTCTTTAAAAAGGTGGATACAGACAGAGGATCAGCTGCTGTGGGGAAGCTCAACCCCAACTAGGAAGACCCGTACATTGTACATGAAGCATTAAGATCAGGAGGGTATCGCCTCTGGAATGTTGAGGGCGAGACCCTAAGTCACACCTTGAGAGGTGATGATTTAAAGCAATTCTATCCATGAAATATGTACATACTTTCCTTTGATTAAATAATGAAACCATTTGTTCCTTCATTTCTTTTTGGCAATGGTGTTTGTTGGGGCTGCGGTCCGGAATTGCCCCGCACTGCGATGCTATGCGGTAATGGCTTAACTGGCTGCCCCGTGGATCCTTCCGAGGACTTTTGATATAAAGATTAGTTGCGCCATCCTCCATCAGTCCGGGCTTTTGGTCGAGTTGGTTGCGCTAAGTCCTCTCAAGTGGTATCAGAGGGAGGTTGAGAGAGTTAAAGTTTCTTCTCTATTATTAAAACAGATTAGAGAAGCTAGTGGATTGCACAGAGCTAGAAAGATCTAAAGAATCAAGGCTCCCCCTGGCTTAGAGAATATCCAGGAAGAAGTCTTGCTTCAGGGTGCAGGAACTCTTCTGAACTTGAGACAAAGAACTGTCTTGGAGTTCTGAAGGAGAAGCTTGAAGAAGACTCTTGATTTGTAATAGGTTGTTCTTCTTTAATCAGCTTCCTTTCTTCTTCTTCTTCTTCTAGGCACTGAGTAAATGTTCGTGTAAGCAGTATGGGCTCAGGGTTGAAGAAGAATGTTGAAGAGGGATGATCTTCTCAGTGAATGTATCAATGGCTGAGAGCTGTATCTCTTCTTGCTTTTAATCTGTATATCTTGTGTCCCTTGTTATTGTGAATAATTTCTTCTTTCAAAAGAAGCTCTTTATATATGGGCCTTTGCAACGGCTCTAAACTTGGTTTGAATTTTGTCTTCTTCTAAGATCTGTAATCTGGGCTGCAAAAAGCATAAAGCAAAAACATATCCTGCAGGCAGACATGCTATAAGGGGATAAAGCTTTCTAAGAAGCTGCATATCCAATCTGATAAAAAGAGTACTAAAGAAAGTCACATCAGACTAAACTCTTTACGGCCAGAGAAGACTTTTTGAGTCTAACGGCTATAAAGGACAGCATGACAGATAAAGCAAAATGATATTTCAACTAATAAGACAAAGAACTTTGTCAGATAAAGCATGACTTATGCACAAAGGATGGGGCAAAGATTGCCTTGAGATGTATGCACAAAATCAATGAAATAATCTTTAATAAAATGTGCTAAATAAATAGGAATTAAATCATAGAATAGAAGGAGTACAAAATTACCAAAGACAGACAGAAGAATGTCGAACGACCCTCGGAGATCGTCAACCGAAGCACAGAGATCGTCGAACTATCAGAACGGATAGTCGAATGACACAGATAGTCGAGCTATCAAAGAAGATAGTCGAACTACCTCAGCAGATAGTCGACCTATCAGAACAGATAGTCGAGCTATAAGATAGTCGACCTATCAAGGCGGATAGTCGAACTATCAAGCAAAACAGATAGTCGACCAATCATACAGATAGTCGAGCTATCAGATAGTTGAACTATCCAAGCAAATAGTCGAACTATCAAAAAGAACAGATAGTCGACCTATCAAGACAGATAGTCGAACTATCAAGCAAAACAGATAGTCGACCTATCAAACAGATAGTCGACCTATCAAACAGATAGTCGAGCTATCAAATAGTTGAACTATCCAAGCAGATAGTCGAACTATCAAACAAAACAGATAGTCGACCTATCAAGACAGATAGTTGAACTATCAGATAGTTGAACTATTCAAGCAGATAGTTGAACTATCAAGAAATCTTTCTGGTTAAAAGAAGTCGAGCTGGGTTTGACGATCGACGAGGCAGATAACACAGAACGTCGAGCTAACAAGAGTTAAACTAACTCATAGATAGACGATCTGCAGACTGACGATAGTCGACCAACTGATAGACGATCGTCGAACAGTTGATCGACGATAGTCGAGCGGAGTTCGACCATAGTCGAACCAAAAATAACTTAACCAAATTTTCATATGGATAAGTGACAACTCTACAACTAGAGCAATCTAATAAAACAACTAACCTTTCACCATAGATAAATCTTGGGTCAAAAGACTAAAAGAGAAGACTAAACTCAAATCCAATCTAGGGTACCAACAATCTCCCCCTATTTGGGTTAAGTCTCTCAAAACAAAACAAACTACTGGAAATAAATATAATACAGGAAAGGAAATATCTAAGCAGTAGATAGCATCAATCAAATAGACAAATAAATAACTGTCAATCAATGAAATTTAAGAAGCATCAGAATCTGGTTTAGATACAGCGGAACCAGGAAGAAAAGAAATTTTTCTGAAAGGGTCTAAATCTTCTTTCTTTGATAACTTTAGATCTTATTCTCCAATAATTCTAGTTTCTTCTGTTCTTGGAACTACTGCTTCAGGATGCTTTTCCATATATATTGAAGGATCAAAGACCTCAGGTCTAACCTGGAATTTATCTAGCTCCTTTCTGAATTTAGACAGTCGTTAATCCTGTAATATCTTTTCCTTCTGCTTTGGCTTTTCTGATCTGGGCTGATCCAACTAGTTCAAGAAATCTAGCCATCCTGAAATCAGGATTAAGCTCTTGACTTTCATATTCATTTTCACAAGTTGGATCTAAAGGTTTTATAGCTTTAAATTTAGTAGAAAGTTCTAACATGCTTGCAGCTGGCTCTCTATTTTCTTGAATAACTAAGGAAGAAGGAGGAGAAAACTCAGCATATTTCTTACTAGAATTTTCAGAGAAAATAATCCTTTTACCTTTTGAATCAGTTTCCTTTGCTAGAGCTGGCTTTGAAGAAGATATGCTATTGGTTTCTTTGGAAGGTGATGCTCTTCTCTTGGAAGAAGGAGGAGAAAAAGTTGGTTTCTGATAAACTACCTCTTTTACTTGCTCTCTTGCATCAGCATCTTGCCTTTGATATCTAGATTGGGATCTGCTTTGATATCCTGGATTGTTTTTCCTTTGATGAGATTTAGATGGAGTGAATCTGGCAGACGGGGCTGAAGGATTTGCAGATAAATTACTAGAAGCTCCTGCACTAGGAGGTGGAGGAGGAGGACCTCTAGGGGTCCATTTAGGTGCTGGACTATCATATATTTTGGATTTCTTCCTTTACTTTTGCTGATTCTTAGAGAATCCCATCCAGTGCTGATATTCCTTGGACTTGGGATCTATTCTTTTCAAGATATAATAAGGAATGTCATGGTCAGGGTTAGGTGGAGGAGGAGCAATAGCTTTTCTTTTCCTTTTAGCAGATTTATTTTTCTTAGATTCTTTTGAATCATCAGAGTCATCTTCATCATCAGATTGAGATGATGGAGGATGATCATAAGGATCAAAAGCTTCTTGCATAGCTTTTTCTCTATCTTTTAAAGCAGTTTTTTCTATCTCTTCTTCCAAGGCATCCTGTGCAAGAAGAGTATCCAGATCCAGTCCTGGGGTGTCATCCCAGACTGTAGACTTTTCTTCTTGAATATCTGAAACTTTCTCTATCTCAGCTGTAATTGTCATGAGGACCAGTTCATCATTCACAGCTACCTGAGCTGGAGGAGAAGATACAGGCACTTGATTAGCAGATTCTTGCACTGGTTCCTTAGCAGGTTGTTGAACAGGTTCTTGGACAGCTAGAACTTCTTCCACTAGATCTGTAGTATCAGGAACACAGATTTGCTAAATGAAATTGAAACATCCCTTCTAGGTATTCATAAACTTGCATATCAGTTAACATGTCAAGAAAATGAGTAAATGAATTACCTTCAGGATTTTCCTCAGAATTTCCTAACTCCCATAAGTCATCTAGAAAGGAGGTAATGACTCCTTCTAGGAACAGAGCAACTAAGGGAGTAGAAGCTTCTTCAAGACATACTTTGAACGCAAACTCTGCTTCCATTATAATATTGGAAGGCTTCTGAACTGATGCTGGAGCTGCTGAAGATGTTGCAATGTCAACTGGAGCTGCTGCTACTTCTTGAATCTGAGCTAGGGGCTCTGCTGGACGAGAAACAAGAGGTAGTCATGAGGCATCTTCCTCGAACATTTCCCCTTGCCTGATTTCAGTAGAAACTGAAGTCAGGCCCCTAATTGAAGATGGCTCAGCAGATTTTGAGAGGGCTAAGATGGAAGATGACAAGGTGGAGATGGAAGATACAATAGGAGCAATTGCTTCTTCAATCATGGCTTTGATTGAAGGATTAATTAACTCTAATATGCTTGAAATGAAGGCTAGAGTGATTTCAAATGAAGGTGGGGGAATCACAGTAGATGGATGATCATCAGGGATGGTGTTCTCCTGATGAGATGGAGAGTGAACTGGTGATTGATGGGTGGATGCAAGAAGATCAATATGATCAGAATGAGGAATTGGTGACTGGGGAGGAGTGGATAGCTCAGAAACTAATAAATCAAAACTAGGATGAGAAATCCTAGCATGATGAGAAGGGAGAGGAGATGCTGGTGATGCATGGAGAATTGTGGAGGAATGGTCAAGAAGAAGAGAGGCAGAAGATGGTACTTCAATTGAAGTAGATGGAACTTCAGTTGAAGTAGATGGTAATGCAGATGAAGTGGATGGAATGGAGAGAATGGATGAGCCTGCTTCAGGTAGGTGGGGAGTGACTGAAACAGTCCTTGTGCTCTCAGACACAACTGGAGCTACCCCTGCTGGAGGAGGCTTCTGAAAACTTCTTTTCCACTTAACAAACAATGTTGGATCCATCTTCTTGCTGGCATTGATGGATGTAGAGACTGTAACCAACAGTTGGGGGTATTTCTCTCTTAGAAATATCCCAAGTACCCTACCCAGGCATACTTCATTCTTGCTATTCTTCTTTCTTATCAAATCAAGCATAACTCCTGCCCAATTTATTTGTTTCTTGTTTACTATTGCACACATCATGGAAAACTGTTGCCGGGTTATGTTATCATGAGCAGAATTCTTGCCCAGAAGCACTTTTCCGACTAATTCAGCCAAGAACTTTATCCTCAACGGAAAATTAACCTTTAGCAATTTTGAAGGAATGCCTTCGGCATGTCTTAATTCAATCAACTTCCTCCCAAACTCTGGAGTATCTTGTTCATATTCCTCTTCACCATTCAGTAATCCAAAAATATCAGTTAAAATGGCGGGAGTCAGAATTACCTCTTCGCTGCTAATCGTTCCAGTCATAGATTCATCACTAGAAGACGAAGTGAAGGCCCACTCTTTAATCTCTGGGACATTTATCTTGATCCTTGTGGACATTAGTCTTTCCAATCCTTGTTCCTTACAGAGCTGGAGGATTTCTACTATCTCAGAATCATAGGCGCTGAAGGAGTCAAAATCTACACTGAATCCGACGTCGAACTTCATTACTGACAGAAGGGCTGGAGCAATCGCCATTGATTGGGTTGGAGAAGACGAGAGAGACAACGAAAGCAAAACGACAGAGAGCACGAGGCAGGGCTCAAGCAGAAAGACGGAATGCAAAAAGACGATCTCCGTCGATGACAAAAAGAACGATCTCTTAACCTAGGTCGACCATCGGTTTTATATTAAAACAGCAATCGTCGATCTATTTTAACAGATACTGGAGACGATAGTCGAACGGTCGTTCGACGATCGTTTCCTGAAGTAGAGTAGTCGATCAATCGTTCGACTATTTCTGTCTTCACAAACAAATAAGTTGTCGTCGCCCGTAGGTCGACAATAGGCTCAACCTGTTCGACTATCATCGAACGTCGTTCGACGATCTTCAAACAGATTTCAACAAAGGCAGAAGTCACACTTAGTCTTTTCCATTAATCATGCCTAGTTGAACCAAAAAGAACGGATGCTTCTGTTCATGTAAGGGCTTGGTGAAAATATCACCTCTCTGAAGGTCAGTGGATATGAACTCAAGGCTGATCTTGTTCTTTTCCACACAATCTCTCAGGAAATGGTGTCTAATCTCAATGTGCTTGGTTCTAGAGTGGTGCATAGGATTTTGTGCAATGGAGATAGCACGGGTACTATCACACATGATTTTTGTGTTCTTGTGTGTGTACCCATAATCCAACAGCTGGTTTTGAATCCACAGGATCTGTGAACAACAACTAGCAGTTACTATATATTCAGCCTCTGCAGTTGAAGTTGAGACAAAAGCCTGCTTCTTACAGAACCAAGAGTCCAATCTCTCTCCCAGGAACATACAAGTTCCTGAGGTACTTTTCCTATCAACTCTATAACCAGCATAGTCAGAATCAGAGTATCCAATTAACTCAAATTCTAATTCTGCTGGGTACCATAGTCCTAGATTTGGACATCCCTTCAGGTATCTTAAAAATCTCTTGAGAAGAATCAAATGAGATTCCTTGGGGTTGACCTGGAATCTAGCACATAGGAATGTAGCAAATATTATATCTGGTCTACTTGCAGTTAAATACAATATGGAACCAACAATGGCCTTATAGTTCTTCTGATCAACTGGCTTACCCTGATCATCAGAATCTATAACTACATTAGTAGCCATAGGTGTATGCATTGCTGAAGCATCAGCCATCCCAAACTTCTTTACCAATTCCTTGGCATATTTGGATTGGGAGATGAAGATGCCATCAGCATCTTGCTTTACTTGGAGACCAAGAAAGTAAGACAGCTCACCCATACTACTCATCTCAAACTTAGAATGCATCAAGTCAGAGAACTTTTTGCACAGTTAGGGACCAGTGGAGCCAAAAATAATATCATCCACATACACTTGAACTAACAGGATTGTGTCCTTGTGGTGCTTAACGAAAAGAGTTCTATCAACTACTGCCCTTACAAAGTTGTGCTCTAACAGGAAACTAGCTAGAGTCTCATACCAGGCTCTGGGTGCTTGTTTAAGTCCATAAAGAGCTTTTTGCAACTTGTACACAAATGAGGGCTGAGTTAAAGAAACAAACCCAGGAGGTTGTTAAACAAATACCTCTTCCTTTAGCTCACCATTTAGGAAGGCACTCTTGACATCCATCTGAAAGACCTTAAACTTCATATAGGCTGCATAGGCTAGAAAGATCCTTATTGCCTCTAGCCTTGCAATAGGAGCAAAGGTTTGGTCATAATCTATACCTTCCTCCTGTCTGTAGCCCTGAGCTATAAGCCTAGCTTTGTTCCTTACAATAATTCCATTTGTATCCAACTTGTTTCTAAACACCCACTTGGTGCCTATGATTAGTTGGCCTTTAGGTCTTGGAACCAAAGTTCATACTTTACATCTTTCAAACTGATTGAGTTCCTCTTGCATAGCAATGATCCAGTGGGGATCTAGCTCAGCATCTTTTATGGTGAGGGGTTCAACCTGTGAAAGGAAACAAGCATGCATCACATCCTGTCTTAATTGGTGTCTTGTTTGTACACCAGCTAATATGTCTCCTATCACTTGAGATGTAGGATGTTCTCTAAGTGTGACAAGATCAGCTGGTGGGATGTAATCTTCAGCAGCAGTTGGGATTAATTCCTCAGGAGGAATTGGATCAACTGTTGGTGGTACAGCAACTGCTTCTGCAAAGTCTTCATCACTGTCTGAATCAGTGATATGAAGAGTTGATAGATGGAGAATCTCTTGAGTGACATCTTTATTAGATTCTGGTACCTGCAATGAACTTTAGTAAGGGGAAGTTTCCTTCTCCTTGTAAAACATCTGAGATTCAACAAAAGAAACATGTACAGATTCCTAAATTTTAGAAGTTGATTTATTAAATACCCTATAAGTTTTGCTTACTTTGGAATATCCAAGAAAAATTCCCATTGAAGCTTTTGCTTCAAACTTTCTAAGGTATTCTTTGTTATTGTTATGAATGTATACAACACAACCAAATACTCTAAAATAATTAATTTTATGTTACTTTCCTTTAAGGAACTCATAAGGAGTTTTACTCTTAAGCCTGTGTATAAGACATCTGTTCAAGACATAATTAGCTGTGCTAACAGCTTCTGCCCAATAAGAAAGAGGCATGTTAGCATCTGCCAATAATGTCCCAGCAGCTTCAATCAGGGTTCTATTCTTCCTTTCCACTACCCCATTTTGTTGGGGAGTTCTAGGAGCAGAGAAGCTATGTTTGATACCTTCTTTCTCACAGAATTCTTGCATGAGAAGAGAATCAAACTCTGTACCACGATCACTTCTGATCAAGGCAACATGAGTAGAATACTCAGTCTGCACACATAGTAGAAAATCTGTAAGAACTTTGAAGTTATCATCCTTAGTTCTCAAGAAGAACACCCAAGTGAACCTAGAGAAGTCGTCTACAATTACTAAAGTGTAATACTTCCCTCCTAGACTCTGTACATTTATTGGGCCAAAAAGGTCCAATTGTAATAAATACAGGATTCTAGGTGAATCACTTTTATTTACAGATTTAAAGGAATTTTTGATTTGCTTGCCTAATTGACAAGCCTTGCATAGGCTCTCCTTCTTATAGGGGCAAGAAGGTAAACCTCTAACAAGATTGTATTTAGATAACCTAGATATGTTCTTGAGGTTAACATGGCTAAGCCTCCTATGCCATAATGTGTTGTTATTTGTTACTTCATTAAATAAGCAGATTTCAGATTGGGTTGAATTAAAATCTACTAAATAAATATTACCTTGTCTAATGCCTACTAACACAACATTACTATTTAAAATAATATTACAGAGAGTGTTAGTGAAAGATACCTGATATCCTGCATCACATAACTGGCTTACTGAGATAAGGTTGTGCTTCAGTCCAGTTACATATGCAACCCTCTTGATGGTTACTGCTCCAATGGTAGTCCTACCATATCCTTCAGTTTGACCGCAGCTGGAATCACCAAAGATCACCTTTGGTCCAAGCTTGGCCTTGAATCTAGATAGATTGTCTTTATTTCCTATCATATTTTTGGAACATCCACTATCCAAATACCATTTGTCTTTAGTATATGGATAGGTATTCACCTGCAGAATAGATAATTAGACATTGTGGACCCAGGTAGCCTTGGGTCCATTATTCTTCACATAATTAAAACTTGAAATAAAAGAATAAGCAGGTTGAGGTTTATATCCTAAAGGGTAAGATCTCCTAGGTGGGATACTCCAAGCAGTTAATGGGTCCACAAACCTAGGGTTTCTATTTATATTAGGGTTTCTAAGGTTCTGGTTGTAATTTTGAAAATCAAATTTAAATCGTCGATCAGCGTTCGACAATGGATGCTCAGATCATCGAGCTTCGTTCGACCATTGAGCCTTCGATCGTCGAGCAGCATTCGACGCTTTTTGTAGTTCTTTAAACTTTTGTTTTCTCTTTTCTCTCTTAGCTTTATTTAAGGCTTGATTAACTTGTTTTACTTGCTCAGTGTTCTTTATTCTATCAGCTGAAATAAAGTTCACTGGAGTTGAAAGATGATTTTTAAGAACAAATGGGGGTTCACTTTATGAGGCTCCTAAGCCTAGCTTATTATTGCCTGACCTAGTGTTTGACAAAGAACTTTGTCAAAGAAGACTAAAGAAAGTCACAACCTCGGGCAGATCCACGGGGCAGCCAGTTAAGCCATTACCGCATAGCACCGCAGCGCGGGGGCAATTCCGGACCGCAGCCCCAACAATCCCCCCGCTGGGAAATGACCCCGGGGTTTCGAACCCGCAACCTCGGGGTTGTTTCTGGGGGGGGGGATTGTTGGGGCTGCGGTCCGGAATTTCCCCTGCGCTGTGGTGCTATGCGGTAATGGCTTAACTGGCTTCCCCGTGGATCTGCCCGAGGACCTTTGATATAAAGATTAGTTGCGCCGTCCTCCATCAGTCCGGGCTTTTGGTCGAGTTGGTTGCGCTAAGTCCTCTCAGTGTTCATGGCGGGCTAAGATTTCCTTAGACCCTTAGCAGATCCCGCTGCAAGGCTCCAATCTAGTTGGCAGGGCCGGGATCCTCGATGGACATCTTTTTGGCTCAGGAGCTAGGTCTCGAGATGCTCCCGCTGCGAGGCTTCCATCTAGCTTGCAGGGACGGGATCCTCGATGGACATCTTTCTTTCTCTGGAGCTAGGTCTCGAGATGCTCTCGCTGTCAAGCTTCCATCTAGCTGGAAGGGCCGGGATCTTCGATGGACATCGTTATGGCTCTAGAGCTAGGTCTCAATATGCTCTCGCTATCAGGATTCCATCTAGCTAGTAGGGTTGGGATCCTCGATGGACATATTTATTTATCTAGAGCTAGGTCTCGAGATGCTCCAGCTGTCAAGCTTCCATCTAGCTGGCAGGTACGAGATCCTCGATGGACATCGTTATTGGTCTGGAGCTTGGTCTCGAGATGCTCTCGTTATCAGGCTTCCATCTAGCTAGCTGGACCGGGATCCTCGATAGACATCTTTCTTGCTCAGGAGCTAGGTCTCGAGATGCTCCCGCTATCAGGCTTCCATCTAAATGGCAGGGCTATGATCCTCGATGGACATCGTTATAGCTTTAGATCTAGGTCTTGAGATGCTCATGCTGTCAGACTTCAATCTAGCTGGCAGGGCCAAGATTCTCGATGGATATCTTTCTTTCTCTGGCGCTAGGTCTCGAGATGCTCCCGCTGTAAGGCTTCCATCTAGCTAGCAGAGCTGGGATCCTCGATGGACATCATTATGGCTCTAGAGCTAGGTCTCGAGATGCTCTCGCTGTTAGGCTTCCATCTATCTGGCAGGGCCGGGATCCTTGATGGACATCTTTCTTGCTCTGGAGCAAGTTCCCAAGATGTTCCCGCTATCAGGCTTCCACCTAGCTGGCATGGCTGGGATCCTCGATAGACATCATTATGACCCTAGAGTTAAGTCTCGAGATGCTCCTGCTGTCATGCTTCCACCTAGTTGGCAGGGTCGGAATCCTTGATGAACATCATTCTTGCTTTGGGGTTAGGTCTTGAGATGCTCCCGCTGTCAGGCTTCCATCTAGCTGGAAGGGTCGGGATCCTTGATGGACATCATTATGACCCTGGAATTAAGTTTTGAGATGCTCCCGCTGTCAGGCTTCCATCCATCTGGCAGGGTCGAGATCCTCGATGGACATCATTCTTGCTCTGGGGTTAGGTCTCGAGATGCTCCCTCTGTCAGGCTTCCATCTAGCTGGTAGGGTCGAGATCTTTGATCGACATTGTTCTTTCTCTATAGCCAAGTCTTGGGTTGCTTTTTACAGTCACCACAAGGCACTTGACGTTACCTGGGAAAGAGGCTAGGGAAACATGAGGCCCAACAATCTTTCGGCAAGATGGAGATGGCGAGATGGGATCTCGACAACTACAATGGGGTGGCACTATCTGAGCAGGGCAGGGTCAAAGATGGTGAGCTGAGATCTTGGTAGAAGGGCAGACCGAGGCTATGCTCGGCAACTACGCTCCATCCCATGGAGATTTTACTTGGAAAATTTCGTAGAAATTTCGGGCTTGGAACAAATCTCAAGAAAGAAGAGTTCTCGCAGGTGAGCTGGGTATTCATGGGGCCAGCGCAGCGAGTGGTCTACCTCCTGATAATCTAGGGCTGGCGAGATCTCTGGGTCTCTGCGCGAGTACGTATCCTAACTCAAATACATCCTAACGGCGTGTTATTCGGGTGAGGCTGCGCGGTGAAGGAGCGGCGTGCTTGCGATTGCAACACAGAACATGAAGACAGAAAAGAAAAGGAAGATTTGGCAAGGTGAATTTTCACTAAATGTAAATCATTAGCAATTGGGCTCGCCTTGGCGAGGTTACAAAGTTAGGGGGTAGAGATCATTACAAATAAAAAATAAGATTACCTAGCTCTCGCTCTCCCCTCCAGAATTGTCATCCCAATAGCCAGCGATGCCCCTGAAGACCGACTCGAAGCTGTCTTCTTTATCACAAGGGGGAAGCGGGAGGGGAGAACATCTCTTGTACCAATTCTTTCACAGTCATCTCCTCACATCCTTCTATCAGCACCTGCATGTCTCGCATGACTTGTAGGGTGAAGTCGACGGTACTTATGGAGTTGATGCGGAGCTTCATGGCGACCTTGGCCTCGGTGAAGATCTTTGGTCTATGGATTAGGCCGCCCAGCTTGCTTCCATAGGAGAGGAGGATGATGTCCATTAGGCGAGTGACCTCTCCCTAGAGGCCTTTGTTCTGCTCCTCCAACACCTTGTTTCTCTCCTCCAGCTCGGCGGCGCGAGAATGCATGCGGTCCGTAGTCTCGACATCCTTCCAGGAAAGAAAAGATAAGAAACTGTGGGAAACCAAAGTGAAAAGGAGAAGGGGTCAGCCAATACATACCACCATGCTGGCAGCTTCAGCGAGGAGGCTCTCGACGATCTTAAGCCGTTTCGCTAGGTCGGCGACGTCGTCCTTCGCCACATCCCGCTCCTGCTCCGCCTTTGCCAAGTCAAGGCTGAGTTAGTAGTAGCGGCGAGATGACATGTGCGCGAGCTCCAACGCGTGCATTTGAGCTCGCGAGCTCTCATGGGCAAGCCGCTGGAGGCTCATGCCATTATAGGCCGCGGCTGTACAACTCAAACTCTATGGCATAGGCATGCCCACTAGGAGGGTGGCACTCCATCCAAAAGGGATGGATGGAGGAGATGGAGACTCGGTGAGCCAACTCATCCCATTGGACCATTGGTGCGCCGAGCCGGTCCTAGATCTTCCCGCAGAGACCGTTGTTCTTATGTTCTTTCGGCAGGCCCGGCTCGCGGACAGTGAACTCCTCGACGGTGTTCGAGGCAGGCGAGTCGCCTCCGCCCTGGTCCTTCTGTGGCGATTTCTTCGGTGTGGTCTCTAGGGGGCTCAGGTATATTTGATGTTGTTGTTTCCCCTTGGAGACCGCCATCGCCTTCTTCATCATTTTTGGGATGGCGAGGCGAGCTGGAGCCCACGGGGTCGGGTTGCCTCTTTCTGGGGGAGGGTTTGCATGACCCCAGATTACTTCGGTAGGCTGCTGTGGGTGCCCGCTCGTGTGCTAGTGGGTCCAGGTAGAGTCTCATGTCCACAAAAGGTGGGTGATTGCGAATCATCTGCTCCCTGCAGAAAAAGACTAGGGAGTTAGAAATCATTACTATTTGTAAGCGAGCCCATTGAGGAGGAAAGAAGGGAAAGAGCTATACCTTCTCCAGGAAGCACTGGGGGAGCGAGTTGAGGCCCCTTCGGAGGAAGGCGACCTCAAAGTCCATGCCGAGGAAGAATTTGTGGTGCTTGGCATCATCTCCCGTCACCGTCGGGGGCCGGTACACCCCCTCTCTCCTCTGCCAAGGCGAGAAGGGTATGTTGCCGAGCTCACCCTTGATGAAGACAAGCTTGGAGAACCAGTTGTGGTTCTTGTTGGCCATCTCAAGAAACTTGAACTGCGAGCCGGCTAATAAGGCACCCCATGATTGGTTGCACGGTAGATTAAGAGCTTCTTGAAGATGGTCAGGTTTAACTCTATCTGCTCTCGGTGAAGGTAGCAGGTGAATGCCACCATCATGGCGAATGCCACCATCATGGCGAGATGGGGAAGGTGAGCTCATCCTCATAAATGAGTTGATGACCTTGCCTGCCGCGGGTCGACGCGGATAAAACCTTGCGGGGACGTAGTCGGTAATGAAGTCGGAGAGCTTTACCTCGCTAGTGTTTCCTTCATAGAAGATGTACTTGGCGAATTTCCAAGCACATTTCAAACTCCCGTCAGGGTAAGGTCATTTTTTCCCATGGTTCCAATGGTTATAGCGCGAGTCGAGGTTGCGAAAAGGGCAAGTAGAGGGGAGTAAGAGTCAGCAATAAAGGAGATAGTCTGGGGTTGGTGAGGGGGCCTATTTATAGAAAACATAATTAATGGCCGAGCCAACCGATCAGTCCGGCTCGCCGACCCCTACCACCCATTCTATCCTTTGTCGAGCCAAATATAAAGAGCAACGTATTATGCATAATCAATAAACAATGAAATTTAAAAATTGTTCCAAGTTATTACAGACAGGGGGTTCTCACAATTCAGAAAAGGAAAGTACAGCAATAAGCAGAGTTATTTTATCATGCGTGAGCTGGGGGCTCTGGGGCGAGTGCCGGTAAGTTCAACTAGTGAGCCATTTTAACCTACCTCGGCCTCGCATCCACATCCCCGGAGGTCGGCGCGGGTTGTTGAACTCGCGGACCAACTCATGATCATGGTGGATGAACTGCATGTTCTCGCTGATCATGTCCATGAGCGGGGTGGGGGATGTCATCCCGCTTGCCGAGTGGCGCTTCACCTTGTCCGCGAGCAGCACGTTGTCCCGCTGTAGTGCTTGCAACCTCTGCTTGCCGACATTATTCTCCTCCTGCATCCTGCGCAGCGCACACCCCTGTTATTTTAGACCTCAACGACTCGCCTCCTCATCTTGGAGGAGTCCAGCGAGATAACCAAGAAGTTTTCTATTGCGCTGGGAGAAGGAGGTGATTATTGGCGAGCTAGCTCAGTAGACTCTTCCGCCTCGGATTGGCCAAGAAGACCTGCAAGGACAGTTAATCTTGGTGAAAACCCAATTGCCGAGTACTTCAAGAACTTGGCGGGATGGTCCAATAGAAGTGGAGCTTACGGGACGGGCTTGGCTGCCCTCGATGGGTGTATGAAGGGGGCTAGGCTAGGTCCTTACTGCGACCTGGAAGTCGAGTTCTTTGGGGGATGAGCTCGAAGCTCGAGGTCGGGATGGACCCAACATCTACCCCCGTGAGTGCCGGTGCGACTGGAGACACCTGCGTCTGTTAGTACAGCCCCATTGTCCCGAAAGGAGGCGACGAGTCGCGCAGGTGAGTAGGGGAGTTTGGGGCCGCGAGTCGTCAGGGGGAGAGTCGACTTACGGTGCTGATGTAACACCCCTATCAGTCACATAGCATATAGCAGTAAGTCCGGCCGGGGCCCGACGCCATATACCACGGACAGACTTGTGGGTTACTCAATGAAACAATTCAACCAATACACACGTCCTACACAGAGCATCTAGCGGAAGCAATTTGTTAAGTCACAAAGGAAAGAACCCAGCACAAGCACGAATGTCCACTAACAAAAAACCCAGTAGGAATGTAGTACAAAATACCCAAATGTACTGGCCTTAAGGACTTACAACAGTTCACTTAAATAAAGAGTGTTTTACAAACTTCGGCTCGCAAGCCGGTCACATATGATTTAAATAAGTAAATAAATGTGGCCTTCGAGGGACAACTCAGCAACTTGGGCTTTGGCCCGCTATTTGCCGCTCGGCTCCGCAGCACCGGTAAGCATAAATCACTGCAACGGTGGCAATCAAGAATAACGGTCAGCTAAAGCTGACCAAATTATAAAGATTCCTCCCCCAAAATCGGGATGGCAAAGCTTCTTCCCTGCACATGTATTAGTATAAATAAACAGGATTGCGAAAGTAAAATTTAAGCACACTTCATCACAGGTGTAAGCACACACGGCTGCACACCCCGTGCTCTCAGGGCACTTACACAGTGAACTCGGTCCACCACCGTCCCCGAGACGGCAATCTCGTGAGCAATAAAGTATTCATGGCTTAAGTCGAAGACCCTCCCTTTATGCCATCGGCATGCCACTAAAAAACCACATAGAGCAGGTACGGTTTCACTCAACTCGTTGCTCACACTGCCACGACACTAAAAGTCATCGGCGCGAGCTAAGTTTCCCCATAGCTCGTAAATCGATCGACTAAAGTACATAACCCGGTTATGTACAAAGATGGCTCCCGGGTCACCAAAGATGGAAGAAACACGCTTTTGACCAGATTTCCAAGTGATCCTTGGGGTTAATCCCCAAGGATCCCTACTACAATCTACCACGTAGAAACCCAAAAAACACAAATGGCATGGAGTCTTCTCCGGCTAACAATGCATAGCAGATCATCACTGATCTAGACCAACACGTCCGGGTAGGCTTCACACACCATGTTTATGCCCGTACTTCGATTCCGGACTCTAAATAAGGGGGACTTTACATATCTACCCCAAGGAATACTGCAAACTCACCGCACACTCGCGGGAGAGGGTTTTCCCATGCAAAAGAAGAAGAGCTTCACATGCTCAAGATGAGAACTGTTACCCTAGCATTTCTCTTTGGCACCATAGAAAATTACGCGGATGAAAAGCACCGCGATGATCTTGCTCCGCAGATCTGGGCTTGATTTGTGATTTGGCGCTCTGAATCTCCTCCAGTGACCGGATCTTCCCTCCTTCTTCCTCCTTGCTCTTCCCTCTCTCTAGAAGTTAGAAAGAGATAGCCAAAGGAAAAGTGAGAGTTTCTCACCCCAAAACTGGCCTTAACCCTATGGTGGGAAAAGCCTGAACCATCAGACCCAAATAAGGAAACGAACGGCCACGATGCGCCCAGAAAATAAACTTCCTGGTCTGAACACGGCTTGCAACACGCCCGTGTCCAAGGCCGTGTCACTCATTCGCCGTCGAAACCGTCGCGTCCCGGCATGACACGCCCGTGTAATCTAGTACACGCCCGTGTAGATGGGCGTGTTCCTCCATCGGTACAGGTCCAAAACGTCCAGAGCATGACATGGCCATATGACATGCCCGTATCACAAACCGTGTGCTAGACACACCCTGGGACACGACCAAGTCCCAGGCCATGTAGCTGCCTTAGCACAACTCGCCAAACGACCCGAGCAGGACACGAGTATTCGACACACCCTTGTCGAATTTGACACGCCCGTGTCAGACCCGAACATGCCTGGGCTTAGGCCATGCGTACTCACTCAATGATCATTGAGTGAAAGGCTTTGAGTGCCTGACACGCCCTGGGACATGCCCGTGTCCTAGGCCGTGTTCACCCCCCCCCCCCCCAAAGACTATTGACTGTAATTTTGTCGACCACGCGACCAGTGCCGAACCCGAGCATGACACGCCCCTGGGACACGCCCATGTCCCACGCCGTGTCACCTCCACCAAATCCCAGACTTGGCTCAAAATGCCACCCGTCACTCTTTTGAGTTTCGGGGCGTTACAACTCACTCCCTCTTAAAATAATTTCGTCCACGAAATTACCAAAGGAAAAGAAAACGGAAAAACAAAAGGCGTACCTGAGTGAAATAACTCTGGGTACTCCTCAAGCATGGTATGCTCCCGTTCCCAAGAGAGCTCCTCACGACCGCAATTGTCCCAACAGACCTTGACCATTCTGATCTCCTTGTTACGAAGTCACTTGAATTCAGAGTCCTCAATACAAACGGGCTTGACCCTAGTTGTCAACCCTTTGTCCACCGGTACTTGATCAACTGTGATCAACTGAGAAGGCTCTAGCACCGCCTTCCGCAACACTGGAATTTGGAATACGTCGTGTAACCACTTAACTCCACCGATAGCTTCAAACGGTAAGCCGCTTCACCGATCCGCTCTAGGACCATAAAATGGTCCAAGGTACCTCGGGCTCAGCTTCTTCAAGCATCGTACCCGTGAAACACCCTTGAACGGCTTTATCTCCAGATACACCCAATCGCCAATCACGAACTCCACGTTCCGGTGCTTGGCATTGTAGTATTTAGCTTGTCTATCCTGAGCGATCAGCAAATGCTCCTGAATGGTTTGTACCAATGAAGTAGCGTTTAGCACCTCTTGCTTTTATTACAACCTTGCCTCACCCGTTTCTAGCCACGACAACGGTGTGCGACACTTTATACCATATAAGACCGCGAAGGGTGCCATTTGTATTCTCGCTTATTAGTTATTGTTGTACGCAAACTCCACCAAATACATATGGTCTTCCCACTTCTTTCTGAAGTCCAGAATGCACATGTGAAGCATGTCCTCCATCGTCCTGTTGACCCTCTCGGTCTGCCCATCCGTCAACGGATGGAAGGCTGTGCTGAACTTCAACTTAGTCTCCAGCATTTGCTGCTCCAACCTCCAGTAATTGGACGTAAAACGTCCATCTCTATCACTCACGATGCTGTGGGGCACACTATGTAGTCTGATTATATTATCCACATACAGCTTCGCTAGTTTCTCCACCGAATCATCCTTCCTATGTGGAACAAAGTGCGACACTTTTGTTAACCGATCTACGATCACCCAGATGGTGTCGTTTCCCTTCTTCGACCTTGGCAAGCCATGCAAAAACTCCATCGAAATGTCGTCAAACTTCCACTCCGGAATAGGAAAGGATTTCAAGAAACCCCCTGGCTTTTGGCACTCTGCCTTCACTAAGGCGGAGGTCTAACATTTAGCCATGAATAGTACCACATCCTTCTTGAGTCCTGGCCACCAGAACAACTTCTACAGATCTCGGTACATCTTCGTGCTCCCTAGGTGAATTGAGTACTTGGTATGATGAGCCTCATACATCAACTCCACCTGCAAATTACCCACGTTTGGGACGCACAAACGATTGTCCTTCCTTAGCAGTCAATCTTGACCTGTAAATTTGGAATTTGACCCATCCGAAGCTGCATCTATGATTTCCTTCATGCTATCGAAACCCTAAACCCTAAACCCTAAACCCTAAACCCTAAACCCTAAACCCTAAACCCTAAACCCTAAAACCCTAAACCCTAAACCCTAAACCCTAAACCCTAAACCCTAAACCCTAAACCCTAAACCCTAAACCCTAAACCCTAAACCCTAAAAACCCTAAACCCTAAACCCTAAACCCTAAACCCTAAACCCTAAACCCTAAACCCTAAACCCTAAACCCTAAATCCTAAAACCCTAAACCCTAAACCCTAAACCCTACTAGCAATCTACATAAGCCTCTTGCTATGAAAGCCAGTCCATACCGAAGATAACGTCGAACTCTACTAGCGGCAGCAACGACACTAGCAAGTCGAAATCCTGACTTCAAATATGAACCCTTACGGCACATACTATGTCTGCACGCATAGAACACCCATTCGACAGCAACACGCCCAATTTGCCCTTCGCCATCGAAGAAGGGACACCGATTCATGATATAAAACGTTCAGACAAAAAGGAGTGCGAAGCTCCCGTATCGAATACTGCTCTTGCCGGACTATCGCAAATCAAGACAAAGCCTATATAAATAGTAATAAGATAACAAGCACTAGGTAATAGTATTTTAAAGCTAACTTGCTATAAATTTAAACCATAACTGTCACCACGTCTGCCTGTTAAATGGCCTCTTGCTGGCCCAGATTATAGACTCTTGGTTGAGTAAGAGCATAATGGGATGCGGTTGACTCCACCGCCTTGCCCTTTTATTCATAGGTTGCACCCTGCTTCCTCTCGCACTTTGCACGCCCTCTCCGACAATCTCGGGCATAGTGCCCCAACTTTCAAAAAGTATAACAAGCGCCTGGGGTTTGGTTGGTAGTTTCCACTGAGGCCCCCGAACAAGGGGCTGGACTCGACGTCCTAGCCTTTTTATTCCATTTGTGGAACACCGATTTTGAGGAGTTCGGCCTTTTTAACTCCGACCCCTTCTCATTAGAGTCCTTCTTAGCATGAATGTTCTTTATGTATTTTTCCAAAGAGCGGGCCGTGTTGACCAAGGTCAGAAAACCCTGCGCCATAGGCTCCAAAAGTAGCAGTCTCAAGTCATCCCTTAGACCTTCGTAGAATCGACTTGTCTTCCGCTCCTCGTCAGCGAATGTAGTGCTTGCATACAGACCTAACTGAGTAAACTCGTGGAGATACTTATACACGGTACCCTCTCCTTGAACCAACTTCTGGAACTCATTTTCCAAAGCAATCCTCTGAGTTGAGGGGAGGTATCGAGCCAAGAATAGTCTCGAAAACTCCTCCATCGAGACGTCAGTCAACTGCCTACCCCTCAGATAGTGTAGCTCTAAGTCTTCCCAGCATAATCTTGAGTCACCATCCAACAAGAACGTGGCAATTGTGGTCTTCTGCCACTCTTCCGTCTCAGTAGCAATCAACACTCTCTTAACCCTGGAGAGCCAATCCTCTGCTTGGGTTTGGGTACCCGTCCCCGAGAACATTGGAGGATTGAAGCCCATCACGTGCTTAAGCTGCATCTCCGTTGCTCTTCTAGGCAACACTGGCTCCACTACCACCTGCTCCACTCTCCTTGGCTCCGCCGCTTGGAGAGGTACTTGCTCCACAGTAGGGGTAGGCTGCTGCACCTACCTCGCAGGCTGCGCGTTGATCATCGCAAACACAGCCTCCGCAGCCAACCGTATGGTCTCAGCCGAAGGAGGTGTTGTCTATGCATCATTTGGTGTGCCGCTTGCCTCAGAAACTGGTCGTTCTGACGGCCCAGCACCACTCCTGGTCACCTATAATCGTACAAAACACCGAGAGCGACCAAACAACATTATGAAACGCAATTATAGGAACACGCAGGTTCCTCAAACATGTGTATTTTCATTCCTAAGTTGACATTCATGGGTTCTTTTCATGTTATAACGATGACGCACACACATGTGCTCACCACCCCTTAAAGTGAATTCATCCACGAATTCATTTAAGTCTGACCGAAACCGGTAGTATAATACAAAATTGTAACACCCCTATCCGTCACATAGCATATAGCAGTAGGTCCGGCCGGGGCCCGACGCCATATACCACGGACAGACCGGTGGGTTACTCAATGAAACCATTCAACCAATACACACGTCCTACACAGAGCATCAAGCGGAAGCAATTTTTTAAGTTGCAAAGGAAAGAACCTAGCACAAGCACGAATGTCCATTAATAGAAAACCAAATAGGAATATAGTAAAAAATACACAAATATACTGGCCTTAAGGCCTTACAACTGTTTACTTAAATAAATAGTGTTTTACAAACTTCGGCTCGCAGGCCGGCCACACATGATTTAAATAAGTAAAGAGGGTCGGCTCAGCAACTTGTACTTTGGCCCGCTATTTGCCGCTCGGCTCCGCAACACCTGCAAGCATAAATCACCGCAACGGTGGCAAACAAGAATATCTGTCAGCTAAAGCTGACCAAATTATAACGATTCCGCCGCCAAAATCGGGGCGGCAAAGCTTCTTCCCTGTACATGTATTAGTATAAACAAACAGGATTGTGAAAGTACAACTTAAGAACACTTCATCACAGGTGTAAGCACACACGGCTGCACACCCTGTGCTCTTAGAGCACTTACACGGTTGACTCGGTCCACCACCGTCCTCGGGATGGCAATCTCGTGAGTAATAAAGTCTTCATGGCTTAAGCCAAAGACCCTCCCTGTATGCCATCGGCAGGCCACTAAACCGAACCACATAGAGCAGGTACGATTTCACTCAACTCGCAGCTCACACTGCCATGACACTAAAAGGCATTGGCGCGAGCTAAGTTTCCCCGTAGCCCGTAAATCGATTTACCAAAGTACATAACCCGATTTTGTACAAAGATGGCTCCCGGGCCACCAAAGATGGCAGAAACACGCTTCTACCCAGATTTCCGGGTGCGCCTTAGGGAATCCCTAAGGATCCCTGCTGCAATCTACCACATAGAAACCAGAAAAATACAAAAGGCACGAAGTCTTCTCCGGCTAACAATGCATAGCAAATCATCACCGATCCATACCAACACGTCCGGGTAGGCTTCACACACCATGTCTATGCCCATACTTCGATTCTGGACTCTAAACAAGGGGGACTTTACATATCTACCCCAAGGAATACCGCAAACTCATCCCACACTCGCGGGAGAGGGTTTTCCCATGTAAAAGAAGAAGAGCTTCACATGCTCATGATGAGAATCGTTACCCTAGCATTTCTCTTTGTCGCCATGGAAAACTACGCGGATGAAAAGCACCGGGATGATCCTGCCTCCGCAGATCTAGGCTTGGTTTGCGATTTGGCGCTCCGAATCTCCTCCAGCGACCGGATCTTCCCTCATTCTTCCTCCTTGCTCTTCCCTCTCTCTAGAAGTTAGAAAGAGATTGCCAAAGTAAAAGTGAGGGTTTCTCACCACAAAACCGGCCTTAACCCTAAGGTGGGAAAAGCCTGAACCATCGGATCCCAAAATAAGGAAACAAACAGCCACGATACGCCCAGAAAATAAACTTCCTGGGCCGAACACGGCTTGTGATACGCCCGTGTCTAAGGCCATGTCACTCATTCGCCGTCGAAACTATCACGTCCCGAAAAGAACATGGGCACTCGACACGCCCATGTCAGGCTTGACACGCGAGTGTAATCTAGTATATGCCCATGTAGATGGGAGTGTTCCTCCATCGGTACAGTCCAAAATGTCCAGAGAGACAGGGCCATGTGACATGCTCGTATCACATGCCGTGTGCTACACATGCCCTAGGACACGCCCTAGGACACGCCTATGTGCCAGGCCGTGTAGCTGCTTTAGCACAACTCGCCAAATGAACCGAGCAGGACATGGGTATTCGACACGCCCGTGTCAGACCCGAACACGCCTGGGCTCAAGCCGTGCGTCCTCACTTAACGATCGTTGAGTGAAAGGCTTTGAGTTCCTAACATGCCCTGGGATACGCCCGTGTCCTAGGCAGTGTTCACCCCCCCCCCCCCCGACGACCATTGACTGCAATTTCGTCGACCACGTGACCAGCATCGAACCCGAGAACGACACGCCCCTGGGACACGCCCGTGTCCCAGGCCGTATCACCTCCACCAAATCACTGACTTGGCTCAAAATGCCACCCGTCACTCTTTTGAGTTTCGGGGTGTTACAACGGAGGCTTTGCCGCCGGTCTGTTGGTTGTCAGGTTCGGCAGGAATCTCAATGATCCCCTTTCCCTTTGGCTTAGGAGCTGGCCCCATGGAATAAGCGAGTCCATGGTCAGGGGTGGAGTCCAGGTTGCGGTAGGCCGACTCGGGAACTTTTAGAGTTGGCTTGGCTTTATTGGTCGGTTGAGGATTTGAAGAATTGCGTGGCGATTTGCTGGGATTTATGGAGACCAGGCTGGCAGTGCGAGCGGCGTTGAGCCCGCGAGCACGGTCTAGCCTCTCTTGGAGCTCTTTGGAAAGAGGCATCTTGGCAAGATCAAACAAGAGGAATGGAAAACATCTCCCAGGTATGTAGGTGTATATATATAGCCGTTGGTGGATCCCACCAAAAGATTCCCTTGGGCTCGCTGACCCACTCACCGATCTCTTGGGGTTGGATGTTTCTTTCCGAGTTTGGGGCAGCTCACAAAAAGCAAGGATTATATACAACCCTGTATCCGACAAGTAGTGTCAGCAAGAGACGTTCAATCCATTTTGGCACAATCCATGTCCCAGGTGAGTCGGCAGGGAGGCAAGGGATCAATGTTTACACCGACTCACCCAAGCTGGAGGGAATTTGTGAGGGGCGAGTGGAGCAAGTGGGTTCTCACTCCCTTTAGGGACTTGGCAAGTAGTGGGCGAGTGGGGCATACCCAGGCCCGAACTCACCCATGGTAGAAAGAGGTGGCGAGTGCGAGCTCCATCGAGCACTCTCTGCCTCAGGTGAGTGGAGATTTCAGAGGGCCACTCGCCCAGTGTTGTATTTTGTATTCTTACCATTCTACTCTTGATCTGAGCTACACATAGCTGTTTAGAACAACGGAGGCACGCTATTTGCAGACCGTTTTTCAGAAAACTATAAATAGAACCAAGGGGGTGCCTCAGAAGGCATGCTTACTTGTGCCATGGTCTTCTTGCACTTTCTGAGGAATCCTTAGCTCAACACTTGGCTAAGGAGGGGAAGCGCTCTAAGATTGTCTGGGTGTGTTGTGGGACCTCCGTGTTGGAGCCTTGGGTATGTTCCTTGTGCTAATTCTTTTGTTGTTTATCTTTTGTGAGAGAAGTAAGTGTGTGATCACCCCTTCCCCAAGCGTTGAACTCCACAGATATCGATTCTTCAGTTTCAACAAACGTGACTTGGGAGGTTGAGTCAGCTATGAGGGAGGCTCATCCTCATCTGTTCCCCTAGTTTCGTTGGTAAGTGTTTTTATTCAATAACCATTGGTTATTTTCCTTCTTTAGAAGATTCTATCATGTATCAAGTTTTGGGACGAAACTTCCATTTAGGGGGAGTGGATGTACCGCCCCTAATTTTTCGATGTTTATCTTAATTCCTTTAGTGGCATATTTTTTACGTCAGGGCGTTATGTTGACTCGTAGTTGATAGGTACCATTTCTAGAGCTTGGCTTTTGCTCATTTGGTATCTGAGGTTTTGACTTAGAATATTATTTTGGCTAATTTCTTGTGTGTTTTTGGAGTTTCCCTTGCGAGCCGGGTTTGTTTTGGAACTCAGTGGAGCCTTTTTGGAATGTTTTGGAGTTTTGTGCATTCGGGAGTTTTTACCTGAGTTTGGTTTGTCGGATTTAATTTCGACTTCGCCATTGGATTCGTAGCGTCGATATTTAGCTACGGTGCGATTTTCGTAGAATTTCGAGTTTGTTTGAGTTTATGGTCATTTGGACGTTTATTTAGTAATTAATTATAATACAATATTATATTACTTATATAAATATAAATAGTTAGCGATGTGACGAAAACCCTATTCATCTTCTTCCCAAGCCGACAAACTGTTTCACGAAGAGAAGAACGACTGACATTTCTAGGCTTTCGGTCGCTGATTGCATGAGCTTTGGTGCTCGAAATCGTCATGGGAGAGTAAATTCGGACTGTTCTCACTAAGAATTACGTGTGTGCGGTGAGTTTTTCCCATTTCTTGAGTTTTTGGGCGTTAGGTTATGCGGTTTTGATGCTCTTTTTCCTTGAAAAGTTTTAGGAAATGTAGCCAAGGTGTTCTTACGGTCGGATCCATGAGGAAGGGCGCTTGTGTTGCCGGATTTCCGGAGATAGAGGCAAGTGGTGATTTTTTCCCCTTGCCAAGAGTTTTTCGTGTGTTTTCTTGTTGTTTTCTTCTTCCCTCCTTAGAATTAGGAGTAGTGTACGGATTAGCCAAGTTCAATCTACTGAGTAGTATAAAATTCCCAGTCAAGTAAGGATTAGAATTCACCGAATATAACTGCTACTCTAGGTCAACCCGCTGAGTATATGACACATATCCAAAGTAGTATTTTTCTTATATGGTAGTCTAAGTGTAGACAAATTCATTGAATATGACCCTTAGCTTAGGTTTAAAAATTCATCGAGTATGGTTGGGTTAGCCAGATTGGAAGTCGTCAAGTATGGGTCTTGGATTAAGTCTAATTCGTTGAATAGTATTGGCGTTGAGTGGAGTCAGATTCGTCAAGTAATCTCGTCAAATTCGCTGAGTATTAGCCTTTAGCATTGAGAGTAGTCTTTGCGTTGAGTGATTCTTTTGACTAAGGCAAATTCATCGAGTATTCACGACGAATTCTTCGAATGCCAGTCTTGGCATTGAGTGAATTAGACTTGGCGTTGAGAGCGCCAAGTGTTCTTTGAGTCAAAGTCAAATGCATCGTGTTAACTCAACAAATTTGTCGAGTATAGTTGATTTGTAATCGAGAGGGTCGAGTGAAGGCGTTGAGTGAAGTAATCTTCGCTGATTTAAAGTCTAGGCGTCGAGTGAGACTGCGTTGGCTTTAAAAGCGTTGAGTGAAGCCTTATCATTGAGTGAAAGGCGTCGAGTGAAGTCAAATCCGTTGAGTTATCTATTTGGTGTCGAGTGCATTGAGTGCACTCAACGCGGCGTTGAGTGGAGTCCAGGCGTCGAGTATACTCGACGATTTTCCAATGGACTTGGTTTTCTTTCACTGATTCGTCGTATATCATTAAGTTAGCCTATTTTCCTCATTTTACCAAGGCTAATTTGTCGAGTGTCAACTGTATTCGTCGAGTATACTGGACGAATCAGCGCGGACTTAGATTTTTCCTTCCCTTGCCAAATTCTGTCCAATTCGTCGCGTTTGACCTGGCTTTTTGAGTTATTCATCGAATATTTTCGATGAATCTATGTAGACTTAGAAGCTGTTCGTCGAATGACCCTCCTATTCGTCGATTTTACCCTTATATATTTTCTGTTTATTTTCCTTATTTGACATTCAATGTATCTTTTTGCCTAGTGGATTTCCGGGAGTGAATTTTTGACTGTTGGTGTGTGGAGGAGGAGACCACCACCGCAGGTGCCGTCTTTGCCCCTGTTATGTGTTGTGGGTGAGTGGAGAAGGAGACCACCACCCTTGGGCCCTTGTGAAACTTTTGATGTCGATCTGTGGAGGAGGAGACCTCTACCGCAGGTGCTGGATTTGTTGCCGGTGTTTTTGACCTCTAAATGATGAGCAAGAAAATCTCTTATATATAAACACTTACTTATATGTATTTCTTTTTATGTAAAGCATGGATCTTACTCGCACTTGGTACAAATTTCTTACCCTTGAACTTTGTAAGTAAACCTTTTATCTCTGTCTTATGGCTTAATAAATGAGGCTTGTGAGCTTTTCTCATGTTAGGGTGGGTAACCCCCCTTTTGTCCTTTTATGGATTATTACTAATTTTGATCTTTGATCATCACTTGTATATTCTTGCCGAGGTATTCTTATCTTTAGAATGCCTCAGGCTCGGAGAAAAAGCCGGGTTAGCAGCTAGGATTGGTGGTTGCTGGTTTTCTATTATTGCTGCAATTGTCTTCTCCTCGCCCGTGTAAAGTAGTGTTGTTGTTCTGTTTTTAGTTCAGACATACTTGCTTTTCCTTTGGTGGGTTTGTCTCTTGTTGTGGATGCCCACCAAAGTTTTTATGTTGTTAAGATACTTACTACCTGCTTAGCCTTTTCTTGATGATTGGTTGGTTTTACTTGCTCTCTAAGAAGGTTTTATGCCAGGTTTGCATGTTAGTTATTTTAAAAAGTATAAAGATACTATCTCATGCATAACATTGCTTTATACAAAAGTCAGTATATTTTAACTAACGTAAAAGCAATTTCTATACCTATATTAAATCAAAAGGTATTCATACCATGAGTTGTCTTGTTTGGATATTTATGCTCAAGTAGGATTATAATCAATATAAACAAAGTATTTTTTGCAGAGTATATTCATGTTTATACTTGTGGACTAGTTGATCCACTGAACTGAGGGATACGACCATTTAAACTTAACATAAAGTACATTTTTCTTCATTATAAACTCGAGGATTTCATATAAAGTGTTAGGTTGGTTTCTTGCATGAGCGCCTGCCGTTATCTCCTGCACGGTGTGACATCATGACTAGTGTTTTCTCTTACTCTGATAAATTAATTAAATGTGGAGAAAATGCGGGTTTTGACAATCGGTGGCCGAAGTGCAAAGTTTTCTTGGACTTACATGGTATTATCGCATGTTTGTGGAGGGATTTTCGAAGATTGACCTCCCTCTCACTTCCTTGACAAATAAAGGTGTACCATATGAGTGGAAACCCCAGTGTGAGGCTGCATTCCAAAAGCTGAAGGATCTACTTACCTCTGCACCAATCCTAGCCCTTCCATCTGGGAAGGAAGGATTTCTGGTTTACATTTATGCATCCTATTAAGGTATGGGAGCAGTGTTAATGCAGCATGGGCTCGTGATTGCTTACTCTTGAAGAAAGCTGAAGAAGCATGAAATTAATTACCCAGTGCATGATTTAGAATTGGGTGCAGTGGTCTTCGCCCTAAAGATTTGGAGGCACTATATTTACAAAGTTCATTGTGAGATTTTATTAGATCATTAGAATTTGAAATATGTTCATACTCAAATGGAGTTCAATTTGAGGAAACGGCAGTGGTTGGAATCCTTGTGCGATTATGATTTTACGTTGAACTACCACCCTGGGAAAGCAAACTCCATAGCAGATACATTAAGCAGAAAGGTACCAGCGTCGAGCCCTGGGTCTTTAATGATGGTTATGGAAATGGCTCGAGTTCTCGAGGAGATGGAGATTATGCTAGTGTATAAGAATCACTCTGAGGTGTATACAGAATACTTGGCTGTCTTGGTACAGTATGTGACTTCCGTGAACGGATCCGGGCCGAGCTTGGGAAGGATGCTGCTCTGGCCCCTGTGTTTAAGGCAATTGAGAGTGGATCTACTGAAGAGTATATTTTGAAGGAAGGCCTCATTCATTTCCGTGGCAGGTTCTATATTCTCGAGGGTGGTGGAAGCCGGGAAGACATATTGAGAAAGGCTTATTGCACTAAATATTCAGTGCATCCCGGGATTTCCAGGACGTATAATGACTTCCGGAAGACCATGTTTTGGCCAGGAATGAAGAGAGTTGTTAAGTATTATATTACGCACTGTGAGGCTTGTCAAAGGGTGAAGGTGGAGTGTACGAGACCGAGAGGATTATTGCAGTCATTACCCATCCCCGAGTGGAAGTTTGAGGATATTTCCATTGATTTTGTCCATGGGATGCCTCGCTCGTGCTCTGGGAATGATGTTTGGGTGGTTGTGGATTGATTGACGAAGGTTTCTAGGTTCATTCAAATAAGGAAGGAGTCGCATGTTGATGTTTTTGTGCGTCTCTTTGTGGAACAGTTTGTGCTGTACCATGGGGTGCCCAAGACAATTGTTTCTGACTGCGATAGTCGCTTTGCTTCTAAGGAATGGAGGGCTGTTCAAGCATATATGGGCTCTCGCCTTATCTTCAGTACGACTTTTCATCCTCAGACGGAAGGCCAGTCCGAGAGGACCATCAGAACCATGGAAGATTTATTGAGATTATGCGTGTTACATAAGGGCGAGCCGTGGGAAAGGCTTTTGTTGCTAGTGGAGTTTTCATACAATAACAGTTATCAAGCTAGCATCGGAATGACGCCTACGAAGAACATTATGGAAGGAGGTATAGAACCCCATTATCGTAGGTGCAGGGTGAAGACCCAAAAACTTTGGGAGTGTAGCATATTGATGACACTGATACAATTGTTAGTGTAATACGAAACCACATGCTGGAGGCTCAAACCCGGCAGAAAAAGTAATATAATGTGAAGCACCGGGTGGTGGAATTTCAAGTGGGTGACACGGTGTACTTGAAGATCAGGCCAATGCATGGAGTGTTATTTATGCGCGGTAGAAAGAAGCTCAGACAAAGATATGTGGGGCCTTATATTATATTGGAGAGGATTTGCCCTTTGGCCTATCGGCTGGAGCTACCACCAGTGCTTGAAAATTTGCACGTCTTCCATGTGTCGTCACTTCGGAAAGCACTACTACGGCCCGATCAGCATGTCACAGCTACAAATAGAACAGTGGCAACCGATAATTCTGTTCGACTAGAGCCAGGAACGAATTGTGGATACCGAAACAAGAAGCTTGCGGCAAAAGAGTGTGGTTTCTACTAATCGTGAAGAAAATAAGAACCGAACTATCCATCCAACTAGACAAGTATACCTATCGAATTGTAGCTAGGGGACACAAGTGTCGTATTAAAATCCGGGAACTATTGTGTAATTTTACTCACACGAAGACTATTATCTTATCGAAGGATTGTTTTAGGGTTTGGTAAAAGAAAACTAATTGCAATTAAGAAAAGAAATATTTGCGCTAAAAAGAGAACTACTTACAGTTAACTAAAGAGCTACTAAAATCGATTACAACGAATGGTTTAAACGATGAAATAGAAAAGCACTCGATCGAGAATCACCTCGGCAAAATCTGATTAAAAATGCGATAATAAACCCTAACTTAATAAGGTGAAGGTCCTTGATCAAGGAGGTTCCTAAATCTTGAACACACTTCTCTCGAAGTCATGCCCAACTGAGTTTTGGAAGGTCCGACCGAACTCTCGTCCAAATTGAAGACCTAAAGCTCGCTTTACGTTGTGAACCCCACTATTGGATTTCACTCCAATCCGGGAGATTTAACATCTGCCTCTCTCGAGGGGTGCATGCAACTCTCTTTACTCATGAGTGTTAACTTCAAACTACGAGCCTCTCGGCTAGATAAGAGTGAAAACAAAGATAGAAATTAAATATCGATGATATAACTCCAAGCATGAATTTCTAGAGTAAATCGAAGGCCTAAACCCTAAAAAGAAAAAAAAAAGTAAACTTAAAGCATCATAGCTTAATCAACTCGAACCTCGGATCATCAAGATCGAGTACAAGGAGGATTAGTTAATCATGTTTAAGTGGAGGAAGAGAGATGGGTAGAAGAACATTATGAAAACAAAGTAAAAGGGCACTTTATATTAATTCTAAAAGAGAGTTACAACTTTGAAATTAAAGATTACAAGTGCATGGAAATGAAAACAAAGCTAGCAATAACATTAAGCTACTAAATAAATTACAAGAGTTAATACAAAAGGGGTACACTAGGCTAGAATTAAGAAAAGCTAAAAATGAGAAAGAGAGAGAGGAAGAACAAATGAAAAATTCCAAGAAATAAAAGGACAGAACCTCCCCTCTCACACAAAAATTGCTCTTGGACACAAGGTGGAGCCTTGAATTTATAGAATTTTTTTGGGTTGGTCTTGCCCCCGGTCACACCCGGGGAGGGCGTGTCAGGGGGGGGTGTCATGTACGGGGTTGACTTCGGGAGCTAAATTCTGGCAGAAATGATGATTGCTTCTATAAAATGGTGGACACACCCTGGTACATGCCCGTGTAGGGGGGGGGGTGTAAGGCACGTCACGTCAAAAATCATTCGTCGGAAATCCATCTATCATCGAAAAAGTGGTACACCCCCGGCGACACGCCCGTGTAGGGGGGCGTGTCAGTACTATTGACATGCTAAAATGGAAAATCTTTAATTGACGGCAGCAAGCTTCGGGATCGGGTTACACGCCAAGAGACACGCCTAGAGACACGCCCTAGGAGGGAGTGTCAGGGGCAAGTGTAACACCTCTACCCGTCACGTCGGATATAATAGAGGGTCCGGCCAGGGCCCCACACCATATTCCACAAACAAGCGGAGACGTCACTTAATAATATCAAGAAACATCACACCCTAACACAAAGCATTCTAGCGGAAGCTTCAGGGTTGAAAACTTGAACTCAACAACAATAGAAATGTCCACTTCTATTAAAATAGGAATGTATACACCCACATACACAAGGTACATAGCCTTATGGCTTTTACAAATTTCTCTTAACATAAGGTGTGGTTTCCAAATATCGGCACGCATGTCATCCACACATTAACAAGAGTAAACAAAACAAGGCCTTCGAGTGCAGCAGCGTAGCTTGGGCTTCAGCCCGCTAAGTCCCGCTTAGACCAGCACCACCTGCACCTGTAAGAACAAATCCACCAACCAGTGGCAAGCAGGGGAACGGTCAGCATTCAGCTGACCAATTATAACAACTCTGGCCCTGGCACGGGGCAGCAAAATTCCTTCCCTGCATAGCATTTTACATCACAAATATATATATTCAGCCACCAAGGCAATACATATCACAAATGCCGGCACGACGGCCTGACATTTCGTGCACTCAGGGAACATTCCGGTGTACCTGAAACACTGGATCCCACCACCGTTCAGAGGTCCCAAACATGATGGTTCATTATGAGCATTCCTAGTCTGATCGGCACGCAAGCCATCGACTCTCGCTATGTTATCCTAACAGGGCCTTAAGCACCCATGGTTAGACAACCATAATGCGGGTACGGAACCACCTTTCCCGTTGCTCAAAATCGTCAGACTCATGACTAGACTGACGCGGGTATGGCTTCACTTTGCTCGTTCGCCACCAAGGCATTTACTCCAGTTGTAGCCCAACAACTCAACTTCATACCACATAACACTCACGACCACAAGAGTTGAACCCAACTCTCACAATTTCCTGGACTTCCTCCAGTACTTCCTGCGGCACCAAGCAACAAGTATCCACCACAGATTTCATGCACACAAGTAATAAACACGGAGTCTTCACTGCTGTGCAAACAAACATCACCAATCTAGACCAACATGTCCAAATGGGCTTCACACAGCATGCCTAACCGTACTCACACTTCCGGTTCTAATGCAATACAACAAGGGACGAACCACCGACCCAAGGGAATCACTTCGCCATCCACCTTTTTGGTGGAGGATTCCTATGCACATGCAGGAAAGAAGGACTTCACTTATCCAAGAAGGAATTTGTTACCCTTGGAAGACGCTTCGGATCCATGGGGAGAAAAGTAAATGTATGAAAGTTCTCACAATAGCCTTGCCTTCGCAAATCCGAACTCGGCTCGCGATTCGAACCACCGTAGCACCACCGGCAGCCGGCTTTCCCTTCTTCTTCCTTCTCTTGCTCTCCTCTCTCTCTTACTTTAGGAAGAGAATTACATAACTCAAAATGAGCTTTCTCCTCCTCAAGGCTGGCCTTATCACCCAAGGGAAGAGCCTACACCATTGGATCTTGGTCAAAGAAAATGAAAGGCTCAGATCAGACCTTAAATTGATTTTCCTGGGCCGAACACGGGTTGTGACACGCCCGTGTCATAGGCCATGTTCCTTAAGCAGCTACAGAACTGACTTACCCAGTCCAGAACACGGGCCTTGAAACACCCGTATCAAACACCTGACACGCCCGTGTCAGAAAGCACACGGCCGTGTGAATAGCCGTGTCACTCCTTCAACACAGGACCATATCACTCGAGAAGAACACGGCTAAGGCACACGCCCATGTCCTTAGACATTTGCCAAACACGCCCTTGTGACACACTCATGTCATAGGCCGTGCTCGCCACTCAACGCTACCCGGTTATTCCCCCGGGCAGGACACGTCCTGGGACACGCCCGTGTCCCAGGCCGTGTCGCCTCTCGACGATCGTCGACCGTGTTCTCTCGAGAACTCGAGTCGATGCCTACAGTAAAGGACATGCCCTGGGACACTCCCGTATCCTAGGTCGTGTACACTGGACACGCCCTGAGACACGCCCGTGTCCCAGGCCCTGTCGCCCAGCCTGAACCTCAAATTTAGCTTTTGAGAGTTTTGGGCTGTTACAACCCTCCCCTCCTTACAATAAATTTCGTCCCGAAATTTGGACACAGTAAGGAAGTGCAAGAATTACACAGCATGTGGTACTTTACATATCAGATTCAGCAAAATACAGACGAGCCAACAGTTTACATAAATTACTCGGGAAATTAAGCTCGCATGGTCTGCTCTCGCTCCCATGTTAGCTCCTCACGACCACAATTGTCCCACCGGACTTTGACCATTTCGATTATCTTATTCCGCAACTATTTCTCGGCTCGATCCTCGATTCGAATAGGCCTAACTTTTTTCGTTAGCCCACTGTCGACTGATACTTGATTTGCAACAACCACTTGAGTTGGCTCTCTTACCACTTTCCGCAACACCGAGACTTGAAACACATCATGTAAACCACTCAGCTCTTGCGAAAGTGCTAACTGATAGGCGGCTTCACCAATACGTTCGACCACTTCAAACGGTCCCAGATACCTCGGGATCAACTTTTTCAGACGCCGTATCCTGGACACATCTTTGAATGGTTTGATTTTCAAGTACACCCAATCGCCCACCGCAAACTCCACATTTCTATGCTTGGCATTGTAATACTTAGCTTGCCTGTCTTGAGCCACCATCAGTCTTTTGTGTATCAACCGTATAATTGAGTTGGCATCATCTAACTCTTTTCGCTGGTACAACTTCGTTTCGCCAGTCTCCGCCCAAGCCAAAGGTGTACGACATTTCCTACCGTATAAAGCTTCAAAGGGCGCCATCTGGATACTAGCTTGGTAGCTATTGTTGTCGGAGAATTCAACCACACCGAGATGATTGATGGAGGCGACAGCCCTCAACATGACGACGATGGTACTGGCACGCTTACGGATGATGGTGCCTCTCCGATCAAAGACGCGTGTCGCCGCGACAACCAATTTGATAAACGTCATCGCCGCTATAATCTCCGCCCGCAAGCGCCATAATAATTAATTAATACTTATAATTATTCTCTTATAAGTATTAATTAAATATTTGCATGCTTTGTTTAATTGCACTAACGAAACTTCTACTCAAGAGTTTTCTTTTCTTAGATCGTTTTTGTGGTGGATGATTTTAGCGTGATTTCTCGAAACAAATAAAATTTCGCGGAGTTTTCTTTGATAGATTTGTGGTTTACGTTTGATTTTTCCAAATACTATCGAGAGGATTGACGATCCTCGTTATTTCTTGTTGGGGAAAGATCAACCGTTTGCGAATCGGGATTTTCTTGGTAGATCTTTCTTTGGTACAATATCGCTCGAACGGACGCGAATATTCGTCCTTTTTTTAGCTTGATCGGATCTCTGCCTTTAGCCGTGGTTTGATCTCAAGCGGGTTGGCTATCCATACGTTAGCGCGAAAGATAAATAAAAAAATATTGTGCTGCTGCGTTTCGTTCGTTGTGCAGAAACGAGAGCGTGTGAGCGTGGCGAACGTAATCCTACGTCATCTGTGTAGGCTCTTAGGACGGTGCTAGATCAAATTTGGTATCAGAGGGAGGTTGTGTTGATTTCTCAATCGACACCATCCTTACGCTTTCCTATCATAGGACGTCGACCCACACTTGGTCGTGCACGATTCGTTAGACGCAAAAACTTGAAATTTTTCACAATCTGGTCTGCATATAACAAAAATCAAAAAAAAATTCTGCAGAAAATTACAAAAAAAAATTCTGAATTTTCTCCTTATTTTTCTAAGCACAAAAGTCTAAAAAAATATTTTTCGTTCTCCAAGTCGTTAAGCGTATAAAAATCCTACTTTATAAAATTTTTGTCCAAACAGTCTTTTTTTTAAAGAGAAACCTCGTATCTGTGTTGTTCATGCGCACGAGGCTTGGCACGGAGTATCCTCCATCCACCACAAATATGGCCGACAACCATGATGATGAGCACGCTCCTGCAACAATTGCGGCGCTTAGGGAAGAGTTTAACACCAGGTTCGATGCACTCACCCATTTAATACAAGGGTTGGTTGTAAATCAGGCGGCGCCTCAAAATCCTGGCTTTAGGATAAATCGACCGGGGCCACCACTCCAGCCCGCCAACCAACAAGAGGAGCGACAAAACCGTCCTCGTGATCAGGACGATGAGTTCGATATAACTAGGGTCGTTCGGATCCATCCACCATCATATGATGGCCTGGGTGAACCCCAAGTTTTTTTAGATTGGATCATGGAGATCGAGTGTTATTTTGAGTGGCATAGACTGACAGACGGTGATAAGGTGCGAGTTATACGAATGAAACTTCTGGGTAGGGCCAAAACGTTTTGGTTGAACGAAGAGAGGCATCTAGGTACCGTGAATGGAGAACCCCCAATTGGGTGGGCTGCCATGAAAGCCCTTTTGACAGATCAATATGTCCCTGCGTACCACCGAACCCAAATGTTCGACGAATTAGCAACCCTTCGTCAGGGTGATAAATCAGTAGCGGAGTACATGGGACTCATTAATGATATGATGGTGCGTTGTGACATCCGAGAAATGCCCGAGGTTACGCTCTCCCGTTTTCGTAAGGAACTCAATTCAGACATCCAAAGTAAGCTTCTATGTTATGGTCACACGGACCTTAACACAACATTCAATGCAGCCTTGGATATCGAAAAACACAATGCATACAAGTCCAAGTGACGAGCTTTCCAAAAAGGAAAATCCATTTTAGGACCCCCACCCTCATCCTCCATGCGAGACGAAGGAAAGATTCGGTCAATATATCCGAACTCCGTGGTCATTACTGCTAGGAACATCAGAAATCCCATCGGTGAGAGAGTTCCAATAGGACATATTAATAAGACCAATGCCACTTGTTATTCTTGCGGGATCCAAGGGTACTACTCTAGTGAGTGCTCCACTAAGGGAAAACCACTAGCCCTTTTAGACTCCACGTCTGAGCCTGCCGAGATCTTCTACGAAGCCGGTACTGAATCTGACGCCGAGTCGAGTGATATTGACGACGACTCCTTTATGATGGTTATGAGATGTATTCTGAATAAACCGCGTGCGACGGATGATTACAATCGGACGAATATCTTCTCGTTGAATTTTAAGAGTGGTGACAAGTGGTGCAAATTAATAATAGATACCGGTAGTTGTATGAATGTCATTTCGGAGAATGCCATCACTCGTATGCATTTAGTCACTGAACCGCATCCCCATCCGTATAAATAGCATGGGTAAACAAAACTTCTATCGCGGTCTCTTAACGATGTTTGGTACCACTTACGGCGAAGAATTATGTTGATAAGGTGTGGTGCGACGTCATCCCTATGGATGTATGTCATGTTCTACTATGATGCCCGTGGCTTTATGATTATGACGTGACCCATTTTGGACGCGCCAACACTTACGAGTTCAAGGTTAATGGTAAGACCATTGTCTTTAAACCCACACCGCCTAAGGACCCGTCGATTTCTTCCAACGACACAATTATGCCTGCGGAAAAGAAAACTATAAGTTTGATAAGTAGGAAAGAGTTAGAGCGCGAGACCTTCTTAGATGGCATCATTTATGCGTTAATATGTCTACAAGCCAAGGAAGATTCACCTTCTTTAGAGAACCTACCGTTATCTCTGCGCACCTTATTGGAAGAATATAAGGACGTCTATCCGGTGGACTTACCATCCAAGTTGCCACCCATCATGGACATTCAACACAAAATTGACTTCGTCCCGGGCTCATTGTTGCCTAATCTTCCCCATTACCGACTAAATCCCTCCACGCATAATGAATTACACAAATTAATTTCAGATTTATTAGCAAAGGGATTTATTCGCCATAGTAAAAGCCCTTGTGCCGTCCCAGCCTTGTTGGTCCCAAAAAAAGATAAGTCTTGGAGATTGTGTGTAGACTACCTGGCCATTAATAAAAATAACTGTCAAGTATAGGTTTCCCATTCCCCGTTTGGATGATCTATTGGATATGTTATCCGGTGCCACCATATTCTCAAAGTTGGATCTTAAGAGTGGTTACCACCAAATAAGGATTCGGGAGGGAGATGAATGGAAAACGGCCTTTAAATCTAAGGATGGGCTTTACGAGTGGTTAGTCCTAGGAGAGGGACTCACTAACGGACCGAGAACTTTCTCTCGGTTGATGACCCACATATTTAAGCCATACATGGGTAAATTTGTAGTAGTCTATTTCGATGATATATTAGTGTTTAGCATCTCTCCGATCGATCATGAAACACATTTGAGGACAATCCTTACTACATTGCGACAAGAGAACTTATTCATTAATCTTAAGAAGTGCGTGTTTGGAGTGACTTCCGTGGAATTTCTAGGAAACATAGTGAGTTCTGAGGGTATACATGTTGACCCTAAAAAGGTCCAAGAGATTTGAGAGTGGCCGGAACGGCAGAATATTCGGGAGGTTAGGAGTTTTCATGGATTGGCCATATTTTATCGACGATTCATTCGAAATTTCAGTAGTATCATGGCACAAATCACTGAATGCATGAAGAAGATAGATTTTATATGGACCAAATCGGTCGCTAGTGCGTTTCAAACGATTAAGGAACGGATGTCCGAAGCCCCCCTACTATGGTTGCCGGATTTTAACAAAGTGTTTGAACTATCATGCGACGCATCGGGGATAGGAATTGGAGGAGTGTTAAGCCAGGAGGGACATCCGGTAGGGTACTTTAGCAAGAAACTTGCTGGCCCAAAATTAAATTATTCCAATTACGATCGTGAGTTTTATGCAATGATACGTTGTCTCCAACATTGGCGACACTACCTTATTTTGAAAGAATTTGTAATCCTATCAAATCATGAGGCGCTAAAATTCTTAAACACCCAAAGTAAAATCAGCCCACGGCAAGCCAAATGGATCTCCTATCTTCAGGAGTACACATTCATTATTAAGCACCTTAAGGGTACGTTAAATCGTGTGGCGGACACCCTTAGCCGAGTCACTCTCTTATTATCTACAATGGAGGTGACTATTATCGGGTTTGAACGAATTAAAGATGAATATGTTCTATTCCCGGATTTTAAGAATATATATTTAGCCGCACAAGACAACGCCCCTTCTACTATTTCTGCCTACTACATCCGTGACAGTTATCTATTTAAGCACGCGCAATTATGTATTCCCCACTCTTCATTACGCCATTTCATTGTATGGGAGTTACATAGCGGAGGGTTAGGGGGACATTTCGGTCGGGATAAAATGATAACACTAGTGGAAGATAAATTCTTTTGGTCGGGGCTTAAATCAATGGTTAATAAAATTGTAGGGAGCTGCCGTGTATGTTAACTAGTGAAAGGAAACAAGACCAATGCTGGTCTTTACACACCTCTTCCGATTCCGTCTGTTCCATGGGAGGACGTTAGTATAGTTTTCATATTGGGCCTACCAATGACGTTTAGGAGACACGATTTTATTTTGGTCGTCGTGGACCAATTTTCCAAAATGGCGTATTTTATCGCTAGTCATAATACCAACGATGCATCCCAAGTTGCTAAGTTGTACTTCAAGGAGGTCGTGGCGCATCGAGGCATCCCCAAAACGATAGTATCCGATAGGGGCGTTAATTTCACTAGTTTTTTCTAGAAAACACTTTGGAAGCTTATGGGTACAAAACTCATGTTTTCGTCGGCCTATCATCCCCAAATGGATGGGCAAACGGAAGTGGTCAATCAAAGCTTGGGCGGATTACTTTGTTTCTTAGTGGGAGATCATAAAGGTACATTGGACCTTATCCTTCCTCATGCTCAATTAGCTTACAAGAATTCAAAGAATAGGTCCACCGGTTTGTCTCCGAATGAGGTCGTGCATGGTTATAAGGCCTCCGTGCCTCTTGACTTGGTCCCGTTACCACCATCTTTTAAATCTAGTCATTTTGACAAGGATTTGTCCTCGCACGTCCACAATCTCCATAAACACATTAGCGAGCAATTAGCTAAACAATATGCTATTTATCAATCGAACGCTAACGTACATGGCGAGCGGTCTCCTTGAATATTAGCGATTTGGTAATGGTTTGTCTCACCCCTGAATGGATGCCTTCAGGCACTATAAAGAAATTGGCGAATAGGAGAGCCGGTCCTTTTCGAGTGTTAAAGAAGTTGGGAGAAAATGCATATTTATTACAGATACCCGCTGATTGGGGAATTTCCCCTGTTTTTAACGTTTCAGATTTAACGCTTTATGTCGCTCCACCACCTGAACTTTCTGTCTCGTCATTTAATATTTCCACTAAATCTTCTAATGGGGTGGGTGGTGAGATTGTTCCTGGATCACTCTCTCCTGCGGACTCTACGGGAGGTAAGAAGCCTAATGATGATGAAGCTTTTTTTTTCTTCCTTGCCTAACGCATTTCCAAGGTTCCCCCAGACCGCTTTCTTGCCTGATAGGATATTGCAGGATGCTGTGTTTCCAACTCCCGACGGTGACGTTCACAGGTTCTTGATTCGGTGGCGTGGTCGTCCTGCTTCATGTGACTCTTGGCTCTCTGCTTCGGAAGTGGATCTACTTGATGCGGATCTCCTACGTCGTTATGTTCCTGCCCACTCATCGGTGATGAGTTCTTTCGAGCGGGGAAGGATTGATGGAGGCGACAGCCCTCAACATGACGACGATGGTACTGGCGCTCTTACGGATGATGGTGCCTCTCCGATCAAAGACGCGCGTCGCCGCGATAACCAATTTGATAAATGCCATCGCCGCTACAATCTCCGCCCGCAGCGCCATAATAATTAATTAATACTTATAATTATTCTCTTGTAAATATTAATTAAATATTTGCATGTTTTGTTTAATTGCACTAAATATTTGCATGTTTTGTTTATTTGCACTTTTGTTGGGACAATATTTAATTTTTGTTATTGGGCTGCATGTAGCCGTTTCATTTTGTAAGCCTATAAATAGGCCATTATATAGGATAATCAATCATTGAATGAAAATTTGAAATTTGAACTCCTAAATTTGGAATTCCCTCCTTCCTCTCTCTTTCCTTCTCTCTTCCTAGCCAAAAGAGGCATCTCCCCCTCTCAAACTTCGGCCCCCTCCTTGGAACCGTCGGCCCTCCTCCTTCCTCCTCCCCTTTGCCGCCCCCTCCTTCTCTCTTCATTTTACTTCCTTCTTCCCCCTTATTACCCCGCAACCTCCACGATTTCCCTCTACCCCCTCTTTACTAGTTGGCCATCATTGGAGGAGAAGATCTGATTGAAACAACTAAAGGCTTGGGTGAACTTCTACGACATAAAATGGAGAAGACGAGCGAGTTTCGTCATTCTATTGGAGCACCTTCCGTAGAGTACAAAGGAGAGTGATCAATTCTAGTGGATCCAACATCTCGGATCTATTTTTCCGAGAGGGGTAACGAAACTTCTACTCAAGAGTTTTCTTTTCTTAGATCGTTTTTGTTGTGGACGATTTTAGCTTAATTTCTCGAAACGAATAAAATTTCGCGGAGTTTTCTTTGATAGATTTGTGGTTTTCGTTTGATTTTTCCGAATACTATCGAGAGGATTGGCGATCCTCGTTATTTCTTGTTGGGGAAAGATCAACCGTTTGCGAATCGGGATTTTCTTGGTAGATCTTTCTTTGGTACAACATCGCTCGAACGGACGCGAATATTCATCCTTTTTTTAGCTTGATCGGATCTCGGCCTTTAGCCGTGGTTTGATCTCCAGCGGGTTGGCTATCTGTACGTTAGCGCGAAAGATAAATAAAAAAATATTGTGCTGCTGCGTTTCGTTGTTGTGCGGAAACAAGAGCGTGTGAGCGTGGAGAACATAATCCTACGTCATCCGTGTAGGATCTTAGGATGGTGCTACATCATTGATCTTCCCAATTCTTCCCGAAATCCAACGCACACATTCAGAGCATATCCTCCAACGTCCTTTTGGTCCTCTCGGTCTGACCATCCGTTTGAGGATGGAATGCCGTGCTAAAACATAATTTCGTACCCAACAGTTTGTGGACTAATCTCCAATCACCCGAAGTGAAACGCTCATCTCGATCACTAATGATGCTACGGGGCACACCGTGCAATCGTACAATAGTATCCACGTATAGTTTTGCCAATTTCTCGACTGAATCGTCCCTACAATTCGGGATGAAGTGCGACACCTTGCTTAACCGGTCCACAATCACCCATACCGTATCATTTCCACGCTGTAATCTCGGCAATCCATAGAAATATCATCAAATTTCCATATAGGGATAGGCAATGACTTGAGTAAACCACCCGGTTTTTGGCATTCCTCCTTTACCAAAGTACATGTTTGACATTTAGCGACATAGTGTGCTATGTCCTTCTTCATTCGAGGCAACCAGAACAGTTTCTTCATATCTTTATACATCTTCGTGCTCCCGGGGTGAACCGAATAATTGGTGAAGTGCCCTCATATATCACCTCTTCACGAAGCTTACCCCTATCTGGGACACACAAACGACCGTCCTTCCGAAATAGACCGTCATTAAACGAAAATCTAGAGTCCGCACTATCCATTGCATAGCATTGTAGACTTTCATCAAGTTCTGTTGCTTGCTGAACTCTGTCCGCCATGTCACACTGTACCTCCGTCCAGTTTAAGCACGCATCTGTAGTGGTATTCCTTTCAACACAAGTAATATTTAATGCCTCCAGTTCTTGAATTAGGATTTCATCATTCCTTAGAAGCCAACTTGCCCTTGCCGGAGTCCGATGACTCAAGGCATCCGCGACTACATTCCCTTTACCGGGAGTATAATTAATTTGGAAGGTGTAGTCACCAAGAAACTCCATCCACCTTCTCTGTCGCATATTAAGATCTTTCTGATCCAACAGATATTTAAGGCTCTTATGGTCCGTTAATATATCAACTTTCACGCCATATAGATAATTATGCAACAATTTAAGTGCAAATATCACCGCCGCCAATTCTAAATCGTTGACGGGGTAATTCCATTCATGCACCTTCAACTGGCGTGAGCCATAAGCTATCACTTTTCCAAATTGTAAAAGAACGCAGCCTAAGCCGCTCCCTGATGCATCACTATAGACCTCAAAGCCGTCTTGACCACATGGCGATGTCAAGATTGGTGTCGCGGTCAAACGACTCTTTAGCTTTTCAAAAGCTCGAGCGCACTCCGGCGTCCAAATGAACTTCTGATCCTTCCGCGTCAGTTTGGTAAGAGGCAAAGCTATCTTCGAGAAATTCTCTACAAAGTGCCTGTAGTAGCCCGCAAGCCCAAGAAAACTCCTAACTTATGCTACTGAAGAAAGAACAGGACACTCCCATATAGAAACTATCTTGGAAGGATCTACCGCAATGCCCTCTCCACTAACCACATGGCCAAGGAAAGCCACTGACGATAGCCAAAACTCACACTTGGAGAACTTGGCATAGAGCTTATTCTTCCTCAGGGTATGCAACACCATCCGCAAGTGATTTGCATGATATTCTTTGGATTGGGAGTATACGAGGATATCGTCAATTAAGACGATCACAAAGAGATCCAAGTATTTCCTAAACGTTCAATGCATCAAGTTCATGAATACCGATGGCGCATTAGACTGCCCAAATGACATTACCGTGATTTCATAGTTACCATAGCGTGTTCCAAACACTGTTTTGGGTATGTCACTTTCACGAACTCTCAACTGATAGTAGTCTGACTTCAAATCCAACTTGGAGTATACAGTCGAGCAAACTAACTGATCAAACAAGTCGTCAATCCGTGGAATTGGATACTTTTTCTTTTCTGTTAGTTTGTTCAGTTCTCTATAGTCAATGCATAGACGCAAGCTGTCGTCCTTCTTTTTCACAATGAGAAGTGGTACGCACCAAGGCGATTGACTTGGGCGTATATATCCTTGCTCTAGCAATTCTTGCAACTGAACCTTAAGTTCCGCCATCTCCTTTGGCTCTACTCGATAAGGCGAGCGGGCCACAGGTTTCGCACCTGGCTCCAGCTCGATAATGAAGTCAATTTCCCTTTGGGTGGTAACCCCGGAAGGTCTTTTGGAAACACATCAGCGTATTCCGATACAATCGGCACCTCACTTACACTAGCCTTCAGCTCCATCGCCTCAATGAGTGTGAAAAATAACTCTGCACCCTTCCGAACTTCCTTAATGACTTAGTGTGCAGATATTAATACTCTACCTGTCCCTCGCATGCCACTGAACTTGGCCTCTTGTTCGGTATTTATCCCCAGTGTAACCGCTTTTGAAGTGCAATCTATACAAGAATGCTGCTCTGAAAACTAGTCCATACCAAAGATTATATCAAATTCTGATATCGGCAACAATAATGTTTCCACCTTTAAATCCCGACTCCCTATCTTGACCTCAACACAACAAGACTCATCCACACACATCAAACATCCATTAGGTAGTAACACCTTCAGACTGTCTGTCGTGGTCCGTATAGGCACCCCGATTCACAAGATGAAATCTTCCGACAGAAACGAATGTGAAGCAACATTATCGAACAATGCTCGTGCCGGATAGTGCCGTATAAGGACAAAACATATAACACCAAGATTAAAACAAGTACAACACACAACATAAAATAAAATTAAAACTGCGCGCACCTGTGACGACATCGGCCAGCTTAATGGCCTCCTGTTGTCCAAGGTTAAATACCCGGGGCTGCGCGTGCGATGTAGAAGACTCCACCACAGTCTTCCCTTTCTCTGCATAAGACGCTCCCGTCTTCTTTTCACCCTTTGGAGGGCCAACTCGGCAATCACGTGCAAAGTGACCCAACTTCTCACATGTAAAACAAGCGCGAGATCCATACCCAGAAGATGCTTCTATCACAGTCGCTGAAGGAGCTTGTCCAGTAGATTTGGACTTCTTATTCCATCTCCTTCGGTACCCAGACTTCTCCGGACGCGGAGGCTTGAACTCCGATTTTGTAACATCCAAAGTCCCTTTTGCTTTCCCTCTCTTCATATCCTTTTCCAAAGACCGAGCCTTACAGACCAATGCTTGGAATCCACGATTCACAGAACTTGAGAGCAAATACCGCATCTCATCTCATAGTCCCCCATAGAACTGACTGGTCTTACGCTCCTCTTCGGCAAAGATATTGCCCGCATACCATCCCAACCGTGTAAACTCATGCAGATACTCATCCACACTATGCTCCCCTTGAGTTAAACGTTGGAACTCCAACTCCATGGAAATTCTTTGCTGCATCAGGAGATGCTTTGCTAAAAACAATCGAGAGAACTCTTCAATTGAGAATCTCGTCAAACGCCTGCCCGCCAAGTGATGCAGTTCTACCTCGTACCACAACAACTGAGCCTCTCCCTCAAGCAGGAAAGTGGTTAGTGTGACTTTCTATTCCTCCTCTACTTTGATAGCTATCAAGAGTCTCTTAATCCTTTAGATCCAATCCTCTGCTTGGGCTGGGGAACCCACCCCAGTAAATTGAGGAGGATTGAAGCTCATGAATAGCTCAATTGTAGATCTGCCGCCCGCGGATCAACTATAGCTTCCACTGGTTCTTGCCTTATCTCATCATGCATTGGCACCACTGCAGGTCGAGCCTGCCCAGCTTGCTGAGCATTCATAACTGCAATCACTGTCTCCGTAATCAAACAGACAGTTTCAGCAGATGGAGGAGGTGTGGGAACCTCAGCCGGTGCCGCACTTTTAACATAATGTTGAGGTTCTGACTGACCCGCAACACTTCTAGTCACCTATATGTGTAGAAACACAATTTAGCGACTAAAAAAATGGCAAACATACAAAAATGAACACACAGGTTCAACAAACAAGTGTATTTACATTCCTAAGTGGACATTCTTGAGTTCAAAATATGTGTTATAATGGCAGTACTTACACGTGCTCGACACCCCTCAAAAAAATTCGTCCGCGAATTCGGAAGATATCGACCAACAAGCTGATACCAAATTGTAACACCTCTATCCGTCACGTAGGATATAATAGAGGGTCCGGCCGGGGCCCCACACCATATTCCACAAACAGGCGGAGACGTCACTAAATAATATCAAGAACCATCACACCCTATCACAGAGCATTCTAGAAGAAGCTTCAGAGTTGAAAACATGAACTCAACAACAACAGAAATGTCCACTTCTATTAAAATATGAATGTATACACCCACATACACAAGGTACACATCCTTATGACTTTTATAAGTTTCTCGTTACATAAGGTGTGGTTTCCAAACATCGGCACGCAGGCCGGCCACACATGAACAAGAGTAAACAAAATAAGGCCTTCGAGGGCAGCAGCGCAGCTTGGGCTTCGGCCCGCTAAGTCTCGCTTGGACCAGCACAACCTACACTTGAGAGAACCAATCCACCAACCGATGGCAAACAAGTAAACGGTCAGCATTCAGCTGACCAATTATAACGACTCTGCCCCTGGCATGGGGCAGCGGAATTCCTTTCCTGCATAGCATTTTATATCACAAACATATATATTCATCCACCAAGGCAATACATATCACAAATGCCGGCACGACGGCCCGACATTCCGTGCACTCAAGGAACATTCTGGTGTACCGGAAACACCGAATCCCACCACCGTTCAGAGGTCCCAGACATGACGGTTCATTATGAGCATTCCTAGTCTGATCGGCACGCAAGCCATCGACTCTCGCTATGTGATCCTAACAGGGACTTAAGCACCCAAGGTTAGACAACCATAATGCGGGTACTGATCCACCTTTCCCGTTGCTCAAAATCGTCAGACTCAAGACTGGATTGATGCAGGTATGTCTTCACTTTGACCGTTTGCCACCAAGGCATTTCCTCCAGTTGTAGCCCAACGGCTCAACTTCATACCACATGGAACTCACGACCACAAGAGTTGAACCAAACTCTCACAATTTCCTGGACTTCCTCCAGTACTTCCTATGACACCAAGCCACATGTATCCACCACATATTTCATGCAAATAAGTAATTAACACGGAGTCTTCTCCGATGCGCAAACAAACATCACCAATCCAGACAAACATGTCCAGATGGGCTTCACACAGCATGCCTAACCGTACTCACACTTCCGGTTCTAATGCAATACAATAAGGGATGAACCACCGACCCAAGGGAATCACTTCGCCATCCACCTTTTTGGTGGAGGATTCCTATGCACATGCAGGAAATAAGGACTTTACTTGTCCAAGAAGGAAATCATTACCCTTGGAAGACACTTCGGAGCCATGGGGAGAAAAGTAAACGGATGAAAGTTCTCGCAGCAGCCTTGCCTTCGCAAATCCGAACTTGGCTCGCGATTTGAACCACCGTAGCACCACCGGCAGCCGGCTTTCCCTTCTTCTCCCTTCTCTTGCTCTCCTCCATCTCTTACTTTTGGAAGAGAATGACATAACTCAAAATGAGCTTTCTCCTCCTCAAGGCCGGCCTTATCACCCCAGGGAAGAGCCTAGACCATTTGATCATGGTCAAAGAAAATGAATGACTCAGATCAGCCCTTAAATTGATTTTCCTGGGCCGAACACGGGTTGTGACTCTCCCGTATCACATGCTATGTTCCTTAAGCGGCTACAGAACCGACTCACCTAGTCAGAACATGAGCCTAGACACGCCCATGTAAAACACCTGACACACCCATTTTAGAAAGTACACGGCCATGTGACTGGCTGTGTCACTCCTTCAATAAAGGACCAGATCACCCAAGAAGAACAAGGCTAAGGTATATGCCTGTGTCCTTAGCCGTGTGCCAAACAAGCCCCTGTGATACGCCCATGTCATAGGCCATGCTCGCCACTCAATTCTACACGGTTATTCCCCTGAGCAGGATACGCCCTGGGGCACACCCGTGTCCCAGGCCATGTGGCCTCTCGACGATCGTCGATCGTGCTATCTCGAGATCTCGAGTCGATGCCTACAGTAAAGGACATGCCCTAGGACACCCCCTTGTCCAAGGCTGTTTACACTGGACATGCCCTGAGACACGCCTGTGTCCCAGGCCGTGTCGCCCAGCCTGAACCTCATATTTAGCTTTTGAGATTTTTGGGGTGTTACAGCATGTCAAGTGTTTTTCTCGGGACCTGGTTTCTTGCAGCAAATTTCCTCAGGATTGGGTTACACGCCCTAAGTCCACGCCCGGGTAGGGCATTATCCAGGGGCGTGTAACATCAAAATTGGCCAAAAGATATGAAAACCTGTAAAAAGAAAAGAAAACATTAGTTGCAATAATATATAAAAAAGGAGTCAACATTTAAACTTACAAGACATGATTTGTGTATTAAAAACCTGAAAATACCCTAAAAGTTTAGACTACAAAACGTACTATCAAATTCCCCCAAGCTTAAGCTTTGCTTGTCCCCAAACAAAGATATAAAAACTAGCTAACATAAAAAGTGACTAATCTAAAAGTTCTAATTATGCTTACATGAGTACTATGCAAAATTCTAAGAAGGAAGAAGGTGAAACGTAAACCCAAAATAGTTACTTAGGCATGGTTTAAAAATTTATAAACTTTACTAATGAAAATAGATCATAAAATTTTTTTAACAAAATTCTTTAAATAAATTTAAGAAAAGTAACAAAATGAAAAGCGCATTGAGTTTTTACTAGATCCAAGAGACAAATTATAACTATATCAATCAAATAACAAAAATCTAAATTTAAATCCAAAACTTTACTAATCTATTTTTCTTCTTTACTTAGCTAATAAATAAAATTCAAAAAACATAAATCAAAAGGGCTTATTGGGACCGAAACGTTTGGTTTAGGATTATGATTAGGAGTGGAATTCAAAATAAATAAGCAGGCTTTAAAAACACACTAAACCAAAATAAAGAGTTTCAAAAATTTCAACATAAATAAAATATTTTTCTTGCAATCTTCTGAAAAATCACTTTATATATTGATTGCAGATTCAAAACCATTTGAATTTTTAAATTCTTTCCTAAAATCCTCTGCATAATTTCTGGGATCATGAACGGCTAATTTTGTCTTGAATGTATTTCCCTAACTGTCCCAATAAATACGGTAGAGTAATAACTCTGTGAAAACCATTATTAATGCTGCCAGGTAACGACTATATTATTGAGAATATTGAGCATTAATTATCAGAGCATTACTATTTTAATATAATTTGAAAAAAAACTGGTATAGTCGAATTGAGAAACTGCAGAGAACAATAGTCAAACAGAACTTGGAAGGAGTTAGTCAAACTCAACAATGAATTTGTCGACTAGAGCTGCAAGTTCATCGAGCTTATAATTCTTCTTCGTCGAGTTGAGCTCCAAGATCATCGAGCTGAAAATATACTTGCCAATCTGAGCTCCAAGTTCGTCGAACTGAGATAGTCCTTCGTCGAGCTGAACTTCTGATGTGAGATATAAGTTCGTCGATCTCAGCTAGACTTCATCGAGCTCAACTCAGAGAAGGAACTCTCAGTTTGTTGATCTGAGATCGACAATCGTCGAGCTGAGTTCAGCTATTGTCAAACGATTTTTTTGCAATCATTTTAACTGCTTTTCCATTGAAGTCTTCTGTCTCTAAAGTCTTATGAAGTAGAGACTGACAATCTAAGTATGTGTTGCTTACTTAGACCATAGAAATAACCTATGACCCTAGACTATACATGTTGGGTCATCTAATCAAACCTAATAGTGAACCTAGCCCAAATCACAAGTAGGGTTCCAACAATCACCCCCTATTTGGGTAAGATCACTATAAAAATTTGAAAAAAAATCACAAAGCAAGAAAAGAATATCTGACAGAATTATAAAACTTCAGCAGATATAAACAATTATGCCTTGTGAAAATATACACAGCAATAATAAAGTTCAGAAAGCATAAGCAGAAAATTATTAGTCTTTCTTTGAAGCATCTGAAGGATCTGAAGCAGGTTTTGTAAAAATAATCTTTCTTTTAGGATTAGTAGCTTATTGTTGAGTCATCTTCATGTCTTGAGCACCAAGATTCTTCACAGATTTTGTTCATGCACAGAAAAAAACACCACATCTAACGGCTCGAACACGTGGGAAAAGAAGGGAAAAGAGGCGATTACAAGCAACTATCTACAAGAGGATCAGAGAAAGAAAACAGAGCCGTGAGCTATGGCAACACCAGACTTCGCCCGTTGCGTCCTCAATTCCTTTCTTGCGATGGGCTTTCCTTTGATTACAAATTGTTGATTACAAGTATAGGAAGAGAGCTGAAAGAAGAGCAAGATGGAGACCGCAAAGCCTGAGATTCGAGTCTGCAGCTTTTAACAAATAGGCTCCTGGGATCGAGTTAGCATTGTTTGGGTGCACCGCTTCCCCCTATTTATAGGTTTGAGGGACTTCCAAATGGGAAGTGCTAAAATAACAGGCTTCCCGGGGTACAGGAGAACCGGGCAGCGGTGACGGGAATAAAAAAAGAAAGGACAAGCCAGTCCGCGCAAGAGGGGCGGACTGGGCTCGCAAGCTGGAGCTTCCGTCTGGCTACAAGGTACAATCCTGGCTGAAGGGCCGCAGCCTGTGCGGGCAGACGCTTGAGTCCGCCTGAAGAGTGTTGGCGGACAATCTGGGAAGTTGATATCCTGAGGCTGGATGACCTAGGTGGACTAGACGATCGAGTCCGCTACTGAAGGAGGCTGGTACAGGAACCCTGACTATTCGACCTGGACAGTTTGGGAACTGAGTCTGCCATAGGAGGAGCCCTGAATCTTCATAGTCTTGATGAACTAAGCGGACTGGAGAATCGAGTGCACCAATAGAGGTGGAAGACCTGTCTTGCTGAACATGTTGCGGATTCTGTGGTTAACATAATCCCCGCACAGTTTTAAAGTTTCAGAAAACTTCGAAAATGTTTCCTTAACCGCCGAGTCCGCAACCCTCATAAATGCTGTCAGTGCTATAAATATCATTGTAAACTATGTATTTGCCAAAAACTCTTTGCGCCATGGGTCAATTTTCAACACTTGCGTTCTGCGCTTTACAGTCTGGGATGGAGAGTCTTGGATCATTCTTCGGCAATCTTTCTTCAAGGACCGAGAAGACCAAGCTGCACACGAGGACTAAGAAGTTTGTCCATAAGGGCGGAACGCCTATCCATTATGTAGGGGAAACTTCACATAGGGAACAAGAGAAGACTGACTCAGTTTGCAATTCCAAAGAGTATGAATGAGAAAAGTCTGCAGATGTATCTGCTTCTTAAAACGTGCCATCAAAAAGTACGGACAGAATATCGAATCCGCCCGTAATTTCTGACCAGGAACCCGCGAACTCAGCAGGTATGGATGTACATCCTTCTTCCTCAGGAACATTTATGCTGAGGATAGAGTAGGATAAGGAGGTCTCGTCACCGGAGGTTTGGCAGCCGAACGATGATCTTGAATAGGAGAAGCGGCCTACTGAAGAAGAAGCTGAGGATCAACTTATTTACCAGGCTCTGGTCGTTGTTGACCCGAAAGTAGTCCGCGAGAGTCTGCCGGACTAAAAACTGGTCGCCGCTTACTTGGAGAAAAGAGCACCTGAGAAGAAGAAGAGGAAGAGGGACAAGTCTACTGTCGCCGAGCGGGTTGAGAAGAAACTGTGGGCTAGAAAGGAGAAGAACGTCTATGTGCGGACTGGTGCTGCGAGCTTGCAGCACAGGCCGCGAGAAAAGATGTTCCAGATGCCAACTTTGTCACCCCAGATGCTCCAATCCTGGGAAGCGATTCCCTGTCAACGGTCAGTTTGTCCACTACTGAAATACTCAACACCATCGATAATGAGAAACTCGCTGACATGAATCAATCTCTGCTGGAGGCGTTGCAGCCTGAAGTCGAGATATTGGGAGTGAAAACTGCTGATCCCCCTTCTGCGCCTGTGGCTGAAGGAAAAGAGAAGATAGCAGTGAAAGAGAAGATCGCCATCATGAAGGCCAAGGTCAAGGCGGTCTCAGAGAAGCTCATTGCGGACAAGCGAGCTGATGATTTGCGAATTATCGCCAAGCTGATGTGGTCAGGGAAATTACAATCGGTGCCTAAGCATTTTTAGCATAAGTGGATCTATAAGTCGCCCCAGCGGAAGTCGAGGCCAATAAAGATAATAGCGCAAACAGATGACATAGTTATTTCAAGTAGAACGGTGGCTGATATGAGAGCTAGAGTCCATCGAGAATGGAAGAAACGTCTAATTGCTTTTGACCTAGAGCGTGTGAGCTGGCTTGCCTTTGATAGTTTCCTCATTGCTGCGATGATTATAAAAAGTTTGACTTTACTCTTTACCTTTAGAGTCCACCGCGACCTGGGTTTGAATATGAACTTTTGCTTTCTTTATTGTAGGATGGAAGTCTCCAACCGGCTCTGTTGAAACTAGTGAGATTGTGTCTTCTCCTGATGTAAATGCTCCAGGGGAGTCTGGCGCGATCTCTCTTGATGAGTCCGCACAAGGCTAGCAGTCCAGCCTGTATAATTTGATACTGTTAGAAATGAAGAAGAAGAAAAACTTAATGATGTTCGAGTAGAGTTGAAAAGGAGGATAAACCGAGAAAAGGCTTTGGAGGACCAGGTCATCAGCATCTCAATGGCGCTTGTGAAGTACGAGAAGGAGAAGCGGCGATTTGGTGAGGATGCCCGCCACTATAGAAGAAGATACTTGGCTTTTGTGCGTGAAGGAAAAAATAAGCAAGGTGTCGAGGTAGCCGCGGAGAGTCCACAACTGCCAGATCGGCCCGCTTCAACAGAGGCTCCAGCTCCAGCAGCAGGTGGGTAGCCCGCGACTGATGAAGTACAGAAGCCGGCAGCCAAGCCTGTGGTTCTTCTTAGCTGAATAGACCCGGATGCCGTGCACATGCATCACACCTTCAACTCAATGCACCATCTCATTTAACAACTATACGGAGAAGTGTTGTAGAGAAGCGACCAAGCGTTGGCAGGGATTGGTAGGAGCGACCTGCGCGACCTGACCGTAGAGGCCGCTAAGTCCTCTTGTAGATGCAAACAATTTTATTTGATTTGATGTTTGATGTATAATTTGTGCGCTTTGAACTTTGCTTGCTTCTTTATCGAACTGTGATGTGAACTTTGTTTGATATGTATAATATTGCACTGTGTTATTAACAATGTTGTGATCTGCGTGATGTGAATCTTTCTGCAGGTTGATGTTGAATGTGAGGTATGCGAACTAACTATGTGTCCGCATATTTTGATTTGCAAATTGCTTTGAAATTGTTTAGGACCACTGTAGATACAATGAGCTTGGCGGACTGACTTTGCGTCCGCGATCTTTGATTAAAAGAAGCAGGGTCTGGGCAGACTGAGCCATCAAGCTTTGTGGACTGGCTGAAAAGCTGTCAAACCATATACCTATATATAGAGCTCAAGTCTTCCTTCTTTGTAGGAAATGCGATCAAAATAGATGTCCTTGCGGTCTCGGAAAATGGTGTCTGCTCGAACTGATGCTTCGATTGCCTTTCATTCCACCGACCATAAGAAATGCAAGCTAACAGAAGCCGATCTCGAGGCTTTTGTTGAGAAGCATATGGCGGACTCGCCAGTTCTTGTCTGCCTTCCTGAAGACCAAGAAAGGATCAACTTCTCCACTGCAACTCAAATTGCAGTGCTGATTGATCATTTCGACTGCAGATTCAAATTTCCTCTTCTGTGGGAGAACGCCAAGATATTTGAACACTACGGCGTGGTTCCGGGGCAGCTCGCCCCGAATACCTTAGCCGCCATTTTCAGCTACCTTTCTTACCTGCGATCTAAAAAGATTACTTTTTCATTAAATATTTTTAGGGAAAAATTTTCAGTCTGCTCGATAACACCATCCGGAGCCCGCCCTTACAAGGTTGTGATATATTTCTACTGCAGAGGAATGAAGGTTATGGGCTTACTGAATAAGATCCATAACTGGACCTCTAGGTACCTGATCTTTGAAGGTGACCTGGGGTTCGCACATACTCATCCGCAGGAGCATGCAGACTCTACCTTCGAGAGCCTGAAGCTTGATGCAGTGGAGACCGCCATTGTTGAGTTCTTAGCAGGAGCAAGACTTGACATCGAGCACTACATCCCGCTCCTGCCCAGCTTAGACACAATAGCTTGCAAAGAAAGTAAGTTCTGCGACCTGTCTTTATATCCTCCGCGACATATAATGTATCTGCTGCGACCTACAATTGATTGCCCTTTCCTTTTATTGTAGCGACCTTGGAGGTGCCAGCGAATCTGCCTAAAACACTAGGCGGTCTGACTTCTACACAAGGGGAAAGGAAAAAAGAGATAGCAAGGAAAAGAAAAGAGTAAGGGTATCCCACCGCGAACTACTCTTCCTCTAAAAGTTTTGAATATGCATGGCTTTGGAAAAAGCCAGAAGGATCTGAGGGGAAATCCGGTGATCCACTGGCACAGCAAGAATAAACATGTCCGCATTTCCACCTGTAAGACACATTTTTTTCCTTTTACACCACCGGTGTCTTAGGCCCAGAACCGCCGCTTTGCGGTGACACCTTCATGCCCGGGAAGATCGGCACAACAAAACATCGATCCTGCCGGCCAAATCGATCACAGAAAAGTAGCAAAATAGTAAAAGGCAAGTCCACAGAAATCACATATACATTAAATAATCTCCACGAACCGAGAGTCCACAGAAATAATTAAGGTACAAAAAATAGGGCTCAAGCCCGGTACATCAATATCCTCACTTCATATCACTCAGTGCGGAAGCAAAACTAAACATCTGCTAACGATCGGGACTCACAGTCCCAACTGTTTGAACTCCGTGCTAGACTATCCCATCTCCTAGTATGCCAACCTTCGGGGTTTCTCCTCCATGCTGGGCTCCACGGTCCCCTAAAATTATGTGGTCCAAAAACCTTTAGTCTAAAAGACTAAGTCCTATCATCCCCTACCCCTTCCCCCATGACTCGTAGGCACAAAGCGGGGAGGAGGAAAGGAGAGGTAATGAAGGTGGAGAATAACAAAGTAACAGGTGACGGTTGAACTAATCTAGCAGTTCTAAGAGAATATGTGACAGGAATTAAAGTATGAAAGACTGAATATATAATATGTAACCTTAACTTATATGAAAACACATAAGCTAAGGGATCTTCTACATGGCTCCTATCTTATAAAAAGTCCCATACCAATTTATACTATAGGGTGTCGATTTTTCTAGCAAGTATGTATATATCTTCAGAATAAAAACCTTAACTCAAAAGCACGCTCACACGAGCTTATAAGCCAAGGGGTCATTTTGTAGGGCCTATTGTATAAAGCATCCCATAAAACTTTATACAATAGGTGTAAGGGGTTATATGCAATGATGATGGTATGACATGCAAAATATTCTATGTTGTGAACATGCAAGTGCAATTCACTCACTCGACTCTGTGCACACAGACCTTTAGTTCCCCCTTTCTAGAGTCTAAACTCCCAGGATACCTCTGTAGTGGCAAACGAAAGCGGTGGGTTTGCCTCACCCACCTCTAAACCAGTAATTGCACCACCAGTCAGACCTATCGTACGCCTCGATGCTGGTGCACTATGCAGAGCTCCTACATACTCTTGTCAGCTGGCACACCGGAGTTAATTTGGAAAAGTGAAAAACCACACTTGTCGAGTCACGTATTAGTGTCAGTGTATCGACCCTCCAATACCGAAGACGCACCACTTTATACTTGATGCACATGCAACATTACGTATCACCTACCGAGCCAAAGCTCCCCAGACTATCCTGTCCGTAACAAACAACAACCGAGCCAAGCTTGTCGGGCCAACCTGCCCATCACCAAAACAACCGAGCCTACAACCCGAGTGACCAAACCTACATCCCGAGACATCGAGGTGAGTGAAAGTGAATTCCTTAGTTATGCTAGTTACTCTTGTAGTCTATTTTGCCTACAGTTTAGGTTAGCCCAGGACTGCCCCGACATACCCCGTGAAGGGCTCTCAATGGGCACTAGGAACTACGATGGGCTGAAGCCCAAAGGTCATTTTCACAAGACACTTATTATTATTGGATTAATACCAGATTCATGATCCCTTTAGTATTACACTGGTACTAACCCTAAAGTGTTTTTACCCTGTCTCTCCCTTCACAGGATAGACGATCTTTCGTCGATCCTGAATACCACCTAAACTTAGAAGACTCCACTACCTACTCTTCCCAACTTCAATGGTATACTTCAATCCACTTACCCAAAATCAGTAAACCACAATCCCATCTCCCTACGACAATTCCCCAAGTTAACTCAATTTTCGCAGTTTTACTAAATGCAGACCATCTTATGCTATATGACGTACATGATATGAGGTGCACTAAATCATCATCCAAATAACCTAAGATAATTAATGTAGGCCTAACATGACACTTATAGACTAAATCCAGAAACTTGGAATTTTCCAAATTTATCTGACATTTTTTTTATTTCTCCAAAAATCCAAATGACCTAGTTTGAATATGAAGTGGCCCTTAAAGTCGTGCAAAATTCTCCATAAAATTAAGATAAATACAAGATTACTATATAATAGTAAATTCAAAGTTTCCCAATTTTTCAGCAATGTTTAGACCTCTAAACCTAATTTTGAACATAACCTACATTGATCATTTTAAAAAGACAAGTACTACAAAAATACTTCAAAAATTTCTGCAAAAATCCAAGCATGTATATAATGGCCTATAAACACTCTAGGTCAAGTTTCATAATTTTTCAGTTAGTAGTGAACTATTAAATTAATTTTGCACAATAATCCAAATTGATAAATTAATGAACTAAATATAGAAATTGTTTATCTAAAAATTGCAATAAAATTCCTACATGTGAATATTGTCCAAGGAACACTACTGATAAAGTTTCACATTTTTTCAATGAGTGTGGGGATCTGAATCTATTATTGATCATATTCTCATATTTAAACACTTATGAAGTAAGTGCTGGTAATTTACATCTACAAATTACATCAAAATTCATGTATGAGCATAATGATCAAAAACTCCCTCTGCACTAATTTTATAACCATCCATTTAATAGAGAGGTCATAATAAACAAATAATTAATAAGGGCTAACACATGGATTGCAAAGGAGGTAGTAAAATTATTGTTCCAAAATTTCCAATAAAATTAGCAAAGACTCATACTAACTCTATGACCATACTACCCAAGCTACATAACTTTTCATTAAGTTTTAGTGACCAATCTTACATATATAAGGGTTGTGCCCTAAAATAAGGTTAGGATTTTGAGGGGATTATCCATCTCCAAATCCACTAAGATTTTTACCAGAGGACCTTAGCTGCCCTAGTGACCTCACTACCAAATTTCAAGTCAATACAAGGGCATTTGCCCCATGCCCTTCTCAAACCCCCAAAGTCCAAACTTAGGATTTGAACTTGGGTCCTAGGGTTATCCTACCCAAACCACCCCATAACCCATATGAGGGTGTTAAAAGTCATGCCAAACAAGTGGCCCAAATTTCAGCCTCTCTTGAGGTGGTTTGGCCACCCAAACCCACAAGGTGCACTTTTGACCTAAATACACCTTTAGGGCAACACTACAGTTTACACATTTTCACACCAAATCAACTCAAAATGAGGTGAAAATTGACACAGAACCTCATGATGACCCTAAGGACAACTCACCAAAATTTGGGAGGGTTTAGAGGTCTTTATGTCCCTAAATTAAATTACCCTAGGATTATTAAATAATTTCTAAAACTATAGAAAAATTATATCCAAAAATTTCCATTTTTGTACAGGACATAGGTATAGCTTAGTGTGACTCCCTGTCCAAATTTTCGGTCATTTGGATTTGTGGTGTTGTGGGGGCACACATTTTAATCTCTGTCTAGCCCTAGGTATAGACCCCACCAAAATGAGTGCCCTGGTAAAACCAGGCACCCAAATTGTTTCAAATTAATTTTAAAATAATGTACACTCCCAAGGATATAATTTTGATATTCATCATGTATTATGTAGGTGTCCCTAGGTATTTTTAATAAATAGAAACATTAAATACAATTTTTGTGACAAAAATGAAATAATATGAAAATATAACCTATAGTTTAAATCATCTCTAGCACAAATCTTAATGCGCATCCAGCGGCATCTGGTCGTCTTCAAGCTCCAGCCAATGGCCAGGATCCTCCCGTCCTGGAGCCACTTCCCGGCCAAATTATTTGCCATCCGGCCGCCTCCCTGGTCGACCACCACCACCGCCACCACCACCTCCGTCGAGGTGGTTGCTATCGCCAGGCGGCGGCACAGCCGCTGGAGGGGCATATTCCGGCGATCCCGACCAGCGGATGTTTTCCCAAAAACCATGGATTTGAAAGTTTGGATCAGGCTCAATTGAGCCCGAACCTTGACCCTAATTAGTCCTACGATCTACCCATGGAAGAAGAAGAAGGGGACCTTGTTTGCGAGCTGGAGGCGCGCCGATCGCCGGGATGCCATGGTGGTGGTGGCGCCGCTCGGGTTTCTGCAACTACATAGTGGAGTAAATAAAAATCGTCGGGGAAAGAGTGGAAACGACTCCTTGGAGTCTAGTGAAGCTTTTAAAATAATAAAATGGGGGATGGGGTGGTCATGGTATCAATGCCATCAATGGCCATGAATGAAGCTTTCGGCCAAGTGGTGGTGGTGGGGGGGGGGGGGGTTGAACCTCCATTGGGTTGGCCGGGAAATGACTGGAAACTTCTCTTCTTCCACAGAGGAGTTGAATCCAGTCATTAAAGGTGGCCCATGACCTCCCTAAGCCATGAATGGCTTGTTCCTTCCTCTTTCTCTCTCCTCCATTAAAGAGGAATTTTAAGTTTTCTCTCTTCTTCCCTTCATGGCCGAATTATGTCATGGCACTAGCCTAAATGCAGCCCACTAAGCTATTATAAAGTGGTTATCCCATGTGGATAGGGGCTTAAGCTTGTGTTAGCCCTTTTTGAGCTAAGTTTGACTTAACTTAGCCTAAGGTTGACTTTGGTCAAATTGACCTTTTGTGTCACCATCAATGGGTCCTTAGTGACTTATTGGCCTCCCCTAGGGTCTAGGAAAGGATGGGTAGCGTTTACTTGGCACCTTGAAGGTCACTCGACCCTTATTAAGGGCACTTTGACCATTTTGGGGTTTGAGTAGACTTGGGTCAACTTACCCACTAGGTTTGACCCTAATGGGTCCTTGGTGACCCTTTGACCTCACTCTAGGGTTAGGTGGGCGTGGGTGGTGTCCACATGGCTAAGGGAATGTCAATTGACCTTATGTAGGTCAGTTAACCCATTCAGGGTTCGGGTTTACTTAGGTCAACTTAAGCTCTAAAGTTGACCCCAATGGATCTTTGGTGACCCATTGACCCCACTCTAGGTCTAGGGAGACCTTGGTAGGGTTGGTTGGGCTAATTAGGGCACATTGCCCTTAGCTAGGGAATCTTGCCCTATTTAGGCCTAGGAAGATCCTAGGTCAACTTGGCCACCCTAGGTTGACTCAAATGGACCCTTAGGGCCTTTAAATAGATTGGTTAGGTCATGGTGGGGTCTTGGAGTCTCATGATCATCCTAAACTAGGGTTTAATAATCTAATATTTGTAGACCATAATGATCTCACCTATATTCCTAAGTCCATTTAGTCTTCTTGGGCTTCTAGGGTTTTGTCATGACCTTGTCATGACAAAACCACTCCTGAGGGGTCTAGTTGCCTGAGGGATGTTACAAATCCCAATATATAAACAAAAAATTTCATCCTCAAAATTCTATTTAGGCCTACGGGGTTTCAAATATGAGAAGTAAATTGTAACATCCCGAGAGGTTATGAGGAATACCTTACTGAAAAGCTCTGGGTACCTTTGTTGCATCAGATCCTGCGGCTCCCAAGTATGCTACTCCTGACCATGATTCCTCCACAGGACCATGACCAATGGAACCTTCTTGCGATGCAAGAATCGTATCCCTTTATCGTCAATCCAGACCGGCTCCATGTGAACTGATCGGTCAGATGTTACCGGCCCATCTGTGGCTGTAATCTGCTGCTTCGGGCGTAGTACAGCCCTCCTAAGAGAAGATACGTGGAATACGTCGGGCAGACTCGCCAGCTCTGGTGGCAGCTCCAGCCTATATCCTAAGGGACCGATCCACTCAAGGATCCTGTAAGGCCCCATATATCTTGGGCTGAGCTTCTTCTTCCGACCACGCACCCGTTAAACCCCATGCATCGGTTAGATCTTCAAGAATACCCGGTCCCCCACCTGAAACTCCACCTGACGATGCCGAGCGTCATAATACTTAGCTTGTCTGTTCTGTGCCTTTAATATCCTGTCCCGTATCAGCCTCACCTGAGCCTTGGTGTCCTCAACAAACTCCGAGCCCAAATCCTCCGGATCCTCGTCCTGTATCCATGACAGCGGTCTCCTACACCTTCGTCCGTATAAGGCCTCATACGGAGCCATCCCTATGCTAGACTTATAGCTGTTATTATATGAGAACTTGATCAGTGGCAACAGCTTCTCCCAAGGCTCTCTGCAATCCAGAATGCATAGTCGCAGTAGATCCTCCAAGGTCCAATTGGTGCAATCCGTCTGCCCATCAGTCTTGTGATGAAAAGCTGTACTGAATGTCAGCCAAGTGCCCAAGTAAGTCTGCACTGATCTCCACTCCCTAGACGTAAACCGTCTATCTCGATCTGATACGATAGTCCTGGGTATGCCATGATAATGGACGAACTGCTCCACAAACTTTCGAACTAACACACCAACCGAGTAATCTTTCCTAGTCGGGATAAATCTTTCTACCTTCTTTAGCCTGTCGACGATTACCCAGATCGAATCGTTTCTTGTCCGCGATCAAAAAAGCCCATGTATGAAGTCCATCGTCATATCCTCGAACTTCCACTCCGACAATAGGAGTGGTTACAACAATCCTGTGGGGTTTCGCCACTCCGCCTTCACCATCTGGCATGTCTCGTAGTGGGTCACAAAGTAGGTGATATCCTTCTTCATGCCTGGCCAATACATGGTCTTCTTCAGATCTGCAGTCATCTTCGTAACTCCCGGGTGTACCGAATACCGGCTGTAGTGGGCCTCTGTCATGATATCCTCCCGGTCCTGGCCTCCCTCTGGTATATAAACCCGTCCTCTGAAAAACACTAGGAAATCCCTTAGTGTTTAATCTCCTGCAGTACCAGCTTCCAAGACCCAGAATATTGGCTCCAGCTTGGAGTCCTGCCTCTGCCCATCTCTGAATCGGTCTCGAATGTCATCTGTGTCGCTCATCGCGGCTAAATACTCCTCATAAAGCTCGGGGTCATCATACGACACCAGCGTGATGTGCATATCCACTAATCTCTTCACCAGCTCCATGGACATAATCTGGGGCTCTGCTCCGGAGGTGGCGGCTCTCCGACTCAGCGCATCGGCTACCACGTTCTCCTTCCCTGAGTGGTAATGCATCTCGTACTGGTAATCTACTAGAAATTCAACCCATCGCCTTTGCCTGATGTTCATCTCTTTCTATGTGTCCACGTACTTCAAATTTTAGTGATTAGAGTATATGTCGCAGTGGACGTCGTATAGGTAATGTCGCCAGACCTTCAGAGCAAAAATGACTGATCCCATCTCTAAGTCATTAAAAGGGTAGTTCTGCTCATGCTTCTTCAGCTGGCGAGAAGCATAATCAATCACATGGCCTTTCTACATCAGCACTGCGCCCATGCGTTGGTAGGAAGCGTCGGTGTAGACCTGGAATCCTTCTCTCCCCGAAGGAAGAGCAAGAATAGGAGCCGAGGTGAGTCGATCATTCAGCTCCTGAAAAGCCATCTCACCCTGCGGGGTCCAGACAAAGGGCACATCCTTCCTTGTCAGGGATGTGAGTGGGAGGGCAATTCGAGAGAATCCCTCCACAAACTTCCGATAATAATTGGCAAGTCCTAGAAAACTCCGCACGTCTGTGGCTGTCTTTAGCTACGGCCAATCCCAAACTGCCTAAATCTTTGCCGGGTCCACTGCCAACCCGGCTCCACTAATAATATGGCCTAGGAAGGCCACCTCCTTCAACCATAACTATCATTTACTGAACTTCTCGTAAAGGTGGTGCTCCCGCAGTCTCTCTAAAGTCAGTGTCAGATGTCATGTGTGCTCCTCCTCTATCCTCGAGTAGATGAGGATATCGTCAATAAATACAATGACAAACACATCCAGATAAGCCTCGAAAACCCGATTCATGAGGCTTATGAATGTCGATGGTGCATTCGTGAGCCCGAAGGGCATCACGGTAAACTCGAATAACCTATATCCTCTATTGAAGGCAGTCTTCGGAATGTCCTCCTCACGGATCTACAGATGGTAGTAGCCCGACCTAAAATCCAATTTCAAGAAGAAATTTGCCCCCTCCAGCTAGTCAAACAGCTCATCTATCCTTGGCAGTGGATAGGTATTCCGGATTGTCAGTCTGTTCAGTGCTCGATAGTCAATGCATAATCTGAGTGTCCCGTCCTTTTTCTTGACGAACAGCACTGGGGCTCCCCATGGTGAAGAGCTCGGCCGGACAAATCCGGCTTCCACTATCTCCTGCAGCTGGTTTCGAAACTTTGTGAACTCCTACAGGGCCATCCGGTAAGGGGTTCTAGATGCCGGCTTAGCCCCCGACACAAGCTGTATCTAGAAATCCAGCTCCCGGTGTGGGGGTAGCCCTGGCAGCTTCTCTGGGAATATGTCAGCAAAATCCTGCACCACCGGGATACCAGAGATGGAATCCTTGGCCTCGGCCATTTCAAACAGCACTTCATATACTTCCTCTCCCTACAAGTGGGCCTTGATGGCCTGCACAGATGATAACAAGAGAGGGGGAATAGGTCTAATACCTTCGATGATGATGTGGGAATCCCCATGCCTTACGGTGATCCTCTTTGACAGGCAGTCAATCTGGGCATGGTTCCAATGCAACCATGTCATGCCCAGTATCAGATCATAGGCTGACATCCTTAGGATCGTTGTTGGTGCTTTGAATGCCTTGCCGATGATCTCTTCCTCCATGTTGCAGTGGGTAAAGGTGAATTGCTCAGATCTGTCGGGTAGTCATATCATCATCATCAAGCCTCTGAATCACTCCACGACTTCCAACCCTTCCACGAAGGCCACCGACACGAATGAGTGTGAAGCACCCATATCGAACAACGTATAAGCGGGCTTGCCGCTGATGAAAACTATGCCCGGGGTAGTAAAATATCTTAGAAATCTAGTTTTGGTTTTCTTTCCTAGTTTCCCAATTCTATATCCATGAGTCTAATTATTTAGGAAAGAAAGAACTTAAAATTTACTGACGTACCTGTGATCACTTTTTCCGGGTTTCATGGTTGAGCCAGATCTAGTGCATACACTTGCTCCCTCCACTGCCTGCGGTCTCCGCCCTAGTATCCACGTCCTCAGCAACATCCTCGGCCTCCAAAATACTGAGTAGGCGGGGAAACCTATGGTGCTAGTAGGGGTGCCCCTATCATGGGGCAGTTTCTCAGGATATTCCCTACCTGATGACAGTTGAAGCACTCTGGCGGGGGATATGCCATACCCCCGGGTCTCTGTATCTCCCGCACTTAGAGAGGTTGAGGAGCCATTACCACCAGCTCCCTCGGCTCCTGTCTCACCTCCTGACGAGGATGGTACTCTGCTCTTCTCCCATCTCTCCCATAAGTAATGCAGCCCCATTGTTGATCATTTCTAGCTACCCGACCCTTATCCTTAGTTGGCCGCTTCTAGCCTGGAGTGGTGTGCCAATTTGACTCAATCATCTTCGACATCTCCAATATCCGAGGAATAGGCCTGTCAGATACGAATAACAGAGCCTCTCTCAGATCCTATCATAGTCCCTTATAGAACCTCTTGGTGTATCCATCCTTATGTAACTGATAAGAATCCGCAAATCAGGCTAAATGATTGCACTCCCGGTGATACTCTACCACTATCTTGTTGCCCAGCCTCAAATGTAGAAATCTGTCTTCCAGCTCATCTCTAGCAGACTGCAGAACAAAATGCTCCAATAGTGCGGCCCTAAACTCCTCCAAAGAAATCTCTGCAACCTCTCTATCAGCAAAGGTCGTGTCCAGCAGTGTGTTCCACTATCTTTTGGCATGGGTCTCCAAGCAAGAGACAACCAAAGGCACCCTCTCCTCCCAAGGGCACCGTATCTCGGTCAGCATCTCATACATGATGTCCAGCAACTCTTCCGTCCGAACAGCCGACTCTGTCCCCAAGTAGGACGGGGGAGAAAGTCCTCGAAAGATACTCAACCAATTGGCCCACGGGTTTAGCTGCGGAGCCGGAACCTGCTGGGCCCTGAAAGCCTCCAATATGGCTGTTAGAGTCTGCCCCATCTCCGACTGTAGGAACGGAGTGGGGACTAGGGGAGGTGGTGCAACATTCAGAGTCTTTTGGACTCTGCCCTGTGGTGTAGGATGTGCTGGGTGCTGGTAACAAAAGTCATTTGTAAGTAATCGACTCAAACCTAATTAAAAGTGGAAAATTTACATGTGATCCCCCATATGGGCACACCACACTTCCGCTGCTTAGTTTGTCCCCAAACTAAACTCGTGCGGGGGTGACCCAGGGATTGTGGACTACTACTTTTTCAATTGAGGTTTCCCTCTAATACCACTTGTAAGACCCCCTTTTTTTCCTTTTACACTACCGGGGTCTTAAGCCCCGAACAGCGGCTTTGCGGTGACACCTTCAGCCCCGGGAAGGTCGTCAGTACAAAACGCTGATCCTGCCAGCCAAATCAATCACAGAAAAGAAGCAAAATATTAAAAGGCAAGTCCACAGAAATCACATATACATTAAATAATCTCAACAAAGAGAGAGTCCACAGAAATAATTAAGGTATAAAAAATAGGGCTCAAGCCCGGTACATCAATATCCTCACTACATATCACTCTGCACGGAAGCAAAACTAAACATCTACTAATGATCGGGACTCTCAGTCCCAGTTGTGTAAACTCCGATGCTAAACTGTCCCATCTCTAAGCGTGCCGACCTCCGGGGTGCTCCTCCATGCTGGGATCCACAGTCTCCTAAAATGATGTGGTTTGAAAACCGTTAGTATAAAAGACTAAGTCCTATCATCCACTACTCCTTCTCCCAAGGATCCTAGGCACCAAGCGGGGAGAAGGAAAGGAGAGGTAATGAAGGTGGAGAATAAACGAGTAACAGGTGACCGCAGAACTAATCTAGCAGTTCTAAGAGCATATGTGACAGGAATGAAAGTATGAAAGACTGAATATATAATATATAACCTTAACTTATATGAAAACACATAAGCTAAGGGATCTTCTACAAGGCTCCTATCGTATAAAATGTCCCATACCAATTTATACGATAGGGTGTTAGTTTTTCAAGCAAGCATGTATATATCTACTGAATAAGCACGCTCATGCGAGCTAATAAGCCAAGGGGTCGCTTTTTAGGGCCTATTGTATAAAGCGTCCCATAGAACTTTATACAATAGGTGTCGGGGTTTATTTGCAATGATGATGGTATGACATGCAAAATATGTTTTGATGTGAACATGTAAGTGCAACTCACCCACTCGACTCTGTGCACACAGACCTTTAGTTCCCCCTTTTTGGAGTCTAACCTCCCAAGATACCACTATAGTGGCAAACAGAAGCGGTGGGTTGGGCATCGCACACCTCTAAACCGCTAATTGCACTACCAGTCAGACCTATAGTACGGCTCGACGCTGGTGCACTAAGCGGAGCTCCTGTGTACACTTGCCGGCTGGCGCACCGGATTTAATTTGGCGAAGTGCAAAACCACACTTACCGAGTCAATGTATTAGCGTCGGTGCATCGACCCTCCAATACCGAAGACCCACAACCTTATACTTGATGCACATGCAACCTTACGGATCACATACCGAGCAAAAACTCCCCGGACTATCTCGTCCGTCACAAATAACAACTGAGCCAAGCTCGTCGGGCCAACCTGCCCATCACCAAAACCACCGAACCTACAGCCTGAGTGACCCAACCTACATCTCGAGACATCGAGATGAGTGAAAGTGAATTCCCTAGTTATGCTAGTTACTCTTGCAGTTTATTTTGCCTGCAGTTTAGGTTAGCCCAGGACTTCCCCCGACATACCACGTGAAGGGCTCTCAAAGGGCACTAGGAACTAAGATGGGATGAAGCCCAAAGATCCCTTTCGCAAGGCACTTATTATTGGTTAATACCCGATTCATGATCCCTTTAGTATTACACTTATTCTAACCCTAAAGTATTTTGACCCTATCTCTCCCTTCACAAGATAGACGATCTTTCGTCGATCCTGAATACCACCTAAACTTAGACAACTCCACTACCTACTCTTCACAACTTCAATGGTATACTCCAATCCACTTACCCATAATACGAAAACCACAATCCCATCTATGTACAACCATTCCCCAAGTTAACTCGATTTTTGTAGTTTACTAAATGCAGACCATCTTAAGCTATATGACGTGCATGATTGGAGGTACACTAAATCCTCATCCAAACAACCTAAGATAATTAATGGAGGCCTATAATGACACTTATAGACTAAATCAAGAAACTTGGAATTTTCCTATTTTATTTGACATTTTATTTATTTCTCCTAAAAATCCAAATGCCCTAGTTTGAATATGAATTGGCCCTTATAGTAATGTAAAATGCTCCATAAAATTAAGATAAATACAAGATGACTTTATAATAGAAAATTTAAAGTTTCCCAAATTTTCAGCAAGGTTTAGACCTCTAAACCTAATTTTGAACATAACCTACATTGATCATTTTAAAGAGACAAGTACTGCTAAAATACTTCCAAAAATTATGAGAAAAACCAAACATGTATATATGGCCTATAAAAACACAAGGTCAAGTTTCGAAATATTTTAGTGAGTAGTGAACTCTAAACTTAATTTTGCACAATAATCCAAATTGATAAATTAATGAACTAAATACAGACATTATTTATCTAAAAATTGCAATAAAATTCCCACATAAGCATATTGTCCTAGGAACACTACTGATCAAGTTTCACATTTTTTGCAATGAGTTTGGTACTCTGAATCTATTATCGATCATAATTCCATATTTATTATCTTGTGAAGTAAGTACTGGTAATTTAAATCTACAAATTACATCAAAATTCATGTATGAGCATAATAGTCTAAAACTCCCTTTGCACCAATTTCATAACCATCCAATGAACAGAGAGGTCATAATAAACAAAAAATTAATAAGGGCTAACACATTGATTGCAAAGGAGGTACTAAAATTATTCTTCCAAAATTTCCAATAAAATTTGCAAAGACTCGTACTAGCCCTATGACCAAACTGCCCAAGTTTCATAACTTTTCATTAAGTTTTGGTGGCCTATCGTACATGTATAAGGGTTGTGCCCTAAACTTGGTTAGGGTTTTTAGGGGTTTATCCATCTCCAAATCCTCTAAGTTTTTACTAGAGGACCACCTTAGCTACCATTGTGTCCTCTCTACCAAATTTCAAGTCAATACAAGGGCATTTGACCCCATGCCCTTCTTAAACCCCCAAAGTCCAAACTTAGGGTTTGAACTTTGTTCCTAGGGCAATCCTATCCCAAACCACCCCATAACACATATGAGGGTGTTAAAAGTCATGCCAAACTAGTGGCCCAAATTTCAGCCTCTGTTGAAGTGGTTTGGCCACCCAATCCCACAAGGTGCACTTTTGACCTAAATACCCCCCCCCCCTTTAGGGAAAAATTAGGGTTTACTCATTTACCAACCAAATCACCTCAAAATTAGGTGAACATTTACACAAAACCTCATGATGACCCTAAGGACAACTCACCAAAATTTGGGAGGGTTTGGAGGTCTTTAGGTCCCTAAATTAATTTACCCTAGGATTATTAAATAATTTCTAAAACTATAGAAAGATTATCTCCAAAAAGTCCCATTTTTGGACAGGACCTAGGTATAGCTTAGTGTGACTCCCTGTCCAAATTTTAGGTCATTTGGACTTGTTGTGAAGTAGGGGCACACATTTTAATATCAGTCTAGCCCTAGGTATAGACCCCACCCAAATGAGTGCCCTGGTCAAACAAGGCACCCAAATTGGTTCAAACTAATTTTAAAATAAGTTACACTCTTAGGGCTACAACTTTGATATTCATCACTTTTTTGTAGGTTTTTGATGAGTTGTAAATATACCTACTTTTATAGTATTTTTATTAAGTCATTTTACTTTATTTTTACTTTTTTTTGTTTGCTTTGTTTAATAAATATGCTTCTTTTTGTAAAAAAACAATTCTAACTTAGTTTTATATTTTCTGAAAAATTTCAGAAAAAGTCAAAATTTGACCTGTCACGCCCGTGACCATCCCCGACACGCCCGTGACAGGCACTCAACGCCTTCGGCCAGTCGACACTCAATGATTTTACTGTTCAACACTAAACGCCAACATGTCACGCCCGTGAAATGCTTTTCACGCCCGTGTCGATGTCGACACTCAACGCTTTTCAACACTCAACGCTGCCGACAGCCGAACTGCGAACAGTTCAGTCACACCCTCAAATCACTCCCGTGACATGCTGGTCACGTCCGTGACTTCCACGTGGAGCTCCCCAAAGTCAACTTTGCCGTCAAAACAACAGATCGATTCAGCTAAACAGTTCAGACACGCCCTTCTGTCATGCCCGTGACATGATGGTCACGCCCGTGATGATGACGTGTCACTTCCCCAACCTTCCAGAACGAAGCCAGCCAGCCAAATTTGCCAAGTCAAACACGGCTCTTTCTAACATGCCCCATGACAAGCCCGTGACCAGGGCGTGTCACACCCGAAATTTTGTCTATAAAGAAAAATTTTCTGTAATGCCCAAGGGTTCACTTTTTTGAGCCAAACTTTGGTGTGTTTTGTGGGCTGCCTTGGTGCACTTCATTTCATGTAAGGAGACTTTCTGTCCCCCCTTCTTATGTTTGTTTTAGCTTTTCCTTTTGCTTTGTAATAGTTTGTAATAACTTTAATCATCAAAATAAAAATGTTGTTTTTTTGTGTCTCTTTACTTGGAAAGAAAATGGATTTGGGTGGCTCATTTTTCTTCTTCTTTTTATCCCTTTGTTCATCTTTGTTCATCTTTATGAAAGTGTGTGTGTGTGTGTATGAGTGTAACTTGTTTTAATTTTTCATGCAATATATTGTAATGTTAGGTTTCATTATAGGCTTTTATCTAAAAAATGAGCCGTTATAATGGCAAAATTTAGTTTAAGTTATCTTTTTAAAAAAAAAAATCATAGTTGTATTGAGAACTACCTAAAGGCTTATATTTTCATTCCTATGAAATTGTAAAAGTGGTTTTAAAGTGTTTTTGTTTTTTTTTTACTTAGCTTTGTTTTTGGATTGTAAAACCTGTTTTATTCCTTTAATTTTTCTTTTCACTTTTTCATCACTTCTACGAAATCCTATGGATTAAAATGTAAACGTTTTAATTTTTCAACAACTTTGATTTCAACTTTGTTTTCAAAAACTTTTGCTTCTTTAATTTTTATTTAACCTTTTTATTTGTTTTTGGTACGTTTTAATGGTAGAAAAGTTGTAGTTTTAATTTTTAGGTAACTTTGTTTTTCTTGTTTTTACTTAGTGTGTGTGAGTGTATGAGATTAACTTTTCATGCTTTCTTTATTGCTTTATTCATTTATGTAGAGTGCGTGAGTGTAGGTGATAACTTTTATTGCTTTGTTTTAATGCTTTATTCAATTATGTAGAGTGCGTGCATGTATGTGATAATTTTATTGCTTTCATTCTCCCGCCCACTCATTCGAGCCGGGACACGCAATTTTATTGCATTCTTCATTTACGTAGAGTGTGTGCGTGTATGCATTTATTTCCTCCTACTCGTTAAGAGTTAAACGGCGCTCTGCTTTAATTTTCCGCCCACTCATTTCAGTGGGACTTGTAATTTTCATTTTTTGTAACTTAGTTTCTTTTTATTTATGCATTTATTTCCGCCTACTCGTTAAGAGTTAAATGGCGCAATGCTTTAATTTATCGCCTACTCTGTTTTGAGTAGGATTTGTACTTGCATTTATTTCCCGCCTACTCATTTTAGTAGGACTTGCTTTATTTAATTTCTTTAGGGTTTTGAAGTGTGCGTGAGTGCCTGCATCAATTAGCTTTCCTTCAATTTATCGAAATGTCCTATTTTTTTCTATGTTTTCTCTTATAATTGTTTAGTGCTTAATTTCCAACTCACACTTCACTAAAAACAATAAAGCCGTCCCCATACCGATGAGTGGCTAATCTCTATTAGCCTTCGTCATCGAAGAGCATTGAGACATATAAAATGATTTGAAATAATTAAAGAACTTTATTTTTATTTTAATTTAAGGACTTAAGGTTTGCCCCGGGTTAACGACGCATAGGATCACATAATCGATGTGTGAGCTCTGTTTCCGTTATCCATACGCAACGCCGAGAGGCCACACGTATGGATCGATCCCCCTTGGGTAAATAGAATTGCGTACATACCCTCGAAAGAGGACGAGCGTAGTTCTACTGAATTGGGTTCCCCACCCAATAGCGGGGTTCTTATCGTAAAGCGGGCATTAAGAGGAATCCTTCGTCAGTATAACGATCGGTCGAATAGTCTTAATGTTCAGGTGAGCAATATTCCTAGAGATAAGTGCGCTCATATTTATGGAACCTCCACGGCCAAGTGCCTTTTATTAATTTAAAAACAAAGTTCAATGATTGTAAAGAATTATTTGTCTTAATCCGATTCGATGCCGAGTGTTAACCCGTCATCGAACTAACTTAGTAAAATTCTGCACTCTTTCTTTCCTTTTTAATTTAAATAAAAATCCCACCTTACTGATAGTAAGATAATAGTCTTCCTGGAAGAGTAAATATAATCAACGCGCCTCCGAGAACAATACGACCTCGGTATTCCCCCGAATACCGAGTACTACGCGATAGGTGCACTTGCCTCCTCTCGTTAGAAAACTCGATCTTCTAACTTGGCCCGCGGAATCTGACCATTTCGAACCACCCACACTCGGTCTCTGTTCTGCGGCCATCAGTTTTCCTAGGTATTTTTTTATAAATAGAAACATTAAATACAATTTCTGTGATAGAAATGAAATAATATGAAAATATAACCTATAGTTTAAATCATCTCTAGCACAAATCTTAAAGTGCATCCAGAGTCATCTGGTCGTCATCAAGCTCCGGACGTTGGTTAGGATCAACTCGTCTTGGAGCCACTTCCCAGCAAAATTCCTGGCCATTCGGCCGCCTCCCTGGCCGGCCACCGCCACCACCACCTCCGTCGAGGTGGTGGCTATCGCCAGGCGGCGGCACAGCCACCGGAGGGGCATATTCCGGTAATCATGGCAAGCGAAAGTTTTCCCAAAAACCATGGATTTGAAAGTTTGGATCAGGCTCAATTGAGCCCGAACCTTGACCCTAATTAGTCCTACGATCTACCCATGGAAGAAGAAGAAGGGGAGGACCTTGTTTTTGGGTTGGAGGCGCGCTGATCGCTGGGATGCCATGATGGTGGTGGCGCCGCTCAGGTTTCTGAAAATATTCATTGAAGTAACTCGAAATCGCTGGGGCAAGAGTGGAAACAACTCCTTGGAGTATAGTGAAGCTTTTAAACCAATAAATTGGGGGAGGGGGTTGTCATGGCATCAATGCCATCAATGGCTTTTAATGAAGCTTTCAGCCAAGTTGTGGTGGAAGGGGGGGGGGGTGAACCTGCCATGGGGTGGTCGGGAAACTGCTGGAAACTTCTCCTCTTCCCCAGAGGAGTTGAATCCAGTCATTAAAGGTGGCCCTTGGCCTCCCTAAGCCATGAATGGCTTCTTCCTTCCTCTTTCTCTCTCCTCCATTAAAGTGGAATTTTGAGTTTTATATCTCCTGCCCTTCATGTAAAAATTATGTCATGGCACTAGCCTAAATGCAACCCACTAAGATAATATAAAGTGGTTAGCCCAAGTGGCTAGGGGCTTAAGCTTGGGTTAGCCCTTTTTGAGCTAAGTTTGACTTGACCTAGCCTAGGGTTGACTTTGGTCAAATTGACCTTTTATGTCACCATCAATGGGTCCTTGGTGACTTTATGGCCTCCCCTAGGGTATAGGTAGGGATCGGTAGGGTTGACTTGGCACCTTGAAGGTCACTTGACCCTTATTAAGGGCACTTTGACAATTTTGGGGTTTGAGTTGACTTGGGTCAACTTAGCCACTAGGGTTGACCCCAATGGGTCCTTGGTGACCCTTTGACCTCACTATAGGGTTAGGTGGGCATGGGTGGGGTCCACTTGGCTAAGGGAAGGTCAATTGACCCTATGTAGGTTAGTTTAACCCATTTAGGGTTAGGGTTGACTTAGGTCAAATTAAGCTCTAAGGTTGACCCCAATGGATCTTTGGTGACCCATTAACCCCAGTCTAGGTCTAGGGAGACCTTGGTAGGGTTGGTTTGGCTCATTAGGGCACATTGCCCTTAACAAGGGAATCTTGCCCTATTTAGGCCTAGGATGATCCTAGGTTAACTTGGCCACCCTTGGTTGGCTAAAATTGACCCTTAGGGCCTTTCAATAGATTGGTGAGGCCATGGTGGGGTCTTGGAGTCTCATGATCATCCTAAACTAGGGTTTAGGAATCTACTATTTGCAGACCATAATGATCTCACCTATATTCCTAAGTCCACTCGATCTTCTTAGGCTTCTAAGGTTTTGTCATGACCTAGTCATGACAAAACCACTCCTGGTGGGTCTAGTTGCCCAAGGGATGTTACACCACCGCACTTCCATCCTAGAAGAGTCCGCGGATATCTCGTCACGCCCATGTAACGATCTCTGTGCTCAATGGGAAGCGTAACTTGCGCGATCTGAAGGGTGTCCTGCCTGCCGATCTCCCTCTTCTCGCTGCCTAAGCCAACACAAATAGTATCATGACGAGCCACTTTATGGGCTGTTTGACGCGTGACCTGCTTAATGAGAATGAGCAACTTCAGTAAGAGAATAAGTTGGTGATGGAAAGAAACAAGCGGTTAGGAAAGAGGATCAATCTCCATAGAGAAAATGAAGAAGTATGTTTTTATATTCGCAGCAATCTACTTTGCTTGTCTACGGTGGACTGACTCGTTTTGCTTTTCTTTAGACCGCGTATAATATCGAAAACCATAGCTTCCACGACACGATGTTTCCCCATGTTAAGAACAGCGTCGAGGTCGCTATTTAGCGATTCATTGAAGGTGGCTTCGCAAAGGATGGAGTGGAGACGGTCCCTTTTGTGCGGCTCTTCCCCGAGCTAAAAGAGCAGGTCGCAGAGATGGAGCGATCTGTAAAAGGAAAGGCAGTAGATGAAGATGAAAAAGAAGAGAGTGAAGAGGGCCTAATAGAAGATGAGGTTGCCGAGGATGCTGGTTCAAGCCAGCAGATGGAGAGCCAGTCTGAGGCGTCTGCTTCTTCATCAAGCTCTGATGAAGGCAGTCCGTAGAGTGAGTCCGCGGATAGCAAGAGTTTGGATGGCTGTAGCAGTGGCTCAGGAGGCTACTCTCATTAGGTCAACGTTGATGAATCTTCAAGCCCTGATACTCCTTTAGAGAAGAAGCGGAAGATGCCGACAGAATAAAATGATGTATTTTTATTTAATTTTTTGCAAAGGGGCGGACTCGATTCAGAGGTCTCCAATTATGAAATAGATGTAAATTTTTGACTTCAATGAATACAAAGGATATTTTGATCAGCTCGCGTCTTCTTTCATTTTTTATTGCTCATTTCTTGTTTTCTTCAATTCTTTGTTAAGACTTGTTGTCTACAATGTATATGATCAAAAATAGACACTATAGTTTAGTGAAAACCAATCTGCGCTACTTATACTTTAGGCAGCATGCTTAGAGATAAGTATAGCTTGAAGATAACCAAGATTGACCATAATACAGGCCGCGACTCTTAACTTACAACTTGCCAAGTTCATATAACAGCAGGAATGATTTAGCTGAAGTTCGCCATAATTTCTTGAACATGATAAGAATAAAATTTTATATCTTGCCAAAAAGATATGGGTAGTTGGCGGACTCTGTCGGATACCAAAATATGGTCCGCAAATTCATTAACCAACATTCTGATAATAAACTTTTGTGAGCTAAGAAAGATAAATGATTGATGTTGCGAACTGAGAGAGAATTATAAATAAACTCTGCGAGCTGAGAAAGATTGGTTACAGACTTAAGTGACCAAGCTGGCAGGTGCGCATGATGCGTATTGCTTTCCTCGCAGGGTCACAAAAATTATAGACCACAGCACCCAAGTAACTTGGCGGCCTGAAAGATCAAGCTCTGCGGACTGTGGCGACTACCAGAATTTAGTCCGATTGAATAGAAACGATCTATAGCTTAGGTGACCAAGTGGGTGGGTGCGCACGTAGCCGATTGCTTTCCTCACAGGGTCACAGAAGCTACAAGACCAACCCACTGCAAAATTCGGCGGACTACCCCGATACCCAATATACAGTCCGCGCCGAGAAATGATTCACAACTTTGGTGACCAAGCTGGCAGGTGCGCACGAGGCCCATTGCTTTCCTCACAAGGTCACAGGAGTTGTAAGATCAACCCAGAATTAGCGGATTGAGTCGACTAAAAAGATGCAGTCCGTTCCTTGCCTGAATTTTTCCTGTGAGATGAGAATGAGTTGCAGACTTAGGTGACCAAGCGGGCAGGTGCGTACGAAGCCCATTGCTTTCCTCACAGGGTCACAAAAGCTGTACACTAAATCTTCACCCAAAAGGGAGGAGAAAGGTTTATTACCATTTTGCCTAGAGTACAACTCAGGTTGATCTTTCGGGCAGGTGCATATAGCATTGCTTTCCTTTGAGATCAACATAACCGTGGGTCTCCTACAGGCATTGTTTGAGGGTTCCAAAGAGAATTCGAGTGTCACAAGCTAGGATGATCTGTGGGCAGGTGCATATAGTATTGCTTTCCTCATGAGATCATCAAACTTGTAACGATATCCCTTATAAGGCAAGGTAGAGCTTGCACCCACCCTATCCCTCCAAAATGCAGAGGTGAGGTTGGATACTAGTCGGGATCTAAATTTCAGTAGCCCACCACGCTAGAATCTGCAATCTCCCACTACACGGTGCGAAATCTCCCCGCAACACGTGGTCATTATGGTGTTACGCTAATGACAACAATTCAAGGGGGCTGGGGGTCCAAGCTGATCTTGGTGATGTATCCTGGAGTCAGTTATCCTTGCTTTTGAATTGTTCAGGAGATAAAAAATACTCAAAAAGTGTTAGTAAGGGGCCTTTGATTAAAAATATTCTTTGGAAAATTACAAATGAAGAATAAGAGAGGAGCTGGTTCAAGAATAGAACCCTTTTAGATCATCCCCACTCCATGTATGTGGTACATCATTTCCTTCGTAAGTTTGCAGGCGGTAAGCCCCGTTCTTCAACACTTCTTTGATGATGAATGGACCAGCCCAAGTTGGATTCAGCTTCCTACTGAGCCGGTTCTTGCAGCAACATCAACTTTTTTTAGAACAAGGTCTCCCACTTGAAAGTGTTTGATCCTTACATTCTTAACAAAGTATCTGGCCATCCTTCTCTTTACTTCTTCTTGTCTTATTGCTGTTTTATCTCTGATTTCATCAATATGATCTAAAATGAATTTCATCGCTTCACTGTTCATCTTAAGCCAATCTTCCATGCCCTGTCTAGCAAGCAGAACTCTTGGTGATAGAACTTAAAAGTCAACTAGAATGAGGGCCTCTGAACCATAAGAGATCTTGAAAGGAGTCTCTCTAGAAGCTAATAAAGGTGTTGTCCTCAAGGTCCAGAGAACCGATGGAAGTTGATCAGCCCAACTACTTTTGAGATTCTGTACTTTCTTTTTGAGCAAGTTGAGAATTTGCGTGTTCGCTGCTTCAACCTAACCATTACTCCTGGGATGATGGACTGATGCAAAACACAGCTCTGTTCTAACTGCTTGCAAAAATCAACCATCTCACTATTGTTGAATTGTGGCTCGTTGCCTGTTATAATAGCCCTTTTAATCCCATGTCGGCAGACTATCTCGCCCCAAATGAAGTTCTTTACAACCTGAGTTGTCATTTTAGCTAATGCTTTGGCTTCGATCCACTTGCTAAAATAATCAATCATCACTATAATGAAATGCCGCTGTCCGCTTTCCATGGGAAAAGGACCAAGGAGATCCATTCCCCATACTGCAAAGGGCCATGGAGTTGCGATTGATCTGATCGACTGAGCTGACTGATGTTGAAGCGGAGCGCACTTCTGGCATTGAGCACATTTCCTTGCCTAAGATTTTGAATCTTTCTTCATAGTAGGCCAAAAATATCTTTGCCGGAGGATCCTTTTTTACAAATTCCTTCCTCCTGAGTGACTTCCACACTCACCAGAATGATCCTCATGAAGCACAACATGAGCTTCTTCTTTTGAAATGCATCTTGCCATAGTTGACAGGAAGGTCTTTCTATAAAGGATGCCTGATACCAAATAGTAATGCGCTGCTTTTATTCTGAATTTCTTCTTATCTTTGATTGATGAATGAAAGTTGCCTATAGACAGATAGAGAATGAATAGATCCATCCAGGAGGAGCGTTGATCAATCTGCATCATCTCTTCTTCATCCACTGCCGGTCGGAAGAGTTCGGAAGTTGTTCCTCCTATTGGAAGTCCATGTTTAGCAAGAACATCTGCTTCTTTATTTTCAGTCCTTGGAATATTCTCAATAGTAACACTTTTGAATTTGCCAACTTCGATCTTGACCAGAGCAAGGTACTTCTTCAAGATTGGCTCTCTGGTCTCAAAGTTACCCAAAACTTGTGACGCCATCACAAGAGAATCCATTTTGATGTGAACATGCTCGATCCCCAGTTCTCTTGCAAGTTTTAAGCTGGCAAATAAAGCTTCATATTCTGCTTGATTATGTGCGTGTTCTCTTCAAGCACTCGCATTATATTTTAAATTTACCTGCTTTTGACTTCTATTTTGTATAGATTAACAATTATTCGTGAGTTTACCTCAGGTACTCACATTGTATGTTTATTTACCTGCTTTTGACTTCTTTTCTGTAGAGATTAGCAGATGTTCACGTGTTCTCTTCAGGTACTCGTGTTATATTTTTAAAATACCTGCTTAAGAGTTATCTTTTGTAGAGATTAGCAGATATTCTCGAGTTCTCCTCAGATACTCGCATTATTTGTTTATTTACCTGCTTTTGACTTCTCTTCTATAGAGATTAGCCGGCGTTCACGAGTTCTCTTCAAGTACTCGTGTTATATTTTAAATTTACCTGCTTATGTCTTATCTTTTGCAGAGATTAGCAGATATTCGCGAGTTCTCCTCAGGTACTCGCGTTATATGTTTATTTACCTGATTTTGACTTCTCTTTTGTAGAGATTAGTAGTTCTTCACTAGTTCACCTCAGGTACTAGCGCTATATGTTTTTTTACCTACATTTGACTTTTGTTTTGCAGAGATTAGCTGGTGTTCACGAATTCTCTTCGTACATTCACATTATATTTTAAATTTACCTACTTTTGACTTCTCTTTTGAAGAGATTATTAGTTGTTCTCGAGTTCATCATAGGTACTCGAGTTATATGTTTATTTACCTGCGTTTAACTTCACTTTTGTAGAGATTAGCACATGTTCGTGAGTTCTCTTTAGGTACTCACATTATATTTTAAATTTACCTACTTATGGCTTATCTTTTGCAGAGATTAGCATATGTGCGTGATTTCACCTTAGGTACTCGCATAATATGTTTATTTTCATGCTTTTGACTCCACTTTTGAAGAGATTAGCAGGTGTTGGCGAGTTATCATTGGGTACTCACATTATATATTTATTTACATGCTTTTGACTTCTCTTTTACAAATAATAGGAGATGTTTTCGAGTTCAGCTCAGGTACTCGCATTATATGTTCATTGACTTGCTATTGACTTTTCTTCTGTAGAGATTAGAAGCTATTCGTGAGTTCTCTTCAGGTACTCGCATTGTATTTAAATTTACCTGCTTTTGACTTCACTTTTGTAGAGATTAACAGGTGCTTGCGAGTTCTCCTCGGGTACTCGCATTATATGTTTATTTACCTACTTTTGACTTCTCTTTTCATGAGATTAGCTGGTGTTCGCGAGTTCTCTTCAGGTACTCGCATTATATTTTAAATTTACCTGATTTTGTCTTCTGTTTTGCATAGATTAACAGATGTTCGCGAGTTCACTAAGGTACTTGCATTATATGTTTATTTGCCTGCTTTTTGCTTCTCTTTTGTAGAGATTAGCAAGTGTTTGCGAGTTCTCTTCAGGTACTCATGTTATATTTTAAATTTACCTGCTTATGACTTATGATTTGTAGAGATTAGCAGATATTCACGAGTTCTCCTCAAGTACTTACATTATATGTTTACTTACCTTCTTTTTACTTCTCTTTTGTAGAGATTAACGCATGTTCGCGAATTCTCTTCAGGTACTCGTGTTATATTTTAAATTTACCTACTTTTGACTTATCTTTTAAATAGATTAGCAGATTTTTGCGATTTATGCTCAGGTACTAGCATTATATGTTTATTTACCTTCTTTTGACTTCTCTTTTGTAAAGATTATCACATATTCGAGAGTTTCTTTAGGTACTTGCGTTATATTTTAAATTTAGCTGCTTTTGACTTCTCTTTAGCAGTGATTAGCAGATGTTCGCAAGTTCAGCTCAGGTATTCGTGTTATTTATTTTTTTACCTACTTTTGACTTTTCTTTTGCAAAGATTAGCTGGTGTTCACGAGTTCTCTTCAGGTACTCTCATTATATTTTAAATTTTCCTCCTTTTGACTTCTCTTTTGCAGAGATTAGAAAATATTTGTGAGTTCACCTTAAGGACTCGCATTATATGTTTATTTATCTTCTTTTGACTTAACTTTTGCAGATATTAGAAGGTGTTCGCGGGTTTTTCTCGGGTACTCGCGTTATATGTTTATTTACCTTCTTTTGACTTCTTTTTTGTAGAGATTAGTAGATGTTCGCTAGTTCTCTTATGGTAATCGCATTATCTTTTAAATTTACCTAATTTTGAGTTCTCTTTTTCATAGATTAGCAAATGTTTTCGAGTTCACCTCAGGTACTCGTATTATTTGTTTATTTACCTACTTTTGACTTCTCTTTTGTAAGGATTAACAGGTGTTTGCGAGTTCTCTTAAGGTACTTGCGTTATATTTTAAATTTACCTACTTATGACTTATCTTTTGCAGAGATTAGCTGATATTCGCGAGTTCTCCTCAGGAACTCGCGTTATATGTTTATTTTCTAGCTTTTGACTTCTCTTTTGTAGAGATTAGCACGTGTTCGCAAGTTCTCTTCTAGTACTCGCATTATGTTTTAAATTTACCTGCTTTTGACTTCTCTTTTGTAGAGATTAACAGATTCTTGCGAGTTCATCTAAGGTACTAACGATATACGTTTATTTATCTGCTTTTGACTTTTCTTTTGCTGAGATTAGCTGGTGTTCATGAGTTCTCTTCAGGTACTCGAATTATAATTTACATTTACCAGCTTTTGACTTCTCTTTTGAAGAGATAGCATGTGTTCTCAAGTTCACTTCAGGTACTCACATTATATGTTTATTTACCTGCTTTTTACTTCTCTTTTGTAGAGATTAGCACGTGTTCGCAAGTTTTCTTTAGTACTCACGTTATATTTTATATTTATCTACTTATGGCTTATCTTTTGTAGAGATTAGCTGATGTTCGTTATGTCACCTCAGGTACTCACATTATATGTTTATTTTCTTGCTTTTGACTTCACTTTTGTAGAGATTAGCAGGTGTTCATGAGTTCTCCTTGGGTACTTACATTATATGTTTATTTAACAGATTTTGACTTCTCTTTTGCAAAAAATAACAGGTGTTCGTAAGTTCACCTCAGGTACTCGCATTATATGTTTATTGACCTGCTTTTGACTTTTCTACTATAAAAAATAATAGGTGTTCGTGAGTTCTCTTCAGGTACTCGCGTTATATTTTAAATTTTCCTGCTTTTGACTTCACATTTGTAGAGATTAGCAGGTGTGTAAGACACCCCCTCCCAGAACACAAGACATGACCGAGGGGAGTCTTATACCTAGAACAGCCGTCTTGCAGTAGCGCCAACACACGGGTCGACCTGTACCATAGGACGCCTATCATGCCAGCTAAAACCAATATCATCATTGCCAACCCTACATAAGATTATAAGAAGTCAAAAACCACATAAGTATATAATGTCCAACTAGTACAACAAATAAAAGAAGCAAACAAGGCTTCTATAGTATCAGAGTACAATGTGCCAAAAAGTCTATAAAATGAGTCTCTCAAAACTCACATCAGTCACTGATGGAAGCTATGGTATCGTCACTTTAGGCCCTGTCACCCTGGCTTGGCTGCCCTACTGCATAACCTCCTGTTGCTCTATTTGCGAGGTTTCCTCCTAAAAAATGAAGACGTAACAACTGTTATTCAGAAATACTAAGTGGGAATCACATCCGCTCCCCCGGAGACTCTTAGGCACCAGACGGAGAAAAGAATACGGTACAATATATATATATATATAATAGATGTAGTACAAAACTAGTGGCAAAGTGCAAAACTATATCAGAGTATATCAAAGAAACTACTACAATATATACTAACAGTTCTACTATCAACCGCAGTGTACAAGTATGAATATATAACAGGATATAACTTAACTTATATGATTGCTCATACAGACATATTATTTAAGGATCAGCTTAATAGTAAAGTAACTCATCATATAAGAGTGCCAATACAAAATTATATAATGAGGATCTGGTTTATGTAATGCAATGTAATATTATGAATGCAATGTGATGACTCACCCATGTACACACTCACGTACACTACTATGTCGACACAAATATTTAGTTCCGACTTTTCGAGCAGGTAGCTAATCTCTTAGGCGTCATCCGTCATGGCCAGACGGTGACAGTGAAACAGGATTTTCCACTACTAGGCGGGCATCCACATTACCAAGCCTAGGCCTCTGTATTCCTCAACGCTAAGAACACAACAACGGAGCTCACATACATATTACGGCTAAGGGGGGTCTCGTGTATATGTACAGCAAGAACATATCCCTATGCTGGCCTATCATCGTAACACAGAAGGAGCCGATGAGAACGTATCACTAAAGGACCAAGCCCAACCGTCCACTTGGCACGAAAGGAGACCCTGGAATGAGCACCGAGGACAAAGCCCAACCGTCCAAAGTTAATCTGTCAACTCCCGTCGGTGTGTGTGATGACTGGCGAGCCCATAGTCTTGCTTCACTATTCTTAACCTAGGATTATGACACCGCATTTCAACTCACACGACATGCAATTCCACATCTAAGGGCTCCACACTTAGTCTCTTTTTATTATTCACATCTCGTGCTCAACAACACGCAAGGGATCAACACCGCGACCCTTTTTATTATTCACATCCCGTGCTCAACAGTCGCATGGGCTCTACTCAAAGTCCCTTCTTATTATTCACATCCCGTGCACAAAAGCACACAAGGGCTCTACACTGAGTCCCTTTTTATTATTTACATCCCTTGCTTGACAGCATGTAAGGGATCCACACCGACTCACTTATCAACACATCATTCTAGTATAGCAAACAGACACGCACTTCCAACCCTTCCACATTTCCATACAACACAAGGGTTCATAATTTACACAGGTGGCAAGCCAATTTATTCAACATATCAATCCCACACTGCAACCCATAGGGAGACTCAACTCTAAGTAGTGGTCTACTATACACATTCCATTAATGAACATCTCACATAACCATGCATTAGCCTTATCCCATTCTTTCTAAAATTATGCATCCACAAACAACTATGCTTCTACCAGGTTTTCACATACTACCATGATACTTCACATGCACATATATGGTTCACTTACTTTTTCCATCCATTTTATTATTAAACTTCACCAACTCGTTTGCACAAACGCGTTTCACCAAACCATTGGTTTTACTTAAGGATTTACCAACTAAATTCCAACAATTATTTATTTATCACAATCACTAATAAATTAAGTCCAGCAAACATCATGCAACCTCAACATTAATATCTACCAACTAAATGCCAACAATCATTTATTTATCACAATCACTGATAATTTAAGTCCAGCAAACCTTCTTGCAAACCTCAACATTAATTTACCATGACCTCGCTGCTAAATTGAAACTCAGCTCTACACTAACCCGAGAGCAACATGTACATAAGACTTGACTATACAATAACTTCGACTGGACATTTTCGAGCCTACAAGACTCGTAGAAAAATGTGTAACCATCCGTTGGAAAGGTATTTCCAAGGGCTACGACTTTTTTGTTTAGTTAAAAGCCCAAATCTAGCCGTAACATACCCTAAAATGACTTGAAGTTCGCTGTACATACAAAACAGATTTCTGCACACATCTTAAAGTAAGATAAACGACATCGGTTCATCTTCTTCCTTTAGACATTTAATCAAAATTATATGCAGAACTTTCTCCTCCCTTGTTCACCCTCAGTAGAACATTTCTCTTCACGAAACCAAGTCCACCATCTTCACAAAGAAGAGAGGAGAGGTTGAAGACATCAAATCTCTAAGACACAAGCCCTAACACGGTCTCTACCTAGGAGATGTTCATCTTATAAGTTCAACTCTTTTGAGTCGACAGCTCTCATAGAAAATAACTACAGATCGAGCACTAAGGGAGGGGGTAGGAAGCACACCTTGTTTCCGGTGTTTCCGGCCAAGGATCACGTCACTCTCCTTGGCAGCATCTTCCTCCTTGTTGGTGTTATTCTTTATGGGGAAGAGAAAGGGAAGGTTTTCCTCCAAAAAATCCAACTCCAATGATCCCCTTTTCCGTCGGGTTCGGCATAGGTAACTGCTCGGCAAAAATGCCAAAGTGACGGCTAGGTTTTTCGTAAGTCTCCTTTTATAATGAGAAATTAGGGTTAAACCTCTTTGCCACGTGTCACCCTAATATTCGACCGCCTAATATTACATTAAATATGTTCTTTAGAAAAGACACATCCTATTTATATTATTTGGTGCCAATCTCGGAATTCCAGATCAGACGGTGCTTGTGGAAGCAAGCAGACTGAGCCAAAAATCTACTAAGTCAAAATCATTGAGTGTGCAACCTTTACTCGACAAATCATCATGTGGTGTCGAGTGCACTCAATGCATTGGACACCTTTAGAAAAGCTCTAAGTAAAAGCGTTGAGTGGCGTTGAGACCACTCAACGCCCCATTGACTCCACTCAATGCCAACAGCCACAAGAATAATTCCAAGTTAAAGGCATTTAGTTGCGTTGAGACAACTCAACGCCGCGATGAATCAACTCAATGTCACGTTGATTCCAATCAATGTCACGTTGACTCCACTCAACGCCAACCCCAGCCAGAATTTATCTAAGTTAAAAGCGTTGAGTTGTGCTGAGACCACTCAACGCTGTGTTGATTTCACTCAATGCCTCAACTTATAGGAAATATTCTAAGTAAAATACATTGAGTGGTGCTGAGTCCACTCAACACCTCAACATTAATCGTTGAATGGTCTCGAGTGTACTCAACGCACTCGACTCACCAAGTTCAGAAAATCTTCTAAGTACAATTTCATCGAGTGGTGCTGATTCCACTCAATGCCTCAGCATAATTCGTCGAGTGGCGTCGAGTGCACTCAACGCACTCGACACCCCAGTTCAGAAAACATTCTAAGTCCAATTTCGTCGAGTGGTGCGTATTCCACTCAAAGCCTCAGCATAATTCATCAAATGGAGTCGAGTGCATTCAACGCACTCGACGCCTTCAGGTTCTAGAATTATTCTAAGTAAAAATCTGTTCTATTTGTCGAGTCCAGTCGACTCACTTGACGCTTCCTGAGCCCGAGTCAATTCTCGATGCTAGCTTGATGGCTATTGTTGTATGAAAATTCTAAAAGTGATAAGAGCGTTTCCCACGGTTCCCCTCTATTATACACACAGTCTCAAAAGAACTTCCATTGTCCCTATGGTCCTTTCAGACTGACCATCCATCTGAGGGTGAAAAGTTATGCTGAAGGTAAGGCGAGAGCCCAGATATGATTGTATTTCCTTCCACTCCTTGGAGGTAAAGCAGTCATCACGATAAGAGACTATAGTCTTAGTCACGCCATAGTACCGTAAAAATTGTTTCACAAAGAGACGCACTAAAACATTCAGTTGTGCCTCCTTCTTCATAGGGAGAAATCTGTCCACCTTCGTCAGTCGATCCACGATTACCCAAACTGAATCATTCCCAGAGCGCGAGAGAGGCAACCGGTGGACAAAGTCCATGGAGATATCCTCGTACTTCCACTCAGTGATGGGTAATGATTGTAATATACCTCCAAGGATCTTACACTCCGCCTTCACCTTTTGAAAAGCCTCATAGTGCGTAACATAATACTTGATAGCTTTCTTTATTCCGGGCTAGAACATGGTCTTCTGCAAGTCACTGTACATCTTGGAACTCCCGGGATGTACTGAATACTTGGAGCAATGTGTCTCCCTCAATATATCTTCCCGGATTTCACCGCCCGTGGGAATGTAAAGCCAGCCAAGGAAATGAACGAGGCCGTCCTTTAGAGCATACTCCTCAGTAGATACATCTTCGATTGACTTGATTATAAGGCCCAAGGTAGCATCCTTCCCTTGCTCCACCCGAATTCTATCTCGAATGTTGCAAACTATACTCATGGTAGCCAAATACTTCGTACATTTCTCTTAATGATCCTTACACACTAATGTGATCTCCATCTCCTTGAGCACACGAGCCAACTCCATACTCATCAGCCGAGACTCCAAGCTTGACTCTGTTACTTTTCTGCTCAACGCATCAGCTATAGTATTTGCCTTCCCGGGGTAGTAGTTCAAGGTGATCTCGTAATCAAACAAAAATTCTAGCCACCGCCGTTGCCTAAAATTCAATTCTTTTTTAGTATGAACATACTTTTAATTCTAATGGTCTGAGAAGATCTCGCAGTGGATGTCATATAGATAGTTCCTCCAAACCTTCAAGGCGAACACCACTACCACCAAATCCAAATCATGAACCAGATTGTTAGCTTTATGCTTCTTCAGTTGCCTCAAAGCATAAACAATCACATTCCCATGCTGCATCAGTACTGCTCCCATCTCTTGATATGACGCATCTGTGTAAACTTAAAATCCTTCCTTCCCAGATGGAAGGACTAGGATGGGTGCGATAGTAAGTTTATCTTTCATATCTTGGAATGCAGCTTCACACTAGGGTGTCCACTCGTATGGAACACCTTTCTTCGTCAGAGGAGTGAGAGGAAGGGCTATCTTACAGAATCCTTTCACGAAATTGGGATAATACCCAGCAAGTCCAAGGAAACTCCGTACATCGGCCGCTAACTTCAAGGGCGACCATTCTTTCATAGCACGCACTTTTGCCGGATCCACAGCTAGTCCAGCACCACATATCACATGGCCCAAGAAGGAAACTTCTCGGAGCAGAAATTCACACTTGCTAAACTTAGCAAACGAGGCATGCTCCTTTAACTTCTTCAGCACCAAGGTCAAGTGTTCAACATGCTCTTCCTCTATCTTTGAATAGACCAAAATGCCTTCGATGATGATGATGATGAAGACGTCTAGATATGGCTCAGACACCTTGTTCATCAAACTCATGAACACATAAGGGGAAATTGTGAGCACAAACGACATCACTGTGAACTCGTACAAGCCATACCTTGAGCTAAAAGTTGTTTTCTGAATGTCCTCCTCTCATATATTCAACTGATAGTACCCCGAGCGCATATCTTATTTAGAAAACCAATACGCTTAAACCAACTGATGGAATTAATCTTCGATACGGGGTAGGGGATAGGTGTTTTGCACCGTCAGTCGGTTGAGCTCCAGATAATCAATGAACAATTGTAAGGTTCCATCTTTCTTCTTAACAAATAGAATAGGGGCTCCACAGGGTGATGAACTGGGGCGAACAAACCCTAACTCTACTAATTCTTGCAATTGAACTTTAAATTTGGCGAGTTCCTTTGGGGCCATTCAGTAAAGGGTCCTTGAGATGGGCTTGGCACCCAGTACTAACTTAATTTGAAAGTTCGCCTCTCTATGCGGGGGTAATCCTGGCAATTTCTCAGGAAATACCTCAGGGAAATCCCACACTATTCGCACATCTTTCAAATCAACTACAATCTCTTTAAGTTCAAAACAAATCATATACACTTCATCCCCTCTCATATGGGCTTTTAAGTTCTGAATTGAAGATAACAACGTACGAGGTGCAAGTCTAATACCTTGGAAGATTACCTCAGAGTCTCCATGCCTTAAGGAAATTTGTTTCTCCGCATAATCAATCCTAGCTATGGATCTCATCACTGTCCTTGGCGGCATCTTCCTCCTTGTTGGTATTGTTCTTTATGGGGAAGAGAAAGGGAAGGTTTTCCTCCAGAAAATTCAACTCCGGCGATCTCCTTCTCCGTCGAGTTTGGCAAAGGTAACTGCTCGGCAAAAATGTCAAAGTGACAACTTGGTTTTCCGTAAGTATCCTTTTATAATGATAAATTAGGGTTGAATCGCTTTGTCATGTGTCATCCTAGTATTGGACCACCTAATATTACATTAACAATGTCCTTTTGAAAAGACGCATCCAATTTAAGTCATTTGGCTCCAATCCTGGAATTTTGGTTCATACCGTGCATGTGGCAGTAAGCAGATTGAGCCAAAAATCAACTAAGTAAAAATCATTGATTGTGCAACCTTCACTCGACGAATCGTCGAGTAGCGTTAAGTGGACTCAATTCACTCAATGCCTACAGACTTCATAATAACTCTAAGTAAAAAGCGTTGAGTGGCGTTGAGACCACTCAATGCCACATTGACTCCACTCAATGCCAACAACCACCAGAATAATTCCAAGTTAAAAGCGTTGAGTGGAATTGACTCCACTCAACGCCTCATTGACTCCACTCAACGTCGCGTTGACTCCAATCAACGCAACCCGCAGCCAGAATAGATCTAAGTTAAAAGCATTGAGTGGTGTTAAGACCACTCAACGCCGCATTGACTTCACTCAACGCCTAAACTTCCAGGAAATATTATAAGTAAAATACGTTCAGTGGTTCTGAGTCCACTCAACGCCTTAACATAAATCGTCGAATGTCCTCGAGTACACTCAACACACTCAATTCCCTGAGTACAGAAAATCTTCTAAGTCCAATTTCATCATGTGGTGTTGATTTCACTCAACGCCTCAGCATAATTCGTCGAATGGCGTCGAGTGCACTCAACACACTCGATGCCCTGAGTCCAGAAAACATACTAAGCCTAATTTTGTAGAGTGGCGCTGATTCCACTCAATGCCTCAGCATAATTCGTTGAAAGTCGTCGAGTGAATTCAACGCACTCGATGTCTTCAGGTTCTAGAATTATTCTAAATAAAAAATCTATTCTATTTATCGAGTCCAGTCGACTCACTCTACACTTCCCGAGCCTGAGTCATTCTCTTGACTAAAAACGTGTGTGAGGGCTTAGCGTGAAATGGGATGTTACAAGGTGTTTGCATGTTCCTCTCGAGTACTCGCATTATATGTTTATTTACCTACTTTTCACTTCTCTTTTCCAGAGATTAGTAGGTGTTCGCGAATTCTCTTCAGGTACTCGCATTATATTTTAAATTTACCTACTTTTGACTTATGTTTTGTATATATTAACAGATGTTCGCGATTTCACCTTAAGTACTCGCATTATATGTTTATTTATCTGCTTTTAACTTCTCTTCTATAGAGATTAGGAGGTATTCACGAGTTCTCTTCAGGTACTCGCGTTATATTCTAAATTTACCTGCTTATGACTTATCTTTTGCATAGACTAGCAAATGTTCGCGAGTTCTCCGCAGGTACTCATATTATATGTTTATTTTCCTGCTTTTGACTCACTTTTACAGAGATTGGTGTTCATGAGTTCTCCTCGGGTACTCGCATTAAATGTTTATTTACTTACTTTTGGCTTCTCTTTTGCAGAGATTAGTAGGTTCTCGTTAGTTCTCTTCAGATACTCACATTATATTTTAAATTTACCTTCTTTTGACTTCTGTTTTGCATAGGTTAGCAGTTGTTCGCGATTTCACCTCAAATACTCGCATTATATGGTTATTTACCAGCTTTTGACTTCACAGCTATAGAGATTAACAGGTGTTCACGAGTTCTGAAAGTATCTAGTGTCCACTAAGACCACCCATGCGGGGGGGGGGGGGGATAGGTGTTGTGCAGTCTTTTGCGGAATTTAAATTACCTGCACAAATAAACAAACAAAGCACAGAAAAGTACACAAGCAATTATAGTGGTTCCCCGATTTGGGTACGTCGACTATCCCCCTTCGACCTATCTCCCACCAAGGGACAACTCGGTCACTTCACCAACCGGATTGAAATCCAATCCTCACACTATGGAAGGAACCCTTCCAACCAAAGGAGTCACTACTCCTCCTCCACGGGTTGCACCCAAACCTTACAACTAGGAATAAAAATTCCTTTATAATAAAACAAAAATTGAATATACAAGAAATAGAAACAAACTTGTGGAGAATCCGATGTCGCTCTTCGTTCGTTGATTCTTTCTTGTAAGAGACGAAGAGTCCACGACCAGAGTACTCTCTTGGAGGGGATCTTGTCAATATCGGTGGCAGCAAGTGGTTGCGGCGACGATGCTTTGTGAATCCAATCTTCTTGACGAAGCAAGCAAGGTCTACGAACGATCTCAATCGGAACAGTCATCTCAATTGATTCGGAATGAAGAATAAACCTTATTCACTGAATCGAGAGACAAGAGATCTCAAGAAAGATGCGTGAGACGCACTGCTAGCCTCGGTACTATCGTCGGAAGATAAAAGAAGCTCTAAGATCTGCGGCAATGACGAGCTTGCGAGCGGCGACAGCGATCAGCGATTTTCCGCGATCTGCTAGGGCACGCTGCTTTTTGATTTCGCGTGAATGAGTTACTATAGATGTTCGAAATAAGTATGTATATATACCCGACCCAATTCTAATGACCCAGCCCCAGCCGAAACAGCGCACGACTTCTTGGTTCGGTCCGACGAACAGGAAAAAATTGCCTAAGACAAAATCGGCGAGAATCGTTGGTGATTCCCGTCGAAGTCGGCGAGAATCACTCACGATTCTCGTCGATTCTGCCTTGGCCGATTTCTAGTTGTAAAACTAGTCAGCCTGTGGGAATCGGAGGGAATGCAACCTGATTCTCGTCGAATCGGCAGGAATAAGAATGATTCCCATCAAAGTCGGCGAGAATCACTTGGTGATTCCCATCGATTCTTCCTTAGCAGAATTTCTGTAGGAAAACAGTCAACCGGAAGAGGTCGGCGGGACTGAAGCCTGATTCCCGTCGAATCAGCGAGAATCACAAGTGACTCCCATCGAAGTCGGCGGGAATGACTTAGTGATTCTCGTCGATTTTAACTTAGACGATTTTTCTCTTCCTTTCTATGAACTTGGTCTTTGACCCATCTTTGCTCCTCTTCTGCTCTTGATCTATCTTGACCCTGTACTTGAAAATAATTACACTCCAATAGAGAGAGCACACGTGAGTCAACACGCTGATCTGCTCAATGAGGGATTACGTTGCGCAGACCCGTGTATATTGACCCACTACACCCTGACATTGGTTTTTTACTTAGCATGGAATAGCTGCAAGCACAACTTAATAGAAGATTGTAAAATACATTGTGAATCCATCTTAGCTTGAATGGAGGCTTCTTCAAATCCAGGAAATTATGGATACAATACCCAACAAGTTCTTTTAGGGACTCGTTTTCATTTTAAATTTACTTGCTTATGACTTATCTTTTGCTGATATTAGCAGATATTCATGAGTTCTCCTCAGGTACTCGTGTTATATGTTTATTTACCTGCATTTGACATCTCTTTTGTATAGATTAGCACATGTTCGCGAGTTCTCTTCAGGTACTGGCATAATATTTTAAATTTACATGCTTATGACTTCTCATTTGCAGAGATTAGTAGATTTTCATGAGCTCACCTTAAGTACTCGCGTTATATTTTAAATTTACCTGCTTTTGACTTTTCTTTTGCAGAGATTAGCTTGTGTTCTCGAGTTCTCTTCAGGTACTCGCACTATATGTTTATTTACCTACTTTTGACTTTTCTTTTACAAACATTTGATGGTGTTCTCAAGTTCTTTTACAGATTCCATCCCCCAAAACCATATTTGGACTGTGCTTCAATTATATTAACTGTAATTAAACTATTAGATAATTATAGTCTATGATAACATTACTGCTCCAATAGCTATTCCAAAACCGTACATGAAACCTAAGCTTCATATGGCTCTCTATGGCACAAATAAATGTAAGATAAGGAGTAATTGCTTTCCTTGGACTCTATAATAGAATTGAAAAGAATGTAAAGATAATTTGGAGGGTTGGCGAATCCTCAATTTGACCAATAAAATTCTGTCTGCTAGAATAAGAAAAAGCACTTCCGAATTGATCTCATCCTTCGTAATGATATAATTAAAATTTATAAAAAATTTCTTTGTTCAGCAATAACTTAATCCTTCAATTAAATGCTCGTCATAAATAGAAAGAATTGGGCATTAGTTAATGAATCATTATTATTAACTTTATTCTATATATTGTATTGCATTCTATTTGTCTTTTTTCTGTTCTTCTTTTTGAAAACTAAAAAGTAAAAGCAAAGAAAATATGGATTAATTCGTTCTTGATAGTTAATTCTCTTAAGGTACTCGCATTATATTTTAAATTTACTTGCTTTTGACTTCTCTTTTGAAGAGATTAGCAGGTATTCTCGAGTTCACATCATGTACTCGCATTATATGTTTATTTACCTACTTTTGACTTCTCTTTTATAAAAATTAGCACGTGTTCGCGAGTTCTCATTAGGTACTCGTATTATATTTAAAATTTACCTGCTTATGGCTTATCTTTTGTATAGATTAGCAGAAGTTTGTGATATCACCTCAAGTACTCACATTATTTGTTTATTTTCTTGCTTTTGACTTAACTTTTGCATGTATTAACAGGAGTTCGTGAGTTCTCCTCAGGTACTCACATTATATGTTTATTTCCCTGCTTTTGACTTCTCTTTTGCAAAAAAATAGCAGGTGTTTGCGAGTTCACCTCAAGTACTCGCATTATATGTTTATTGACCTTCTTTTGACTTTTCTTATATAGAGATTAGTAGTTGTTTGCGAGTTCTCTTCAGGTACTCATGTTATATTTTAAATTTAACTGCTTTTGACTTCACTTTTTCATAGATTAGCAGGTGTTTTCTAGTTCTCCTCATGTACTCGCATTATATGTTTGTTAACCTACTTTTAACTTCTCTTTTCAAGAGATTTACAGGTGTTTGCGAGTTCTCTTCAAGTACTCGCATTATATTTTAAATTTACTTGTTTTTGACTTCTGTTTTGCATAGATTAACAGATGTTCACGAGTTCACCTCAGGTACTCGCATTATATGTTTATTTACCTGTTTTGACTTCTCTTTTGCAGAGATTAACAGGTGTTCGCGAGTTCTCTTCAGGTACACGCATTATATTTTAAATTTACCTGCTTATGACTTATCTTTTGTAGAGATTAGCAGATATTTGCGAGTTCTCCTCAAGTACTCCTATTATATGTTTATTTACATGCTTTTTACTTCTCTTTTGTAGAGACTTGCACATGTTCATGAGTTCTCTTTAGGAACTTGCATTATATTTTAAATTTACCTGTTTTTGACTTATTTTTTGCATAGATTAGCAGGTGTTCGTTATTTCACCTTAGGTATTCGCATTATATGTTTATTTACCTGATTTTGACTTCACTTTTGTAGAGATTTGTAGGTGTTCACGAGTTCTCTTTAGCTACTCGCATTATATTTTAAATTTACCTGCTTATGACCTATCATTTGCAGATATAAGCAGATGATCGCAAGTTCTCCTTAGGTAGTCACATTATAAGTTTATTTACGGCTTTTGACTTCTCTTTTGATAAGATTAACAGATGTTCGTGAGTTCTCTTTAGGTACTCGTGTTATAAGTTAAATTTACCTGCTTCTGACTTCTCTTTTGCATAGATTAGTAGATGTTCATTATTTCACCTCAGGTACTCGCAATATATGTTTATTTACCTACTTTTGACTACTATTTTGTAAAGATTAGTAGGTGTTCGCGAGTTATCTTTAACTACTCGCATTATATTTAAAATTTACCTGCTTCTGACTTTTCTTTTGTAGAGATTAGCAGATGTTTGCGAGTTCTCCTCAGGTACTCGCATTATATGTTTATTTTCCTGCTTTTGACATCACTTTTACAGAGATTAGCAGGTGTGTTCGCGAGTTCTCCTCGGGTACTCGCCTTATATGTTTATTTACCTGCTTTTGACTTCTCTTTTGAAGAGATTAGCAGGTGTTCACTAGTTATCTTCAGGTACTCGCATTAAATTTTAAATTTACCTCCTTTTGACTTCTGTTTTACAAAGATTAGAAGATGTTCGCTAGTTCACCTCAGATACTCGCTTTATATGTTTATTTCCCTGCTTTTGACTTCTCTTCTGTAGAGATTAGAAGGTGTTCACGAGTTCTCTTTAGGTACTCACATTACATTTTAAATTTACCTGCTTATGACTTATCTTTTGCAGAGATTAGCAGATATTCACGAGTTCTGCTCAGGTACCCACGCTATATGTTTATTTACCTTCTTTTGACTTTTTTTGTAAGGATTAGCATGTGTTCTCGTGGTCTTTTCAGGTACTCGTGTTATATTTTAAATTTACCTGCTTTTGACTTTTTTTTGCATAGATTAGTAGATGTTTACGAGTTCACCTCTGGTACACACGTTTTATGTTCATTTACCAGCTTTTGGCTTTTCTTTTGCAGAGATTAGCTTGAGTTTGCGAATTCTCTTCAGGTACTCGCCTTATATTTTAAATTTACCTCCTTTTGACTTCTCTATTGCAGAGATTAGAAAATATTTGAGATTTCACCTCAGGAACTTGCGTGATATTTTTATTTACCTGCTTTTGACTTTTCTTTTGCTAAGATTAGCAGGTGTTCGTGAGTTCTCTTAAGGTACTCATGTTATATTTTAAATTTACCTTCTTTTGACTTCTCTTTTGCACAGATTAACAGATGTTCATTATTTCACCTCACGTACTCGCATTATATGTTTATTTACCTACTTTTGTATTCTCTTTTGTAGAGATTATTAGGTGTTCACGAGTTCTCTTAAGCTATTGGCATTATATTTTCAATTTACCTGCATATCACTTATCTTTTGCAGAGATCAGCAGATGTTTGCGAGTTCTCCTCAGGTACTCACATCATATTTTATTTACCTGCTTTTGACTTCTCTTTTGCAAAGATTAGAAGGTGTTCGCGAGCTCTCTTTAAGTACTCGGGTTATATTTTAAATTTACTCTCTTTAAATTTCTCTTTTCATAGATTAGCAGATGTTCATTATTTCACCTCAGGTACTTACATTATATGTTTATTTACCTGCTTTTGACTTTTCATTTGACCAGATTAGCTGGTGTTCGTGAGTTCACTTTAGGTAATCACATTATATTTAAAATTTACCTCCTTTTGACATCTCTTTTGTAGAGATTAGCAAATATTTGCGAGTTCACCTCAGGGACTCGCGTTATATGTTTATTTACTTGCTTTTGACTTCACTTTTGCAGAGTTAGTAGGTGTTCGCGAGTTATCCTAAGGTACTCGTGTCATATGTTTATTTACCTGCTTTTGACTTCTCTTTTGTAGTGATTAGCAGGTGTTCGCGAGTGTTAACCCGGAATTCATGACTAGTTTGCATGGCTTTCCAAACCGAGAGGCCTGTGAATTCTAGCCGCCGTCCACAGCAAGCCGACTAGTTCTCAAAGAAGCCGCGCGACCTCCTTGTTAGGCCACCGTTAAGGTCGGCCCAGCACAACGCCAAGTCCCAAAGTCCATGCTGCTTTGCCCGCCTAGGGAAATTCGCCAGGCCATGCGGTTTCCCTCTTTCGTTTCCTGTTTGTTTGTTTCCCGTCACCTCTGCCCGGTTCTCCTGTACCTCGGGCAGCCGGTAATTTTATCCCTTCCCATTTGGGCAGGCCCCCGAGCATATAAATAGTGGAGGTAACACTCCCCAAAGGACACGGGCTCAAATCTATGAGCTCACTTGTTAAGAGCTGTGGTCTCGAGACTTGTGTCTTGCGGCCTGCTAACCAGCCGGCTTATCCTCTTTCTTTTCTTTCCTCTATAAGTGTAACATCTATATTTTAAATCAAGGGAAAGCCCGCCACAAGAGATGCTTTAGCCGTAGCGGGCGAAGTCTGGTGTCGCCTCTTCGTGCAGCTTGCCCTAGTTTTTCCTAACCGCTAGTAACCGGCTACTCGGTAGTTTCTCCTCCTAATTTTATCCACATCCCCCATGAGATTTCGAACACTAATTTTTGGTGGTGCCATTTCTGCATCAATAGTTAACATGCGACCTTCAGATCTCGAGTAGCCGATTAAATCAACGGTGTTGATACACGAAATGAGCTTTTGGGTTTTGCGAAGAGAAAATATAGGGGAGGAAACTGTCGAATAGTCGGTTACTAGCGGTTAGGAATGAGGCGCAGAAAATGAGAGGCCACTAGCAGCGACAACAGCAGAGTTCGCCCGTCGCGGCTTAAATGCCACTCCTGTGACGGGTTTCCTTTGATTTAAAAATGAAGCGGTTAAAACTAGAAGGGAAAGAAGGAGAAAAAGGGAAGCCGACCGGACAGTAGGCTGCAAGGCACTAGGCTCGAGACTGTAGCTCTTAACAAGCGAGCTCTTTGAATTGAGTCAGTGTGCATTGGGTGTTCTTCCGCAACCAATTTATAGGCTGGGGGACTGCCAAAACGGGCAAGGCTTAAATTACCGGCTTCCCGGGGTACAAGAGAACCGAGTAGAGGTGAAGGGAAGCAAGCAAAAATAGAAAAGATGGAAGAGGGAAGCCGCGTGGCCTGGCGGATTTCCCCTGGCGAGCTGAGCGGCTTGACCTCTGGGACGGGCTGATCTGGACGGCCCTTGGAGGCGACCTGAAGATGAGGCCACACGTCTTCGAGGAGGACTGACCAGCTCACGAAGAATGGCGGCTAGGAAGCACCAGCCGCCTGGTTTGGTAAGGCTTGATGACCAGTCTCGGATTCTGGGTAAACAAAAGGACTAGTAATCTCAGACCGCTCTAAGTCGATATTAGTCGACAACTAGTTCAACAGACCGCAATATCGCCGGTTACCATTGTCAAACCGGTTTAAGTATTTGAGAACCTACTGGTCTACCAATCGGCTTGTCCTGTAAACTATCTGCTTGATCAAGCCGCAACTGCTCAGCGGCATCAAAATACGAGTTGGCTATCATCTTCCCCTTTTCGCAATGGATCTCCCGAAGGATTACTATGCTTTCTTATTATCCGTTAGGGATCTTTTAAAGAGGCATGGTGGTTCTCATCCTAATGATGCAGCGCTTGCAAAATATAATGAATCATCTATCAATCGGGTTGAGTACATGTTGCAACCCAAAGTGGAAGAGGTCTTTAACCCTCCTGATGAGCGTCGTAGAAAAAACATGACTACTGTTTATGCGTGAAATACCACACCGCTCAGTTAACGGGTTGTTCGATCTCACAAGCTAGGTGAATTGGAGGGTTGCGGGGATATAGGAGAGACTCGAGGGAGCAAGGGAGAAGCTTGCTCGAGCAGGGAATAAGCTTGATCGGGAACTATCGATCAGACACTACATTAGCGGTTGGGCTCTGATGGGTAAACCAAGAGAAGAAAAGAGAGGAGAGAGCCGCTAGCAGCGACAAAAGCAGACTTCGCCCGTCACGGCCTGAATGCCTCTCTTGCGATGAGATTTCCTTTGATTATAATTTAAGTTATAGCTTGAGGTTGCACCTTTACATGGAAAGCAGAATAAAGGGTACAAGGGGGGAAGCTGGCGGCTAAGGAGAGGAGAATGCCAGAGGCCGCGCAGAATGACCAGGGAGGTCGGAAAACCGCGTGGTTAGCTGATCAAGGAGCTCGCAGGAATTAGCCAGACGGGCTGCTCGATCAAGTTGGGAGAAGAAGCTGGGAGCAGATCGCGCAGACTGGGAAAGCGAGTCCGCAGGGACTGATGGCGAGATCCTGATTCCTCTATCGCGTCATCCGTCCATCCCCCGAATGAGGGGTCTGGGGCATATTTATAGGCTCAAGGAGGTAACGGTCTTGGTAGCGTCACCACCGGTGAGACGGTGAGCTGAGCGAGTACAATGTTGAGTCTGCAGAGTCCATGCCAGGTTGCACGGTCTGGGACTACCTGTAGCTAGCCTGGCTGCTAGGTCGTGCAAGTACAAACATTGAGTCCGCAGAGTCCGCACTGGGTCGCGCGGTCTGGGACAGCCTGGAGCTAGCCTTGTTGCTGGCGGACTGGGACGAGTCTGCCGCTGCTGTTGAGCGAGCTTGCGTTGGGCTATACGAGCTAAGAGGAAGTTCGCCAGCTGCTGGGTAGAAGCAGACACCAGGAAGCTGGAGGGCTAGTTGGAGGACTACAGAACGAGTCCGCCCAGCCAGCGGCGGAGGAGAGGCAGATCCGGATGCCGAGCTGGTGCCCATCGGGCGGACTGCGCAACGAGCCCGCCTTACTCGCGGTGGACAGGTTGAGCAGGCTACCTGCTGGAGGCTTGTCGCCATTTTCTCAGCGACAAGGACTGCCGACCTGGCGGACTGAAGAGTCCAGGTCGCGCCTATTAGCGAGATCCGCTGTTGATTGGTGGCATCCTTTACTTGGGGACGAGGGTTGGCGACCTGGCGAACTGACATGTGAGGTCAGCAGACCACGCGGTTAGCGGATATCGAGTCTGCCTACAGCTTGCGGATAGGAGGGCTGGTCGCCACCTCTGGTTGTGCATCTTGCGCGCGGTCTGGGCGGATAGGTATTTCGAGTCTGCCACTTAGTTGAGTAGTTCGCACCTAAGTGGAAAAAGGAACCACTAGACGGTTAACCAAACTAGCCATGCGGCCTACAGGGGCGGACTGAGGAAGCAGTCTGCAGCCCCTGCAAAATGAGCGACTACTGCGCGACCTGGGTGGTCAGACCGGTGAGACCGCATTAGCTGCGCGGACTGAGCGGACTGAGAGGTCAGTCCGCCCACCCTTAGAAGGAAAGGTTGACAGGCAGCAACCTCCTGGGCAGGACGTGACTTGCGAGCTGGCTATCTTGGGACGGATCGCTGATTTCTGGGTTAACATAATCCTCGGCCTTTTTAAAGTTGCGAAGAGAACTTCGAAAAAGTAGGAGACCCACGAAATCATGATCTTTCCCTCGAGAAAAGGAAAGGGGAAGGAGAGATGGAACCTGATGTCTCACCTCAAAAACAAGGTTTGCTGATGCCTGTCTTTTTCCTGCAAAGGGAAAAATTAACATAGGCGGAAAGAGGTACATCTTACACGTACCTGGGCTGTTTTTGCAAAACGAAGGAGACATGAATTTCTCCTAATGGACTCTGCAAAACAGTGATGGGAGGAAAGCATAAAAGAATGATAACTTCCAAGTACCTGAAGGAGGCTTGCAAGCACCTGCTAACTTTTGCAAAAAGCGTAAATCACAAGTATGATATAAAACAAAGTTACAAGTACTTGGATAGAACTTGCAAATATTAGGTTATCACTGCAAAGGGAAGAGTGAGCAGTAGATATAAAAGAAAAAAAACTAAGCCGCAAGTACCTGGATGGAACTTGCTAATATCTGCTAATTTCTGCAAAAGAAGAGTGAGTGGCAGATATGATAGAAAAGTAAGTTGCAAGTACCTGAAGGGAACTTGTTAATATCTACTAATCTCTGCAAAAGAAGAGTAAGACGCAGATATGAAAGAAAAGTAAGGTGCAAGTACCTGAAGGAAACTTCCTAATATCTCCTAATCTCTGCAAAAGAAGAGTGAGTAGCAGGTATGATAGAAAAGAAAGCTGCAAGTACCTGAAGGGAACTTGCTAACATCTACTAATCTCTGCAAAAGAAGAGTAAGTAATAGATATGATAGAAAAATAAGCTGCAAGTGCCTGAAGAGAACTTGCTAATATCTGTTAATCTCTACAAAAGAAGAGTAAGCCGCAGATTTTAAAGAAAAGTAAGGTGGAAGTACCTGAAGGAAACTTGTTAATATCTGTTAATCTCTGCAAAGGAAGAGTGAGTAGCAGGTATGATAGAAAAGCAAGCTACAAGTACCTGAAAGGAACTTGCTAACATCTGCTAATCTCTGAAAAAGAAGAGTAAGCTGCAGATATAAAAGAAAAGTAAGGTGCAAGTACCTGAAGGAAACTTGCTAATATCTGCTAATCTCTGCAAAATATGAGTGAGTAGCAGGTATGATAGAAAAGCAAGCTGCAAGTACCTAAAGGGAACTTGCTAACATCTGCTAATCTCTGCAAAATAAGAGTAAGTAGCAGATATGATAGAAAAGTAAGTTGCATGTACCTGAAGGGAACTTGCTAATATCTTCTAATCTCTACAAAAGAAGAGTAAGCCTCGGATATGAAAGAAAAGTAAGGTGCAAGTACTTGAAGGAAACTTGCTAATATCTGTTAATCTCTGCAAAAGAAGAGTGAGTAGCAGGTATGATAGAAAAGCAATCTGCAAGTACCTGAAGGGAACTTGCTAACATCTGTTAATCTCTGCAAAAGAAGAGTAAGTAACAGATATGATAGAAAAATAAGCTGCAAGTACCTGAAGAGAACTTGTTAATATCTGCTAATCTCTACAAAAGAAGAGTAAGCCGCAGATTTTAAAGAAAAGTAAGGTGCAAGTACCTGAAGGAAACTTGTTAATATCTGTTAATCTCTGCAAAAGAAGAGTGAGTAGCAGGTATGATAGAAAAGCAAGCTATAAGTACCTGAAAGGAACTTGCTAACATCTGCTAATCTCTTAAAAAGAAGAGTAAGCCGCAGATATAAAAAAAACTAAGGTGCAAGTACCTGAAGGAAACTTGCTAATATCTGCTAATCTCTGCAAAATATGAGTGAGTAGCAGGTATGATAGAAAAGCAAGCTGCAAGTACCTAAAGGGAACTTGCTAACATCTGCTAATCTCTGCAAAAGAAGAGTAAATAGCAGATATGATAGAAAAGTAAGTTGCATGTACCTGAAGGGAACTTGCTAATATCTTCTAATCTCTACAAAAGAAGAGTAAGCCTCGGATATGAAAGAAAAGTAAGGTGCAAGTACTTGAAGGAAACTTGCTAATATCTGTTAATCTCTGCAAAAGAAGAGTGAGTAGCAGGTATGATAGAAAAGCAATCTGCAAGTACCTGAAGGGAACTTGCTAACATCTTCTAATCTCTGCAAAAGAAGAGTAAGTAGCAGATATGATAGAAAAGTGAGCTGCAAGTACCTAAAGGGAACTTGCTAATATCTGTTAATCTCTACAAAAGAAGAGTAAGTAGCAGATATGATAGAAAAGTGAGCTGTAAGTACCTGAAGGGAACTTGCTAATATCTGCTAATCTCTGCAAAAGAAGAGTAAGTAGTAAATATGATAGAAAAGTAAACTAATTAGCAAGTACCTGGTTGGAACCTGCGAATGTTGACTGTTGATATGATAAGATATAATTGGATAGCAGAAGAGATTCCTAGCAAACTCTGCTATTAGCTGAATAAAGATCAAGCCGCGATAATGATTGTCTTGCGTGATCAAGTATGATGTTTTATATATGAAATCCAGATCGGCAAGATGAAACCATCTTAATTTAGATTTATAACAGCATGACTTGTCAATCAAGGAGAATCATATACTTTGATTAAATGATTCGCGTCGCTAGCATCTGATAAGAGAGCTTATGGATAACCATCTGATAGATCTTTATGCAGGCAGTGCATATAAGATGATCATAAGCCAAAAATATTTTGCCAATCCTTGGCATAGGTTGAATTTAACCCTACCAACCTGCAAGAAGGCAGAAGAGACAAGGAAGGGCTAAAGCAAGCTGGCCGGGCATCCTTTGAAGGGCACGGTAGATAAACAAGCACAAACAAGGAAATTCCTTCGGAGGAATCGACTGATGCACTGCTCTTATGCCTCGGGTTACAAGCATCGCTAATCAATTAGACTAGCTGCGCCAAGTGGCCTATTGCTCGTCTGCGGATTGATCAGCAAAATTCTGGGATCCGCGAAGGCACAGATTAAGAGTACCAATGAGTGTTCGGCCGTCACAGTTGTGAGATGATCGAAGAGACAAGGTTACACTTGATCGTCATTGCTTGTCACGCAAAGATCATCATAACTTTAATGTATCCCTCAACGAGGCACGATAGAACTATCACAGGCTGCATCCCCTAGGCACACACACTGCGCTAGACACCGGTCGGGATCCGAAGCCTCGTCATCCGCCACACGATAGTTAAACGGCCCCCTCTGCACATATGCAAAAACTCCTCGTGATATGTGGTCATTGTGGTCTTACGCCACAGAATAACCTCGAGGGGAACAACAAGACTTCGCGATATCTCAGTGGTTCAGTGATCTCTTTGGCAAAGGGAAAAATATAGAGGAGAAGCATTACAAAAAGGGAACTGTGTCAGTATGAGATCTCTGACGTAAGCTCTATTGAATGAAAAATGAAAGAACACTTAGAAGTGTTTTTGAGAAAAAAAATGTTTGAAGAGTTAAGTAAAAGCAACTAGTCACGATTGTGAAGGGCTTTGAGGAGCTGCGATGTGCGCTTTGCTTTTGAATAGTCTTCCAAGGGCACCTTCGTCAATGACATCGATGCACTCAGACTGAACATCGATAGGCCCCAGATGGCCTACATCCTTTATCTCCACACTCTTCATCTGAACTTCAACCACCTCCTTGCCCTTGGAGGTGGTAGGCTTTGAAGAATCAACTTTCTTGACCAGGTAATTGATCTTGCACTCGGTAAGCAGTCTTTCAACCAACCGCTGAAGGGCCTTGCATTCTTCAATTAAATGACCTTTCTCTCTATGGAATTCACAGAACGGATCTGAATCTCTTGATCTTTGATTCGCCGATTGGTAAGGCCTTTTTGAATTTGCCTTATCCCTCATGATCTGGTAGGCTTCTAGCGTGGCCTCATCGAGTCCAGAGCATGATAAGTCATCATCTTGTGAGTGATGCACAGAAGCTGTTTGGTGAGGTTGGGCTGGTAGCAGTAGCAATTGTTCGTGGGCACGATCCTGGCCTGGGAAGGAACGTTGATGATAATGTTGAAACTTCTTTATTTTCCTAGAGTGGGATGGAAAATATTTCCGAGGAGGCATCAGAGGCTTCTTGTAAGGTGGATTTCTCTTTGTGGCAAGCCTGGAGACAAAGCTGGGGTTGCTCTTCTTACCGTGGATGTACGAGTTGGCTAAACCAATCAGCTCTTGATAAGTCCTTGGTGCTCGGACGTTAGCCTCAAACTTGAGTGGTCCTTCCCGCAGGCCGTCAATAAGAGCCACTCGATACATTTCTTGATCGACAATATCGATGTCTAATATTTCTTTCTGGAAATGATCCACAAAATGAGACCAATTTTCGGTCTCTCGCTGCTTGATCTCAAAGAGGGCTTCCGGACCGCCCTTTCTCTTTGTTGAAGTAGAGAATCTGAGCAAGAAGTCCCTTCGCAAATCAGCAAAGGAAGAGATTGACTGAGGTCGCAATCCATAGAACCAATCCTTCACTTGGCCATCAAAGGTCATTAGAAGGAGTTTGCATTTTGTTACATCTGAGAGAGTCTTGAGAGCAACGACAGATTCAAAAGCTTGAAGATACTTGACTGGATCAGTCTCCCTAGTGTAAATGGGCAACCGTGGCTCTCTAAAGTTAGCTGGAGTCGGTTCATACCGAACATTCTCTATAAATGGTGATTGCTCTTCTTGTTCTCCTACAACATAAGGAAAAAAGGGAGCATAAGTTGCAGCTGCACAAGGAGCTCGAGGATAGAAAGGAAAAGTTGTTGCAGGAGGAGCAAAGGCAGGAGCTGAAGAGTAGGGATAACTTCCCTGAAAATTCAGGAATCTTGCAGGACTTCCTCGGGCAGCTTCTCGGAAGAAGTTTTGACGAGCTGCGAATTCGTCCTTCTGAGACCGCAAAGGGGCTGCAGGCCCTTGCGGAAAGGTTGGAGTGTAAGGAGGATATACCGGTGGATAGGCCGGTGGGTAGACATGAAGAATCTTGAATGCTGGTGCTAGATTGATTGGAGGAGATGGCGCTGCTGAAGATTGTGTTTCCAATCGTTGAGTGATAGCAGCTAGAGTACAGTTGATCGCTTGAAACTAGAACTTGGAGCAAGGCTCTCGGCTGGTTGACGGTCTGACATAAGTAACCATTGATTTCACTATCTGGTCGAGATCTGAAGGTCATGTGTTAACTATTGAGCAAGGCTCTCGGCTGGTTGACGGTCTGACATAAGTAACCATTGATTTCACTATCTGGTCGAGATCTGAAGGTCATGTTTTAACTATTGATACGCGAAATGCGACACCGCTCAGTTAACGGGTTATTCGATCTCACAAGCTAGGTGAATAGGAGGGTTGTGGGGATAGAGGAGAGACTCGAGGGAGAAAGGGAGAAGCTTGCTCGAGCAGGGAAGAAGCTTGATCGGGAACTGTCGATCAGACGCTACTTTAGCGATTGGGCTCTGATGGGTAGACCGAGAGAAGAACAGAGAAGAGAGGGCCGCTAGCAGCGGCAACAACAGCCTTTGTCCATCGTGGCCTGAATGCCTCTCTTGCGACGGGCTTTACTTTGAATACAATTAAAGTTACTACTCGAGGTTGCACCTTTACATGGAAAGTAGAATAAAGGGTACAAGGGGGAAGCTTGAGACTAAGGAGAGGAGAATGCAAGAGGCCGCACGGACTGACCAGGGAGGTCAGAAGACCGCGGGGTTAGCCGATTAAGGAGCTCACAAGACATATCCGGGCAGGCTGCTTGATCAAGCTGGGAGAAGAAGCTGGGAGCAGGTCGCGCGGACTGGGAAAGCGAGTCCGCAGGGACTGATGGCGAGATCCTGACGCCTCTACCGCGTTGTCCGTTCATCCCCCGAATGAGGGGTCTAGGGGCCTATTGATAGGCCTGAGGAGGTAACGGTCTTCGTAACGTCACCACCGGTGAGGCGGTGAGATGAGCGAGTATAATGCTGAGTCCGTGGAGTCCACACCAGGTCGCGTGGTCTGGGACTTCCTGGAGCTGGCCTTGCTGTTGGGTCGTGCGAGTATAAACATTGAGTCCATAAAGTCCGCACTGGGTCGCGTTGTCTGGGACTGCCTGGAGCTGGCCTTGCTGCTGGAGGACTAGGATGAGTCCGCCCCTACTGTTGAGCGAGCTCGCGCCGGGCTGTGCATGCTGAGAAGAAGTTCGCCTGCAGCTAGGTAAAAGCTGACACCAAGAAGCTGGAGGGCTAGCTAGCGGACTACAGAACGAGTCCGCCCAGCCCGCGGTGGAGGAGAGGCAGTTCGCCGGCTACGGAGCTGGTGCCCATCGGGTGGACTGCACAACGAGCCCGCCTAACTCGCGGTGGACAAGTTGAGCAGGCTGCCTGCTGGAGGCTTATCACCATTTGCTCGGCGACAAGGACTGCCAACCTTGCGGACTGAAGAGTCCATGTCGCGCCTATTCGCGAGAGCCGCTGTCAACTTGTGGCATCCTATGATTGGGGACGAGGTTTGGCGACCTGGCGGACTGAACTGTGAGGTCGGCAGACCGCGCGGTTAGCAAATATCGAGTCCTCCTTTAGCTGGCGGATAGGAGGGCTGGTCGCTGCCTCTGGTTTAGCATCTTGACCGCAGTCTGGGCGGATAGGTATTCCAAGTCCGCCACTCAGTTGAGTAGTTCGCACCTGAGGGGAAAAGGAACAACTAGACGTTTAACCGAACTAGCCGCACGACCTGCAGGGGCGGACTAAGGAAGCAATCCACAGCCCTTACAAAACGAGCGGCTACTGCGTGACCTGGGCGGTCAGACCAGGGAGACTTTCCTAGCCGCGCGGACTGTGCGGACTGAGAGGTCAGTCCGCCCACCCTTATAAGGAAAGGCTAACAGGCTGCGACCTCCTGGGGCAGGCCGCGACTTGCGAGCTGGCTACCTTGGGAGGGGTCGCCAATTTTTGGGTTAACAACTTCTTATCATAATCAAGCTTACGTAGATCAAATGCCTCTCTATAAAGAAGAGGAAGTTTTTTCTTTGTTCATTGACCAAATTTATTGGGATACTGTCACTGATGATTTCAGAGAGCCTCGTTTGCCATACTATTCTGGTATTAGTGATCTAGTCTGTCATCTAAAAGCATTTGAAGCGGATGTCTCATTAAAAACAGTGTTAGATGGGATCAAGTGTAAACTTTTTATAATATCCTTTGGCGATCTTGCTAGAGAATGGTTCTATGATTTACCACCTCGGTCGGTCACTTGCTTTGGGGATCTTCGAGGAAAATTCCTCTTAAGGTTTGATACCTTCAGGAAGCGGAAGAGAGACCCAGCAGCCCATTTCAAATCAAGTAAGAAGATAATGAGTCGAATACAAGTTTCATTGATCTGTTTCAGAGGGAAACATTTGATGTCGTTAACGTTCATTCAGACATTTACAAATATGCCTTGATAAATGGACTTGAAGAGGGTCCGCTCAAATTTAAAGTTAGCAAAAAGGAACCAAACACCTATGGAGATCTTATTAAGATAGCAAATCAATTTATAATAGGTGAAGCAGTGAAATCCAACTATGTATCTTTTTTGAACCAAAGAATGGCTAAGCAAAGTCGGAAGAATTCTTATCATCAACATCCTAGTTTTTCGTGAAATGCTTCGTAATTCAGAAATCGTAAGTCTTCTCCTCTCCCTCAAAATAGGCTTGTACAGCCTCCTCAACAGGATAAAGCACCATAGTTTATAGAAGCATGCCCTATCTTGTCTTTTGATCCTAAAACACTCAAGTATGAAAAGTACTCAGATAGGTATGTCAAGTTCAAAATTGCTATGGAAGATTTTCTGCCAATTCTTATTAGAATGCCAGAGTTTAAAAAGCCTCGGCGTATGAAATCAAAGATTAAATATCGACATAAAGACCTTTTCTGCAAATACTATAAGGATATTGGTCATGTCATGGAAGATTATTGGGCTATTCGGAAACTGGCAGATCAATTTGCAATGTAAGGGAAATTGCAAGATTATGTTGTCCTATGATCCTCCAGCGCATTTAACACTGACAAAGTCGATGGTACAAACGAAGATTTTGTTGTTCAATAATGAAAGTGCTTGAAATTATAGTATCTTGTTTGTCTTTTACATATATCATGTATCTCCCATTTGTTCGGAGTTTACTGCATTTATTCCTTTTCTTTATCAATATTACCTGTAACAGATATAACAACGAATCAGTTCTCACAAACATCCAGCTTCACAAAGATCTTTCGACAGTCGTCAGCAATTGGGTTCAATCAGGCTTCAAGTCCATTTCCTTTTACTTTGCCCTCCACTTCAAATAAGCATTCATATGCACTTTAAATTATGTTTCTTAGCTTTACATTTAACATTGACATACATATGTGGACGTATGCTTATGACGAAAATAATATAATTTTAGGCCATCCACATCCTGCATGACATCAGTCGCAGATGTGTAGTGGGAATCTCGCATGACATCATTCGCAGATATTAAATATTAGTCCCACATGACATCAGTCGCAAATATTAACCCCGCTCGAATCATTCGTAGATAAGTTAATATAAAAAGCTTCTCTAGAAGAGTTATTTCTCCTCTATTTATTTATGTTTATAGCTTATGTGACCTTCGTGAGAAAAATGATGCATCGCGCACCTGCCCACCTGGTAATATTAGTTATTAGCTCCTCTTGTTCTTTGCAGGTTGTAACTCTTGGTTCCTAATCTTGCAAGACCATAGTGCAGACATAATTCTGTTATTCGCTCAGTGCGTAAGTTTTGGCAGTGGGTTGATTGTACAACTTTTGTGACCCTGTGAGAAAAGCAATGCTGCCTTATGGGCACCTGCCCGCTTGGTCACCTAAGTTGTAAATCATTTTTCAGTTCGGATAGAATTCTGGTATTCGTTTCAGTCCGCAAAGTTTGGTCCATCAGGTCGCCAAGTTATATTCTTCTTGGGTGATAAGGTTTACAGCTTTTGTGACCCTGTGAGAAAAACAATGCTGCCCTATGCTCACCTGCCCGGTTGGTCACCTAAGCTGTGAATCATCTTTTAGATGCAAACAGTATTCTGGTATCCGTTAGTCCGCAAGTTTTGGCAGTGGATTGATTGCATGGCTTTAGTGACCCTGTAAGAAAAGCAATGCTGCCTTGTGCGCACCTGCCCTCTTGATCACCTAAGCCTGAATCATTTCTTTTGTTTAAGGCAAATCGTATATTATTATTATTCTTTACAATCCGCAGGCCGCGTAGTCATATATTTCGGCCTGATCATTTCGGCTTATTCTATACAGTCTGCAAGCTGTGCGGCTATATACTTGCTTGATCTATTCGGCTATAATGTAATGTCTATTGTTATTCCCGGCCTGAGTCAGCTGACTTATACCACACATTCTAACCGCCTGCAACTTGCCGCATCGAGGCTAATGTGAATTCAGTTTACCATTAATCGGTCTATTTTTCGGCTTACTCATTGTTAGCAGCAAAACTTCAAGATTATTTTCTGGCTTATGTCAGATGCTATCAATGAATCCATAGCGGTTAACAAGCCTAGACACATGGCTTAATATTATGCATGCATCAAAGAAGTCGTAGATTGCCTATCCTAATCATCTTTTCGTGATTCGATTGCGTCCTACATTTTGATTTTCGTCTAAGTCGCAGCCGTCAATTAAATAATTTCAGTATGGCTTATCAGCGTTAAATGGTACTAGCCGCACGACTTGGAATTCAAACTGCATATTACACGACAATAGTAGAACTATTTTCATAATTATCTTATCGGCGGCTACTCCCCTAAGCGCCCGACTTGTGACTCTTCACTGTATTTTAAAGGATCATCGGATTGCTATAAGCTCGCAAGCATCTACAATAGCGACTAGTATCTTGTTTGCTGCTAATCGGAATGAAGATGCAGAATTATATGATAACATTAATTTTCATTCGGTTAACTCATCATTCAACTTTCTGAAATTAGAGACAAGTAAGAAAGATGAAGCCGCAAGAATAAGTAAGTAAATCACAACATCACAATAAAGAAGGTAACGTGTACTTTCATTTCTTTATCAAAAGTTATAAAAGTTAAGCCGTGCGGTCAACAATATTAAAGCTCCAGACCCAAAAAGCAAAAAAATTATTACAAGTAAAAATCATCAATCTTGATCGTTCGTCTTGAGCTTCTTTGTCGCAGGAGTACTGTAGTCAGTGTCTCCGTCAACATCGACTTCAGATAGCGAGTAACCATTGCTGCCGGATGAAGAGTTGCGCAAACCACCAATCTTCGTGTTCTTAGATTTCTCAGAATCAGCCCCTGCGGTCTCAGATGCTTGGCCTCCGGTCTCGGAAGATGCACCTTCCCTCCGGCTTTGCTGGCTGTGCGCTTCCTCCTCATCTTCCTCCTTGCCTTCCTCCTCATCTTCCTCCTCACCTTACTCCTTGTCTTCATCCCCTCCTTCCCTGATCTTCTCCCTACCTTTGATCGCTCGGTATACAACGGACACCTTTTCCTTCAAGGTAGGAAACAGGTCGAGGCAGGTGAAGTCGGCGAATCCTTGCGCAGCGCCGCCGAGATCTCAAAGTCGGTTAAGCGCTCCGTCAATCCCATAGACAACCTGCGGGAAGACACTGTCTTGGAAGGACGAATTCGCTGGATCATACATTTTATGCAAAGGAAATGGAGGTTAGCCCGCACGACCTTAAAATTGAAACTGTAAGAATCAGGTGATAACTTACCGATTTTTCCTCCCTTAGCCGCGCGATTTCTTCTTCTTTTTCGGCAAGTTGTCGCTGCAATTCGTTTTGAATCGTAACTAATCGCTTATAGGCCAAGCCAATATAGTGGTTAGTCACGAAACTTCTCGCCCCAACCTGTGCGGCTAACCGCGACATGTCTACTTCAGGAACTCTGTTAAGCGCTTTCAGATTGCGCTTTCCATATAACGCCTCACTGGCTATAGTAACGTGGCGGCTAAGTTTGTCCCTCCCCCAGTAAGGGAGGGCGTTGGAAACTTTGACGAATTCGCCCTCCGGATTCCACTGCATGGTTTGGTTTCCGCAGAGATCGTTCAGGCCACTGCCCATACCGAGCAGCGTGAACTCGCCTGAGGAGGCTAATTCGTCTTCCCCCTCAGCCCACTGTGGCCTTGCTCTCTTGGCCCGCTTTTCCCTTTGAGTAATGGTTAAGCCTCCAGGATTCAGCAGTTTGTTTAGCGGGACTACCACTGCAGCTGCATAACCAAAGCAACAAGTTGGTTCATAAGCTGTGCGGGTAATAGTACATTCCGGTTCAGGTTGATATCCCCAGCTTGGATGCAATTCAATGATGGGAGCAGCGGGATATAATGGTTAACATCAAGCCGCTCTCCTTTGAAGAAGTCATATATTTCCTTCTCCAAGCCTTCCAGCTTGCTGTTGCCGAAGGCGGCTTCATCGCAGACTTGCAGATTGACCGACAGGAGTCCAAGTTGTCCTTGAAAGGTCAGATATCATTCTGACGAGTTCGGGATCTTATTTGCTAGGTTGACTACCTTCAGCCACCGACACTCGAAGTATAGATGCCCGCGGACATCCCTGAGTCCGGGATAGACCGGAAGGAAAAGCACTCCCTGAACAGGCTCATAGAGAAGCGAACTCTCTCTGACCTCAGGTAGGATATGAAGATGTAGATGGCGGCAATAGAGTTTGGAGGAAGCTGCCCGGGTACAATCCCGTAATGTTGAAAGAAAATAATAGCTTCATGCATGACCGAAAACCTGACGCCGCAGTCGAAATGGTCTATTGGGAAAGCAATTTGTCTAGCATAAGATGAGTTGATCCGTTCATGCGGGAGTGGAAGCCGCGCGAGCAGCGAACTTCCCTGCATATATTTCTCTATAAAACTGTCCAGCTCAACTTATGTAAGTCGACAGACTTTATCATCTGCCGAATGGTAGGCCGAAGCCGCATCCATCCTAACAGCAGTGTCTTTGTCAGACTACATTGACTTCGCCTTAGCCCGCATCTTGAATTTTTGTGCAAAAGTCTCCGTTATCATCTCTATTTATAGAATTCCTGGGAAGCTACAGTAATCGATGTCAAATCGAGGTTAGATATCAAGCCGCCCGACCTCAACCTGCAAAGTATACAGACTAACAACACAGTCAAACCGCAGTGCAGTTCGGTAGTTCGCGCGACCATGTTCTTGTACTTAGAAAATTTTAATAAACCGCAGAAGCCGCAAACAATTTGCATAAGCATAAAGCAAATGTTATGCAATAAATCTTCGCGGATCAATTGTCCAACATCAATAGTTAATAATTATTACAAAGCCAAATTAAAACGTTCAAGAATATTTGTCACCGCTCTCGGGACCTTCTCTCCCAATCCGCGTGACTTGGTCGATGGTCTGTACTAGCTGGACATAAACCTGATTGACGAGGTTGTGGATTGAATGCAGAGACCGGTGGATTCGCGATGTGTCGCGCTCCACGTTGACGAATGGAACAATCTATAGAGCGCAACCCTCCATTCCACCAGATGCTACAACCGGCCCAGCCACCGCAACCCCTGGTGGACTTGAAGTATCCCCAGAAGTCGGGCAACTTGGAGGTTGTAGCTTTTCAGAAGTCGCACCAAGAGGTCACTGGCCTCTGCCGACCTCCGTTGGCGGATCCTTGTCCATTCCCCTACCAAGTCGGCAAATGTCTCATCTTTTTATCTCAAGTCGACCGACCATCAACACTAGAGCTTGCAGATCTATCTTCTCTGTCCTCTCCTGCTCCAAGGAGGCCTGAACCTCATGTATCCCCTTCTTAGTGGCATCCACCGTAGACCGTCGCTTTGTTTTCTCCAGCTCCAAGGTGGCCTGCACCTCCTATATCCTCCTCTCAGCAGCCTCCAGCACATACCGATGCTCTTCTCTTTCTATCCACCATTCCTCCTCCTTAACCCGAAGGGCCTCGCAGTGCTCTCTCACCCTCGCCTACAAGGCGTCGACTTCCTTCTGGAATTCGGTCAACCTTTATTCTTGGATACTTGGCAGTGGCTGTGGAAATGGAGGCAGGAAGGTCGTCAGATCGCCCGGCTTCATCGCGGATTCTGGTATACATGAAACAGATAAATAAGCGGTCAGATTCGATCAGATTATTGCGACCTTTTTCAAGAATCTCGATAGGAAGAGACCGCCGGTGTTGATTTTCTCTCCTTCAATAGCCGCGGTATTGAATCTAAACAATGGTCGCCTGAATCGTTCGGAATCTATCCAATTTAGCTGTTCTTTCCATAGTCGCGCGGTCTCTTGAGTTTTTTTTTCAGTTGAGCCGTTGTCAGGAAAAAGCCAGCCGACGGATTAAAAATTGTGTCCGCCCCCTTCTTCCGTGACCGCGACTTGTAGAAATTTATAGCTCGCTTAACGTATCCATGTTTAACTTGCAGGAGTGGAAATGTGGTTGCCACCTTTTTCCCGGCGATTAGTTTTTTAATCTCCTCGATCTTCTCTCTAAGTTTCTATTTTTTGGCTCCTTCAGAAACCGCAGAAGCCAGCTTGCTAGGCTTCTCCACAGTGACTTCGACATCATGTATATCGGCCTCTTGTGGTGCCACCGGGGTCTTCAATATCCCATCTTGCTGTTATTATGTCTCTATATCCTTGAAGATGTCGCTCATGGTATCGTTAGCCGCAGGTATGTTCTCTGGCTCATTCAGCTTGGAGGATGGTGTCGATGGACTCTCGGACACTTCTTTCTTCCGCGACCTATGTTGAAGACTATTCGTTCTGGTATTTACGGAAACATTTCGGTTTCTGGCCAGCATCTTCTGCGCCTTCCTCCTCATTATTTCCTGGAGGGTCTAATTCTTTTTCCTCTGCCGTTTCAAGTGGCCGACTACCATTTCTGCCTGCTTGCTCTTCTCAATTGAAGATCGCGCGATCTCCCACGACTTCTCCAATTCATTCTCATCAACGACAATCACGTCGGCTATGGTGGACAACTCGTGCGGTTTGGATGAGTCAACACTTTTCTCCTCTGCCTAAAAGTTTATTAAGAGAGGTTCACCTGGTGGAGAGTAGGTGATCTCGAAGGACTTGGCGGTCCCGGTTTGTGGGGGAGCAGGTTTTGAAGCCGCTTCAATTTTGGTCGCGTCCTTCGAAGATTCCGCGATGGTGTCTGTCGGCTTCTTTCCAGAATAAGAAGCCGTTGGAGTGACCAGATTCTCAGGTTTCCGCTCAGGCTGTGGGTCAGAGCTTTTCGATTTTCGGCTCTTCCTCTTTTTCTTCTCAGTCGATCTCTTCTCGTGGTCTAACATCGAAGACATGACGTCCATTTGAGAAAAGACACTCTGACTTGAAATATGCTGACCGCTAGTGGCGAGAAACGACCCGTGACTTGGCAGAATCTCTGATGAATGACAGAGTTCAGTGCATTTTATAGGCATCACAATATTTAAGGCAGTCGCGCTCTCCGGTTTAGTCTTACATTTCCGAAATTACCTAAAATTTTGAAATGTGCGGGGATTATGTTAACCCGGAAATCGCGGCTAGTTTGCAAGGCTTTCCAAACCGAGCGGCCTGTGATTTCTAGCTGTCGTCCACAGCAAGCTGGATAGTTCTCAGAGAAGCCACACGGCCTCCTTGTTAGGTCGTCATCGTGGCGGGCCCAGCTCAGCACCAAGTCCCAGGGGCCAAGCCGATCAGCACGCCTGGCAAAATCTGCAAGACCACGCAGTTTCCCTCATTTATTTTTTGTTTTTTTTTGTATCCCGTCACCTCTGCCCGGCTCCCCTGTAGCAGGACAGCTGGTAATTTTAGCCCTGCCCGTTTGGGAAGGCCCCCGAGCCAATAAATAGGGGGTAGCACTTCCCAAAGCATGCTGACTCGAATCCAGGAGCTCGTTTTTTAAGTGCTGCGGTCTTGAGACTTGTGTCTTGCAGCCTTCTAACCGACCGACTTATCCTCTTTCTTTTCTTTCCTCTCTAAGTGTAACTGCTACATTTTAAATCAAGGGAAAGCCCTCCGCAAGAGATGCTTTAGCCATGGATGGCAAAGTCTGGTGCCGCCACTTCGTGCATCTTGCTCTGGTTTTTCCTCAAACTGCTTGTAATCGGCTACTCGACAGCCTCTCCTCCTCCTTTTCTGCTCATCCCCGGTGGGATTTCAAACACCGTTATCTCGTTGTTCCATTTTCGCATCAACATCGAGTTCTCTTCAACTACTCAGATATCTTTTAAATATTCCTGTTTTTGACTTCTCTTTTGCATAAATTAGAATATGTTTGTGAGTTCACCTCAAGTACTCGCATTATTTGTTTATTTACCTCCATGGATTCACCCGACTATCACCTACAGAATCAACTAGGCTAAACCTTACCGAAAAACTATATTGTATAGTATATTTGCAAGGGCCGAACCTGATACTCCTAAATACTAAGGAGGAAAGGATAGAAGCAGGAAATACATCATGAAAGGAAAACTTGCCAAAGAGAAAAAGTCACCACTTGCCTCGATCCGGCCGAAATTTGACCACACAACCCTCCTCCTCGAGGATCTGGCCGCAAGAACACCTAAGCAGACCAAACTAAAAAATTTTGAGTGGAGAGGAGGTCAAAACAACATACCATAACGTTGAAAAATCCACGAAAAGAGAAAAACTCATCGTACAAACGTTGATCTCGGTGAGGGCTAATCGGATCTACTCTCCGATGATGATTTCGTGCACCGGAGCTCCTACAATCAATGACCGAAAGCTTCACAATGTCCTCCGCTCTCGTCCTTCCGCAAAAACAGTCCGACGGTTTTGGGAAGAAGAAAATGAGTAGGGTTTCCATCTTATCGCAAGCCTATTTATATGGAATAAATAATATAATATATTATTATTATAATTAAAACGTCCAAATGACCAAAACTCGGACTAACTCGGATTTCTACGAAAATCGCACCGTAGCTAAATATTGACGCTACAAATCCAACGACGAAGTCAAAATAAAAATCCAACAAACCAAACTTAGGTAAACACTCACCGAAGTCTTAACATCAAATATCCCAAAAATGCTACGTCGTGTTCCAAAATGAACCCGACTCGCAAGGGAATATCAATACACAGGAGAAATTAGCCAATCTAATTCTACCTAACCAAAACCATGGATACCAACGAACAAAATCCATGCTTAGACAATGGTACCCACCAACTACGTGCCAACGTAACTCCCTAACGTCAAAATACATCACTAAAGGGGTTTTAAATAAACTTTTGAAAATCTGTGGTGTTACAAAGTGATTATGAATGCCATTACAAAAATAATTGTCTTGTCGCACATAAAACCAGTCCATGCTCGTTAAATATCACAGTGAAGACCTTGTCCGTGCTGATTATCAGCTGAAGACAAGAGCGCGCGAGTTAATTTAACAGGTGGTTGAATAATATGAATTCAGCCACTGATGCCGCAAGTTTATAATCCATATCACTGAATACCATAAATATTAGAGCATACAGATTGATTTACCAGGCCGCAAGAATCATTTATTATTATTTGCTAGCACTACACTGTTGAAAGATTTCAATATGGCAGCTGGCACAGCTAGTAAAGTGTATCCGCGATCGAGATAAATAGAATATGGCGATCGATTGATCAATAAATAATTTGAACAGATTTATCATATGAGTCAGTTCGTATACGTTGTCTGAACAGATATTGCAGGCCGCAAAATTATTAACTTATATAATCAAATTATGGATGTTTGTTTCTGACCTGCTATACAATAATTTTCGCAAGAATAATGCAAACGATGCATCCTTTGCGGATATAAAATGATGTCCGCGCTTAGTTCATACAACTTAAGGCAGTCAATTGGGCTGGTGCACATAGAGCTAAATTTCATTCCTTAGAGAGATCGCTAGATCTGTATGCCTTAGCGACCAGAAATATTATTCGCAGGATTAATACAAGTGAAGCAACTTCTACGGATATAAATTATGACCGGAAGAAATAAAAATTATGCGATGGGGAGCATGTTAGAATTTAAGGTGACTAAGTGGCCAGGTGCGCACAGGGTCGATTGCTTTCCTCAACGAGGTCATAAAAGTTATAAACTTAAATATATTGATCTAGTGATCTGAGAAAAAAATGATTGTGACCTGCAATGAATGGGAAGAGCTACAGACTTACCTAGTGGTCAGGTGCGCGCAAGGCTGCATTGCTTTCCTTAGTAAGGTCACAAAAGTTGAAAACTCAATCAACTTTGAGAAATTGGATACACTACTCTCTTGCTTGGGGATACAAACCAAGTTGATCAATTGGGCAGGTGCGAGCAGGGCTGCATTGCTTTCCTCAGAGAGATAAACATGGTTGTTGGTCCCCTACAGGCACTGCTTGAGAGTATCAAGGAGTGTTCGAGGGTCAAAAGCTAATATGATCAATTGGACAGGTGCGCACAGGGCTTCATTGCTTTCCTCAAAGAGATCATCAAAGTTGTAACAATATCCCTTACGATGCACGGTAGAGCTAATACCCACCATGACCCTCCAAAATGTGGAGATGGGGTTAGATACCAACTGGGATCCGAAATCAAAAAGTACTCCATATAAGAATCTGCAAGCTCCCTCTATACGGTTCGAAATCTCCCAGCATCACTGTAAAAAACCGGGTGTGCCGAGAAGAGGCAAAGTAAAAAAAAAACAGAAAACACAAATAGATGCAGAGCAATCACAAGCACAAAACACAACACCACAAATACAAAGGTTCACCCAAAACCGGGCTACGTCCTCTCTCCCCTTCTTCTCCTCCTTCTTGTATTCACCAAAAGATTACAGGTTACAAAGGTTACAAAGATCAAAAGCCGACCCTACCTACACCTTCTTCTGGACAAGAAACTACCCGAGGGAAACCCCCCCCCCCCTGAACGACGCCTCCAACGATAAACCTCGTATACGTCTTCTTCAGGAAAATACGCAGCCGTCGAAATCCAATTTCTCTAACTTGCTTCGCATACCGTAATCCCGAAAAAGGGATATAAGTACTCAGGAGTAAAAAACGACTCAAACGTCGAACGCAGAACCGAGCTCGACGCTCGGGCGTCGACCGGAGTTCGACGATCTCACCCAAGGTCGACGCTCGACGCATCAGCGAAGGGCGACGCTCGACGATCCAGCGGTGGTCGACGCCCCAGACAGAGCTCGACGCTCGACGCACCAGCTGAGGTCGACGCTCGACGCCAGCTGAGGTCGACGCTCAAGCGTGAGCTCGACGATCGTCGACCTCTCCTCAAACAGAGGAACAAGAATGCATACAGGGGCTGCTTCACACTCCCTTGCCTCTAAGCTCACTTGGGCTAACCCGGTGTGAGAAACAAGAGGCCCTGAAGTGATCCACCACCCCAACATTCTCCCACTTGGTGGAAACCTTCAGCAAATGAGAGCAGCTCCTCCAGACTTCCTCTTCAAACCCACTGCTGTAGCACACCATTCAAACTTGGCAACAGGCACAGCCTTGGTTAAGAAATCAGAATTGTTCTCCTTAGTGTCAACCTTCTCCAGTTGCACTACCTACTTCTCCACCTTCTCCCTGATGAAGTGAAACTGGATGTCAATGTGCTTGGTCCTAGCATAGAAAGCCGGATTCTTGGCTAACTGGATAGCCCCTTGGCTGTCACACCACAACTTCATAGGACCCTGCTCAAAACTGAGCTCCCAGCACAACCTCCTCAACCATATGGCTTCCTTACAGGCATGTGTAAGGGCCATATATTCAGCTTCTGTCGACGAGAGTGCAACCACTCCTTGTCGTCGACTCATCCAACTGACCGCACCACCAAACAGGGTAAAGATATACCCACTGGTGGACCTCCTGCTGTCCAGATCACCACCCCAGTCAGAGTCCACGTGTCCAACCACGTCCAGGACTCTCCCATCAACAGCACCTTCAAAGCAAATAGAGTAGTTTGAAGTGCCGCGAAGATACCTGAACACCCGCTTCACAGCGTTCCAGTGCTCCTTCCCAGGTTTGGCCATGTACCGGCTCAACACTCCCACTGCCTGTGCGATGTCAGGACGAGTACAAACCATGGCATACATAAGGCTCCCCACAGCACTAGCATATGGAACCTTCTCCATGTCTTCCATCTCCTCATGTGTCTTGGGACACATCTCCGCAGATAATTTCTCTTCAACCGGCATAGGGGCACCAACAGGTTCACAGTCAGCCATGTTGAACTTCTTCAACACCTCTTCGACATACCTTTGCTGCCCCAACCACAGCTTCTTCTTGCTTCGGTCTCTGGTAATCTGCATCCCCAAGATCACACTTGCTGACCCCAAATCCTTCATTTCAAACTTGGCCGAGAGCAGCTTCTTCACTTGTTGGATCATCTTAACACTATTCCCTATGAGCAGCATGTCATCTACATAGAGTGTCAAGAAAGTGTAGTGCTCTCCCTTCCTTTGGATATAAATACAGTGGTCCGAGTTCGACCTTTCAAAACCTGATTCCAGCATGTAGGTGTCGAACTTCTGGTACCACATCCTCGGAGACTGCTTCAGTCCATAGAGGGACTTCTTCAACCTGCACACCTGATCCTCCTTGCCCTTGGCCTCGAATCCTTCAGGTTGCCGCATATAGATCTCCTCCTCCCAATTCCCGTGAAGGAATGCCGTCTTCACGTCCATTTGCTCAATCTCCAAATCATGCACAGCTGTAATGGAGAGAACCATCCTGATAGAAGTGAGCTTGGCTACCGGCGAGAAAATCTCGTCGTAGTCTACACCTTCAACCTGCGAGAACCCCTTGGCAACCAACCTTGCCTTGTACTTCTCCACAGTGCCATCTGCCTTCACCTTCTGCTTGAAAACCCATCTACTCCCAATGGCCTTCCTCCCCTTTGGAAGCTTGCACAGACTCCAAGTCTGATTCTTCCTCTGGGAAACCATCTCATCCTCCATAGCAAGCTCCCACTGATTTGCATCAGCCCTCGACCTTGCATCCTTGGCTGAAATGGGATCTTCTCCAAGCATGTTCAGACAAGTGCTCCAACAGCACTAAGGGAGTACCGGAGTGGTGCCCTCCTCTCCCTTATTGAGCGTCTCAGAAGTGGAACATCGGCAACTTCCTCTTCTGACTCATCACTAAAGTTCACTTCCTCCAAAACATCAGATTCAGAGTCAGAATCTGAACCAGCTGTAGTGGTTACCCGAGCATCCTCCAGAGGGGCCTCCTCCATGCTCCCTTCCACTACCAACCTCTCTGCAGCTTTCCCTTCGTCCGCTTGTGTAGTGACTTGAGGACGAGCTTCATGAAAGACCACATCCTTGCTATACGTCACCGTCCTCGTCACCGGGTTCCAAAGCTTGTATCCCTTGATGCCCTCTTTGTAGCCCACAAAGATGCATCTCTCGGATTTCATATCCAGCTTCCCCCTTTTCTCCTTTGGAATGTGCACGTAAGCATCACACCCAAACACACGAGCATAAGCCAAATTTGGCTTCTTCTTGAATATGGCCTCAAAGGGGGTACACCCCTTCACTGCAGATGTGGGGGACCTGTTCTTCAAATAATTGGCGGTAGCCGCCGCTTCAGCCCAGAACTCCTTCCCCAAACCAGCCCAACTGAGCATGCACCTGGCTTTCTCCATCAATGTCCGATTGAGCCTTTCCGACACTCCATTCTGCTCTGGAGTATACGGCGTGGTCTTCTGTCGTGCAGTCCCCTGCTCAGTACAGTACTGCTCGAAAGCGTCCGAACAATACTCCCCTCCGTTATCAGAACAGAGAACCTTCACATTTCTCTCCAACTGGTTCTCCACCAGGTTCTTAAACTCCTTGAACCTGTCTAGAACCTCCGCCTTGGACCTGAGAAAGTAAAGCCAAGAAAACCTGGAATAATCATCAATGAAAGATACATAATACCTAGCTCCACCAAGGGATGGAACTGAAGTAGGTCCGAATACATCAGAATGGATCAAATCAAGAGGGCCAGTGGCCCTAGTCCCTGCTCCCTGAAAGCTAACCCGGTTCTGCTTGCCGAGTAGGCAATGCTCGCAGAATCCAAAGCTCGAGGTGCACATGGGCACACCCTCCACCATCTGGCCAGATGCCACAGCCGACATCCCCCTCTCACTGATGTGTCCAAGCCGCTGGTGCCACAGCCTGGACTGCTCCTCCTGGTCCTCCTCTTGGCCTTCAGAGATGAAGGCCCCACTAGGCACCACTGTATTAGCAAGTAGCTTGTACAGTGTTCCATGCCTAATACCTTTGGCGATCACCATCGCCCCTCTGGTCATCCTGCATGAGTGCATGTCACAGCTGAAGCAAATTCCCGCATCAGCCATAGATCCCACCGAGATCAGATTCCTGCTCATCCCAGGAATGTGCATCACCCCCAGAAGGGTCTTCGTAGTTCTGTTGGCCATCTTCAGTCTCACCTTGCCACGACCAATGATCTGTACTGCAGTATCATCCCCAAGCATGACATCACCACCCGCAAACTCCTCATACTCACAGAACCAGTGCCTGTGAGGGGTCATGTGGTAAGAGGCTCCAGTATCAACATACCACACATCCACATCCTGATGAGCAACACATGCAGCTGCGATGTACATGTCACCACCGTCAGCCTCCTTCTTGGCACCCGAAGTTGACCCTCCATCCTTCTGCATGGGCTTGTTGGGGCATTGGGATTTCACATGCCCAACCTGATTACACTTCCAGCACTTGATGGGCTTCTTTTCTTTCTCTCTTTCTCTGCTCTTGGATCTACCCCGAGATTTATCTCGAGATCCACCTTGCTTTGTGTCCCTCCATTGAGGGCGAGATCTGGATACGCTCAAAGCACCCTTGTTGGTCTTCTCAGAACCTGCTCTCCTGGTCTCCTCAGAAAGAAGAGTAGCACACACTGACTCACAAGTGAGTGCCCTGTCTCCATTACCCCCAATGGCAACGATAACGTTGTCCCAAGAATCCGGCAATGAACAAAGTAGTGTGATCGCCCTGTCTTCATCCGAGATCTTCTCACCAATAGAGATCAACTGACCCACAACCGTGTTGAAATTGGTCAGGTGTTCCGAGAAGGAACCACCCTCCTGCATCTTCAGATTGTACCACTTCTTCCTCAATAATAGCTTGTTCACAAGGGACTTGCTCTGATATAGGGTTTCCAACTTCCGCCATAGACCTTGGCCGGAAGTCTCCTCCATCACATTTGTCAAAACAGAGTCTGTGAGAAAGAGTCTGATAAGACCTTTGGCTTTTCGATCTGTCTTTGTCCAGGCTGCAACCACATCCACAGCAGCCTTCTCGGTTGGTGGATCATCAGCTATTGCCCCCCATAAATCCCGATCCACTAGAAGATCCTCCATCTTCATCTTCCACAGATCAAATCTGCTTCCATCAAATTTCTCTATCTCGATCCGCACACCTCTTGAACCCATATCGGAGAATCGAGCGAACCTGGCTCTGATACCAAATGTAAGAAACCGGGTGTGCCGAGAAGAGGCAAAGTCAAAAAAAAAACAGAAAACACAAATAGATGCAGAGCAATCACAAGCACAGAACACAACACCACAAATACAGAGGTTCACCCAAAACCGGGCTACGTCCTCTCTCCCCTTCTTCTCCTCCTTCTTGTATTCACCAAAAGATTACAGGTTACAAAGATTACAAAGATCAAAAGCCGACCCTACCTACATCTTCTTCTGGACAAGAAACTACCCGAGGGAAAAAACCCCCCTGAACGACGCCTCCAACGATAAACCTCGTATACGTCTTCTTCAGGAAAATACGCAGCCGTCGAAATCCAATTTCTCTAACTTGCTTCGCATACCCTAATCCAGAAAAAGGGATATAAGTACTCAGGAGTAAAAAACGACTCAAACGTCGAACGCAGAACCGAGCTCGACGCTCGGGCATCGACCGGAGGTCGACGATCTCACCCGAGGTCGACGCTCGACGCATCAGCGAAGGGCGACGCTCGATGATCCAGCGGTGGTCGACGCCCTAGACAGAGCTCGACGCTCGATGCACCAGCTAAGGTCGACGCTCGACGCCAGCTGAGGTCGACGCTCAAGCGTGAGCTCGACGATCGTCGACCTCTCCTCAAACAGAGGAACAAGAATGCATACAGGGGCTGCTTCACACTCCCTTGCCTCTAAGCTCACTTGGGCTAACCCGGTGTGAGAAACAAGAGGCCCTGAAGTGATCCACCACCCCAACAATCACGTCGTCATCATGGTGTTACTTTTATGAAAACGATTCTGGTGGGGGTTTAAGCTATACCCTGCAATGCCTCCTTACCTAGTTGTTGGAACACCCTATTACTAATTTGGGCAAGGATCATTATGTTTTTTAGGAAATTAGTTTGACCTAGATGTATAGTTGAAAAGGTCAAGTTAGAATGAGTCTAGGGCTTAGAACTTAGGTTTGAAGCTGCCCCCAGGACCACTCATTGTTCAAGACTTAGAGCTGAGACAAAGACAATTATCGTCGAACTTAGGTCGACGAAACGTCGAACTCCGTTCGACGCTCCGTGGAACTCCGTTCGACGCTCTCTGAGCTCAACTCTGCTAAGTCGTCGAACTCCGGTCGACGATCTTCGAGCTCATCGACGATCTGCATTCAGCTTAGTCTTCAGGTCGCTGAGCTCCGGTCGACGATCTTCGAGCTCAGGTCAACGTTTTCTATCTGATGATCATTTCAATCTCTGAGCTCAGGTCGACGATCGTAGAGCTCAGATCGACGTTTTTCTTGAGAGATCGACGACTTTTAGGATTCAAATTCAGTCAGCTTTTGGAATGTTTTTCAAACTCTCTCAGCATTTATTTCAAGAGATCTGCTAGCCGTTTTAATTTATTCTGGAGCAAGTTTCAAGGGATTTATCCGAGAATGTTTATTGTACTTTCCTCCAGAAGACAAAACATTTATGGAAGACATTTATTGACTGTTAACGGCTATCTTGGATAGAGGACCTTCAGAGAATAAAACATCTTACAGCAGATCAAGACAATCAATCTATCACTCAATACAGATATACACAGATAGTCAGAAAAACTTAGAGGAAAATCAAGTGATCAATCCTGAAAAGTTTTGATTGAATATTGGCATACTGAAAAGTGATCATAACTTCAACATCAAGGACTCCATACAATTCATATTTCAGCCTCTACTGAAACCATCTTCTGCTGGAGATCTGAAGCTTCTGAAGACCTATCACCCTAGCAAAGCCTTCATCTCTGAACCATCTACATCTCAGGGGGAGCTTTGATAACACAATCAATCCACTTAGTCTTCTCTCAGTGATTGAGATAGAGAAGACAACTTCACCTCTTCCTTTTTCTTTTCTTACTATAAAAGGGTTATCAAGACTCCCTTCAAAAGTTTTGGTGGCAAGACACCTGATCAAAAAATCCAGTTTTGTTTTTGAGCACCTTAACAAAAGCTCATTGGTGCTCAGAACACCTGATCAACTCATCCTGCAGTGGATTCCTACCAAGGGTGGTAGAAAAGTGAATGTACCCAGGTTTTTGGGGAACCACTATAGCTCCTTGTGTCTTCTGGTTTCTTGTGCATATTCTTTGCTGTGTGTTGTGGTTTTTATTTTACTGCGTTAGTTTTATTTTTACATCAAAGCACCTTACACCTATACATAAATTAAGCCTTTACTGTTGTGCAATTTTAATTTGTGAACTTACTTTAAAATACTCTATTCACCCCCCCTCTAGAGCTAAGATAGATCATACCCTCACTTTCAATTGGTATCAGAGGGAGATTTGTTGTTCATACATGCTAACATCTGAACCAAAAGATCCCTGATAAGATCAATCCTTTAAGAGGGTTATTTTCATTATATTTAATTTTATATAAAGACATGGCACAGAACAAAGATTATGCAAGCACCAGGCCTCCAGTGTGCAATCTATCCAAGTTTGCACTTTGGAAAGTAAGGATTAGACTTTATATGAACTCTATTGATGAAGACATATTTAATTCTATTTTGACAGTGTGCCCAAGTCCACCAGCAAGCTCAAGTACAAATGTTGTTCCACCTCCTTCAGGAACAGATGCTGAAATAAAGAAGTGGAAGACTGCAGATGCCAAGGACATGAATATCTTAGCTCAGACAATGTCTGATGAGATATTTTAGAAGATAGCTGAATACAACTCAGTTAAAGGAATTTGGGACAAACTTTCTGAGATTGTCTCAGGATCTGCTGATGAGAGAAAAGATAGAAGATCCCATCTCATATCCCAATATGAGAACTTCAAGAAAGGAGAAGCTGAATCAGTTGCAGAAATGTACAACAGACTAAGTCTGATTGTCAATGAGTTAAAGACTCTGGATTAAGAAATCTCATTGTCTGAGCTGAATGACAAAATCCTAATGTGCTTCCCCAGCACTTGGGATTCAAGAATCTGGCCAATCAAAGATGCCAGAAGTCTAAATGAGATTACAACTGAAGCTCTCCTGGGCAAGCTCAAATCTTATGAGCTGTTCATTAAAAATAGAGAAGAAGAACAGAAGACTGCCTCACCAGCCACAAGGAAAGAGAAGAACATAGCCTTCAAAGCTACAGAAGAGGAGCCTGAAGATAAAGCTACAGGAAATGATGAGCTCCTAAGTCTACTGGACAAATGATTCTACAAAATGGGCAGAAAAGACTTCAGAAAGAGATCATACAAGGGACATGATAAGCCAAGGTATGATAAATCAAATAACAACAAAGAAATTATATGCTTTGGTTGTAGGAAACCAGGCCATATTGTGTCCGACTGTCCAGAAAACAAAAACAAGGACAAGAAAGATAGAAGAGAAAGAAGAAAGTAGAAAGACTTCAAGAAGAACACCTCAGACAAACCCTCCTACAGCAAGAGCACACATACAAGGAAGGGATTTGTTGCTGAGACATGGAGTAAAACTGAAGTGGATTCTGAAGCCTCATCCAGCTCCAGTGATGATGAGGATGATGCTGATGAAAAGGAGTTTTGCATGATTGCTATCAATGCCTCTCAAACAGATTCAGAAGCAGAAGAGTCAGAATCAGATTCAGAAGTTCAACTAGAAGAAGATCAGGTAATCAATTCATTTGATTTCAATTCTGAGGACTTTAGACATGAGTTTAAAGTATTATGCCTAGATCTGTTGGAGTCTCAGAAGGAAATCACTTCCCTCAGAAAAAAACTGTCTGAGTATAGCACTTTAAAATCAGAGAACCTAAAACTCTTTGAAGAGTTAGAATGCTATAGGGAGGAGATAGCTTCACTGAAGAGTGAACTATCCAAGGCCAAGCAGTTTGAAGAATCCCTTAATGGGAGAAACATCAAACTGATGGATATCACAAGCACAGTGAACTCTAGAATTAATAGTACACTGGGCTTGGGAGCTTCATCCAGCCAGCCTATAGTTATGACAACTCCAATCAAATTTATCTCTGATAAAGGGAAGGAAGTTGTAGAGGTAGCTAGGAATAATGCAGATTTGCCAAAGAAAGATATAGTTCAACAGAATGCGTCAAACAGAGCTCGACGATCGTCGAACGTCGCTCGACGATCCAAGAAACGATCGTCGAACTCAGCTCGACGACACCTGAACTCTGAACTCCAGGATAGTCGATCTTCAAACAGAGATCGACGATCTGACCCAAGATCGTCGACCTCAGCTCGATGATCGTCGAACAGAAATCAGGACTTTGAACAATCCTTAAAGGGTACATCTAGATTCAATCCTAGAAGTCCTACATCCCAAGGTTTCAACCCCTATGCTTTATGGATAGTACCTCCTAGGAGATACCATACTGAAGGTTTTAAGAGTCAACCTGGGAAGTCTTTCATTTCTGAATTTAAGGGGTATCAACCTAGGCCCAAGGTAAACTGGGTCAAAAACATATAAGCTGTTTATGTGCAGGTGAAGACCTATCCAACATCAAACCAACCATGGTATCTGGATAGTGGGTGCTCAAAGCACATGATAGGGAATAAGGACAACTTCACATCCTTTAAAACCAAGCTTGGACCCAAAGTAATCTTTGGTGATTCAAACTTTGGAACAACAAAAGGATATGGTGCCGTCCAAATTGGAACAGTCACCTTCAAGAAAGTAGCTTATGTTGAAGGACTCAAGCATAACTTGTTAAGTATCAGTCAACTTTGTCATGAAGGATATCAAGTGACTTTCATCAAAGCAATATGTAAGATCAAGTCAGAAGACAACACAACTGTGTTAACAGGTAACAGGAAAGGTAACATTTACTTAGTAGATTTTCATTCATCTAAGGTAGATATTTGCCTGTTCAATTCCATATCTAGACCTAATATACTATGGCATAAGAGACTAGGACACATTAACCTTAGAACCATTGCTAGGCTATCCAATGACAACCTTGTTAGAGGACTATCTTCTGCCCCCTACAAGAAGGAAGGACTTTGCAAGGCTTGTCAATTAGGCAAGCAAACTAAAAATAGTTTTAAATCAATTAACAAGAGTGATTCACCTAGAATTTTGTATCTGTTACAAATGGATATTTTTGGACCCATTACAGTACAAAGCTTAGGAGGGAAAACCTACACTTTAGTGGTTGTAGATGACTTCTCAAGATTCATATGGGTGTTCTTTCTGTGGAAGAAGTATGATAACTTCAGATGTTTGACAGAGTTTCTCAAATGCATACAGATTGAGTTCAACACTCACATTGCCCTGATCAGAAGTGATCATGGGACAGAGTTTGATTCTCTTCTTATGCAAGAGTTCTATCAGAGTGAGGGGATCAGGCAAACATTCTCAGCTCCTAGAACTACTCAAAAGAATGGGGTAGCTGAAAGGAAAAATAGAAACCTAATTGAATCTGCAACTACATTATTGACAGATGCTCAGCTTCCTCTATCCTTTTGGGCTGAGGTAGTGAACACCTCCAATTATGTGTTGAATAGAAGTCTAATACATAAACTGAAGGGCAAGACTCCCTATGAATTACTCAAAGGGAAGAAACCTAAAATAGATTACTTCAAAATCTTTGGTTGCATTTGTTATATTCACAATAATGACAAGAGATTTAGCAAAATTTCAAGCAAAAGCTGATGAAGGAGTGTTTCTGGGATACTCCATGATCAGTAAAGCTTATATGGTTTATAATAAAACTACTCTAAAAATAGAAGAATCTGTTCATATTTCTTTTGATGAAACTAATATGTCTTTCAAGGAGAAGAATGCTTCTACCATAGAACAATTGCAGGTACATTCTCTAGCTGAAGACTTGGACATATTGTAAGTTACTCAAGAGGATGAAAGCAGTGAAGATGAAGAAGCTGCTCCACATCTAGAAGAAAATCTTCTTGAAGGGCCAGTTGCTGTTCCACAAGAGGAAACAACAACACAGGTTGGTGAATAATCAACACCCCCTGTTGATTTAGTAACATCAAGAGATCATCCAAACTCCCAAGTGATTGGAGACATCTCAGCTGGTGTTCAAACTAGAAATTAGGTCAACCAAAACCTGATGCACACTTGCTTTCTCTCTCAAATTGAACCTCAATCCATTCAAGATGCAGAGCAAGATCCACACTGGATCATTGCAATGCTAGAGGAGTTGCATCAATTTGAAAGAAACAAAGTCTGGGAACTAGTGCCTAAGCCAAAGGATCATTCCATTGTTGGAACAAAATGGTTGTTCAGAAACAAATTGGATGATCAAGGAATTATTGTAAGGAATAACGCAAGGCTAGTTGCTCAAGGATATTCTCAAGAAGAGGGGATAAACTATGACCAGACCTTTGCACCAGTTGCATGGTTAGAGGCCATAAGAATCTTCCTGGCTTATGCTGCTCACAAGGGACTCAAAGTCTACCAAATGGATGTGAAGAGTGCTTTTCTCAATGGGGAGATCAAAGAAGAAGTCTATGTCAGACAACCCCCAGGTTTTGTCTCTCCAACTCATCCTTATTATGTTTTCAAACTGCATAAAGCATTATATGGTCTAAAGCAAGCTCCTAGAGCATGGTATGAGACCCTAGCATGCTTTCTTCTGGAAAATGATTTTATTAGGGGGAGAGTAGACAAAACACTTTTTATTAGAACCCATAAGGCCCATACCCTACTAGTACAAATTTATGTAGATGATATTATATTTGGTTTTACTGATTCAAACTTGTGCAAAAAGTTTTCCAAGCTTATGCACTCTAAATTTGAAATGAGTAGCATGGGTGAGCTATCCTTCTTCTTAGGATTGCAAGTCAAACAACATGCTGAAGTCATATTTATTTCTCAAACCAAGTATGCAAAAGAACTGGTTAAGAAATTTGGTATGTCTGATGCATTATGTATGAAAACACCCATGCCTACCAATGCTCTATTGGATGCTGATGAACATGGGAAACCAGTTGATCAGACAACATATAGAGCAATGATTGGCTCTTTATTGTACCTTACAGCTAGTAGGCCTGATATAATGTTTGCTACATGTATATGTGCTAGATTCCAAGTTAGCCCTAGAGAGTCACACTTAACTTTAGTAAAGAGGATTCTTAGGTATGTTAAAAGCTGTCCAAATCTAGGACTCTAGTATCCAAAAGATTCAGCATTTGACTTAACTGGATTTTCAGATGCTGATTATGCTGGATGCAGAATAGACAGGAAAAGCACCAGTGGAACTTGTCAGTTTCTTGATGATAGACTTGTCTCATGGTTTTGTAAGAAACAAACATCTATGTCAACTTCAACTGCTGAAGTTGAATACATGGCTGTAGGTAGTTGTTGTTCATAAATCTTGTGGATTCAAAATCAACTCCTAGACTATGGTTACAACTTAGAGAAGTCTAAAATATTTTGTGACAACACCAGTGCTATTTCCATTGCACAAAATCCAGTCCTCCATAGTAGGACAAAACACATAGAAATTAGGCATCATTTTCTAAGGGATAATGTTGAGAAAAATAAAATTGAACTTCAATATATCCCAACTGATTTGCAAAGGGGAGATATTTTCACCAAGTCTTTGGATGAAAAGAAATACAACTTCTTCCTCAATCAGTTAGGCATGTTAGATGGAGGAAGCCTAAAATAAATTACAAAGATCTTGAAAAGCTAAAAACAGACCAAGATTTGGCTAAAAACTCATTTCTTTTTGTGTTTGTAGGATAGCTTCTGTCTCTGAACTACGCTCGACGTTTTCCCCACAAATCGTCGAACGTCGATCGACGGTTTCCCGAAAAATGTCGAATGGAGATCGACGTTTTCCCAAAACGTCGACCGGAGTTCAGAGCTTGTCAGATAGTCTTATACTATCTCTTTCAGGCCTTCGATCGTCGAACTGAGCTCGATGTTCTCTAGATCGTCGAACTGAGATCTACGATGTTGAAGACCTTTCCGCTTCCCTTTGGAGTCCTGATCGTCGAACGGAGATCGACGATCCTTCCTTTTTTGAGTCGAACCCTAATATAAAATCATTTTTCGGCCGCCGCTAGTCGTTTACGCTTTCATACTCTCTGCAAATTTTTCTCTTTCCCTCCAAACTCTCTACACTTGGTCGTGTTTGTTGAATCTTTGTAGGTACATATGGCAATGTTGGTCGCCGCTCTCTCCAAAATGAAATTTGATACAGGCTTTGACATAGATATGAACTCCTTCGATGGCAGCGATCAGTGGTTCAAAGATATTCTGAATCTCTTCCGTGAACAGCAGTTGGTTCAGTTGATGACCACCAGAATAAAGATTGCAGCAAATGAAGTAAGAGAATGGGTTTTTACTGCCACCAATGAGAATGAAAACTCTATAGTCGGCACCATCAATGGAACTCAGGTACCAATGTCCCCCGCTCTTTTGACAGAAGTATTCGCCTTAAGTACTGGGAATGACTCCATCGATTTGTCTGGAGAGGAATATGATTCGTTGTTAGATCGAATAGGTCACTCTGCTGTGAACCCTAATAAACTGCTAAAAAAGAATTTATCTATTGAATTTCAATTTTTGGCTGATGTTGTTGGGAAAGTGCTTCTAGCAAAGCACTCAGCTCATGATACAATCTCAAGGTATCAATTATGCTTAATGGGAGCTTTAGTTGATAAGAAACATCTGGATTGGGGATCAATCTTCTTTAATTTGATCAAGAAGAAAATTAGCAAAAGCTGTGTCAGTTTGGGGAGGATTATAGGGGTTTACCTACATCACAGGTGCCCTGATCTGCTGGTTTCAAGTGGGATGCACATCAATGCATCCAAAACGCTCACCTGTTCCCTTTTCAGCAGGTGGGACAGGCAGATTATCAACCCCAACAGGGCTGTTGCAGCAACATCTGCTTCAGGCACAAGGACTGCCTCAGTCACTCCTCCTCAGGTCTCTGCCCCAGCAAAAGATTTGCCATATCTTCTCCCATTACAATCTGATAGTTTTACTTTCAAGACTACCTAAACACCTAAAGGGGGGGGGGGTGAATAGGTTCTAATGCTTGTTTTCACTTTAGGCAGAATATAACTACTGAATAAAATAGAATGCAGAATATATTTCAGCAAACACAACACAACAATCACAGATATTCACACATCACAGAATGCACACAGATTTATAGTAGTTCCCCAAGGTCTTGGTACATCCACTTTCCCCCTTCACCTATCTAGCAGTGTGCTAGATTCGGCCTAACTTCCTTCTTTAACTCAGATCCACAGATCCTACAGCTCAGAACCTGTTAAGGTTCCTACAACTCAGGCTAATCAGCCCTACCTCAGCCTTGACACAAGGCCTACAACTCAGAGAAATACCTTCTCCTACACTCAGGCATACACAGCCCTACCACTCAGAGATCAAATCTCCTACACTCAGCCTTTATAACATAGGCTTACAACTCAGATCTATATTAATAGATCCTACAGAATTTGAAAAGAATTTTATTATATCTTGCCTTTGTTGAGAGAGAAGGGACAAGACAGTATTTGATCAGCTGATGGATGAAATAGACTAAACCTTAGCTTTCTTCAAAGCTTCTTGAATCTGAACTTTAGCTGAGTTGATTTCCTGACAGCTTCTTGAGGAACCTGTGACAGCTTCCTTCTTGATCTTCAAATGGCTGGATCTCTCTCTATCCAATACCTTTGATAATACTTCAGAATTCTTGGACGAATTCTACTTAGACAGATCCTGAGAGGTTGTACCCTTCAGAATGTCTTCTTAGATCTTCAGATGAAGATCTTCTTCCGTACCTTGCACTTTCTTGATTTGATTACTCAATCAGTTTCTATGTGTGTTGCTTCTTAATCAAAAATCAATTGTCATTTTTTCTACTTCTGAATCTGTCTATTTATAGACCTTATTCATGGTAACCGGCTGATCCGGTTTCTAACTAACTTCTGACAAGTTTGACAGCTTCAGTTAACCTTTTGTAACTCACAGGTTTCAAGTCTTCAAATAGATCTTGTGCCTTTGTCTTGGTCAGCAAAGTGTCCAGACTGTCAGTCAGTAAGTGTCGAGACCAACTGTCAATATGTGTCGACACAAGTAACTTTGGTGTCTACACAGCCTTTGATGATGTCGACATGTCTGCCTTTAAGTCGACTCAGCTTCTTCATACTGCATCTTGAGAATGAGTCGACACTGAGTATTTATGTCGACTTAAACACTTCATCATTCTTAAGCAAATGACTTGGTCTAGACTTTGCAGTGTGTCGACACAAGTCCTGTGTGTCGACACAGTTGATGTAGATTCAGAACATAGTATGTGTCGACACTGCCTTTAGGTGTCGACACAGCTGTTGTCTACTCTGCCTATATGTGTCGACTCAGTCTTCTGGTGTCGACACAAATGTAGTCGACTCTGCCTCAGTGTGTCGACACAGCCTTCTGGTGTCGACTCTGCCTCAGTGTGTTGACACAGCCATCTGGTGTCGACTCTGCCTCAATGTGTCGACACTGCTTCCCGGTGTCGACACAGATGTTATCGAGTCTTTTTCTCTATGTCGACATAGCCTTCTTCAAGTGTCGACATAATTATTCTGAAGTGTTGACACAATTATTCTGAAGTGTCGACACAGCTTCTTCTGGTGTCGATACATGGACTTAGAATAATTTTCCTACTTTTTAATACATTCTTAACCTGCACATGTCAACTCAAAATAACATCAAATACACCTTGATGTATATCATTGAGCTAAGCTAGGCTTCTTCAAATCAGGTAAACATTTTCCAATGTACCCAACAATCTTTCCCTATTTGGAGAAGTCATAACCCTTTTAGCTAATGATATACACCATTTATAAAAATTTAACATGATGATGTATATAAGCATGACATAACAGGAAACATTTAAAAACAAAACATTAAGCAACAGATTCATCACAGAATAAAGATGAACATGAAGAAATGATTACAGAACAAAGTTTTGTTTATACATTTTAGAAATGTTTGTTATAGCTTGTTTATATTGATTGGTAAAACAAACAAATCACTACAAAATATTTGAAAGAACTGATAAGCTTAATCTAAGACTGATCAAGCTCCCTTATGACAATTCCTTTGCCTGGTTTAATTTGAGCCTTCACAGTAGGTTCAACAACATCAGCAGGCATCTTGCCTTTCAGTTCAGCTTTCTTCTGAGCTTCCTCCTTGAGCCTTTGCCTTTCAAAGTAATGAAAGGGCTTAGGAAAATATTTGCTGGGCTCCTGAGCATCTGGTGGTAGCCTCCCCGCCTTAGCTTTCCTTCTGAACTGAACTATGGCCTCCTGCCTAGCCTCATACTTTTGCCATTCAATATTATTATACCATTTTCCTCTTTCATGGACTTGATCCTTCACAGCCTTCCAGGCAGTTAGTATAATGTTTCTTAAAGTGGAGCTCCACTGCTCAAAATCAGGTCTAAGTTCAGCTTGCTCTCTAAATCTCTTCTTGGACAATTGAGCATCTTGTTGTTCTTTCAAACTTGCTTCAGGCTTATCAACTTTTCAATAACAACATTTGTAACCTCCTTTGGAGGACTGTACATGGCCTGCACTTGCTGTTGAATCATATCAAAATCAGCAGGGGGTAAATGACTTGGGCAAACTCAGGTTGATTGCCTTCAAGTAGACCTTGGTGAATGCCTGACTCAGCAACAATATCATCATCACATAATAGTGGATAGCCCAATGTGGCTCTTACACTGTTGGTTACCCACTTGGCATGTTCTGAGCCAGCATGAATAAGTACCCTCTCCCCCTTTAGGACTTCTCTGGCAACATGTTCCCTAAGATCATCCTTTTGAAACCTTATTTGATTATCAAGAAAATTCACACCCTCTTTAAAGAATGGTTTTAATTTAAGAAGCTTGTCAGATATTTCTTTTTGTGAGGTGGTGATAGCAGTGTGAACTGAATCTAGGGCAGCCTTGAGCTTCTGATCATAAACTTCCATGTCTGTAGCCCTTGCAGCAGTCAGGCTGGTAGCAGTATCTTTTAACTTAGTGAGAATTTCATTGTGAGATTCAGTCAGATTGTCATTCATTCTCAGCTGATTTTCTAGAACATATCCTTGTTTCAAGGCAATGTCATCCACTTTTGTAAGGATAGTTTGTTGTTGTTGAGCTAGAAAAACCACAGCATTACCTCCCTTGTGGAAGCAATCTGTCATCTCCTTTTTATGCAGGTTTACTTCAAATCTGATGGACTTAATGTCTTGAGCCAAATCAAATTGAAGTGATTTATTACTCTCATCAACATATCTCTCCAAAGTTAATCTCTGCTCATCCATCTTTACCTACAAATCTACCATGAACTTATTATAATCAAAAGCAGAAGAAGATTGATGAGTTGAAGTCTGTAGAGCCTGCTTATAGATATGGCTTCTTCTCTTGAAGACCATGAGCTTACTTTTCTTAGCCTCTCTGACATTGTCAGTTTCAGATTCTGAAGAGCTTTCAATCTGAACTCTTTCAGGAGGTGTTGTAGGAATTTCTGTCTCAGTGAAATGTTGTTGTTTCTCAACATTCACTTGCTCCCCCTCAACAGTACCTTTCTCCTCCTCAACCCTATCAGAAGCAATGCCATCATTAGGAAACAACTCATCTAGAGTGAATTCCTTTTGAGCTGGTGCAGGAAATGATACATCAATATCTGCAGTGTTTAAATATTCTGATAAGTTTTTTCCTTCTTCCACTTGTACTGTTTCCACAATGGTCTCTCCTAGCAGTTGTTCAGGATTAGAAATGTGCTGGGCAGGAGAATGAACTGGGTCCCCCTGCACCTATGCAGGTAATGTTTCATCCTGGGCATGAGTAGACCCTGTCTGGTCCTCAGCTGGTTCTCTAACTTGTTCTTCTTGATGTTGTTCAGTGCCTTGTTCATGCCCAAGTGACATCTCAGTTATGTCCTGCCTGTCCACAGCAGGCATCTCTTTGGACAGAACTCAATCCCACCTTGAGAATAATCTTATATCCATTTTTCTCATGTGATTGATTTTGGACCCTGGTATCTGTTGCATGACTTCTGGAATGACTCCAGCCAGGTATAAACTCAAAATCCTAGCCAAATTTGGCCTCTTAATACCGTCCTTGATTTTATCAAACACAACTCCTGACCATTCTATGTTAATCCTGAAGATTATCCTGGTCATGAGATTAAACATTAAGGCCGAAATCCTACCATGGCCTCCTGGTTTACACAAAATTACTTTTCCTACTACTTCAGATAGAAATTTGCCTTGTTGATTCATTCCTTTTCGGTTGATGGCTGCTCCAATCTTTATGGTTGGATCCAATCCACACCATTGGAGAGCCTCCCTTGTCTTAGAGGCTGGGACCTCTTCTTCATCTTGTATGCTAGGTAGTTGAAGAGTCTTTCTTAAACTTCTTGGAGTAAGTTTCACTATCATCCCATGAATAAAGGATTTAATCTTGAGGCCCGAAGAGTCCAATGTTGCAGAAGTATAAAATTCAAGTACCTCTTTCTTCAAGATTTTTGTTGGTTCAGAAAAAAGAAACTCTAATCCAGACAAAGAAATTAGAGTGATAACCCTTTGTATATCTGTCGGTGCATCCTCAAAAGCATTGCGCACCAACTCGTATCCTTCGTTAACATTGTCTTCAACTTTGGGCGCCATTGGAAATATGAGAAATCTTGAGAAAAGAGGAGAGAGATTGTCGACATAGGGTTTTAGTCTCAAAAACCTTGTAAGCGTGTCGACAGAATACGTTCTTGACCTATTTATACCCTCTAAAGAAAGAAGGTCAAAAGTCGGGTAAAAACAGTCTAAATGTGTTGACACAGAAGAAATGTGTCGACAAAAACTTCTATTGACTCGACATCAATGCTGACTACTTTGTGTCGACATCCATTGAGGATAAGTCGACACTTAGATACATAGTAGTGCATCAGAAATTCTGTGTCGACTCTTAGTACAAGTGTCGACACAAAATCTGTAAGTGTTGACACCATTATTCTAGTGAAGTCGACACTACATTTCTGGATGAGTCGACTATTTGACCCTTAAGTATCGACAGATATTCTCTGTGTCGACACAATTTCTCTGACTAGTCGACATGACTTTTCTGTGTCGACACTTTATTTCTGAATGTGTCGACACCATTAGACTTAACCAAAATTTGGTTTTTTTAGAAACCACTAGATAAACTAACCTATGGTCAGCATTCCTAATTCAATTTTAAATCTATTGAATTTAGTTTCATCCAGTGGCTTAGTAAATACATCTGCAATTTGAAAATCTGTTTTAACAAATTCCAATGAGATGTTCTCTTTTTCTACATGTTCTCTAAGAAAATGGTATTTAATTTCTATATGCTTAGTTCTACTGTGTGAAACAGGATTGTTTTCAATAGAAATAACACTCTTAGAATCACACAATAAAGGTGTTCTACTTACTTGAATACCATAGTCCTTTAACTGGTGCTGAATCCACAATAGCTGTGCACAACAACTTCCAACTGCAACATATTCAGACTCAGCTGTGGATATTGCCACACTGGTCTGCTTCTTACTACTCCAGGATATCAGTGTTCCTCCCAAAAACTGACATGTCCCTGTTGTACTCTTTCTATATTCTCTACAGCCTGCAAAATCTACATCTGAATATCCTGTTAGTAGAAAATCTCCATTCCTAGGGTACCAAAGGCCTAGATTAGGTGTGCCCTTAAGATATCTCAAGATTCTTTTGACTGCAGTATAATGAGATTCTTTAGGGCAAGCCTGGTACCTAGCAAAGACACAAGTAGCATACATAATATCTGGTCTACTAGCAGTGAGATATAATAGAGAGCCAACTATTCCTCTATACAAAGACTCATCAACAGGTTTACCTGCATCATCTTTGCATATAGGCATACTTGTTCCCATAGGAGTTCTCATGGTGGAGGATGACTCCATACCATACTTCTTAATTAATTCCTTGGTGAACTTAGACTGGGATATGGACAAGCCATCTTCAGTCTATCTTACTTTGAGTCCCAAGAAGAACTTAAGTTCCCCCATACTGCTCATTTCAAACTTCCCTTGCATAAGTTTGGCAAACTTTTTCCAAAGGTTGTTCTCTGTAGACCCAAAGATTATGTCATCTACATAGATCTGAACTAAGATGATCTTACCTTTAGATTCCCTAAGGAATAGAGTTTTGTCTATTTTACCTCTTGAGAATTTGTTCTCAATAAGGAAAGTAGACAGGGTTTCAAACCAAGCCCTTGGGGCTTGCTTTAACCCATACAATGCTTTCATAAGTCTATAAACATAACAAGGTTTAAGAGAATCTACAAAACCTGATGGCTGCTCTACATAGACTTCTTCTTTTAAATCACCATTCAGAAATGCTTATTTCACATCCATTTGGTATACTTTGAATCCTTGATAAGCTGCATAGACAAGGAACATTTTTATTGCCTCTAGTCTTGCTACTGGGGCAAATGTTTGATCAAAGTCAATGCCTTCTTCCTGCATGTATCTTTTAGCAACCAATCTTACTTTATTCTTCTCAATTACACCACTCTCATCCAAATTGTTCCTATAGATCCACTTTGTGCCAATTATGTTGTGGTCTCTTGGTTTAGGAACTAACTCCCAGACCTTGCACCTTCTGAATTGATTAAGCTCCTCTTGCATAGCATTAATCCAGTGTTGGTCTTGGATGGCTTCTTCAAATTTTTTTGGCTCCATTTGAGATAGGAAACTTGAGTGCAGGACTGTGCTCAGATTTTTGCTTCTAGTCTACACTCCTTGTCTTGGATCACCTATTATTTTATTAGCTGGATGATCTTTTAGATGTCTTATGGCTGGAAGTAAATTTCCTTCAGGTTGAACATCTCCAGCTCCTTCATCATGCTGTACCTCTTGGTTGTCATCAGCTTCTATAGAGTCTTGTACTCCCCCTGGACAGTAGCCTTCATTTTCCAAAGCTTCATCCGCATTTGATGCTTCTGCAATGGAAAGCTTGTCCATCCTTTTGCTTATACCTATTGAATTATTTGATCTACAAGGCAACTCACTGTTGATTAATCTTGTTTCATCAAATACAACATGTAAAGATTCTTCTACAACTTGAGTAGTCAAGTTGAAGACTCTATAGGCCTTACTATTTATGCTGTACCCAACAAATATCCAATATTGGGATTTAGCAGCAAACTTAGTTAGATATGACTTGCCATTGTTAAGTATATAGCACTTGCAACCAAAGATCCTAAAGTAGGATAGATTTGGTTTTCTACCTTTCATAATTTCATAGGGAGTCTTTTTGTGGCACTTGGTGATAGAAGCCCTATTGATCACATGACATACAGTGTTTACTGCCTCAGCCCAGAAATATTCTGGAAGAGAGGTGTCACTCAATAGAGTTCTACCAGCTTCAATCAATGTCCTATTCTTTCTTTCAGCAATACCATTTTGCTGAGGTGTTCTAGGTGTGGAGAACTCTTGGAAAATCCCAAAGTCTTCACATAATTTTGTCATACTTTCAGATTGAAATTCAGTGCCATGGTCACTTCTGATTTTGACCACTGTACTGTTTAGTTCATTCTGAATTTGTTTCACAAAACTAAGTAAGACACTTGGGGTTTCTGTTTTTTGTCTCAGAAAGAACACCCATGTATATCTAGAATAGTCATCTACAACCACAAAAGTGTAGACCTTCCTACCTAGACTATGAACTGGCATAGGACCAAAAAGATCCATATGTAAGAGGTATAAGCACTTCACAGAATCCTTGTTTTCAAGGCTATGAAAGGAGGATTTTGTCTCCTTGCCCTTTTGACAAGCTGAACATATCCCTTCCTTTATACACTTAACTTGAGGACCATTCCTCACTAACTCTTTGCTAAAGAGTTGGCCAATTATCTTGAAGTTAAGATGAGCCAACCTCTTGTGCCACTTGACACAATGAGATGCATTATCATCAGCTACAAGATAGATGGGAGAAACCTTGTTCTCACATACAAAATTAAGACAATAAACATTTCTCTTTCTATACCCAGTCAATATGATCTTTTGATCACTTGACCTTTTGATATGACATCCATCCTTAACAAATAAAATGTCATATCCAAGATCACTCAGCTGACTTATGCTAATCAGATTATGTTTCAAACCTTTTACATAAGCCACTTGGGTGATGGTAATTTGGTTTGAAGAAATGTTACCAAACCCTTTAATGATTCCTCTTTCAGATCCACCAAAGATTACTTTAGGTCCATCTTTGACAGATGTGTACTCCTTCAGCAACCCCTTTGTTCCAGTCATGTGCCTGGAACATCCACTATCCAAGTACCATATTGGGGCATTGCAACTTGGACTTTCCAGCAATACAGAATTACTTTCCCTTAGAACCCAAGTAAGTCTTGGGTCCTTGGTTCAGGTTAGCACCATTCATATTAAGACTACTAGCAGCTCTTCTAACTAGTAGACTATTGTTCTTCCTTACATTTGTGTTTTGCCAGCAGTCTAAGGAAAAATGGCCTCTCTTGCCATAATACCAACATTCAAACTTGTTGTATCTAGGTCTTGATACACCCTTGACAGAAGAATTTCGGTCCAGTGCTGGTGCTACTGCAGCTTCACCCACAGATTTCTTATAACCATGGGGTTTATGAACATGGGTAGACCTATTGACATTTCCACCCTTGTTTATCTGAACATTAGTCTTAATATGACCATGAATATTCACAAGATCATATTTGTTAGAAGGCACTTGCACCTTTCTAAACATAACTGGGACTGAAAGGTTTAGTGGTTGGACAGGAGCTTTGCCTTTTCTTTTGAATTAGGAAGCCCTGGGGTTACCTTTAAAGCCTAATCCTGTCTTACCCTTTTGAGCCACAAACTCATCTATTAAAGGTAAGACAGATTTTGGCTTAGAGTAACTAGCCACTAAATCTTTCTCTATTCTTAGTCTGGCCTCCAGACTCTTAATTTGATCATTTTATATTTGATTGCGCCCATCTGAAAAAAGGTTATATTTTTCAGTTTGGCAATCTCATTTAAATTTTGATCCATTACTTTTTCAAACTCAGTTACAACCACCTTATGATCAGCAATTTCTTGAGCCTGAGTTTTGACTAGGTTCTTGCTTTTCTTAAGAGCCTGCAACAAGTCTCTATACTTATCTATCAACTGAAAAACATCACCTTCAGATTCAGATCCATCTACATCACTTGATGTAGATGTAGCTGATTCTGCACTAGTACTACAAACTGATTTTATAGAAGGACAATGTACCTTACTAGGACCAGACTGATTCTGGCACATGTCTTCTTCTGATCTAGACATCAGTCCCATGCACTGATGGTCTTCTTGATCATAGATATAGTTCAGCAATTGCATAAACTCCTCTTCTTCATTGGTTGCATACAGCCCAATGTATGTTTCAGCTTCAGATTCTGACTCTGAAGTAGATTGATCTGTAAGGCTCTTCTCCATCTTAGCAACAAAGGATTTCTCCTTCTTGCCCTTTTGATGAGTCTTCTTTCTATCTGTTGACTCCTTCCTCTTATCAGGGCATTCAGCCACTACATGTCCTGGCCAATTACAGCAATATCAAACAATCTTTGAAGTTGTAGCTTTGCTGGGCTTAGTTCTGCTCTTCTCCTGTCTTAATGATTTTCTCTTCTGATAGTAATCATCAGCTGGCTGTGATGTGGAGGGCCTTGACTTCCACTGCTTCTTCTTTAAGAACCTCTGAAACTGCCTTGTAAAAGCAGCAAAATCTGTATCTGAATCACTGCTTTCTGAAATCTGATTGTCTGAAATTTCTGAGTTAACTTCAGCAACTTCCTTAGGAGGTGATGGAGATATCCTCATATTCTTTCTAGTGGCTTCTGCCTTGAAAGCCACTGACTTCTCTCTATGCTCTCCTTTTGAATTCTTTTCTTCCTCTTTCCTAGCCATTAGTTGCATTTCATATGATAGCAACTTTCCAAACAAGGTTGGAGGAGAAATCTCTGCCAGTTTAGCCACTTCTCTTATGGCACAAATCTTGGTGTCCCAATCCTTTGTCAAGGACCTTAGGAATTTGTCATTCAGTTCATAGGTACTGAAGACCCTTCTATAGGACATCAATTCATTTACTATCCTGTAGAATTTCTTGTAGCATTCAGTTATGCTATCAGACTTCCCTTGTCTGAAACTCTCATACTCTTGGTTGAGCATAGACTTCATATCCTGTCTAACTTCTTCAAACCCCTCCATGTAGACAATCAAAGTGTCCCAAATTTCCTTGGAGGTTTTACAGTGAATCAGATTTTGGAATGTAGAATCATCTATGGCACTCACAATGATATTCTGAGCTTTCTTATCCATAGTTTCCAATATGATTTCATCCATGGTCATTTCAGAATAACTCTTTGGAGTTTGAATATTTGCATCAAGAATTGATACCTTCATTGGAATGAAGGGGCTTTCCTGTACTGTGATGTATATCCTTGGGTCGGAAGCCTCCATAAACAACCTAACCCTTTCTTTCCAGATTCTAAAGATTTCTTTTCTGCAGATAGGTAATTTCATTGACCCTAGCTCCTTGTGATTCTCTCCAGAACCCATTTTCTTGATTCTTGATTCTGCCTTTAGGGATCTAACTCAGACTGTTAAGTCCTTATTTGAGCAACCTCCCTCTGATACCACTTGATAGTTTTACTTTCAAGACTACCTAAACACCTAGATGGGGTGGGTGAATAGGTTCTAATGCTTGTTTTCACTTTAGGCAGAATATAACTACTAAATAAAATAGAATGCAGAATATACTACAGCAAACACAGCACAACAATCATAGATATTCACACATCACAGAATGCACACAGATTTATAGTGGTTCCCCAAGGTCTGGGTACATCCACTTTCCCCCTTCACCTATCTAGCAGTGTGCTAGATTCGGCCTAACTTCCTTCTTTAACTCAGATCCACAGATCCTACAGCTCAGAACCTGTTAAGGTTCCTACAACTTAGGCTAATCAGCCCTACCTCAGCCTTGACACAAGGCCTACAACTCAGAGAAATACCTTCTCCTACACTCAGGCATACACAACCCTACCACTTAGAGATCAAATCTCATACACTCAGCCTTTATAACATAGGCTTATAACTCAGATCTATATTAATAGATCCTACATAATTTGAAAAGAATTTTATTATATCTTGTCTTGGTTGAGAGAGAAGGGACAAGACAGTATTTGATCAGCTGATGGATGAAATCAACTGAACCTTAGCTTTCTTCAAAGCTTCTTGAATCTGAACTTTAGCTGAGGTTATTTCCTAACAGCTTCTTGAGAAACCATTGACAGCTTCCTTCTTGATCTTCAAATGGCTGGATCTCTCTCTATCCAATACCTTTGATAATACTTCAGAATTCTTGGACGAATTCTACTTAGACAGATCCTGAGAGGTTGTACCTTCAGAATGTCTTCTTAGATCTTCAGATGAAGATCTTCTTTCGTGCCTTGAACTTTCTTGATTTGATTACTCAATCAGTTTCTATGTGTGTTGCTTCTTAATCAAAAATCAATTGTCATTTTTTCTACTTCTGAATCTGTCTATTTATAGACCTTCTTCATGGTAACCGGCTGATCCGGTTTCTAACTAACTTCTGACAAGTCTGACATCTTCAGTTAACCTGTTGTAACTCACAGCTGTCAAGTCTTCAAACAGATCTTGTGCCTTTGTCTTGGTCAGCAAAGTGTCCAGACTGTCTGTCAGTAAGTGTCGAGACGAACTGTCAATATGTGTCGATACAAGTAACTTTGGTGTCGACACAGCCTTTGATGATGTCGACATGTCTGCCTTTAAGTTGACTCAGCTTCTTCATACTGCATCTTGAGTATGAGTCGACACTGAGTATTTGTGTCGACTCAAACACTTCATCATTCTTAAGCAAATGACTTGGTCTAGACTTTACAGTGTGTCGACACAAGTCCTGTGTGTCGACACAGGTTATGTAGATTCAGAACATAGTATATGTCGACACTGCCTTTAGGTGTCGACACAGTTGTTGTCTACTATGCCTATATGTGTCGACTCAGTCTTCTGGTGTCGACACAAATGTAGTCGACTCTGCCTTAGTGTGTCGACACAGCCTTCTGGTGTCTACTCTGCCTCAGTGTGTCGACACAGCCTTCTGGTGTCGATTCTACCTCAGTGTGTCGACACTGCTTCCCAGTGTCGATAAAGATGTTGTCGACTCTTTTTCTCTGTGTCGACATAGCCTTCTTAAAGTGTCGACACAATTATTCTGAAGTGTCGACACAATTATTCTGAAGTGTCGACACAATTATTCTGAAGTGTCGACACAGCTTCTTCTGGTGTCGACACATGGACTTAGAATAATTTTCCTGCTTTTTAGTACATTCTTAACCTGCACATGTCAACTCAAAATAACATCAAATACACCTTGATGTATATCATTGAACTAAGTTTGGCTTCTTCAAATTAGGTACACATTTAAAAATGTACCCAAAACAATCTCATCACCCATTTCACCTCCTCCAGCCACTACCTCAGAACCATTCCACCCTCTGTACTTCTATCCACCTGTCACCACTCCATCATTTCATCTTCTGGATGACTCCTTTATGGATGATTCTCCTCCTACTCCTCCTGAGATTTCATCTACATCTTCCTACCAACAACTTCTACAAGACATACTCTCTCAATCATCCTTCACACCATCCCTTTCCTCTCCCTTATCATCCATCTCCACTCCAGTAACATCAATCTCAACAATTCCTACTACTGAGCCATCCATCCCTATACCTCCTACCTCCACACCATCCATTCCATCAGTTCCAGCCAACATCATTCCAGCTGCATCAACTCCTACCTCTACTCAAGCCCCTCTTGAGCATGTAGATCTTTCAGCTTTGGCAGAGAGGTTGTATGAGCTGCTAGCCCCCAGGCTAACCTCATTGCTGGAGACCACCTTGGCTCCACTTTTGAAAAATGTTCAGGAGCTGTCTACCAGGCTATCTACCTTCTTCCCCTCTCAGGCAATCCCTTCCTCTGGGTGCCTTGATCACGTTTTCACTGAATCTAGGCAGGAGGAGATGCCTAATGAAGCTCTGGATTTGCCTGAGGCTGCTGAAGTTTCAGAACCTGCTCCAGTATTTGTAGTGGATCTTCAGAGCCTGCTGTCAGTTTTTGATATTGTGTACTTTAATTCTCTGCCAGTTCAACAAGTTAAAGACCTTACTAAGGCCATTGTGCCTATTTTAGAATGTGATCTCAGCCTGATTGCATCATATGTCAACTCTTTCAAGGCTGAGGATGTTGTTGCTTCTATTTTTACAGCTGCTGCTGCTACTACTGTTACATCTATTGGATCCTCTGATATTGAAATGTTGTCTGTTATTGCTGATGCTGTTGCTGTTGACGAACTTGCTACTTATCTGGAAGAACTTGAACCTGCTGCTCCAATTACTTCTGCTCCTATTGCTGCTTCAATAAGTTGTGTTTTTGTTGTTGCTCCTGCTCTGACTCCTGAACAACTAAAACAACAAGAGAAGTACATCAAAAGCATTGATGATCTGTATGATAGACCCCAGAGCTCAGAAAGTGATCAGTTTCACACTGACTCGGATGACTCTTCTGGTACCATTGCTAAGAAAAGAAAGGCCAGAAGCAAGGCCATGATGAAGGTCCCTCCTGCTAAGGCCAAGGATGCTAATGATATACCCTACTATATTCTGCATGATTTCCAGATAACTGAACCATGGATGCAATATTCTAAAAACCAACTAATGGCCATAAAGAAGAAAAGAAAGTTTGATAAGTATGAGAAAGGTTCATCCCAGTTTCAGCCTCCTCCTCCTCCTCCAGATTCAGGATCAGGTGGAGGCTCAGCTTCTCAAACCTCAGCTCCAAAGCAATGTTCCTCCCAATCCTCTCAAAGATATCATCCCAGGGGGCAATATCAAAGGGGTTATCAGTCCAGAAGGGGACAATATAGAGGAAATCAAAGAGAACACAGATTTAAAGCAAGGGAAGGACAAAGACACATGGACTCAACTCAAGGTCCTTTCCCTTATAAACTCAGATAAACTATTAATACAAGAACTCCTACTGCTTCAGAAACTGTCAACAGATATGAGCCTGCAGTTCCTTTTGAAGATCCAGAGAACAATCCTTTATCTTAGACTGCTAGGATGAAAGAACTGGCTGCCTTAGATTAGCTGAAGAAGACCAAAGAACAAGGGAAAGACACTTCCAACATTACAATCTTGTCAGATCAAAGAAACGCAGAACTGGAAAGGTATGCATCAAGGAAATTCTTTGACCCAGTGGACTACATGAAGCTGCATCCTGAGGCTGTGGTTCCCAGGGCTAAATCTCAAACCTCCTTAAGTGCAGAGGATGATAGAAGGTCAAAGAAAGAAGCTCTAAATCCCAACAGGGAAATCTTATTTAAGAAGGGAAGTGAAAAGAAAAGACATTTGTAAGCAGACAGTATACTCATTTTGAACATTTGCTGATATTCCATCTGATTGCTGCTATATTGCATGATCTGCTCTATTATGTTAGATTTTTGTTTTTCTGTATATTGATTTTGTATTTATTACTGAGTTCTGTATATAGTAATCCTAACCCAAATAGGGGGAGATTGTTGGAACACCCTATTACTAATTTGGGCAAGGATCACTATGTTTTTTAGGAAATCAGTTTGACCTAGATGTATAGTTGAAAAGGTCAAGTTAGAATGAGTCTAGGGCTTAGAACTTAGGTTTGAAGCTGCTCCCAGGACCACTCATTGTTCAAGACTTAGAGCTGAGACAAAGACAATTATCGTCGAACTTAGGTCGACGAAACGTCGAACTCCGTTCGACGCTCTATGAGCTCAACTCTGCTAAGTCGTCGAACTCCGGTCGACGATCTTCAAGCTCAGATCGACGATCTGCCTTCAGCTTAGTCTTCAGGTCGCTGAGCTCCGGTCGATGATCTTCGAGCTCAGGTTGACGTTTTCTGTCTGATGATCATTTCAATCTCTGAGCTCAGGTCGACGATCGTAGAGCTCAGATCGACGTTTTTCCTGAGAGATCGATGACTTTGAGGATTCAAATTCAGTCTACTTTTGGAATGTTTTTCAAACTCTCTCAGCATTTATTTCAAGAGATCTGCTAGCCATTTTCATTTATTCTGGAGCAAGTTTCAAGAGATTTATCAGAGAATGTTTATTGGACTTTCCTCCAGAAGACAAAACATTTATGGAAGACATTTATTGACTGCTAACGGCTATCTTGGATAGAGGATCTTCAGAGAATAAAACATCTTGCAGCAGATCAAGACAATAAATCTATCACTCAATACAGATATACACAGATAGTCAGAAAAACTTAGAGGAAAATCAAGTGATCAATCCTGAAATATTTTGATTGAATATTGGCATACTGAAAAGTGATCATAGCTTCAACATCAAGGACTCTAAACAATTCATATTTCAGCCTCTGCTGAAACCATCTTCTACTGGAGATCTGAAGCTTCTGAAGATCTATCACCCTAACAAAGCTCTCATCTCTGAACCATCTACATCTCAGGGGGAGATTTGACAACACAATCAATCCACTAAGTCTTCTCTCAGTGATTGAGATAGAGAAGACAACTTCACCTCATCCTTTTTCTTTTCTTACTGTAAAAGGGTTATCAAGACTCCCTTCAAAAGTTTTGGTTCTGGTTCTGAGAGCCTTGTCAAAACTCAGTGGTGGCAAGACACCTGATCAAAAAATAAAGTTTGATTTTTGAGCACCTTATCAAAAGCTCATTGGTGCTCAGGACACCTGATCAACTCATCCTGCAGTGGATTCCTACTAAGGGTGGTAGAAGAGTGGATGTACTCATGTTTTTGGGGAACCACTATAGCTCCTTATGTCTTCTGGTTGCTTGTGCATATTCTTTGCTATGTGCTGTGGTTTTTATTTTACTGCTTTAGTTTTATTTCTACATCAAAGCACCTTACACCTACACATAAATTAAGCCTTTACTGCTGTGCAATATTTATTTGTGAACTTACTTTAAAATAATCTATTCACCACCCCCCCTAGAGTTAAGATAGATCTTACCCTCACTTTCACTAGTGATCTTTAATCTCAAGTTGTAGATAAAGAAGGATAATGACTTGCCAAAGAAAAGTGTCGGTAATTAGTCTTTTCATTGATATAATCATTGAAAATATGTACAAATGAGGAGACATCGTTCAAGAATAAAAATGCTTTAGATCATCTCCGCTCTAGGTGTGAGATATGTCTTCCCCTTTATAGGTGTGTAGTCGATATGCTCCACTCTTTAGAACCTCTTTAACAATGAATGGCCCGACCCAATTTGCATTTTGCTTTCCTACAGAACCGGCTCGTGCGACTGTATCAACCTTTTCTAGAACAAGGTCCCCCACCAGAAAGTGTTTGACCCTGATGTATATATCAAAAAATCTCGCCACCCTTCCCTTTACTTCCACCTATTTGATGGCAGTTTCATCTTGAATCTCTTCAATTTGATCTAGACAGCACATCATCTTCTCGCTATTGATCTCAAGCCAATCCTCCCAACTTTGACTAGCAAGTAAGACCCTCGAGGTTGGGACTTCAAATTCCATAAGGATGAGAGCCTCTGATCCATAAGAGAGTTTGAATTGAGTTTCCTAGGTGACAGATTATTTTGTCGTTCTCAAGGTCCACAGAACTGAAGGGAGCTCGTCTGCCCAACTTCCTTTCAGATTTTTCACCTTCTTTCTTAGTAGGTTAAGCACATGCTTGTTAGCTGCTTGCACTTGACCGTTACTCCTAGGATGATGCACTAATGAGAATTGCAGTTCTGTACCAACCTGCTTGCAGAAGTTAATCATTTACTTGTTGTTGAACTGTTACCCATTATCTATGATTATTGCCATCGGGACACCATGACTGCAAATTATCTCTCCCCAAAGAAAATTTATAACTATTTGGGTTGTTGTTCTTGCCAATGCCTTTGCTTCAATCCACTTATTGAACTGATGAATCATCACAAATATGAAATGTCGCTGCCTGCTTGCCATAAGAAAAGGTCTGAGGAGATCCATCCCCCAAACTGCAAAGGTCTTTGGCGTTGCAATTGACCTGAGTTTTTTAGCTGGCTGGAGCTAAAGAGGAGAAAAATTTCGACATTGAACACATTTTCTCGCATATGACTTAGTGTCTTCTTTATCGTGGGACAAAAATATCCTTGCCGAAGTATTCTTGTTTCTAGATTCCTTTCTCCCGAATTGCTACCATATTCCCCAGAGTGAATTTCATGGAGTACGACTGGAATTTCCTCTTCTGATACACCCCTTGTCATCGGTGAGAGAAAGGTCTTTCTGTAAAGAATTTCGGAGATAAGATAGTAGTTCACAATTTTTTTCTTGAATCGTCTCTTATCCTTTACTTATTGATGGAACTCTCCTGTTGACAGATATAGCATGAATAAGTCTATCCTAGAGGGACACTGATCAACTTACATCAGTTCCTCTTCCTCTATTGCCGGATGAAAAAGCTGTGAGGTCGCCCCTCCCAATGGGAGACCAAATATTGACAGCTCATCTGCTTCCGCATTCTGTATTCTCAAGATATGCTCATTGGTGAAGCTTTTAAATATGCCAACTTCTACCTTGACCAGTATTAAATACTTCTTCAAGATCGACACCTTGGTCTCAAAAATACCGAGTACTTATTAGGGCATCACAAGTGAATCCATTTTAACATGCACATATTCAATTAAAAATTCTTTGGCAAATCTCAAGCCAGCCAAGAGTGCTTCATACTCTGCTTGGATATTCGTTGTTAGAAAAGAGAATTTCACAGCTTGCTCCACCTTGATTCCATTTGTATTGATTAGAATCACTCCTGTCCCAGAGCAGTTTCTGCCTTAAGCCCCATCCACATAAATTGTCTAAGCCAAAAGAGGACGCTCTGCCTGATCAAAGCTTTATTCGACTGTATCTACCAACAAGTCGTCTAGCACATGTGCCTTGATGGCTATCCTAGGCACATAAGAGATCTCGAATTCGCTCAGCTCAATGGCCCATTTGGCTAATCTTCCTGAATGTTCTGGCTTTTCAAGGACAATCTTGAAGGGTTGATCAGTTATTACCTCAACAGAATGTACCTGTAAATAGGGTCAGAGTCTTCAAGCAGACATTACTAGTATTAGAGCCACCTTTTAAAGAGTTGAATATCTTGTTTTGGCACTCTTGAGAATGTGCCTCATAATATACTAGATACTTCCTTCTTCCTTCTTCTTTGACTAGAACTGAGCTGATTGCCTCTAGACAACCTCCCAATTAAATGTATAACATTTCTCCTACTTGAGGGCTCTGGAGCAGAGGGGTTGAATTGAGTTATATTTTGAGGTTCTCAAAATCTTTAGCACATTATTCGGTCCACTCAAACTTTGATGTCACCTCAAAGAGTTTTGAAAAAGAAAGCACTTTTGTCCCCAACTTTGGAAAAAAAATCTCCTAAGGCCTGCTAAACTTCCTCCGAATTGATGAACTTCTTTAGGGTATCAGGAGATGCCATATCAAGAATCGTATTTACTTTATCCGGATTTGGAGCTAGTCCCTCGGGCATAAGAAGATGTCCAAGAAACTTCCCCTTACTTGCGTCGAGAACACATTCTAACAGGTTTAATCTCATATTATACCTCTGTAGAGTAGAAAACGTGTCTGCGAGGTCTTGCAGATGGAACACGAAGGTTTTACTTTTTATAAGGAAATCATCACATAAACTTCAAGATTTCTCCCTTTTTGTTCCTTAAAAACAATATCCATCATTCATCGATATGTGGCGCCTGCATTTTTTATCCCAAAAGGCCTCACAAGATAACAATAACAACCATTGTTCGTGATGAAGGACGTGTGAGGGACGTCAGGCTTATGCATTCTAATCTGGTGATAACTAGAAAACACATCTAAAAAGCTCATACAAGGATACCTGATCGCGAAATCCACTAATTCATCTATCTGAGGCAAGGGGTAACAATCTTTAGGACATGTTATATTTAACTTCGTGAAATCAAAACACATACGCCATTTCTCACCTGGTTTTGTAACCATTACAACGTTCGACACCCTGGCAGGATATTGAATTTCACAAATAAAATTTGCTTTGAGGATCTTGGCAACCTCCTCTCTGATGGTTTCTTTTATTTGGTTGCCACCTCCCTCTTCTTTTGTTGAACAGGCTTGAAATCATGGGCTATGTTTAGGTGATGGCAAGAAACATCCGGATGTTCTCCTAGCATGTCCTTCGCGGAACAGGAGAAGACATCCAAGTTTTTCAGTAGACAAGCGATTAACTCTGATTTCACTTCTTCAGGCATCTCTGAGTTGATGGAGACTTTCCTCTCCTCTCTTTCTGTGATTGGAACTCCTTGAGTTACCTGGGAAGGTTCCACGTGAGATTCTCCTCGGGCTCCCTCCTCCAAGTCCTCGATTGCTTCTGAAAGTGTTGCAACTTCAGGAGCAACTACTGAAACTACAAGGGGTGAGACTTTCTCGGTCACAATGACCGTCTTGATGTAGCACTCCCGAGCCATCCTTGGAATACTCTTGTTCCAGTACTGCTTGCCTTCAGCTGTGAAATTGATACCAAGGTGGTAGGTTGAAACCACCGCCTGATACTCGTTGAGGAGGGGTGTGCTGAAGATAGCATAGTAGCTGCTTTGTATGTCAACTACTACGAACTGAATAAGCTTTGTAACCCTTCTGAGTGTTAACAAGAGGGAAAAACTCCCTTCCACCTTTTGCCTTTTGTTGGAGAAATCGTAGAGTGGCCCTTTGGTGGAAAGCAAGGGCTTCCACGTCTTCAGGGCCTCGTAGGTTTGCTTGAAAAATAGATTTCTCGAACGACCAATATTGATCAAAATTATTCTTGCTGTGTAGTTCTCAATGTTTGCTTTAATCATAACCGCATCGTTGAAAGGATTGGATGTCTAAAGAAGGTCATCTAGTCCATAATTGCTTTTAACAAAACAATTGATTCAAAAGCTTGTAAGTGAGATATCAGATCACTTGTCTAAGAAAAGATTGGTATATGAGGTTCTTTGAAATCTTATGGAACCACTTCATTTCGAATATGAGATGTAAAGGGAGAAGAAACTTGTTCTTTGCCTGCGGGAAACGTTAGTCCATCAGATATATGAGGATAAACATTCATGTTTACCTTACAAAGCTTGCGATGAGGGATATAGAATTCTTCTTAGATAGTAGGAGACGATAGTCTCTACTTGAGACAGATACTTCAGAAAGATTAGAGGTGCGCTCGAGATCTTTTGACGAAAAATCCTTGAAGAAAGGTATTGTCGAAAGAGAAAAACATCAAAAACTTCCAAATGGAGTGGAATTCGGGCAATCCGAGGGCCAAAAAGCATTTGAACTGGTTCTCGGTTCGCCGGGTGGTAGATCTCGTCGAGCCGATTCCGAAAAGTATTCAATTTCTGAAATCGGACAGCCAAATCAAAAGTTATGGTTATTTGAAGTTAAGGTGTATTCTGAGCTCAATCTCATGTCTTCATTGCAACTGCTGTTCATCAACTACTCAGGATCTTAAGGTCGCGTGTTAACTGCTGATGCGTAGAAATTGTAGGGCCGCGGGCACCAGCAGATAACGGGTGTTCGGTCTCACTAGGACAAGGTGGAGAGGTTGATTGGGATGCAATGAATGCTTCAACACGCTCGAGAGTGGAGCACGCGCTTGATCAAGGGTTGCGAGGATAATGGGAGATTCATGAGGAACTGATGAATAACTGGTTACTTTGAGTCGCGAATGAAGAGCGGAGAAAGTGGAAAGAGGAGAGAGGGGCCGCTTGCAGCGACAATAATAGATTTAGACTGTCGTGGTTTAAATGCCACTCTTGTGAAAGGCTTTCCTTTTATTTTGAATCAGTATTAGTCCTTAAGTCGAGTCCTTTACATGAGCAAATAAAGGGTACAAAGGGGGAAGCTGTCGGCTAAGGAAAGAAGTTGCCAGAGGCTGCACGGACTGAGCAGAGAGGTCAGTAGACTGCATGGCTAGCTGATCCCGTAGCTCGCTATACTAAGCCGAGAGGACTGCACGATGAGGCCATGAAGATAGCTGAGGTCGCGCGGACTGAGAGTTGGAGTCCGCAGGATTCATTGCGCTGGTTGTCCCTTGACTGTCATGCCTGTTGAATGAGAGGTATGGGGGCCTATTTATAGGCTTGGGCTGGAGATGACCATGGTAACGTTACCCCCAGTAAGGTGGTAATTTGTGTGAGTAGACAGGGAGTCTGCTAAGTCCACGCCATGCTGTGTCATTAGGGACTTGTCCACGAGTTGATCTTCTGTTGGCGGACTGGGACGAGTTCGCTTCTATTGTATTGGATGAGCCTACACCGACCTGTGCAAGCTGAGGAGTAGTCCGCCTGCTGTTGGGAAGAAGCGGGCACCAAGAGACTAGAGGGCTAACTGGGGGACTGTAGAATGATTCCGCCTAACCCGCTGCGGACAGGATTAGGTAGGTCACCGACTATGGAGAAGCCGGTGTTGGGGTTCTTCTAGCGGACTGCACAATGAGTCAACCTAGCTCGAGGCTGACTGGAATCGTATTCCCTCTACTGGGCGACAAGGGCTTGGCGACCTGGCAGACTGAAGAGAGCATGCCACGCAAGCTGACGAGGTAGAGTAGGAAGCCACTGCTGACTTGTGGCCTGGAGGCAGGTCACCATTCCTGCTATGCGATGAGCTAGAGGCTTTCCGCCGCTGTTGATGTTTGGTGTCCTTGAGGCAGGTCGCCACTACTGTCTGGCATCGCACTTGAGTTGAGTCTGTTCCGTGTTGTGCGGGCGGGGCGGAGTCCTGTTGTCATCCTTTCCTAGACGATATGAGGCTGAGTCGACCCACTATTGACGGACAAAAGGTGCAGGTCGCCACTGCTGACTAGAGGCTTGTCCCCCCTGCTGGGCGACAAGGGCTTGGCAACCTTGCGGTTTGAAGAGAGCAGGTCGTGCATACTGTCGGATGAGGTGAGTTCGTCAGTTGGTGAAGGGAGCATCCACCTCCATTTGGCGGAGAGAGGCTGAGTCTTCCACCTTCTGGCGGACTGAGTTGAGTCCACGTTATGTCGGGCAACCTTGAGGCAGGTCGCCTGGCAATGAGGCGGTTTCCCTTGCTTGTTGTACGACCTGTAGGAGCGGTTGAATATGCATGGAACTCTTGTCGGGCATGCGATAACTTGGTGGTCTGGGCGGATTGCAATACGAGTCTGCCGCTTAATTCGGTAGTTCTCCTGTTGGAGATGAATGAACCATTTCGCAGTTCGCTGACCTAACCGCACGGTCTGTAGGGGCAGACTGAGGAAGCAGTCTGTAGCCCGTATAGAACAAGAGACTACTGCGCGACTTGGGCGGTCAGGAAGGGGAGACCGCCCTAGCCGCGCGACATGAGCGGACAGAGAAGTATGTCCGCCCATCCTTAGAAAAAGTGGGCTGACTCGCCGCGACCTCTAGGGGGAACCTGGAGCAGGCCGCGACATACAAGCTAGCTACCTTGGGAGGGATCGCCGATTTCTGGGTTAATAGACGCTATCGTGATCAGAGCGATTATTGAGAGCTATACGGTCAAGAAAATTTTGGTTTATACTGGTAGCTCAGTTATCCTTATATTCAAGAATGCCTATGAGGCCCCGAGATCTGGAAAGCCTTTGATCTCCACCGAAGGGCCACTTTACAGCTACTATGGCAAAAGAAAAGAGGTTTAAGGAAGTGTTATGCTCTCAATAACAGTCGGGGGGGGGGGATAACCAAGCTTACTTCATTCATAATAGTTGAAGCGCCAAACAGCTACTGCGTCATCTTCTGAAGACATATTCTTAACAAATATCGGGCGGTTCTTTCCACCTATCATTTGACAAAAAAAATTATAGCAGGAGGTAATCAGTATCGGGTCAGGAGCGACCCAAGGGAAGCCTGGGAATGTTATGTCAAAACAGTCAACATGATCGAGCAGGTCTCTCCTCCAACAACTCTAGTCGCCATCTTAGAAGAAATGGCCCCCCAAAAGTGATCAAAGATCGGGAGGAAGTCATGGAAGGAGTTCACCTGGAGCCTACCCAAGCAACCCAAGGAGTTTCGATTGCTGGATATGAAGAAAAGAGACTTCTTATCAACTCGGAGCTTCCTGAGGAATAAAAGGCAGAGTTGATCACTTGCTTACTGAAGAACCTGGATGTCTTCTCCTAGGCAGCGGAGGACATTCTAGGAGTGGATCCTGATGTCGCTTGTCACTACCTCAATATTGCTCTCGACTTCAAGCATGTTCAACAAAGGAAGAGGGAGGTGGCGACAAAGCTGGCCGAGCCTATCAAGGAGGAGGTCGCCAAGCTCCTCAAGGCTAAATTCAATCGCAAAATTCAATACCCTGCATGGGTATCGAACGTTGTAATGGTGAAAAAACCAGGGGGAAATGGAGAATGTGTGTTGACTTTACTAAGTTGAATAAAACATGTCCTAAAGATTGCTAACCCTTGCCTCAAATAGACGCTTTAGTAGATTCTGATGTTGGATATCCTCTTATGAGTTTCTTAGATGCGTTTTATGGTTATCACCAGATTAGGATGCATAATCCTGACATTCCTCACACGTCATTCATCACAAATGATAGTTGTTACTGCTAACTTGCGATGCCCTTTGGGCTAAAAAATGCAGGCGCCACGTATCAACGAATGATGGATTTTGTTTTTAAAGAACAAAAAGGAAGAAATCTTGAAGTACATGTCGATGACCTCCTCATTAAAGTAAAACTTTTGCATTGCACATGCAAGACCTTGCAGAGATGTTCGCTACTCTTTGAAGGTATAACATGAAGTTAAACTCGTTAAAATGCATCTTCGGAGAAAGTAAAGGAAAATTTCTTGGCAAACTACTTACATTCGAAGAGGTTGCCCCTAACCCGGATAAAGTAAAATAAATCCTCAATATGCCATCACCTCGCTCCCCAAAGGAGGCTCGGTAACTGGGAGGAAGGCTAGCAGGCCTTGGAAAGTTTATTTCCAGAGTGTGGGATAAAAGCACTTCATTTTTCAAAAATCTTCTGGGGGGATCTAAATTCGAATGGACTAAAGAGTGCGCGAGAGCTTTTGAGAAACTAAAAAAATCACTCACCTCTACCCCTTTGCTTCAAAGTCCTCGGGCTGGAGAAATGTTGTACATCTACCTATGAGTCGGCTCGGAGGCAATAAGCTCAGTTCTTGTTAGAGATTAAGGGAGAAGGCATTACCCAGTATACTATGTAAGCCACTTACTGAAGAGTGCAGAAACCAGATATCCGATTCTCAAAAAGCTCGCATTGGCTATAGTAATGTCTTCTCGGAGGCTTCGACCATACTTCCAAGCACACTCAATCTAGGTGGTTACTGATAAGCCATTGAAGAGCATCCTAGAGAAACCAGAGCATTCGGAAAGACTGGCCAAGTGGGCAATTGAACTTAGTGAGTTTGAAATTTCATACGTGCCTAGGACGGTTATCAAAGCACAGGTTATAACATCCCATTTTCTATTAGACCCCCTTAACTAAGATTGGGTTAGACATGTGGTGGGGCATGGATTTAGGCTAGATTTAACCCAGGGAGTTAGGGTGTAGTCATATAGGACCCACCATAGGACCCAAGTTAACTCAAGTCAAACTAGCCCAAATTGGGATCTTAGCTACACAGTGGCCCCACCACTATGCCCTAACCCTAAAAATAATCTAAGTGAACCATAAGCCATATCATTTGGTCACTTATTGACCCAAGTTGACCCAAGTCAAACCAAAACTTAAATTGGTCAAACCCACCCCTATTGGCCCAATTAGTCCAAGTGGGGCACCACCATAGCCCAACCCATGTTGGGTGGTGCCAAAGGGTCCATGACCATCAAGTGGGGCCAGCCCACTCATCAAGTTGATCAAGTCAACCTAAAAATGTCAACAAGTCAACAAATGGCCTAAAGGAAGAAAAATGAAGGCCAAGCCCATTCCTAATAGGCAAAGCACATGAGCCAAGGCCCATGACCAGCCCAAATGACCATTGACTGCAATACCCCTGAATTTGGAGAGAGATTACATGCATGTGGGTAGTTTTTGAATTTTGATCAAAAGGAAGAGAGAGAAAGGAGGAAATGAGGGGATGGAGACCATGTGGCCCTCCTCCTCCATTCCCAAGCTTATTTCTAAGCACCAGCAACATTTACCAGCCATTTCCAGCAAGCTCCATGCCACATGGCATCTAGGAGGAGAATCCAATGTAGAGGCCGAAATCCCCTTAATGGCAACACACTATACAACCAATATCAGCTCAATTTGATTTCACCATCAGCTTTAGAAGGTCGAGAGGAGTGGAAATTGAGTCCTGGATCGAGGCAAACCGTGGAGAATCGGAGCTTGGGGTAAGCTTGCTAGAGAGGAGAAATTCCAAGGCCAACCACCGTAGCCGCCGCTGTCGGGCTCCGATCAAGGTCCGTTTCACCTCCCCTCACCCTCGTGTTTGTTTCCTAGATCTACTAGTAGAGATATCGGGCTCAAATGAGCCCGATTCCATGAGAGGAAATCAAGAAAAACCCATGAAATTGCGGTGTTCGGGTTCGCCGGAAACCGCCGCCTCTGGCGCCCAAGTCGCCGCCAATCGATGGCCACCACCTCAACGGAGGTGGTGGTGGTGGTGGCCGGCCAGGGAGGTGGCCGGATGGCCAGGAAATGCAAGATCTAGTTGTTACAAGTCATGTTAATCAAGGCCGTCGGCTGGAGGTTGGAGATGAAGGGATGCCGTTGATTATTGTTTATATAAACTATAGGATATTTTATTTAATTTATATTTTCTATCACATGTTATATAGAAGTTTGCATGTTATATTTACGCCTCTTAGAGGCAAATACAGAACTTGTCACCAACATACAAATTGTAGCTCTATGTCTTAACTTTAATTTGGCACCTTAAACTTGTAATTTATTGCACTGTGGCTATTTGTAGGGCTATTCTCCTAAGACTGCTCCTAAATTAGGACGGAACTTAAAATGCATGCCCAGGCTAAAATACAACTCCACATACAATGAAATTTAAACCATTCATGTGTATATCCTAAACTTAGACTCTATCCAAAAATCAAAATTTTTGGACGACATTTTCTAATAGTTTTAGTCAACATTTGATTTATTAAATAAATATAATTTAGGGAGTTTTACAACTCAAAATGCCCCCAAATTTGGGTAGCTCGGTCTTAGGGTCACTATAAGGCCATGGTAGATATTTCATATCATTTGAGCTTTTGCATGTTGGGGAAAACCAACATGCATGTTAAGGGTAGATTTGTAAATAATTGTGTCAAATGCAAAAATGGGGAATTATCCCACTTGGCCCAATGCATGTCCATGAAAGTTTGGACAGAGGCTCATAGGGATGAAATACGCCTCCCATAAAAGATTGGGATATTTGGGGATCAAGAATCCAATTATTTTGAATTATTGGAAAATATGCCTTGTTAAGAAATAAATTTGAAACTAGGGCAAATGAATTTATTAAATTCTGACATTTTTTCACAAGATTTAGTAAGACATAGTTCACCTTTGGAAAAATTTATGCGACTGTTAAATAATGTTAACTTTGATTTTAAGTATAATTTCCATTTTTCCCATTATGGAAATTAATTAAAAATAAGGGAAATTACTGTTTAAATATTATGGAAAAATGTACAGTAGTTTATTTCTAGGATTAAATCACTGTTAAAATATTTTTAGAATTTTTGGATGTCTCTATATGCTAAAAACCCTAATAATGGCATTTTTGTAATATTGTTCATATGGATATATGTAAAATCAAATCACTGTTTAGGATTTTGAAATTCTGCATTTTAGTTTATTATATCAGCATGGATCCTCAGTAATTTTCTTAGAAATTTTGGTAGTGTAGTTGATGTACTTTATTTGGAAAGTTGTCAAATTGGGATTTTAACAATAAATGGAGAATGAAATAGAAATTTGCATGGAAAAATTTTGAAACCTGATAGGTAGTGATATTTAACCTCATGGAACACCTAGTAAATTACTTAGGTAGGTTGAACCATTACATGTAGTACTTCATGTGCAAAGTGACCTAGGACACACAATTCAAGGAATTAATTTAGACCCTTAATTACTTAGAAAAATGGTTTTGTATTGAATGGTCAACATCATACACCATACCAACCCATGATAAATAATTAGGAGCATATGACCAAAAGATTTGGAAGTCACACCATACTGGTTAACATTAGGTCATGGGTTGCTCTTAGCATAAATATCATATAATGTTAGGACCCACAGGGGATACGATAAGAAGGTTGATTTGATAACTATATTGGGAGGATAAACCATGGTTGGTGTCCAATAGGTCACTTCTTGATAACGAGTGGTAGAGTGCTAAATCCCAAGGAGAGTAGCTAGAACGGAGATCGGTAGAAGATCGTCGCTCTCCAAATAATATCCTAAGTTATTACGTTTGTTCAAGAGTAACAACGAGAGTTTGGTATGAATCATGGGTAGACATTAATAAAGGTAAGTATCCTTACGAAAGGGAACTTTGGGATTTCAATCCCATCTTGGTTCCTAGTGCCCCCGAGACCCCTTCATTGGGCATACCCTGGGCAGTCCTGGGATTAACCCTAAATTGCTAAGTGTAATAAAAATTAAACAAGAGTAGTATAATAGGCTGAGAGAACACGGTAACAATCTCACTCGTGAAGGGTTGGAGGGATTCAAAACTAAGGCAATGATATGTAAATCGCACCCATGAAGGGTTGGAGGGATTTAGGACATGTTTAGTGTTGCGAGCTGGAGGCTCAAGAGGTTTATTTTAGGATGGGTTTGTCCTATGAGATGGAGGCTCGAGTTTGAAAACCTTGCATGTGCATAAAACAAAACTAGTGGAGGGTCATGCTGTACTGGGCCAATCGTCACACTGATGGCAGTATGGTGACTTTGGTGAGGTGTGAGGGTTTGAGAGGCCAGTTGGTTTTTTATAATGCGGTATGGAGGACAATCCCCGAAAACGCACACCCGACCAAAGAAGTCTGGCTGTTGGCAAACATTAGTACATAGAGACTCTAAAGTGCACCTAGGACGTGTATAGAGGCGTACGAAGGGTCTGGGTTTGGTAGTGTGTATACCCGCCTAGGAAGCGGAAGCGCCCATTCCGCTGCTGCCATAGCCACAACGGTGGTACCAGAGAGTGATGCTAGCTCCAAAAAGCAGGAACTAAAGGTCTGTGATAACAGAGTTGTGTGTGTGAGTTTCATAACCGCATATATAACATACATACATACTTAGGTCATACACACCATAGATCCTTATCAAATAAATTAGTATGGGCTTTTTTATATGATAAGTTACATTTCTGAAACCGTAACTTATAAGTTTGTATGGGCATTCATATAAGTTAAGGTACTTTTTTGATGATAGTTTGGTAGTAGCTTAGCTTACTTTCTTCTCCGCTCTTTATTATTTAGTGCACTTATTTTCAGTATCGTTCTTTAGTACTATTTTTGTACTATATAGAACTGCTAGAGTAGAAATGTACTTGCTATTATGTCACCCCTGTAGATTAGTTCCACTATCACCTGCTATACATTCGTACCCCTTGTTTTCCTCTGCTTCGTCCTCCCGCTTGGTACCTAGGAGTTGCGGGGGCGAGGTGTGGAGGAAATGGCTTAGTCTTTATGACTAACGGTCGGTTGTGATTGTATCATTTTAGGAGCTCGAGGAGTTGGAGCGCCAGCATGACCAGCATGACAAGGTGGCAAGACGTGAGGAGCTGATACAACCACCACCTACTACTACTGCAGTATGTCATCGTTTGGGACGAGTTTACTGATGATAGTTTAGCTTCCGCTTGTCATTTTGAGAGAGAGAGATTTGATATCATGTACAGGGCATAAGCCCTTTTTCTCTTTCGATGTACTCATTCTAGACTCTGTTTGTACTTCTCATGTTCATATTGATATAGTGCTGTGATTTGTGGACTAACTGTTTATTATATACTGATTTTTATACTTCTATTCTCAATTGGCCGAATAGATTATATGATCGCACTAGCCGGCAGTATCGGCGTCTTGTGGTGTTGACTAACCCGTGAGTTAGTGTCACCGTAAGGCGGCGATTCTGGGCATAAGACCGGGAGCCTCCTTAGTAAGGGGAGGGGTCTTACAAACTGATATAAATTAAACAATCAATAATAGAAGAAGTCCACAGAACTGTGTCACCCTGCTCGAGCATTAGTTTGCGGACAAACTATGCAGCGGAAGCAATGGTGTGCCCATGTGTAAAAAGTCACATAAAAAAGTCCATTTAAATAATGAGTTAGGTCAACCCAATTAGGACACAACTTTATTTTGACTTACCAAGAGGATTTCGTGGCATATCTTAGCCTAAAATCAACCTCAAATATAGATTAGTTAAGGTACGAGGATACCCAAAGTGACTGAGGAAAGAATTTAATGCAAGATTCACTACTTAAGGCTTAAACTTCGATGTTACTACTCCGCCAATTGGGGGCATATTATCAATTCTTACCCAAACAGATAGGACCACCTCAAGGAGATTTGGTGCCTAGCATATTAGTGGAGTAGTAGGGTACTCATAAACTTAACCTAGTACAGATGACTTGATTACATTGAGACAACCATTGTTGCTTATACCAATGGTCGAAAAAGAATTCAAGTCTCAGAAGAGACCCATTTTTGGTTGGTTCACATGTTGATCTTGAAAAGTTTGTCGTATAGTAACTTTGAAGGCCTAAGGTATATAACATATCAATTAAGGTGGAAATCCTGGTATAAGATTATTAAACCTAAGGATTGAGTGCACATATAAGAGGAATGCACTAGATATTAAGGGAATTTAGCGCAAAAGGTATGTGGGCTTTTCTTTTTGTTTATTGGGCTAAATTGATAACGACTTCGATTTTTCTAGACCCTGTTTTTATAAATGTCGTGTCTCAGACATAGTGATCTTGGGGAATTGGTTTTTGAACATAACTCATATGAAAATCGAGACTTATGTACGAGTAATTGGTAAGATGATCAACCATCCCTTGAAGTTTGGGATATACGTAGAGGGTTACCCACTTGGTTTTATTACAACCCTAGAACAAGGAAAGTCATCATGAGACGTTAGAAACTTTTGTGGGCTTGTAAACCAGATAATTACTTGACACAACTTAGAGAGAGGTCGTAATTTCATTGATGCAGGAACTAAACAAGTTGTGTACAATCCACAAGTATCCGAACGTCAGGCTTTCCAAAAAACTAAAATCAAAGCAGTATCGACAACACGAAGACTCTATGTATAACTAAAGGAGCGTGTTACCTCAACAAAGCATGTTCCTAGATGCTCTAACACATTAACCCAATCGATGTAACAAACGATTAATTAATATATTGTCGGTTAAGGATTTGATTAATGAACTCAGATATATCGCAAGAGAGAGCTAATGTGAATTGAGAATTCAGTAAAAGTCAGAAGGATAATTGAAAGTTTTGCATAGTTAGGGCTCTTAGGAAAGTGACTATGACTGTCACATATTAAATGAGTAGAATTGTGAGAAGTAAACAAGATGATTGATCAATGTTATCCGAGCCTACCTGATATACCCAAGTCATTAGGTCAGAAACATACAGATTGAGATAGGGTAACGTCATGGCAATATGAAGTGATTGCAGATTTTAACTGTTATATGATTAGAGCCCATAAAGTGGGAATCCAAAATGTTTGAATAATTTTGTTTATGACATTGGTGGTATAATGACCCAGAAATTTAAAATCAAGTGAAAAACCATATTGATTTGGTAGATGTAAATTGTAGGTATGATCCTTTGGATGTGTTTCTGATGATCACAAAGGTCAAAACAAAAGTATTTGATTATATAATAATAGCCTTCAGAAAGATTCAGGATTTCAGGAACAACTCATGTATGAACATGCTATTATCCTTAGAATCAAACATTATAATAAATCGGAGAATTTGAAATGCCAAAATTGCTGGTTACAAACGCACTATCATGTTTAATGAATTTTTAAAAAAAATTGATCATGAGTAGATAATGCAAGCATATCCTACGCACATAGGAACGAATAAATTCAACATTGCTTATATTAGATAGTGTGAACTATATATTTTTGGTGTATATAAGTGATGATAACTCATGAACTTAGAGAAATGTTAGTCTCTACCATGGCATAATTTTTTTTATTGAATGTTACATATACACATTCCACACGCTGTCGAGCTAATCTCATGAATATAACAGGGTTAGATGAGTATTCACTCACGCTTGCCTAATAAAGACAACTATATGAACATGTATATGAGAGTTACTACGAGCATACCTATGTTAAAACATCAAGCACATTGTTGGATCCCAAGTTTGGATTTGGGCTAGGTTCACTAATTAGGATGAGTTTGACCCACATTATATAGCTAAGTAAATTCTATGAGTCCTAGAGTTTAGTGTAGTCATTAAGTTCAAACCTTCATAGACCAGCCAGCAGAGGACTTCAGTAGACTGAAACTTAGAAGAATTCAGAGTTCAAAATTATCAGTTCGAAATTCTTCGAACTCAGCTCGACGATCGTTGATCTTAGATCGATGAACTCAGAGTTCTTTCTCTGAGTTGAGCTCAACGATATTCGAGCTCAGGTCGACAATCTCTTCATTCAGACAGATTCTCAGCTCGACGAACTTATAGCGCAGAATTGGCAAGTTATTTCCAGAATACAGTTTGCTGAGCTCAAGTCGACGAACAGGAATAATCAGCTCGATTGACTTGGATCTCCACTCGACGAATTCTGTTCAGAGGTCGACGAATTCTGTCCCGAGCCAGGCTTTGAAGTTTTCCTTATTTTTGTCCTTATTTATTATATCATTTAGCAGTAATTCTATGAGTAATTAATGCTCATATTCTCCAGAATATAGCCGTTATTGACAGCATTAATTATGGTCTTCATCAGGGTTAATTACTTGCTTATTTTAATAGGATAGTTGGGGAAACTAATTAAAGTAAAATATTCCAACCATTTCATTCTCCAGATAAGACAACAATTAATGCCTGAAATTCAAATTTCAAAGGAGAATTTTGACAGCAGAATATATAAGAGATTTTCTCTTTTCAGACGGTTATACATGATACACAAACCAGATAGTAATGAGAATACAAAGAAGAGACACAGAACACCATAAAGAACTCTCTCTCTCTCTCTCTGTGCAGAAAACATTTTGTTTTCCCTTGTTCTTTATGAAGACTGAAGAAGAACATCCATCACATATTAAGAGTCTTCTTCTACTTCTACTCCAGGAATCTTCAAGGAGAACAACTCTAAATCAGTCTACAAGTTCCTGGATCTCTTTCAAGACAAGGCTGAAGACCTACACCCTAAGCAAGGCTCCAAGCTTTCTGAACCATTCAACATTTTAGAAGGTGTCTTGACAATAGAATCCACTTGTCTTCTCTGTTGTATAGAGAAAAGAGAAGACACCATCAACTCTCTCAACCTCCTATAAAAGGGTTTATTAACTCCCTTCAAAAGTTTATTGTTGGTTTGTGGGCACCTGATCAAAAGCCTAAAGAGTTGTGATATCTCCCGAGAAATAGATCTTGTGGTGGCAGTCACCTGATAAAAAACCTGATAGTGGATTCCTGCTAGGGTGGTAGAAGAGTGGATGTACCAAGTTTGGGGAACCACTATAAAATTCTTGTGTGGTCTGGTTGATCATTTTCTTTTTGTTTTGCTGTGCTGTGATAGAGTTGCTTTTCTGTTTCTATTTCTTTCTATACAATTATTTGGTATCACCTATTTTCTCTGATATAAAATTAAAACAACCAAAAGTTCTAATTACTCTATTCACCCCCCTCTAGAGTAAATCAGGTCTATCCCCTTTCTTTCAATTGGTATCAGAGGGGTATTCCATTGGTTGTAAAAGCTAACACTTGAACCAAAAGGTCCTTGTTAGATCTGATTTATTTTCCCTAGTTTTTATGTTTATTCTATATCATAGGACAGAACAAAGATTATGCAAACACCAGACCTCTAGTTTGCAATCTGAATAAGTTTGATATCTAGAAGGCAAGAATTAAGTTATACATGAACTCTATTAATGAGGAGTTTTTTAATTCCATTCTGACAGGACAGCCAACTCAAGAGACTACATCTACTCAACTTCCAGTACACATGCTGTTCCACAACCTGAGTGGACAAATGCTCAAAAGAAGGCCAAAATAGCTGATGCCAAGGCCATGAATATTCTGGCTCAGACAATGTCTGATGACATTTTCCAGAAGGTGGCAGAGTGCACCTCAGCTAAGGCTATCTGGGATTCTCTTAACCTGATGGTTGCAGGTTCTGTAGATTAGAGAAAGGACTGGAGATCCAATCTCATCTCTCAATATAAATACTTTAAGAAAGAAGAGTTAGAGTCTGTCAGTGATATGTACAATAGACTAAGCTCAATCATCAATGAGCTAAAGACTCTGAACAAGGACATAACTCTCACAGAGGTCAATGATAAAATCCTCATGTGCTTCCCCAGCAGATGGGATTCCAAATCTGGCCAATCAAGGAAGCTAGAAGGCTGAATGAGATTTCCACTAAATCTCTACTTGGAAAGCTCAAGTCCTATGAACAATTGATAAAGACTAGAGAAGCTGCTGAGTAGAAGACTCCCTCATTAGCATGAAAGGATCAGAACATTGCATTCAAAGCATCTGAAGAATCAGAAGCTCCAACAGCCAGTGAAGAATTTTTGAGTCTCTTTTCCAAGAGATTTTATAAGATGGGCAAGAGAGATTTCAGAATAAATTCATCTAAACAAGATGACAAGCCAAGGTATGATAAGACACAACCTAAAGAAGTTGTTTGCTTTGGTTGCAGGAAGCCAGGACACTTCATCTCAAAGTGTCCAGAGAACCAAAAGAAGGAGAGAAGAAGAGAAAAGGAACACAGGAAGCAGCACTATAGCAAGCCCTCCTCCAGCAAGCATAAGAGAAAGGAGAAAGTCTTTATGGCTGAAACCTGGAGTGATACTGAAGAAGAATCCTAATCTTCTAGCTCTAGTGAAGATGAAGAAGTGGCTAAAGCAAAGGAGATTTTCTTGATGACCGTTGAAGCATCAAGCAACCTATCTGAAGTTGAGCAATCAGATAGTGAAGAACCTCTATCTGAAGAGGATCAGGTACTGTCCTCCATTTATTTTGATTTAGATTATTTTAGAATTGAATTTAAATTTCTATGTATTGATTTAATTAACTCTGAAAAAGAAATTAAACAACTTAGAGAAAAACTAACAAAATAAGAAAATTTTATTTCAGAAAACATTAAATTAAAAGATGAATTAACTCTAGCTAATGAACAAATCATCTCATTAAAAACTGAATTAACTGAGGCTAGGCAACTTGAAGAATCCCTAAATGGGAGAAGTATCGAGTTGACGGACATCACAAGCATAGTGAATGCCAGACTTAATTGCCAGCTGGGCTTAGGTGCTTCATCAAGCCAACCCCCATTAATTCAAAAAAAATATACTAACAACTCCCATTACAACAAATATGGACATTAACGAAGTTTTTAAGTGGCGTTGGCAACATTTTTCAAACGTCGCTAATGTTTTTGCCACATTTTTATAAACGTCGTGCAGGCTGCAGGCATCGCAAGTACAATCATCGCCAAAAGTTTTTGCAACGTTTTTTTATATACCCACCTCCTAACATTAGCGGTATTTACGTTAACAAATATGGCGTGCTTTGCCCACGTTTCGTAGTGTAAAATGTGGCAAGCCTTAACAATGTCAAACTGAAAATTAGGCAATTTTTGAGAGCAAAAATATCTAAACTTAATTAAAATTATATCAAGATTACCAATCATCATGAAGATATATATTCCATAATAATCTCTTTTCGTTTTACAATAATAAAACAAAATGTTCCAAAAAATACAAAGTTTTAGAGGCGCGCATTTTTTTTAATTAGAGTAGCAAATTTAGAGGCATTTTTTTAAACATGGCTAAAAGAATGTTACAAAAACATTTACATAACAAGCACGGTTAAAGTTAATAGTTTTCGCCTCATTTTATAAAGCATTGCAAAAAAAAACGTCGTCATAAATCTATTTTCTTGTAGTGTCCAATTAAATTTGTTTCTTAAAAAGGCAAGGAAAAGATAGATGATCATAATATTAACCAAACAAAATTAAAACAGAAGAATAAAAAAAGAGAAAGAATAAGAAAATCCAAACAATAACAATGTTCAGCAGATTTCATCAAACTCGGATCGACGAAATAAGTACAGTTCGTCGGACCCAAGTCGACGAACTCCAAACGCAAATTTTTATTATAATTATTCTCTGAACTGTGATTGACGAAACAAGTATTGTTCGTCGACCCGAGATCGACGATATTGGGGCCCAGAAAATGAATATTTTCATTCTCTGAGTGGAGTTTGACGAACTCATCCCCATTCGTCAATCTCAGATTAACGAACTTACCAGAATTTGTCGACCCCAGTTCATAATAACAAAAACATTAATTCTAACAGACCACTTAATCAACCTAAGAGATTATGTTAATCTTATCCAGTGGATAATTCCACCTAGAAGATTTCACCCCCTAGGTTATAAAAATCAACCAGAATACTCTTACATTTCCAGTTTTAATTATGTAAATAAACCAAGGACCCAAGGTGACCTGGGTCAAGAATAGCTAATCTATTTTATTACAGGTGAAAGACTATCCCACCATAGAGCAATAATGGTATCTGGATAGTGGCTGTTCAAAGTATATGACTAGCAGCAAGGACAACTAAATCAACTATAAGTCAAAGCTTGGACCCAAAGTAATATTTGATGACTCTAATTGTGGCCAGACTGAAGGATATTGGAAGGTCAAAATTGGAGCAGTCACCTTTAGGAATGTAGCTTATGTAAGTGGACTGAAGCACAACCTTATATCCATAATGTGATGAAAGGTTTCAGGTATCATTTAACAAAACTTTATGTATTATTACTTCTGTAGATAACCAAGTAGTGTTAACTGGTACTAGAGTAGGTAATATCTATGTAGTTAACTTTAGGTCTGCTAAAACTGAAATATGCATGTTTAATAAAACTAGTAATAATAATGAACTTTTGAATAGGAGATTAGGTCATGTTAATCTAAAAAACATTGCTACACTCTCTAGGGACAACCTTGTTAGAGGATCTCCTTCTTGCCCCTACAAGAAGGAAAGCCTTTGTAGGGCTTGTCAGTAAGGCAAGCAAACTAAAAATAGCATTAAGTCACTTAATAAGTGTGATTCACCTAGGATTCTGTATTTGCTTCACATGGAACTTTTTGGACCCATTGCTGTACAGAGCCTAGGAGGGAAGTCTTATAGCTTAGTGATAGTTGATGACTTCTCTAGGTTCACTTGGGTGTTCTTCTTGAGAAACAAGTCAGATAACTTCAAGGTTCTTACTGATTTTCTTAAGAGCATAAGGATTGAGTACTCTACTCTAGTTGCATTGATCAGAAGTGATCATTGTACTGAGTTTGAGTCTCTTCCCATGCAAGAATTCTGTGAGAAGGAAGGTTTCAGGAATTGCTTCTCATGCTCCTAGAACTCCTTAACAAAATTTGGTAGCTGAAAGGAAAAACAGAACACTCCTTGAAGCTGCAGGCACATTACTTGCAGATGCTCACTTACCCCTATCCTTTTGGGAAGAGGCTGTGAGCACAACAAACTATGTACTTAATAGAAGTTTGATTCATAAGCTTAAGGACAAGACCCCCTATGAACTACTTAAAGAGAAGAAACCTAAAGTAGATTATTTTAGAGTCCTTGGTTGTATCTGTTACATTCATAATAACAAAAAGAAATTCATTAGAAAGTTTGAAGACAAGGCTGAAATATGAATTATTCTTGGATATTCCCAAATCAGCAAGGCATATAGGGTTGATAATAAAGCATCTATGAAAATGTAAGAGTTTATACATATTTATTTTGATGAGACTAACATGTTTTACAAGGAGAAGATCTCTTCTACCAATGAAACTTTGCAGGTACCTAATATGTGTGAGAAGTTAGATGAGTTGAACCTCACCAATGAGGCTGTTGCACATCCTTCTCCACATGGTGTTGAAGAAAGTTAAGATGATGTCATTGAATATAGTGAAGAGCCAACAATAGCTATAATTCCACCAGAGGAATTAATTCCCCAAGCTGTTGCTCAACCAGCTCCTCCTACTGAATTAGTCACACTTAGAGATCACCTTGTATCTCAAGTGATTGGAGAAATATCAGTGGGTGTTCAGACAAGCATCAACTCCATAAGGATATGATGCATGCCTGCTTCATATCTCAAACTAAGCCCCAATCCATTAAAGATGCTGAGCAAGATCCACACTGGATCATTGCAATGCAAGAGAAGCAAAACTAGTTTGAGAGATGTAGAGTTTGGGATTTAGTTTCAAGACCCAAAAACTACCGAGTCATTGGAACTAAATGGGTATTTAGAAACAAACTAGATGCTCAAGGTCTTATCATCAGGAACAAAGCAAGATTAGTTGCTCAAGGATAGAGACAAGTGGAAGGCATTGATTATGACAAGACATTTTCCCCTGTTGCAAGGATTGAAGCAATCAGGATATTTATAGCTTATGCAGCCTACAAGAAGTTCACAGTATACCAAATGGATGTCAAAAGTGTATTCCTAAATTGATGAACTTAAAGAAGAGGTCTATGTGAAACAACCACCAGGTTTAATCTCTTCATCTCATCCATCTTATGTTTCCAAACTGCATAAAGCTCTCTATGGTTTAAAGCAAGATCCAAGAGCTTGGTATAAAACCTTAGCTAGCTTTCTCTTAGAGCATAACTTTTCTAGATTTATTGTAGATATGACTTTATTTATCAAGATCGTCATGATAAAATCTTGTTAGTATAAATATATGTAGATGACATTATATTTGGTTCTACTGATTCCAAACAATGCAAAAGTTCTCCAACTTTATGGATTCCATGTTTGAAATGAGTAGCATGAGTGAACTCTCCTACTTCCTTAGTCTCCAAGTGAAGCAGTCACCTGATGGCATCTTCTTATCCCAATCCAAATATGCTAAGGAGCTAATAAAAAGTTTTGGGATGGCTGATGCTTCAACTAAGAGAACACCTATGGCTTCTAATGTAGTGGTTTATTCTGATGAACATGGGAAACCTATTGATCAGAAATTATATAGGGACATTATTGGGTCCCTATTATATCTCACAAGTAGGCCAGACATTATGTTTGTTACATGTCTTTGTGCTAGGCTCCATGTGAACCCTAAAGAACTTCACCTTATTTTCCTAAAAAGAATTTTGAGATATATAAAGAGTTGCTCTAATTTAGTACTCTGGTATCCAACTGAGTCAGAATTTAAGTTAACTGGATACTCAGATGCTGCCTTTACTGGATGTAGAGTGGACATGAAGAGAACATCAGGAACATGTTAGTTCCTTGGTGATAGGCTAGTGTCTTGGTTTTGCAAGAAGCAAACATCTGTGTCTACTTCAACAACAGAAGCTGAATATATAGTAGCTGGCAGTTATTGTTCACAGATGCTCTGAATTCAGAACCAACTCCTAGATTATGGTGTCAACTTAAATAATTTAACTCTACTTTGTGATAATACTAGTGCAATTTCCATTGCACAGAATCTAGTGCATCATAGTAGAACTAAGCATATAAATGTAATACTTCATTTCATTAGAGAGTTTGTTGACAAAAAGAAAATTAATCTCATCTTTCTCTCTACTTATTTGCAAAAGGCAGATATCTTCACCAAACCCTTGCATGAGAAGAAACATCTGTTCTTTATGAATCAACTAGGTATGATAAATGGAGATGCATTAATTTAGCTTTCTGTCTGTGGTCGAAGAATTTGCCACAGTTCGTCGAACGGAGATCGACGAACTGAGAAAAAAAATCTTGAGATATTTCGTCGACAAGAGATCGACGAACTCTGTGTGTGTGATGTTTTATTCATCGACCAGAGAATGATGATATTGCTTCAAAAATTTTCGTCGACTTGAGAACGATGAAAAGTTTTCATCTCTTCAGACTGAGATCGATGAACTCTTTTTTCAATAAAATATTTCGTCTACCTCAGATCGAAGAATTTTGTTTATTTCACAGGACCTAGTTTGTCGCATCGTATTCTGAAAATCTTATAACTAGGTTTTCTTCGAGCTTCATCCCACGCTTTCTGTTCCCCTTGTACTTGATCTTTCTGTTTCCTTTTTGCAGGGCGATCAATCGTGATTCCGGCGAGCTCTCTCTCCGCAATGAAGTATGACACAGGATTCGACATAGACTTTGAATCCTTTCAACATTCTGACCAGATCTTATTGGATATACTGACATTATTTGAGGAACAACAGTTGAAGAATTTTATGACAACCAGGATAAAGATAGCTGCTACTAAAATCAGACAATGGGTATTCACCTCCTTAACTCCAGACACCGACACCATGACCGGCACAATCTCTGGAAACCAGGTTTCTTAAACTCCCGCAGTTTTAACCGAGATCTTTGGTTTAGTAAATGGTGAAAAAGACAGAGATTGATAGCTCTGAATATGAGGAAATGTTGAATAAAATGGGTCACATTGGAGAGAACCCAAATAAATTGTTGAAGAAACATTTGTCTTCTGAATACAAATTTTAACTTGATATAGTGGGAAAAATATTGATAGGAAAGCATACTGCCCATGATTATATTACCAGGCAACAGTTTATGTTAATGTGTGCTGTTGTAAACAAGAAACCAGTTAATTGGGCTAAAATACTGTTTGATTTGATAAAGAAGTAGAACAGTAAGAAAGAGGTTTTTTTTGGAAAAATTTTGGAAATTTTTCTTCAGGAAGAGGCAACTGAATCACTGGTCTCACAGACCATTTCATTAATGCTTCCAAAAGGTCAAACCCGTGCTTATTTGGAAGATGGGAGATGACTATCTCAAAGCCTTCTATGGCATCTTCCTCTTCCAGACCTTCTGAGGATACAAGAGCTATGAAAGCTAATCCCCCACCCTAGAAGATGTCCCCTCCATCAGAATTTTATGCCCTCAATCTCATCCAACCCCTACTCCTCCACAAGATCCAATCCATTCATCAACCCTCCAACAACCATCAACATCACAAATTCATATTCCAACACCACCTATCTCTCCAGTACATAAACCCATTCCAGTTCAATCTCCAGTACATCAACCCACACCTATTCAATCTCCAGAGCATACCACACCACCTCAATCCCCACTTTCCCATCATCTTGATGATATACCACTCACCAATCTTATATCAGTTTTATCTTTTGATCTTATATCATCATCTCCCATCCACACACCTTCACATCAAGATGAACCAATGCCTGACATCACATCTTTCCCTTCATCATCCACCCTCCATCCTTCTATATCAACTCAGATACCCTCTGAGTTTATGCAAATGGATTTCCCTTCCATTCCCTCCTTTTTGGAACTCATCATTCCACTCCTCAAAACTCTTATAGAAAAGGCCATTAAAGCTCTTACTGATTCTTTTTCTTCTTATCTACTCTCATTTCTGCTGCACCCACTGTCCCTTTTTCTTGGGGCCCTGCTCAAGGACCCTCTAAAACCAAGCAGGGGGAGATACCCAGTAAAGAAGCTCCAGTCTCCTCTCCTCCAGCAGCAGGAAATTTTGCTGTTAGATGAGCTAGCAGATATATATGTAGATGCAAATATGATTACATAAGTTGAGATAGAAGTTTATTTTGATATGATTTGTACATATGACCATGTTGATCTGCAAGAAATTTTGATTGTTGGTGATTGTTTTATCAATCACACAGTGGATTTATTTAGTTTATTGAAGTCTCTTTATGCATATATATATTATCTTCCAAAAGTTTTTCAAGTACAGTCTATGGCTATTGTTTGTTGTACTTCCCCAGTAAGCCCTGAATTTGTTAAACAACTAAAGGAAAGTTTTGCAGTTTCTGTAAATTCTGAAATATCAGTTGTTGAGGAGGTTTGCAGCCCTCCTCCTCACATGTGGGTTGAGTCCCCAATGCCAAACATGGATGAATTTTTGTTTGTTGATTTAGAAGAAGATGAAAATCAGATGGTTACTGAGAATGTTGTTCCACTAGAAGTTACAGAACCTCAAGTGCTACCTCATACTATAAAGCAAATCTCAAAGGAATCCTTGAAGGAAATTGATGATATGTATAACAATCCTCCAGAATCTTCTGATGAAGACAATGATGAAGATTATTTTGATGATTCTGATTATCCAAAAGCAAAGAAGAAGATTGTTAAGAAAAGGAAAGTTGTTCTTAAAGCTGCTCCCAAGACAAATCCTACTCATGAAACTCACTACTATATTATGCAAAATATTACACCTTATCCTGGAATGCCACAATGGATGTGGTTATCAAAGAATGAGCAAAAAGAAAGGAAGAAGAGAAGAAGGTATAGGTCTCCTCCTAAGCACTTCAGGAAAGACCCTCCTCCTCCTCCTCCTCCATCAGCTGGGGCCTCTGGAAGTGCTTCTCTCAGATCAGCACCAATTACTAAAACCTACCAGAGACACTCCAAGCCAAGTCCACAAGGAAGCAGTCAACAACAATCCTCTAAGATCAAGCATCCTCCTGTTATAGATAAGCAAAGTTCTTCAACTTCTCCTGATGATTCAAAGAATGACTCTAGTCCTAAAAGGCAAAAATCTCCACCTATTTTTTTTGTAGATCCAGAACAAGAAACAGCTGCAAAAATGGCCAGGTTTTAAGAGCTGATTTGACTTTCTATTACCAACAAAGCTAAAGTAGAAGGACAAGATCCATCACAATACTCCACAATGTCATCTTACAGTAAAAAAGAGCTCAAGAGGTATGCTAAAGCTAATAAATTTTTCAATGTAGATGATTATATGAGTTTGCATTCTGAAGCAGTAGTACCAAGAGCCACTTCTTGTAATATAATTGGAGCATCAGACTTGATAATGTCAAAGAGAGAAGCTGCAAATCCCAACAGAGAAATAAAATTCAACCAGCCATCTGAGATATCTGACAATGAGAAGGCCAAGAAATCAAAATGACTGTTGTGTTTAGTGTTTATTTTCTGAACTCTATTTGTTAATCATGAAGCACATTTGTATATATCTACTGGATGTTTTATTTTCTGCCAGATATATTTTATTCTGCTTTATGATTTTTTTTCTTTTGTTTGTATTAGTGACCTCATCGAAATAGGGGGAGATTGTTGGATCCCTTGTTTGGATTTGGGCTAGGTTCACTAATTAGGATGAGTTTGACCCACATTATATAGCTAGGGTCAATTCTATGAGTCCTTGAGTTTAGGCTAGTCATTAGGTTCAACCTTCATGGACCAGCCAACAGAGGATTTCAGTAGACTGAGACTTAGAAGAATTTAGAGTTCAAAATTATCAGTTCAAAATTCTTCGAACTCAGCTCGACGATCGTCGATCTCAGATCGACGAACTCAGAGTTCTTTCTCTGAGTTGAGCTCGACGATATTCGAGCTAAGGTCGATGATCTCTTCATTCAGACAGATTCTCAGCTCGACAAACTTTGAGCGCAGAATTGGCACGTTATTTCCAAGAATGCAGTTCGCTGAGCTCAGGTCGACAAAAAGGAATTATCAGCTCGACGAACTTGGATCTCTAGTCGACGAATACTTTTCAGATGTCGACGAATTCTATCCCGAGCCAGACTTAGAAGTTTTCCTTATTTTTATCCTTATTTATTATATCATTTAACAGTAATTCTCTGAGTAATTAATCCTCATATTCTCCAGAATATAGCCGTTATTGGAAGCATTAATTATGGTCTTCATCGGGGTTAATTACCTGCTTAGTTTAATATGATAGTTGAGGAAACTCATTAAAGTCAAATATTCTAGCCGTTTCATTCTCCATATCAATTAGCAATTAATGCCTGAAATTCAAATTTCAAAGGAGAATTTTGACAGCATAATATAAAAGAGATTTTCACAGACACAGACCAGACAGTAATGAGAATACAGAGAAGAGACACAAAACAACATACATAACTCTCTCCCTCTCTCTCCGTGCAGAAAACATTCTGTTTTCCCTTGTTCTTTTCTAAAGACTAAAGAAGAACAACCATCACATATCAAGAGTCTTCTTCTACTTCTACTCCAGGAATCTTCAAGGACAAAAACTTTGAATTAGTCTACAAGTTCCTGGATCTCTTTCAAGACAAGTCTGAATACCAACACCCTGAGCAAAGCTCCAAGCTTTCTCAACCATTCAATATTTCAGAAAGATTCTTGACAATATAATCCACTTGTCTTCTCTATTGTATAGAGAAAAGAGAAGACACCATCAACTCTCTCAACCTCCTGTAAAAAAGTTTATTTTCTCCCTTCAAAAGTTTATTGTTGGTTTTGGGGAAACTGATCAAAAGCCTAAAGGGTTGTGAGATATCCCTGGAAATAGATCTTGTGGTGGCAGTCACCTGATCAAAAACCTGATAGTGGATTCCTACCAGGGTGGTAGAAGAGTGGATGTACCCAGTTTGGTGAACCACTATTAAATTCTTGTGTTGTTTAGTTGATCATTTTCCTTTTGTTTTGATGTGCTGTGATAGAGTAGCTTCCCTATTTCTATTTATTTCTATACTATTATTTAGTATAACCCATTTTCTCTGATATAAAATTAAAATAGCCAAAAGTTTTAATTACACTATTCACCCCCCCTTTAGAGTAAATCAGGTCTATCACCTTTCTTTCACACAAAAATGATTAATTTGTTAAGGCATGACATTGAAAATGCAATGACTTAGCAAATGAGAATTGGGTGGGTTTAGTTGAAGCGTACGCATAGGTATGACCCCTCGGAATAATATAGCATCAAGAAACAGGATATGTACGTTGATTACATCATGATCACCTTATGAAAATTCATGACTGAAAAGATCAATTTTTTTTGCAAAGGTGTATACTGTGAAATTACACAAGGAGTAATGAGTGTTTAATAAGATTCTCTTTATGATGAAAACGATTTGTGTCGGACCTCACCATAATTTAAAAGATACGCTTATAAATTTATGAATTAGATTATATGTGAAAAGAGATTGGGAGTCATCTGTATCAACATCAATATCATTACTGATCGCTTGATGTAAGCTTGAAAGGTGAACACATATGAATTATGTATTACTATTTATGTAGAGGTGTAATAAGTCATGGATCTGAAAGAAAAAAAATGATGATCTCTTCATCACATCATAATCTTTGAAGTTGGTTAATTACTATGCATAAGTTGGATCTTTGTCATATATAATATCACGATAGCTTGTATTGGAAGAATCAATATGGTATAAGTCATAAGGCTTGATGCGATTATGGAAGAGAAATATGAGATTTATGTGCTCAATTCTGCATATAAGATTACTAATTCTCACGTACTTTGTGATCATTGCTCGTAAGGGACTCCGAACCAACCTATGATTAAGGTTTATTTAATGATAATGTGTCGGAAGACTTGGAAATATGCCCACGTAATCTTGATTATGAATATCACGAAGTATAACAAAAATACACATAGAATTGACGGTTACCTCTGATAGAGTTTTCTTATAAAGAACAACCGCGAGACAAGTATTGGAATGAGACCTTATAGAGCTTTATATGAGAAGAAGTGTCGGATGCCGCTATCTTGGGTTCAGGATGAGGACCCCGGGCACTCGGGTCAGAATATATAGAGGATAAGATGCTCAGATACGACTGATCAGGAATCGGATGCTGGAGGCTCAGAGTATGCAGGCTAAGTACTACGATGCACGACATCGAAAGATGGAGTTTTAGGTAGGCGACAGAGTGGTCTTGAAGATACGTCTGGTGCATGGTGTCTCTTGAGTGCGGAGGCACAAGAAGCTCAACCCTCGATATATGAGGCCAAACATGATCCTTGGGCGGATCAGCCCCTTGGCTTACAGGCTGGAGCTGCCACCTGAGTTGGGGACCTTGCATGACGTCTTCCACGTCTCTTCGCTATGGAGAGCTCTCCTTCAGCCAGAGAAACATATTGCAACTATAGCAGGCCTGATAGCACCTGATAGATCAGTTCGTTTATAGCCAATCCGGATCGACGATACAATTGTTTGAGTGTTGCGGAAGAAGATGGTTCCCCTAGTAAAGGTGTTGTGGTCTAACCATGGATGGAAGGAACACAACTGGGAGTGGAGGGATCTGATGCTAGAGCGGTACCTGGAGCATTTTACCTCAGGTAATACTTACATTTTGTTTAAAATTCTTAAATTCTTGTGTGTAGAAACCCCGTAGACCCAAACTTAAATTTCGGGGATGAAATTATTTTATTTGTTTATTGGGATTTGTAACATCCCATTTCCTATTAGACCCCTTAACGTAGATTAGGTTAGGTGATGCATTGGACGGCAAGTGTACCAGTCGCACAAGTAATATAAATTGGGCGAATTTCCCTAAGTATCGATCTCTCAAGGAACACAGTAAGGTGGAGTTAATTTCGAGGAGGACTTGAGATTGAAGTCCTTAGGTCGGAATTAACTAAAGGGGGTTTTATATTTGTGGAAACAGAAAATAAAACTCTAACAACTACTCCTATGCAATGTCGTTATGCATCGCTTCGCCAGGCGGGATGGTAGACTACACGGGCTGCTATGCATCGAATCGCTAGGCGGATGGATGAGTATGCAAGCGTAAGAACCAGAATTTGAGGGTCGTAAGCCCCTCTTCGCTACGCACGCCACTAGCAATTCCTAGTGCGGTAAGAATAAATGGATGGTTGATGGATATAAAGGCGCAACTCAAGCTACTAAATCGGTAAAACAAGGCAAGATTTACATAGACATAAACCTAACAAAGTTTACACTAAAGAGCACATCAACATCTAAAATAAAGTCCTAAGTACACATAAACAACAATAAAGGAAGTACAAGGCAAGAGTTCGATCGAATTCGAAGTCTTGCCGAGGGTTCGCGGAAGAAAATGCCGGGTTGTCGATCCGCATCCAAGCTCGGTCCTCAACTGTATTCGGGGTAGAGAAGGCACTACCTTCCAATGGACCCGTCTTATTTGTGTCACGATGCTAGAAGAAGGTTGCAAGCTTTCCTTCACTAGTTTGCTATGACACAAAAGCTTTCAATAGATCTTATGGGTTGAAGGAGATGGCCGAGAGGAAACTCCGGCTAGAATATGGCGTTGAAAGCTTGCCCGGAGCCTCTCCGATGGTGAGTAGGAAGAAGGGTGGCAGAACTATCGGAGATGGATGAAAATGGCGGGTGGAAAAAGTGATGTGTTGATCCGGAGAAAAATCTGCACTTAAATAGAAAAAGATCAGAAAAATGGTCACGCACGGTCCCGCGCACGACCGTGCGCTAACCGTGTGTTATTAACTTGCAGATCTTGATCGCGGAAGAAGATGCGTTGACCCGTGCGCTTTACTCGCACACGGGCGATTCCGCCCGTGCATGAAGGAAATCGCACGGGTAAACCCAGAGCGTAGAAAATTTGGTAAAATAGGGGAACCATGTGTTTTACTCGCGCACAGGCGCGTTTGCCCGTGCGTGAAAGAAACGCACGATTTTCCCCAGAATGCAGGAATAAAGAGAAAATGTGCAGACCGTGCGATTTCTTCTCGCATGGTTTGGCTTAAACCGTGCGGGAACAAAACGCACGGGTAGAAACAAAAGTCCCAAGAAATGCTGTGTACAATGCACGAGTAAGCTGAAACCGTGCTAGAACCAATTCGCACGACCGTGCGTTTTACACACGGCCAGGAAATGGAATCCGGGACGTCCCGACCACCTGCACAACAATAAAATCAACTGAGGCAAAGCCCCTAGAGGTCCCAAATAAACAAAAAGGTCAAACAACAAGTACGAGGAGCTCACAGAACTTACCCTCAACATAAGAGTGTGCAAACGTACACCACAATGGGCCAAAACAAAGCACTTTGCGTGAAAAGCGGAATGAAAGAAATAACAAAGATAACATACTAAAAGTGAAGTGCAAATGCGTGAAAATAGCCCAGATGAGTCTGAAAAACACTATAAATATCGGACTCATCACACCCCCATACTTACATGTTTGCGTGTCCCGAGCAAACAAAATCAATGTAGATAGGGAAAATGATTTAGCTAACAAGGAAATTGTGATACGGAGTACCATGCAAAGTCGCATGCTCGTACGCGTACAAATATAATAGAAGAAATTTTTAAGTATGTAAAATAGTTTAGACTTTTCACATTGCGTATCAAAATTTTATTGCTACTCAAAAATGGAATCTTGGTGAATCTTTCGGTCACGCGTAGGAAGAAAGTAGGCAGGCCACTAAGGTGAGCTTTGCCAAAGACCGAGGCTCGGGATCACCTCCAAAGGAATCCACCAATGTTGGAGACCATATGCTTGCCCGTTCACACTCTCTACATGGCACTAGTTTGACTCAAGCGCGAATCCGTAGGTATTTTGGATAAGAGATGGGTCTTGGGTTACGGTGAGGTAAACAAAGATAAATAGGAATGCTACGCACCTAACCCAAATGAGCTAACATAAAAAGAATCCCTCAGCAAACCACAATATATCCAGGTACACCACACCCCCAGACATAACTTTAACATATGGGTGTGAGCACCGCCTACTCCAAATACAATCACATCTCCAAAAAGATTTTTTAAAAAAACTTTTTCTTTTCACTTTTATTTTTCACATTTTTTTAAATCATTTTCTTTTCTTTTAACAATATCAGCATTTTCTTTTAACAAAATCAGCAAATCGAAGCTTTGGTAGCACATCCACATATTCACAAAGAATATCACCACATCACACCCCAACCTGAAAAATGTAAAACACTAAAGCTCGACTTGGGTGTGCGACTAGGATCGGCTATGAGGCTTTAGTGAAATAATGGTGGAGCTGAATAAAAAGAGGGTAGGCACAACAGGGCTTAGAGAGGATAAGACGTTTGGAATGGCACAAAGCTCAACCGAGCCAACATGATGGCCTACATTACGCTCACGCTAAACTAACCATGCACCAATGCTTCGAGAGTAGCTTGGGGCAAGTTCTTAGCCACCGAGAAAGAGAATCATTCCTCCCGACTCGAGCAAAATGAGTCAAGTGACGGCTACACACATCCCTACACTACCGTTCGATTCACATAGGACTAAAAAACTTTTGAGTAGAATAAAATATCTTTACGCACATAGAAAAATATAACACTATAAGCATATAGAAAAATTAAATCTACTCGAATTTCTATGCGAGACGAGAGCACTCGACTAGGAGCACAACAAGGTCAACATTTTACTCCATCTCACAATCCTATGCAGCACCATAATTTTCCAAAATCATACTAAGAAATGAGTTTAACTCGCAGCACGATAACAACTTAGCGCGCACTAATATGGGTGTAGTGGTGTGTGATGCAATGAACTAATCAAAATAAAACTATAAAAGCTTCTAGTATGCACATGAAATATGCGCTTGCAAAAGGTAACAATACTGGCTCTCCCCTAGACTTAAACTAAACTACACAACATATGATATAGACATTTAAATCAAAATGAGACAAGGGAAGATGTTACCCAATGCTCAGCTAGTGAGCATACCAGAAGACGCATGAAAAACCTGAAGTAGGTCCGTCATACGAAGAATCACAACCCTACCAATACAAATTTGCCATGAATACCTGCAGGGGTGAGCTCCGCAAAAACAAAAGAAAAATATACAAAAGGAAATACTACAACTAAAATAGTCATGAAAATAAAAGTACAGAAAATGTAAGATAACAACTGTGGTTATTGTAATCCTAGAATGACTTATTAAATTCTATACAGTTCTAGCTAATGGGCCTATGAATAAAAAAATTCACAGGTAACTATTCCATTATCCGTTGCAGTAACGGGTACCGATATGGAGATAGAGCAGTTACCCATCTACCTATATAATAATACCTGAAAATCTCAGGTAGAGGAAATACGAAGTAAGATTAGGAGGAGGACTGGTCCTCACTCAACTTACCACAAAAAATATCCTTGCCTAGCAAGGTATCGTCAACTACAGGGAGACGGCAGGAGGAGAAAGCAATGAATGGAGCTTCCTCAACCGAGGAGGAATCACCCTCCTCGTGAAAGAGGATGCAATCATCCACGACTCGAGCAAAAAGCTCCAAGTCCTCATGAGGTAGCTGCGAAGACTCAACCCGCACGGGCTCAGATATATAAATGGGATCAAGAAATAAAGAAGATGAAGAACTAAAATAATCAATAATAGGGGGAGTGGTCCCGGTCTCACTCCCAGCAGGATCCAGGCGTAGATCACTGTCGGTGTCATATGAGTCATGTCGAGGGGATTTGAGAGCATGAGATCCTCAGTGGTTGTTTGGACCTCCTCATCTAACAAGGAAGTGGAAACTTCCTCATCAGAAATGATCTCCTCATCAACACACCTTGGTGCGTCATCATGTTCCAAGACGTAATACTCTCCATTGATGAGAATAACATCCTCGTCACACCATGGCGCAACCTCAGACTCAGAATCACAATCAGGCATAACATCATCAACCGACTCACTAAAAATAGGGATAGATAATTCTTGAAAAGAAGGCGGAGGAACAACAACATCAGAGAAAATATGTGCTGGTTCCTCCGGGGGTGAATCAAGAGGAGGTGAAGAGTGCATGGGGAGAGACGGTGCCACAATGTTATCTCACTGATCAGTAGAAAGTCTGATGGGCAAATCCGCAGCAGTCCCCCATAGACAAAGTTATACTACGAATACATCATCAGAAGCAGAAGGAGCAGCGATTTGAGAGGGTGATAGAGTGAATCAGATACACGGTTCATCATCCTCCTCCAACTGGCGCTGAAATTCTGCGCAATCTTTCAACACGTGGTCGGTGCTACGACAACACAAACATCGTTTTCCATTACTCCTCAGTCCAGGTGGAACCGGAGAGGAATAAGAAAAAGGTGAATGCGTAGAAGAGGAGTGACAATAAGACCTGGGTTGGGTGTATGAAGTACCATAAGAGGACGGTGCTCCATACACTGAACCACTAGAATTATGCTCCCAATCTTCAGTGGGGCACTCATCACTACCATGCCTATAATCCCCGCACCATCGGCAATGGATATTCATATAAGAATACATGGTGCAGCAATAAGAATTCATCAACAGAAAGTTTCTAAGCAATAATTAACTACCCACCACAGATAAAAGAAAAGGAGTGCCTGTTGCGGAAAAATTAAAATTAGAAGAGGCATAAAGAAAAATAAGCAGTAAATTTTTAAAACTAAATCAAAGAAAAATAAAACATGGAATGAACAGATGGAAAAGAGCTTCTATCTCCTATCTCCCTCTCAAAAAACTCACAGGACTGTGTTCCCCGGCAACGGCGCAAAAAACTTGATGCATTGGACGGCAAGTGTACCGGTCGCACAAGTAATATAAAATGGGCGAATTTCCCCAAGTATCGATCTCTCAAGGAACACAGTAAGGTGGAGTTAATTTCGAGGAGGCCTTGAGATTGAAGTCCTTAGGTCGGAATTAACTAAAGGGGGTTTGATATTTGTGGAAATAGAAAATAAAACTCTAACAACTACTCCTACGCAATACCGCTATGCATCGCTTGGCCAGGCAGGATTGAAGACTACACGGGCCGCTATGCACCGAATCGCTAGGCAGATGGACGAGTAAGCAAGTGTAAGAACCAGAATTTGAGGGTCATAAGAACCTCTTCGCTACGCTCGCTACTAGCAATTGCTAGTGCGGCAAGAACAAATGGATAAAGGCGCATCTCAAGCTACTAAAGTGGTAAAACAAGGCAAGATTTACATAGACATAAACCTAACAAAGTTTACACTAAAGAGGACATCAACATCTAAAATAAAGTCCTAAGTACATATAAACAACAAGAAAAGAAGTACAAGGCAAGAGTTCGACCGAATTCGAAGTCTTGCTGAGGGTTCACGGAAGGAAATGTTGGGATGTCAATCCGCATCCAAGCTCGGTCCTCAACCGCATCCGGGGTAGAGAAGGTTGTCACTACATTCCAATGGACCCGTCTTCTTCGTGTCACGATGCCATAAGAAGGTTGCAAGCTTCCCTTCGCTGGTTGGCTATTGCACAAAAGCTTTCAATAGAGCATATGGGTTGAAGGAGATGGACGAGAGGAAACTCTGGCTAGAATATGGCATTGAAAGCTCTCCCGGAGCCTCTCCGATGGTGAGGAGGAAGAAGGGAGGCAGAACCCTCGGAGCTGGACAAAAATGGCGGGTGGAAAAAGTGATGGGTTGATCTGGAGAAAAATCTGCGCTTAAAAAAAAGATCAGAAAAATGGTCACGCACGGTCCTGCGCACGACCGTACGCTAACCGTGCGTTATTAACTTGAAGATCTTGATCGCGGAACAAGATGCGTTGACCCATGTGTTTTACTCGCGCACGGGCGATTCCGCCCGTGCGTGAAGGAAATCGCACGGGTAAACCCAGAGCGTAGAAAACAGGGTAAAATAGGGGAACCATGTGTTTTACTCACGTACGGGCGCTTTTGCCCGTGCGTGAAGGAAACACGCGATTTACCCCAGAATGCAGGAATACAGAGAAAATGTGTAGACCGTGCGATTCCTTTTCGCACCGTTTGGCCTAAACCGTGCGGGAACAAAATGAACGGGAAGAAACAGAAGTCCCCAGAAATGCTGTGTACAACGCACGAGTAAGCTTAAACTGTACGAGAACCAATTCGCACGACCGTGCGTTTTACACAGGGACATTAAATGGAATCTGGGACGTCCCGACCACCTGCACAGCAATAAAATCAACTGAGGCAAAGCCCCCAGAGGTCCCAAATAAATAAAAAGATCAAACAAAAAGTGCGAGGAGCTCACAGAACTTACCCTCAACACAAGAGTGCGCAAACGCACACCACAATGGGCCAAAAAAAGCACTTAACGTGAAAAGCTGAATGAAAGAAATAACAATGATAACATACTAAAAGTGAAGTGCAAATGCATGAAAACTAGCCCAGATGAGTCCGAAAAACACTATAAATATTGGACTCATCATTAGGATATGTGGTGGGGGCATGGGTTTAAGCTAGGTTTGACCCAGGGAGTTAGGGTGTAGTCACATAGGACCCACAATAGGACCCATGTTAAATCAAGTCAAACTAGCCCTAATTGGGATCTTAGCTACACATTGGCCCTACCACTATGCCCTAACCCTAAAAACAATCTAAGTGAACCATAAGCCATATCATTATATCACCTATTGACCCAAGTTGACCGAAGTCAACCCAAAACCTAAATTGGACAAACCCACACCTATAGGCCCAATTAGTCCAAGTGGGTCACCACCATGGACCAACCCAAGTTGGGTGGTGCCATAGGGTCCATGACCATCAAGTGGGGCAACCCCACTCATCAAGTTGACCAAGTCAAACTAAAAAAGTCAACAAGTCAACAAATGGCCTAAAGGAAGAAAAATGAAGACCAAGCCCGTTCCTAATGGGCAAAACCCATGAGCCAATGCCCATGACCAGCCCAAATGACCATTGGCAGCCCCTAACCCCCTAAATTTGGAGTGAGATTACATGAATGTGGGTAGTTTTGGAATTATGATGAAAAAGAATAGAGAGAAAGGAGGAAATGAGGGGATGGAGGCCATGTGGCCCTCCTCCTCCCTTCCCAAGCTTATTTCTGAGCTCCAGCAGCATTTACTAGCCATTTCTTGCAAGCTTCATGCCACATGGCATCTAGGAGGAGCATCCAATGTAGAGGCCGAAATCCCCTTAATGGAAACTCACTATACAACCAATATCATCTCAATTTGACCACACCATCAGCTTTAGAAGGTTGAGAGGAGTGGAAATCGAGTCCTGGATTGAGGCAAACCGTGGAGAATCGGAGCTTGGGGCAAGCTCGTCAGAGAGGAGAAATTCCATGACCAACTACCGCCGCCGCCACCGTCGGGCTCCGATGAAGGTCCGTTTCAACTCCCCTCACCCTGTGCTAGTTTCCTAGATCTACAAGCAGAGATATCAGGCTCAAATGAGCCTTATTCAATGAAGGGAAATAAAGAAAAATTCATGAAATTGTGGTGTTCGGGTTCGCCGAAAACCGCCGCCTCTTGCGGCCAAGTTACCGCTAATCGATGGCGACCACCTCAATGGAGGTGGTGGTGGTGGCCGGCCAGGGAGGTGGTCGGATGGTCGAGAAATGCAAGATCTACCTGGTACAGGCCGTGTTAATCAGGGTCGTCGGCTAGATGTAGGAGATGAAGGGATGTCGTTAATCATTGTTTATATAAACTATAGGATATTTTATTTAATTTGTATTTTATGTCACATGTTATACAGATGTTTGCATGTTAGATTTATGACTCTTAGAGGCAAATACAGAACTTGTCACCAACATAAAAATTGTAGCTCTATGTCTTAACTTTAATTTGGCACCCCTAAACTTGTAATTTGGAGCAGTGTGGCTCTTCTTAGGGCAATTCTCCTAATACTTCTCCTAAATTAGGACAGAACTTAAAATGCGTGCCCAGGCTAAAATACAACTCTTCATGCAATGAAATTTAAACAATTAATGTGTATATCCTAAACTTAGACTATATCCAAAAATAAGAATTTTTGGAGGACATTTTCTAATAGTTTTAGTCAACATTTGATTTATTAAATAAATATAATTTAGGGAGTTTTACAACTCCAAATGCCCCCAAATTTGGGTGGCTTGGTCTTAGTGTCACTATAAGGCCATGGTATAAATTTAATTTCATTTAATATTTTGCATGTTGGGGAAAACCAACATGTATGTTGAGGATAGATTTGTAAGTAATTGTGCCAAATGCAAAAATGGTGAATTATCCCACTTGGCCCAATGCATGTCCATTAAAGTTTGTACAGAGGCTTATAGGGATGATATACACCTCCCATAGAAAGATTGGGATTTTTTGGGATAAGGAATCCCATTATTTGGAATTATTGGAAAATATGCCTAGTTAGGAAATAAATTTGAAACTAGGGAAAATGAATTTATTAAATTCTAAAATTTTGTCACAAGATTTAGTAGGACATAGATCACCTCTGGAAAAATTAATGGGACTGTTAAATAATGTTAACTTGGATTTTAAGTAGAATTTACTACATTCCCATTATGGAAATTAATTAATAATAAGGGAAATTACAGTTTAAATATTATGGAAAAAATTTCAGTAGTTTATTTCTGTGATTAAATCACTGTTAAATTAATTGAGAATTTTTGGATGTCTATATATGCTGAAAACTCTAATAATGGAATTTTGGTAATATTGTTCATATGGATATATATCTTGTCAAATCAATGTTTAGGATTTTAAAATTATGTATTTAGCTTTATTATATCAACATGGATCATCAGTAATTTTCTTAGAATTTTTGGTGGTGTAGTTAATGTACTATATTTGGAAACTTGTCAAATTGGGATTTAAACATTAAGTGGGAATGAAATAAAATTTGCATGGAAAAATTATGAAACCTGATAGGCAGAGATATTTAACCTCATGAAACACTTAGTAAATTACTTAGGTAGGTTGAACCATTATATGTAGTACTTCATGTGCAAATTGATCTAGGTAGCACAATTCAAGGAATTAATTTAGACCCTTAATACTTAGAAAAATGGTAGAATCTTGAATTGTCAACATCATAAACCATACCAACCCATGATAAATAATTAAGGGCATATGACACAAAGATTTTGAAGTCACACCATATGGGTTAACATTAGGTCATGGGTTGCACTTAACATAAATAACATATAATACTAGGACCGACAGGGGATACGATAGAAGGTTGATTTGACAACTATATTGGGAAGATAAACCCTGGTTGGTGTCCAATAGGTTTCTTCTTGATAACGAGTGGTAGAGTGCTAAATACCAAGGATAGTAGCTAGAATGGAGATCAGCGGAAGACCGCCGCTCTCCCAATAATATCCGAAGTTATTAGGTTTGTTCCAGAGTAACAATGAGAGTTTGGTATGAATCATGGGTTACATTAATAAAAGTAAGTATCTTTGCGAAAGGGAACTTTGGGCTTTCAATCCCATCTTGGTTCCTAGTGTAAGACCCCCTTTTTTTCTTTTTAAACCATCGGGGTCTTAGCCCAGAATTGCCGCTTTGCGGTGGCACCGACTCACGGGAAGGCCGCCACTATAAAATGCCAATTCTGCCGGCCCTTTTCGATCACAAGAGAGAGAAGCAATTTATACATAAATGTAAACAATTCCACAGAAACATGTAAATAAAAGTGAAATCACATCCAGTCCATCAGTAGATAATAACAGGAAGTAGATAACAGAAGCACTGCAAAGATACAGTTCAGATGAAATATAGATAAATGGGCTCGAGCCCGGTACATCAGAGTTCTCACTACAAATCACTCATCGTAGAAACTATAAAAGTACTAATCACTCACGGAGCTAGTCGCAGGTGCACCGGTGCTAGACTGACCCACCTCCATGCGCACCGTACTCCGCTGGTGCTGGTCCCTGGACTGCTGGTCCCTGTTTCCCATCCGGAGGTCCTGTAATATTGTGGTTGAAAACCATTAGTCATAAAGACTAAGCCCTATCATCCCCTACCACTCCCCCCACGGCTCCTAAGCACCGGGCGGAGAGGAGGAAAGGGAAGCTACAAGGTGGAGAATAATCAAGCAGGTGACAGGGGAGTTATTCTAATAACTATCTAGAACAAAGTACAACTAGCAATCCTATGGTAGTAAATGGTAAAGAAGAGAAGTAGTAAGTATCAAATGTATAAAAAGACAGCTAGAGAACAGTAAGTAAACAAGCAAGTAAATAAGTAAGTAACCTTAACTTATATGAATGCCCATACAAACTTATAAGTTAAGGGGTCTTCTACAAGGCTCACATCGTATAAAAAGTCCCATACCGATTTATACGTTGGGGTGTCGGTTGTATGCAAATATGAGTGTAGTGATATGCTATGCCATGATTCATGCAAGTGCAACTCACGCACACGACTCTAGGCGCACAGACCTTTATTTCCCTCTGTTCGGGCAGCTAGCTTCACTCCCAGGAACCTCCGTAGTGGCAAACGGTGATAGTGGGTCGGGCCCCCCACTCCTAGGCGGTTATCCAACTACCGGGCCTAGCCCTTCCGTACGCCCCTAGAAGAACAAAACCTAGAGTATCCGCGTACTACTGCTGGCTGTACCCACCAGACTTTCTTTGGCTAAGTGTCCCACACTACCGAGTCAACATACCGATGCCGGTGTGAACAACAATCAGATATCGAAGACCCACCACCTTTATTCTGTACTCCAACCCTCGAGCCCTCAGCTCCCCGGACTGTCCCGTCCGTGCATCTATCTTCAGAGCTACCGTTTGAATGACAACCAAACCAATTATACTACCTTCCTAGCTACGGGGCGTATGTGTGTGCAACCCTAATTATACTAGTTGCTCTTTAGATTATTAATTCTACAGTTTACATTAGCCCAGGACTGCCCCCGGCATACCCCGTGAAGGGCTCTCAAAGGGCACTAGGAACCAAGACGGCGGCATTATGGCCCGAAGTTCCCTTTCGCAAGGCACTTATTATTATTGGTCGATCTCCATTACTCGATCCCTTTTTAAGTTACTTTAGATCTAGCCCTAGCGTTTTAAGACTCTTCCATTCCTACCCGGGTTGGACGATCTTTCGTTGTTCTCGTACACCACTTACCTTAACCAGTCTCACACTCTACTTATCCTGACTTCCAATAATGAACTTAATCTTAGCTTGCCCTAACCAACCAGCAACTACCAAAATTCCATTTCCCAAGTTCATTATCCGTTCTAGTTCAGGTTCTGTGGTTTTACTTTATGCAGACCATCCTGAGATACGTGAGGAGTATAAGGGGAGGTACTCCAATTTGTCTTCTGAATCTCCTATAATATTTACTGGAGGTTTAGCATGACTTAATATAGCTAAGACCAAGATTTCCAAATTTTCCCTATTTATCGGGCATTTAATTTATTTATTCTAAGATTCCAAATGCCCTAGTATGAACATGAAGTGCACTAATGAGCAAACAATAAATCATCATAAAATCAGTAAAAATCCTATGAGACATTTAAACAGCAATTCCATGTTTTGAGAAATTCTAGAGATGTTTATGCCTATATTACCTAATTTACCGTTTTAGGTCATTTCTACTATATTATGAAGCAAGTACTAAAAATAGGTATCCAAAAATCCAAGGAAATTATAGAAGCTTTATATTGACCTAAAACCATCAGAATCCAAGTACCATAATTTTTATCAAACAATTTGGCTCTGAAACTATTTTAATGTAAAATACTGACTTTCCTAGCTTAGAGAAGGAGATGCTATTTTTAATCATCTAAAATTCCATAGAAAATTACAGGGTGACTAGCATAACTTTAAATACCCATTGACCAAATTTCATAAATTTTCAGACAGTAATTGGACATTATTTGTATTTTTGACTACATATCACAACTAGTACGTTAAAGAAATATATACCCAAAAATAATAAATTAAAATTTCCAAGAAAAATACAGAAGGTATAACAGGCTATAATATGCCCTAATCCAAGATTTCATAACATTCCAGTAAACAGAAATTCCAGAATCATTAAAATACATATCTAGGGCACCACTAGGGTTATAAATGAAGTACTGTATAAATTAACCCAAAAATCTCAACAAAATTTTAACATGGCCATTTAGATTAGGAAATCGCCCTACTCCAATTTTACTTGATTTTAAGTTCATTTGATAGTTTAACAATTCAAATTAATGTTGGTGACCTAAACTAGGGTTAGGATTTTAGGTGGCCTAGCTGTCTCCAAATACCCCAAAATTTTGTCCAGAGAACATAATGGCCCTATGGTTCTCTCCACAAAATTTTAAGTCAGTCCAAGGTCATTTGACCCCATAACCTTCACAACCCCAAAAACAACCATTAAGGGATTTTTCCTAAGGTTCTAGGGCTACCCTACACCAAACCACCCCAAACACCCTGGGAGGGTGTGTCATGCCCTAAACAGTCATTGGACAAAATATCAGCCTCTGTTGAGGTGATATGACCACCCAAATACCAAGGGGGTGTTTGATCCTAAATTATCCTATAAGGATCATCCTAGGGTTGGACACAACCCTATTCAAAACAACTCCAAATGAGATGAAATTTTTACCAAAACCTTATGATAAACCCAGGGAACACTCACCAAAATTTTTGAGGGTTTGGAAGTCATTTAGCCATCTAATTAAGTAATGCTAGGATTATTAAATTTTTCTAAAAACTATAGTGAAATATTTTCAAAAAATCCTAATTTTCTCATAGCACCTAGATATAGGTAAGATTAGGCCACACCCCAAATTTCAAGTCATTTTAATGACTGGATTGGAGTGGGGAATTTTTCTAAGGTCAAGACAGCCCTATGGATAGACCTCACCAAAAAGTGTGCTGTGGTCTAACCAAGACTCCAAATCGAGTGAAATCAATTTTGGACTAAACTAGACCTCAAGGGCTACATTTTCTATGTTAACCACTTTTTATGTTTCAGCCCCTACGGTCAATATTATTCAGTTTAAACCTAGTGCACAGTAAATGGAATAAATTCCTAATTATACAATATATAATATAATAAAAATGTTACTGTTCATCTCCTTCTTTAGTCCGAACCAGCAACCTAAAAAAAAAAGCTTAAAACCTGTAGCTTTTCTAAAGCCATCTCCTGGCCACCCAACCATCTCCCTGGCCGGCCACCACCACCACTTCCTCTGTTGAGGTGAGGGCTACCGTCGGGCGGCGGCACGGCCGCCGGAGAGGCGGTTTCCGACGAACCCGCCACCATGAAATTTTTTGAAAACCATGGAAACGCTCACCCGATCTGGCTCTTTTGAGCCCTATATCTCTCCTAACGATTTCTAAGATCTAATTGCAGAAGAAAAGGGAGGGGAGGACCTTGTTCGCGAGCTGGAGGCGTGCAGGCCATCGGGAAGCCATTTGCGCGGTGGTGGCGTCGCCGGAAATTCTTCAACAGCAAGGGGAGGAATCTGAATTCGTTTGCTCGAGCGTGTAACCTTCTCCTCTTGCTCTAAGGAGTCTTTTATAGATCAGCAAGTGGGGAGGGGAAAGAGGTAAGCACTTATGGTCATGAAGGATCCTCTTAATGGTGTTTCGGTTTTGGTAGAGGCAGTTGAAACGCTGGAAACGAAGAGGTGTTTGCCAGGTGGCGATTTTATATTGGACCAACATTTCCTTATTTTATTAAATAATTAGAGTAGGAAACGGCCCATAAATACTCCTGGTGTAACTTCCCATAATCAGAATTGATTACAACGTCGGTTACCGAAATTTCCAGTCTGGCTGACGTTTCCGCCTTGGTCAAGGGCGTGACACATAGGTCACGGGCGTGACAGGCCCGGGTGGCCAATTCTCAGTTCGGAGATCGTCGAACTGAGATCGACGATCATCGAAGGGTGGTCACGCCCTAGGTCGCGGGCATGACAAATGGGTCACGGGCGTGACAGGGTCATCAGGCAAAATTCCGCGCTCGGCGATCGTCTCTCTGAGATAGACGATCGCCGAAGGGGGTCACGCCCTTGATCACGGGCGTGACACCTGGCTCACGGGCGTGACAGGGCCACGACACAAATTTTGCGCTTCGACGATCGTCCCGCTGAGATCGTCGATCGTCGAAGGGGTCACGCCCTAGGTCACGGGCGTGACACATAGGTCACGGGCGTGACAGGCCCGGGTTGAAAATTCTGCGCCCGACGATCGTCTCCCTGAGACTGACGATCGTCGAAGGAGTCATGCCCTAGGTCACAGGCGTGATGGGTCGGTCACGGGCGTGACCAACCTGTGACCCGAAATCTCGGTTGATGTATTTTAATTTTTTGGGCTTCCTAGCGTTCTGTCACGACCAACCGACTCCTAGGGGTCTAGCCGGAAATGGGATGTTACAAATCCTAATAAACAAAACAAAGATTTCATCCCCGAAATCAAGGTTAAGCCTACGGGACTCTAATCGGAAAAAAAGAAGCTTGTAACATCCTATGAGAATTGAAAGATTACATCTCTATGTTTTGTTTGCTTTGTGCAGTTTCAAATCTAAGATTAATTCGTCCAATTAACTAGGTATATACACCCCAATAAACAAAAGATTAACCATTATTCTTGAAATTTCAGTCCTATTGGTTTAAAACAGGAAGGCAAATTGATTTTCCAGAGGGGTTGTGAGGTATACCTGACGAAAAAGTTCCGGGCATTTTTGCCGCATCAAGTCCTGTGGCTCCCATATATGCTCCTCCTGCCCATGATTGTTCCACAGAACCTTGACTAATGGAACCTTCTTCCATCGCAATACCCGCACTGCTTTATCGTCAATCCTGATAGGCTCGAAGTTGACTGACCGATCCGAGGCCACCGGGCCATCTGCCGAGGAAATCAGCTGCTTAGGGCGTAGTAGAGCCCTCCGAAGTGAGGAGACATGGAAGACGTCATGCAATCCCGCTAACTCTGGTGGTAGCTCTAGTCTATAGGCTAAGAGGCTGATCCGCTCCAGGATCTTATAAGGCCTCATATATCTCGGGTTGAGCTTCTTCCGCCCGCGAACCCGCGAGACTCCGTGCATCGGCCGTATCTTCAAGAAAACCCAGTCTCCCACCTGGAACTCCACTTGACGATGCCTCGCATCGTAGTATTTCACCTGTCTGCTCTGGTCTTCCAACATCCTGTCCCGGATCAATCAAATCTGAGCATCTGTATCTCCCACAAACTCCGAGCCTAGTGCCTGCGGATCCTCATCCTGAACCCATGATAGTGGGGTCCTGCACCTCCTTCCGTACAATGCCTCGTATGGAGCCATGCCTATGCTGGACTGATGAGCGTTGTTGTATGAAAACTCGACCAGTGGCAGCAATCTCTCCCAAGGCTCGCCACGGTCCAAAATACACAGTCGCAACAGATCTTCCAGTGTACGGTTGGTGTGCTCTGTCTGTCCGTCGGTCTGAGGGTGAAAAGCTGTGCTGAATGTCAACCGAGAACCCAGATGGTCCTTGACTGACCTTCATTCCGTGGATGTATTCCGCCCATCCCGATCTGAAATGATAGTCTTGGGCACCCCATGATAACGCACAAACTGCTCAATGAACCTCCGTACTAATACACTGACCGGTGTGTCCATTGCCACTAGAATGAATCAGGCCACCTTTGTTAGCCTGTCCACTATCACCCAGATCGAGTCATTCCCCGCACGGGATCGAGGTAGCCCATGTATGAAGTCCATGGCTATATCCTCAAACTTCCACTCTGGCACCGGAAGCGACTGCAGCAAGCCTGTCGGGTTCCTACACTCTGCCTTCACGAGCTGGCAGACCTCGCAATGCATCACAAAGTACGTAATATCTTTCTTCATACCCGGCCAGTACATCGTCCTCTTCAAATCCTTTACCATCTTGGTGATCCCCGGGTGTACAGAATATCGGCTGTAGTGAGCTTGCTTCAAAATGTCCTCCCGGATCCGTCCTCCTGCTGGTATGTAGACTCTGTCCTGGAAACACAGGAGCCCATCCCTCAAAGAGTAATCTCCTGTCGTTTCTTCCTCCAAGGCTCGGAATATAGGCTCAGCTCTCTCATCCAGCATCTGCCCATCTCTGATGCGGTCTCGAATATCATCAGTAGTAACCATCGACCCCAGGTACTCCATGTATAGCTCCGGGTCATCCTCAGACACTAGTGAAATTTGCATCTCCTCGAATGATCTAACCAACTCAAAGGCCATCAGCTGCAGACCTACTCCCATCGTACTCGCTCTCCGGCTCAGAGCATCCGCGACCACGTTCGCCTTCCCCGGATGGTAGTGCATGGTATACTGGTAGTCCGACAGAAACTCCACCCAGCGTCTCTGTCTGATGTTTAACTCCTTCTGGGTGTCGACGTACTTCAGATTCTTGTGGTCGGAGAAGATATCGCAATGTACTCCGTTGAGATAGTGTCGCCAGATCTTAAGAGCAAAAATGACTGCCCCCATCTCTAAATCGTGCATGGGGTAGTTCTGCTCGTGCTGCTTCAACTGACGGGAGGCATAGGCTATTATGTGCCTGTTCTGCATCAGAACGACACCCATCCCCTGATAGGAAGCATTTGTATACACCCGGAATCCCTCCTTCCCTGATGGAAGAGCAATGATGGGAGCTGAGGTCAGACGATCCTTCAGCTCCTGGAAGGCAGATTCGCATCGTGGCGTCCAAATAAAAGGGGACTCCTTCTTCGTCAGAGACGTAAGAGGGAGGGCAATCTGAGAGAACCCCTTTACGAACTTCCGGTAGTAACCGGCAAGTCCCAAGAAACTTTGAACATCCGAGGCCGACTTTAGTGGTGGCCAATCCCGTACCGCCTGGACCTTCGCCGGATCCACTACCAGACCTGCTCCACTGATGACATGGCCTAGAAAGGCCACCTCCTTTATCCAGAACTTGCACTTGCTGTACTTGGCATACATATCATGCTCACGAAGCTTCTCCAAGGTCAAGGCCAGATGTCTCACATGCTCCTCCTCCATCCTTGAATAGATAAGGATGTCGTCGATGAATACAATAAAGAAGACGTCGAGATACTCTTCGAACACCCGATTCATCAGGGTCATGAATGCGAAGGGTGCATTCGTGAGCCCAAACGCCATCACTGTAAACTCGTACAAACCATATCTGCTGCTGAAGTCCATCTTCGGGATGTCCTCCTCCCGAATGCGAAGCTGGTAGTACCCTGATCTCAGATCCAGCTTTTAGAACCAATGGGCTCCCTCCAGCTGGTCAAATAGCTCGTCTATCCTTGGTAAGGGATAAGTATTCCGGACTGTCAACCTGTTCAGAGCCCGGTAATCTATGCACAGTCGAAGGGTCCCGTCCTTCTTCTTAACGAACAACACTGGAGCTCCCCATGGTGAAGAGCTAGGCCGAACGAACCGGCCTCCACTAACTCCTGAAGCTGGCTTCGAAATTCCACCAACTCCTATGGGGCCATTCAATAGGGAGCTCTGGATACCGGCTTAGCCCCCGGTACGAGCTGAATGTGGAAGTCCTTCTCTCGGAGCGGGGGTAGCCCTGGTAGCTTCTACGGAAACACGTCGGCGAAGTCCCGCACTACTGGAATATCTGAAATGGAGTCCTTGGCCACGACCGCCTCAAAAAGGACCTGATAAACTTCTCCCCCCTGCAGGTGGGCCTTAACGGCCTGCAAAGACGATAATAAGGTGCGGGGTGCTGGTATAATACCTTCGATGACAATGAATGAGTCGCCGTGCCTTACGGTGATCCTCTTCGCCACGCAGTCAATCTGGGCATGGTTCCAGCACATCCAAGTCATGCCCAGAATAAAATCGTAATCTGGCATCTTCAGAATCGTCGCTGGTGCCTCAAATGCCTTCCTGCCTATCCTGGCTTCCATATTGCAATGAGTAGAGGTCATTATCTCTGATCCATCGGGCAGGAGCACCCTCATCATCTTCCCGGTGAATGGCTCCACACCTTCCAGTCCCTTCACGAAATCCTCCGACACAAACGAGTGCGAAGCACTAGTGTCGAAGAGGGTGTGAGCGGGCTTGCCGCTAACGAAGACAATGCAAGGGGTATCCCCTGCTGTGATATAGGGTTCGTCGCAGGCTACAAGTAAAAATTCCTTTTGTTAGAGAGCGAATGAATGGAATTTTAAGAAGGGTTTGGATGGACTTTCATGTGTGATTTCCCTTGTGGGCACACCACTGCTTCCGATGCTAGTTTGTCTGCAAACTAAGCTCGCACGGGGGTGGCCCAAGATTTTGTGGACTACTTCTCTTTCGATTGATTGAGGTCTCCTCTGATACCACTTGTAAGACATTTTTTTTTCTTTTTAAACCACCGGGTCTTAACCCAGAATTACCGCTTTGCGGTGGCACCGACTCACGGGAAGGCCGCCACTACAAAACGCCAATTCTGCCGGCCCTTTTCGATCACAAGAGAGAGAGGCAATTTATACATAAATGTAAACAAGTCCACAAAAACATGTAAATAAAAGTGAAATCACATCCAGTCCATCAGTAGATAATAATAGGAAGTAGATAACAGAAGCACTGCAAAGATACAGTTCAGATGAAATATAGATAAACGGGCTCGAGCCCGGTACATCAGAGTTCTCACTACAAATCACTCATCGTAGAAACTATAAAAGTACTAATCACTCACGGAGCTGGTCGCAGGTGCACCGGTGCTAGAGTTACCCACCTCCATGCGCATCGTACTCCGCTGGTGCTGGTCCCTGGACTGCTGGTCCCTGTCTCCCATCCGGAGCTCCTGTAATGTTGTGGTTCGAAAACCATTAGTCATAAAGACTAAGCCCTATCATCCCCTACCCCTCCCCCCACGGCTCCTAAGCACCGGGCGGAGAGGAGGAAAGGGAAGCTATAAGGTGGAGAATAATCAAGCAGGTGACAGGGGAGTTATTCAAACAACTATCTAGAACAAAGTACAACTAGCAATCCTATGGTAGTAAATGGTAAAGAAGAGAAGTAGTAAGTATCAAACGTATAAAAAGGCAGCTAGAGAACAGTAAGTAAACAAGCAAATAAATAAGAAAGTAACCTTAACTTATATGAATACCCATACAAACTTATAGGTTAAGGGGTCTTCTACAAGGCTGCCATCGTATAAAAAGTCCCATATCGATTTATACGTTGGGGTGTCAGTTGTATGCAAATATGAGTGTAGTGATATTCTATGCCATGATTCATGCAAGTGCAACTCACGCACACGACTCTATGCGCACAGACCTTTAGTTCCCCCTGTTCGGGCAGCTAGCTTCACTCCCAGGAACCTCCGTAGTGGCAAACGGAGACAGTGGGTCGGGCCCCCCACTCCTAGGAGGGTATCCACACTACCGGGCCTAGCCCTTCCGTACGCCCCTAGAAGAACACAACCTAGAGTATCCGCGTACAACTGCTGGCTGTACCCACTAGACTTTCTTTGGCTAAGTGTCCCACACCGCCGAGTCAACAAACTGATGCCGTTGTGAACGACAATCAGATATCGAAGACCCACCACCTTTATTCTGTACTCCAACCCTCGAGCCCTCGGCTCCCCGGACTGTCCCGTCCGTGCATCTACCTTCAGAGCTACCGTTTGAATGGCAACCAAACCAATTATACTACCTTCCTAACTACGGGGTGTATGTGTGTGCAACCCTAATTATAATACTTGCTCTTTAGATTATTAATTCTACAGTTTACATTAGCCCAGGACTGCCCCCGACATACCCCGTGAAGGGCTCTCAAAGGGCACTAGGAACCAAGACGGCGGCATTACGGCCCGAAGTTCCCTTTTGCAAGGCACTTATTATTATTGGTCGATTTCCATTACCCGATCCCTTTTTAAGTTACTTTAGATCTAGCTCTAGCGTTTTAAGACTCTTCCATTCCTACCCGGGGTGTACGATCTTTCGTCGTTCCCGTACGCCACTTACCTTAACCAGTCTCACACTCTACTTATCCTGACTTCCAATAATGAACTTAATCTTAGCTTGCCCTAACCAACCAGCAACTACCAAAATTCCATTTCCCAAGTTCATTATCCGTTCTAATTCAGGTTTCGTGGTTTTACTTTATGCAGACCATCCTGAGGTACGTGAGGAGTATAAGGGGAGGTACTCCAATTTGTCTTCCGAATCTCCTATAATATTTACTGGAGGTCTAGCATGACTTAATATAGCTAAGACCAAGATTTCCAAATTTTCCCTATTTATCGGGCATTTAATTTATTTATTCTAAGATTCCAAATGCCCTAGTATGAACATGAAGTGCACTAATGAGCCAACAATAAATCATCATAAAATCAGTAAAAATCCTATGAGACATTTAAACAGCAATTCCAAGTTTTGAGAAATTCTAGAGATGTTTATGTCTATATTTCCTAATTTACCGTTTTAGGCAATTTCTACTATATTATGAAGCAAGTACTGAAAATACGTATCCAAAAATCCCAAGGAAATTATAGAAGCTTTATATTGACCTAAAACCATCAGAATCCAAGTACCATAATTTTTATCAAACAATTTGGCTCCGAAACTATTTTAATGTAAAATACTGACTTTCCTAGCTTAGAGAAGGAGATGCTATTTTTAATCATCTAAAATTCCATAGAAAATTACAGGGTGACTAGCATAACTTTAAATACCCACTGACCAAATTTCATAATTTTTCAGATAGTAATTGGACATTATTTGTATTTTTGACTACATATCACAACTAGTACGTTAAAGAAATATGTACACAAAAATAATCAGTTAAAATTTCCAAGAAAAATACAGAAGGTATAACAGGCTATAATATGCCCTAATCCAAGATTTCATAACATTCCAGTAAACAGAAATTCCAGAATCATTAAAATACATATCTAGGGCACCACTAGGGTTATAAATGAAGTACTGTATAAATTAACCCAAAAATCTCAACAAAATTATAACATGGCCATTTAGATTAGGAAATTATCCTACTCCAATTTTACTTGATTTTAAGTTCATTTGATAGTTAAACAATTCAAATTAATATTGGTGACCTAAACTAGGGTTAGGATTTTAGGTGGCCTAGCTGTCTCCAAATACCCTAAAATTTTGTCCAGAGAACTATACTGGCCCTATGGTTCTCTCCACAAAATTTTAAGTCAGTCCAAGGTCATTTGACCCCATAACCCTCACAACCCCAAAAACAACCATTAATGGATTTTTCCTATGGTTCTAGGGCTACCCTACACCAAACCACCCCAAACACCCTGGGAGGGTGTGTCATGCCCTAAACAGCCATTGGACAAAATATCAGCCTCTGTTGAGGTGATATGACCACCCAAATACCAAGGGGGTGTTTGATCCTAAATTATCCTATAAGGATCATCCTAGGGTTGGACACAACCCTATTCAAAACATCTCCAAATGAGATGAAATTTTTACCAGAACCTTATGATAAACCCAGGGACCACACACCAAAATTTGGGAGGGTTTGGAAGTAATTTAGCCATCTAAATAATTTATGCTATGATTATTAAATTTTTCTAAAAACTATAGGAAATTATTTTCCAAAAATTTTAATTTTTGGATAGCACCTAGATATAGGTAAGAATAGGCCACACCCCATATTTCAAGTCATTTTGATGACTGGATTGGAGTGGGGAATTTTTCTAAGGTCAAGACAGCCCTATGGATAGACCTCACCAAAAAGTGTGCTGTGGTCTAACCAGGACTCCAAATCGAGTGAAATCAATTTTGAACTAAACTAGACCTCAAGGGCTACATTTTCTATGTTAACCACTTTTATGTTTCAGCCCCTACGGGCAAAAATTTTAAGTTTAAACCTAGTGCACAGTAAATGGAATAAATTCCTAATTATACAATATATAATATAATAAAAATGTTACTGTTCATCTCCTTCTTTAGTCCGAACCAGCAACCTAAAAAAAACTTGAAACCTGTAGCTTTTCTAAAGCCATCTCCTGGCCACACAGCCATCTCCCTAGCAGGCCACCACCACCACTTCCTCTGTTGAGGTGAGGGCTACCGTCGGGCGGCGGCACGGCCGCCAGAGAGGCGGTTTCCGGCGAACCCACCACCATGAAATTTTTTGAAAACCATGGAAACGCTCACCCGATCTGGCTCTGTTGAGCCCTATATCTCTCCTAACGATTTCTAAGATCTAATCGCAGAAGAAAAGGGAGGGGAGGACCTTGTTCGCGGGCTGGAGGCGTGCAGGCCGTCGGGAAGCCATTTGCGCGGTGGTGGCGTCGCCGGAAATTCTTCAACAGCAAGGGGAGGAATCTGAATTCGTTTGCTCGAGCGTGTAACCTTCTCCTCTTGCTCTAAGGAGTCTTTTATAGATCAGCAAGTGGGGAGGGGAAAGAGGTAAGCACTTATGGTCATGAAGGATCCTCTTAATGGTGTTTCGGTTTTGGTAGAGGCAGTTGTAATGCTGGAAACGAAGAGGTGTTTGCCAGGTGGCGATTTTATATTGGACCAACATTTCCTTATTTTATTAAATAATTAGAGTAGGAAACGGCCCATAAATACTCCTGGTGTAACTTCCCATAATCAGAATTGATTACAACATCGGTTACTGAAATTTCCAGTCTGGCTGACATTTCATCCTTGGTCACGAGCGTGATACATAGGTCACGGGCGTGACAGGCCCGGGTGGCCAATTCTCAGTTCGACGATCGTCGAACTGAGATCGACGATCGTCGAAGGGTGGTCACGCCCTAGGTCACGGGCGTGACAAAAGGGTCATGGGCGTGACAGGGTCATCAGGCAAATTCCGCGCTCGGCGATCGTCTCGCTGAGATCGACAATCGCCGAAGGGGGTCACGCCCTTGATCACGGGCGTGACACCTGGGTCACGGGCGTGACAGGGCCACGACACAAATTCTGCGCTTCGACGATCGTCCCGCTGAGATCGACGATCGTCGAAGGGGTCACGCCCTAGGTCACGAGCGTGACACATAGGTCACGGGCGTGACAGGCCTGGGTTGAAAATTCTGCGCCCGACGATCGTCTCCCTGAGATCGACGATCGTCGAAGGAGTCACACCCTAGGTCACGGGCGTGACGGGTTGGTCACAGGCGTGACCAACCCGTGACCCGAAATCTCGGTTGATGTATTTTAATTTTTTGGGCTTCCTAGCGTTCTGTCACGACCAACCGACTCCTAGGGGTCTAGCCGGAAATGGGATGTTACACCTAGTGCCCCCAAGACCCCTTTATTGGGCATATCCTGGGCAGTCCTGGGATTAACCCTAAATTGCTAAGTGTAATAAACATTAGACAAGAGTAGTCTAATAGGCTAAAAGGACATGGTAACAATCTCACCCGTGAAGGGTTGGAGGGATTTAGAACTAAGGCAATGATATGTAAATCTCACCTGTTATGGGTTGGAGGGATTTAGGACATGTTTAGTCCAGCAAGCTAGAGGCTCGAGAGGTTTATTTCAGGATGGGTTGGTCCTGCAAGCTGGAGGCTCAAGATGAGATACCTTGCATGTGCATAAAACAAAACTAATGGCGGGTCATATGGTACTGGGCCAATCATCACATCGATGGAAGTACGATGACTCTGGTGAGGTGTGAGGGTTTGAGGGGCCAGTAGGTTGTTTATACTGCGGTCTAGAGGACAAACCCAAAAACCCTACACCCAACTAAGAAAGTCTGGCAGTTGGCCAGCATTAGTACGCAGAGACTCTAGAGTGCACCTAGGACGTGTACAAAGGCATTCGATAGGTCTGTGCTTGGTTGTATGTATACCCACCTAGGAAGCGGAAGCACCCGTTCCGCTGCAACCGTAGCCACAACGGTGGTACCGGGGAGTGATGCTAGCTCCAAAAAGTGGGAGCTAAAGGTCTGTGATCACAGAGTCGTGTGTGTGATTTGCACTTGTATGAACCATAACCGCATGCATAACACACATACATACTTAGGTCATACGCACCATAGATCCTTATTATATAAATTAGTTTGTGTTCTTTTATATGATATGTTACATTATTGAAACCTTAACTTATAAGTTTGTATGGGCATTCTTATAAGTTAAGATACTTTTGTGATGATAGCTTGGTAGTAGCATAGCTTACTTTGTGCACCGCTCTTTATTATTTAATGCACTTCATTTCAGTACCGTTCTTTACTTACTCATTTTGTACTATATAGAACTGCTAGAGTATAAATGTTCTTGTTATTATATCACCATGGTAGATTAGTTCCACTATCACCGGCTATACTTTCATACCCCTTATTGTCCTCCGCTTCGTCCTCCTACTCGGTACCTAGGAGTCGGGGGGGCGTGAGGTGTGGAGGAAATGGCTTTGTCTTTATGACTAATGGTCGGTTGTGATCGTATCATTTTTGGAGCTCGAGGAGTTGGAGCTCCAGCACGACCAGCATGACGAGGTGGCAGGACTTGAGGAGCTGATACCACCACCACCTACTACTACTGCAGTCAATCATCGGTTGGGACGAGTTTACTGATGATAGTTTAGCTTCCGCTTGTTGTCTTTTTGAGAGAGAGAGAGAGAGAGATTTGATATCATGTATAGGGCATAAGCCCTTTTTCTCTTTTGATGTACTCATTATGGACTCTGTTTGGACTTCTCATATTCCTATTGATATAGTGTTGTAATTTGTGGACTAGCTATTTATTATATAATGCTTTTTATACTTCTATTCTCAATTGGCCGAACAGATTATATGATCGCACTAGACGGCAAGATCAACGTCTTGTGGTGTCTACTAACCCGTGATTTAGTGTCACAGTAAGGAGGCGGTTCTAGGCATGATATTGGAAGCCTCCTTCGTAAGGGGAGGGGTCTTACACAGGTATCGTCAGATTTTTTGATAGACACGGTTGAGTACAATACTAGACAAGCCGATCAATCTCTGTTGGCATGGACAATCTATGAAATTCCTCAGGAGTAGGGTTAGTTCTCATTAACCCCAACGGAGTTAAGCTAGAGCAGGCCTTGAAGTTCTCTTTTCCAACCACAAATAACCAAACAGAATACGAGGCACTCTTGGCAGGTCTGCGGTTTTAGAAGGAGTTGTGGATAGATCATGCGCATGTTAAAACTGATTCATTAGTAATGGCGTCAAAAGGAATGGGAAATTTTGAAACTAAAGATCCCACCTTTAAGAAGTATTTAATACTAGTGAAGGTATAGATTGGGAGATTTAAAAGTTTTACTATTGAGTACGTCTCGAGAATGAACAATACTTAGGCAAACGAGTTGGCAAAGTTTGGTCTCCCCTCAGGAGGGATGATCTCAGAGCTTTTTCATCCGGCTACGGAGGAAGGGGAGCTGATGCAAGTTGACCAGTGACCCTCTTGGATGGACCCATTCATATTATATCTCTCAACAGGAGAATTACCTCAAGCATTGAAGGATAATAGGATATTTAGAATGAAAGCGGCAAATTATAATCTCATCTCCGGTATTCTTTATAGAAGAACTTTCCTCTCCCCAATAGCATGGTGCGTGTCTGAGGAGGAAATTCCAATTGTACTCCGAGAAGTTTACTCTGGGGAATGTGGTAGCCATTCAGGAGTAAGAACCCTGGAAAGAAGAATATTGCGACAAGGTTATTTCTGGCCCACGATGAGGAAAGACTCAGAATCCTATGCAAAGAATTGTGCCCAATGCAATAAATTTGCTCCACTTCAACTCCAGTCTTCTCAAAACTTATATCAATCACAACACCTTGGCCTTTTGCAATTTGGGGAATGGATATCCTTGGACCATTTCCTATGGCAAGCGGGCAGCGTCATTTTATCCTGTGATGATTGATTATTTCTGAAAAACGTCTAAGTTGTCTACCTAAATCACCTAGAGGGGGGGGGGGTGAATAGGTGAGTTGAGTGTCTTTTTGCAGAATAAAAACTTTAACGATCTAAGCACAAGTAATATATAAGCATTCATAGAGGACAACAAGAATTATAGTGGTTCCCCAATCTTGGGTACGTCCACTTTCAACTCATTGATCTAGCAATGCACTAGACTCGGCTACTCCACTAATCTCGGATAAAAACGATCCTACCACTCGGAATAATGTTCCTACAATCTCGATCCAAAAGGGATCTACACTCAAAAGATGAAAACTTCCTACAACCCAGAGAACAAATCTCCTACACTTGGAGAATAATCGCCTACAAGATTAAAAAGAAATTTGTACAATACAAACAGTAATCTTCTCAGATCTGAAAATCTCTCCCTAGGTCTTCTTTCTTGGACTTTGCGACTTTATCAGAAATTGTAGAAGAAGACGCTCGGCTAGATCTATTCTGAGAAGCTTTGACTCACACGATCAAGGAGTAGATGGAGAATGAAGAATCTCTTGATCTGCGAATCGATCTGGATCAAAAGTAGCCTTCGCGATCTTGAAGAAGAACGGCAACTTCTGTAGATTTGAAAAATTATCGGCCCGATCCAGAAACTTAGAATAATATGCTTAGGTTTAGTCATAATGAAGGGACCTTTTATAAGATCTACCTAACGATAATAATCGTCATTAATGATGGCCACGTGGACCAGTCATATCACGGAATTCAAAAAATTAGATCTGTCAGGCACTTAAAGAATATTTTGAAATTGAGACAGCATTTCTCGAGTAAGAAGTATACTACTCGAGTGAATTAACTGGCTCTCGAGTGGATGGCTCTGACTACTCGAGATGAAGTATTTCTGGAAATTTTAGATAGAGAAAAGAAATCACTCGAGTGGTTAAGAGATCACTCGAGTGCTAGATATACTTCTCGAGAGGTAGACTTAAACTTCTCGAGAGCTTTGACTTAGAGAAAATTCTGGATAAAAATTTCGATCACTCGAGTACATAAATTGGACTACTCGAGTACTAAGCAAACTACTCGAGTACAAGGATGTACCACTCGATTGGTCTTATAATTTTCTCAAGATATATCTTCTGTCACTCGAATTAAGCCACTCAACTACTCGAGTACAAGACTTGACTACTCGAGTATTTAACTTAGAAAGTTTTCTGAGACTAAAAACTGAACATTCGAGAATTAGATAAGGTCTACTCAAGTACTGGACTTGGCTACTCGAGAGCTAGATTAAGGCTACTCGAGAACCACTTCCTATACTCGAGTTTCAGACATGACCTACTCGAGAGATTTTAAGGTTTCTACTCGAGTACAATGAACCCACTCGAGTAAAATACTTAGAATATTTTCAGCTTTATGAAACTTCAGTTTTTCATTCCAAACGGTATCAAGTCTTTCTTCATTAGTCCAAGTGCTTGAAAAAGAAGTGTATCCCAATATAAAGGATACACATGAGTCAACACCATGGATCACAAAATAAGAAATTACATTGCATGGTACTGTGTTTGATGACCCACTGTAAACTGACATTGGTTTACACTTGGCAATAAGTCCTGCAAACACATAACAAGAACAAGAAATCAAATACAACCTAATTCATCTTAATTCTATGGTGACTTTATACAAATCTAGGATATTGTGGATACACTACCCAATAATCTCCCCCTATTTGTAGAAGTCAGAACCCTCTACATTAAGTTGAATTATACAAAAATAAAAAGATCTAGATATTTGAAAAGTAAGCACAGATCAAAATGCATGAAATTTAGAAATAAAAAGATAATCATCAAAACTAAGAATTATATAATTAGAAATGTTTCAAGATTTCATCTCTACATAGATTCAATCCACAATCTCATAACATATAACCATTCCTAGCTTTGATGTTGCTGCTGCTGTTGTTGTTGTTGTTGTTGTTGCTGTCTGTCCTTATTCTCCTGTTGTCTTCTCTGATAACTGAAGGGTATGGGATAGTACTTGGGAGGTCTTGGTGGAGCATTAGGATTGTTCCTCCCATATTCTCTATCATAAATCCTTATTTTAGTCATAGACTTATCATACAATTCCCATTCTATTGAGCTGTAATGAAGATTTTTGCTTTCATTATAATCCATAACAAGCTTCAGTGTATCATGTATCAAGGATTTTGAAGTTGGGCTCCAATTTCAGCAAACTCTTGAGCTTTCCTTTTCTCTGCCTCTGGGTTTGGAAAAGATCTACTGACAGAAGCTCCATCTACATATTTCCTTCTTTTAGGAATCTAAATTTATGGTAGATCTTGAGGAATGTCAGATTCCCATACCTGAGAGTAAGATTCTGGAGGTAGAGCTTCCCCTTGAGGCCTAAGAGAAAAGGTAGGCATCTGAGCATTTTGGCCTTCATTAAGAGAATTCAGAAGGTGAGGAATAAGGTTTGGATCAGCTTGGAATTCAGGGAATATCTAAATATGCATCCACATTGTAGTATCATAAGTATAAAACTTCACAGACTGAATCTGGGCTAGCACATCTTTATTAATTTCAGTCATTTTCTCACTCCAGAGGGTCTTGACATTAGTATCATTCTTTCAACTTGTTCTTTCACTATTCCCTCCCCCTTTCTGATTTCTACACATAGCTTCTTTATAGCTTCATCTTTGAAGGTGCCCACTTCTTCACAGATCTTTTGAAGGTGCTCTTGAGTTTCTTTTCAAGTTGAATCTGGTTATTTGCTAGAGTAACTCCTTGGTCCATGGCTTGACTAACACTTATGATAGTATGATCTAGAGCTTTGCCACCTATCTGGAAGAGGTGCCTTAGTTGGTCAGTATTGTGTTGAATCTCAGCAAACCCTCTGCTCATTTCTTTTTCTAGATCAGAAACTTTATCTTGAACAACTTTCAAAGAATCAACAAAATGTTTCCTTTGATCAAGCAGCATCTGTTCAATCTTACCAAGTATATCAGTTGTAACAGGTGTAGTAGTAACAGGAGGAGTAACAGAAGTTAGAGGAGGAGGGGCAGTCCAGGGTGCAATTTCTTTAACAACTACAGAGCTCTGAGCTCTTGTTGTATGGACCAAAACATCTCCTTCCTCACCAAGAAAGGTGGGAAGAGTGAAATCCAATCTCCTCAAGGGAGCTTCAGTAGGTTTTAGAGACTGCTCATTCTCATCTGAAAGCAAAATTTTCTCTTGTGGTTCTTTCTCTGTAGCTGGGGAGTGATCAATAGGTGATTCTAGAGATGGTGCAGGAGATAAAGATGGTGCAGGAGTGGGTTCCTTGGATGGCTCTTCAACATTTTCTTTATGGAGGGGAGGTAGAGGCTCATCTAAGCTAAGTTCTTCAATCATCTTGTTTATATCTTCAGTAGTGGAGAGGATGGTCTCTTGTACCTGGGAATCTGATAGAATGTCCTCTGGAGTGGATGGATGGATAGAGGTATTTGGAGGTGGAGAAGGTATTATGACTTGCTGACTAGATGAAGTAGGAGGAGTAGGTACTCTAACTTACTGCACAGAGGAGGAAGACTCCCCCTCAGCTGCTACACCAGATGTGCCAACAACATTATGGAGAGAAGGAGATGGGGTCCTTTCCTCTTCTGCAGATTACTCATGGGCTTGGGCAGCTTGGGCTGGGTTCTGCAATTTTATCTCCCATCTCTGAACGGAGGAGATAGACACTTTCTTCATGTGTTGGATGGTTGTGCATTTGGAGAAATCAAACACCTTAGGATTAATCTCATGCAATAGTAAAGAGATAATCCTTGCATAGTTTGGAGCCTTAATGCTCTCTCTGATCTTGTCTAGAATAAGCATACCAAACTGAAATCTTTTCCTGCAGATAATTGCTTTCATGATGTCAAAAAGATCATTAGTTATGAAACTGATGGAGCTAGTCCTACACAAGAGTATTTTTCCAATTATATCCACTAACAACTTACTCTCTGGATTGAGGTCTAGCCTTTTGATGGATGTTACTTTAGTTGAAATACCACAGAAATTACGGGTTCTGTCATTGTCTTCATCAATGATTTCATCCTCTTCATCCACTACAGACATTTTAAGGAGTTTTGAAACAGAGGTTTTGTTAAGATTTACCTTGATTCCCTTGACCTTGGACTTCAACACTTTTCCATTCCCCCTTGAATTTAATATTCTTTAAAAATTCTTCAACTTCTGGAAAGAGTATTTTGCACGGCTGCTGAAGAACAAATGTTAAACCTGCTGTGTCGAGTAGAATGAACAAGTTCTTGAAATCATCAAAAATCTCTGCGATGTCGGCGATAACCAACTCACTGCCAACTCCGATATTCGACGACGGCCCCATGTTCTTCAGTGAACTGCAGGTGATGAATTTGAAGATGACGGTGACGGCGGCGTACTCTGTGTGAGCGGCGGAAGGAGAAGAGTCTTTTCGAGAGAGAGAGGATTTGAATTCGAGTAGATTCTTGAAATCTGATATTTTTTATTTATATAACCCTAGTAATGATGATTAGGAGTCTAATAAAGCTTAAACATACCTTAGATAGCGGCGGATAGGACTCGGGTTCCGAATATGAAAATTTGAAAGAATTTCAGAAACTGTCGGGTCATTTCTCGAGTGGAACTTCAGTACTCGAGTGATGGAATAGCCATACTCGAGTGGTGGTATGACAGTACTCGAGGGGTACAACTCTACTTCTCAATAAGAAGTTTAGTACTCGAGTGATAACACTCGAGTGACTTACTTAGTTCTCGAGAATTCAGAGAAGTACTCGAGTAGTCATATTCGAGTTCTCGAGTAGTCATTCCTTCTTCTCGAGAAATAAAGTCCACTTATAAAAATTCTAACCTTTTTTACTTGTCCTTGAATTCTGAGCTATGAAATGAGTCCACCTTGTCTATTCCTCTTTGATGAGCATACCCAATTCAGTTTTGAAGAAACTGAATTTGGTCTCGTCCAGCGGCTTCGTGAAAATGTTTGCAATTTGCCTATCGGTTTGAACATACTACAGATCTATGTCCCCATGCTCCACATGCTCCCGGATGAAATGGTATCTCAGCTCTATGTGCTTTTTCTGGCTATGAGAGACTGGGTTGTTGGTTATTGCCATTGCACTGGAGGAGTGGCAAAATAATAGGATGTCTTTTACTTACATATTGTAGTCTTCTAGTTGATTCTTTATCCAAAGAAATTGTGCACAACAACTGCTGGCAGAAATGTATTCTGACTCGGCCGTTGAGATTGCGACACAATTTTGCTTTTTGCTGCTCCAGGAAATGAGCCTTCTTCCTAGGAATTGGCGAGTCCTGGAAGTGCTCTTCCTATCATCTTTGCTACCTCTAAAATATGTATCTGAAAAACCAATTAGTTCGCTATCATTACTTCTTGGGTACCATAAGCCAAGATTAAGTGTACCTTTAAGGTATCTCAAAATCTACTTTGCAGCAGCATAATGAGATTCCTTACAGTTCACTTGAAATCTAGCACAAGCACATGTGGAGAACATTATGTCTGATCTACTGGCAGTAAGGTAGAGCAAGGATCCAACTATGCTTCTGTACTTGGTTTCATCAAAAGGTTTCCCTTTCTCATCCTTGTCCAGAGATAGAGTTAAGCTTATTGGAGTCCTCATAGAGGTTTCATTCTCCATTCCGAATTTCTTAATCAACTCCTTGGTGAACTTAATCTACGAGATTAAAATTCCATCTTCAAATTGTTTCACCTAAAGTCCTAAGAAATACTTCAGCTCTCCCATACTGCTCATTTCAAACTTCCCTTGCATAAGTTTTGAAAACTTCTTGCAGAGGTTGTTGTCAGTGGAGCCAAAAATAATGTTGTCGACATAGATTTGCACTAGCAAAATCTTGCCTTTTATTTCCCTAAGAAATAACGTCTTATCTATCTTTCCCTTTGTGAACTTGTTCTCAAGAAAAATCTAGACAACGTCTCATAACAAGCTCGAGGAGCTTGTTTTAAACCATATAATGCTTTAGATAAAATATAAACATAATCAGGAAAGTTAGAATCAACGAAACCTGGAGGTTGTTCCATATACACCTCACCTTTATGTCACCATTAGGGAAGGCGAACTTCACATCCATCTGATAGACGGTAAAGCCCTTAAGTGCAGCATATGCTAAGAACAACCTGATGGCCTCCAGCCTTGCCACTGGAGCATACGTCTGGTCGAAGTTGATTCCTTCTTCTTGTCGATATCTCTTGGCGACGAGTCTGGCCTTGTTCTTTATGATAGTTCCATTCTAGTCCATATTGTACGTGTATACCCACTTGGTTCCGATGACGTTCTTACCTTTAGGTCTTGGAACAAGTTTCTAGACTTGACATCGCTTGAACTGTTTTAACTCTTCTTCCATGGCCATAATCCATGATGCGTCCGAGTTTGTTTCCTCAAACTTCTTTGGTTCAACCTGTGAGAGAAAAATAAAGTATAAATTCTCATTATTAGTACCTCTACGAGTTCTGATACCATCCCGGGGATCTCCGATGATTTGATCAATTGGGTGATCGTTCAGATGTCTGAGCTCTAGGTTCCTTGCATCTAGAGCTTCTTCAACCACTAGAGTGACTTCACCAAATGGAATGATTTCTTCATCTTGATCATCAACCTATCTAATCAGGGTTGGAGTGGTGATCTTGATGAACTTTTCATCTTTCTCTTCAGTTGGCTCATCCAAGTTTAGTTCTTTAAACTTTGAACCTGCATCTTCAATGAACACACTAGAAGAGTTGCTTTGCAACAAGCTCGTCTCATCAAATACAACATGAATAGATTCTTCTACAACTAGGGTTTTCTTATTAAATACCCTATATGCCTTACTATGGCTACTATATCCTACGAAAATACCTTCAAAACTTTTTTCACTAAATTTATTAGTATGATACTTACCATTGTGAAGAACGAAGCATTTACAGCCAAAGATTCTAAAATATGAAATGGTCGGCATCCTGCCTTTTAGAAGTTCGTAAGGTGTCTTATTATGGTTCTTGTTTATGAGTGCTCGATTTTGCACGTGGCATGCACCGTTGACGTCTTTAGCCCAGAAGTACTCTAGTAATGAGGCATCACTGAACATGGTCCTACAGGCCTCTATGAGTGTTCTATTCCTTCTCTCAGCTACACCATTTTGCTGCGGAGTATGGGGAAAGGAAAACTCATGAAAGATACCTAGGCTTTCACAAAATTCTGCCATGGCCCCAGAATTGAATTCAGTTCCATTGTCACTTCTGATTTTTGAATACGGAACAGTTGTATTCATTCTGGATTTGCCTGACAAAATTTATAAAGATGTCGAATGTATCTGACTTGTTTTTCAAAAAGAATACCCATGCAAAGCGCGAGTAATCATCGACAATAACCAACGTATAATCCTTACCTCCAAAACTTCTTACTTGCAGTGGATCGAACAAGTCCATATGAAGTAGTTGTAAACACCTATTAGAGTCTTTGCAAATAAGGCTTTAAAAGTAGCCCTTGTTTGCTGTCCTTTTACACATGCGTGACAAGGTCTATCTTTAGCGCACTTGACATTTGGGGCATCACGTAGTAAATTCATAGAAAATAATTTATTAATAGTTTCGAAATTAATATGTGCTAATCTCTTGTGTCATTGGTCACCAAGAGATGCACTATCTTTTGCAAAAAGACACACTGGTGTAGAAGAGTCTATATAGATAAAATTTAAACAAAATATATTCCTACTACGAGTGCCTAATAAAATCATTTCCAAATTGTCAACCGATTTTATCAAACACTTATCAGCATAAAATTCAACAATGTATCCTTTATCGCATAGTTGGCTTATGCTTATGAGATTGTGTTCCAATCCTTAAACATAAGCCAAATCCGAAAAGGATACATTACCATTAGTAATCATACAATTGCCTTTCGTAATTCCTCGGTCAAAGCCTCCAAAGATTACCTTTGGTCCGTTCACGATTGGTGAGTAATTTTGAAGTAGGATTCTAGTCCCGGTCATATACCGAGAGCATCCGCTGTCCAAATACCAAATGGGATATCTGGTGGCCTTTGGACATACCTGCAATCACAAGTCAAATTGCCTTAGGAACCCAAACTTGCTTGGGTCCTTGGTCTCTAATTATCTTGCTCCCCGTACATGTATTAACAATGTGAGCGGTCTTTTTTATAAGGTTAATCAGAGGGGTAACATAGTTTCTGAGATTACACCAGCAATCGATTGCAATGTGACCAACTCCGCCACAACACAAATAGTGAAGCCTGTTGTATCTTTGCCTAATTCTCTCCTGCTTGACTTTTATGGAGTCTGGTCTAGCAGGGACAACATTCTTAGAGGTAGAAGCCTCATGGTGAAGATAATCACATGGCTTCTTTTCCATCATAGGCTTTTCAACAATAGGCTTTACTTTTGGAGCCTTCTTGATGTTATGATCATGATTAAAAGGGCCAAAGATCTTAAGAGTGATCTCTTCATAAGATGCCTTAAAGACACTTTCACCAAAATTTCGAGGGCGAGTCTATCCTTGGTACCTCGACTTGGGCTCTACATAAGTAGGCCTTATGAAGTGACCGTAGGAGGAGTTAATATCAAACTTATTAGTAGGAAAAATAACCTTCTTAAATATAGTGTGATCTTGTAGAGCTTTCCCCTTTTCCTTGGCCAAAGCCTTCTTGGTCGCCTTATTTCTCCTTTGGGCTTTATTTCTCCTAGAAGATTTACTAGGAGCCCCCACATGGCCTTAGCCAGCACCTTTGGCCTGAGCAGAGAACTCAGCAACAAAAGGAAGAACTATCTTGGGCTTAGAGAAACCTTCAAAAAGTTTCTTTTCGGCTTCTAGTTGCTCTTCCAATCCCTTGATGATTTATTCATTCAGATCGAGGTGCTTGAGAGACATATTGTACTCATCAACTGCAGTATTTAATTCTTCTCTGAGTGAGTCCATCTTAACGACTTCCTCTCTCAGAGAGCTCTCTACATCCTTTAGAGACTTAATCTCTTTAGCCTGAGTTTTCACATCCTTTCGACATTTTTCATAGGACTTGATCAACTCCTTATACTGGGCCATGAGTTCAGACTCATCATCAGAAGAGCTTTCCTCATGATCATGATCAGAGATATCAGATTCAGATAGGGGTGTATGAGATTTTACTTCCCCAGTGAACTGGGGCTCTTCTTATTCATCAGTATGTGCCATGAGCCCAAAGTAGGTTTCTTTTTCTTCACTTGACTCAGATGAGTCAGTGTCACTGAGAGTCTTGCCCTTTTTGGCTACCAAGCTTCTCTCTGTTCTCTTCTTCTTGTAAGTGGATTTCTTCTCCTCTCTTTTGCCACCTTCCTTCTTCTTATGGGGGCAATCAACAATTACATGACCTGGCTTATTACAACAGTAAAAAACAATGTCAGTAAAAATATGTTTGTTCGGTTTAGACTTATACCTGTCGTGGCTACTTGAGCCCTTCTGCCATCGATCACCATCATGTTGTGATCTTCTGTATGAGGCATCCTTGCCACTCCATTGCTTTTTCTTGTTCAAGAATTTCTTGAACTTGTTGATGCGCGAAATGCAACACCGCCCAGTGAACGGGTTGTTCGATCTCATAAGCTAGCTGAATAAGAGGGTTGCGGGGATAGAGGATAGGTTTGAGAGATTGACGGACAGATGGTTACTCTGAGTCGCGCATGAAGATAGAGAGAAAAGTAAAAGAGAGGGCTACGAGAAGCTGCAACAACAGACTTCGCCCGTCGTGGCCTGAATGCCTCTCTTGCGACGGGCTTTCCTTTGATTAGAATTGAAGTTATAGCTTGAGGTCACCCCTTTACATGGAAAGAAGAATAAAGGGTAAAAGGGGGGAAGCTGGCAGCTAAGGAGAGGAGAATGCCAGAGGCCGCGCGAACTGACCAGGGAGGTCGACAGACCGCGCGGTCAGCTGATCAAGGAGCTCGCTGGACTAAGCCGGCCGGACTGCTTGATCAAGCTGGGAGATGAAACTGGAGGCCGCGCGGATTGGGAACTGGAGTCCGCAAGAATTGATGCATGGACCTTGTCCCCTCCATCGTGTCTGGTGAATGAGGTATGGGGGTCTATTTATAGGCCCAAGAAGGTAACGATCTTTGTAATGTCACCACCGATGAGGCGGTGAGCTGTGCGAGTATGAATGTCGAGTCCGCAAAGTCCGCGGCAGGCCGCGCAATTTGGGACTTGTAGCTGGAGATTGCTGCTGTTGTTGGCGGACTGGGATGAGTCCGCCTCTACTGCTAAACGAGCTCGCGCCGGGCTATGCGAGCTGAGGAGGAGTTCGCCCGCTTCTGGGAGGAAGCAGACATCGGGAACTGAAGGGCTAGCTTGCGGACTGCAGAATGAGTCCGCCCATCCTGCTGTATAGAGTATTTAGATCGCCGGCTGTCGAGATGGGGCTCATTTGGTGGACTGCGCAACGGGCCCGCCAAACTAGTGGCAGACAGGTGTAGCGGGCTGCCTGCTGTGGCATCCTTTGCTTGGAATAAGTCTGAGTGACATTAGAAGATCTCTGGCTAGCAAGTCAAGTTGCACCTGGAGCTAGAGGAGGAGGACCTCTCCCATCCCTTTTTGGAGGAGGAGGGGGAGAGTATCTCCTTGATTTCTTCCTAACTTTCTGATCATTCTTTGAAAGCTTCATCTAGTGAGGCATACCTTGATAAGGCTTGATCTTATTGAGAATATAGATGGGGATATCATTATTGGGATTAGGCTTCGGAACTGGTACTGAAATTTTTTTCTTAAGCTTCCTTTTCTTTGAACATGAATCTTCTTCTGAATCATCATCATCATCAGAAGAAGAATCTTGGAAATCATATAAATCATCTATTTCCTTGAGCTGTTCTGCGGTAATCTGGGGAAGAGGAGCCTGAAGAGCACGAGCTTGAACTGGGACTAGAGGAATAATTTCTGCTGGAGGAGGCACAACTGGCACTGGATAAGTCATAATTACATCTTCTGAATCCTCTGATAGAAAGGAGTCCAAATCAGGCAAAGGAGAGTCATCCATCACATTAGTGGGAGGAGACATAACCTTGGGCTCAGCCTCAGATATTTTCTCAAGAACAACTGTATCTGGCTTAAGGATTACATCAAAACTCGCCTTAATAGTAGTTATCATCTCTGAGCTAATAGAAGCTGTAAAACAAACAATATTTGTACAATACTGATTGGAAACAAAATAAATAACATTTATGTACAGGAGGTCAAAAGGGCTCAAAACTGAAAGAAGATCAACATCTGGAGAGATGAAACAGTCTCAAGAGTAAATGTCCAGATCTATATCAGATGTCTAAGAGTCTGTATCCAAAGAGTAAGGAAGTTCTGAAAGCAGTTCTGCATCAGGTAATTCTGTTGTTTACCCGGGAGACCGCTATTCAGATTATTCGACAAGATGTGTCAAGGCTCCCATTTTTGATCGCGTAACCGCGAGACCACGGTAATCATCAAGCCGGTTTTCTGTTTGAGAGTCGCCAGTATTTTTGCTGCAGACCGTGTTGCCGTGCGGTTAAGAGCTTTACCTGTTTCTTCTTTAGCTATGCATCCCTTCACTGCTGCCCGCTCTCCTGTCCCATGTGTGGCGGTGATTCTAGCGCCTGCCCGCTCGGGTAGGACCCCGAGCCTATAAATAGGAATGAATAGTACTATCTTGGCATCACCAATCGAATCCTCAAGCTCGTCGTCTGTGGCAACAGTCTCGAATCCTTTGTCGAGCGGGTTACTGTCCGATCGGGTGCTCCTTGGTAACCGCTGTAATCGATTCGTTCTATGACAACCGAAAAGCCCGTTGCAGGAGTGGTTTTATCCGCGACGGGCGAACTCTGATGTTGCCACTATGAGCAGCCCCCCTTTTGTCTCCTTTTCATTTAACCGCTAGTAACCGACAACCCGCAGTTTCTCTTTTACCATTTTCTCTTTCTCATAGGTTCTTCAGCAACCAAGGGACGTTCTCGACACGAACATTAAACACGTGACCTTTAGATTCGAGTTGTCCGTGAATCCGAGTGGTTTCGATATGTTGGACAAGCGATTCCTCACTACTCTCATTCTCATCACTCCAACCGTGCGGGGTCCTCAGAAGAATCCCTCTGGATTGCGCTCGAACAATCTCGCCATGAGATGGAGCGAGATAGGTGGGAAACCGGCGAACGCCATGATGCAATCGGCCAAGCTCTAGCAGCTCTTAACCAGCGGTTAGTGATGCCTCCAGCCGCAGCACCTGTGGAACCTGCAATCTTTCCGACCCCCACGACCACTCAGCCCGTCTTCCAGCCATGTCATACCACTACACAACCGCAGCCCCAGGAAGACGAGCTAAATCCTTTCATGTGTTACTTACAAGATACCGCTCGGGCAAGTCCGGCTAAGCGGTTAGATTTCCAAGAAGACCGCCAGCCCGGCATGCCCGCTGATTTCCCAAATTCTAACCGCGCCTCACCTTTAACCCCGGCTGATATGGAGTACCCGTCTCCGTTTATCATGCGGATAAGGCGAGAGCCTGCACCAAGCAATTTCAGAGAACCTCGCTTACCATTTTATACCGGTGCATCCGATTTGTTCACGCACCTACATGCATTCGAAGATGTCGTGACACTTAGATGTCTGACGGATGCGCTAAAGTTAAAGTTGTTGATAAAAACTTTCGATGGGCAGGATCGAGAGTGGTTTCGTGAGCTTAGCCCCGCTTAATTAACTCCTTCTCCGGTCTTCGCCAAGAACTTTAGTTAAGGTTTTCGCCCTCCAAAAAAAGGAAAAGTGGTCCTGCAGCCCTTTTCAAGATTATACAGAGGGAGGGAGAAAGCGTGGCACTATTTGTAGATCGCTTTCAAAAAGAAATTCTAGAAGTAGAGAATGTGGACCCAAATTATTATAAGGTCGCCCTAATCAACGGTCTCTAGGAAGGCCCGTTAAAGTTCAAAGCCATGACAAAGGCCCCAACAACTTATCAAGCCCTAATCACTCTCGCCAACAAGTTCATCGAAGGAGAAAGTGCTAATCCTTCTTATATTTCTACTCTAACCTCAATGGCAGGTGGCGGTGGCTCGGGAAGTTATTCCACAATGCGCCATGTTCCGAAACCATCCCGTCATGATCATCAGACCCCATCCCAAAGGGGTAGAAGTTTTCGTCATAAGAGGCCATTCCTCAGCTATCAGCAGTTCTGAGAGCGAATGCTGCCATTGGACACTGCTCCTGTTCCGGCATTTTTGCAAGTCCTCCCTATCAATCAGCACGGAGGGCCTCATGCTACAAATGTGACTTAGGAGGAATTCGTTGAGGTCCTGCAAAGGAAAGACTTCAACAAGGCAAGACCCCGGGGAGAGGTAATGTTGGGTGATAATTTTACTTTCAAGACTACCTAGACACCTACGGGGGGGGGGGGGTTAATAGGTTCTAATTCTTGTTTTAACTTAAGGCAGAATATAACAACTGTTCTTTGTATAAATCAGATATTTCTTATAGCTAACACAGCACAGCAATCACAAACATACACACATCACAGATTGCACACAGATTTATAGTGGTTCCCCAAGGTCTGGGTACATCCACTTTCCCCCTTCACCTATCTAGCAGTATACTAGAGTCGGCCTTTCTTCTTCCTTTAACTCAGATCCTACAGCTCAGAATCCAGAAGGATTCCTACAACTCAGGCTAGCAAGCCCTACCTCAGCCTTGCCATAAGGCCTACAACTCAGAGAAAATCTTCTCCTACAACTCAGGAATAAACAACCCTACCTCAGCCTTACCACAAGGCCTACAACTCAGAGAATACCTTCTCCTACAACTCAGGCATAAACAGCCCTACCTCAGAGAATAAATCTCCTACACTCAGCCTTTATAAAATAGGCTTACAACTCAGATCTATGAATAGATCCTACAGAATTTGATAAGGAATTTTTGTAATCTCTTACCCCTGTTGAGAGAGAACGGATAAGGACTTTCTTGATCAGCTTCTTGAAGAGCCTGATGGCTGAAATCAACTTGATCTTAGCTTTCTTATAAGCTTCTTGAATCTGAACTTAGTTGGGTTGATTTCCTTTGAATATCACTGACTAGCAGCTTCCTTCTTAGACTCCAGAAATAGATCTGAATCTTCTTAACAGATTAGTTCAGCATCTGCTCCTTGAGAGACCTGTGATTGTCTCCTACTTGACTTCAAATAGCTGGATCTCTCTCTATACAAACCTTCTTGAAGATACTTTTGAATTCTGATTGAATTCAACTTAGACAGAATCTGAATAAGAAAACTACTCTAGATCGTCTTCTTAGATCTTCTCACGAAGATCTTCTCCTTTGTTACTTGTAATTTCTTGATCAGAGATAAATCTCTAATTGTTTAGTGGTGACAATACTTTATCCTTTTCTATGTTATATTTTTCTTCTTCTGAATCCATCTATTTATAGACTTCATCCAAGGTAACCGACTGATCCGGTTTATAACTAACTTCTGATAAGTCTGACAGCTTCAGTAAACCTGTCATAACCCACAGCTGTCAAGTCTTCAAACAGTTCTTGAGCCTTTAACTCTGTCAGCAAAGCGTCGAGTCTGTCTGCCAAAAAGTGTCGAGACCATCTGTCAATATGTGTCGACACAAGTGACTTAAGTGTCGATATAACCTTTAGTGATGTCGACAAAGCTTCCTTTATATCGACATGGCTTCTTGACACTGCAACTTGAGAATGTGTCGACACTGATTATTTGTGTCGACACAAACACTTCACCATACATCAGCAATTAACTTGGTCTAGACTCAGCTGTGTGTCGACACAAGTCCTGTGTGTCGACACAGTAGTTGTAGACTCAGAACATAGCGTGTGTTCGACACTGCCTCCAGGTGTCGACACAATTGTTGTCGACTCTGCCTTTATGTGTCAACATAGCCTCCCGGTGTCGACACAGTCGATGTCGACTATAATCTTCTGTGTGTCGACACTGCCTCCCGGTGTCGACACAAATTCTCTAAAGTGTCGACGCAGCTATTTCACAGTGTCGACACACTCTTACTGAAGTGTCGATACAGCTTCCACAGGTGTCGACACATGGACTTAGAATATTTTTCCTGCATTCTAGCACATTCTTAACCTGCACATATAAACTCAAAATAATATCAAATACACCTTGATGTATATCATTGAGCTAAGTGAGGCTTTTCCAAATCAGGTACTCATTTTCCAATGTACCCAACAATCTCCCCCTATTTGGAGAAGTCATAACCCTTTAGCCAATGGTATACACCACTTAAAAAATAAACATGATGATGTATATAAGCATTATATGACAGGGTACTATATAAACAAAACACATATGATAGTTACATCATAGAATAAAGATGTAAAAGTAAAATAATCACAGAACAATGTTTTGTATATCAACTTAAAGATGTTTGTTACAAAAGGTTTACATTGATGTCTCTAACAAACAAATACTATACATTGTTCTTGGACAAAACAAAAAACTAGTAAAGCTAAGACTAAAGTTGGGCTGGCTCCTTGATGACTATCCCTTTGCCTGATTGAATCTGAGCCTGCATAATAGGTTCTTTATCTTCCATGAGCTTTTTTCCTTTCAAATCAGTCTTTTTCTGTGCCTCAGCCTTGATCTTTTTCCTTTCAAAATAAGGATAAGGCTTGAGGGAAATACTTGCTAGGCTCCTATGCATCAGGAGGTAGCTTCCCTAACTTAGCCTTTCTCCTGTATTGAAGTATTGCCTCCTGCCTTGCTTCATACTTTTTCCATTCCTGCTCATTGTACGATTTACACCTTTCAGGTACTTGATCTTTGATAGCTTTCCAGGCAGTTAAAATGATATTCCTTGATGTGGGGCTCCACTGCTCAAAGTCTGGCTTTAATTCTGCTTGCTCTCTAAATCTTTTATTTGATAATAGAGAATCTTGCTGAGCTTTTAGACCATCTTCTTACATATCAACCTTTTCAATAATAATATTTGTAACTGTTAGAGGAGGGCTGTACATAGACTCAACTTGTTGATGTATCATATCAATATCTGCAGGAAGGTAAATGACTTGGGCAACCTCAGGTTGATTACCTTCAAGTAGAATTGGTTGCACCCCTGACTCAGCCATATTATCATCATCACACAAAGGTTGATATTCAAGAGTGGCACTAATGCTGTTAGTTACCCATTTGTCATGATCAGACCCAGCATAGACTAACACCCTCTCCCCCTTTATGACTTCTCTGGTCATATGATCTCTTAAGTCCTCCTTCTGAAATCTTATTTGCCCATCCAGATAATTGATTCCATCTTTAAAAAATGGCTTTAACTTTTGAAGCTTGTAACTAATGAATTTCTTAGAGGATGTGATTGCAGATTTAACTAAATCTAGGGTAGCTTATAGCTTCTGATCATATTCTTCTTTTTTCTTATTCCTTGCTTCAGTCATTGCAACAACAGTGTTTGTGAACTAAGTGACTATCACATTATGTGATTCAGTCAGATTATCATTTATTCTTATTTGATTCTCAAGGACATAGCCTTGTTTAACAGCCATCTCATCTAATTGCTTCCTTATTCCTTCTTGTTGCTTGGCAAGAAATACCACAGCATTGCCTCCCTTTTGGAAGCTATCTGTCATCTCTCTTTTATTCTGATTAACTTCAAATCTTATAGATTTTATCTCTTGTGCCAGATCAAATTGAAGAGACTTATGGCTTTCATCCACATACTTTTCAAGAAGCAATCTCTGCTCATCCATTTTGACTTGTAAATCTATCATAAATTTAGTATAATCAAAATCAGTAGTAGCTTGGTGAGTTATTGTCTGGAGAGCTTTCTTATAGTTGTGACTTCTTCTCTTGAAGACCATTAGCTTTCTTTTCTTAGCCTCCCTGACCTCTGCATTTTCAGACTCTGAAGTACTTTCAATATGAACTCTTTCTGGAGGAGTGGTAGGAATTTCTTTCTCAGCACCATGTTGCTTACCCTCAACATGTACTTGCTCCCCCTCAACATCACCTTACTCCCCCTCAATCCTAAGGGTTTCAACCTTATCAGCTGCCTCTCCAATTTCAGGAAACAACTCTTCTAGAGTGTATTCCTTTTGTGCTTGAGCAGGAGATGATACAGTGTTTCCTCTAGCAGAATAATCAATTCCTGCAGTGTACAAATCTTCTGATAAGTTTATTCTTTCTTCCTCTTGTACTTGTGCAGTAATTGGCTCCCCCTGCACCTGTACTGGTATAGTGTCTTCCTGGACTGTTGTAGACCCATTCTGGTCCTCTGTCTGCTCTCTAACTTATTTTGCTTGATTTGGTTGATTGCCATGATCATGCACATGAAGGTCATGTCCTGGTTATTTCTTAGTTGTCTCATGCCTGTCCACATCAGGCAACTCCTTTGATAAAACTCTATCCCATCTAGAGAATAACCTCATGTCCATTCTCCTCATATGGTTGATCTTGGATCCAGGAATCTGTTGCATTACCTCTGGAATGATTCCAGCCAGGTACATACTCAAAATTCTAGCCAAGTTTGGCTTCTTGATTCCTTCTTTGATTTTATCTAACAAAACTGCTGACCAACTGGTTGGAATTTTAAAGACAATTCTTGTCATCATACTGAACATATAGGCTGAGACCCTATCATGGCCACCTGACTTGCATAAGATCACTTTTCCTATGATTTCAGACAGGAATTTCCCCTGAGGATTCATACCCTTCATGTTGATGGCAGATCCTATCTTTATGGTTGGATCCAATCCACAACATTGAAGCATTTCCCTTATTTTTAAGGCTGGAACCTCTTCCTCATCTTAGACCCTGGGAAAATGTAGAATTTTCCTCAATCTATTCTGAGTCAGCTTGACTCGTTCTCCATGGACAGTTGATTTGATCTATAATCTGGTTGAATCTACGGATGCACCTGTATAAAACTCAAGGACTTCTTTCTTCCATATTTTCATAGGTTCAGAGACAAGATAGTGTAATCCGTTGTCTGTGAGAAGAGAAATGACTTGCTTGATCTCCGTATCTCCATCGTCGAATGCATGTCGAACCAACTCATATCCCTCGTTGACTGCATCTTCAGTCTTGGGCACCATATGAAGGAAGAGAAAGCTTGGAAAGAGAGAAGAGAGATTGTAGACACAAGGCTTTTGTCTCGAAACCCTGGTGAACGTGTCGATAGAATATGTGTTTGACCTATTTATACCCTTCTACGCAAAGAAGGTCAAAAGGCGGGCAAAAACTGTCAAATTGTGTCGACACAGTCGAAATGTGTCGGCACATACTTCTAATGTCTCGACATCAATTGGACTACTTTGTGTCGACACCAATTGATGATGTGTCGACACAAGACTTAAGTTGTCAAAGAACAGAATATCTGTGTCGACACCGATTCTTTGTGTCGACACAAATTCTGAATGAGTCGACACCACTTCTCTGGTTGTGTCGACATAACTTTCCTGAATGTGTCCACATAATATCCCTGATGTGTCGACACCACTTCTCTGTGTCGACACCATTTTCCTGAATTGTCGACACAATTCCTCTATGTCGACACACTATCACTGAATGTGTCGACACCACTATTTAGCCAATATTTTGGTAAACTAACCTATAGTCAGCATTCCTAATTTAATTTTAAATTTTTTGAATTTAGTTTCATCCAGAGGCTTAGTAAATACATCTGCAATTTGATAATCAGTTTTAACAAATTCTAATGAGATGTCTCCTTTTTCTACATGATCTCTAAGAAAATGGTATTTTATTTCTATGTACTTAGTCCTACTATGTGAAACAGGATTGTTTGCAATAGAAATAGCACTTTTTGAATCACACAATAAAGGTGTTCTACTTACTTGAATACTATAATCCCTTAGCTGATGCTGAATCCACAATAATTGTGCACAGCAACTTCCAGCTGCAACATATTCAGACTCAGCTGTGGATATTGCCACACTAGTCTGCTTCTTACTGCTCCAGGATATCAATCTTCCTCCCAAGAATTGGCATGTATCTGTAGTACTTTTTTTATCTTCTCTACAGCCTGCAAAATTTGCATCTGAATGACCTGTCAGTATAAAATCTCCATTCCTAGGGTACCAAAGGCCTAGATTAGGTGTGCCCTTTAGATATCTCAAAATCCTCTTGACTGCAGTATAATGTGATTCTTTAGGGCATGCTTGGTACCTAGCACAGACACATGTTGCATACATAATGTCTGGTCTACTAGCAGTTGATTCAGTAGCCCCGAGCCGCCCCTCTCGGTCGGCCCTACTCGGCCTAGCCAGCGGACCACATGCTGGCGACCACTGTCGGGCTGTAGCCCAAGCACCCCACCCATGACCGAACCTATTCTCAGCGCGGCGGGATGTTGAGGCGAGGTCTCGAACCCAGCCCCTTGATAAAGAGCTTTCCGAACAGCTCTCATCACCAACTGAGCTCAGTTGGTGATGAGAGCTATTAGGAAAGCTCTTTATCAAGGGGGCTGGGTTCGAGACCTCGCCTCAACATACTGCCACGCTGAGAATAGGTGCGGTCATGGGTGGGGTGCTTGGGATGCAGCCCGACAGTGGTCGCCAGCACATGGTCCGCTGGCTAGGCCGAGTAGGGCCGACCGAGAGGGGCGGCTCGGGGCTACTACATCACGAAGTTTAGGAAATGAGACAAGAAGAGGTTCAGGCCTACTGAACAAACTCCTTCGAATGTTGCTTCGGGTGCAACATATGGGCAAGGACGTGTTGAGACACGTACATGTTTTAATTGTGGGAAGCAGGGACATTTAGCCCATGCTTATTAGAGTGTCCCTCCAAAGGGTGAGAAACGGGCAGGTGCATCTTATGAGGAAAAAGGCAAGGCAGTGACAGAGTCATCTATATCCCGGGCGAAACCTCGAGTGTACAATCTAGAATTATAGGAGCCGCAAATCTTAAATCATGAAGAACAGAAGCCTCGCGTGTATCATTTGGAATTACAGGAGGCCATAAAGCGGAGTATGTAGGATGCGGATGAGCGAAAATAAAATAAAGAGTGCACTTTTCTGTCTTCGTGATTTAATAAAGTATATGTTGTATGTATGTCTTACAATATGTTTGTTAAAGACTTATCTTTGTGTGATGCCGTGGGGCGAGATAAGTTGCGGCCTTTGAGCTATAAACCCGGGTCGTTCTATAAAACGTGCAACAATGGCATGGTTGTGTTGATGTCTACTGTTTAGCTAAATTTCGGGACGAAATTTCTTTAAGTGGGGGAGGATTGTAACACCCCAAAATTTCATTTATTAGTTGGCTGTGTAGGCTGAGGCAACACGGCCAGGGACACGGGCCTGTCGAAGGCCATGTTCTACTCTGTGTACTCGAGTGGGTCTCGAGTGGGCCTCGAGTGGGGTACACGGCCTATGACACGGGCGTGTCCAGGGCCGTGTCCTATGAGTGATCTTGACGAAATGCACTCGACGATCATCGATTGGCAAGTCGTGTTGGGCACACAGCCTGTGACACTGGCCTGTCAAGGGTCGTGTCCTTCTCTGTGTTTGGCCAGGTTTGTGAGTGTTGTTGAACACGGGCTAGACACGGGAGTGTTCGAAGCCGTGTTTGGCACACATCCTGTGACAAGGGCGTGTCACATGGCCATATCCTGGTCTGGCAGAGTAAGTTTCTTTGCCACTTAAGGCACACAGCCTGTGACATGGGTGTGTCCCAGGTCGTTTTCGGCCTAGGAAATTGAGTTTCAGGGCGATTCGTGGCCGTTCATTTCCTTTAATTAGGATCTGACGGTCCAGAGATCTTCCTAATGTTATAAGGCCAAGAGTTGAGGGATTAACTCTCATTTATCTCAAGTCTTTCTCTTTCTAAAGAGTTAGAGAGTGGGGAGAGCAAGGAAGGAGGTAGAGGAGGAATCCGGCCGCTGGTGGAGCTTCATAGCCCCGAATCACGAGCCAAGTCCAAATCTGTGGAGGTAAGGCCATTGTAGTGTTTTTCATCCGGCTAGTTTTCCATGGTTCCAGAGAGATCGTCAAGGGAAACGATGTCCTTCTTGGACAAGTGAAGTCCTCCTTTATTCATATGCATGGAATCCTCCACTAAGAGTTTGAAAGCGTAAGTGATTCCACCGGGTTGATAGTTGATATCCCTGGTTGAGTCTGCATCTATATCCGGAAATTTGTAGTACGAAATAGACATGTTGTGTGAAGCCCATCCAGACGGTTGGTCTGGATTGGTCATGTTTATATTGCAAACCAGAGAAGACTCCATAAATAAAACTAGTAGTTTACGGAGGTTGTGAGGATCCTTGTGAATTGTGAATACTTCCAACATACCTAGGAAGCTCTGTGTGAGCTCCTTGTGTTGTGTGCGCTGCATGAACTGTATGCTCTGCGTGAGCTGTGTGCTGAATAGGAAAGAACCTCTGCGTGAGCTATATGCTGAACAGGAAAGGGAAAGCTGACCTGCGTCAATATGTCCATTACTAACGAGTTGAGCAATGGGAAAGTGCTGAATTGTACCTGCGTTATGAGAGATCGATTGGTGGCAATGCAATGGGGGGCTACTGATGTAGCCCCGTCCTAAAAGATCTTATACGGACGACGATTAGACGACTTTCGCTACATTCAACGCCCTCTTTTCCGAACACTAACGAAACACAGCAAACACAATGGATTTTATTTATCTCTTGCGCTAACTTACGGGTAGCCGAACCGCAAGTGGATCAGAGAATGGCTATAGGCAAAAATCCTCTTAGGCTAAAAGGAACAATATTGGTTTCGACGAGCTTGGAGTTGTACCAAAATAGATCCACCAAAGAAATCACGATTCGAAAGTGGTGGATCTATCCCAACTAAAGAAAGAGCGAGGATCGCCAATCCTCTCGGGAGTTATAGGAAACAAAACGAAAAATCACAAATCTATTATGAGTAATACTGCGAAAATTAAGGCTTAAAAAATCCATGCAAAAATCATCCACCACTAGAAATATCAAAGAGGGAAAATCTCTTGAGTAGGAATTTCATTACCCCTCTCGGAAACGTAGATCCGAGATTATTTTGGATCCACAAGAAATCATCGCTCTTCCCTCCAAATCCGAAGGAAGCGCACCACGGATGAAGAACTTGCCCATCTTCCCTGCTTCACGCCATGGAGGTTCAACCAAGCCTTTCTTTCTTGCACTTATATCTTCTCCTCCAAGGTTGGTAAAAAAAAATCTTTGAGATGTTAGCTAGAAACGTGGATGAGAGGATTTAGTAAGGAAGAGAGTGATGGTGACAACCCCCAGCGTGTTAAAGTTGAAGATGATGACTGCGACAGCAACGGCGTTCTCCTACATGATGAAGATAAAGACTACATGATGTGGAGCTACATGAGATGAAGGCTTTTCAACATTATTTAGTTTATTTCTATTTGCATTTTATTTTCATCATTTAATGTTTAAAGACATTTAGTATTGTCTTTATTTTTATTTAGTGGGCTGCACATAGCCTATGCATTATGTAAAGCCTATATATAGGCATGGACTTTCATAATTTTACTTAGTGAATGAAAAGATTAAGAAAACCCTAAACCCCTTGAAATTCTCTTCCCTTCTCCTTGGCCGCCCACCCTCTTCCTCTCTCCCTCTTGGCCGCCGGCCACTCTTCCCCTCCCCTCCTCTTGCTCGGCCTCCCTCCTCTTTCCTCCTTCTCTCTAAGAATCCAAGCCCTCTCCTCCCCATAGCAAGTTTCGGCAACCACCATTCAACCCCAAGCCGCCGGCCTCCTCCACCAACACCAAACCCGAGCACCTCCTCAACTCCACATCCCTATAGGCTCAGCCACCACCTCCTCCGAAACGACCCTCCATCTCCTCCAAACTATCAAACCGACCACTATCCCTCATACACTACCCGACCGCTTCCATTTTCCACCCTACCCGACCACTTCCATCTTCCATCCTACCTAACCACTAGCAAGAAGAGAAATATTCAGCCCTCTTTATTGAAGAGATTTCGACCAAGGTGCAAGGTCTCCTCCTTGTAAGGTCTCACTCCGGCGTGAAGCAAAGGATGTGGACAAGTTTCTCTTCAGTCGGCGAGACTCCGGCGGTGCCGTGGAAGAACGATCTTTGAAAGTGAACTGGAATCATCTATTACAGTTGGGTAATGAGATCTTCTACTATTTGTGTGATTCTACTTGTAGATTTTCATTTGGTGGACTGCTAGTGTGTTATCTTGGAATCGTTTGGTTGTTCGTGGTTTTCTCTCCGACCGCATTTGTTGTTTTCTCTCGTTGTTTAATTTTCCGAGAGGTTTTGGCGAGCCTCACTTTCGATTTGTTGGGGAAGATCTACCATTTCCAAACTATGCTTTTTAGTAGATCTCTTTTGGTACAACCATCGCTCGGTCGGACCTAAGATTGGTCCTTTTTAGCGTGAGAGAACATCAGCCTCTTGTCGTTTGTTCGATCTTTTATCGTCGTGGCTACCTTACGTTAGCGATAGTTGATAACGTTGTTCGTGAGTGCGCTGCGTTTAATTATTGTGCGAGTGTAATAGTGGAAATATAGAGGCATTCATGTTCTTCCCATAGCGTCTACCGTATCTAACATCATAGCCTACATCAATTTGGTATCAGAGGGAGGTTCACGTCAATTTCCTAATTGGCACCCCTCCCCAATCTTGTGGCACGTTACCCGCACTTTTGTTTGCAAGTTAGTTGTCAAAAATCACAAAAAAATTATTTTTGGTCTGCCAATAGCGGCTTAAATTTCTTATTTTTCAGCAAAAACATCAAAAAAATTTATTAATAATCTTCATATTTTATTCAGTAATAAAATCAATTTTATATTAATATTACCCTAGTGGTTAAGCGGGAACAATTCTGACAAACTTTTTTTTAATTGGGCCAGAAGCATTTCTCATTGTATGTGCACAAATTCCGGAACGAGTTTTCTCCCCGGTTATCTCAATATGGCCTTTGAAGTCAATGTTTCCCGAGAAAAATCTTTAGGTTCCCTTTGGAACGTTAGAAAGCCATTCCATTTCCCGGTTGTGGATGAGATTAAGGCGTTGATTGGCCAACTAAAGGCTAGTCAAGTAGCACCACTTCTCCCAAGGCAACCCTAGTTACCCTACTGATGGAGATAGTTCAATACCGATCTTTAGGAATGAAGATAAACCAAACGCCAAGGCCAAGCGGCAAATAGCTAGTGATTTGGCTACCCTTAAATAAGGGAATAAGTCGGTCTTAGATTATATGCGACTCTTTAAGGATTTGACGGTTAGGAGCGGTGTAAAGGAATCGCTTGAGGTCACCCTTTCTAGGTTTCGTAGGGGGTTGAGCCCCTACATCTAGGGAAAGTTATTGCGATATTGTCACACCGATATAGACACCACCTTTTGCACGGAGTTAGAAATTGAGAAGCACCAAATCCCTAGGAGTAAAGTTCCATGTCAAACGATTACTATATGTGAGTCTAGTGGCAAATCTGGTATTGGCTCTATTGAGCGTCCTACCCCGATTACGCCCGTAGGACATTTTGAGTCTTCCCCTGAGTTGCCTGATTTAGTGGTTGATTCCCTGATGAGTCTAAGGTCGTGCCTAAGACTGTGCCCGTCACTGAGGGCGAGGCTGAAATTACTGACGATAGTATTGACGTTGAAGAGATTGGTTACCCGAGTGACCTGGATGATGATTTCTCCTCTAAGGAATAACCCCCATTCCCTTTCGACGATATTTCGGAGCCGTCTACCTTGATTTCCTTGGAGTATTCTTATGACCCTGAGGCAGTTGATATTTTGGTTGAGTCGGAAGAGTTACCTTATGCTTAGAGCTTACTCATTCGTGATTTTGGCAATGAAATGTTAGGACTCGAGCTAGTTATTTTTAGTCTGAGACAAATTGTCGTGCCCATTCCTGAGATTTTTACTGCGACTGACTTGGAAGTTATGACGGATGTGTTGGAAGTATATCCTAGCGAGAGAGTTACATTTTTGGAAGACGATATAGACGTAGACCCAGATGAGCGTCCCTGATGCTAACTCCGTTGCGTGAAATTAAATGCGATCTTAACTCTCTCCCGATTTTAGCTTACCCGACTCTCCCACCTCATATGTTGATCCGACCAGCGGATCCTTTCGGACATAAATTTATTTTGCCTGATTTGAGTCATGTAATTTTACCATCCATGCTGGACCCCCCTTGGGACATGTCTCGTAGCGTGATAATAGAATTTGTGTGTGGTCACTATATAACTACTGATAGTCTTGTATCCTCCCGAATTCCCACGTTTAGTCAAATCCCTGAGTATACGTTGTTGAGATGGCCGTTGATTGTGCCACCTGAATTATTTCTGCTAGTACCACCAGATGTAGTCTCGTTAGTGCCCCCTGATCTCGTTATATTGTCGCCACCTGATGTAGTTCCGCTGGTGCCACCCTATTTATTACCATTTGTGCCACCTTATGTAGTTCCCTTACCGCCATTTTCTATGTCAAGTCAACATGCACTAGTATTTGCCTCTCTTGTTCTTAATTTACATAAGCATGGTAAGGAAGCGCTAGTCACACACATGTCTTCTTATAAATATATCGCTAACTTACATAAGAGGGTGTCTCCCTATAAGGTTTTCGGTTTACTCTTGGTGCGACTCATCCCTTAACGGATGCCTTCGGGCACTTTAGAAACGTTGGCGAGTCGACGAGTTAGAACTTTTCGGATTTTTAATCAATTAGGTGAAACAACATATCTGTTGAAGTTAACCACTGAATGAGGTAACTCTCTTTGCTTAAATGTTTCCAATTTCACGCATTGTGTATTTCCACCATTTGAAATATCTAACTCTACGTTTGGTGCCACCATATTTTCATTTGGGTTTGGGGGTGAGCTGGTTCTTGGATTGTTCTCTCCATTGGTCTCCAACGGAGGTACGTTGAGTGTTGATGCGGAAATTTTTCCTCTTTATTTGCCTAATGCATTTCCCAAGTTCCGCAGGACAATCTTTTTGCTAGACAGGTGCATATTTGGTGTTTTGCTCTCCTCTCCAAGCGGCAGTATTCAGCATTCCATGATACGATGGTGTGATCGTCCAGTCTGCGGTGACTCTTGGATCTCGTACTCGGCGATGGTTCTTTTGGATGATGTTCTTCGGTGCCAGCACCTCCACGCCAACTCATCAGAGATGAGTTCTTTTGAGCGGGGGAGGATTTATGGCGACAACCCCCAGCGTGTTAAAGTTGAAGATGATGATGGCGACGGCGACGACATTCTCCTACAGTTGAAGATGACGATGGCGACGACGACGGCGTTCTCCTACATGTTGAAGATGATGACGGCGACAGCAACGGCGTTCTCCTACATGATGAAGATGAAGACTACATGATGTGGAGCTACATGAGATGAAGGCTTTTCAACATTATTTAGTTTGTTTCTATTTGCATTTCATTTTCATCATGTAATGTTTAAAGACATTTAGTATTGTCTTTATTTTTATTTAGTGGGATTCACATAGCCTATGCATGGTGTAAAGCCTATATATAGGCATGGACTTTCATATTTTTACTTAGTGAATGAAAAGATTAAGAAAACCCTAAACCCCTTGAAATTCTCTTCCCTTCTCCTTGGCCGTCCATCCTCTTCCTCTCTCCCTCTTGGCCGCCGGCCACTCTTCCCCTCCCTCCACTTTCTCGGCCTCCCTCCTCTTCCCTCATTCTCTCTATAAATCCAAGCCCTCTCCTCCCCATAGCAAGTTTCGGCCACCACCATTCATCCCCAAGCCGCCGGCCTCCTCCACCAACACCAAACCCGAGCACCTCCTCAACTCCACATCCCTATAGGCTCGACAACCACCTCCTCCTAAACGACCCTCCATCTCCTCCAAACTACCAAACCGACCACTATCCCTCATACCCTACCCGACCGCTTCCATTTTCCACCCTATCCGACCACTTACATCTTCCATCCTACCCGACCACCAGCAAGAAGAGAAATATTCAGCCCTCTTTATTGAAGAGATTTCGACCAAGGTGCAATGTCTCCTCCTTATGAGGTCTCACTCCGGCGTGAAGCAAAGGAAGTGGACAAGTTTCTCTCCGGTCGGCGAGACTCCGGCGGTGCCGTGGAAGAACGATCATTGAAAGTGAACTGGAATCATCTATTCCAGTTGGGTAATGAGATCTTCTACTATTTGTGTGATTCTACTTCTAGATTTTCATTTGGTGGACTGCTAGTGTGTTATCTTGGAATTGTTTGCTTGTTCGTGGTTTTCTCTCCGACTGCATTTGTTGTTTTCTCTCATCGTTTAATTTTCCAAGAGGTTTTGGCGATCCTCGCTTTCAATTTGTTGGGGAAGATCTACCATTTCTGAACCGTTCTTTTTGGTAGATCTCTTTTGGTACAACCATTGCTCGGTCGGACCCAAGATTGGTCCTTTTTAGCGTGAGAGAACATCGGCCTCTAGTCGTTTGTTCGATCTTTAATCGGCGTGGCTACCGTACGTTAGCGATAGTTGATAACGTTGTTCGTGAGTGTGCTGCATTTAATTATTGTGCGAGCGTAATAGTGGAAATAGAGAGGTGTTCGTGTTCTTCCCGTAGCGTCTACCGTATCCAACACCGTAGCTGAAAGTCCACCTAGTGTCAACTACCTTCACCTATGGGGGGGGGGGGAATAGGTGTCTTGCAGCGTTTTTGCGGAATTAAAACTATACCTGCACAAATAAACAAAAGAACACAGCACAGAAAGACAGGCAATTTATAGTGGTTCCCCGATTTGGGTACGTCCACTTTCCCCTTCGACCTATCTCCCAACAAGGGACGACTCGGTCACTTCACCAACCGGATTGAAATCCAATCCACACAATAACGGAAGGAACCCTTCCAAACAAAGGAGTCACCACTCCTCCACCATCGATTGCACCCAACCCTTACAACGAGAAACCTACGTTCCTTTAAAATAAAAATAAAATGGAATGTATAAAATATACAAACTTCTTATGGAGGCTAGGTGTCCCTCTTCATTCGATGACGCATTCTTGACGAAGACGAAGAGTCCACGACCTTAGCTCTCACTTAGAATGAATCTCAACGAAACCGGTGGCGGCAAGAAGAGCGGCGGCTTGGCGTTCGGGATCGGCGGCGGCAAGAAGTGCGGCGGCTGAGCTTTAGAGATCCAACCTTCGTAGCTATGCTAGCAAGGTCTACCAACGGTCTTCCTTGGATCAATCGTCTCGATCGATTTGGAAAGGGAAGTATTCCCGATCTACAAACCAAGAGATAAAGGATCTCAAGAAGGACACGTGAGATGCGTTGCTTGGCAAAGCTTCTGGCGCCGGGGGATCAGGAGGTATCCACGATCAATGGCGGCGACTACTTCCTGAGCGGCGACGGCGGCGGCGAAAGAGAAATCCGCGATCTAGGTCACATCGGCGGCTCGGTTTTCTTTCTTGTGTATTCGTAGTATTGCCTGTGTGTAATGATCGAAATACAACAGTATTTATACTGTAGGTCATACATTATGACCGTTGCGGGACCCACCAAGGAAACCCTAGCTCCGGTTCAAAACAGCGCCTGAATATTTGGACCGGTCCAGCGAGCAGCAGAAATTCGCCAAAGGAAAATTCGGCGAGAATCATTGGTGATTCTCGACGAATCGGCAAGAATCACTTATGATTCTCGCCGAATTCTACATGGCAGATTTCTGGCTGTAGATCTTGCCATCCGGAGAGAATCGGCGAGAATCAACATTCATTCTCGACGAATCGGCGAGAATGCAAAGTCATTCTCGTCGATTCGGCGAGAATCAACTAGTGATTCTCGACGATTCTGCCTTAAGCATAAATCAAGAAGGCGTTGAGACAGTCGGCTGCAATCGGCAAGAATCAGCGAGTGATTCTCGACGATTCGGCGAGAATCAGTAGTGATTCTCGTCGAATCGGCGAGAATCACTTAGTGATTCTCGACGATTTCTACTTAGACGATTTTTCGTCTTTCCACCCGTGAGCTGCTCTTTGGCCCATCCTTGCTCCTTGACTGCTCTTGATCTATCACAGCCCTGTACTTATAAATAAGTACACTCCAATAGAGAGAGTACACGTAAGCCAACACACTGATCTGCTCAACGAGGGATTACGTTGCGCAGACCCGTGTATATTGACCTACTGCACCCTGACATTGGTGTGTACTTAGCCAGGAATAACTGCAAGCACAACTTGAAGACAAATGATCAAATACAATGTCAATTCACCTTAGCTGCTCCAGGGGCTTCTTCAAATCAGGTACATTGTGGATACAATACCCAACAGTAGCCTACCTCAGAGAGATGAGGGAAGAAAGAAGAATGAGAAGGGAGAGAGGGGGGCGGCCAAGAGCTAGAAGGAGAGGAAGACACCCCTTGGGCGGCGGTAAAGAGAGAGGGAGGGGGAGATAGGAAAATTAGGTTTTGGAAGATTCTTGGTTTATTTAAATATTTTGTCTAAATGACAAAAAAGAGTTTTGGCCTTATATAAGGCTTACATCCAAGGGGCTATTAGAAGCCAATATTTAGTGGCTAAATGCACACCACAAGTTCAAAATGACAGAAATAAAATAGTTTAATACAAACCACATAAATGGATAAATGCAGACCATAAACTAGCAAGATAAATTAAATTTAAATCTTATTACGTGGGCGAAGATTGTAGCCATGACTGCTATGGAGCCGCAAGTATTTGGCCGGTGGATCATCATCATCTTCCGCCACTACCCCATGATCACCAAGTATGCCATGGATGCCATCTTCATCACCAAGTTGGCCGTCGTGGTGGCCGTCGCCATCAATCCTCCCCCGCTCAATAGGACTAATCACCGATGAATGGGCGGGAAGGTAACGACGTAAGAGATCCTCATCTAGAAGATCCACCTCTTAGGCGGAGTGACAAGAGTCGACCGAAGCAGGATGACCATGCCACCTGACCAAAAACCTGTGAATGTCACCGTCGGGAGTGGGAAACACTGCATCCTGCAAAATCCTGTCAGGCAAGAAATCGGTCCGGGGGAACCTTGGAAATGCGTTAGGCAAAGAAGAAAAACATGTTTCATCATCAATATGCAACATACCTCCTGGATAATCTGAAGGAGAGAGCGATATAGAAACAATCTCACCCCCAACCCATTAGACGGTATAGTGGAAATATTAAATGGAGAGATAGAATGTTTAGGTGGTGGAGCGACATAAAGCGTTAAATCTGAAACGTTAAAAACAGGGGAGATTCCCCAATCAGCGGGTAACTTTAATAAATATGCATTTTCTCATAGCTTCTTTAAAACCCGAAAAGGACCGGCTCTCCTATTCGCCAATTTATTTATGGTGCCCGAAGGCATCCGTTTAGGGATAAGATGAACCATTACCAAATCACCAATATTCAAAGGGACTGCTTGCCTATGTACGTTAGCATTCGATTGATAAATAGCATATTGTTTACCTAATGTCTCGCTAATGTGCTTATGGAGAGTGTGAACGTTCGAGGCGAAGTCCTGTGCAAATTAAAAGGATTTAAAAGATGGTGGTAATGGAACAAAATCAAGAGGTACGGGCACCTTATATCCATGCACGATCTCATTTGGAGATAAACCGGTGGACCTATTCTCAGAATTATTGTAAGCTAATTGAGCATGAGGAAGAATAAGGTCCCACATACCATTATGATCACCCACTAAGCAACGAAGTAACCCACCCAAGCTTCGGTTAACCACTTCCATTTGCCCATCCGTTTGGGGATGATAGGCCGATGGAAACATAAGTTTAGTACCCAAAAGCATCCAAAGTGTTTTTCAGAAATAGCTAGAAAATTTAACGTCCTTATCAGTCACTATCATTTTGGGGACGCCCCGATGTGCCACGACCTCCTTGAAGTACAACTTAGCAACATGTGATGCATCGTTGGTGTTATGACAAGCGTTAAAGTAAGCCATTTTGGAAAATCGATCCACTACGACCAGAATGGAATCGTGTTGCCTAAATGTCAGGGGTAGGCCAAATATGAAGTCCATGCTAACGTCCTCCCATGGAACAGACGGAATCGGAAGTGGTGTGTAAAGACCAGCGTTGGTCTTGTTACCTTTCGCTAATTGACATACACCTAACCCTCCACTATGTAACTCTCATATAATAAAATGGCATAACGAAGAGCGGGGAATACATAATTGCGTATGCTTAAATAAATAACCGTCACGGATGTAGTATGCTGGATAGTAGAAGGGGAATTATCCTGAGTGGCTAAGTATATATCTTTAAAATCCGGGCATTGAACGTATTCATCCTTAATTCTTTCAAATCCTATGACAGATACTTCCATTGTAGATAGTAATAGGGTTACTCGACTAAGAGCGTCCGCCATACGATTTAACTTACCCTTAAGGTGCTTGATAATGAATGTGTACTCCTGAAGGTAGGAGACCCATTTGGCGTGCCGAGGGCTGATTTTATTTTGGGAGTTTACAAATTTTAGCGCCTCATGATCTGATAAGATTACAAATTCTTTCGATATAAGATAGTGTCGCCAATGTTGGAGACAACGTATCACGGCATAAAACTCACGATCATAATTGGAATAATTTAACTTCAGTCCTGCAAGTTTCTCGCTAAAGTAACCTATCAGATGTCCATCCTGAGTTAAAACTCCTCCAATTCCTATCCCAAATACGTCACATGATAATTCAAACACCTTGTTAAAAACATGCAACCATAGTAGTGGGGCTTCAGACATCCGTTCCTTAATTATTTGAAATGCACTAGTGGTCGCTTTAGTCCAAATAAAATCACCCTTCTTCATGCATTCAGTGATTGGTGTCATGATACTACAAAAATTTCGAATGAACCTTCGATAAAATATGGCCAATCCATGAAAACTTCTAACCTCCCGAATATTTTTTGTTTTTGGCCACTCTATAATAACTTGGACCTTTTTAGGGTCAACATGAATACCTTCGGAACTCACTATGTATCCTAGAAACTCTATGGAAGTCACACCAAATGCGAACTTTTTAAGATTAATAAATAAATTTTCTTGGCGCAATGTTGTAAGGATTGTCCTTAAATGTCTTTCATGGTCCATCTACGAGAGGCTAAATACCAATATATCATCGAAGTATACTACTACAAATTTACCCATGTATGGTTTAAATACTTGGGTCATCAACCGCGAGAAAGTACTCGGTCCATTGGTGAGCCCCTCTCCAAGCACCAACCACTCATAGAGCCCATCCTTAGATTTAAATGTCGTTTTCCATTCTTATCCTTCCCGTATCCTTATTTAGTGGTAACCACTTTTAAGATCTAACTTTGAAAATATGGTGGCTCCGGATAACATATCTAATAAGTCATCCAAATGGGGAATTGGAAACCTATATTTGACAGTAAGTTTATTTATGGCCCGGTAGTCTACACATAATCTCCAAGACTTATCTTTCTTTGGGACCAAAAGGGCTGGGGCGGCACATGGGCTCTTACTATGGCAAATAAATCCCTTTGTTAATAAATCTGAAATTAAAGTTTGTAACTCATTATGTGTGGAGGGATTGAGCCGATAATGGGGAATATTAGGAAATGACGAGCCCGGGACGAATTCAATCTCATGCTGAATTTCCCTTATGGGTGGCAAATTAGATGGTAAGTCCACCGGATAGACGTCTTTATACTCTTTCAATAGTGTTCAGAGAGATAACGGTAGGTTCTCTAAAGAGGGTGAATCATCCTTAGCTTGTAGACATACTAAAGCATAGATGATGCCATCCAAGAAGGTCTCACGTTCTAAATCCTTCTTACTTATCAAGATTATAGTTTTCTTTTCCGCAGGCACAATTGTGTCTTTGGAGGCAATCGACGAATCCATAGGCGGTGTGGGTTTCAAGACAATGGTCTTACCATTAAACTTGAACTCGTAGGTGCTGGCTCGTCCGAAATGGGTCACGTCTTAATCATAAATCCACGGGCGTCCTAGTAGTACATGACAAACATCCATGGGGATGACGTCGCACCACACCTTATTGATATAGCACTTCACTGTAAGTGGCACTAAACATCGCTTAGAGACCGCGATAGACATTTTGTTTACCCATGCAATTTAATATGAATGGGGGTGCGGTTAAGTGACTAAATGCATACGAGTGATGGCGTTCTCCGAAATGATGTTCATCCAACTACCGCTATCTATTATTAAATTGCACCACTTTTCACCGCTTTTAAAATTCAACGAAAAGACGTTCGTCTGATTATACGCATCTGACACACGCGGTGTGGCCAGAATACACCTCATAACCATCATATAAGAATCATCTTCAATATCACTCAGCTCGGCATCAGATTCATCGCCGTCTTCATAAACGATCTCGGCGGGCTCAGACGTGGATTCTAATAGTGCTAGTTGTTTACTCTTAGTGGGGTACTCACTAGACCCTTAGATCCCGCAAGAATAACATGTGGCATTAGTCTTACTAATCTGTCCTATCAGAACTCTCTCACCGGTGGGATTTCTGTTGTTCCTAGCGATAATGACTACGGAATTCGAATTAGTCGATCGAAACTTTCCCTTGTCCCGCATGGAGGGCGAAGGTGGGGGTCCTAAAATAGACTTTCCCTTCTGGAATGCTCATCCCTTAGACTTGTAGGCATTGTGCTTTTCTATATCCAAGGCTGTATTAAATGTCGTGTTAAGGTCCGTATGACCATAACGCAGGAGCTTGCCTTGGATGTTCGGGTTGAGTCCCTTATGAAAACGAGAGAGTGTGACTTTGGGCATTTCTCGGACGTCACAACGCACCATCATATCTTTAAGGAGTCTCATGTACTCCGCTACCGAATTGCCCCCCTGACGAAGGGTGGCTAACTCTTCGAACATTTGTGTTCAGTGATACGCAAGGACATATTGGTCAGTTAGGAGTGCTTTCATGACAGCCCACCCAATTGGGGGTACTCCATTCACGGTACCTAATCGCCTCTCTTCGTTCAACCAGAACTTTTGGCCCTACCAAGAAGTTTCATCCGTGTAACCCGCACCTTCTCACTGTCCGTTAGGTTGTGCAACTCAAAATAGCACTTGATCTCCATGATCCAGTCTAGAAATACTTGGGGTTCACCCATACCATCGTATGATGGTGGATCAATCTTAACGACCCTAGTTACATCGAACTCATAAGGGGCTCGAGGAGCTTGCTCATCGTCCTGATCACGAGATTGGTTTTGTATTTCATCTCGTTGGTTGGCGGCCTGGGGTTGGGGACCCGGTCGATTTATCTCAACACCGTGATTTCGAGGCGTCACTTTATTTAAAGCCATCCCTTGTATTAATTTGGTGAGTGCATCGAACCTAACATTAAACTCTTCCTGAAGCTCTTCGATCGTTGCCGGAGCGTGCTCATCATCATGGTCGTCTGCCATATTTGAAGTGGAAGGAGGATACTCCGTGCCAAGCCTAGTGCGCATGAACAACAGGAGAAATGGTGGTTTTGACCAGATTAATTTTATAAAGTTTGATTATTTTAACAATTATCGAATAGGCGAACGAAAATAATTTTTCAGACTTTTGTTCTTAAAAAATAAGGAGAGTTCTCAAAAAAAATTTGTAATTTTCTGCAGATTTTTTTCTTTTTACTAATCGCAGACCAAATTTTATAAATTTAAGGTTTATGTTGTTTTTTACGGATCGTGCACAACCAGGTGAGAGTCGAAAACCCTACGACAGAATGACTTAAGGATGGTGTCGATTGAGAAATCAACACAACCTCCCTTTATACCAAATTTGATGTAGTCCCGTCCAAAAAGATCCTACACGGACGGTGATTAGACGACTCTCGCTATGTTCAACGCCCTCTTTTCCGCACACTAACAAAACACAGCAAACACTATTGATTTTATTTATCTATCATGCTAACTTACGGGTAGCCGATCCGCAAGTGGATCGGAGAATGTCTATAGGCAAAAATCCTCTCCGGCTAAAGGGAACAATATTGGTTCCGACGAGCTTGGAGTTGTACCAAAATAGATCCACCAAAGAAATCACGATTCGAAAGTGGTAGGATATATCACAACTAAAGAAAGTGCGAGGATCGCCAATCCTCTCGGGAGTTATCGAAAATAAAACGAAAATCACAAATCTATTATGAGTAATACCGCAAAAATTAAGGATTCGAAAATACACGCAAAAATCGTCCACCACTAGAACTATCAAAGAGGGAAAAACTCTTGAGTAGGAATTTCTTTACCCCTCTAAGAAACGTAAATCCGAGATTATTTTGGATCCACAAGAAATAATCACTCTTCCCTCCAAATCTGCGGGAAGCGCACCACGGATAAAGAACTCGCCCGTCTTCCTCGCTTCACTCCGTGGATGTTCACCCAAGCCTTTCTTTCTTGCACTTGTATCTTCTCCTCCAAGGTTGGCAAAAAAAAAATTTGAGATGTTGGCTAGAAACGTGGATGAGAGGATTTAGTAAGGAAGAGAGATGATAGAAGAAAGGAGAACGAGAAGGGAGAGAGGGGGGTGGCAAAGAGCTAGGAGGGGAAGATACCCCTAGGGCGACGGTAAAGAGAGAGGGGGGGAGATAGGAAAATTAGGTTTGTGAAGATTCTTGGTTTATTTTAATATTTTGTCCAAATGACAATAAGAGTTTTGGCCTTATATAAGGCTTACATCCAAGGGGCTATTAGTAGACAATATTTAGTGGCTAAACGCACACCACAAGTTAAAAATGACAGAAATAAAATTGTTTAATACAAACACATAAATGGATAAATGCAGACCATAAACTAGAAAGATAAATTAAATTTAAATCTTGTTGCGTGGGCAAAGATTGTAGACGTGATTGCTATGGCTCCGCAAGACTTTGGCTGGTGGATCATCATCATCATCTTCCGCCACTACCCCATGATCACCAAGTGCGCCATGGACGTCATCTTCATCACCAAGTTGGCCGTCATGGTGGTCGTCGCAATCAGCTGCGGGCCAAATCTCGGGTTGTTACACCACTGTGGTGGGTCGATCTAGAATGCTCGATTTTTGTCGTGAGGTTACCACCTCTGATTGGGATGGGCGAGGAGGTCTCCAGTATGCGTGTTGTAGTAAACTAATTCCTAGACAACAAGTTAAGAACCTCATAATTGGTGGTGGTACAATGGATAATTCAGTACACCGTAAGCGTGCCTTGAGTGCACGGAGCATCTGGCACGAAGGCCGTCGTTTGTGATGGTGTTGTGCATGAGAGCAATTGTTGTGATATATAAATATAAATGTTGTGATTGTGATGCATGCAGGGAAGGAACCACTGCCTCGAGTACGGTGTAGGGTCATTATAATTGGTCAGCTGAATGCTGACCATTGCTTTGTTTATTACCCTTAGGGTGGATGTCCATATACAGGTGCTGATGGGCTAAATTGGATTGAGCGGGCTGAATCCCTTGCTGCTTGTAGGCCCTTGAAGACCGTGCGAAGAATTATATTTTCATGTGTGGCCGGCCTGCGTGACGATGTATGAAATCACACATGTGAAGAGAAACATATAAAGCCTTAAGGCCTTAAGTGTTTGTGTTTGTATACATACCTGGTGATATACCAATTGAAAGTGAGGGTAAGATCTATCTTCACTCTAGAGGGGGGGGGGTGAATAGAGTTTTTTAAAATAATTTAAAATTTAAAACTGTAACACAGTGGAAGACTTGATTTACTTATATGTGGAATGTGCTAGTAGAAAAGTAAACACTAAAGCAGTAAGAAAACAGAAACACACAGCACACAGCAAAACAACAAGCACAGTAAGCTAGATGACACAAGGAGCTATAGTGGTTCCCCAATAACCTGGGTACATCCACTCTTCTACCACCCTAAGTAGGAATCCACTGCAGGAATAGTTGATCAGGTGTCCTGGGCACCAATGAGCTTTTGATAAGGTGCTCAAAAACTAAACCTATATTTTTTGATAAGGTGTCTTGCCACCACTGAGTTTTGACAAGGTCTATGAAACCAGCCACAAAACTTTTGAAGGAAGTTTTGAGAAACCCTTTTACAAGAGAGAAAGGAAAAAGAAAATATGTTGAGTTGTTCTTCTCTGTCAACAATCTTAGAGGAGCCAAGTAGAAGATGTTGTCAAAGCTCCCTTTGAGATCTGTAAGGGTTCAGGAAGATGAGCTTTGCTTAGGGTGATAGGCCTTTAGTTGCTTCAGATCTCCAGCAATAGATGATTTCAGCAGATTCTTAAATGTGTGATGTCTGGAGTCCTTGATGATGAAGCTTTTGAACACTTGATGCTTGAAGGAGTAGAATAGGAGATGATCTCCTTCACAGCAATGTCCCTTGTGTTCTTAAAGAATTCTGACTCATAATTCTGTAAACTTTTGTCTACTGAGTCTGTTCTAGAAGATGAATTCTTGAAGAATAACTTTCTTGTTCTCTCTTCTGTATTCTTTTTTCAAATCTTGTCTGTTCTCTATATTCAGAAAAATTCTCTAGGGAGTATATCAGATTCTGACTTCTTGATAGCTGTTAATCAGTCATAAATGACTACCTTAACTGATATCTGCCTCTGGAGGAAAGTCCTTGAGAAACATTCCAATTAGTATTCCTTGAAACTTGCTCCAGGTTGATTGAAACGGCTACAAAATCCTTTGCCATAAATGCTGAGAATAAATCTGAATGAATTCCATAACTGTCCTGAATTTGAATCCTGAAATCGTCGACCTCTCAGAAAAACGTCAATCTGAGCTCAGCTATCTTTGACCTGAGCTCAGAGATTGGATTTAAACTAGAGACAGAAATCGTCGACCTGAGCTCTACGATCGTCGACCTGAGCTCAGAGACTTGGAAAACAACTAGAGACAGAGCATCGATCAGAGCTCGCAGATCGTCGAACGGAGTTCGACGCCTTATTGAACTGAGCTCAGAGATAGTCGACCTGAGCTCAACGAGAATTGTCCTTGTCTTCAGCACTTGAATCTTGATCTTTAGAAGGTCTTGAGGGCAGCTTTCAAACTTAAGTACTAACCCTAAGAATCATTCTAATTGACCTATCAGACTATACAGCAAGGTCAAAAAAATTCCTAAGCACATAGTGATCCTTACCCAAATTAGTAATAGGGTGTTCCAAAAATCTCCCCCTATTTGGTTTAAGATTACTATATACAAGACAAAATAGGAAATAACAAGCATACATCAGAATTAAAACATAAAACAGAAACAACAATGCAAATAACACATATTGAGCATTGCAGAATCACAGCAGGAATCACAGAATGAGTCAGAAAAAGATATATTGTCAGCTTAAATATTTACTTCTATTCATTGCCCTTATTGAATAAGATTTCTCTGTTGGGATTGAGGGCTTCCTTCTTGAATCTCATGTCATCAGCAGCACCTAGAGAAGTTTGAGATTTTGGCCTGGGAACTACAGCCTCTGGGTGCAGCTTCATATAACTTTCTGGATCAAAGAACTTTCTGGAAGCATATCTTTCCAATTCTTTCTTTCTCTGCTCTGATGGAGTTGAGATATTGGAAGTATCTCTTCCCTGTTCTTTTTCTTTCTTAATCTGATCCAATGTAGCAAATTCTTTCATTCTAGCAGTCCAGGGAGTTGATTGTTTTCAGGGTCTTCAAAAGGAACTGAAGGTTTATATCTGTTTATTGTCACTGAATCATCTGGAGGAATTCTTGTAGCAACAGTTTCTTTTAGCTTGTAAGGGAAAGGATGTTGGAACACCCTATTACTAATTTGGGTAAGGATCACTATGTTTGTCTTAGGAAACCAGGTTGACCTAGTTGTATAGTTGTAAAGGTCAACATTATAATGAGTCTAGGGCTTAGAACTTAGGTTTGAAGCTGCCCCCAGGACCATTCCAAGATCAAGGATATAGAGCCAAGTCTAAGGCAATTTTTCGTCGAGCTCCGGTCGACGAAACATCGAACTCGGTTCGACCCTCTCTGAGCTCAACTTCGATAAATCGTCGAACTCCGGTCGACGATCTTCGAGCTCAGATTGACGATTTGCCTTCAACGAGTTTTGCTTAGTCGTCGAACTCCTGTCGACGATCTTCTAGCTCAGGTCGACGATCACACTTCAGCTATTCTTCAGGTCGCTGAGCTCGGTTCGACGATCTTCGAGCTCAGTTAGACGTTTTCTGTCTGTTTGATCTGTTTCCATCTCTGAGCTCAGTTCGACGATCGTAGAGCTCAGATCGACGATTTTTCTGAGAGATCAACGATTCTAAGGATTCAAATGCTGTCAGTCTTTGGAATATTTTTTAATTCTCTCAGCATTTATGTCAAGGAGATCTGCCAGCCGTTTGTCTTTATTCTGGAGCAAGTTTCAAGGAATTATTCAGGGAATGTTTTATTGGACCTTCCTCTAGAAGACAAGACTTTTTATGGAAGACATTTATGACTGCCAACGGCTATCTTTGACAAGAATTTTTTTTTCAGAGAATCGGATCTTCCTTTTTATCTTCAGTCAGATAGAATATACAACAGAATACACAGAGAGCACAAAAACAAGAATTAAGCTGTGACAGATAACAAGTGATTAATTCTAAAGAATTAGAATAACAATCTTTTTGCTTACAGAAAAGTGATCACAGCTTCATCTCAAGAACTCCAGACACCTCATCTTTCAGCCTTTTGCTGAAACAATATTTTGCTGGAGATCTAAACTTCTGAAGACCTATCACCCTAGAGCAAAGCTTCCATTCCTGAACCTATCTACATCTCAGGGGGAGCTTTGACAACAAAAGATCCACTAGTCTTCTCTCATTTGATTTGAGAACAGATAAGACAACTTCACCTCTTTATCTTTTCTTTTTTTGCTGTAAAAGGGTTCTTGAACTCCCTTCAAAAGTTCTGTCTGGTTCTGAGAGCCTTGTCAAAACTCAGTGGTGGCAAGACACCTTATCAAAAAATCCAGTTTTGGTTTTTGAGCACCTTATCAAAAGCTCATTGGTGTCAGGACACCTGATCAACTCATCCTGAGTGGATTGCTACCAAGGGTGGTAGAAGAGTGGATGTACCCAGGTCTTTGGGGAACCACTATATTTCCTTGTGTCTTCTGGCTTGTTTGTGTGATTGATTTGCAGTGTGCTGTGCTCTTTACATCTTTGTTTTTAACTCTTTACTAGCACTCTACACTATACTATAAATTGAATTTTATATGTGCTGATTATTTCAAAACTGTGAAATTAATTTAAATAAACTCTATTCACCCCCCCCCCCTCTAGAGTTGAGATAGATCTTACTCTCACTTTCAATTGGTATCAGAGCCAGGTTGGTTGCTCATATAGGCAAACACCTGAACCAAGAGATCCTTGGTAAAATCAATCTCTTAAGAGGGTTATTTTCTTTATATCATATATTATTCAAAGACATGGCACAGAACAAGGATTATGCAAGCACCAGACCTCCAGTGTGCAATCTATCTAAGTTTGCACTTTGGAAGGCAAGGATTAAACTTTATATGAATTCTATTGATGAGGATATATTTAATTCTGTTTTGACAGTGTGCCCAACACCTCCAGAGACCACAAGCACAAGTACTGTTCCACCTCCCTCAGGAACAGATGCAGACATAAAGAAATGGAAAACTGCAGATGCAAAGGCCATGAACATCTTAGCTCAGACAATGTCTGATGAGATATTTCAGAAGGTAGCTGACTGCAACTCAGCCAAAGGAATTTGGGACAAGCTCCCTGAAATTGTCTCAGGGTCTGCTGATGAAAGGAAAGACAGGAGATCCCATCTGATAAGCCAATATGAGAACTTCAAAAAGGGAGAAGCTGAATCAGTTGCAGACATGTACAACAGATTAAGTCTGATTGTCAATGAGCTGAAGACCTTGGATAAAGAAATCTCATTGACTGAGCTTAATGACAAAATCCTAATGTGCTTCCCCAGCACTTAGGATTCAAGAATCTATCCAATCAAAGATGCCAGAAGTCTAAATGAAATCACTACTGAAGCTCTACTGGGCAAGCTCAAATCTTATGAGCTGCTCATCAAGAACAGAGAAGAAGAACAGAAGGCTGCCTCGCCAGCCTCAAAGAAAGAGAAGTCAATAGCTTTCAAAGCTATTAAGAGTCAGCCTGAAGAAAAGCTCACAGGCAATGAGGAGTTGGTCAGCCTACTGGCCAAAAGATTTTATAAACTGGCCAGAAAAGACTTCAGAAAAAGGCCATACAAAGGACATGTTAAACCAAGGTATGATAAGTCAAATAATGATAAAGAAATTATATGCTTTGGCTGCAGGAAACCATGCCACATTGTGCCTGATTGTCCAGAAAACAGGAACAAGGACAGAAAGGATAGAAGAGAAAGAAGGAAAGAGAAAGACTTCAAAAAGAACAGCTCAGAAAAAGCCTCCTCCAGCAAGAACAAAAATACAAGGAAGGGTTTTGTTGCTGAGACATGGAGTGAGACAGAAGAGGATTCTGAAACTTCATCCAGTTCTAGTGATGATGAAGATGATGCAGATGAAAAAGAATTTTGCATGATGGCTATCAATGCCTCACAGCAAAACTCTGATGCAGAATCAGATTCAAACTCAGAAATTCAACCAGAAGAAGATCAGGTAATTAACTCTTTTGATTTTAATTCTGAGGACTATAAAATTGAATTTAAGACATTGTGTTTGGACTTACTAAAATCTGAGAAAGAGATAATTTCTCTCAGAAACAAATTATCTGAATACAGTGTCCTAAACTCAAATAACCTCAAACTCTCTGAGGAGTTAGAATGCTGTAGGGAGGAGATAGTTTCACTGAAAAGTGAACTATCAAAGGCCAAAAAGTTTGAAGAATCCCTAAATGGGAGAAGTATCAGACTGATGGACATTACAAGCACAGTGAACTCTAGATTTAATAGTACACTGGGCTTGGGTGCCTCATCCAGCCAACCTATAATATTAACAACTCCAATCAAATTTGTCTCTGACAAAGGAAAGGGAGTAGTAGAGGTAGCTAGGAAGAATGCAGATCTGCCAGAGAAAATTTCAGTTCAACAGATTGCGTCGAGCAGAGCTCGACGATCGTCGAACAGAGCTCGACGATCTAACCCAAGATCGTCGACCTCAGCTCGCCGATATCCAAACTCTGAACTCCAGAATAATCGATCTTCGAACAAAGATCGACGATTTGACCCAAGATCATCGACCTCAGCTCGACGATCGTCGAATAGAGATCAGGTCTGTGAACATTCCTTCAATGGCACATCTAGATTTAATCCCAGAAGTCCCACATCCCAAGGCTTTAACCCCTATACTGAATCGATAGTACCTCCTAGGAGATACCATCCTGAAGGTTATAAGAGTCAACCTGAGATGTCTTTCATTTCTGAATTCAAAGGATATCAACCTAGGCCCAAGGTTAACTGGGTCAAAAACATATAAGCTATTTTTGTGCAGGTGAAGACATATCCAACATCAAACTAGTTATGGTATCTGGATAGTGTGTGCTCAAAGCACATGACAGGGAACAGGGAGAACCTATCATCCTTCATAACCAAACTTGGACCCAAAGTAATTTTTGGTGATTCAAATTTTGGCCAAACCAAAGGATATGGTGTTGTTCAGATAGGCTCAGTCACTTTCATGAAAGTGGCATATGTTGAAGGACTGAAGCATAACCTGATAAGCATCAGTAAGCTATGTGATGAAGGATATAAAGTGACCTTCAACAAATCCCTGTGCAAGATCAAGTCAGAAAATAACACAACTGTGTTAACAGGTAAAAGGAAAGGTAACATCTATCTAGTAAATTTTCTTTCAGCCCTTAAAGACATTTGTTTATTCAATTCAGTATGCAAGCCAAATGATTTATGGCATAAAAGATTAGGACATTTAAACCTTAGAACCATTGCTAGGCTCTCCAAGGACAACATTGTTAGAGGACTACCTTCTGGCCCCTATAAGAAGGAAGGATTTTACAGGGCTTGTCAATTAGGCAAGCAAACTAAAAATAGCTTTAAGTCACTTAATAAGAGTGATTCATCTAGGATTTTGTATCTACTACACATGGACCTTTTTGGACCCATTACAGTACAAAGCTTAGGAGGGAAATCTTGTGCTTTAGTGATTGTAGATGACTTCTCTAGATTCACTTGGGTATTCTTTCTGAGGAAGAAGTCTGATAACTTTAAGTGTTTGACAGAGTTTCTCAAATGCATACAGATTGAGTTCAACACTCACATTGCCCTGATCAGAAGTGATCATGGGACAGAGTTTGATTCTCTTCTTATGCAAGAGTTCTGTCAAAATGAAGGGATCAGGCACACTTTCTCAGCCCCTAGAACTCCTCAACAAAATGGGGTAGCTGAAAGGAAAAATAGAACCCTAATTGAATCTGCTACTACATTGTTGACAGATGCTCACCTACCTCTATCCTTTTGGGCTGAGGCAGTGAACACCTCCAACTATGTGCTAAACAGAAGCTTGATACATAAACTAAAGGGCAAGACTCCCTATGAATTGCTTAAAGGGAAGAAACCTAAAGTAGATTATTTTAAAAATATTGGCTGTACTTGTTATATTCATAATAATGACAAAAAGTATCTAGCAAAATTCCAAGCTAAAGCTGATGAAGGAGTATTTCTGGGATACTCCATGATCAGCAAGGTGTAAGACCCCCCCTCCCGGAACACAACACACGGCACGAGGGGAGTCTTATGCCCGAAATAGCCGCCTTGCGGTAGCACTAACACACGGGTTAGCCTTTACCACAAGACGCCTATTCCGCCGGCTACAATCCATATCACAACAATTATGCCAACCCAACCATAACAGAAAAGTAAAGATGAAAGCAGTTCAGTTCACAGCTAAGTTAAAGTCCAAAAGTAGCGGAAGATAACAAGCACAACAGGCTTGTACAAAAGAAACAAGAGTCTAGAAATGTTTTGCCAAACGGCTACATGAAAACACTCACTACTGTCACTGACGGTGCCGATGGCACCACCACCTCAGGTCCTATCATCCGGGCCTGGCTGTCCTGCTGCATAGTCCGTTGCCGCTCTACCTGCGGGGTTTCCTCCTAAAAAGGAAGACGTAGCAACCGTTAGTCATAAGACTAAGTGGCTTCACATCCGCTCCCCCGGCGACTCCTCGGCACCGGGCGGAGAAAAGAACAAGGTACAATATGTATATATATATAAGCAAGTAAACAAGCAGGTGACAGTAAATATGGTGAAGTATAAACTACGCTACACAACTAGCAGTTCTACGAATATCAATAATATATAAATGACAGCAGGTATAATTAATCAGAATAGTAACTTAACTTATAAGAGTGCCCATACAAACTTATAAGTTAAGGATCGGCTTAACAGTAAAGTAACTCATCGTATAAGAATGCCCATACAAACTTATACGATGAGGATCTTGTGTATGCAATGAATGACATGTTATGAATGTTATGTTATGACCGACTCATGCGCACGCACATGCAACTTGCTATGTCGACACAGACTAGAAGTTCCCACTTTTCGAGCAGGTAGCTAACCTCTCAGGCGTCGTCCGTCGTGGCCAGACGGCGACAGTGGAGCGGGCGTCTCCACTACTAGGTGGTATCACACTACCTATCCTAGGCCCCCGTACGCCTCAACGCTAAGAACACAACAGCGGAGCTCACATGCGTACTACGGCTCAGAAGGGGTCTTGGGTAAATGTGCACCAAGAACACAGCCCAACCTGGCCTTTGATTTCGAACCGGATGGAACCTCGGAAACGCACGAGTTGCAAGCCCAACCGTTCTCATGGCACGGAGGAGATCTCGGGTTATGGACACCAAGTATCTAACCCTACCGCCCAAGGTCTACCCATTGGCTCCCATCGGTGTGACGACTGGCGAACCCGTAGACCTGCCACAATCAATATCTCAACACCGCGACACGATGAATCGTCGCACATCACATGCCCCAAAACAACTCACTCGATGCTACCCGTAGGGAGACTTCAACTCTAAGCATCGGTTGTTAATAAACCCCTTGGGCTCAGATTACAGTTACAAAATACTCTTCACATAGTGTTCGTCATGTTCACGCCCACCTATTCAATGATTTCACCTCAACACTACGTACATTAGATATGTTCAACGCCAATTTGTATAAATATATCCTTTACCAATAGCAACTCCTAATATCTAGCCTTCCCATCCAATCCATTTCTCTACCATTGCATGGTTATCCCTTATTACACAACCAAATGAGTAACCATACTAAATTATAGTAACAACGACATTATAGTTATATGGGGGCAAGATATCACATGAGCAAATCACAATCATTGCAAGAGTGCTAACATTATAATTTAACAAGTGCATTAACATAGGATAGTCCAATACTAAAACTGGGATTCCCGGAGCTACAGGAATCCGATCACAATGCACAAACCCTCGTTGGAAAGGTATTCGCGAGGGCTACGACTTTCGTGTTGAGTCGATCGCCCAGATCTGGTCGCAATATACCAGAAATTCAACTCGAATACGTACAGGAAACAGTTTCCTGTACAGGAATTTTCCCGAACGCAGCGGACTCGAACCAGCTTTCCCGTGGCTACAGGTATCGCATGGAAACGAGCAACCCTCGTTGGAAAGGTAATTTCAAGGGCTACGACTTTCGTGTTGAGTCGATCACCCAGATCTGGTCGCAACATACCAGAAATTCAACTCGAATACGTACAGGAAACAGTTTCCTGTACAGGAATTTTCCCGAACGCAGCGGACTCGAACCAGCTTTCCCGTGGCTACAGGTATCGCATGGAAACGAGCAACCCCTCGTTGGAAAGGTAATTTCAAGGGCTACGACTTTCGTGTTGAGTCGATCACCCAGATCTGGCCAGAACACCTCCGAAATTGGCCACGAAGGTCGCCGCGTGCAGAAATCAGATTTCTGCACGCATCTTAAGGCGAGATGAACGGCACCGTTCATCTTCTTCCTTGCAACGACCTCGCATAAACTTCTCCAGAAATCACACCCAACCTTATTTCTCCTTTCAAAGCCAAACCCCCAACGAAAACCCCTCTCATCTCCACTTTGAAGGATGAGAAGGTTGAGGGAGACCAAGCCTAAAACCTAGGCATGGCTTATCCTAAGAACTCTCCTCCTCACCATCAAGACTCTATGGAGTCGATGTCTCTCCTATAATAACTATAGATCTAGCACCAAGGGAGAGGGGAGGAAGCTCACCTCAAGTCCAGCGGTACCACCATGGCCGGCCATGAGCCTCGCACTCCTTCGCGGCGGCATTGTTTTTCCCTTGACGGTGGCGGCGTTTTGATTCCTCCAAGGATGGCTCCGGCAAGCTCTTCCTCCTCCTCCAGCCAAGAACCCTCTCAGGAATTTCGGGGCAGAAGAAAGGAGATGAAATGCTAGGGTTTCCCAACTTTTTCCTTTTTATACATCGCAGACACGGGTAGGCACACGGCCGTGTTCCTACCCGTGTTCAGGTGACACGGCCGTGTGGCATGCCGTGTCTAAGGCCGTGTTCCTCCCAGAACCACTTTCTGCCGGGTCAGGGTTGCGGCACACGGGTAGAGACACGGCCGTGTCCCGACCCGTGTCCTTGGCACACGGCTAGGGACACGCCCGTGTCCCAACCCGTGTCCTTGGCACACGGCTAGGGACACGCCCGTGTCCCAATGCCCGTGTACCTCTCTGACTGGTAAGCCTATTTTTATGAGGCACACGGGTATGGACACGGCCGTGTCCATACCCGTGTCAGCCAAAAATGCTGTTTTGCCTTGTTTTCCTCATTTCCCGCACGTCCGCACCTGTTCACCCACATCCCCCATTGGGCTCACCACAGCCCCCTTGACTCAAATACGCAATCAAGGGGCCTAGCGCGAATTGGGACGTTACAAATCCTATAAACAAAATAAAAGATTTCGTCCCCGAAATCAGGGTAAGGCTATGGGAGTGAAACACATAAAAAGGGAACTATGCTTTCAAATAAAATTTTTACCTGGAGTAAATAATTCCGGGTAGCGCTCTTGCATCAAATCCCTTGGCTCCCATGTGCACTCTTCCTTCCCGTGATTAGACCATAGCACCTTCACCAAGGGAACACTTTTGCGGCGCAAGGTCCTTGTCTCGTTATCAACGATCCGCACCGGCTCCAGTCGCACAGACCTATCAGACGCCACGGCACCATCCGCCGTGGGGATATACTGTTCAGGTCGCAACAAAGCCTTCCGAAGCGACGATACGTGGAACACGTCGTGAAGGTTCTCCAGCTCCGGTGGTAACTCCAATCGATAGGCCAGAGGGCCAATCCTTTCCACTACAACATAGGGCCCAACATACCTTGGGCTGAGCTTCTTGACTCCACGTACTCGTGACACTCCGTGCATCGGTCGAATCTTCAGGAACACCTTATCACCCACTTGAAACTCTACCATACGGTGCCTTGCGTTGTAATATTTCGCCTGTCGGCTTTGAGCCTCTAGCATTCGATTCCGGATCAACCTAACCACCGCGTCCGTGTCATCAATATACTCATTTCCCAATGTCTTCGGATCTTCGTCTTGCACCCAGGACAAGGGTGTTCTACACCTCCTTCCATACAAAGCTTCATGAGGTGCCATTCCAATACTAGCTTGATGACTGTTATTATAAGAGAACTCCACGAGAGGTAAGAGTCTCTCCCATGGTTCTCCTTTATCTAGCACACACAACCTCAATAGGTCCTCCAATGTTCGGATGGTTCGTTCAGATTGCCCGTCCGTTTGTGGGTGAAAGGCTGTGCTAAAGGCGAGGCGCGAGCCCAAATAAGCCTGTACAGCCCTCCATTCTCTTGAAGTAAACCGACCATCCCGGTCGGAGACGATCGTCTTTGGCACACCATGGTACCGCACAAATTGTTCCACAAAGAGACGCACTAAGACGCCCACTTGCGCCTCCTTCTTCATTGGGATAAATCGGGCTACCTTGGTCAACCGGTCAACTATCACCCACACAGAATCATTCCCCGAGCGCGAGCGAGGTAACCCGTGGACGAAGTCCATGGAGATGTCCTCAAATTTCCATTCGGGGATGGGCAACGACTGTAGCATTCCACCGGGGCTTCGGCACTCTGCCTTCACCATTTGGCAGGCCACACAATGAGTAACAAAGTACTTGACATCCCTCTTCATGCCCGGCCAACACATCGTCTTTCTCAAATCGGTGTACATCTTCGCGATCCCCAGGTGCACCGAGTACTTGGAGCAATGGGCCTCCTTTAGAATATCCTCCCGAATGTTGTCACCTTCGGGGATGTAAAGCCGGCCACGAAAATGGACGAGGCCGTCTTTTAGGGAGTATTCTTCCGTAGTCCCATCCTCCATTGACTTGAAAGCCGGGGTTAAAGCCGCATCCTTCTTTTGTTCCGTACGGATCCGGTCTCGTATGTTGCAAACTATACTCATCGCGGCCAAATATTCGGTATACTCTTCCGGTTGATTCTTAAAGACCAAAGTGATTTCCATCTCTTGCAACGTCCGGATTAACTCCATCCTCATCAAGCGGGATTCCGTGCTCGCTTCCGGCGCTTTCCGGCTCAAGGCATCAGCTACGGAATTAACCTTCCCGGGGTGGTAGTTCAAGGTGAAATCATAGTCGCACAAGAACTCCAACCACCGCCGCTGTCTCAAGTTTAACTCCTTTTGGGTGTGAACGTACTTCAGATTTTTGTGATCCGAGTAGATCTCGCAGTGGACGCCATATAAATAATGCCTCCACATCTTCAAGGCGAATACCACCGCTCCTAACTCTAGATCATGCACCGGGTAGCTGGCTTCATGCTTCTTCAACTGTCTTGAAGCATAAGCGATCACATGCCCATTCTGCATCAACACAGCTCCCATCCCTTGATACGACGCATCCGTGTAAACTTGAAAGCCCTCCTTCCCAGATGGAAGAGCTAGGATGGGTGCAGTCGTCAATCTGTCTTTCAACTCTTGGAATGCAGCTTCGCACTGGGGTGTCCATTCAAACGGCACACCCTTCTTGGTCAGCGTAGTAAGGGGAAGGGCGATCTTCGAGAAGCCTTTCACGAACTTGCGATAGTACCCGGCAAGTCCAAGAAAGCTTCGTATGTCGGCCGCTGACTTCAATGGCGACCACTCCTTCACGGCCCGCACCTTGGCCGGATCTACTGCTAGCCCCGCCCCACTAATCACATGGCCCAAGAACGCGACCTCTCGAAGCCAAAACTCACATTTGCTGAACTTGGCAAACAAAGTGTGCTCCTTTAGTTTCCTCAGCACTAAAGTTAGATGTTCGGCGTGTTCTGCTTCAGTCTTGGAGTAGACTAGGATATCATCGATGAACACGATGACAAAGATGTCCAAATAAGGGCCGAACACCTTGTTCATCAAGCTCATAAAGGCGGAAGGGGCGTTTGTGAGCCCAAACGGCATCACGGTGAATTCATACAAACCATATCTCGAACTGAACGCCGTCTTCTGAATGTCATCTTCTTGTATCCTCAGCTGATAATATCCCGAACGCAGATCTAACTTGGAGAACCAATACGATCCCACCAATTGATCGAATAATTCATCAATGCGCGGTAGGGGATAGGTGTTCCGCACCGTTAACCGGTTCAACTCTCGATAATCAATACATAACCGCAAGGTGCCATCCTTCTTTTTGACGAACAAAACGGGCGCTCCCCAAGGCGACGAGCTTGGGCGAACGAACCCTGCTTCCACCAATTCCTGAAGCTGGACTCTAAACTCTGCAAGTTCCTTCGGAGCCATTCGGTATGGAGCTCGCGAGACGGGCTTGGCACCCGGAATTAGCTTGATTTGGAAGTCCACTTCCCTATGCGGGGGTAGTCCTGGCAATTTCTCGGGAAATACCTCGGGAAATTCTCGCACCACCCGCACATCCTTGACTTCTAGTGCCAACTTCTTCAACTCGAAGCAAATTACATAGACCTCGTCCCCTTCCATATGAGATTTCATAACTTGGATTGAAGACAATAATTTACGGGGTGCGAATTTAATACCTTGGAAGATGACTTCCGAATCTCCATGCCTCAACATAACTTGCTTCTCCGCACAATTGATCCTGGCGTGGTGCCAGTTCAACCACCTCATGCCCAGGATGAGATCAAACTCCGGGATTCTTAACACTGTAGCCGGAGTTTCAAAGAACTTTCCTCCAATAAGGGTGTCGAAGTCGCAACTTGCTGACGACGTCATCTCAGAGCCGTCCGGAAGGCGCACTCTTTGAGTAGTGCCCGTGAAGTGTTGCACTCCCTCCAAGTCCTTCACGAAGTCCGCCGAAATGAACGAGTGAGACGCACCCGTGTCAAATAACGTATAGGCGGGCTTCCCGCTAACCATGACAGTGCCTAGGTTCCAAAAAGGTAATCACCGTTCAAAATTGCGCGTAACATTTGTATCGTAAATCTAACAAGTCATATAATATTAATAAATTTGCACGTACCGGTGATGACTTCCTGCGGATTTCTCTCCTGAGTCATATCCAATGCGAATACATGCTCCTGTGCATGTCCTTGATTTCTCCCTGGTGGTCCTCTTCCTCGGCCACGTATGTGCCCTCGTCCCCGTGGAGCTACTGGAGGGGAGCAATAGGGGCACCACCGATCAGTCGCGGGCAAACTCGTCGGACATGCCCCGGTTGATTGCACTCAAAACATATCATCTCACGTCGGCCCCCAGGTTGTTGATAATATTGCTGCTGCGGTGGTGGTGGTAAAGGTAGTGGTTGCGGAATTGGGTACTCCACCCGATAGTTCCGGTTGACCCACCGACCGCCTCTGTGGTTTCCCCTTCCTCTGCCATGATCATTCCGCCTTCTATTACTAGGGCCGACTTCAATTACACCTTCCGCAGGTCTCTTGCCACATCCCATGTGGTCCGCCTCCAGTCTCTTTGCCATGTCAATGATTTCTGCCAGGCTTCCATCGGCTATAAACAAAAGGGCCTGCCTCAGGGGGTCCCTTAACCCTTTGTAGAAGCGCTTCGCATAGCCTCTATCGTCCAACTCATAGGAATCGGCAAACCTAGCGAGGTGTTGGAACTCCCTCTGGTACTCCGTTACCGAATTCGATCCCTGCTTCAGCTGCAGAAATTTTTCTTCAAGTCCATCCCGAGCAGAATAAGGGATGAAGTGCTCCAGAAAAGCCTCGGTGAACTCGTTCCAACCGATGTCCGTGTACAACCTCCCTTGGAAGATGGAGCCCATGAGGGACTTCCACCACCTTTTGGCGTGCAGCTCTAGCAGCGTCACTACCAATGTCACCGCCATGCTGTTCGGACATCTTATGCAAGCCATCAATTCCTGCACGGTATCAAGCCATTCCTCGGTGCGCACCGGCGATTCTGTCCCAAGATAGGCAGGAGGGGACAGGGCACGGAAGGTGCTCAACCAGTTGGAGCTTGGCGCTTGTTGCTGCACCGGAGCTTGCTGGGCTTTAAATGCATCCAATATGGCTGACAACGTTTGTCCCAGTTCCGACTGCTGGAATTGTGAAGGGACGGAAGGGGTAGGAGTGCCCCCAACCGGCTCCACCTGCGCTGGGACCTATACGCAAGGTACAAACTAGGGTCAGGTTGGCTAAAACTAATGTCAAAGTTGGACAACTTAGTGTGAATTACAGATGGGCACACCACTGCTTCCGCTAAGTCAGTTTGTCCCCAAACCGACTAATCGAACGGGAGTGGCCCATTGTTACCTGACTGCTGTAGCCATAACCCACAGGTCGGAGGATCGAAACCTCCCTCTGATACCATTTGTAAGACCCCCCTCCCGGAACACAACACACGGCACGAGGGGAGTCTTATGCCCGAAATAGCCGCCTTGCGGTAGCACTAACACACGGGTTAGCCTTTACCACAAGACGCCTATTCCGCCGGCTACAATCCATATCACAACAATTATGCCAACCCAACCATAACAGAAAAGTAAAGATGAAAGCAGTTCAGTTCACAGCTAAGTTAAAGTCCAAAAGTAGCGGAAGATAACAAGCACAACAGGCTTGTACAAAAGAAACAAGAGTCTAGAAATGTTTTGCCAAACGGCTACATGAAAACACTCACTACTGTCACTGACGGTGCCGATGGCACCACCACCTCAGGTCCTATCATCCGGGCCTGGCTGTCCTGCTGCATAGTCCGTTGCCGCTCTACCTGCGGGGTTTCCTCCTAAAAAGGAAGACGTAGCAACCGTTAGTCATAAGACTAAGTGGCTTCACATCCGCTCCCCCGGCGACTCCTCGGCACCGGGCGGGGAAAAGAACAAGGTACAATATGTATATATATATAAGCAAGTAAACAAGCAGGTGACAGTAAATATGGTGAAGTATAAACTACGCTACACAACTAGCAGTTCTACGAATATCAATAATATATAAATGACAGCAGGTATAATTAATCAGAATAGTAACTTAACTTATAAGAGTGCCCATACAAACTTATAAGTTAAGGATAGGCTTAACAGTAAAGTAACTCATCGTATAAGAATGCCCATACAAACTTATACGATGAGGATCTTGTGTATGCGATGAATGACATGTTATGAATGTTATGTTATGACCGACTCATGCGCACGCACATGCAACTTGCTATGTCGACACAGACTAGAAGTTCCCACTTTTCGAGCAGGTAGCTAACCTCTCAGGCGTCGTCCGTCGTCGCCAGACGGCGATAGTGGAGCGGGCGTCTCCACTACTAGGTGGTATCACACTACCTATCCTAGGCCCCCGTACGCCTCAACGCTAAGAACACAACAGCGGAGCTCACATGCGTACTACGGCTCAGAAGGGGTCTTGGGTAAATGTGCACCAAGAACACAGCCCAACCTGGCCTTTGATTTCGAACCGGATGGAACCTCGGAAACGCACGAGGTGCAAGCCCAACCGTTCTCATGGCACGGAGGAGATCTCGGGTTATGGACACCAAGTATCTAACCCTACCGCCCAAGGTCTACCCATTGGCTCCCATCGGTGTGACGACTGGCGAACCCGTAGACCTGCCACAATCAATATCTCAACACCGCGACACGATGAATCGTCGCACATCACATGCCCCAAAACAACTCACTCGATGCTACCCGTAGGGAGACTTCAACTCTAAGCATCGGTTGTTAATAAACCCCTTGGGCTCGGATTACAGTTACAAAATACTCTTCACATAGTGTTCGTCATGTTCACGCCCACCTATTCAATGATTTCACCTCAACACTACGTACATTAGATATGTTCAACGCCAATTTGTATAAATATATCCTTTACCAATAGCAACTCCTAATATCTAGCCTTCCCATCCAATCCATTTCTCTACCATTGCATGGTTATCCCTTATTACACAACCAAATGAGTAACCATACTAAATTATAGTAACAACGACATTATAGTTATATGGGGCAAGATATCACATGAGCAAATCACAATCATTGCAAGAGTGCTAACATTATAATTTAACAAGTGCATTAACATAGGATAGTCTAATACTAAAACTGGGATTCCCGGAGCTACAGGAATCCGATCACAATGCACAACCCCTCGTTGGAAAGGTATTCGCGAGGGCTACGACTTTCGTGTTGAGTCGATCGCCCAGATCTGGTCGCAATATACCAGAAATTCAACTCGAATACGTACAGGAAACAGTTTCCTGTACAGGAATTTTCCCGAACGCAGCGGACTCGAACCAGCTTTCCCGTGGCTACAGGTATCGCATGGAAACGAGCAACCCCTCGTTGGAAAGGTAATTTCAAGGGCTACGACTTTCGTGTTGAGTCGATCACCCAGATCTGGTCGCAACATACCAGAAATTCAACTCGAATACGTACAGGAAACAGTTTCCTGTACAGGAATTTTCCCGAACGCAGCGGACTCGAACCAGCTTTCCCGTGGCTACAGGTATCGCATGGAAACGAGCAACCCCTCGTTGGAAAGGTAATTTCAAGGGCTACGACTTTCGTGTTGAGTCGATCACCCAGATCTGGCCAGAACACCTCCGAAATTGGCCACGAAGGTCGCCGCGTGCAGAAATCAGATTTCTGCACGCATCTTAAGGCGAGATGAACGGCATCCGTTCATCTTCTTCCTTGCAACGACCTCGCATAAACTTCTCCAGAAATCACACCCAACCTTATTTCTCCTTTCAAAGCCAAACCCCCAACGAAAACACCTCTCATCTCCACTTTGAAGGATGAGAAGGTTGAGGGAGACCAAGCCTAAAACCTAGGCATGGCTTATCCTAAGAACTCTCCTCCTCACCATCAAGACTCTATGGAGTCGATGTCTCTCATATAATAACTATAGATCTAGCACCAAGGGAGAGGGGAGGAAGCTCACCTCAAGTCCAGCGGTACCACCATGGCCGGCCATGAGCCTCGCACTCCTTCGCGGCGGCATTGTTTTTCCCTTGACGGTGGCGGCGTTTTGATTCCTCCAAGGATGGCTCCGGCAAGCTCTTCCTCCTCCTCCAGCCAAGAACCCTCTCAGGAATTTCGGGCAGAAGAAAGGAGATGAAATGCTAGGGTTTCCCAACTTTTTCCTTTTTATACATCGCAGACACGGGTAGGCACACGGCCGTGTTCCTACCCGTGTTCAGGTGACACGGCCGTGTGGCATGCCGTGTCTAAGGCCGTGTTCCTCCCAGAACCACTTTCTGCCGGGTCAGGGTTGCGACACACGGGTAGAGACACGGCCGTGTCCCGACCCGTATCCTTGGCACACGGCTAGGGACACGCCCGTGTCCCAACCCGTGTCCTTGGCACACGGCTAGGGACACGCCCGTGTCCCAATGCCCGTGTACCTCTCTGACTGGTAAGCCTATTTTTATGAGGCACACGGGTATGGACACGGCCGTGTCCATACCCGTGTCAGCCAAAAAATGCTGTTTTGCCTTGTTTTCCTCATTTCCCGCACGTCCGCACCTGTTCACCCACATCCCCCATTGGGCTCACCACAGCCCCCTTGACTCAAATACGCAATCAAGGGGCCTAGCGCGAATTGGGACGTTACACAAGGCCTATAGGGTATATAATAAATCTTCCTGTAAAATTGAAGAATCTGTTCATGTTACTTTTGATGAGACTAACATATGTTATAAGGAGAAGTCTACTTCTACCATAGAACCTTTGCAGGTACACTCTATTTCAGAAAGTATGGACAGATTATAGGTTAAAGAAGAAGGAACAACCTCTCAACAAAAGGATGAGAGCAGTGATGATGAAGAAGAAGTTAAACCTTTTGAAGAAAATCATCCTGAAGAGCCAGTTGTTATTCCACAAGAGGAAATAACAACACAGGTTGGTGAACAATCAACACCCCCTGTTGATTTAGTAACAACAAGAGATCATCCAATTTCACAAGTAATTGGAGACATCTCAGCTGGTGTGCAAACCAGAAATCAGGTCAACCAAATCCTGATGCACACCTGCTTCCTATCTCAAGTTGAGCCTCAATCCATTCAAGATGCAGAGCAAGATTCACACTGGGTCATTGCAATGCAAGAGGAGTTGCATCAATTTGAAAGGAATAAAGTTTGGGAACTAGTGCCTAAGCCAAAGGATCACTCCATTGTTGGAACATACTGGGTGTTCAGAAACAAGCTGGATGATCAAGGAGTTGTTATCAGAAACAAGGCAAGGCTAGTTGCTCAAGGCTATTCTCAACAAGAAGGAATAGACTATGACCAGACCTTTGCACCAGTTGCAAGGTTAGAGGCCATTAGAATATTCCTAGCTTATGCTGCTCACAAGGGATTCAAGGTCTACCAGATGGATGTGAAGAGTGCATTTCTCAATGGGGACATCAAAGAGGAAGTCTATGTTAGACAACCTCCAGGTTTTATCTCTCTAACTCACCCTGATTATGTTTTCAAATTGCATAAAGCATTATATGGTCTCAAGCAAGCTCCTAGAGCATGGTATGAGACCCTAGCATGCTTTCTTCTGGAAAATGATTTTGTTAGGGGGAGAGTAGACCAAACTCTTTTTATTAGAACCCATAAGTCCCATACCCTACTAGTACAAATTTATGTAGATGATATCATATTTGGATCTACTGATTCAAACTTGTGCAGAAGGTTTTCCAACCTGATGCATTCCAAATTTGAAATTAGTAGCATGGGTGAGCTCTCTTTCTTCTTAGGATTGCAAGTAAAACAGCATGCTGAGGGCATATTTATTTCCCAAACCAAGTATGCTAAAGAATTGGTTAAGAGATTTGGTATGTCTGAGGCATCTTGTATGAAAACACCCATGCCTACCAATGTTGTATTGGATGCTGATGAACATGGGAAACCAGTTGATCAGACAACATATAGAGCAATGATTGGCTCTCTATTGTACCTTACAGCTAGTAGACCAGATATAATGTTTGCTACATGCATATGTACTAGATTCCAGGTGAGCCATAGAGAATCACACTTAACTTTAGTGAAGAGGATTCTTAGGTATGTAAAAAGTTGTCCAAATCAAGGACTCTGGTATCTAAAAGACTCAGCATTTGACTTAACTGGATTCTCAGATACTGATTATGCTGGATGTAGAGTAGACAGGAAAAGCACCAGTGGAACTTCTCAGTTACTTGGTGACAGACTTGTCTCCTGGTTTTGTAAGAAGCAAACATCTGTGTCAACCTCAACTGCTGAAGCAGAATATATGGCTGTAGGCAGTTGCTGTTCACAAATATTGTGGATACAAAATCAGCTCATAGACTATGGCTACAACATAGAGAAGTCTAAATTTTTTTGTGATAATACTAGAGCAATCTCTATAGCACAAAATCCAGTCCTCTATAGTAGGACAAAATACATAGAGATTAGGCATCATTTTCTAAGGGATAATGTAGAGAAAAATAAAATTGAACTTCAATATATCCCTACTGATTTGCAAAGGGGAGTTATTTTCACCAAGCCTTTGGATGAAAAGAAACACATTTTCTTCCTAAATTAGTTAGGCATGTTAGATGGAGGAAGCCTAAACTAATTTATAAGATTTTTGAAAAGTTAAAACACACCAAGACTAGGCTAAAAAATTCAGTTCTTTTTGTGTTTGTAGAATAGGCTTTGTCTCTGAACTGCGCTCGACGTTTTCCCAGAAATCGTCGAACGTCGATCGACGTTTTTCTAAAAATCTTCGACTAGAGATCGACGTTTCTGAAATCGTCGAACTAAGTTCAGCGCCTCCGTTAGCTCCAGGTTTTCTCTCTTTCTGTTCAGAGGTCGTCGAGCGGAGCTCGACGCTTTTCAACATCGTCGAACGAAGATCGACGATATTGAAGTCTCTTCAGTTCCCTTCTGTAGCCCAAATCGTCGAGCTAAGATCGATGTTTCGTCGAACCAAGCCCAACGATTTTCCGTTTCGCCGTCGAACCCTAATATAAAATCATTTCCTCGGCCGTCTTTCATCTTTGCGCTTTCATACTCTCTGCAACTTTCTCTCTTTCCCTCCAAATCTTCTACGCTTGGTTGCGTTTGGTTCTTTGTTGCAGGTACAAATGGCTGGCTCCAATACTGCGATTTCCAAAATGAAATTCGACACCAGTTTTGATATCGACGTGAACTCATTTGATGGAAGCGATCAGCGCTTCAAAGACATTCTCAATCTATTCAGAGAACAGCAACTATCCCAAATAATGTCTACCAGAATGAAGATTGCATCATAAGAAATAAAAGAATGGTGTTATACAGCGACAGATGAGGATGAGAACTCTGTCGTTGGCTTCATAAAAGGGACTCAGGTACAATTGTCCCCGGCTCTTTTAACTGAAGTTTTCATCTTAGTTCTGGAGAAGATTCCATAGAGTTATCTGGAGAGGAATATGACTCCATGCTTGATAGAATGGGTCATAATGCTGTGAACCCTAACAAACTGCTGAAGAAAAATCTGTCGATAGAATTTCAATTTTTGGCTGATGTAGTTGGGAAAGTGCTTCTGGCCAAGCACTCAGCCCATGATACCATATCAAGATATCAATTTTGTCTAATGGGAGCTCTGCTTGGTAAGAAACATCTAGACTGGAGATCAATTTTCTTCAACCTGATTAAGAAGAAGCTGAATAAGACTGCTGTCAGTTTTGGGAGAATTCTAGGGGTCTATCTGCATTCCAGATGCCCTGAGCTGCTAACCTCTTCTGGCATGTTCATTAATGCATCAAAGAGGCTCTCCTGTGCCCTTTTCAGCAAATGGGGCAAGCAGATTGTAAACCCTACCAGTGCTGCTGCACCACTGACTTCAGGCACCAGGACTGCCTCAGTCACTCCACCTCTGGTCTCTGCCCCAGCAGAAGTGTTGCCTGCTTCTCCACCTCCTCCAGCTGTCTCTACCCCAGCCATTTCATCCTCACCTCCAATCACCACCATAGCCATATCTTCCCCCCATTACCATTTCTTCACCAGTTTCACCCCCTCCAGCATCTATCTCAGAGGAATTCCAACCTCTTTTCTCTTATCTAATCTTCACCTCACCATCATTTTCCCTTGTAGATGATTCCTTTATGGATGATTCACCTTCCACTCCTCCTGAGCCTCCCTCTACCTCCTCATTCCAACAAATGCTACAAGAAATTCTCTCCCAACCATCCTTCACACCTTCTCTTGCCTCACCTATCTCCACCTCAACATCTTCAATCTCCTCCATTCCACTCTCAGAGCCATCCATTCCCATACCTCCTATCTCCACATTCTCCATGCCATAAGCTCCAGCCAACATCCTTCCAACAACCTTCTCTCCTACCTCTGCTCAAGCCCCTCTTGAGCTTGTAGATCTATCAGCCCTGGCAGACAGGTTATATGAGCTGCTAGCTCCTAAGCTAACCTCATTACTGGAGACCACTCTGGCTCCACTCCTGACCCATGTCAAGGAGCTATCTCCCAAGCTCTCCTCCTTCATTCCCTCTCAGGCAATTACCTCTTCTGGGTGCCTTAATTCAGTTCTCCCTGAATCCAGACAGGGGGAGATGCCTTCTGAAGTAGTGGATGTGCCTGAGTTTGCTCCAGCTCTTGCTCCTGCTTTTGTAATGGACCTCCAGAGCCTGCTCTCTGAGTTTGATACAGTTTACTTCAGATCTTTGCTAGTTTCACATACTGAATACTTGTCTAAGGCCATTGTGCCTATTTCTGTCTGTGATCCCAGCCAAATTGAAGCATATGTAAATTCCTGGAAGGCTGTGGATGTTTATGTTTCCATCTCTGATGCTGCTACTAAGGCCATTGTGCCTCTTGTTGATGAAGCTGCTGCTGCTGTTACTGAAGATACTGAAATTGTTCCTGTAATTGAAGATACATCTGCTGCTGAAGAACTTGCTTCTTACCTGGAAAAACCTGCACCTGCTGTTGTTTCTGCTCCTATTGCTGCTGCTGCTTCTGCTCCATCTCCTGATGTTGTTTCTGCTTCAAAAGTTCCTTCTGCTCAAATTTATGCTGCTGCTGCTGCTCCTGCCCTGACTCCTGATCAGTTGAAGTTACAAGAGAAATACATAAAAAGCATTGATGATTTGTATGCCAGACCTCAAAGTTCAGAGAGTGATCAATTTCAAAGTGAATCAGATGACTCTGCAAATACTATTGCCAAGAAGAGGAAGGCCAGAAGCAAGGCCATGATGACAGTCCCCCCAGCTCAGGCAAAGGATTCTAATGACATTCCCTACTATATTTTGCATGACTGCTCCATATCTGAGCCTTGGATACAGTATTCCATTAACCAATTAAAGGCTATGAAGAAGAGAAGGAAGTTGGATAAGTATGAAAAAGGATCTTCTTAGTATCAGCCTCCTCCTCCTCCAGATTCTGGTTCAGGCTCAGCCTCTCAAGCTCCAGCTTCCAGACAAAGCTCCTCCCAGTCTTATCAGAGATACTATCAAAGGGGGAAACATCAAAGGGGATATCAATCTAGAAGGGGTCAATATAGAGGAAGCCAGAGAGGGCACAGATTTCAACAAAGGGAAGGACAAGGCCATACTGATTCTACTTCAGGTCCTTTCCCTTATAAGCTAAAAGATACAGTTGTCTCCAGGACTCCTCCTACTGATTTTGAATCCATCAACAGATATGAACCTCCTGTTCCATTTGAGGATCCTGAGAACAACCCCTTGTCCTGGACAGCTAGAATGAAAGAGTTGGTTGCTCTTGATCAAATGAAAAAGGCCAGAGAGCAAGGCAAGGACACTTCCAACATAACAACTCTATCAGATCAGAGAAAGAAAGAACTGGAGAGATATGCATCAAGAAAATTCTTTAATCCAGAAGATTATATGAAGCTGCACCCTGAGGCTGTAGTTCAAAGGCCCAGATCTCAAACTTCCTTAGGTGCAGAAGATGATAGAAGATCTAAGAAAGAAGCCCTCAATCCCAACAGAGAAATTATGTTTAAAAAGGGAACTGAGAAGAAGTGAATTGTGTAAGCTGAACAATCATCCTCCTCTAGATATTTGCTGACTTTTTATCTGTGATCTGTATTACTGCTATATCTTTCCTACTGCATTGTTGATTTAGCTTCTGTTTTGAATGTATGCTTATTTATTCCCTAATTCTGTCTATAAATAGTAATCCCAACCCAAATAGGGGGAGATTGTTGGAACACCCTATTACTAATTTGGGTAAGGATCACTATGTTTGTCTTAGGAAACCAGAATGACCTAGTTGTATAGTTGTAAAGGTCAACATTAGAATGAGTCTAGGGCTTAGAACTTAGGTTTGAAGCTGCCCCCAGGACCATTCCAAGATCAAGGATATAGAGCCAAGTCTAAGGCAATTTTTCGTCGAGCTCCGGTCGACGAAACGTCGAACTCGGTTCGACGCTCTCTGAGCTCAACTTCGATAAATCATCGAACTCCGGTCGACGATCTTCGAGCTCAGATCGACGATTTGCCTTCAGCCAGTTTTGCTTAGTCGTCGAACTCTTGTCGACGATCTTCTAACTCAGGTCGACGATCACTCTTCAGCTATTCTTCAGGTCGCTGAGCTCGGTTCAACGATCTTCGAGCTCAGTTCGACATTTTCTGTCTGTTTGATCTGTTTCCATCTCTGAGCTCAGTTCGACGATCGTAGAGCTCAGATCGACGATTTTTCTGAGAGATCAACGATTCTAAGGATTCAAATGCTGCCAGTCTTTGGAATGTTTTTGAATTCTCTCAGCATGTATGTCAAGGAGATCTGCCAGCCATTTGTCTTTATTCTGGAGCAAGTTTCAAGGAATTATTCAGGGAATGTTTTATTGGACCTTCCTCTAGAAGACAAGACTTTTTATGGAAGACATTTATGACTGCCAACGGCTATCTTTGACAAGAATTTTTTTTTCAGAGAATCGGATCTTCCTTTTTATCTTCAGTCAGATAGAATATACAACAGAATTCACAGAGAGCACAAAAACAAGAATTAAGCTGTGACAGATAACAAGTGATCAATTCTGAAGAATCAGAATAACAATCTCTTTGCTTACAGAAAAGTGATCACAGCTTCATCTCAAGAACTCCAGACACCTCATCTTTCAGCCTTTTGCTGAAACAATCTTTTACTAGAGATCTAAACTTCTGAAGACCTATCACCCTAGAGCAAAGCTTCCATTCCTGAACCTGTCTACATCTCTGGGGGAGCTTTGACAACAAAAGATCCACTAGTCTTCTCTCATTTGATTTGAGAACAGAGAAGACAATGTTGGAGTTACCATGGTGATCTAGAAGTTGTCAAACATGTAATCTCACTGCCAACGCGATATGAGCCTGCAGGGTCGCACATAAGAGCTGTGGAGGAGTTGGAAGATTGACCGTATTGGTAAAGGTTACCAATCACCATTATGCATGGGGTCAGGCAATTGTTGCCAGTAAAGTTCATAGGGCATGGATAGTCGAAAGGTCGTCGAGTTTGACTCGACGACCAAGGCAAATCGTCGAGAATGTCTCGACGACCAAGGCAAATCGTCGAGAATGTCTCGACGACCAAGGCAATGTCGTTGAGAATGTCTCGACGACTATGGGGTTTTAGTCGAGAATCAATCTGATAGATTCGTCGAGAATCAAAGACTTACTCGTCGGGACTGTCCATCGATTCTCGCCGAATCTGCCTGATGATTCTCGCCGATCGACGAGTTTCGTCGAGAGTCATCGAGTATGACTCAACGACTAAAGGCCATTCGTCGAGAATCGTCCCTGATTCTCGACGACTTGGCGCTTGATTCTCGCCGAACGCCTTTGCCGATTCTCGCCGAATTCTTCCAGGGACCCTATGATGTGTGGTCTGCGGATAGCCATTCCTTTAGGTCTATTTATACCTTTGGTATAAATAGACACTTAGGGTTTTGGAAAACAAAGAGGACTTGTGCTTTTCTTGTGGCCGATCAGAACCCGACGGAAAGAGTTCCGCCGATTGCTCGTTCCGCCGCATCCCGCACATCGCCGGACGGAAGTGTTCCGCCGCCGTGTCTGCTCCGTTGACCCTCCCATTTCCGGCGATAGTCGTTGTTCTTGCCTCTCCTGGCGCGGACCTAGCAGTCCGTGGAGTTGCAAAGGTGCGGCTGTCTTCCTCCCGATTGTTCGTGCGACGAGCAGTTCGGGTTTCTCCTGCTCGTGTGGATTTCTGCAGAGACGTGGATATTATTCCACGTACAACTCGCCACCGACAGCACTCAATACTTGGAGCATCTTCGTTGAGTTGTGACTCAACGCCACTAAGGTATTTTGCCCTAGTTATTTTGTTTACTTCTTGATACAACGATCATGGCCAGATCCAGTTCTCTTGGGCTGTTCTCGTCCTTTTCCTTTCCGCTGCGTGCACAAAGTGTTGTGCCAACCCTCACGAGAAACCCCAACAGTGGTATCAGAGGGAGGTTGCGGCCATGATTGTTGTATTGGAAGTTAGGGAATTCCAACACGTGTAAACCTAGGGATTTAGAAGTGTTCTAAATGTCTAGATTTATTCCTGGAACATCAATTGTTGATGATTTTTCCAAGGGATGTCTGGGATTTCGTAGCAATTTCTAATTGTAGAAGTTGTTGTCTCCTTAGAAGTAACCATCCCTCGAATTTTGTTTTGGATTTTGAATCCAACAAAGAGAGATGAGCTTGTCTACTGCTTTAAGTTGAGTTGCCTTTCCCCTTTGTCCAATGCATGTAAACCTGAATATTTGGAAATGTCCATATGTTCATATTTAGCCCTTTGCTCTATCAAATGTTGATAGTGTCTTGTTGTGCACATAAGGGATGCATGAGGATTCTAGAAATGTTTTATTTTATTTAGATGTGCACATTGATCAAATGTTGATCATGGTTAATTGTTTAACATACTATCAAAATTTAAATCCCTTCATCAAACATTAAGTGTTCGGATGCCTTCCGATGGATGACACTCTTCCTGCCTCGATCGATGAAGTATGGGCTTACCAAAGCAAGGTGCATTAATCTATCTTGGTAAGGGTGCGAGCGGATATTTATGATATCCCACTGTCGACATCGAGCCCCACTTAACTAGGTGACCTCAAAGGTTGAGCGCCTAGAGGCATAGGGTTGGCATGCACCATATGATGGATGCGAATAAAGAGTTATTCACCAACCATACAAGAATTGCATGAGGATGCAATTGGCAAGCGTTGCCTACCTAAATAACTACATCGTGAGAGGAAAGCCAAAGCTGACTCATTGTGTTGGTGAAATACGGATCTTGTCCACTAAGAGAGTAGCTCGCATGAACTCTCCGAATTGATAGTGAGGGCTATTAGTTCGAATAAAATAGTGGGAGTTTTAATTAGAGTCCAAATTAAAATAAATTGTATTTTGAAACTTTGGTACTGATTTTATTCTGCATGAATTCTTGTAGAATTCCATGGCAAGTGGTTCACACTCCACTTTGTCTCTAAGAGCCATCCTTGAGAAGGATAAGCTCAATGGGACTAACTACATGGACTGGTACAGGAGCTTGAGAATTGTTCTCAGGCAAGAGCGAAAGCTCTATGTCTTGGAAGAAGAATCCCCCGAGGTGCCGACCGGGAATTCTTCCCGTGCTGATAAGGATGCTTACAAGAAGTATACCGATGATGCTTTAGACATCGAATGCCTCATGCTTGCCACCATGAACTCTGAGCTCCAAAGGCAACATGAGAACATGGGGTGCAAGGAGATTGACGAGCATCTTAAGAAAATGTTTCAAGGGCAGGCTCGTCAAGAGAGGTTCGACACCACGAAAGCGTTGTTTCAGTGCAAGATGGGAGTTCGAGACTCAGTAGGGACTCACGCACTCAAGATGATTGGGTATATAGAGAACCTTGAAAGGCTGGGTTTTCCTCTGGGTCAAGAGTTGGCCACAGATCTGATCCTGCAATCGTTGTCGGACAGCTACGAGCAGTTTGTCTTGAACTATAACATGAATGAAATAGACAAGACACTGCCCGAACTCCTAGGCATGTTGAGAACTGCCGAAATCAATATGAAGAAGGCCAATCCTACCAGCCCCATACTGATGGTGCATAAGGGCAAGGCCAAGGGCTTCAAGAAGACGAAGGTGGGACCTAAGTCACATCTTGAGCCCAAGTCTTCTGCACTGAAGAAGAAGAAAAGCACGATGAAAGAAGGGAAATGCCACCACTGTGGCAAGGCTGGTCATTGGAGGAGGAACTGTCCTTCTTATATTGAGGGTCTGCAGAAAATGAAGGGAGGTATGACTTCCGCTTCAGATATTTATGTTATAGAGATAAACCTTTCTGCTCCTTCATCTTGGGTATTGGATACCGGATGTGGTTCTCACATTTGTACAAATGTGCAGGAACTGGAAAGGAGAAGATTGCTGAGTAAAGGGGAGGTGGACCTGCGTGTACACAATGGAGCAAGAGTTGCTGCTGTAGCCGTAGGGGTTTACCGTCTTTCTTTGCCCAGTGGGCTTGTAATAGAACTAGATAATTGTTATTTTGTTCCGGCCATAACTAGAAACATTATATCTATTTCATGTCTGGACATGATTGGATTTTCTTTTATAATTAAGAACAACTGTTGTTCCATATTTAAGAATGATGTTTGTTATACTGTAGCCTAACTGTTTAATGGTCTTTATGTTTTAAACTTAGACCATATGATCTATAATGTAGAAAATAATAAAAGACTAAGAACAAATGACTCAAACCCTACGTATCTCTAGCATTGTCGTTTGGGCCATATAAATGAGAAGCGCATATCCAAGCTCCATAAGGATGGACTTTTGGACTCATTTGATTATGAATCATTTGAGCGATGCAAATCTTGTTTGTTAGGCAAAATGACAAAAGCTCCTTTCACTGGTTATACTGAGAGGGCTGAGGATCTCTTGGGTGTTGTACATAGTGATGTATGTGGACCCATGAGTTCCATGGCTAGAGGTGGGTATTTCTACTTCGTTACATTTACTGATGATTTCAGTAGATACGGATATGTGTATCTTATGAAGTGCAAATCCGAGACCTTTGAAAAGTTCAAAGAGTTCAAGAATGAAGTAGAAAACCAGTTGGGCAAAAGGGTTAAAGCACTCTGATCCGATCGAGGTGGTGAATACCTGAGTCACGAGTTCCGTGATCATCTGAAAGAGTGTGGTATTATATCACAGCTCACTCCACCTAGAACACCACAGCACAATGGTGTGTCTGAGAGGAGAAATCGTACTCTGTTAGACATGGTACGTTCGATGATGAGTCATGCAGACTTGCCTGTTTCCTTTTGGGGTTTTGCTTTAGAGACTGCTGCTATGACACTGAATCGCGCTCCAACAAAAACGGTTCTGAAGACACCATATGAGATATGGACTGGGAAACGTCCTAGTATGTCGTTCATTAAAATTTGGGGCTGTGAGGCATACGTGCGACGTCAAATGCCTGACAAGCTGGAACCCAAATCAGATAAATGTTATCTGGTGGGATATCCTAAGGAAACGAAAGGATATTACTTTGACCTACCGTCCGAGGGCAAGGTGTTTGTCGCAAGGACCGGTGTCTTCTTGGAGAAAGAGTTCTTATCAAGAAAGACTGAAAAGGTAGAACTTGAAGAAGTTCAAGAACCACAAATAGTGAATGAACCAGAATTGGATTCTGAATTAGGACTACAAGGTGTTGTAGCTAGAGAACCTACTCAAGAAACACATGTCCTGCGTAGATCTGGTTGACCAAGATTTGAGCCTGAGAGATATGGATTTCTCGTGTCTCAAATAGGTAATGTGTTGCTAATGGATCATGATGATGAACCAGCAACCTACCAAGAGGCTATGAATGGACCGGACTCCGACAAATGGCTTGAGGCTATGAAATCCGAAATGGACTCCATGTATGCAAACAAAGTTTGGAACTTGGTGGAACCAGCTGAAGGGGTACGACCCATAGGGTGCAAGTGGGTCTTCAAGAAGAAGACCGACATGGATGGGAATGTACAGACATTCAAAGGGCGACTGGTGGCTAAGGGTTTTAGACAAATTCATGGTATTGACTATGACGAAACCTTTTCCCCTATTGCCATGGTAAAGTCCATAAGGATATTGCTTGCTATTGCTGCGTATTATGACTACGAGATCTGGCAGATGGATGTCAAAACAGCTTTCCTTAATGGAAACCTCCTTGAGGAAGTGTACATGACACAACCCGAGGGTTTTGTATCCCCAAATGAAGCCACTAAGATATGCAAGCTGAATAGGTCCATATATGGACTGAAACAGGCCTCTCGAAGTTGGAATCTTCGTTTTGATGAGAAAATCAAAGAGTTTGGTTTCATCAAGAATGAGGATGAGCCTTGTGTTTACAAGCGAATCAGTGGGAGCATTGTTGTCTTCCTGATACTGTATGTAGATGACATACTGTTGATTGGGAATGACATTCCTACCCTGAAAGTTGTTAAGAACAACCTAGGGAACTGCTTTTCTATGAAGGACTTGGGTGAAGCGACTTATATACTTGGTATTAAGATCTATAGAGATAGATCGAAGAAGTTGCTGGGTTTGACCCAGAGTACATACATCGATAAGGTGTTGAAGCGGTTCAACATGCTTGAGTCCCAGAAAGGATTTTTGCCCATGTCTCATGGTGTGAATCTCTCTAAGGACCAGTGTCCAAAATCTTGTGAAGATAAGGACCGCATGAAGTTGATTCCATATGCTTCGGCAATTGGATCAATCATGTATGCAATGTTATGTACTCGACCCGATGTCTCCTTTGCTTTAAGCATGACTAGCAGGTATCAATCAGACCCCGGTGAGTGTCACTGGATTGCAGTCAAGAATATCCTGAAGTACTTGAGAAGGACTAAGGATGTGTTCTTGGTGTATGGTGGAGAGGAAGAGCTCGTTGTAAGTGGTTACACGGATGCTAGCTTCCAAACTGATAGGGACGATTCAAAGTCTCAGTCAGGGTTTGTGTTTTGCCTGAATGGAGGAGCTGTGAGCTGGAAGAGTTCCAAGCAAGAGACAGTTGTTGATTCTATAATGGAAGCCGAGTATATCGCTGCAGCTAATGCAGCAAAGGAGGCTGTATGGATTAGGAAATTCATCGGTGAGCTTGATGTAGTTCCTAGTATTGTTGGTCCCGTAGTTCTCTACTGTGATAACAATGGTGCAATTACACAATCTAAGGAACCTAGATCCCATCAGCGCTCCAAGCACATACTTCGGCGGTTCCATCTTATTCGTGAGATTGTCGAACGAGGAGATGTGAACATTTGCAGAGTGCCGACTGAGGAGAATATTGCAGATCCACTGACAAAGCCTCTCGCGCAGAGAAAGCATGATGGTCATACTAGATCAATGGGTATACGATACCTGAATGATCAAGTCTAGTGGGAGCCTTGTGGGTTGCATGTAAAGATATATTCTGTTGGCTGTTTATTGTTTATTCATATGATGAATTGTGTACCTAGATTTTCTTTTTACAATTAATGGCATATTCCGTTATTATGGTTTTTCTATATGATAGTTAAATGTTAATATAATGAATACCCTTAGAATGTTCGCTTCCATAGGACATCAAGTACGTGACTTGAATGTGAGAGCCTATGATTCATTTGAAGCTTCATTCTTAAAAGTCCCTGGTCGTGGTATCATCATAGGATCTAAGGGTAATGATGATACATGAAGACTAGCACGTGCGTTGACTGATGACCAATTCTCACAGGTCATGATATTGTGATATCAAGTCATCACGTGGGTACTTGTTTGTGAACAAGTTGTACTGGACAGACCCAACCAGAGACTACTTTGTGGATTGTTATCTAATCGTGTCACAAGTAGGTCTCTATTGACAATGGTGTTGTGGTCCTTTGACCTGAAGTCACAGTATTCATCAAGTGAGGAAGAGCATGCTTTGATGCCATCTAAAGTCTTCCTTGAGAAAGGTTGATGATAAGGGTGGTTGTTGGGCACGTTACGAATCATTTGGATGTTTCTGTGTGAGCAGATATGGAATTTGTCCTCCTATATGACAGGAGTTGCATCCATGGGCCCCTTGATGGAACTGGACTGAGAAATGCATGGCCATGCTTGGTGGAGTCAATATGTGATATTGGCCTCACCATTCTCTGTATGACCGTTCTAGATCAAAAAACTTGGATTGAGTTATTATGAGGGTGACACGGTCCATGCCTCTAGTTCTTTCTGGATGTAAGGGACAAAGGGACAAAGACAATGCTGATACATTGTTCATGAAGGCTTATGAGTTATAAACTCTTATTGCTTGGGGAGCAATGATGCATTGCTAGATGCCGCTCATTGTTTGTGACGTTTATGATTTGATACTTCCAAGATCAAGTGGGAGACTGTTGGAGTTACCATGGTGATCTAGAAGTTGTCAAACATGTAATCTCACTGCCAACGCGATATGAGCCTGCAGGGTCGCACATAAGAGATGTGGAGGAGTTGGAAGATTGACCGTATTGGTAAAGGTTACCAATCACCATTATGCATGGGGTCAGGCAATTGTTGCCAGTAAAGTTCATAGGGCATGGATAGTCGAAAGGTCGTCGAGTTTGACTCGACGACCAAGGCAAATCGTCGAGAATGTCTCGACGACCAAGGCAAATCGTCAAGAATGTCTCGAAGACCAAGGCAATGTCGTCGAGAATGTCTCGACGACTATGGGGTTTTAGTCGAGAATCAATCTGATAGATTCGTCGAGAATCAAAGACTTAGTCGTCGGGACTGTCCATCGATTCTTGCCGAATCTGCCTGATGATTCTCGCCGATCGACGAGTTTCGTTGAGAGTCATCGAGTATGACTCAACGACTAAAGGCCATTCATCGAGAATCGTCCCTGATTCTCGATGACTTGGCGCTTGATTCTCGTCGAACGCCTTTGCCGATTCTCGCCAAATTCTTCCAGGGACCCTATGTTGTGTGGTCTGCGGATAGCCATTCCTTTAAGTCTATTTATACCTTTGGTATAAATAGACACTTAGGGTTTTGGAAAACAAAGAGGACTTGTGCTTTTCTTGCGGCCGATCAGAACCCGACAGAAAGAGTTCCGCCGATTGCTCGTTCCGCCGCATCCCGCACATCGCCGGACGGAAGTGTTCTGCCGCCATGTCTGCTCCGCTGACCCTCCCATTTCTGGCGATAGTCGTTGTTCTTGCCTCTCCTGGCGCGGACCTAGCAGTCCGTGGAGTTGCAAAGGTGCGGCTGTCTTCCTCCCGATTGTTCGTGCGACGAGCAGTTCGGGTTTCTCCTGCTCGTGTTGATTTCTGCAGAGATGTGGATATTATTCCACGTACAACTCGCCACCGACAACACTCAATACTTGGAACATCTTCGTTGAGTTGTGACTCAACTCCACTAAGGTATTTTGCCCTAGTTATTTTGTTTGCTTCTTGATACAACGATCATGGCCAGATCCAGTTCTCTTGGGCTGTTCTCGTCCTTTTCCTTTCCGCTGCGTGCACAAAGTGTTGTGCCAACCCTCACGAGAAACCCCAACAGACAACTTCACCTCTTTATCTTTTCTTTTTCTGCTGTAAAAGGGTTCTTGAACTCCCTTCAAAAGTTCTGTCTAGTTCTGAGAGCCTTGTCAAAACTCAGTGGTGGCAAGACACCTTATCAAAAAATCAAGTTTTGGTTTTTGAGCACCTTATCAAAAGCTCATTGGTGTCAGGACACCTGATCAACTCATCCTGAGTGGATTCCTACCAATGGTGGTAGAAGAGTGGATGTACCCAGGTCTTTGGGGAACCACTATATTTCCTTGTGTCTTCTGGCTTGTTTGTGTGATTGATTTGTTGTGTGTTGTGCTCTTTACTTCTTTGTTTTTAACTCTTTACTAGCACTTTACACTATACTATAAATTGAATTTTATATGTGCTGATTATTTCAAAACTATGAAATTAATTTAAATAAACTCTATTCACCCCCCCTCTAGAGTTGAGATAGATCTTACTCTCACTTTCAAAGTACCAGAGGTTGAGTCAATAGGACCTTGTCCATCCCTTTGGTATGGATGTTGCCTGGAGTAAATTATGTAGTCTCTTTTACTTCCTCTATGCTTTCTTCTTCTTGACTGATAACCTCTTTGATAATGTCCTCTTGGTTGATATCTCTGTGAAAATTGGGAGGAGCTATGTTTTCCAACAGATCCAGACTGAGAAGAAGATCCTCCACCTGTACCTGCATCTGGAGGAGGAGGAGGAGGAGGAGGAGGAGGAGGATAGAAGTGTGAAGATCCTTTATCATATTTGTCAAGCTTTCTCTTTTTCTTCATTGCTTTGAGCTGGTTCTTAGAATACTGCATCCATGGTTCAAAAAAAGGGCAGTCATGAAGAATATTGTAGGGGATATCATTGTCATCTTTAACTTTCTCAGGAGGTACCCTCATCATTGCCTTGATTCTAGCTTTCCTCTTCCTTGCAATAGTTATAGAGGAGTCATCAGAATCAGTTTGGAATTGGTCACTATCTGAGCTCTGAGGATTGTCATATAACTCATCAATCCTTTTGATATAATCTTGTTGTTGCTTTGACTTTTAATGAGAGATAATAGCAGCAGCAGTAGTGATAGAAGCAGCAGAAATTGAGGCAGTAGGAGCAGCAGATACAGAAACTTCAGCAGCAGGTTCTTCAATATGAACAGCAGACTCATCAGCCTCTATCATCAGTAAATCTGTAGCGGCACTATCAGAACAAACAATATCAACAGCAGCAGCATCCATAACATTAGCAGAAAGAACTTGTTCCATAGCCTTGATATATTCAGTAATTTGGCTGGGCTAACATCTAGCAATAGGCACAATGGCCTTAGTCAGATCTTCAACTGGTGGACAGCTGAAGTGAAGAGTATCAAAAATTGAAAACACTGACTTGAAGTCCACTGTTAGTAAAGGAGTTGAAGCTGGAACTGAAGCTGTCTCTGGTAAGAATTTCTATGAAGCAGCACGCACTATCTCTTCTTCATATGACATCTCCCCCTGCCTTGATTCAGTTGGAACTAGATCAAGGCACCCCATAGAAGGGATTGCCTGTTGAGGAGAAATAGAGGATAGCCTGGCAGACAGCTCCTGGATGGATTTCAGGAGTGGAGCCATGGAGGTCTCCAGTATGGCTACTAGCCTGGGAGCCAGCATCCCATAAAGCTTATCTACTAGGGCAGGAATATCTACTTGCTCAAGTGAGACTTGAGTAGAGGTAGAGGTTAGAGAGACAGAGATAGATGGTGAAGGAGCTGCAGAAGTAGTAATATAAGTGGTGGATGGTGGGATGGATGGTTGAGAGATTGGAATTATGGAGATGGAAGATAGTGGTGTGGAGATGGATGGGGTGAAAGATGGTTAGGCAAGTATGTCATGGAGTATTTGTTGTGTATGAGGAGGATGATGGAGGCTCAAGAGGTAAGGAGGGGGAATCATCCATATAGGAATCATCCATGAGGTTGAATGATGGAAGGGAAGAGGAAATGTAAATGGGTGGATAATAGTGAAGGGGATGGAATTGCTCTTCTGTGGTGGCTGGAGGAGGTGAAGGAGTTTAATGAGGAGAGGAAATGATGATGGGGGAGGAGAATGAGGTAGTGATGGTGGTTGAGGAAGTGGAGGTAGAAACAATAAGAGGAGAAGGAGGAGATGAGGAAGCAGACAACTCTTCTAATGGGGCAGTTGCCTATGGGGGAGTGACTGTATCAATCCTTGTGCCTGAAGTAGTGACAGCAGCAGGACCTCTGCCTGGCTTGGTAATTTGCATGTCCCATTTGCCAAAAAGGGCAAAGGTCAGCCTCTTGGAGGCATTTATGTGCATCCCACTGGACACCAGCAATTCAGGGCACCTGGAGTGCAGGAATAGCCATATGATCCTCCCAAAATTAACAAGACTTTTGTTCACCTTCTTTTTGATCATGTCAAAGAAAATCTCTCCCCAGTTTAAATATTTCTTATCCACAATTGCTCCCATCAAGCAGAATTGATACCTAGAGATGGTATCATGTGCAGAGTGCTTTGCTAGTAGCACTTTCCCCACAACATCATCAAGAAATCTATACTCAATTGATAAATTCTTTTTCAGCAATTTGTTAGGGTTAGCGGCAGAATGTCCCATTCTATCTAACATAGTTGCAAACTCTTCTCCAGATAGCTCAATATAATCATTTCCAGTACTTAATTGAAAGACATCAGTCAGGAGAGCAGGTGTTAGGGATACCTGAGTCTCGGCTATAGTACCAATAATTGTATTCTGATCCAGATTGTGCGCTGTGTATACCCATTCTTTGATCTCATCGGCTGTAATTTTCATTCTCGTGGTCATTATCTGCACTAACTGCTGTTCTCTGAATAAGTCCAGAATATCTTTGAAAACTTGGTCACAGCCCTCGAATGAGTCCATGTCTATATCAAACCCTGTGTCGAATTTCATTTTGGCAAGGGCGGCAACAGACACTTCCATTATATACCTGCAAAAATGAACAAACAGGACCAAGTGCAGAAGAGTTTGGAGGGAAAGAAAAAGTTTGCAGAGAGTATGAAAGTGCAAAAGGAGAACGACGACCGAAGAATGATTTTTATATTAGGGTTCGAAGACAGAAAGGAAAGATCGTTGAACTCCGTTCGACGATCTGGGCTTCTAAAGGAATCTGAAGAGTCTTCAACATCGTCGATCTTCGTTCGACGATATTGGAGAGCGTCGATCTCCGATCGACGATCTCAGACTAGAAGAAGATAGCCTAGAGCTATCTGAAAGCACTGAACTCCGGTCGACATTTTCGGAAAATGTCGATCTCCGTTTGACGATCGTGGGGAAAAACGTCGAGCGCAGTTCAGAGAAAAAAAAGCCTACAGACACTAGAAAAATCAAGTTTTTAGCCTAGTCTTGGTCTGTTTTTAGAGTTTTAAAATCTTGGATCTTATTTTAAACTTCCTCCATCTAACATTCCTAACTGATTTAGGAAGAAGGTATGTTTCTTTTCATCCAATGGTTTGGTGAAAATATCTCCACTTTGCAAATCAGTTGGGATATATTGAATTTAAATTTTATTTTTCTCAACATTATCACTTAAAAAGTGATGCCTAATCTCTATATGTTTTTTCCTACTATGGAGGACTGGATTTTGTGCTATAGAAATAGCACTGGTATTATCACAAAATATTTTTGACCTTTCTATGTTGTAGCCATAGTCTAGGAGCTGGTTTTGAATCCACAAAATCTGTGAGCAACAACTACCTGCTGCCATATAATCAGCTTCAGCAGTTGAGGTGGACACAGATGTTTGTTTCTTACAGAACCAGGAGACAAGTCTATCACCAAGAAACTGGCAAGTTCCACTGGTGCTTTTCCTATCTACTCTACATCCAGCAAAATCAGTATTTGAAAATCCAGTTAATTCAAATCCTGAGTTTTTTGGATACCAGAGACCTAGATTTGGACAACTTTTTACATACCTAAGAATCCTCTTAACTAATGTTAGGTGTGACTCTCTAGGGCTTTCTTGGAACCTAGCACATATGCATGTAGCAAACATTATATCAGGTCTACTAGCTGTAAGGTACGAGCCAATCATTGCTCTATATGTTGTCTAATCAACATGTTTTCCATGTTCATCAGCATCTAATACAACATTAGTAGGCATAGGTGTTTTCATACAAGATGCTTCAGACATACCAAATTTCTTAACCAGTTCTTTTACATACTTGGTTTGAGAAATAAATATGCCTTCAGCATGTTGTTTGACTTGCTATCCTAGAAAGAAGGAAAGCTCACCCATGATACTCATTTCAAATTTAGAATGCATTAGGTTAGAGAACCTTCTGCACAAATTTGAATCAGTAGATCCAAATATAATATCATCTACATATATTTGTACTAGTAGGGTATGGGACTTATGGGTTCTAATGAAAATAGTTTGGTCTACTCTACCCCTTATAAAATCATTTTTCAGAAGAAAATATGCTAAGGTCTCATACCATGCTCTAGGAGCTTGCTTGAGACCATATAATGCTTTATGCAATTTGAAAACATGGTTAGGATAAGTTAAAGAGATAAAACCTGGGGTTGTCTAACATAGACTTCTTCTTTGATGTCTCCATTGAGAAATGCACTCTTCACATCAATTTGATAGACCTTGAATCCTTTGTGAGCTGCATAAGCTAGGAATATTCTTATGGCCTCTAACCTTGCAACTTGTGCAAAGGTCTGGTCATAGTCTATTCCTTCTTCTTTAGAGTATCCTTGTGCAACTAGCTTTGCCTTGTTCCTTACAATAACTCCTTGATCATCCAACTTGTTTCTGAACACCCACTTTGTTCCAACAATGGAGTGATCCTTAGGCCTTGACACTTGTTCCCAAACTTTATTCCTCTCAAATTGATGTAGTTCCTCTTGCATTGCAATGATCCAGTGTGGATCTTGTTCTGCATCTTGTATGGATTGAGGTTCAATTTGAGATAGGAAGCAAGTGTGCATCAAATTCTAGTTGACCTGATTTCTTGTTTGCACACTAGCTGAGATGTTTCCAATCCCTTTGGAGATTGGATGATCTCTTGTTGTTACTAAATCAACAGGGGGTGTTGATTGTTAACCAACCAGTGTTGTTATTTCCTTTAGTGGACTAACAACTGGCTCTTCAAGATGGTTCTCTCCAAGATGTTGAACATCTTCTTCATCTTCACTGATTTCATCTCTTTGTTGGGTAGGTGACTTTGTTAAATCCCTCTCTGCAATATACAATCTGTCCAAATTTTCTGAAAGAGAGTTTACCTGCAAGGGTTCTATGGTAGAAGTAGACTTCTCCTTATAAAACATGTTAGTCTCATCAAAAGATACATGAACAGATTCTTCAATTTTAAGAGAAGTTTTATTATAAACCCTATAAGCTTTACTTATCATGGAGTATCCCAAAAACACTCCTTCATCAGCTTTAGCTTGGAATTTTGCTATATACTTCTTGTCATTATTGTGAATATAACAAATGCAACCAAAAATCTTGAAATAGTCTACTTTAGGTTTCTTCCCTTTGAGCAATTCATAGAGAGTCTTGCCCTTCAGTTTATGTATCAAACTTCTTTTTAACACGTAGTTGGAGGTGTTCACTGCCTCTGCCCAAAAAGATAGAGGAAGGTAAGCATCTGTCAACAATGTGTTGGCAGATTCAATAAGGGTTCTATTTTTACTTTGAGCTACCCCATTTTGTTGAGGAGTTCTAGGAGCTGAGAAAGTATGTATGATCCCTTAACTCTGACAGAACTCTTGCATAAGAAGAGAATCAAACTCTGTCCCATGATCACTTCTGATCAGGGCAATGTTAGTATTGAACTCAATCTGTATGCATTTGAGAAAATCTGTCAAACACTTAAAGTTATCAGACTTCTTCCTCAAAAAGAATACTCATGTGAATCTAGAGAAGTCATCTGCAATCACCAAAGTATAAGATTTCCCTCCTAAGTTTTGTACTGTAATGGGTCCAAAAAGATTCTTGTGTAACAAATACAAGATCCTAGGTGAATCACTCTTATTAAGTGACTTAAAACTATTTTTAGTTTGCTTGCCTAATTGATAAGCCCTGCAGAGTCCTTCCTTCTTGTAGGGGCCAGAAGGTAGTCCTCTAACAAGGTTGTCCTTGGATAGCCTAGCAATGGTTCTAAGATTTAGGTATCCTTGTCTCTTATGCCAAAGATCATTTGGTTTGCAAACTGAATTAAATAATCTGATATCTATATAGGTTGAAAGGTAATCTACAAGATAAATGTTACCTTTCCTTTTACCTGTTAACACTGTTGTGTTATCCTCTGAATTGATCTTGCATAAGGATTTGTTGAATATCACTTGATAGCCTTCATCACAGAGTTGACTGATGCTGATTAAGTTGTGCTTCAGTCCTTCCACATAAGCCACCTTCTTGAATGTGACTGATCCAATCTGAACAGCACCATATCCTTTTGTTTGACCAAAGTTTGAATCAACAAATATCACTTTGGGTTCAAGTTTGGTTAAAAGGATGTTAGATTCTCCTTGTTCCCTATCATGTGCTTTGAGCACCCACTATCCAGATACCATTGTTGGTTCATTGCTGGATAGGTCTTCAGCTGCACATAAACAATTTTTATGTTTTTGACCCAGTTTACCTTGGGTCTAGGTTGATAACCTTTAAACTCAGAAATAAAAGACATCCCTGGCTGACTCTTATATCCTTCAGGATGGTATCTACTAGGAGGTACTATCAATTCAGTATAAGGGTTGAATCTTTGGGATGTAGGACTTCTAGGATTAATTTTAGATTTACCTCTAAAAGATTGTTCAAAGATCTGAGCTTCGTTCGACGATCGTCGAGCTGAGTTCGATGATCTTGGATCAGATCGTCGAGCTCCTTTCGAAGATAGACTATCCCAGAGTTCAGAGTTTAGAAGTCGTCGAGCTGAGTTCAACGATTTAGCCTGAGATCGTCGAGCTCTATTCGACGATCGTCAACCTCTATTCGACGTTTTCTGTTGAACTTTGTTTTTCATGGGTAAATCTGGATTCTTCCTAGCCACCTCTACAACACCCTTTCCTTCATCTGAGATAAATTTAATTGGGGTTGTTAATACTATAGGTTCGCTGGATGATGCACCCAAGCCCAGTGTACTGTTGAGTCTTGATTTAACTGTGCTTGTGAAGTCCATCAGTCTGATGCTTCTCCCATTAAGGGATTCTTCAAACTTCTTTGCCTGGGATAGTTCACTTTTCAGTGAAGCTATCTCCTCCCTACAACATTCTAACTCCTCAGAGAGTTTGAGGTTGTCTGATTTTAGAGTGCTATGTTCAGACAATTGATTTCTAAGAGAGATAATCTCTTTCTCAAACTTTAACAGGTCTAAACAAAGTGCCTTAAATTCAGATCTAAAGTCCTCTGAATTAGAATCAAAGGAATCTATTACCTGGTCTTCTTCAGTTTGAGTTTCAGATTCAGACTCTAATTCTTGTTCTGCATCAGAATTAGGTTGAGAAGCATTTATAGCCATCATGCAGAACTCCTTTTCTTCAGCATCATCTTCATCATCACTTGAGTTTGATGAAGCCTCAGATTCTTCCTCAGTTTCACTCCAGGTTTCTGCTACAAATCCCTTCCTTGTATGTTTATTTTTACTGGAGGAGGATTTGTTGTAATTGTTTCCCCTGGAGTCCTTATCTCTTCTTCTTTCTTTTCTATCCTTTTTGTCCTTATTCTGATTTTCTGGACAGTCAGGCACAATATGGTCTTGTTTCCTGCATCCAAAACAAATTGTTTCTTTATTATTAGATTTGTCATACCTTGGCTTTTCATGCCCTTTGGATGACCTCTTTCTGAAATCTTTCCTGGCCATCTTATAGAATCTTTTGGCCAGTAAGCTCATTAATTCTTCGTTGCTTGTGACCTTGTCTTCAGGCAGTTCTTCAGTAGCTTTGAATGTTATTGTCTTCTCCTTCCTAATAGCTGGAGAAGCAACCTTCTGTTCTTCTTCCCTATTCTTGATGAGCAGCTCATAAGATTTGATCTTGCCCAACAAAGCTTCAGTAGTGATCTTAGTTAGGCTTCTGGCATCCTTGATTGGCCAAATCCTTGAGTCCCAAGTGCTAGGGAAGCACATTAGGATCTTGTCATTGAGTTCAGTTAGAGAGATCTCCTTGTCCAGTGTTTTTAGTTCACTGACTATTAGGCTGAGCTTGTTGTACATGTCAACAACTGACTCAGTTTCTCCCTTTTTGAAGTTCTCATATTGGCTTATGAGATGGGATCTCCTGTCCTTCCTTTCATCTGCAGATCCTGATACAATTTCAGATAACTTGTCCCATATCTCTTTTGCTGAACTGCATTCAGCCACCTTTTGGAATATCTCATCAGACATAGTCTGAGCAAGGATATTCATAGCCTTTGTATCTACAACTTTCCATTTCTTTATTTCTGCATCTGTTCCTGAAGGAGGTGGAACAGCACTTGTACTTGTAATTACTGGGGGTCTTGGACACAATGTCAAAACAGAATTGTAGATGTCCTCATCAATAGAATTCATGTAAAGCCTAATCCTTGCCTTCCAAAGTGCAAACTTATAAAGGTTGCACACTGGAGGTCTGGTGGTAGTATAATCTTTGTTCTGTGCCATGGTTTTATAGAAAATAAATATAATACAAAATAGTAATAACCCTCTATAGAAGATTTATCTTATAAAGGATCTTTTGGTTCAGGTGTTAGCCTGTTCAACCAATCTGTTGAAGATTAAGTTGTTGAGTAACCAACCTGCCTCTGATACCAATTAAAAGCGAGGGTAAGATCTATCTTCACTCTAGAGGGGGGAGAGGTGAATAGAGTGTTTTAAAATAATTTACAATTTAAAACTTTAAAGCAGTGGAAGACTTGATTTACTTATATATGTAATGTGCTAGTAGAAAAGTAAACACTAAAGCAAAAAAGAAAACAGAAACATACAGCACGCAGCAAAACAAAAAGCACAACAAGCTAGATGATACAAGGAGCTATAGTGGTTCCACAATAACCTGGGTACATTCACTCTTCTACCACCCTTAGTAGGAATCCACTACAGGAATAGTTGATCAGGTGTTTTGGGCACCAATGTGATTTTGATAAGGTGCTTAAAAACCAAACCTAGATTTTTTGATAAGGTGTCTTGCCACCACTGAGTTTTGACAAGGTCTCAGAAACAAGCCACAAAACTTTTGAAGGGAGTTTTGAGAAACCCTTTTACAGGAGAGAAAGGAAAAAGGAAATGAGTTGAGTTGTTCTTCTCTGTCAATAATCTTAGAGAACACAAGTGGAAGATGTTGTCAAAGCTCCCCCTGAGATCTGTAAGGGTTCAGGAAGATGAGCTTTGCTTAGGGTGATAGGCCTTCAGTTTCTTCAGATCTCAAGCAATAGATGATTTAAGCAGATGCTGAAATGTGTGATGTCTGGAGTCCTTGATGATGAAGCTTTTGAACACTTGATGCTTGAAGGAGTAGAATAGCAGATGATCTCCTTCACAGCAATGTCCCTTGTGTTCTTGAAGAATTTTGACTCAGTAATTCTGTACACTTTTGTCAACTGAATCTGTTCCAGAAGATGAATTCTTTATGAATAACTTTCTTGTTCTCTCTTCTGTATTCTTTTTTCAAATCTTGTCTGTTCTCTATATTAAGAAAAATTCTCTAGGGAGTATATCAGATTCTGACTTCTTGATTGCCGTTAATCAGTAATAAATGACTACCTTAACTGATATCTGCCTCTGGAGGAAAGTCCTTGAGAAACATTCCAATTAGTCTTCCTTGAAACTTGCTCCAGATTGATTGAAATGGCTACAAAATCCTTTTCCCTAAATGCTGAGAATAAATCTGAATGAATTCCATAACTGTCCTGAATTTGAATCCTGAAATCGTCGACCTCTCAGAAAAACGTTGATCTGAGCTCAGCTATCGTCGACCTGAGCTCAGAGATTGGATTTAAACTGGAGACAGAAATCGTCGACCTGAGCAATGCAATCTTCGACCTGAGCTCAGAGACTTGGAAAACAACTAGAGACAGAGCGTCGATCGTAGCACGAAGATCGTCGAACGGAGTTCGACGCCTTATTGAACTGAGCTCAGAGATAGTCGACCTGAGTTCGACGTTTCGTCAACCTGAGCTCGACGAGAATTGTCCTAGTCTTCAGCACTTGAATCCTGATCTTTAGAAGGTCTTGAGGGCAGCCTTCAAACCTAAGTACTATCCCTAAGACTGATTCTAATTGACCTATGAGACAATACAACAAGGTCAAAACAAATTCCAAAGCACATAGTGATCCTTACCCAAATTAGTAATAGGGTGTTCCAACATATATAAATATGTTGTTTATATATTTAGTAGACATTCAATGTGAAGAGCTCTTGTAAGTTATAATCTTCCGCTAGAATGCTCTGAGTTAAGATGCGAGTAGAAAGTAATTTTGATATTCATATATGATTTCGTCGTTTGTCTGTGAAATATGGCATGGCGCCCCGACCGGACCCTCTTTTATATTACATGTAGCGGATGGAGGTGTTACAACATGATAGGACCGAGTCGATGTAAGAGCTTGAGGATGTATAGGAGTGATCTACGGTGGAGTGGGGGTCGAGGCCACTTGAAAGGTAAGCCTCCATACCGTATACCATCGGAGCATCGCTTCGACATCCAAGACCCCACCCCTAGAGGATAAGATCACCTTCTCCGTAAAGGACATGTCGAGTCATGAGGATCTGTTCTGCGATGCACTGGTCTTCCATGCAGTCTTTGAGGGCTACACCGTATCCCAAATCTTGGTTGACAATGGGAGCTCCGTCAACATTGTTTTAAAGAAGGCATTTGACGAGATGAATGTGGAACCAAGGAGGGTGGTGGACTCAGACGTACCCATGTTCGGATTTTCAGGGGAAAGGAAGGAGGTAGAAGGTGGAGTCGGACTCCAGGTGAAGTTGTGGGTGAACCTCAAGGAACTGTCGGTTCGTCATTGTTAACGCTCTGAGCAGTTACGATGCCATCTTCAAAAGACCCCTCATCAGCGCCTTTCGTTGTCTGCCATCGTCCTTCCACCAATGCCTCAAGTTTAATGCTAAAGGGATCTAAGTCAGGGTCAAGGGAGACCACGGCATGGCAAGGCAGTGCTACATCACGGCCATCAAAACCATCTCCTGGCTGGCCAGGGTAAAGCAGATGGAGAAGATCATTGAAAGCTTGGTAAGGATAGATGTATCAGTGGAAAAGGACGTGAATGATGACCATCATGCCCAAGCATCATGAAGAAACCTTGCTTTGGTGCTGACTTTTTTCCTTTCATATTATTTTTGTAATGAGTCAAACCCTGACCGGAAGAGTCAGGAGGTCATGTATCTTAAAATTTTCCCCGTTTGAGGATGTTGAATTTAGTATGGTTCGAATGGCATGTCTAGTCCCCACCCTCGAGAAGATCTCCTCACCCAGGTCTTACTAGCTGGATGGGTCGAATGTGCCTCGGGGAGAGCAAGTCCCAACTCTCGAGAGGATCTCCTCACCCAGGCTCTCACTAGTTGGATGAGTCGAATGTGCCTCGGGTAGAGCAAGTCCTAACCCCCGAGAGGATCTCCTCACTCAGGCTCTCACTAGCTGGATGGGTCGAATGTGCCTCGGGGAGAGCAAGTCCCACCCCTGAGAAGATCTCCTCACCCAGGCTCTCACTAGTTGGATGGGTCTAATGTGCCTCAGGGAGAGCATGTCACAACCCATGAGAGGATCTTCTCACCCAGGCTCTCACTAACTCGATGGGTCGAATATACCTTGAAGAGAGCATGTCCCAACCCATCGATAGGATCTCCTCACCTAGGCTCTCACTAGCTGGATGGGTCGAATGTGCCTTGGGGAGAGCAAGTCCCAACCCCCGAGAGGATCTCCTCACCCAGGCTCTCACTAGCAGGATGGGTCGAATATGACTCGGAGAGAGCAAGTCCCAACCCCCGAGAAGATCTACTCACCCAGGCTCTCACTAGTTGGATGGGTCCAATGTGGCTTGGGGAGAGCAAGTCCCAACCCCCGAGAGGATCTCCTCACCCAGGCTCTAACTAGCTGGATGGGTTGAATGTGCCTCGGGGAGAGCGAGTCCCAACCCTTGAGAGGATCTCCGCACCCAGGCTCTGACTAGTTGAATGGGTCGAATGTGCCTTTTGGAGAGCAAGTCCCAACCCCCGAGAGGATCTCCTCACCAAGGCTCTCACTAGCTGGATGGGTCGAATGTGCCTCAAGTAGAGCAAGTACCAACCCCCGAGAGGATCTCCTCACCCAGGCTCTCACTAGATTGATGAGTCGAATGTGCGTCGGGGAGAGCAAGTCCCAACCCCCGAGAGGATCACCTCACTGAAGATATTTTTACTGAGTATGTTTAACTTGATGCAGATTCATTCTACACTTTCGAATAAACTATGTAGATGGGCATAAGCTAGATTGACTTATCTTTCAGGCAAGTGAACCTATCAATCATAGTATAGGAGAAATCTATATCTCAAGTCGTATTCCACAGGGCTTTTTCAAATACTCGTACTCGCCCTCACTCTATTATCATACCTAAAATTAAAATTGATTTTTAATCAAAATAAACCTAACTATGACTACTTGGATAAAGTAACATTGGAGGATTAAAGATGAAAAGAGACTGAAAGTCTAAGACCCTTCACATGAACATAATCACTTATTAATTAAATTTTATGTAATCATGAAATAACAAAACAATCAAATTCATTGTATTGTAAAGGGTTAAACATTTATCAAACTCTCTCTCGAGCAATTCAAAATCTAAACCTAAGTAAAGTAAATTTTCTCTTTAACACTTTATAACACTCAAATTTGCATTAAATACATTACCCTATCTCCTACATAAATTCATTAAATCTTATCTCTAAAATACCATGAATCCATTTATCCGTATTATAATTATCCAAACAGCAGATCTCGCGATCATGAAATTTTAAATACAAAGAGATATAATACCCAAATATGAACATTTAACCATCATCCCAAGCATCCAATTTCTAAATATAGAAGTTTGGAATTCATGTAAAACAAAATAAAAATTCATAATTAGGATAATTCTCAATGTTTGCAAGAATATATACGAATAAAATACCACGAATTTGATAAAAACAAGAAGATACATGATTACCAAATTGTTCAAATAAAATGTTCAAGCAAAATAAAAGATAGATAAAGTTAGAACACCAAGAGAAAGTAAAGATTAAAAGGGATACATGAAAGATTAAATTGCATACAAAAATCTCCTTCAATTCCTCCTTCTCTTGAGTGCTCCACTTTCATCCTCCAGAAGTTTTCCCAATGAAATGATCCAAAAGTCCTCTTCTAATTTTTTCTCCTGGTTTTTATTGTCTCATAGAAAACATGGTCGGACACAGGTTCCAACACGGCCGTGTCACAGGCCGTGTGGATGGTTCTAGGGCGGTTCCATACGAATAGGCATATCTGGTTGTGGGTTGTGTCATCTGACACGGGTAGTGACACAACCATGTTAGATGACACGGCCGTGTTGTTCTTCATATTCTTCAGACACGGGTTGGTTGGAGGAAGCTCTTCAATTTGTCCCGAAAAGGACACGGGTGGGAATATGGGTGTGTTCCCACCGGTGTGGTGCTCTGACTTGTCTTGCAATTATTAAGATCCATCCTGAATAGGACACGAGTAGGCACACGGGCGTGTTCCTACCCGTGTGCGCCCAATTCTTATCCTGTCATCAGCCATGTTGGATCTGTGAACACCTCTATTTGCTCCAAGACTTTTAGTTCCACTAGTTCGCAATACCTGTATTAAGAAAATTAAGTAATAAGTGAATAGCTCAATACATGAAATAATAGAAACTCCAAACTGTGCTCTACTATTCATGATAATACAAATTCTTATCTAATCTCGCGTAATTACTACATAGAGGGGTAGAAAATAGTGGACATGATTACAATTATGATAGTAAAAAGTCTATCATAATTGTACTCATCACTAACCCAGGCTCACACTAGCTGGATGGGTCGATTGTGCCTCGGTGGAGAGAAGGAATCAAACCCCAAGAAGATCTCCTCATCCAGACTCTCACTAGCTGGATGGGTCGAATGTGCCTTAGTGGAGAGAAGGAATCAAACCCCGATAGGATCTCTTCATCCAGGCTCTCACTAGCTGGATGAGTTGAATGTGCTTCGGTGGAGAGTCGGTTCAACTCAGAGGGGACCTCGTCACCCAGGCTCTCATTAGCTGGCATGGCAAGTTGACCTCTCAAAGAGGCCAAATATTTTCGGCACCAAGAGCGCTACACTCAGCGAATACATTGGGTTGGATGTTTCTTTCCGAGCGTGGAACTCGCTCGATAAGAGCAGGGATTATGTACAACCCCGTATTAGCGAAATGGGGTCCCCAAACAAGGCATAAGACTTGCTTCTCATTTATAAGCTTTTTAGAGGGTTTTGCACTCTTGAAGGCCAATTTATGGATAATCTGTATAATATACTAGAAGGGGGAGGAAAATTTTTCCTAGCTCGCTAGTGCTTAGTGTATCTTCCAGGGGGCTAATACGGCGGAAGGTCGGTACTCGAACAGGCCAGTTGTAGGGGGCGGGTGCGACGGAAGGTCGGCATCCGCCCCAGCCTCCTCTAAGGGGGCGGGTGCAGCGTGAGCCCGACACCCTCAATGGCCTCCTCTTAGTGGGGTGGGTGTGGTGCGAGCCCGGCATGATGGCGTGACCCCTCCTCCACCATTTGAAGACGATGCTGAAGATGCTGATGATGATCCGGTTGATAAGGCAATACAACTCAAGGACGTGAGGCGGCACGATGACGCTAACAGAAGGCGACGTTACAACCTCCGCCCGCGGCGTGCTCGAACCGCCATGGAAATTTAGCTTTAATAATCTTATTTCATGAACTCTATTTCTATATTTTTAGAATATAAAATTATCCAATGTTTAAGTGATAATTTTATATTCATAGCATGTTTTTATTTCTTTATTTAAACAATTTTATTTTTGGTGTGCACTTAGCCATTCAGGTGGATGAGATTACATCTCCATCATGAAGGGTTAAGGTTTGTTTGTAACTCCTATATAAGGAGGCCTTCTTATGAAATAATTAGAAAATATTTTAACTCTAATCCCCTTTGAGGAATTCGGCCAAGAGGAGGAGCCTCCAAGCCGCCGCCCCCTTGCTTGTGGTGTGAAGCCGCCGGACTCCTTTGCTCCCTCCATCCGTTCGGTGTGACTCCAGCGCGGCTTCCTTGGTGCGACTCCGGGAAGAAGGTTGCAAACCCTTCGGTGTGACACCGGTGGATCCGTGGAGAGAGTGATTCTCCCACTGTTATCTTGTTTGAAACTTCTTCTCGGTTGGGTAAACTCCTTCCTCTTCTTTGTGTGATTCTCTAAGTAGTTGTGGTGGTTTCGCAATAATTTTCTCCGCAAAGTTAAATTAATCGCTGCAAGTTTTGAATCGAATTCGCCGTTGCTAGGCTTTTTAATTCCGGATCGGGTGGATCCTATTTGCTTGAGCGGATCTTGGCCTATAGCCCTGGTCTTGCTCTCAAAAAGGAGTGGCAACCTTTCTGTTTTCTTGGGGAATATTCCGACTCAAATTTCCGATCGTTGTTTTCGAGTCGATCATTCCTCCTTGTTATTTACGCTGCGTTCTTGCGACGAGAACTATTGTGGGCGATAGGTGCTGTGTAGGTGCGGTAGATCTACGACGTGTAGTGCGTAGGAGGCGTTAGTCTCGTGGAGGTTTCCAACTAGGGACGCACCCTACACCAATTTGGTATCAGAGGCGGTCGTTTCAACTCTCAAGTTGCAAATATCCTCTCTGCGTTCTTTGTTGGTTGATATGAACTTTCAAAAATCTGAAATTTTCGGTTTGGTCTCCATTTAGTAAATCCTTCGGAATTTTAAAACTTGTCAAAAAATCTGAAAACAATTCCGTAGCTTCCTAACCTTATTTCCAGCAACATTAAAACAGATTTCGTTTCGACCTCGTTAGGTTGGCCTGCAAATTGGAACATCGTAATTTTGTCCAAATCTGTCTAGTTGGTCTGCAAATAGCAGGCTGAAATTTTTTTTTTTCAGCAAAATTTCAAAAAAAAAAAATTTTTAACGGTCTACGTATTATTCACATCAAGCTTTTATAAAAATATTTTATTTTCAGTCTAGCTACAGCCCTAGGAAAAATCTTCTTCATAATCTTCTGGGTCTTGCATGCGCACTAGGCTAGGTACGGAGTACACGGTGCCGTCAACGTCTAGGATGGCTGAGAACGAGCATGAGCTTCATAACGCTGAAGCGATTGCGGGTCTATGTAATGATATGGCGGAGCTAAGGGCTACATTAGCACAGATTTTACAAAATCACGCTAGGCCACCCCCACCACCAGCTAATGTTGAGTTGCCCCGCCGGCGCCAACACTTCTCCGAGTCAGATTCTGATGGGGACTCCCCACGAGTGCCCCCTCGAGGTCATCGCCACGACCGAGAGTTTGACATCACTAGGGCCATCAAGATTGATGCCCCCACTTTCGACGGCATGGGAGATCCAATGAACTTCCTTACGTGGATAGTGGACATGGAATGTTACTATGACTGGCACCATCTCACGGACCCCCAAAAGGTCCAAGTTGCCAGGATGAAGTTGACAGGCCCTGTTAAAACTTATTGGCTAAATGAAGAGCGTAGGATTGGTGCTGGAGACGGAAACCCAATTATTGGGTGGACCGTAATGAAGAATTTGTTGACCGATCAGTATGTTCTCGCGTACCATCGGACACAGATGTTTGATGAGCTTGCCACCCTGCGGCAGGGCTCAAATTCAGTAGCAGAGTATATGGGAGAACTGAAGGACCGAATGGTGTGTTGTGATCTGAAGGAAATCCCCGAGGTCACCCTCTCTAGATTCCGTAAGGGGCTTAATCCCGATATTCAGCGGAAGCTCTTACGATATGGCCACACTGATCTAAACACGACATTCAATGCCGCCCTCGACATTGAGAAACACTTAGCATCTAAGGCACACTCCCGTTATTCCCTTACGAAGGGGAAATCAACTACCAGATCATCTTCCTCCACATATCAGGACAAAGGGAAGTTCCGGTCCGCCGAGTCAAAGACTGTCGTGATCACTGCTAGGAACACTAAGAACCCTGCGAGCGAACGTATTCCTATCGGAAAGGTTAGCAAGACTAACGCCACATGTTATTCTTGTGGCATTCAAGGTCACTACGCCTTCGAATGACCAACAAAAACTAAAGCCATAGCCTTGTTAGAGTCGATGACCGATCTTGCAGATTACGTTTATGAGGCTGCTGAGGAGAGCGACCCGAAAGGGGTCCCAAGTGATTTAGAGGACGATCACCCCCTTATGGTGATGAGTTGTATCTTGGCCACTCCTCGTCCATTAGATGAGTGGAAGAGGTCGAGCAAATTTTCTCTGATTTTTAAGAGTGGCGAGAAACTTTTCAAGCTGATTGTTGATAGTGGTAGTTGTGTGAATGTCGTATCTGAGAACGCCATTGCACGTATGTCCTTGACCACAGAACCACACCCGACCCCATATAAGGTCGCTTGGATTAACAAGATCTCCGTACCCGTCACCAAGCGATGCCTGGTCCCACTCTCATTCAAATCCTACATTGATGAGGTGTGGTGTGATGTCCTTCCAATGGACGCTTGTCATGTGTTGTTAGGCCGCCCTTGGCTATACGATCGTGATGTTACACATTTTGGTAAAGCCAACACTTATGAATTCAAATTCAATGGCAAAACCATCACTTTGAAGCCGACCATCCCAAAGGAGCCCGTAGTCTTGGCTAAGGACACCACTATTCCGGTAGAACGGAAGACGTTGAATCTAGTTAGTAGGAAAGAGTTTGAGAGAGATCCGTTCTTTGATGGAGTTATGTACGCGCTAGTCCTATTAAGTGCGAAGCCCGATTCTAGTATTTTGGATGAGTTACCTAGTGAGTTACGGGTACTGTTGGAAGAGTATAGGGACGTGTACCCGGATGAGTTGTCGTCCACGTTACCCCCACTTAGGAATATCCAGCACGCGATAGATCTCATCCCGGGGTCTTCCTTGCCAAATCAGCCCCATTATCGACTCCACCCCGCAGCTCACCTAGAGTTGTAGTCCCAAATAGAGGGCTTACTGGAGAAGGGTTTTATTAGGACTAGTATGAGTCCATGCGCTGTACCCGCCCTACTTTCCCCCAAGAAGGATGGTACATGGAGGATGTGCGTTGATAGCCGGGCTATCAACAAAATTACCATCAAGTATAGGTTCCCCATTCCCCGCCTAGAGGATTTGTTGGATGTCTTGTCCGGAGCCACCGTATTCTCCAAATTAGATCTTCGGAGTGGCTATCACCAGATTAGGATACGAGAGGGCGACGAGTGGAAGACGGCATTTAAGTCGAAGGATGGACTGTACGAATGGCTTGTGATGCCCTTTGGGTTATCCAATTCCCCTAGTACCTTCTCCCGGATGATGACATATATCTTTCAGCCATTCATGGGGAAGTTCGTTGTCGTCTACTTTGACGATATACTGATTTATAGCACCTCTACTACCGAGCACATCTCCCACATGAGAGTGATCCTTTCCACCCTGCGGAAGGAGACTTTATTTCTCAATCTTAAGAAATGCACTTTCAATGCCTCGGAGGTAGAGTTCTTAGGGTATATATTCGGTTCTAAGGGTATTCGAGTTGATCCGGGCAAAGTTCAGGTCATTAAGGACTGACCCGTGCCAACCACCCTCCGTGAGGTACGTAGTTTCCATGGGTTAGCCACGTTTTATCGTCGTTTCATACGAGACTTCCGTAGTATTATGGCGCCAATCACCGACTGTATGAAAAAGGGAGAGTTTACATGGACGAAGTCCGCCACCTATGCTTTTGAACGAATAAAGGAGCTTATGACTGAGGCACCTGTCTTACGTCTACCTGACTTTGCTAAAGTCTTTGAGCTCACATGTGATGTGTTTGGGGTAGGGATTGGAGGTGTCTTGAGCCAGGAGGGCCATCCCATTAGTTATTTTAGCGAGAAGTTGTCCGGCCCCAAGCTGAACAATTCAAATTACGATAGGGAATTTTATGATGTAGTCTGATGTCTACACCATTGGAGGCACTATCTCCTTTCCAAGGAATTTGTGATCCTCTCCGATCATGAGGCCTTACGTTTCATCAACGGCCAGCATAAGATCAGCCCACGACATGCTAAATGGGTAGCTTTCTTACAAGGCTACACGTTTAATCTCAAGCACCTTAAGGGAGCTGATAATCGAGTCGCGGACGCCCTTAGTCGTCTTATGATTTTACTCACCTCTATGGAAGTACATGTTGTAGGATTTGAGCGGGTTAAGGATGAGTACGCCACGTGTCCTGATTTCCAGGACGCCTATTTATCTGCCCAGGATAGCTCCCCCACGACGATATCAGCGTACGTCATCAAGGACGGTTACCTGTTTAAGAACGGAAAGCTGTGTATTCCGCGGTCATCGTTACGACTACATATCATATGGGAGATGCTTAGAGGAGGGTTGAGTGGCCACTTCGGTAGAGATAAAACCATTACGTTAGTCGAGGACAAATTTTATTGGCCAAAACTTAAGGTTATGGTGGGTCAGGTAGTGAGTAGCTGCCGCACGTGTCAGGTGTCTAAGGGTTGTAAAACCAACGTAGGATTATATACACCCTTTCCTATTCCCCCCATGCCTTGGGTAGATGTTAGCATGGATTTCGTATTAGGCCTTCCCATTACCCTTCGCCGTCATGACTCAGTTTTTGTAGTTGTGGATAGGTTTTCAAAGATGGCTTATTTCATCCCGTGCAGTAGGACAAACGATGCGTCTCACGTCGCTAAATTATATTTTAAAGAAGTTGTTAGTCACCGTGGCGTGCCCAAGACCATAGTCTCGGATAGGGACGTGAAATTCACTAGTTATTTTTGGAAAACTCTTTGGATATTAATAGGAACAAAATTATTGTTTTCCTCCGCCTATCATCCCCAAACTGATGGGCAGACGGAAGTGGTTAATCGGAGCTTAGGAAATTGGTTACGATGTCTTGTGAGTGATCACAAGATCACTTGGGATCTTCTCCTTCCCCATGCCCAATTAGCCTACAATAATTCCAACAATAGGTCTACGGGTCTGTCGCCGAACGAGATTGTTCACGGATATAAGGCTCCTGTGCCGCTTGACTTGGTGCCGTTGCCCCAAACGTACAAGGCAAGTAAGTTTGCACAATCCTTCGCCCAGCACATCCATGATTTACATGCACGTATACGGGCCACTTTGACTACGCAATACGACTCTTATCAAGCGCACGCTAATTTACATAGGAGAGTATCAAACTTTAAAATTGGCGATCTAGTTTTAGTCCGTTTGGTTCCCGAATGCTTGCCAACTGGCACCGTTAAAAAGTTAGCACCAAAGCGCGCCAGCCCTTTTCGGATTGTTAAAAAGTTAGGTGACATCGCTTTCATTTTGGACTTGCCTGCTGATTGGGGTATCTCCCCCATTTTTAACGTTTCGGATTTAACGATGTTTGTGTCACCACCACAAGAGTTGAATTCTTTGTCGTCTTCTTCTCCCACTCTAAATTCTCATGGGTTGGGGAGTGGTAGCACGGATGATCTCTCTCTTTCGGTCCCCACAAGTATATCATCGGATGGTACATTGCCTTCTTTTCTGCCTACTGCTAATATGTTCCCCAGGTTTCCACGGTCGTTTTCCACTCCAGAGATGATACTTGATGCTGAGCCTGTTACCACTGCTGATGGCGACACCCACCGCTTTCTCATCCGTTGGCGAGGTTTACCCCCTTCGGATGACTCTTGGGTACTCGAGATGGAGCTGCAAAGTTTGGATGCTGCTCTCCTTCACCGCTATCGCTTGGACCACGCAACGGAGTTGCGGGGATTTGAGCGGGGGAGGATTGATGGCGTGACCCCTCCTCCACCATTTGAAGACGATGCTGAAGATGTTGATGATGATCCGGTTGATAAGGCAATACAACTCAAGGACGTGAGACGGCACGATGACGCTAACGGAAGGCGAAGTTACAACCTCTGCCCTCGGCGTGCTCGAACCGCCATGGAAATTTAGCTTTAATAATCTTATTTCATGAACTATATTTCTATATTTTTAGAATATAAAATTATCCAATGTTTAAGTGATAATTTTATATTCATAGCATGTTTTTATTTCTTTATTTAAACAATTTTATTTTTGGTGTGCACTTAGCCATTCGGGTGGATGAGATTACATCTCCATCATGAAGGGTTAAGGTTTGTTTGTAACTCCTATATAAGGAGGCCTTCTTATGAAATAATTAGAAAAGATTTTAACCCTAATCCCCTTTGAGGAATTCGGCCAAGAGGAGGAGCCTCCAAGCCGCCGCCCCCCCTTGCTTGTGGTGTGAAGCCGCCGGCCTCCTTTGCTCCCTCCATCCGTTTGGTGCGACTCCGACGCGGCTTCCTTGGTGCGACTCCGGGAAGAAGGTTGCAAACCCTTCGGTGTGACGCCGGTGGATCCGTGGAGAGAGTGATTCTCCCACCGTTATCTGGTGTGAAACTTCTTCTCGGTTGGGTAAACTACTTCCTCTTCTTTGTGTGATTATCTAAGTAGTTGTGGTGGTTTCGCAATCGTTTTCTTCGCAAAGTTAAATTAATCGCTGCAAGTTTTGAATCGAATTCGCCGTTGCTAGGCTTTTTAATTCCGGATTGGGTGGATCCTATTTGCTTGAACGGATCTTGGCCTATAGCCCTGGTCTTGCTCTCAAAAAGGAGTGGCAACCTTTGTGTTTTCTTGGGGAATATTCCGACTCAAATTTCCGATCGTTGTTTTCGAGTCGATCATTCCTCCTTGTTATTTGCACTGCGTTCTTGCGACGAGAACTATTGTGGGTGATAGGTGCTGTGTAGGTGTGATAGATCTACGACGTGTAGTGCGTAGGAGGCGTTAGTCTCGTGGAGGTTTCCAACTCGGGATGCACCCTACACCACGACACCTGCCCCGGCCTCCTCTCAGGGGGCGGGTGAGCCCCGAGCCCGGCACCCGCCCTGGCCTCCTCTTAGGGGGGCGGGTGCGGCGCGAGTCCGGCACCCGCCCTAGCCTCCTCTCAGGGGGGCCGGAGCGGCACGAGGCCGGAACCCGCCTCGGCCTCCTCTCAGGGGGTCGGGTGCGGCGCGAGGCCGGCAACTGCCCCGGACTCCTCTCAGGTGGGCGGGTACGGCGTGAGGCAGGCACCGACCCCAGCCTCGTCGCTGGGAGGCGGGTGCGGCGTGAGGAAGGCACCCGCCCTGAACTTATCTAAGTGGGGGCGGGAGCGACACAATGCCAGCACCCTCCCTTGTCCCTTGGAGGTCTCGCCCGGCCTAGTTGTCGCCTGGCTTGAGGGTCTCGCCTAGCTTGAAGGTCTCGCCCGGCTTAAGGGTCTCGCCCGGCTTAAGGGTCTCGCCCTACTTGAGGGTCTGCTTTTTTGCCCTTGGTGGGCTGCGAATAGCTATTCAAAATAGCGGTGTTTGGCAGTTGGCAGACCAGCACCGGGGTATTTCAGAAATTTTAAAGCAGTGGAGTTTGGTTATTTGCATACCGTTTTTAGAAATCTATAAATACACCTTTGTGGTGCCTTGGAGAGGGATCCGTTTTCACCACTCTTCATCTTCCTCCTTCATTCTCCAAGGCACCTAGCTCGGCATTGGCTAGGGAGGGGTAGATCTCAAATGTCTTCTTGGTGTGAGGTTGGAAGTCCTCGTAAGAGCCAAGGGTCATTTTCCAAATTCAGGTCTCTCGCCAAGAGACATCTTGGGAGAAGTAGGTGTGAGTTGCACCCTAGGTCCGAACTCGACGTGAGACCGAATTTCGATTTCAACAGGTCTTTGTTGCAATTCTCACTAGCAACAACAATTTCAAAGATTTCTATGAGGAAGAAGAAGCAGCCATGGTCTAACACCATCAGCAACAAGGTTCGAGAAAATCTCTGAGTAAGTAGAAGAAGTAAGGAAAGCCCTAGCTGTAGTATCTTCATAGCTCTAGCATATCATTCCTGAAGAATACTTTCTGGAGCTGTGAAGAAGAAGATAGGAGTGAAATTCATTCCCAGTTCAAGAAGAAGCAGATCTCTACAACTTTCTTCTTAGCACAAGCCAAGTCAACTTGAAGATCAACCATCTTGCTAATGTGAAGAATATAGGACTAAGCTATCTTAGTTCAGGAAGAAGAAGGCTCAGAGATTTATCTCTTTGGAGTCAAAGTTAGGGCTGAGTATTTCTTAGTCCAGAGAGGCAAACTCAGAGAAATTTCTCTATTGTAAAATTTTCAACAAACTCTTTATCTTCTATAGGATGTTAACAGATCTGAGTGTAGGCCTATTTTATAAGGGATGAGTGTTGGATCATTTATTGATTTGAGGTAAGATCATTTATTGATCTAAGGTATTATCCTGTGTGGATCTGAGGTAGGGTTTGTGGGTCCTGAGGTAGGGATGTTTGCCTGAGGTAGGAGAGTCATTCTCTCTGAGTGGTAGGGCCTTTGTATCTGAGTTATAGGATCTTTTTGTGGATCTGAGGTAGGGCCTTTGTGCCTAAGTTGTAGGAGAGTCATCCTCTCTGTGTTATAGGGCTAACCTCCTAGCATGAGTTATAAGACTATTAATTTATTCTTAGGTAGATGATCATTGGATCACGTAGTTGTAGGAGCAAGCTTGCTCTTAGATAGGGCTTTGTTCATGAGGTATGTCTTGGAGCAGACTGAGAGATACTGAGGGATCTGAGTTGTGAGCTCTTAGGAGCCGTGTTTTAGGGAAGTGTCTTGTCTAACACACTATTAGAAAGGTAGGAGAGATAGTGGATGTACCCATAATCTGGGGAACCACTATAAATTATGTGTGTGCTTTTGTGGTGCGCCTTGAAAGCTGAAAACTACTAACTCACAACACACTTAAAGAAGAAAAATCCAAAAGAGACCAAAAAACTATTCACCCCCACCCTCTAGGTGTTTAGCTATCCTTGAAAATAAAGTCTTTTAAGTGGTATCAGAGCGAGGTTGCTAAAAAACGACTTAACAGTCTGAGTATATCTCAAAGGGTAGCTAAAAGTTTTGTACTTATGGGTTCAGGAAAGAAACATAAGGAGTGCAGCTCAATGAAGCTTCAAGTCTATAGAAAGAAAAACTTTGGGATTTGGAAAGAGAGGGTCAGGATATTCATGGAAGCCTCTAATCCTAGGATCTTTACTACAGTTCACGAAGGACCCTTCATTCCCATGAAGGTCTCTATCTTTGATGAAAATGTCCAGACCCCAAAGAGTTATACTGATATGACCAAAGATGAAGTCATCTTGGCAACTTGGGATAAGAGGGCACAAAACATCTTTGTTAGTGTCATAGATGACACAACCTTCCAGAACTTGGTCCACTGCAAGACAGCCAAAGAGATGTGGGATTCTCTTATTGTCTACATGGAAGAAAAAAGGAGGTGAAGGATGACAGAAAATCCCTTCTAAGACAACAGTATGAGGCATTCAAGACTGGTCTACTCGAGATAGGTTCAGTCGACTCCTTCCTTCGCATCTTTGTGGGTGAAGAATGATTGCATAGTTGATTGCTATGTGAAGTTCTTCTTGATAGTGAACACTCTGATCACCTATGGTAGACAGTTCTATAACTTTGAACTTAATGACAAGTTCTTGAGATCCCTAAACAAGGAATGTGATATCAAGATCTGTGCCATCAGAGAAGTTGGCAATCTGGACAATACATTTCCACAGAATATGTTTGGGAAGCTGCTCTCCAATGAGATGTAGTTGAACTCTAGGATAGCTGGAGAGGATGCTGCCAGTTCTCATGACAAAGAAAAGTCAGTGGCCTTCAGATCTAAAGCCACAAGATGAAGCAGGAGAAATACTCCTTCTAAACCAAGGAGAGTTGCAGAGTCAAAAAGCTCAGATCCCAGCTCCTTTAGGAATGAACTGTTAGATAGAGTACTCGCACTATTCTCCAAGCAGTTCAATAAGTTGTTGAGTAGTTGGAGACAATGGAAGTATAATGGCTCCTCTACCTCCACCTCTTAGAAGCCATACTCCAGCAAAGACAAGTCCAGGAATGACTCCTCTGGGGAAAGGTATGACTCATTACAGAATAAACATGTTAAGACTAATGTGGTTTTCTAATGTTGCAATAAGAGTGTGTTGGGTATTGTATCCACAATGTACCTGATTTGAAGAAGCCCTTGTACAAGCTAAGTTGAATAGATAGTGTATTTGATGATTTTCTTCAAGATGTGCTTGCAGTTATTCCACGCTAAGTACACACCAATGTTAGGGGTGCAGTGGGTCAATATACACGGGTCTGCGCAACATAATCCCTCGTTAAGCAGATCAGTGTGTTGGCTTACGTGTACTCTCTCTATTGGAGTGTACTTATTTTCAAGTACAGGGCTTAGACAAATCAAGAGTAGATAAGGAGCAAGGATGGGTCAAAGCAACTCACGGGAAGAAAGACGAGAAATTGTCTAAGTTAGATTCGACGAGAATCACTAAGTGATTCTCGCCGATTCGACTAGTGATTCTCGCCGAATCGCCGAGAATCACTCGTCGATTCCCGCCGACCGCATCCGGCTGACTCAACGCTTTCAACGCCTTCAAGGATTCTGCCAAGTCAGAATCGACGAGAATCACCCGGCTGTCTCAGCGCCGTCCAGAATTCTGCTAAGGCAAAATCGGCGAGAATCACTAAGTGATTCTCGCCGAATCGCCGAGAATGACTTTGCATTCTCGCCGATTCGTCGAGAATGGATGATGACTCTCGACGATTCACTCCGGATGGCTTGCTTTTCAGCTAGAAATCCTCCAAGTAGAATTCGACGGGAATCATTAGTGATTCTCGACGATTCGTCGATAATCACCAATGATTCCCACCGAATTTGCCTGAGGCGAATTTCCGCTGCACGCTGGACCGGACCATGTTATCAGGTGCTGTTTGAACCGGGCTTAGGGTTTCATCTGGTGGGGTCCCACAACGGTCATAATTTATGACCTACACTATAAATACTATTATATTTCGAACATAACGATCAATCAACACCGAGAAGAAGAAACGAGCCGCCATCGTGACCTAAAGCATCGCGAATTTCTTTCCGCCGCCGTCGCCTCTCGGAACACCGTCGCCGCTCGGGAGAAAGTCACCGCCGCTCATCTTGGATTCATCTTGATCTCTCAGTGATAGAAGCTTAGTCAAGCAATGCATCTCACGTGTCTATCTTGAGATCCTTTGTCTCTTGGTTTGTAGATCGGGAATACCTTCCCTTTCCGAATTGATTGAGACGATCGATCCAAGTGTGATCATTTGTAGACCTTGTAACGACCCCATCTGTTGCATGATGTATAGTAGAAGGTCCGGCCGGGGCCCCACACTATATGCCACAAATAGACGGTGAGGTCACAGGATAATACCAAACCATACACGCATCCTAACTCAGAGCATGCTAGCGGAAGCTTTAAGTTGTAAATTTGAACTCTAACCAGGAATGTCCAATATATATAAACCACAGTTATATATACAACCACAGAATGTACAACAAAGGTTTGGCCTTAAGGCCTTACAGTTCCTCTTTCCATACAACATGGATTACAAACCTCGGCACGCAGGCCGGCCATACATGAGGAAAACAAAACAAACAAAACCATTTGCTCAGCCTTCAAGGGCTAGCCGCAGCAGCAATAACAACAGCAGTAGGGCTTCAGCCCTTCATTTACCACTTGGCTCTCCAGCACCTGCATAGGGACAAACCACCCAAACTGTGGCAAACAATGCAACGGTCAGCATTCAGCTGACCCAATTATAACAACCCTACCCCTTTCTCGGGGCATTAGCATTCTTTCCCTGCACATCATGGTATCATCAATAGCAACTATGTGCGCGCAGGCACATTCAAGCCATCACAACCGTCGGCCACACGGCCCGACAGTCCGTGCACTCAGGGCACATTCTTGGTGTACCGGAATACCAGGGTCAACACCACCGTATACACGGTATTTGAGCATTCTAGTCTTTTCGGCGCGCGGGCCTAAGACTCTCATTAGGCGCTCCAACAAAACCCATAACCAGGCTTCCATGTAGGACGGACCTAACGCAGGTACGGATCAGCCACCCCCCGTTGCTCAAGTCGCCGTGCCACCTCGAATACGGAAGTATCCATGGCAATTTATAGGCACGGGTCGGTTTCACCTTTCCTGTTCGACAATCTGCCTTTTCATCGAGTTGCAGCCCAACGGCTCAACCGCACACAAAGTGGCAACACACTGCCACAAGAGTTGCATCCAACCCTCTTCATTTCCTGGACTTCATCCAGTACTTCCTACTGCACCAAGCAACAGGTAGGCACAAGGCAAACAAGCCATCAACACGGATTCTTCTCCGATATGCAAACAAGCATCACCAATCCAGACCAGCATGTCCAGATGGGCTTCACACAGCATGCCTAGATCCGTACTCCAATTCCGGACTCTAATAAGGGAGACTTCACATATCTACCCCAAGGGACACCACAACCCACCGCACACTCGCGGGGAAGGGTTTTCCCTATGCAATGCAGAAAAGAAGGACTTCACATGTCCAAGAAGGGAGATCGTTACCCTTGACGATCTCTTGGGAGCCATCGAAAACTAGCCGGTGAGAAAGAACCGCAGCAGCTTTGCCTTCACAACGCTGGCCTCGGATCATGAATCAGACCACGGGAGCTCCGCCGGTGGCTTGATCTCCTCCTCCTTCTTCTTCCTCCTCTCTCTTTCTCTCTTCCTTAACCAAATGAAGAATGATTTCTTCATCAAGCCTCTGCTGATTTAATCCAGCCAGGAATCACCTGAGCCCTTGGATCCAAAGGAAGAAAATGAACGGCCACGATTTTCCCAAAAACCCACTTTTTTGGCTGACACGGCCTGTGACACGCCCGTGTCACAGGCCGTGTACCCTTAAGCGGCACACGCGGTACTCATACCGACTGAACTTTACCAGAACACGGGCATCGACACGCCCGTGTCGAACCTGACACGCCCGTGTCAGTCATGAGACACGCCCGCGTCACCCCTGCCTCATCGAGCTACAAGCAGTACACGGGTAGGCACACGGCATCGGACACGCCCGTGTCAAATCTGACACGGCCGTGTTCAAGGCTTGGTTCTGGGCCGTGTAATCTTCTGACTCAGATCACCTATTATTTGAGTGACACGCCCTGGGACACGCCCGTGTCCCAGGCCGTGTACCCCCGACACGCCCTGGGACACGCCCGTGTCCCAGGCCGTGTACCCCCGACACGCCCTGGGACACGCCCGTGTCCCAGGCAGTGTAAACCAACCTGCACCTCAAATCCATATTTGAGATTTTTGGGGTGTTACAATCCTCCCCCCCCCTTAACAAAATTCCGAAATTTACACGGTAAGGAAACAAGGAAAAACAACGCTATAACTTGATAACTCTGTTATAACAAAAGGTACACGGTCTACAGCTTATACAAACAACTCGGGAAATCCAGCTGGCATGGTCTGCTCTCGCTCCCACGTTAGTTCTTCACGGCCACAATTGTCCCATCGGACTTTGACCATCCCGATCACTTTGTTCCGCAACTATTTTTCGGCTCGATCCTCGATCCGAAGGGGTCGAACCCTCGTCGTTAGCCCATACTCGACCGGTACCCGATCATTCTCCACTACTTGAGCTGTATCCTTGGCAGCCTTACGAAGTACTGAGATGTGAAATACATCATGTAATCCACCCAAGTCTGCTGAAAGTGCTAGTCGATAAGCAGCTTCCCCAACTCGCTCCACCACCTCAAACGGACCAAGATACCTCGGACTTAGCTTTTTCAACCGCCGAATCCGAGATACGCCTTTGAAGGGCTTGATCTTCAAATATACCCAATCACCCACCTCGAACTCCATGTTCCAGTGTTTGGCATTATAGTACTTTGCTTGACGATCTTGGGCTATCAATAGCCTCTCCCGAATAGAGCGTATGAGCGAGGTAGCTTCTTCGACTTCCTTTTTCCCACTCAGCTTAGATTCGCCTGCTTCTGCCCAAGCTAACGGTGTACGGCATTTACGACCATATAAAGCCTCAAATGGTGCCATACCGATGCTCGCTTGGTAGCTATTATTGTAGGCAAATTCGACAAGAAATATATAATCTTCCCATCTCTTACCAAAGTCTAGGGCGCACATACGGAGCACGTCCTCCATCGTCCTGTTGGTTCGTTCAGTCTGGCCATCCGTTTGGGGATGAAAGGCCGTACTAAATGCTAACTTTGTACCCAACATTTGATGAACTAGCCGCCAATCATTCGATGTGAACCGCCCATCACGGTCACTAACGATGCTCCGAGGAACACCGTGTAGTCGAACAATCTGCTCCACATAAAGCTTGGCCAAGGTTTCCACTGAATCGTCTCTTCTGTTTGGAAGGAAGTGCATCACTTTTGTCAACCGGTCCACAATCACCCAGATTGAATCATGACCGCGTTGAGATCTCGGCATCCCGTGCACGAAATCCATCGAAATGTCATCGAACTTCCACTCCAGAATGGGTAACGACTTCAGGAAACCGCCAGACTTCTGGCATTCCGCTTTCACCAACGCACAAGTATGGCATTCCGCCACATAACATACTACATCTTTCTTTAGTCCGGGCCACCAGAACAGCTTTTTCAGATCTCTGTACATCTTTGTGCTCCTTGGGTGAACTGAGTACTTTGCAATGTGAGATTCGTACATCAACTCTTCCCTCAATTTACCCACATTCGGGACGCACACTCGACCATTTCTTCGTAGCAAACCATTATCCCAAGAGAATTGGTCATCCGGCCCATCTTTAGCATAGCGCTGGAGACTTTCATCAAGCTCCGTTGCTCGCCGAAATCTGTCCGTAAGGTCATATTGAACCTCCGTCCAGTTCAAGCATGCATCGGTCGACGAACCCTTGTCAACACAAGAAATCTCCAATGCTTCCAATTCCTGGATCAAACGCTGATCATACCTCTGCAACTAGCTTGCCCGTACCGGAGCCTTCCAACTCAAAGCATCAGCGACCACATTTCCCTTCCCGGGAGTATAGTGAATCTCGAAGGTGTAGTCCCCAAGGAACTCCATCCATCTTCGTTGTCGCATATTCAGATCCTTCTGATCCAACAAGTACTTTAGGCTTTTGTGATCTGTATAGATGTCCACTTTAACGCCATAAAGATTGTGCCGCCACAACTTGAGCGCAAAGATTACCGCCGCCAACTCCAAATCATGGACGGGGTAATTCCGCTCATGCACTTTCAACTGGCGCGAGCCATAAGCAATCACTTTACCAAACTGCAGAAGAACGCAGCCTAAGCCGCTCCCGGAAGCATCACTATAGATCTCATACCCATCTGTACCACATGGCGATGTCAACACAGGCGCCGTGGTCAAACGACTCTTCAGGTCTTCAAAAGCTTGCGCGCACTCCGGCGTCCAAATGAACTTTTGATCTTTTCTCGTCAGCGTGGTAAGAGGTAAAGCAATCCGTGAGAAGTTTTCCACAAACCGTCTATAGTAGCCCGCAAGCCCAAGGAAGCTCCTGACCTCGGCCACTGAAGACATCACTGGCCAATCTCGAATGGCACTTATCTTCAACGGATCCACCGCGATACCTTCTCCACTTACCACATGGCCTAAAAAGGTTACTGAAGAGAGCCAGAACTCACACTTTGAGAACTTGGAATAAAGCTTATTCCTCCGTAGGGTATGCAAGACCAACCGCAAATGGTTTGCATGATCCTCTTCTAACTGAGAGTATACTAAGATATCATCGATAAACACAATCACGAACAAATCCAAGTACTCTCGGAACATTCGATGCATTAGGTCCATAAATACCGAAGGCGCATTATATAGGCCAAACGGCATTACCGTGAACTCATAATGACCGTAGCATGTTCTAAATGCCGTCTTGGGAATGTCACCTTCCCGAATCCTCAACTGATAATATCCCGATTTCAAATCCAACTTGGAATAGACCGTTGATCCTGCCAGCTGATCAAATAGGTCATCAATCCGTGGAATCGGATATTTGTTTTTCTTCGTCAGCTTATTCAATTCGCGGTAGTCAATACATAACCGCAAACTACCGTCTTTCTTTTTCACAAATAGAACAAGCGCGCTCCAAGGTGACATACTTGGGCGTATGTATCCCTGCTCCAACAACTCTTGCAATTGGACTTTCAACTCAGCCATCTCTTTTGGCGCGACGCGATATGGTGAGCGGGCCACAGGTTTAGCACCTGGCACCAACTCAATAGAGAAGTCAATCTCCTGCTAGGGTGGTAACCCAGGAAGATCTTTAGGAAACACATCGGCAAACTCTGACACAACCGGAACTTCACCGATACTGGCCTTTGGCTCAACAGCCTGAATTAGCGTGAAGAATAACTCCGCGCCCTTCCGAACAGCATTGACGACTTGGAGTGCAGACAACAGAGTCCCGCCACTCCTCGCATACCAGCGAACTTCGTCACAAGTCCGGTATTCTGGCCCAGTGTGATCTCCTTGGAGTTGCAATCAATACAGGCACGCTGCTCCGAGAGCCAGTCCATACCAAAGATCACATCAAACTCCAATAACGGTAGCACAGCTGCACTCAAACCGAAATCCCGACTTCCTATTTGAACATCCACATCGCAAGCCCTATCCGCAAGCATCACACAGCCATTCGGCAATAGCACCCTTGTACTATCAACCGTCACATGACTCGGCACCCCAATTCGAGATACGAAGTCCTCAGACAGAAAAGAATGCGAAGCACCCGTATCAAACAGGGCTCTCGCCAGATTATTCCGAATCAGGACAAAGCCTGCAGCATACACATCATGCACAAGCTATACATAACCACAAACAATAGCACGTATGCAAGTAAGCTATAATCACTCGTACCTGTGACGACGTCACTTTGCTTAATCGCCTCCTGTTGACCAAGGTGATAGATTCGGGGCTGTGCCTAGGACGCAGAGGAATCAACCACTGCTTTGCCCTTCTCAGCATAAGACGCACCCGTCTTCTTTTCCCCTTTGGGCTGAACAACCCGACAGTCATGGGCTATATGCCCCACCCGGCCACAGTTATAGCATGTACGAGAATCCGGCCTTGATGTCGCCCCCGACACAACGGTCGTAGTCACTTGCCCTGACGGCTTGGACCTCTTGCCCCCTTTCTTCTGGTAGAACGATTTGCTAGGGCGAGGTGCTTGAACCTCGGGCTTTGACACAACCAAGCCCTTGTTCCCTTGCACCTGCCGCATGTCCTTCTCCAACGCACATGCAGTATCAACCAATGCCTGAAACCCTTGGTTCATTGAACTCGAAAGCAGGAACCTCAACTCATCCTGCAATCCTTCATAGAACCTATTTGTTTTCCTTTGGTCATCCGCGAAGATTGTTCCCGCATACCGCCCCAACCTGGTAAACTCATGCAAGTAGATATCCATGCTATCTTTGTAACACCCCAAATTTGTCGTAGGAACGACGAGGATCGTTTTTGGCCAAGTCAGATTTTTGGTGCAGGTGACACGGGCCCCGACACGGGCGTGTCGGAGGCCGTGTCGGGCGTGTCGAGCTCGAATCGTCGAACTGGCCGTGTAGTCGACCAGTGTAGGTCGACGATGGTCGTGTGGAGGGACACGGCCTAGGACACAGGCGTGTCCCAGGCCGTGTCACTCAAGGGAATCGTCGAAGTAGTACACGGGCCGTGACACGGGCACAGACACGGGCGTGTCAGATGTGACACGGGCGTGTCCCATGCCGTGTCACCAAGCCGTGTACCACTCTGACTGCAAGGTGTCGATTTATTGCACACGGGGGGCGTGACACGGGTCCCGACACGGGCGTGTCGCAGGCGACACGGGCGTGTCGCAGGCCGTGTCACATGCCGTGTGCTGGTTTTCAATCTGGATCGAGATGGCGATTGAGCTACACGGCCAGGCACACGGCCGTGTGCCAACCCGTGTTCGGCCCAGATTTTATAATTTGAGGCTTAATCGTGGCCGTTCATTTCCTTGGCTTTGGATCCGACGGTGGGGGGCTGCTCCTGGAGGGTTTTACCCGGGAATAGGGTTTAGAAACCCTCATTTTCTCTTGAGTGGTTCTCTTTCTAAAGTTAGAGAGAGGAGAGAGCAAGGAGGAGGAAGAAGGGCTAGATCTGGCCTCCGGAGGAGCTTCGGAGTTCCGAATCGCGATCCGAGTCCAGATCCGCGGAGGCGACGCAGTTGCGGTGCTTTCCAACCGTATAGTTTTCGATGGCGCCGCGGAAGAATGCAAGGGTAACGATTTCTCATCCTTGGGCATGTGAAGCCCTCTTTTCCTTTGCATAGGAAGCCCGCTCTCGCGAGTGAGCGAAGAGTTGGAGCGTTCCTTGGGGTAGATATGTGAAGTCCCCCTTGTGTAGAGTCCGTATGCGAAAACGGATATAGGCATTCTGTGTGAAGCCTATCCGGACAAGTAGAGCCGGATCGGTGATGTTGCATTGCATACGAACCGGGGAAGACTCCGGGTGTTTGGGTGTTTTTCGGATTTTCTATGTGGTAGATTGCATCAGGGAGCCTTGGAGATTAACTCCAAGGTGCACCCGGAAAACTGGGCAAAGGCGGGTTTTGCCAACACGGTGGCCGGGGAGCCAACGTGAACATAACCGGGTTATGTGATTGTTGTGGCGGAAACGGGACTCAGTGAGTCTTGACCTGCGCATATGGCTTAAAATGCCATTGCGGTATGAGCACGGGTCAGGCGGAACTGTACCCGGTCTATGTCGTTCGGTAGGACCGTTGGCATGGATGAGGGTCTTCGGCGGTCTTTGGCTTAAATTGTCGTGACCAAGGCCAGGAAGGCAAATTGCTCATATGGATGACCGTCCAAGAGGCGGTGGTGGATTGGGAACCTCTATGGCTTGAATTGACGTGACGTTGGCCGGATCGCCGAGAATGTGCCCTGAGTGCACAGGGTGTGTGGCCGTGCGAGCCTACGCCTGTGTTGATGTGTGTTCACATTAATAGCATTGCCTATACTAATGAAGTGCAGGGAAAGAGCATCGCCGCCCCGATTTTGGTGGCGGGTCGTTATAATTTGGTCAGCATTCCTGACCGTTGCTATTGTTTACCACCGGGCGGTGGTTTGTGGCTTGCAGATGCTGCGGAGCAGAGCGGGAAATAGCGGGCTAAAGCCCTTGTTGCTGTGCCGGCCCTCGAAGGCCTAATTGCTTATGTATCTTTCCCGTTTTCATGTATGGCCGGCCTGCGTGCCGAAGTTTGGAAAACACTATTTTGTTAAGTGAACAATGTAAGGCCTTAAGGCCAGTTCTCTTTTGTGTATGATTACATTCCTGAGTTGGTAGTGGACATTCATGCTTTGTAGTAGGATTCTTATTTCTTTTGCAACTTAATAATTTGCTTCCGCTAGGTGTTGTGTAGGATGACATGATTGGTTGAATGGTTTCAACGCGTAACCAACCGGTTTGTCCGTAGTATATGGCATCGGGCCCCGGCCGGACCTACTGCTATATGCTATGTGACGGATAGGGGTGTTACAATCTTCTCCTTGCTTTAACCGTTGGAACTCATTTTCCATGGCAATGCGTTGCGCCGCTTGGACATGCTTCGCCAGAAATATTCGAGAGAACTCCTCAATCGACACTTGCGTTAATTGTCTGCCCGCCAAATGGTGTACTTCAACCTCGTCCCACCACAACCGCGCCTCTCCTTCGAGCATGAAGGTGGCTAAGGTGACCTTTAGAGTTTCCTCCGCCCTGATCGCTGTCATTATCTGCTTGACACGCGATAACCAATCCTCTGCCTACGTTGGGGATCCCATTCCCGTAAACGTAGGTGGACTGAAGCTCATGAATTGCTTCAACTGTCGGTCAACTGCTCGTGGATCGATAGCCTCAATCGGCTCGGGTCTTACATCAACACGAACTGGCACTAATGCCGGCTGCGCTTGCCCGGTCGGCTGAATCAAGGCAAAGAGAGCCTCAGCAACTAAGCGAACAGTTTCCGCAGATGGAGGAGGTGTTGGCACCTCAGCTAGTGCCGCGCTCTCATCAGAGCGCTGGGGCTCAGACTGCCCAGCACCAGTACGCGTCACCTATAGGTGGACAAGACACACATTAGCGAACGTATGCAAGCAAAACAACACAAAAAGGAATGCGCAGATTCCTCAAACAAGATTTTGTACATTCCTTAGTGGACATTCCCGAGTTCATTAGCGTTACCGCAGGGCGCATAAACACGCGCTCGCCACCCCATAAAAGAATTCGACCACGAATTCGAAAGAGGAAGACCGAACAAAGCAGATATCAAAATGTAATGACCCCATCCTTTGCTTGACGTATAGTAGAAGGTCCGGCCGGGGCCACACACTATATGCCACAAACAGACGGTGAGGTCACAGGATAATACCAAACCATACACGCATCCTAACTCAGAGTATGCTAGCGGAAGCTTTAAGTTGTAAAATTGAACTCTAACCAGGAATTTCCAATATATATAAACCAGAGTTATATATACAACCACAGAATGTACAACAAAGGTTTGGCCTTAAGGCCTTACAGTTCCTCTTTCCATACAACATGGATTACAAACCTGGGCGCGCATGCCGGCCATACATGAGGAAAACAAAACAAACAAAACCATTTGCTCAGCCTTCAAGGGCTAGCCGCAGCAGCAGCAGCAACAGCAGTAGGGCTTCAGCCCTTCATTTACCACTTGGCTCTCCAGCACCTGCATAGGGACAAACCACCCAAACGGTGGCAAACAAGGCAACGGTCAGCATTCAGCTGACCCAATTATAACAATCCTACCCCTTTCTCGGGGCATTAGCATTCTTTCCCTGCACACATGGTATCATCAATAGCAACTATGTGCGCGCAGGCACTTTCAAGCCATCAAAACCGTCGGCCACACGGCCCGACTGTCCGTGCACTCAGGGCACATTCTTGGTGTACCGGAATACCAGGGTCAACACCACCGTCTACACGGTATTTGAGCATTCTAGTCTTTTCGGCGCGCGGGCCTAAGACTCTCATTAGGCGCTCCAACAAAACACATAACCAGGCTTCCAAGTCGGACGGACCTAACGCAGGTACGGATCAGCCACCCCCCGTTGCTCAAGTCGCCGTGCCACCTCGAATACGGAAGTATCCATGGCAATTTATAGGCGCGGGTCGGTTTCACCTTTCCTGATCGGCAATCTGCCTTTTCATCGAGTTGCAGCCCAACGGCTCAACCGCACACAAAGTGGCAACACACTGCCACAAGAGTTGCATCCAACACTCTTCATTTCCTGGACTTCATCCAGTACTTCCTGCTGCACCAAGCAACAGGTAGGCACAAGGCAAACAAGCCATCATCACAGAGTCTTCTCCGATATGCAAACAAGCATCACCAATCCAGACCAGCATGTCCAGATGGGCTTCATACAGCATGCCTAGATCCGTACTCCAATTCCGGACTCTAACAAGGGGGACTTCACATATCTACCCCAAGGAACACCACAACCCACCGCACACTCGCGGGGAAGGGTTTTCCCTATGCAATGCAGAAAAGAAGGACTTCACATGTCCAAGAAGGGAGATCGTTACCCTTGACGATATCTTGGGAGCCATCGAAAACTAGCCAGTGAGAAAGAACCGCAGCAGCTTTGCCTTCACAACACTGGCCTCGGATCACGAATCGGACCACGGGAGCTCCGCCGGTGGCTTGATCTCCTCCTCCTTCTTCTTCCTCCTCTCTCTTTCTCTCTTCCTTAACCAAATGAAGAATGATTTCTTCATCAAGCCTCTGCTGATTTAATCTAGCCAGGAATCACCTGAGCCCTTGGATCCAAAGAGAGAAAATGTATGGCCACGATTTTCCCAAAAACCCACTTTTTTGGCTGACACGGCCTGTGACACGCCCGTGTCACAGGCCGTGTACCCTTAAGCGGCACACGCAGTACTCGTACCGACTAAACTTTACCAGAACATGGGCATCGACACGCCCGTGTCGAACCTGACACGCCCGTGTCAGTCATGAGACACGCCCGTGTCACCCCTGCCTCATCGAGCTACAAGCAGTACACGGGTAGGCACACGGCATCGGACACGCCCGTGTTAAATCTGACACGGCCGTGTTCAAGGCTTGGTTCTGGGCACTGTAATCTTCTGACTCAGATCGCCTATTATTTGAGTGATACGCCCTGGGACATGCCCGTGTCCCAGGTCGTGTATCCCCGACATGCCCTGGGACACGCCCGTGTCCCCGGCCGTGTAAACCAACCTGCACCTCAAATCCATATTTGAGATTTTTGGGGTGTTACAGACCTTGCTAGCTTTACTATGAAGGTTGGATCTACAAAGCTCGCCGCCACAAACCTTGCCGCCGCCGATCCCGAAAGCTCTACCGCCGCACTTCTTGCCGCCGCCAATTTCGGGGAGATCCTCTCTAAGTGAGCGCTTAGGTCGTGTACTCTTCATCTTCGTCGAGAAAGCTACATCGAATGAAGAGGGACACCAAGCGCTCCATAAGTAGTTTGTAATTTATACATTCTAATTTTTCTTTTATTGTAAAGGAACGTTGGTTCCGCGTTGTAAGGGTTGGGTGCAACCCGTGGTGGAGGAGTGGTGACTCCTTCGGGTGGAAGGGTTCCTTCCATTAGTGTGAGGATTGGATTTCAATCCGGTTGGTGAAGTGACCGAGTCGTCCCTTGTTGGGAGATAGGTCGAAGAGGGAAAGTGGACGTACCCAAATCGGGGAACCACTATAACTGCCTGCGTATTTTTGTGCTGTGTTGTTTTGTTTAATTGTGCAGGTATAATTTTAATTCCGCTAAAATACTGTGCAAGACACCTATTCCCCCCCCCCCATAGGTTAAGGTCGTTGACCCTAGGTGGACTTTCAAGTGGTATCAGAGGGAGGTTACTCATCAAAAAGATTAACACCTTGAGTAAGTTCCTGCCATTAGTGTCAAGAAGAAGGCAGATATCTACTATGGACGGACTCAAGTACTCAGGCAAGATCCCAGTGTGTTCCAGGCTAAACTTTCCTATCTGGAAGGAAAGGATTAGATTTTACATGGAAACAGTCGACCCTCGACACTTCATGATCGTGGAGGAGGGACCTTATATTCCCACTAAGGCCTCCACCATTGATCCTACCAAAATGGTGTCAAAGAAGCTTTCTGAAATGGACTAGGATGAGATGGTGCTGGTCGGACTTGACAAGAAGGCACAGAACATACTAATCAGCGCAGTCGATGACTCCATGATGCAAAACTTCTGCAACTACAGGACAGCAAAGGATATCTGGCACAACCTGATTATCCTGATGGAGGGCACAGATGAAGTGAGGGATTATCGGAGATCCCTCTTGAACCAGAAATATGAGGCCTTCAGGAAGGGGCCCAAGGAAGAGATCGGAGTTACCTTCGAGAACTTCCTCAAGATCATCAATGCTGTCAAGGGATATGGAAGAGTGTTCACTGATGGTGAACTTAATGATAAATTCCTTAGGTCCCTTACTAAGGAATGGGACACGAAGATCTGCGCCATCCGAGAGTTTGGCAAATTAGCAGAAACTGATCCTCAGATACTCTTTGGGAAGCTCATATCCTATGAGCTCCAGTTGAACACGAGGAAAGCTGAAGAAGAAGCAGAGAAGGCCACAACCAAGCAAAAGACTGTGGCCCTAAAAGCCATTCACTCCAGGAAGGGCAAGGGTGCGGCTTCATCCCGTGCGGGAGAAAAGGATGAGGAGGAAGACTCCGAGCCATGGTCCTCTGGCTATGAGTTGTCTGAGGAAGATTTCTCCCTCATCACCCGATAATTCAAGAAGTTCCTCAAGTTGAGGAATCAAAGAAAGAGAGACGACTCCTCCTCCAGGCTTCAGAAGAAGAACTATTCTTCTGACATGTATGCATCTAAACCGAACAAACATCGCTATGCTGACATCATTTGTTTTGGATGCAATAAGCCAGGACACGTCGTGACTGATTGCCAACAAGGCAGGAAAGATAAGGGGAAGGGCGAGGAACAAAGAACCTCGAGAGATAAAAAGTAGGAGAGAAGCTACATCGCCAAAAGTCAAAGAAACTGAGTTAGTCTGATTCCTCAGACTCCAGTGATGATGAGGAAGCCTACTTCGGGATGGTGGGTCGCTCTGACTCAGAAGGAGAATGCCCCCCATTCACTGGGAAAGTAAAACCTCGTACCCCCCTCTCCGACTCTAACTATAAGTCTCCTGATGATGATCTCGAGGACAACCCATCTACCCGAGAAGCTGAGCTCCTCAAAAAGTATGAGCTTCTGCTCAACACCTTCGAGGAATGCCGCAAGAGATTGAGGGCTCAGAAAAAGGAAGTCAAATTCCTTAAGTCGAGGGTGTCTCCCTAAGGGAAGAGATCACTAGCTTGATTTCTCTCTGACAGGAGCACCTGGACCTTATCTTTAAGCACTCAGAGTCTCTAAGTATCCTTGACCTTAAAAAGGAGAAATCAATAAGTTGGAAGAACAACTTACGGCAGAAAAGAAGATTGTCCAAAGCTTCTCTATGCCAAAGACTGTTCTTCCACTGGTTGATACCTTCTTTGCTCAGGCTAAGGGGGCTGGCTTGGGGCATGTGGGTGTGCCTTGTAAATCATCCAGGAGAAACAAAAAGCAGAGGAGAAATAAGGCTGATAAGAAGGCCTCTGCTACAAAAAAGGGAAAGGCCCCACTCAACCCTGTTGTATTCAGGAAGCCTGGCTTTCCCTGCAATGAACAGTACTTTGAGTCAACCTATGGCCACTTCTTCCGACCCTCGGTTGAAAAGCCCAAGAGCCGGTATGATGGGTGGGCCTTCCCCCGCAACTTTGGCGAGAGTGTCTTCAAGGCACCTTATGAGGAAGTTCAAGTGGAGGATTATGGCCACTTCTCTAGCGGCCATAATAGGAAGCAGGCACCAAAGGCCAAGCCTGTTACACTGAGAAACCAGGAGGTGAAGAAATCATGTGAATGTTGTCATCATGATGCCTCCACCTCCAGGTCCAAGGCCCCGGCTGGACCTTCCGTTCCAAGGGTGAAGCAGGTGCCTAGGAGAAAGTATGACAGATTTGACTGCTGGTGCTGTGGCAAAGTTGGTCACTTTGCCATGGATTGCTGGTTTAATCCAAGGAATAACGAGACTCCTCATGTTTGCAATGCGAGGTAGACCACTCGTAGGGCTAACCATCCGAGGGGGAGTATGCTAACGAGGAATCTAGGACCCAAGTTCGATTGGGTTCCTAAGGGAAATTAATTCTATTTTACAGGAATGTCCAAAGGCCACCAAAACTCCCATATGGTACTTGGACAGTGGATGCTCCCTGCATATGACCGGGACAAGAAGCCTGCTGCGTGATTACTCTCCAGTCGAGAATGGACCCAAAGTCATCTTTGGGGGATCAGATCGAGGAGTCACCAGGGGTTACGGTATGATTTCTAACGGTATAATTTCTATCACCGATGTGGCTTACGTTGAAGGGTTAAATGATAACCTGATCAGTGTAAGTCAGTTATGTGATAAAGGTTATGACGTTAAGTTCTGCAAAGATAAATGCCTGATAATATCGTGTGCCTCTTCAGAGACGGTATTAACAGGCATTAGGAGCAAAAATATCTTCTGTTTAGATTTTCTTAGTTTAGATTCATCTACCCCCGTATGCCTAGTAGCAACAGGCAGTGAATCTCTTTGTGAACAATGGCAAAGGAGATTGGCACTTATTAATTTCAAGACTATTAGTATGATGTTTTCTAAAAACTTAGTAAGGGATGCTCCCATCATTAAGTGCATCAAAGATAGCCCCTGTCCTGCATGCTAGAAGGCCAAATAGACTCCTGCTACCTTTAAGGGCATCGTTGACAAAGACTCCTCCAGATGTCTTTATCTTCTGCATATGGACTTGTTTGGTCCAATGCAAGTTCATAGCTTGGGAGGCAAGTCTTATACGCTAGTGATTGTTGATGATCACTCTCGGTTTACTTGTGTGTTCTTCTTAAAACGCAAGTCTGATACGTTTGACATCTTCACCAGTTTTGTCAAGCAGATTTAGAACGAACTTAACTGCTCGGTGGTCAAAATCAGAAGTGACGATGGAACAGAGTTCGAGTCTGGTGCTATGACAGAATTATGTGAAGAACTTGGTATCTTTCATGAGTTTTCCTCCCCGCGCACTCCTCAGCAGAATGGAGTTGCGGAGAGGAGAAATAGAATGCTCATTGAAGCCTGCACGACAATGTTGAATGATGCTTCTCTCCCAGAATACTTCTGGGCAGAGGCTGTCAATATGGCTTGTCATGTACAAAATCGGGCCTTAATCAACAAGAGTCATCATAAGACGCCTTAAGCTACTGAAAGGCAGGAAACCAACCATGTCCTATTTTAGGATCTTTGGCTGTAGATGCTATGTACTAAATAATGGGAAGTACCCGCGTACTAAGTTTGGTGAAAAATGCTTCGAAGGCATATTTATGGGCTATAGTAGCCATAGTCGGGCATATGGGGTATTCAATAAGAAAACCCTAGTGGTAGAGGAATCCATAAATGTGGTATTTGATGAAGGAAGCTTGCTTAACAGCAATTCTTCTAGTGGTCTTCTTGAAGATGCAGGTACAAGAATTTAACAGCTTAGTCTCGATGAGACCGCTAAAGATGCAACTCCCAAGTATGTCAAAGTCTCCACCACAACACCTACCGGATATGATGACGGACAGAATGGAGTTGTCCTCCCTGAAGAGGAAGGAGCCCTAGAAAATGTTAGAGCTCCAAATGCCAGACTGCTAGAGCTTCGTGACATGAGGGATCATCCCAGAGATCTAATCATCGGAGATCCCCGTGACGGTGTCAGAACTCGCCGAGGTACAATTAACGAGATTCTGCATTTTAGCTTTCTGTCACAGGTTGAGCCAAAGAAGTTCGACGAAGCGAACAAGGATGCAGCATGGATATTGGCCATGTAAGATGAATTGCATCAATTTTAAAGATGCAATGTCTGGACGCTGGTTCCCAGACCAAAGGGGCAGAACGTGATCGACACCAAGTGGATCTTCAGAAACAAACTAGATGAACACAGTATCATCATAAAGAACAAGGCCAGGCTAGTGGCTCAAGGTTACAGACAGGAGGAGGGGATTGACTTCGACCAGACCTTTGCATCAGTGGCAAGGCTCGAGGTGATCAGAGTGTTCCTGGCATATGCTTCGCACAAAGGGTTCACTGTCTATCAGATGGACATGAAATATGCATTCTTAAATGGCAACCTGAAAGAGGAAGTATATGTCGTACAACCCCCAAGTTTTGTTAATCCTACTTATCCCAATCATGTATATTTTCTTAATAAGGCTTTATATGGCTTAAAACAAGCACCTCGAGCTTAGTATGAGACTCTGTCTAGTTTTCTTCTTGAGAACAAGTTCTTTAGAGGAAAAATAGATAAGACATTATTCTTGGGGAAGTCAAAGGCAAGATTTTTCTGGTGCAAATCTATGTCAATGACATAATATTCGGGTCAATGGAAAACAACCTTTGTAAGAAGGTTTCCAAACTTATGCCAGAGAAGTTTGAAATGAGTAGTATGGGAGAGCTGAAGTATTTCTTGGGACTTCAAGTTAAACAGGCTGAGGATGGGATTTTCATCTCTCATACGAAGTTCACAAATGAACTCCTTAAGAAATTCGGAATGGAGAGTGCAACCTCTATGAGGACTCCAATGGGATCCACTGTGTCTCTGGACAAGGATGAGAAAGGGAAGCCTTTTGATGAAACAAAGTACAGAAGCATAATTGGATCCCTTCTCTATCTTACTGCTTGTAGACCGGATATTATGTTCTCCACATGCGTTTGTGCCAGATATCAGGTGAATACTAAGGAATCTCACTATGTCGCTGCAAAGCGAATTCTTAGATACCTTAAGGGTACACCTAATCTTGGCTTGTGGTACCCGAGAAACAATGATGTCGAGCTAATAGTCTTTTCAGATGCTGACTTTGCAGGAAGTAGGGATGATAGGAAAAGCACTTCCGGGACGTATCAATTCCTCGGAAGAAGGCTTATTTCATGAAACAGTAAGAAGCAGAATTGTGTCGCAACCTCCACAGCTGAATCTGAGTACATCTCAGCAGGCAGCTGTTGCGCACAACTTATATGGATCAGAAATCATCTCAAAGATTATGACTTGCAGTTCAGAGAAGTACCAATGTACTGCGACTCCTCATGTGCTATAGCCATTGCGAACAATCCCGTGTCTCACAGAAGGACAAAGCATATTGAAGTGTGCTACCACTTCATTCGGGAGCATGTGGAAAACAAGGACATCTCTCTCTGCTATGTCCCCACGGATAAGCAGATTGCAGATATTTTCACAAAGCCCCTAGACGAAGCCAAGTTAAGTCTCTTCAAAACTGAACTGGGTATGCTAAACCTTGAGGAATGAAGAATATAGAGGCTCCCGGCTCTTGGATCAAGGGGGAGCATCCGCAAGAAACTCAAGAGTAAGCACAGATGCAAGAACTGAGGGGGAGCATTGTGGCAAGTGCTAAAGTCCCAGATTTGCAGAAGCCAAAAAGGGGGAGATTACCCTCTCGGCTAAGGCTAAGGTTGCTCAAAGTATGCTCTCAGGAAAGTGGTAATGAATTTCAATCTCAATTGAATTCGTAGTTTATGATTTTCATATGCTCTATTCACCTTAGCTTGTAGGGTTTAGGCTTCTTCAAATAGGGGGAGATTGTTGGGTATTGTATCCACAGTGTACCTGATTTAAAGAAGCACCTGTACAAGATAAGTTGAATAGATAGTGTATTTGATGATTTTCTTCAAGATGTGCTTGCAGTTATTCCACGCTAAGTACACACCAATGTAAGGGTGTAGTGGGTCAATATACATGGGTCTGCGCAACGTAATCCCTCGTTAAGCAGATCACTGTGTTGGCTTACATGTACTCTCCCTATTGGAGTGTACTTATTTTCAAGTATAGGGCTTAGAAAGATCAAGAGCAGACAAGGATAAAGGATCAGTCAAAGCAACTCACGGGAAGAAAGACGAGAAATCGTCTAAGTTAGATTCGACGAGAATCACTAAGTGATTCTCGCCGATTCGACTAGTGATTCTCGCCGAATCGTCGATAATCACTCGTCGATTCCCGCCGACCGCATCTGGCTGACTCAACAGTTTCAATGCCTTCAAGGATTCTGCCAAGTCAGAATCGGCGAGAATCACCCGGCTGTCTCAGCGCCATCCAGAATTCTGCTAAGGCAGGATCGGCGAGAATCACTAAGTGATTCTCGCCGAATCGCCGAGAATGACTTTGAATTCTCGCCGATTCGTCGAGAATGGATGATGACTCTCGACGATTCACTTCGGATGGCTTGCTTTTCAGCTAGAAAAACTCCAAGTAGAATTCGACGTGAATCATTAGTGATTCTCGACGATTCGTCGAGAATCACCAATGATTCCCACCGAATTTGCCTTAGGCAAATTTCTGCTGCACACTGGACCGGCCCATGTTATCAGGCGCTGTTTGAACCGAGCTTAGGGTTTCGTCTGGTGGGGCCCACAACGGTCATAATGTATGACCTACTGTATAAATACTGTTGTATTTCGAACATTACGATCAATCCACACCGAGAACAAGAAACGAGCCGCCATCGTGACCTAAAGCATCGCAGATTTATTTTTGCCGCCGTCGCTGCTCGGAACACCGTCGCCGCTTGGGAGAAAGTCTCCGCCGCTGATCTTGGATTCATCTTGATCTCCCGGTGACAGAAGCGTAGTCAAGCAACGCGTCTCACGTGTCTATCTTGAGATCCTTTGTCTATTGGTTTGTAGATCGGGAATACCTTCCCTTTCCGAATCGATTGAGACGATCGATCCACCAGTGATCGTTGGTAGACCTTGCTAGCTTTGCTACGAAGGTTGGATCTATAAAGCTCGCCGCCGCAAACCTTGCCTCCGCCGATCCCGAAAGCTCCGCCGCCGCACTTCTTGCCGCCGCTGATTTCAGGGAGATCCTCTCTAAGTGAGCGCTTAGGTCGTGTACTCTTCATCTTTGTCGAGAAAGCTACATCGAATGAAGAGGGACACCAAGCGCTCCATAAGTAGTTTGTATTTTATACATTCTAATTTTTCTTTTGTTGTAAAGGAACGTTGGTTACGCGTTGTAAGGGTTGGGTGCAACCTGTGGTGGAGGAGTGGTGACTCCTTCAGGTGGAAGGGTTCCTTCCATTAGTGTGAGGATTGGATTTCAATCCGGTTGGTGAAGTGACCGAGTCATCCCTTGTTGGGAGATAAGTCAAAGAGGGAAAGTGGACGTACCCAAATCGGGGAACCACTATAACTGCCTGCGTATTTTTGTGTTGTGTTGTTTTGTTTAATTGTGCAGGTATAATTTTAATTCCGCTAAAATACTGTGCAAGACACCTATTCCCCCCCCCCCCATAGGTGAAGGTCGTTGACACTAGGTGGACTTTCAGAGTGGACAAGTCATTGCTGACTATCCAGTTAAGAAGGAACGGATATGGTTTGAAGGCAAAAAGCACCACAAGGATAAGAAGACTGAAAAGAGCTTCTTAGCTAAGATGAAAGTCAGAATATCAGACATTGATTCTGAGTCTTCAGATTAAGATGAAGAGGAGTCCTATATTGGTCTCATGTCCATTGAAGAAGAGGCTGATCATCTAGCTGCCCCATCAAGCATAAGGGCTGCACTATCCTCAGTTGATATTGATTGTGAAGAGGGTGAATAGTTTAGCCTCATGGCTCTATCAAAATATAATCAGGATAATACTAGTCCTAATAAGGTGCATTCTATCCCTTGCTCTTCTTCTACCTATAAGTCTGGTTCAGACTCTATTGCATCCACTTCCTTAAGTGGGAATGATGGTTCAGATTCTGAAACTGATGTCAATCAATTGATTGACAAGTGTAGTGCACTTCTGGATGCTTTTAGAATAAGCAAAAAGTTGGACAAGAAGCACGCTGAGGAGATTATCTACCTACAACAAGCTGCTTCCCAGTAGTCTGAGTCTGCATATCTGATGGATCAGAAAGTGAGGAAAGTCATCCAACTAAAGGCCATCTCAATCATCCAGATTGAGACCATAAGCCAGAAGGACAAGATCATCTTGGATCTTGAAGAGAAACTCCTTGAGGAGAAAAAAGTTGTGGCTAGTTTTTCAAAGCCCCAAATAGTGTTACCATTGATTAACTCCTTCACCTCTAAAAAACGTAAGAGAGGTTTAGGAATTAAGTGGAATTTTATAGTTTCCCATTAAAAAGGGATTGGAAAAGCTCTTGTAGTGCCTCAGGCCACCCTTCACAAGGTAATCCTCCCTTCCAACAGGTATGATCAAGACTGCATGTATGGTCACTAGAAGAATGAGAATTTTCATTGTAAGAGTACAAGTGTATCCTACAATGAAAGAAGGAAGGGCATGGGTTTGAGTGTACAGAAGGCTCCCCATAGTGAAATTCAAATTGTCCATCATTGACCATTTGTATTTGGTGCTCCAGCTCCCACACTCAAGGAGAAGGTAGTGGCCTATTCTCATGCTCTCTTAGCAAAAACCTAGAACAAGGGTAAGTAAGTCAGTAAGGCTGACTTGGCTGTCTCTGAGGCCATTAATAACATGTCAACTGCAAAGAAGGCTGTTTTTGATGAAACTCGGAGTAATCCAAGTACTTCTACTGGTAGACTCACCTTTAGTTAGATTCTTGCTGAGAGAAACAAGAAGAATGCTACAACACTCCCCTCTGAATCGGAAGCTTGTGATGTCTTTCACACTTCATAGGTTGTTTAGAAGAGGAGATATAACATCCATGAATGTTGGTGATATTATAAAGTGGGCCACTTTGCCATAGATTGTTGGCACAACCCTAGTGTGTCAAGGGCAAGGGTGAGTCTTCCTGATAGGACTATTGTAGGTAGATATATGCATTTTTATTCTAATAAGAACCAAGGACCCATTAAATGTTAGGGTCCTAAGTTAAAATAATCTGTGTTTGCAGCATAGTCCAAGTGCCCATACCACCATGTGGTACTTGGACAGAGTTTGTTACCGGCATAAGACTGGAACAAGGAGTTATCTTAAGGATCATACTCCAGTGAGGAATGGACCTAAGATCTGTAGTGAAAAGTTGGTGATGGATATTGACCATCAAGGATATTCCTCCTATTGCCCAAGATGAAAAGGCGGTTGTGTGCATTCTTTAAGAAGGATAAAGTTCTCATGTCTAGGGTAAACACCTTCAAGTGTTAGCTGACTTGATTTACAGACTAGCAGGATCCAACCCTTGAAGCTCTAAGATGTCTGACTGATGGGACATAGTACTACTGCCACTTCAGCAGAATAGTGAGGAGAAGAACTGTAAGAACCCCCTCCCAGAACACAAAACACTGCACGAGGGGAGTCTTATTCCCAGAATAGCTACCTTGCGATAGCGTTAGCACACGCGATAACCTATACTACATGATGCATATCCTGCCAGCTAAACATATCATCCATGCCAACCTAACCAAGAACATACACAGAAGTCAAATCCACACATAAGTAAAATTGTCCAAAAGAAGTACACCAAATAAAAGAAGCATCAACCAGCCTCTGTAATATCAGAGTACATGTGCAAAATTTCCTAAAGGCTATAACAGAAATCTCTCAAGACTCACATCAGTAATAGATGGCAGCGATGGTACCATCACATCAGTAATTGATGAGTCCGATATTTATAGTGTTTTTCGGACTCATCTGGGCTAGTTTTATCGCACTTGCACTTCAATTTTAGTATTTTATCGATGATATTTCATTTATTCAGCTTATCACGCTTAGTGCACTATTTTGTCCTGAGGGTGTGCAATTGCACATTCTTTTGTTGGGGGTAAGCATATGGTGCTCCCCATTATTGTTTTTGTTTATTTTATGTTGTGTATTGTTGCTGGGTGCTGGTTCCCCAGTTGGTTTCATTGTTGTGCAGGTAGTCGGGTTGTCCCGAAGTTCATTTTAAGTTTTTGTGTAAAACGTACGGTTGTGTGCATTTCTTCGCTCACGGTTTTAGTGCAATCGTGCGTTTCACACAGTAATTTTTGGGACTTCTGTTTCTACCCATGCATTTTGTTCCTACATAGTTTCAGCCAAACCGTGCGAGAAGGAATCACACTGTCTGCACATTTTTCTCTGTTTTCCTGCATTCTGGGGTAAATCGTGTGTTCCCTTCTTGCACGAGCAAACGCGCCCGTGCGCGAGTAAAACACATGGTTCCCCTGTTTTCTCCTGTATTTCTACGTTCTGTCGTTACCCGTGCGATTTCCTTCACGCATGGGAGGAAGCACCCATGCGCGAGTAAAATGCACAGGTCAAAGCATTTCTTCCGCGATCAAGATCTACAAGTTAATAACGCACGGTTAGCGCACGGTCGTGCGCGGGACCGTGCGTGACCATTTTTCTGATCTTTTTCTATTTAAGCGCAGATTTTCAGCAATTGTGAAGTGCTTTTTTCCAGCCACTTCCCTTCGCACTTCTAGGGCGAAACTCCACCGTTTCATCAAGGAGAGGAGATTCGGGCAAGCATTCAACGCCAAATCCAAGCCGGAGCTTCATCTTGGCCTCCTCCTTCATCCTTGAGCTTCAAGGAGAGTTTTGATCTAGCGTTCTCCACCAAGCAAGGAGAAGTTTGTGCTATCTTCTTCCGCATCGTGACACGAAGAAGACAGGTCCATTGGGAGTGAGCTACAGCCTCCTATACCCCGGACGCAGTTGAGGACCGAGCTTGGACACAGATTGACAACCCTGCGATTCAACCCGTAAACCCTTGGCGAGATTTCGGATCCGGTCGATTTCACACACTTTTCTTCTCTTGTTGTTGATAGTTTAGTTGAACCCTTTATATTTGAGGAAGTATGTTTAGTTTGTAAAACGTTATTGTTTAATCATGTCTATGTGATTATATGTATTTCGTTATATTCGCTTGAGGTGCGCCTATTTATTTCCGCCTGCCATCCATCCGTTCTTGCCGTTCTAGCAATTGCTAGAAGTGTGTGTAGTGAAGAGGTGCTTACGACCCTCAAATTCTGGTTCTTACGCTTGCGTGCTCTCCCATTCGCCTCACGATTCGGTGCATAGCGGCCCGACTAGTCTTCCATCCCGCTTGGAGAAGCTTTACATAACGGCATTGCATAGGAGTAGTTGTTAGCTTTTTACTTTATTTTTCCGCAAATATCAAAACCCCCTTAGTTAAAGCTGGCCTAAGGACATCAATCTCAAGTCCTCCTCGAAATTAACTCCACCTTACTGTGTTCCTTGAGAGATCGATACTTGGGGAAATTCGCCAATTTTATATTACTTGTGCGACCAGTACACTTGCCGTCACATTCGCATGAGTAATCCTCCTCCCTTATTCACCCTCATAGGGCCATATCTCTTAATGAAACAAACCCCCATCTTAACATAGAAGGAAGGAAAGGTTGAAGACATCTAATCTTTAGGACTCAAGTCGTACTATGACCCTTTCCTAAAAAATATTCTTCTCGCAAATCAAGACTCCTTTGAGTCGATATCTCTCCTAGGAATAACTAAAGATCTAGCACAAAGGGTGGGGGTAAGAAGCACACCTCGGTTCTGGCATTTCCGGCCATGGATCTAGTCAGTCTCCTTGGAGGCATCTTCCTTCTTGCTAGTACTGTTCTTTAAGGGAAAAGGGAAGGAGAAGATTTTCTTCCAGAGATCGACTCCGGCGGCTTTTGTTTTGTCGGGCTCGACAAAGACAACTGCTCGGAAACCTGGTAAAGAGCCGGCTAGGGTTTTCCGCATGTCCCTTTGTATAATGATAAATTAGGGTTAACTGCTTTGCAACGTGTTGGCTTGATATTGTACCACCTATTATTACTTTAAATGAGTCATGTTGAAAGGACGCGGCCCATTTAAGTCGGTTTGGCGCAATTCCCAAAAATCCGGTTAAGACCAGCCAAGTGTAGGGAAATAGACTACGCCAGAAAATCTGCTAAGTAAGATTCGTCGAGTAAAAGATCATTACTCGACGAATCGTCGAGTATTATACTCTTACTCAACGTTTCATTGAGATTCGTCGACACCACTCAACGCCATATGTAAACACAGCACTTTCCAAGTAAAAATCATCGAGTGCACCTTCTTTACTCGACGAATCGTCGAGTGGCATCGATTGCACTCAACGCACTCGACGCTACAGCTCTCAGGATAATCTAAGTAAAAGCATTGAGATCACTTACCTTTGCTCGACGAATCATCGAGTGGCATCGAGTGCACTCAACGCACTCGACGCCACAGCTCCCCGAATAATCCTGAGTAAAAGCATTGAGTGTCGGCGAGTGCACTCAACGCCCTCGATTCCTTTCAGTTAATGGCATCAAGTGCGATTAGAGAACTCGACGCCAATAATCTAGATATCTTTCTAAGTCAAATGGTGTTGAGTGGTGTCGAGTCCACTCAATGCCTCAGCATAGGTCATCGAATGGCGGTGAGTGCACTCAATGCACCTAATGCCCCGTTTCCAAAAAATCATTTAAGTCCATATTCGTCGAGTGGTGTTGAGTCCATTCGACGAGTGCACTCGACGCCATGGGTCCAGGAAATATTCTAAGTCCATTTTGTCTTATATATTGATGAATTCGTCGGTTATTCGTGACGATATTTGACGAATACTATTAGTCTCAACTCACAAGTCATACTCGATGAATTCGTCGGATATTCGCGAAGATATCCGACGAATTTTACTTGTCTAGTCTGGCTCACCCCGAGCCTAGGTCAACTCCCTTGACTCAAAAACACGTGCGAGGGGTCTAGCGCAAAACGAGATGTTACAAGTCCTATAAACAAAATAAAAGATTTCGTCTCTGAAGTCAGTCTAAGGCTATGGGAAAGTAAAGCATGAAATTTAATTAAAATATGCTTTTAAAATTACCTTGGGGAAATAAATCCGGGTAGCGCTTTTGCATCAGATCCACTGGTTCCCAAGTGTATTCTTCTTTCCCGTGGTTAGACCATAGGACCTTTACCAATGCTACGCTTTTCTTCCGCAAGTTCATCATTTCAGTGTTCACTATCTGCACCGGCTCTAGTCAGACGGAGCTATCAGTAGCTACTGCCCCAACTATGGTTAGGAAATTTTGCTTGGGCCGCAATAATGCCTTCCGAAGTGACGACACATGGAACACGTCGTGTAAAGTCTCTAGCTCTGGTGGAAGCTCCAACTGATAGGTCAAAGGTCCAATCCTTTCCAATACAGCATAAGGCCCAACGTATCTTGGACTGAGCTTCTTCAAACCACGCACTGGTGACACTCCATGCATCGGCCAAATCTTCAGAAACACTATATCACCTACTTGAAATTCTATCATCCAGTGCTTGCATTATAATATTTAGCCTACCGACTTTGAGCCTCAAGCATGCGGTCCCGTATTAGTCTAACAACAACATCAGTATCATCAATGTACTCAATTCCCAAAACCTTCAGGTCATCATCTTGCACCAATGATAAAGGGGTCCTACACCTTCTTCCATAAAGGGCTTCATGGGGTGCCATCCCGATACTGGCAAGATGACTGTTGTTGTATGAAAATTCTACCAGGGGTAGGAGCCTTTTCCCACGGTTCTCCTCTATCTAGGACACACAATCTTAGTAGATCTTCCAAAGTTCTAAAGGTCCTCTCAGACTGACCATCCATCTGAGGATGAAATGCTGTGCTGAAAGTAAGGCGTGAACATAAATATGCTTATACTTCCTTCTATTCTTTATAAGTGAAATGACTATCCCAGTGAGAAACAATTTTCTTTGGCACGGCATGTTACCGTACAAACTGCTCCATAAAGAGGTGCACCAAAATGTCCACATGTGCCTCCTTCTTCATTGGAATAAACCTGTCTACCTTTGTCAGGCGATCCACGGTTACCCAAACTGAATCTTTCCAAGAGCGTGTAACATCCCATTTCCAACTAGACCTCTAGAAGTTGTTTTGCCATAACAGAACCCTAGGAAACCCAGGAATTGAAGTTTATCGACCGAGATTTCGAGTCAAGGGGTGGTCACGCCCGTGACCTAGGGAATGACCCCTTCGACGATCGTCGACCTCAGAAAGACGATCGACGAGCTCAAAAATTTCAACATGGGCCTGACACGCCCGTGACCGATCCGTCACGCCCGTGACCTTGGAATGGCATTGAGTGAGCTGAGCTCACTCAGCACCGTAGTCGGGATGGCGTTAAGTGAGCTTAGCTCACTCAACGCCATAAGTTGAATTGCGTTGAGTGCACTGACTGCACTAAACGCCATCTGGAGTCGTCTGATTGGAGTTGAGTGAGCTGGGCTCACTCAACGCTGTAGACTGGATGACATTGAGTGAGCTTAGCTCACTCAATGCCATAATCTATTAGGCGGGATGGCGTTGAGTGCAGTCAGTGCACTCAACGCCATAAGTTGAATGGCGTTGAGTGAACTGACCGCACTCAACGCAATTTGGTGTTGTGTAGATGGCGTTGAGTGAGCAGAGCTCACTCAACGCCATAATCTGGACGACATTGAGTGAGCTAAGCTGACTCAATGCCATCGTTTAAAAGGGCATATTCTGGATGGCGTTGAGTGAGCAGAGCTCAATCAATGCCATAATTCGGATGGCGTTGAGTGAGCTTATCTCAGTCAATGCCATAGTCTGGGAGGCTATGGTTGACGGCGTTGAGTGAGCAGAGCTCACTCAATGCCGTATCTGGGATGGCGTTGAGTGAGCAGAGCTCACTCAACGCCGCAGCAAGGATGGCGTTGAGTGAGCAGATCTCACTCAACGCCGTATCTTGGATTGCGTTGAGTGAGCAGAGCTCACTCAACGCCGTAGCAAGGATGGCGTTGAGTGAGCAGAGCTCACTCAACGCCATTTTACTTAGAATTTTCTAGCAGGATTTTTTTTGGTTGTGTGCTGGTTCCGCTGAACCGGGCTAGTCTAAGAGTGGGTCATTTTCTCCTATTAAGACCTAATAAGTCTTATTTAAAATAAGTTGACCGGTCAAGCTTGCCGCGTGGATCGTAAGTTTTGCAAAAAAGGCGGTTACGACCATGGCTGAGAGCTTGCTTCATGGCCAGTAATGGCACTTGATGTCGTGGCCTTCCCCCTCCACTTTTGCGGCTGGATCCAACTCCTCTAGGGAAGAGGAGGAGTTTCCAGCCATTAGCATGCTGTCACAGAGCCGTTTCAGCCCCCCACCACCATGGCCGAGCCAAGCTATAATGGGCCATTAATGGCCACCAGCTTTTGGCTGTTTCCCATCCTTAACCGTGCTTTTAAACACCCTCAGAGGCCCAAGAGGAGGTTTTCCCAGCCTTTACCCGAAGTTTTCCAGCCTCCCACTATGCGATTGAGAATTCCGGAGACACCACCACCGCACCAATGGCATCCCGACGGTCTGCACGCCTACAACCCTCGAACAAGGTCCTCCCCTCCTCTCTCTCTCTACGGGTAGATCTTAGCTTTCTTTAGGATTAAGAATCGGGCTCAATTGAGCCCGATCGGAAAAGCTCCTTTTCCTATTTTCCTGCAAAAAAATGAGGCTCGGGTTCGCCGAATTCCGCCTCTCCGACGGCTGCGCCGCTGCCCGGCGATGGCCACAACCTCAACAGAGGTGGTGGTGGCGGTGGCCGGCCAGGGAGGAGGCTGGACGGCCTGTGGCTGCGCTTGGAGGAAGCTCCAGGTCGGGCAAATCACGGCCTTGGCTGGAGGAAGAAGGCAAGGCCAGGGCCCTTAGATCTTGCTTCAAGATTTGTGCTATTTAATTAGCTTTTATTTTATAATCATTTTTCTGTATTGAAATAACAGCCACCTTAGATAAATTAGGAAAAATACTTAGGTGCTTTTTATGAAGAAATGTGATACATAAAATTTGTAGCACAATAGGTCTACTTTATTTTAAAATTTATTCTGGTCAATTTAGTAAACTGGTTTGACCAGGGCACCTCTTTTGGTGGGATTTAGACCTAGAGCTAGGCAGATACCAAAATGTGTGCCTACCCTTCATCCCTTGACCAAATGATCTGAAATTTGGGCAGGGAGTGTACCCTAGCTATACCTAAGGCCTTTCCAAAAATGGGAATTCTTGGAGAATGTTTTTCTATAGTTTTTAGGAAAATTTAATAATCTTAGGAAAAATTGATTGGTTGGCTTAAAGACTTCCAAACCCTCCCAAATTTTGGTGAGTGGTCCATGGGTACATCATGAGGCTTTGTATAATTTTTCATCTCATTTTGAGATGTTTTAGGTAGGAAATGGACAAACCTAAGCTATGCCCTATTAAGGGGTTTTTAGGTTAAAAGTGCACTTTGAGACTTGAAAGGTCAGATCACCTCAACAGAGGATGAGATTTTGACCACTGACTTGGAATACTCTCTAACACCCCCTCATGGAGTTTGAGGTGGATTGGGGTAAATTTTCCCAAGGAACAAAGGCCAAACCCTAAGGATGGACCTTGGTGGCTTGTGAAGGGCATGGGGTCAAATGCCCTTGTAAGAGCTTGATATTTGGTATAGTTGATGCTAGGATAGCCCAAATCCTCTGGTAGGAATATAAATGGATTTTAAAGTAAATAAGTCCCTAAAAACTCTAACCCTAGTTTAGGGCACAAAACTTATAGAGATAGAAAATGTCACTAAAACTCACTGAACTGTGATGAGATTTGTGTAGAGTAGTTTTTAAGGTTAATACAAGCTCTGGAGATTGTATTATGAATTTAGGATCACTATTTTGGATACTTCATTAACAATGTAGTAGATTGTATCTTTTGCTTAGAAATTTATTTTGGAGGAAATACTTTTTGGAAATTTATGAACTTTAGGCAAAGAACTTGTATTATGATGTTAAAGCTCTGTGAATTTTTATGGAATTTTTAGAAGTTTAATTCTAAGGCTTGCTTCATTAAGTGTTGTTTCCCACGAAAACTTAGATAAATCTATTTGATGTCTAGCAAGCCTGTAAAATTATGATCTTTGCACAATGACTTTTTCTTTACCATATTAATACTCAGTAATTTTTCTATAATTTTATGATGAGTAATTTTAGTACTTCCTTCTTTACATAGGATTAATGAGATTATATTGGATAAATTAATTAGAGGCTAAGTACTTTTTGTAAAATCTTGAAAAATAGTATTTGATGATATCTTGCAGTTATTTAGTGATCATAATTTTCTGGTGGCCATTAATTAAGAAGATCATGTGGTTCATGTCTAAATTACCCATGGCTAATCTTTTGGGAAAATTAAATAAATATCAGATTAATTAGGAAAATTATAAATTTCTTGATTTAGGCTAATTATGTCATGATAGACCTCCAGTAAATTTTATAGGAGATTTGGAAGACAATTTGGAGTACCTCCCCTTATATACCTCATGTAGCTTAGGATGGTCTGCATATTGTAAAACTACAGAAACTAAACTAGAGTGAGTAATGAACTTGGGGAGATGGAATTTTTGTAGCTTGCTGGTTTGAAGAGGGTGAGTTAAATTAAGTTCATTATTGGGAAGTCAGGATGAGTAGAGTGTTAGATTGGCTAGTGTTAAGTGGTGTGCGGGAACAACGAAAGATCGTCCACCCCGATTGGAGAGGAAGAGTCTCAATACACTAGGTTAGATCAAAAGTAATTTAAAAGGGATCGGGTAATGGGTATCAACCAATAACAATAAGTGCCTTACGAAATGGAAAGGTGGGGTTCAGCTACCATCATAGTTCCTAGTGCCCTTTGAGAGCCCTTCACGGGGAATACCAGGGGCAGTCCTGGGCAAATGTAAACCATAGGAATAATAAATAAAAAGAGCAACTAGAATATCTAGGGTTGCACATCCTCACACCCCGGTAGCTAGGGAGGTAGAATAAGTTAGTTTTGTTGCCATTAAAACGGTAGCTCTGAAGGTAGATGCACGGATGGGACGGTCTGGGGAGCCGAGGGCTCGAGGGTTTGGAATACAGAATAAGGTGGTGGGTCTTCGGTATTCGATTGTCGTTCACACCGACATCGGTACGTTGACTCGGCGTTGTGGGACACTTAGCCAAAGAAAGCTTGTTGGATATAGCCAGAACTAGTATGTTGATACTCTAGGTTGCGTTCTTCTAGGGGCATATGGAAGGGCTAGGCCCGGTAGTGTGGATACCCACCTAGGAGTGGGGGCCCGACCGACTGTCTCCGTTTGCCACTACGGAGGTTCCCTGGAGTGAATCTAGCTACCCGAACAGGGGGAACTAAAGGTCTGTGCGCATAGAGTCATGTGCGTGAGTTGCACTTGCATGAATCATGGCATAGCATATCACTACACTCATATTTGCATACAACCGACACCCCAACGTATAAATCGGTATGGGACGTTTTATACGATGGGATCCTTGCAGAAGACCTCTTAACTTATAAGTTTGTATGGGCATTCATATAAGTTAAGGTTACTTACTTATTTACTTACCTTCTTATTTATTTACTTGATTTCTGTTTTCCTTCTTTTGTTATACTACCTTCCACATGTCTACCTTACTGCTCACTACTATAGAACTGCTATATGTACTTTATTTTAGATAGTTGTTTATACACCATGATAGTTGTTAGACTAGCTCCATTGTCATCTGCTTGATTATTCTCCACCTTTGTAGCTTCCCTTTCCTCCTCTCCGCTCGGTGCTTAGGAGCCATGGGGGAGGGGGAGGGGATGATAGGGCTTAGTCTTTATGACTAATGGTTTTCGAAACACAATATTACAAGAGCTCCGGATTGGAGACAGGGACAAGCAGTCCAGGGACCAGCACCAGCGGAGTACGGTGCGTATGGAGGTGGGCCAGTCTAACACCGGTGCACCTGTGACCAGCTCCGTGAGTGATTAGTATTTTTATAGCTTCCGCGATGAGTGATTTGTAGTGAGGACTCAGATGTACCGGGCTCGAGGCCGTTTCTTTATATTTCTTCTGAACTGATCTTTGCAGTACTTCTATTTGATATTACTGATGGTCTGGATGTGATTTTATTTTATATGTGTGTTTCTGTAGACCTGTTTACATTTTATGTACACTTACTTCTCTCTCTTATGATCGAAAAGGGCCGGCAGAATTGGCATTTTGTAGTGGCGGCCTTCCCGTTATTCGGTGCCACCGCAAAGCGGCAATTCTGGGCTAAGACCCCGGTGTTCGAAAAAGAAAAATAAAGGGGGTCTTATAAGTGGTATCAAAGCAGACCTCGATCGAAAAAGAAGTAGTCCACCAACCCTGGGCCACCCCCGTGCGAGCTTAGTTTGAGGACAAACTAGCAGCTGAAGTAGTGGTGTGCCCATAAGGGGAAATCACATGTGAAAGTCCATCCTACCCTTTTCTTTTATTCCATTCATACGTTCTCTAACAAATGGAATTTTCCTTGTAGCCTGCGACGAACCCTACATCACAGCAGGGGACACCTCAGGCTCCGAATGTGGTCCCACCTTTGCCGGCTCCAGCTCTGTTCCAGCAGACAGAGATGGGGCAAACAATGACGGCCATTCTGGAGGCCTTCAGAGCACAACAAGCCCCGACACCACAGCCAAACCCCGGGGCCAATTGGATGACTGTCTTCCGGGGACTTTCCCCTCCATCCTACCTGGGGACGGAGTCTGCAGTACGTATGGAGGAATGGTTGGATACCGTTTACGAGGCGCTTGCTGGGATTCGATGCCCCCACTAAGGAGGCAGTTGCTTTGGCAGTCTCCTGCCTGGAGTTACACGGAAAGAGGTGGCAAAAATCTCAGCTGGACACCACCTTTGCGGGGATGGATTGCGCTGATATTACTTGGGAGGAGTTCAGAGCAGCACTCCTGGGACATTTTGTACCTCAGTCGGCGAGGGACGACCTGGAGGATAGGTTCCTGTGGTTGAGGCAGGGGAACAGGACGATGCTGGAGTACTACCAGGAGTTTACTCACCTGGCCTGCTATACGGACGCTTACTAGTTAGACGATGCTGGCTATGCCAGGAGGTTTTATAAGGGGCTGCAAGACGACATGAGACAGGCCATCCTCTTCTTCTCAGAGGGGAGTCTGGACAGGATTTTGGAGATGGATAAGAAGAGAGAAGTGGATCAGCTTACAGTTAAGAGCCGGAAGAGACCGGTTGATGATATATTAATTGGAGGTCGTAGAGACCGTCCTCGAGGCCAGGTTATTGGAGAGAGAAGGAACGGGGATCAGCCTTGTCACGAGATTGGGCAGGAACAGAGGAGTCAGGGGGTATTGGCTCCCCAGCCTTTACAGATGCTGGAGATGCCAAGGACAGCAGAGCAGGCACTGGTATGCTTTCAGTGCAATTAGCCGGGGCATATCAAGAGGAACTACCCTATGAGGCGAGCACCCCATCCAGCACATCAGGGAGCTCCACCTCCCCGACAGTTTGGCGGACGAGGAAATGATCGAGGACGAGTATTTCAGGACCGAGGCCGCAGGCCAAAGAGGGAGCAGGTGTATGCTCTAGACCTGACACAGCCCTGGAACCCGGAGCAGGTTATCGCAGGTATGGCAGTACTTTTAAGTTTCTTCCTATGAACTAGTTTTTCTAGACATAACCTAGTTAGAAATTAAGAGAAGACAACTACAACAAGAATACTAAGACACTTAATTACCCCAGGCATAGTTTTTGTTAGCGACAAGCCCGCTAACACTCTCTTCGACACTGGTGCTTCGCACTCGTTCGTGTCGGAGGATTTCGTGAAAGGACTGGCAGGTGTGGAGCCATTAACGGGGAAGATGATGAGGGTGCGCCTACCCGATGGATCAGAGATAATGACCTCTGCTCATTGCAATATGGAAGCAAAGATCGGCGGGAAGGCGTTTGAGGCACCAGCGACGATTCTGAAGATGCCAGATTACGATCTTATCCTGGGCATGACTTGGCTGTGCTGGAACCATGGCCAGATCGACTGCATGGCGAAGAGGATCATCGTGAGGCACGACGACTCCTTCATTGTCATCGAAGGTATTATACCAACACCCCGCACCTTATTATTGTCTGTGCAGGCCGTTAAGGCCCACCTGCAGGGGGAAGAAGTTTATCAGGTACTTTTTGAGGCGGTCGTGGCCAAGGACTCCATTTCAGATATTCCAGTAGTGCGGGACTTCGCCGACGTATTTCTGGAGAAGCTACCAGGGCTACTCCCGCATCGAGAGAAGGACTTTCAGATTCAGCTCGTACCGGGGGCTAAGCCAGTATCCAAAGCTCCCTATCGAATGGCCCCAAAGGAGTTGGTGGAATTTCAAAGCCAGTTTAAGGAGTTAGTGGAGTCCGGGTTCGTTCGGCCTAGCTCTTCACCATGGGGAGCTCCGGTGTTATTCGTCAAGAAGAAGGCGGAACTCTTCGACTGTGCATAGATTACCGGGCCCTGAACAGGTTGACGGTTCGGAATACTTATCCCTTGCCAAGGATAGACGACCTATTTGACCAGTTGGAGGGAGCCCATTGGTTCTCAAAGCTGGATCTGAGGTCGGGGTACTACCAGCTTCGCATTCGGTAGGAGGACATCTCGAAGATGGCCTTCAGCAGTAGATATGGTTTGTACGAGTTTACCGTGATGCCTTTGGGCTCACGAATGCACCCTCCGCATTTATGATCTTGATGAACCGTGTTTTCGAACAGTATCTGGATGTCTTTGTTATCGTATTCATCGACGACATCCTTATCTATTCAAGGACGGAGGAGGAGCACGCGAGACATCTGGCCTTGACCTTGGAGAAGCTGCGGGAGCATAAGATGTATGCAAAATACAGCAAGTGCCAGTTCTGGCTAAAGGAGGTGGCCTTTTTGGGCCATGTCATCAGTGGAGCAGGTCTAGCAGTGGATCCGGCGAAGGTCCAGGCAGTACGGGATTGGCCACCACTAATGTCGGCCTCAAATGTTCGAAGTTTCTTGGGACTTGTCGGTTATTACCCAAAGTTCGTAAAGGGGTTCTCTCAGATTGCCCTCCCTCTTACATCTCTGACAAAGAAGGAGTCCCCTTTTATTTGGACACAATGATGCGAATCTGCTTTCCAGGAGCTGAAGGATCGTCTTACCTCGGCTCCCATCCTTGCTCTTCCGTCAGAGAAGGAAGGATTCCAGGTGTACACAGATGCTTCCTATCAGGGGATGGGTGCCGTTCTGATGCAGAACGGGCACGTAATAGCCTATGCCTCCCATCAGTTAAAGTAGCATGAGCAGAACTACCCCGTGCACGATTTGGAGATGGGGGCAGTCGTTTTTGCTATTAAGATCTGGCGACACTATCTCCACGGAGTACATTGCGATATCTTCTCGTACCATAAGAATTTTAAGAACATCGACACCCAGAAGGAGTTAAATATCAGGCAGAGACGCTGGGTGGAGTTTCTGTCAGACTACCAGTATACCATGCACTACCATCCGGGGAAGGCAAACGTGGTCGCAGATGCTCTAAGCCAGAGAGCGAGTACGTTAGGAGTAGGCCCGCAGCTGATGGCCTTGGAGTTGGATAAAGCTTTCGAGGAGATGCAGATATCACTAGTGTCTGAAGATGACCCGGAGTTATACATGGAGTACCTGGGGTCGATGGTTACTACTTATGATATTCGAGACCGCATCAGAGATTGGCAGATGCTGGATGAGAGAGCTGAGCCGATATTCCGAGCCTTGGAGGAAGGCACGACAGGAGATTACTCTTTGAGGGATGGTCTCCATTGTTTCCGAGGCAGAGTCTACATACCAGCAGGAAGCTAGATCCGGGAGGACATTATGACGGAAGCTCACTGTAGCTGATATTCGGTACACCTGGGGATCACCAAGATGGTAAAGGATTTGAAGAGGACGATGTACTGGCCGGGTATGAAGAAAGACGTTACGTACTTTGTGACGCATTGCGAGGCCTGCCAACTCGTGAAGGCAGAGTGTAGGAACCCGGCAGGCTTGCTGCATCTACATCCGGTGCCGGAGTCGAAATTTGAGGATATAGCCATGGACTTCATACATGGGCAACCGCGATCCCTTACGGGAAATGACTCGATCTGGGTGATAGTGGACAGGCTAACAAAGGTGGCAAGATTCATTCCAGTGGCGAAGGACTCTCCGGTTAGTGTATTAGTACGGAGGTTCATTGAGCAGTTTGTGCGCTATAATGGGGTGCCCAAGACTATCGTTACAGATCGGGATGGGCGGTTTACATCCAGGGAATGGAGGTTAGTCCAGGCCCATATGGGTTCTCGTTTGACATTTAACACAGTTTTTTACCCTCAGACCGACGGGCAGACGGAGCGCACCAACCGTACACTGGAAGATCTTCTACGCATGTGTATTTTGGTCCGCGACGAGCCTTGGGAGAGATTGTTGCCACTGGTCGAGTTTTCGTACAACAACGCCCATCAGTCCAGCATTGGCATGGCTCCATATGAGGCATTGTATGGAAGGAGGTGCAGGACCCCACTATCATGGGTTCAGGATAAGGATCCACAAGCACTAGGCTCAGAGTTTGTGGGGGATACAGATGCTCAGATAAGATTGATCCGGGATAGGATGTTGGAAGCCCAGAGCAGGCAGGCCAAATACTACGATGCGAGGCATCGTCGGGTGGAGGTCAAAGTGGGAGACCTTGTTTTCTTGAAGATACAGCCGATGCACGGAGTTTCGCGGGTTCGCGGGCGAAAAAATCTCAGTCCGAGATATATGGGGCCTTACAGGATCTTGGAGCGGATCGGCCCCTTGGCTTATAGACTGGAGCTACCACCGGAGTTAGCGGGACTGCATGACGTCTTCCACATCTTCTCACTACGGAAGGCTCTGCTATGCCCTGAGCAGCTGATTTCCTCGGCAGATGGCCCGGTGGCCTCAGATCAGTCAATCAAGTTGGAGCCTATCAGGATCGATGACACGGCAATGCGGGTCTTACGACGGAATAAGGTTCCGTTAGTCAAGGTCTTGTGGAACAATCATGGGCAAGAGGAGCATACATGGGAGCCACAGGACTTGATGCGACAAAAGTATCCGGAGCTCTTCAGTCAGGTATACCTCACAACCCCTCTGGACAATCAATTTGCTTTCCTGTTTTAAACCAAAAGGACTGAAATTTCAAGAATAGGGGCTAATCTTTTGTTTATTATGGTATATACCTAGTCAATTGGACGAATTTGCCTTTGATTTGAAACCGCACATAGCAAACGTAACGTAGAGAAGTAAATCTTTCGACTTTCATGGGATGTTACAAGCTTCTCTTTCCCGATTGGAGCCCCCGTAGGCTTAACCTTGATTTCGAGGATGAAATATTTGTTTTGTTTATTGGGATTTGTAACATCCCATTTCCAACTAGACCCCTGTAAGTGGTTTTGCCATAACAGAACCCTGGGAAACCCAGGAATTGAAGTTTATCGACCGAGATTTCGAGTCAAGGGGTGGTCACGCCCGTGACTGACCCGTCACGCCCGTGACGTAGGGCGTGACCCCTTTGACGATCGTCGACCTCAGAAAGACGATCGACGAGCTCAGAAATTTCAACATGGGCCTGACACGACTGTGACCAATCCATCACGCACGTGACCTTGGAATGGCATTGAGTGAGCTGAGCTCACTCAACGCCGTAGTCGGGATGGCATTGTGTGAGCTTATCTCACTCAACGCCATAAGTTGAATGGCGTTGAGTGCACTGACTGCACTCAACGCCATCTGGTGTCGTCTGATTGGAGTTGAGTGAGCTGGGCACACTCAACGTCGTAGACTGGATAGCATTGAGTGAGCTTAGCTCACTCAACGCCGTAATCTGTTAGGCGGGATGGCGTTGAGTGCAGTCAGTGCACTTAACGCCATAAGTTAAACGGTGTTGATTGCACTGACCGCACTCAACGCCATTTGGTGAGAATATTCTATCCCGATGGCGTTGAGTGAGCTAAGCTCACTCAATGCCATTGTTTAAAAGGGCATATTCTATCCGGATGGCGTTGAGTGAGCTTAGCTCACTCAACGCCATAGTCTGGGAGGCCATGCTGGATTGCGTTTAGTGAGCAGAGCTCACTCAATGCCATATCTGGGATGGCGTTGAGTGAGCAGAGCTCTCTCAATGCCGTAGCAAGGATGACATTTAGTGAGAAGAGGTCACTCAACGCCGTATCTGGGATGGCGTTGAGTGAGCAGAAGTCACTCAATGCCGTAGCAAGGATGGCATTGAGGAGCAGACCTCACTCAACGCCATTTTACTTAGAATTTTCTGGCAGGATTTTTTTTGGCTGTGTGCTGGTTTAGCTTAACCGGGCCGGTCTAAGAGTGGGACGTTTTATCCTATTAAGACCTAATAAATCTTATTTAAAATAAGTTGACCGGTCAAGCTTGCCACGTGGACCGTCAGTTTTGCAAAAAGGGCGGTTACGGCCATGGCCGAGAGCTTGCTTCATGGCCAGTAATGGCACTTGATGTCGTGGCCTTCCCCCTCCCCTTGTGCGACTGGATCCAACTCCTCTAGGGGAGAGGAGGAGTTTCCAGCCATTAGCATACAGTCACAGAGCCGTTTCATCCCCCCACCACCATGGTCGAGCCAAGCTATAATGGGCCGTTAATGGCCACCAGCTTTTGGCCATTTCCCCTCCTTAACCAAGCCTTTAAACACCCTCAGAGGCTTAAGAGGAGGTTTTCCCAGCCTTTACCCAAAGTTTTCGAGCCTCCCACTGTGCGATTGAGAATTCCGGCGATGCCACCACCGCACCAATGGCATCCCGACGGTCTGCACGTCTCCAGCCTGCGAACAAGGTCCTCCCCTCCTCTCTCTCTCTACGGGTAGATCTTAGCTTTATTTAGGATTAAGAATCAGGCTCAATTGAGCCCGATCGAAAAAGCTCCTTTTCCCGTTTTCCTACAAAAAAATGAGGCTCGGGTTCGCCGGATTCCGCCACTCCGGCGGCTGCGCCGCCGCCCGGCGATGGCCACAACCTCAACGGAGGTGGTGGTGGCGGTGGCCGGCCAGGGAGGAGGCTGGACGTCCGGCGGCTGCGCTTGGAAAGAGCTCCAGGTCGGTCAAATCATGGCCTTTGGCTGGAGGAAGAAGACAAGGCTAGGGCCTCTTATATCTTGCTTCAAGATCTGTGCTATATAATTAGCTTTTATTTTATAAGCATTTTTCTATATTGAAATAACAGCCACCTTAGATAAATTAGGAAAAATACTTAGGTGCTTTTTATGAAGAAATGACCAACATGAAATTTGTATCCCTATGGGTCTACTTTATTTTAAAATTAATTTGGGTCAATTTAGTCAACCGGTTTGATAAGGGCACCTCTTTTGGTGGGATGTAGACCTAGAGCTAGGCAAAGACCAAAAGGTGTACCCACCCTTCATCCCTTGACCAAATGATCTGAAATTTGGGCAGTGAGTCAACCCTAGCTATACCTAAGGCCTGTCCAAAAATGGGAATTTTTGGAGAATGTTTTTCTATAGTTTTTAGAAAAATTTAATAATCTTAGGAAAAATTAATTGGTTGCCTTAAAGACTTCTAAACCCTCTCAAATTTTGGTGAGTGGTCCCTAGGTTCATCATGAGGCTCTGTATAAATTGTCATCTCATTTTGAGATGTTTTAGGTAGGAAATGGACAAACCTAAGCTATGCCCTATTAAGGGGTTTTTAGGTTAAAAGTGCACTTTGAGACTTGGAAGGTCAGATCACCTCAACAGAGGATGAGATTTTGACCACTGACTTGGAATACTCTCTAACACCTCCTCAGGTAGTTTGAGGTGGATTGGGGTAAATTTGCCCAAGGAACCAAGGCCAAACCCTAAGGATGGACCTTGGTGGATTGTGAAGGGCATGAGGTCAAATGCCCTTGTAAGAGCTTGATATTTGGTAGAGTGGATGCTAGGATAGCCCAAATCCTCTGGTAGGAATCTAAATGGATTTTAAAGTAAATAAGTCCCTCAAAACCCTAACCCTAGTTTATGGCACAAAACTTCTAGAGATATAAAATGTCACTAAAACTCACTGAACAATGATGAGATTTGGGTAAAGTAGTTTTTAAGGTTAATACAAGCCTTGAAGATTTTATTATGAATTTAGGATCACTATTTTGGATACTTCATTAACAATGTAGTAGATTGTATCATTTGCTTAGAAATTTATTATGGAAGAAATATTTTCTGAAAATTGATGAACTTTAGCCAGAGAACTTGTATTATTATGTTAAAGCTCTGTGAATTTTTATGGAATTTTTAGAAGTTTAATTCTAAGGCTTGCTTCATTAAGTGTGTTTTCCCATGAAAACTTAGATAAATCTATTTTGATGTCTAACATGCTTGTAAAATTATGATCTTTGCACAATGACTTTTTCTGTACCATATTAATACTAAGTAATTTTTCTATAATTTTCTGATGAGTAATTTTTGTACTTCCTTCTTTACATAGGATTAATGAGATTATATTGGATAAATTAATTAGAGGCTAAATATTTTCTGTAAAATCTTGAAAATTAGTATTTGATGATATCTTGCTGTTATTTAGTGATCATAATTTTTGGGCAGCCATTAATTAAGAAGATCATGTGGTTCATGTCTAAAATTACCCATGGCTAATCTTTTGGGAAAATTAAATAAATATCAGATTAATTAGGAAAATTATAAATTTTTGGATTTAGGCTAATTATGTTATGATAGACCTCCAGTAAATTTTATAGGAGATTTGGAAGACAATTTGGAGTACCTCCCCTAATATACCTCATGTAGCTTAGGATGGTCTACATATAGTAAAACCACAAGAAACTGAACTAGAGTGAGTAATGAACTTGGGGAGATGGAATTTTGGTAGCTTGCTAGTTTGAAGAGGGTGAGTTAAATTAAGTTCATTATTGGGAAGTCAGGATGAGTAGAGTGTGAGATTGGCTAGTGTTAAGTGGTGTGCGGGAACGACGAAAGATCGTCCACCCCGATTGGAGAGGAAGAGTCTCAATACACTAGGTTAGATCTAAAGTAATTTAAAAGGGATCGGGTAATGGGTATAAACCAATAACAATAAGTGCCTTGCGAAAGGGAACGGTTGGCTTCAACTACCATCATAGTTCCTAGTGCCCTTTGAGAGACCTTCACGGGGAATACCGAGAGCAGTCCTGGGCTAATGTAAACCGTAGGAATAATAAATTAAAAGAGCAACTAGAATATCTAGGGTTGCACATCCTCACAACCTGGTAGCAAGGGAGGTAGAATAAGTTATTTTGGTTGCCATTAAGACGGTAGCTCTGAAGGTAGATCGACGGACGGGACGGTCCGGGGAGCCGAGGGCTCGAGGGTTTGAATACAGAATAAGGTGGTGGGTCTTCGGTATTCGATTGTCGTTCACACCGACATAGGTACATTGACTCGGTGGTGTGGGACACTTAGCCAAAGAAAGCTTGGTGGATATAGCCATCACTAGTACACGGATACTCTAGGTTGTGTTCTTCTAGGGGCGTACGGAAGGGCTAGGCCCGGTAGTGTGGATACCCGCCTAGGAGTGGGAGGCCCGACCCATTGTCTCCATTTTCCACTACGGAGGTTCCTTGGAGTGAAGCTAGCTGCCCGAACATGGGGAACTAAAGGTCTGTGCGCATAGAGTCGTGTGCGTGAGTTTCACTTGCATGAATCATGGCATAACATATCACTACACTTATATTTGCATACAACCGACACCCCAACGTATAAATCGGTATGGGACGTTTTATACGATGGGAGCCTTGCAGAAGACCCCTTAACTTATAAGTTTGTATGGGCATTCATATAAGTTAAGGTTACTTACTTATTTACTTACCTTCTTATTTATTTACTTGCTTTCTGTTTGCCTTCTTTTGTTATACTACTTACCACATGTCTACCTTACTGCTCACTACTATAGAACTGCTAGATGTACTTTATTCTAGATAGTTGTTTATACACCATGATAGTTGTTATACTAGCTCCATTATCATCTGCTTGATTATTCTCCACCTTTGTAGCTTCCCTTTCCTCCTCTCCGCTCGGTGCTTAGGAGCCGTGGGGGGAGGGGTAGGGGATGATAGGGCTTAGTCTTTATGTCTAATGATTTTCGAACCACAACATTACAGGAGCTCTGGATGGGAGACAGGGACCAGCAGTCCAGGGACCAGCACCAGCGGAGTACGGTACGCATGGAGGTGGGTGGGCCAGTCTAGCACTGGTGCACCAGCGACCAGCTCCGGTAGTGATTAGTATTTTTATAGCTTTCGCGATGAGTGATTTTTAGTGAGGACTCAGATGTACCGGGCTCGAGTCCGTTTCTTTATATTTCTTCTGAACTGATCTTTGCAGTACTTCTATTTGATATTACTGATGGTATAGATGTGATTTCATTTTATATGTGTGTTTTTGTGGACCTGTTTACATTTTATGTACACTTACTTCTCTCTCTTGTGATCGAAAAGGGCCGGCAGAATTGACGTTTTGTAGTGGCGGCCTTCCCGTGAGTCGGTTCCACCGCAAAGTGGCAATTCTGGGCTAAGACCTCGGTGTTCGAAAAAGAAAAAAAAAGGGGTCTTACAGAGCGTGAGCGAGGCAAACCATGAATGAAGTCCATGGAGATATCCTCGAACTTCCACTCGGGGATGGGCAACGGCTGTAATAATCCTCCGAGGCTCTTGCATTCTTCCTTCACCTTTTGACAGGCTTCATAGTGCGCAACAAAATACCTAATGTCTCTCTTCATTACTGGCCAACACATGGTCTTCTGTAAGTCCGTGTACCTTTTTGGTAATCTCAGGATGCACTAAATACTGAGAGTAATGTGCTTCTCTGAAAATATCTTCCCGAATTTTTCCGCCTTCGGGAATGTAGAGCCGACCATAGAAATGAATGAGGCCATCTTTTAAGGAATATTTGTCAGTAGACCCATCTTCAAGTGACTTAAATACTAGGGCCAGAGCAGCATCCTTCCCTTGCTATGCCCTGACTCTGTCCTGAATGTCACAGACTATACTCATTGCAGTTAGATACTCTGTATACTCTTTAGAATGGTCCTCATACACCGAGGTGATCTCTATCTCTTCATGCATTCGAGCTAATTTCATACTCATCTACCGAGACTCAGGGTTCGATTCTAGTACCTTTCTGCTCAATGCATCAACCTCAGAGTTTGCTTTTCTATGGTGGTAGTTCAAAGTAAATTCATAATCACATAAAAATTCTAACCACCGCTGTTATCTCAGGTTCAACTCCTTTTGAGTACGAACATACATTAAATTCTTATCATCCGAAAATATCTCACAATGGACGCCATATAGATAGTGTCTCCAAACCTTCAAGGCGAACACCACTGCCCCCCAACTCCAGAACATGAACTGGTTAATTAGCTTCATGTTTCTTCAGTTGTCTCAAAGTATAAGCGATCACATGCCCGTGTTGTATCAGCACTGCCCCAATCCCATGATGTAATGGGTCAGTGTAGACCTGGAATCCTTCCTTCCCAGATGGAAGTACTAGGATAGGTGCGGAGGTAAGTCTATCCTTCAGCTCTTGGAATGCGGCTTTGCACTGGGGTGTCCACTCGTACAGCACACCTTTCTTTGTTAGAGCTGTGAGATTGAAGCAAAAATTCACACTTACTGAACTTGGCAAACAAGGTATGATCCTTTAACTTCTTTAGCACCAAGGTCAGGTGTTCAACATGCTCTTCCTATGTCTTCAAATAGACCAAAATGTCATCGATGAAGGCGATGATGAAGACATCTAAGTACGGTTCAAACACCCTATTCATCAAACTCATGAACGCAGAAGGGGCATTTGTGAGCCCAAATGCAATCACTATGAACTAGTATAAACCATACCTTCATCTTAGTGTCATTTTCTAGATATCCTCCTCTTGTATCCTCAACTGGTAATACCCTGAGCGTAGATCAAACTTTGAAAACCTGTGCACTCCTACCAGTTTATCGAATATCTCATCTATCCGGGGGAGTGGGTAGGTGTTTCACATCGTTAAACTGTTGAGTTCCCGATAATCTATACATAACTGTAGCGTTCCATCCTTCTTCTTAATGAATTGAACAGGAGCTCCCCTAGGTGATGAACTAGGTCCAACAAACCCAAACACTACTAGTTCTTGCAACTAAACACTAAACTCTTTGAGTTCCTTCGGGGCCATACGATAAGGGGACCTGGAGACAGTCTTGTCACCCGGTACTAACATAATTTTAAAGTCCACTTCTCGATGCGGGGGTAATCCTGGCAGCTTCTTGGTTAATACCTCAAGAGAATCTCGCACCACTCGCTCATCTTTCATACCATCTATTATTTCTTTCAGCTCGAAGCATATCATATATACCTCATCCCCTTTCATCTGGGCTTCTAAGGTTGGAATTGAAGATAACAACATACAAGTTTCAAGTCTAATACCTTGAAAGATGACCTCAGAGTCTCCAAGCATCAAGGAAATTTGTTTCTCCGCACAATCAATCCTGGTGTGGTGCCAATCCAACCATTCCATGCTTATAATGATGTCGAATTTTGGCATTCTTAACACTATTGAAGGGGTTTCCAAGATCTTTCCTCCAAGAAGTACCTCCAACTCACACTTTGCGGATGCAGTCATCTCAGAACAATCCGGAAGGTGTACTCTTTGAGTAATACCGGTAAAATATCGCACTCCTTGTAGGTATTTTACGATATATGTCGACATAAATGAGTCTGTGGCACCGATATTGAATAGAGTGTAGGCTGATTTCTTACTAACCATTACGCCTAAGTATCAATTATAAAGCCTCAAGCAAGATTCCTAGCAAAACTTAGGCAGACTAAGGATGAATGTTTATAACGTGTTAATTTCTTCTTGCAGTCCTCGTACTAAAGCAGGGTCCTGCTTCCATTACTCCTTCAGTGGGTCTCTTAACGCTAGTTTGAACACCCAAAAGATCCGCTTCCAATAACTTTACCCTATCTATTATCTCTGCTAGGCTCGTGTCTGCTATAAACAAAAGTTGTTGTCCTATGGAATCTGCCATCTCTTTTATCTCCACTAGATTAAAATCTGCTATAAACAAAAGTGCTTGCCCTAGGGAATCTCACAAGCCTTTGTATAACAGTTTTACGTACCAGCAATCATCCAAACTTTAGGAGATTTACGTATAAAGGTACGAACCTAAGGTCAGGTTGGTTAATCGTAGGGTCAAAATTGGACATACATAGTGGGAATTACAAATGGGCACACCACTATTTATGCTAAGTTAGTTTGTCCCCAAACTGACTAATCATACGGGGGTGGCACCACTGTTCCAAGACTTCTTTAGTTGAGGATCGTTGCAAGATGATACCATTTGTTCATCGCAATCACTACCAATTATGTACAACAAACTTTAAGCCAATCTCATCATTATTCATCGTATTACCATTATCAAGTACATCCTTATCGGTTCATATATTTAAATAATTCCTACCATCCCAACTTGTCGACCCATTCGTTCATTGACCTCCACCAAATCATCTCATTCAAGTAAAACATCACTACACCATTTGTTCATTAAGGATCTATCCAACAAATGCCAATAACCATATTTTATCATGATTACTTATAGACAAAATTTACCAAAACATTAACGTTATTTTACTACAATCTCTCTACCAAGTCAAAAGATGATTCAAAAGAAACCCGAGAACTATATGTGTAAGAAAGATAACTCTACAACAACTTCGATCGGGGATTCTCGAGGCTACAGGAATCTAGTAAAGGCGTGTAATCCCTAGTTGGAAAGGTCTTTCCGTGGGCTACACCTTTCCTGCTCAGCCCACAACCCAGATCCGGACGCATCATGTCCGAAAATGGCCTCGAAGTTTGCTGCGCGCAGGAAATAGATTTCTGCACGCATCTTAAAGTGAAACGAACGGCAACAGTTGGTCTTCCTCCTCTAATCAATATTCCCAAATCACATCCAGAAATCATCCTCCCTTATTCTATAACACCTCTACCCATTACGTGCAATATAATAGAGGGTCTGGCCGGGGCCCCACACCATATTTTACAAACAGGCGGAGACGCTACTAAATAATATCACAAACCATCGAATCTAAACACAGAGCATGCTAGCAGAAGCTTCATGGTAGAAAACTTGAACTCAAGTATAACAAGAAGTGTCCATTAAACAAGAACAATAATGTATACAATAAGTTTGGCCTTAAGGCCTTACAAGTTTCTCTTAACAATAGTGTGGTTTACAAACTTCGGTGCGCATTCCAGCCACACATGAACAAGGGTAAACAAACATAGCCTTCGAGGGCTAGCAGCAGCAGCAGCAGGGACTTCAGCCCTTTATTTCCCGCTTGTACCTTCACTACCTATGCAAAGACAATCCACCAAGCAGTGGCAAACAGGGCAACGATCTGCAATTAACTGACCAATTAAAACGACCCTGCCCCGGCATGGGGCAGCGAAATTTCTTCCCTACAAAGCATTTAAATCACACAACACATATGTATAACAAGCCACCAAGGACGTGCACAATTCTATAGGTTCATACATATCACAAACGCCAGCTCGACGGCCCGACGTTCCATGCACTCAGGGCACATTATTTGTGTACCGGAAAAACAGGGTCCCGCCAACGTTTAGAGGTCCCAGACATGACAGTCAAAAATGAGCATTCCTAGTCTCTATGGCACACAAGCCAGAGACTCTCGCTATGTGATTCTACCGGGGCCTTAAGCACCCCCACGGGTAGACAACCATAACACGGGTACAGATCCACCATTTCCAGTTGTTCATAGTCGTCAGACTCAAGACTGTACTGATGCGGGTACGGCTTCACCTTGCCCGTTCAACACAAGTAATCCATAGTTACGGTCTCACGACCCAACTTCATACAGAATGGCACTTATTGCCACAAGATTTGGAACACCAAGCATCAAGTCTCACTTTCCTCGGAGTTTCTTTGAAAAGCAAACAAAGCATCGCCAATCCAGACCAACCCGTCCGGATGGGCTTTACACATCATGCTTAATTGTACTACGCACTTCCAATTCTACTATAAATAGGGATGAAACACAACATCCCCAGGGAATCACTTCGATCCACCGTTTAGTGGAGGATTCCATGCATATGCAGAAATGAAGGACTTCACTTGTCGAAGCAGGAGATCGTTACCATAGGAAGATGTTTCGGAGCCATAGATAAAATCGAGACGGTTGAACTTCACCGCAACGGCCTTGCCTTCATAGAGCTAGCTTCAGCTCACGATTTGGACCATCAAAGCACCACCAGCAGCCCGAGTTCTTTCCTTCTCTCTCCCTTGCTCTCCCTTCTCTCTTCTTTTTAGAAAGAGAATGTTAAGGCTTATGATGAGAAAGAACTCCTTATTTCATTTCTTATCTAGCCAGGAAACACCCAGGTCCATTGGATCCCCATCAAAGAAAATGAATGGCTCAGAAACATTCTGAAAGTCTAATATTTTGGCTGACATGGCCTGTGACATGCCCGTGTCACAGGCTGTGTACTGTAAGCGGTACACGAACCGACTCAACCAAGGGAATAACACGGCATGTGACAGGCTCGTGTCAAAGTCCGTGTGTCTTGACACGGCTTCAGACACGCCCGTGTCTAGCCCGTATTCCCTCTAACACGCCCGTATCACTGGAAGTGTACCTACTCAATGCCACTCAATGCCCTGTCATGGCACTAAGTGCTCATAGAGAGGGACACGAGTTGGGACACGCCCGTGTCCCAGGCCGTGTGCCTCACTCAACTCCAATCAACACCTCTCATGGCATTGAGTGCTTGAGGCAACACCCAGAGTAGGACACGGCTTGGGACATGCCTGTATTCCAGGCCGTTTGCCTCACTCAACGCTTTCTAGAGACCAAAAATACACTCGAGAAACCTGAGCAGGACACGCCATGGGATACTCCCGTGTCCCAGGCTGTAATGTCTAGCGTGAAGTCCAAACTTGGGATTTTTGGGGTGTTACAATCCCCTCCTCCTTATAATAAATTTCATCCCGAAATTTGCACACAGTAAGGAAATCCATCAACCATAAAATTATAACTCCAAAGGTTTGTTACAAGAAAAGACGCACGATACAATAGTTCAAACAAATAACTCGGGAAACTCTGCTCGCATGGTCTGCTCCCGCTCCCATGTTTGCTCTTCACGACCACAATTGTCCCACCGGACTTTGACCATCCCATTGTCTTGTTCCGCAACTATTTTTCCACTGTATCATCGATATGAATGGGTCTAACCTTCGTCATTAGCCCACTGCCGACTGATATTTGATTTGCATCAATCACCTGTGATGGCTCTATCACCACTTTCCGCAACACTGAGACATGAAACATATCGTGTAAATCACTCAGCTCCAGCGACAGTGCTAGCCGATAGGCAGCTTCACCAACACGCTCTACCACTTCAAACGGTCCCAGATACCTCGGGCTCAGCTTTATCAGCCGCAGTATCCTAGACACACTTTTAAAGGGTTTAATCTTCAAGTATACTCAATCGCCCATCGCAAACTCCACGTTTCGGTGCTTGGCGTTGAAATACTAAGCCTGCCTATCTTGCGCCACCAATTGCCTTTCCCGTATCAATCGTATAACTTATTTGGCATCATCCAGCTCCTTTCGCATGTATAACTTTGTTTCACCAGTCTCCGCCCAAGCCTACGACGTACGACACTTCCTACCGTATAAAGCCTCAAACGGCGCCATCTGAATACTAGCCTGGTAACTATTGTTGTAGGCGAACTCAATCATAAAGAGATGATCTTCCCAACTCTTCCCAAAATCTAGCGCACACATTCAGAGCATATCCTCCAACGTTCTATTAGTCCTTTCGGTCTGACCATCCGTTTGAGGATGAAAGGTCATGCTGAAATGTAATTTCGTACCCAACAGTTGGTGGACTAATCTCCAATCACCCGATGTGAAACTCCCATCTCAATCACTAACGATGATCCTGTGCACTCCGTACAATCGTACAATCGTATCCACATACATCTTTGCCAACTTTTCAACTGGATCGTCCTTTCAATTCGGGATGAAATGCGACACCTTAGTTAACCAGTACATAATCACCCACACCGCATCATTCCCACGCTGTGATTTCGGCAGCCCATGCACGAAATCCATGGAAATATCATCAAATTTCCATATAGGGATAGGCAGTGACTTCAAAAAACCTCCTAGTTTTTGGCATTCAGCCTTTACTAAGGCACATGTTTGACATTTTGCAACGTAATGTGCTATGTCCTTCTTCATCCCAGACCACCAGAAAATTTTCCTCAGATCCTTATACATTTTCGTGCTCCCGGTGTGAATCGAATACCTTGTGAAGTGGGCTTCACACATTACTTCTTCACGCAGTTTACCCCTATCTGAGACACACAAGCGACAGTCCTTCCAAATAAGGTAGTCACTAAACAAAAACTGAGCATCTGTACATTCCGCTGCATATCTTTGTAAACATTCATCAAGTGTTGTTGCTTGCCGAACTCTATATGTCAGGTCACACTGTACCTCTGTCTACTTCAAGCATGCATTAGCAGTTGTATTCTTGTCAACACAAGAGATATCTAATGCTTCTAGTTCTCAAATTAACCTTTAATCATGTTGTAGCAACCAATTCGCTATTGCCGGAGTCCTCTGACTCAAGGCATCTGCAACTACATTCCCTTTACCGGGAGTGTAATGAATTTGGAAGGTGTAGTCACCAAGAAATTCCATCAACCTTCTCTGTCGCATATTCAGCTCTTTCTGATCCAGCAGATACTTCAGGCTCTTATGGTCCGTGAATATATCCACTTTCACGCCACAAAGATAATGACGCCACAGTTTAAGTGCTAATATTACTGCCGCCAACTCCAAATCATGGACGGTGTAATTCCGTTCATGCACTTTCAATTAGCATGAGCCATATGCTATCACTTTACCAAATTGTAGGAGAATGAAGCCTAAGCCGCTCCCTGATGCATTACTATACACCTCAAAGCCATCCAGACCACATGGCAATGTCAAGATTGGAGCAGTGGTTAAACGGCTCTTTAGCTCTTCAAAAGCTTGTGCGCACTCCGTCGTCAACACGAACTTCTGATCTTTCCTCATCAGCGTAGTGATAGGCAAGGCTATCCTTGAGAAATTCTCTACAAAGCGTCGGGAGTAGCCCTCAAGCCTAAGGAAACATAAGACTTCTGCTACTGTAGAGAGAACAGGCCACTCTTGTATAGCAGTTATCTTCGAAGGATCCACCGCTATGCCCTCTCCACTAACCACATGGCCAAGGAAAGCCACCGACGACATCCAAAACTTGCTCTTAGGTAACTTGGCTTCGAGCTTGTTCTTCCTTAGGGTGTGCAACACTATCCTCAAGTGATTTGCATGATCCTTTTCGGATTGAGAGTATATGAGGATATCATCAATAAAGACGATCACAAAGAGATCAAGGTATTCTCTAAATGTCTGATGCGTCAAGTCCATAAATACAGATGGCTCATTTGATAGCCCAAACGACATTATTGTGAACTCAAAGTGACCATAGCGTGTTCCAAACGCTGTTTTAGGTATGTCACTTTCACGAACTCTCAACTGATAATAGCCTTATTTTAAATCCAACTTTGAATATACAATCGAGCCCACTAACTAATCAAACAAATCATCGATCCGTGGAATCGGATATTTGTTCTTTTCGGTCAACTTGTTCAGTTCTCTGTAATCAATACATAGACGGAAGCTACCGTCCTTCTTTTTCACAAAGAGAACCGATGCGCACCAAGGTTACAGACTTGGTCGTATATAGCCTTACTCTAGCAATTCTTGCAACTGAAATTTTAGTTCTGCCATTTCCTTTAGCGTTACTCGATAAGGCGAGCGGTCCACAGGTTTCGCATCGGGCACCAACTCGATAGTGAAGTCGATTTCCCTTTGCGGAGGTAACCCCGAAAGGTCCTTTGGGAATACATCAACATAGTCTGATACAATCGGCACCTCACATACACTGGCCTTCAGCTCCAGTACCTCAACGTGTAACGTCCCAATTCGCGCTAGGCCCCTTGTTTGCGTATTTGAGTCAAGGGGGCTGTGGTGAGCCCAATGGGGGATGTGGGGGAGCAGGTGCGGACGTGCGGAAAATGAGGAAAACAAGGCAAAACAGCATTTTTGGCTGACACGGGTATGGACACGGCCGTGTCCATACCCGTGTGCCTCATAAAAATAGGCTTACCAGTCAGAGAGGTACACGGCATTGGGACACGGGCGTGTCCCTAGCCGTGTGCCAAGGACACGGGTTGGGACACGGGCGTGTCCCAAGCCGTGTGCCAAGGACACGGGTCGGGACACGGCCGTGTCCCTACCCGTGTGCCGCAACCCTGACCCGGCAGAAAGTGGATCTGGGAGGAACACGGCCCTAGACACGGCATGCCACACGGCCGTGTCACCTGAACACGGGTAGGAACACGGCCGTGTGCCTACCCGTGTCTGCGATGTATAAAAAGGAAAAAGTTGGAAACCCTAGCATTCATTCTCCTTTCTTCTGCCCCGAAATTCCTGAGAGGGTTCTTGGCTGGAGGAGGAGGAAGAGCTTGCCGGAGCCATCTTTGGAGGAATCAAAACGCCGCCATCGTCAAGGGAAAAACAATGCCGCCGCGAAGGAGTGCGAGGCTCATGGCCGACCATGGTGGTACCGCTGGACTTGAGGTGAGCTTCCTCCCCTCTCCCTTGGTGCTAGATCTATAGTTATGATAGGAGAGACATCGACTCCATAGAGTCTTGATGTGAGGAGGAGAGTTCTTAGGTTAAAGCCATACCTAGGTTTTCTAGGTTTAGTCTCCCTCAACCTTCTCATCATTCAAAGAGGAGATGAGAGGGGTTTTCGTTGAGGGTTTGGCTTTGAAAGGAGAAATAAGGTTGGGTGATTTCTGGAGAAGTTTATGCGAGGCCGTTGCAAGGAAGAAGATGAACGGATGCCGTTCATCTCGCCTTAAGATGCGTGCAGAAATCTGATTTCTGCACGCTGCGACCTTCGTGGCCAATTTCGGAGGTGTTCCGGCCAAATCTGGGTGAACGACTCAACACGAAAGTCGTAGCCCTCGAAATTACCTTTCCAACGAGTGGTTGCTCGTTTCCATGCGATACCTGTAGCCACGGGAAAGCTGGTTCGAGTCCGCTGCGTTCGGAAAATTCCTGTACAGGAAACTGTTTTCCTGTACGCATTCGAGTTGAATTTCTGGTATGTTGCGACCAGATCTGGGTGATCGACTCAACATGAAAGTCGTAGCCCTCGCGAATACCTTTCCAACGAGGGGTTGTGCGTTGTGATCGGATTCCTGTAGCTCCGGGAATCCCAGTTTTAGTATTGGACTATCCTATGTTATTGCACTTGTTAAATTATAATGCTAGCACTATTGCAATGATTGTGTCTTACTCATTTGTTATCTTGTTCCCATACATCTATAATGTTGTTATTACTATAATTTAGTATGGTTACTCATTTGGTTGTGCAATAAGGAATAACCATGCAATGTTAGGGAAATGGATTGGATGGGAAGGCTAGTAATTAAGAGTTGAGATTGGTATTGAATTTATTTATATAGTTTGATGTTGAACATATTAATTATGCGAAGTATTGAGGTGAAATCAGTGAATAGAGGGACGTGAATATGATGAACACTATGTGAGGAGTATTTTGTAACCGTAATCCGAGCCCAAGGGATTTATTAACAACCGATGCTTAGAGTTGAAGTCTCCCTACGGGTAGCATCGAGTGAGTTGTTTTGGGGCATGTGATGTGCGACGATTCATCGTGTCGCGGTGTTGAGATAATGAATGTGGCAGGTCTACGGGTTCGCCAGTCGTCACACCGATGGGAGCCAATGGGTAGACCTTGGGCGGTAGGGTTAGATACTTGGTGTCCATAACCCGAGATCTCCTCCGTGCCATGAGAACGGTTGGGCTTGCACCTCGTGCGTTTCCGAGGTTCCATCCGGTTCGAAATCAAAGGCCAGGTTGGGCTGTGTTCTTGGTGCACATTTACCCAAGACCCCTTCTGAGCCGTAGTACGCATGTGAGCTCCGCTGTTGTGTTCTTAGCGTTGAGGCGTACGGGGGCCTAGGATAGGTAGTGTGATACCACCTAGTAGTGGAGACGCCCGCTCCACTGTCGCCGTCTGGCCACGACGGACGACGCCTGAGAGGTTAGCTACCTGCTCGAAAAGTGGGAACTTCTAGTCTGTGTCGACATAGCAACTTGCATGTGCGTGCGCATGAGTCGGTCATAACATAACATTCATAACATGTCATTCATTGCATACACAAGATCCTCATCGTATAAGTTTGTATGGGCACTCTTATACGATGAGTTACTTTACTGTTAAGCCGATCCTTAACTTATAAGTTTGTATGGGCACTCTTATAAGTTAAGTTACTATTCTGTGTACTTATACCTACTGTCATTTACTATTGATATTTGTAAAACTGCTAGTTGTGTAGTGTAGCTTATTCTCCACTATATTTACTGTCACCTGCTTGTTTACTTGCTTATATATATATATATTGTACCTTGTTCCTTTCTCCGCCCGGTGCCGAGGAGTCGCCGGGGGAGCGGATGTGAAGCCACTTAGTCTTATGACTAACGGTTGCTACGTCTTCCTTTTTAGGAGGAAACCCCACAGGTAGAGCGGCAACGGACTATGCAGCAGGACAGCCAGGCCGGATGATAGGACCTGAGGTGGTGGTGCCATCGGCACCGTCAGTGACAGTAGTGAGTGTTTTCATGTAGCCGTTTGGCAAAACATTTCTAGACTCTTGTTTATTTGTACAAGCATGTTGTGCTTGTTATCTTCCGCTATTTTGGACTTTAACTTAGCTGTGAACTGAACTGCTTTCTGTTATGGTTGGGTTGGCATAATTGTTGTGATATGGATTGTAGCCGGCGGAATAGGCGTCTTGTGGTAAAGGCTAACCCGTGCGTTAGTGCTACCGCAAGGCGGCAATTTCGGGCATAAGACTCCCCTCGTGCCGTGTGTTGTGTTCCGGGAGGGGGGTCTTACACAACGAGTGTGAAGTATAGCTCCTCACCCTTCCGAACTGCTTTTACGACTTTGAGAGCAGATATCAAAATTCTACTCATCCCTTGCATGCCATTGAACTTAGTCGTATGTTCGGTACTATAACCCTGTGTAACCTCTTTCGAATTGCAATCGATGCAGGCATGCTACTCTGAAAGTCGGTCCATACCAAAGATGATATCAAAATCAGAGATCAGCAACACTGATGTTTCCATTGTGAAATCCCGACTCCATTTCTTTACTTCAACACAACAAGACTTATCCGCGCTCATTATACATCCATTCGGTAATAACACCTTCATACTGTCGGTCGTGGTCCGTATAGGCACCCTGATTCGCACTAAAAAATCTTCAGACAGAAACGAATGTGGAGCACCTGTATCAAACAGTGCTCTAGCTGGATAATTTCTTATAAGGACAAAACCTATAACGTCACGATTATAAAAAGTATAGCACAATTACAGCATAAAGCATATAATAAATTTATGACCTACTCATACCTGTGACAACATCGGCCTGCTTGATGGCCTCCTGTTGTCCGAGATTGTACACTCGGTGCTGCGCTTGCGATGTAGAAGACTCTGATACAGCCTTCCCTTTTTTCTACATAGGAGGCACCCGGTTTCTTTTCAACTTTTGGAGGACCAAGTATACAATCTCAAGCGTAATGTCCTGGCTTGCCACACATGTAGCAAGTACGAGGGTTTTAACTAGTAGATAACTCCGAAACAGCCACTGAAGGAGTCTGTCCAGCAGATTTGGACTTCTTTCCCCATCTCCTTCGGTACCCAAACTTCTCCTAACGCGGCAGCTTGAACTCCGGCATTGTAACAGCCATGTTCCCTTTGTCTTGTCCTCTTCTCTTATTCGCCTCCAAAGACCGAGCTGTACAGACCAAGGCTTAAAACCCCTAGGTCAGAGAACTTGAGAGCAAATATCGAAGCTAATCTTGTAATCCCCAGTAAAATTGACTAGTCGTCCGCTCTTCTTCAGCGAAGATAACACCCGCATAACGTCCCAAACACGTAAACTCATGAAGATAGTCGTCAACACTATGCTCTCCTTGGGTTAACCATTTGAACTCCATTTCCATAGTGATAGTTTTAAGTTCAAGACAACCTAAACACCTAGAGGGGGGGTAAATAGGTCCTTTTCCTTGTTTTAAACTAAGGCAGAATATAACTACAGTTCTTTGATATAAATCTCAAATCTTTATAGCTAACACAACATATACAATTACAGAATCTAAAATCAAACAAGCATCATAGATTGCACAAAGGTTTATAGTGGTTCCCCAAGGTCTGGGTACATCCACATTCCCCCTTCACCTATCTAGAAGTGTGCTAGATTCGGCCTAACTTCTTCCTTCACCTCAGATCCATAGATCTTACAGCTCAGAACCCAGAAAGGTTCCTACAACTCAGAACCCTATAAGGTTCCTACAACTCAAGCTAACAGCCCTACCTCAGCCTTGCACCAAGGCCTACAACTAAGAGAACCAATTCTCCTACACTCAGGCTCAAACAACCTTACCACTTAGAGATCTAAATCTCCTAGACTCAGCCTTTATAACACAGGCTTACAACTCAGATCTTTGAAAAGATCCTACAGAATTTGATAAGTAATTTGATGGACTCTTACCCTTGTTGAGAGAGAAAGGATAAGAGAATTTTTGATCAGCTTCTTGATGAACCTGATGACTGAAATCAACCTGTTCTTAGCTTTCTTCAAAGCTTCTTGAATCTTAACTTAGTAGGGTTGATCTCCTTTGAAGTTGACTGACTGGCAGCTTCCTTCTTGGATTCCAGATATGGATCTGGATCTACTTAGTAGATTAGTTCAGGATCTACTTCTTAAGAAACTTGTGATTGTCTCCTTCTTGACCTAAAAATAGCTGGAGCTCTCTCTCCCCAAATCTTCTGAAGTTCCTTCTGAATTCTGAATGAATTCACCTTAGACAAAATCTGAGTGGATAATCACTTCAGATTGTCTTCTTAGATCTTCTTACGAAGATCTTCTTCTGTGTGACTTGCACTTTCTTGATCAACGATCAATCTCAATAGTTGTGTTAGTTGTTTGTGTATGATCTGTTGTTCATGTACTTTGATTTGACAGAATCCATCCATATATATATACTTCATCCAATGTAATCGGCTAATACGGTTTCTAACTAACTTCTGACAAGTCTAACATCTTCATTAAAGTTATTGGAATGCACAGCTGTCAATCCCCAGTCTTCTCCTGAACCTTTGTCTCTGTCAGCAAAGCGTCGAGATTGACTATCATTATGTGTCGAGACAAACTGTCAATATGTGTCGACACATATGACTTAAGTGTCGACACAGACTTTGGTGGATTCGACATAGCTGCCTTAATGTCGACACTGCTTCTTGACTCTACATCTTGAGAATGTGTCGACATAGAGTATTTGTGTCGACACAAACACTCCTTCACTCCACCGCAATCAACTATGTTGAAACTCTGCTGTGTGTCGACACAAGTCCTGTGTGTCGACACAGTTGATGTAGACTAAGAATTCTGTGTGTCGACACTGCCTCCCGGTGTCGACACAGTTGATGTCCATAATTTATTCTGTGTGTCGACATAGTTGCTCCAAGTGTCGACACAGCTGATGTCGACTATTTATTCTGTGTGTCGACATAGTTGCTTTAGGTGTCGACACAGCTTTTCCAAGTGTCGACACATGGACTTCGAAACTTTTCTCTGCATTTTAGCCAATACTTAAACTGCACATATAAACTCAAAATAACATCAAATACGCCTTGATGTATATCATTAAGCTAAGTGAGGCTTCTACAAATCAGGTACACATTTTCCCATGTACCCAACAATCTCCCCCTATTTGGAGAAGTCATAACCCTTTTGTCAATGATATACATCACTTATGATAAACAAACATGATGATGTGTATAAGCATTATTTAACAGGGTAACTAAACAAATAATAAACTAATCATCACAGAATAAGGATGCAAATTAAATGAACCTGGAACATTGTTGTTTATTATATCAAAAAGTTTCTTAACACTGTTTACATAGACTTCTTTAAAAACTAAGAATTACATAGTTCTTAAAAAAAACTAATAAAACTAAACTAAGGCTGGACTGGCTCCTTGATGACTATTCCTTTCCCTAATTTAATCTGAGCCTGCACAGAAGGTTCTGTATCTTCAATGGGCTTCTTGCCTTTTAACTCAGCCTTCTTTTGTGCTTGAGCCTTAATTCTTTGCCTTTCAAAATAATGAAAAGGCTTAGGGAAATACTTGCTGGGCTCCTGAGCATCAGGAGGTAGCTTCCCACTCTTAGCCTTTCTTCTGTATTGAACTATGTCTTCCTTCCTAGCCTCATAATTATGCCACTCCTGCTCATTATACCATTTACCCCTTTCATGTACCCGGTCTTTTACAGCTTTCCAGGCAGTTAATATGATATTTCTAGAAGTGGGGCTCCATTGCTCCAAATCAGGTTTTAACTCTGCATGCTCTCTGAATCTCTTCTTTGATAATTGAGCATCTTGCTGAGCTTTCACACCAGCTTTTGGCATATCTACCTTTTCAATAATAATATTAGTAACTTATTGTGGAGGGTTGTACATACACTGAACTTATTGATGTATTATTTCAAGATCTGCAGGGGGGTAAATAACTTGGGCAACCTCAGGTTGATCACCATCAAGTAGAGCTGGTTGTACACCTGACTCAGACACATTATCATCATCACATAAGGGTGGATATCCCAGAGTGGCTCTAATATTGTTGGTTATCCATTTTGCATGATCAGAGCAAGCATATGCTAACACCCTCTCCCCCTTTATGACTTCTCTGGCCACATGATCTCTCAAATCATCTTTTTGAAATCTGATTTGCCCATCCAGGTAATTGATACCATCTTTAATGAATGGCTTTATCTTTTGAAGCTGATCAGAAATTGTTTTCTGAGAAGTAGTAACAGCTGTCTTAAAGGATTCTAAAGCTTCTTGTAGCTTCTTATCAAATTCTTCTTTCTCCTTATTTCTTGCCTCAGTCATTGCAATAACTGTGTTCCTTACTTCAGTGACTATCTCATTATGAGATTCAGTCAGATTGTCATTCATTCTTATTTGATTTTCAAGGACATAGCCTTGTTTGATAGCAATATCATCCACATATGTCTTGATTTCTGCCTGTTGCTTTGCTAGAAAGACTATAGCATTGCCCCCCTTGTGGAAGCAATCTGTCATTTCTTTCTTATTCTGATTTACCTTAAATCTGATGGATTTTAAATCTTGTGCTAGATCAAATTAGAGGGCCTTTTGGCTTTCATCCACATATTTTTCAAGAGCCAATCTCTGTGCATCAAATTTCACTTGTAAATCAACCAAAAATTTGCTGTAATCAATCTCAGGGGCTGGTTGTGAAGTAGTAGCTTGCAAAGTCTTCTTATAGTTCTGGCTTCTCCTCTTAAAAACCATTAGTTTTCTTTTCTTTAAACTTGCTATCTCCTCATCCTCTGAATCAGAGGAACTATCAATATGTACTCTTTCTTTGGGACTAGGAGGCATCTCCTTTTCATTCCTATGCTCCTCCTTCTCAAGGTTAACTTGATCCCCCTCAACAGCTCCCTCTATGTCAGGAAATAATTCTTCCAGGGTGAACTCTTGCTGAGTGTGAACTGTTTTTTCTGGAGCATCAGCAACCATAGATGTATCCTCCATGATTACATCTAGTGTTGGACTGTTGATATGAGCTGTTTTAAGAATAGATTGTGAACTCATTTCACTGGCCATGTGAATGCTTTCTTCCCCTTGTCTTTGTGCAGAATGTTTTTCCCCCTGCAACTGTGCTGTAACTGTCTCCTCATGAACTTGGGCAGTTTCAGCCAGGTCCTGGACCTGTGCCCTAACTTGCTCCCCTTGCACTTGTGCATTAACTGTGTTCTCCTTTACATGATCATGAACTGGTGATTTTGCTGCAGTCTCTTGGTTATCCAAATCAGATGTGTCCTTGGAGAGAACCCTATCCCATCTGGATATTATCCTGATGTCCATTCTTCTCATGTGATTTATTTTAGATCCTGGAAGCTGATGCATTACCTCTGGAATTTCTCCAGCCAGGTATAAACTCATTAATCTAGTCAAATTAGGCTTTTTAATTCCTTCCTTTATCTTCTCAAACGAAACTGTAGACCAATCTGTGTTAATCTTATAGATTATTCTGGTCATCAGATTGAATATAGAGGTAGAGATCCTATCATGGCATCCTGGTTTACACAAAATCACCTTCCCTACCACTTCAGATAGAAATTTTCCTTGTTGATTCATCCTTTTTCGGTTGATGGCTTCCCCAATCTTCATGGTTGGATCCAATCCACACCACTGAAGTGCCTCCCTTATCTTTGAGGCTGGGACCTCTTCTTCATCCTAAATTCTTGGAAGGTGAAGAATCTTTCTTAAACTCTTTAGAGTAAGTTTGACTCTATTACCATGAACAGTCGATTTAATCTTCAGTCTAGTGGAATCCACTGTTGCAGCAGTATAGAATTCAAACACTTCTTTCTTCCAGATCTTGGTAGGTTCAGATACAAGAAACTCTAATCCATTATCAGTTACAAGGGTAATGAATCCTTTAATCTCTGTCGCCGCATCATCAAAAGCATTGCGCACCAGCTCATAGCCTTCGTTAATGTTATCTTCAATCTTTGGCGCCATTGGAATGGAGAGAAATATTTAATTGACAGAAGAGAGTTTGTCGACACAAGGGTTTAGTCTCGAAAATCTGGAGAGCGTGTCGACAGAATATTTTCTCGACCTATTTATACCCTTTTAAACAAAGAAGGTCAAAAGGCGGGCAAAAACTTTCTAAATGTGTCGACACTGTTGGAAATTATCGACACATACTTCTGTTGTCTCGACCACGGCGAAGACTACAATGTGTTGACTCCAAATGATGATATGTCGACACTGGACATACTTAGTAGTTCATAGGAAATCTTGTGTCGAATCTTATTGCAAGTGTCGACACAATTTCTTGAAGTGTCGACACCATTACTCTGGTTGTGTCGACACCATTACCTAAAATGTTGACACCACTTCTCTGGATATGTCGACACAGATTTGCTGAAGTGTCGACAACACTACTCTGAATGTGTTGACACAGATTTACTTAGCCAAATTTATTAGACTAGTCTATGTTAAACATTCCTAAATCAATTTTAAATCTATTGAATTTAGTTTCATCTAGAGGCTTAGTAAATACATCTGATATTTGATAATTTGTCTTAAAAAATTCTAGTGAGATGTCCTCTTTCTCTACATGTTCTCTAAGAAAATGGTATCTTATTTCTATATGCTTAGTCCTACTATGTGAAACAGGATTATTAGCAATAGAAATAGCACTAGTAGAATCACAAAACAAAGGTGTTCTACTTACCTGAATACCATAGTCTTCTAGATGGTGTTGAATCCACAACAGCTGTGCACAGCAACTTCCTGCTGCCACATATTCAGACTCAGCTGTGAATATTGCCACACTAGTCTGCTTCTTACTGCTCCAAGATATCAATCTTCCTCCTAGAAATTGACATGTACTTGTAGTACTTTTTCCATCTTCTTTGCAACCTGCAAAGTCTGCATCTGAATAGCCTGTCAGTAGAAAATCTCCATTCCTAGGGTACCAAAGGCCTAGATTAGGTGTGCCCTTTAGGTATCTCAAAATCCTTTTTACTACAGTGTAATGAGATTCTTTAGGGCATGATTGGTACCTAACACAGACACATGTTGCATACATAATGTCTTGTCTACTAGCAGTGAGATATAGAAGAGAGCCAATTATTCCTCTATACAAAGACTCATCTACAGGTTTACCTGCATCATCTTTGCATATAGGCATACTTGTTCCCATAGGATTTCTCATGGTGGATGATGATTCCATACCATACTTCTTAATTAACTCCTTGGTGAACTTAGATTGGGGTATGGACAAGCCATCATCAGTCTGTCTTACTTGGAGTCCCAAGAAGAACTTAAGATCCCCCATACTACTCATTTCAAACTTCCCTTGCATAAGTTTAGCAAACTTCTTGCAAAGGTTTTTTTCTGTAGACCCAAATATTATGTCATCTACATAAATCTGGACTAAGATTATATTACCTTTGGATTCCCTTAGGAATAGAGTTTTGTCTATTTTCCCTCTAGAGAATTTGTTCTCAATAAGGAAAGTAGACAGGTTTCATACCAAGCCCTTGGGGCTTGCTTTAACTCATATAAAGCTTTCCTAAGTATATAAACATAATTAGGTTTGAGAGAATCTACAAAACCTAAAAGCTGCTCTACATAGACTTCTTCTTTTAGGTTTCCTTTCAGGAATGCTGATTTTACATCCATTTGGAATACCTTGAATCCTTGATATGCTGCATAGGCAAGGAACATTCTAATGGCTTCCAGTCTTGCTACTAGGGCAATGGTTTGATCAAAGTCAATACCCTCTTCCTACTTGTATCCGTTTGCAACAAGTCTTGCTTTGTTCTTCACAATGATTCCATTCTCATCTAGTTTGTTCCTAAAGATCCACTTTGTTCCAATGATGTTGTGGTCTTTTGGTTTAGGAACTAACTCCCAGACCTTGCACCTTCTGAACTGATTTAGCTCCTCTTGCATGACTTCAATCCAATGTGGGTCTAGAACAGCTTCTTCAAATTTCTTTGGCTCCAGTTGAGATGGGAAGCTTGAGCAAAGCCTGTGTTCAAGTTCCTGCTTATGGTTTGCACTCCATGTCTTAGATCACCAATTATCTGATTTGCTGGATGATCCTTTAAGTGCCTAACAACTGGAGATAGATTATCTTCTAGTTGACCACCTCCAGACTCTTCAATATGTTGCACCTCTTGGTGTACATCTGAATCTAGATAGTCCTATACTCCCCCTGGACAGTAGCCATAATTTTCCACTTCTTGATCTGCAGTTGAATCTTCTGCAATGGATATCTTGTCCATTCTCTCATTTATACCTGTTGTACTCCATGAACTGTAAGGCAACTCACTGTTGATCAATCTAGTTTCATTAAAAACAACATGTACAGATTCTTCTACAACCTGAGTAATCAAGTTGTAGACTCTATAAGCCTTACTATTGTTGCTGTACCCAACAAATATCCCATCTTGGGATTTGGCAGCAAACTTAGTTAGATAAGACTTTCCAGTGTTCAGGATATAGCATTTACAACCAAAGATCCTAAAATAGGATAAATTTGGCTTTCTACCTTTCATGATCTCATAGGGAGTCTTTTTGTGGCACTTGGTGATAGAAGCCCTGTTGATCACATTACATGCAGTGTTTACTGCCTCATCCCAGAAATATTCTGGGAGAGAAGTCTCACTCAATAAAGTTCTACCAGACTCAATCAATGTTCTATTCTTCCTTTCAACAATACCATTTTGTTGTGGTGTTCTAGGTGAGGAGAATTCTTGGAAAATCCCAAATTCTTCACATAATCTTGTCATACTTTCAGATTGAAATTCAGTGCCATGGTCACTTCTTATTTTGACCACTGTACTGTCAAGTTCATTCTGAATTTGTTTGACAAAACTATGTAAAACACTTCTAATTTTTGTCTCAGAAAGAACACCTAGGAATATCTAGAATAGTCATCTACCACCACAAAAGTGTAGACCTTCCTACCTAGACTATGAACAGGCATAGGACCAAAAAGATCCATATGTAAGAGGTATAGACACCTCACAGAATCCTTATTTTCAAGTCTATGAAAGGAGGATTTTATCTGCTTGCCCTTTTGACAAGCTGGGCATATCCCTTAATTTATACACTTAACTTGAGGACCATTCCTCACTAACTCTTGGCTAAAGAGTTGACCAATTGTTTTGTAGTTAAGATGGGCCAGCCTCTTGTGCCATTTAACACAATGAGAGGCTTTCTCATCAGCTATAAGAAAAATAGGAGAACCTTTGTTCTCACACACAAAAATAAGACAGTACACATTCCTTTTTCTGTATCCTGTCAAAATGACCTTTTGATCATTTGACCTTTTGATATGACATCCATTATTAACAAATGAAATGTCATATCCTAAATCACTCAGCTTACTTATGCCTATAAGGTTGTGTTTCAAACCCTTCACATAGGCCACTTGAGTGATAGTAATCTGGTTACAAGAAATGTTACCAAACCCTTTGATGATTCCTTTTTTAGAGCCACCAAAGATTACTTTAGGCCCATTTATGATAGGAAAGTACTCCTTTAGCAATCCCTTTGTTCCAGTCATATGCCTGGAACATCTACTGTCCAAGTACCATATAGGGGTATGGTGACTTGGACTCACCTACAATAAAGAAATACTTTCCCTTAGAACCCAAGTAAGTCTTAGGCCTTTGGTTCAAGTTAGCTTCATACTTGCCAAATCTACCTGCTACTCTTCTAACAGGTAGACGGTTGTTCTTCCTGACACAAGTGTTGTGCAAGCAATCTATGGTATAATGACCTGTCTTGCCACAGCACCAGCATTCATACTTGTTATATTTATTTTTAGATACATCAACTCTTTTGTATTGTGCTGGTACTACTGCAGCTACACCCACTATTTTCTTATAAACATGGGGTATATGAACATGGGCTACCTTAATGACATAAGCCCCCTTATCATTCAGAACTTCAGTCTTACTATGAACATGAGTATTCTCAAGGTCATACTTGTTAGAAGGCACTTATACCTTTATGAAAACTACAGGGACTTTAAAATTCAGTGGCTGGACTAAGGCTTTTCCCATTCTCTTGAATTGGACAGCCCTGCTGTTACCCTTAAAGCCTATTCCATCCTTACCCTTTTGAGCAACAAACTCATCTATTAAGGGGAAAACTGATTTTGGCTTGGAATAACTAGTCACCAAATCTTTCTCCTTTTGAAGTCTGACTTCCATACTTTTAATTAGATCATTTTTGTATATGATTGTGCCCATCTGAATAACAGTTATAGTTTTAAGTTTGGTAATCTCATTCAATTTTTGATCCAACTCTTTCTCTAAGTCAGATGCAGCCATCTTAAGATCTGCAATTTCCTTAGCCTGAGTTTTGGCCAGGTTCTTGCTTTTCTTAAGTGCCTGTAATAAGTCCCCATATTCATCTATCAGCTGATGAATATCACCTTCAGATTCAGACCCATCCACATCACTTGATGCAGATGTAGCTAACTCTGTACTAGTACTACAATTAGAAATACATTATACCTTATTAGGACCAGGCTGATCCTGGCACTTGTCTTCTTCTGATACAGCCATCAGTCCCATACCCGATGGTCTTCTTGTTCATAGATAGAGTTCAGCAATTGCATAAACTCTTCTTCTTCATCAGCTGCATAAAGACCAATGTATGCCTCAGCTTCAGATTCAGACTCTGAAGTTGAGAGGTCTGTCAAGCTTTTCTCCTTCTTAGCAATAAAGGATTTACCCTTCTTGTTCTTTGATGAGTCTTTCTTTTATCAGCAAACTCCTTTCTTTTGTCTGGACACTTAGCCACAACATGTCCAGGCCTATTACAGCAATAGCAAACTATCTTTGAAGTTATAGATTTGCTAGGCTTATACCTGCTCCTGTCCTTCCCAGATGACTTTCTCTTTTGATAATAGTCATCAACTGGCTGAGATGTGGAGGGCCTAGATTTCCACTGCTTCTTCTTTAAGAATCTCTGAAACTATCTTGTAAAGGAACAAAATCTGTGTCTGAATCACTACTATCTGAATTTTGGTTGTCTTAATTATCTGAGGTAATTTCAGCAACTTCTCTAGGAGGTGATGGAGACATACTCCTATTCTTTCTAGTGGCTTCAACCTTGAAGGCCACAAAATTTTCTTTATGCTCGCCTTTAGCATTTCTTTCTTCCTCTTTTCTAGTTATTAATTGCATTTCATAAGACAACAACTTTACGAATAAAGTTGGAGGAGAAATATCTGCAAGTTTGGCCACTTCCCTAATGGCACAAATCTTGGTGTCCCAATCCTTTGTCAAGGATCTTAGGAATTTATCATTCAGTTCATATGTACTGAAGACCCTTCCATAAGACATCAACTCATTAACTATTCTATAGAACTTCTTATAACACTCAGATATGCTATCTGACTTCCCTTGTCTGAAGCTTTCATATTCCTGATTTAGCATAGACTTTCTATCTTGTCTAACTTCTTCAGAACCCTCCATGTAGACAATCAAAGTGTCCCACATTTCCATGGAGGTCTTGTAGTGAATCAAATTCTGAAAGGTTGAATCATCTATGGAACTTACTATGATATTCTGAGCTCTTTTATCCATAATTGCAAGGATGATCTCATCCTTAGTCATCTCAGAAAAATCTTTAGGAGTTCTTTGATTTGCATCTAGAACTGACACATTCATTGGAACATAAGGACCTACTTTTACTGTAACATAGATACTTGGGTCAGAAGCCTCCATAAACAACCTGACTCTTTCTTTCCATATTCTAAATATCTCCTTCCTACAGATGGGTAATTTCATAGAACCTAGTTCCTTATGATTTTCTCCAGAACCCATTTTCTTTATTCTTGATTCTGCCTTAGGGATCTAACTCAGACTGTTAAGCCCTTCTTTGAGTAACCTCCCTCTGATACCACTTGATAGTTTTAACTTTAAGACAACCTAAACACCTAGAGGGGGGTGAATAGGTCCTTTTCCTTATTTTAAACTAAGGCAAAATATAGCTACAGTCTTTGATATAAATCTCAAATCTCTACAGCTAACACATCATATACAATAACAGAATCTAAAATAACAGAAGCATCACATATTGCATATAGGTTTATAGTGGTTCCCCAAGGTTTGGTTACATCCACTTTCCCCCTTCACCTATCTAGCAGTGTGCTAGATTCGGCCTAACTTCTTCCTTCACCTCAGATCCACAGATCTTACAGCTCAGAACCCTGAAAGGTTCCTACAACTCAGAACCCTATAAGGTGCCTACAACTAAGGCTAACAACCCTACCTCAGCCTTGCCCCAAGGCCTACAACTAAGAGAACAAATTATCCTACACTCAGGCTCAAACAGCCTTACCACTCAGAAATCTAAATCTCCTACACTCAGCCTTTATAACACAGGCTTACAACTCAGATCTTTGAAAAGATCCTACAGAATTTGATAAGTAATTTGATGGACTCTTACCCTTGTTGAGAGAGAAAGGATAAGAGATATCTTGATCAGCTTCTTGATGAACCTGATGAATGAAATCAACCTGTTCTTAGCTTTCTTCAAAGCTTCTTGAATCTGAACTTAGTAGGGTTGATCTCCTTTGAAGTTGACTGACTGGCAGCTTCCTTCTTGGATTCCAGATATTGATCTGGATCTACTTAGTAGATTAGTTCAGGATCTACTTCTTAAGAGACTTGTGATTGTCTCCTTCTTGACCTCAAAACAGCTGGAGCTCTCTCCCCAAATCTTCTTAAGTTCCTTCTGAATTCTGAATGAATTCACCTTAGACAAAATCTGAGTGGATAATTACTTCAAATTGTCTTCTTAGATCTTCTTACGAAGATCTTCTTCTGTGTGACTTGCACTTTCTTGATCAACGATCAATCTCAATAGTTGTGTTAGTTGTGTGTGTATGATCTGTTGTTCATGTACTTTGATTTGACAGAATCCATCCATATATATAGACTTCATCCATGGTAACCGGCTGATCCGGTTTCTAACTAACTTCTGACAAGTCTGACAGCTTCATTAAAGTTGTTGGAATACACAGCTGTCAAGTCCCCAGTCTGCTCTTGAACCTTTGTCTCTGTCAGCAAAGCGTCGAGATTGACTGTCATTATGTGTCGAGACAAACTGTCAATACGTGTCGACACATGTGACTTAAGTGTCGACACAGACTTTGGTGGAGTTGACATAGCTGCCTTGATGTCGACACGGCATCTTTACACTGCATCTTGAGAATGTGTCGACATAGAGTATTTGTGTCGACACAAACACTCCTTCACTCCAACGCAATCAACTATGTTGAAACTCTGTTGTGTGTCAACACAAGTCCTGTGTGTCGACACAGTTGATGTAGATTAAGAATTCTGTGTGTCGAAACTGCCTCCCGGTGTCGATACAGTTGATGTCGACAATTTATTTTGTGTGTCGACATAGTTGCTTCAGGTGTCGACACAGCTGATGTCGACTATTTATTCTGTGTGTCGACATAGGTGCTTCATGTGTCGACACAGCTTTTCCAGTGTCGACACATGGACTTAGAAACTTTTCTCTGCATTTTAGCCAATACTAAACCCGCACATATAAACTCAAAATAACATCAAATACACATTTATGTATATCATTGAGCTAAGTGAGGCTTCTCCAAATTAGGTACACATTTTCCAATGTACCCAACACATAGCAATTCTCTGCTGCATCGACATATATTTTGCTAGAAACAGCCGAGAGAACTCTTCCATCGAGACTCTCGTCAACTATCTGCCTGCCAAGTGGTGTAGTTCAACCTCGTCCCACCATAGCCGAGACTCTCCCTCAAGTAGGAAAGTGGCGAAAGTGACTTTCTGTTCCACCTCATCTCTTATTAAAGTCAAGACTCGCTTAACCCTTGCGAGCCAATCCTCCGCTTGGGCTAGAGAACTTGCCCCAGTAAACGTGGGAGGATTGAAGCTCATGAACTGCTTCAATTGTTGATCTGTGTTCGCTGATCAACCACAACTACCACTGGTTCTTGCCTTAACTTAGCATACACTGGCTCCACTGCCGGCAGAGCCAGCCCAACCTGCTACGCATTCATCATAGCGAGTACTGTCTCTGTAATCATCCGTACAGTTTCACCTGATGGAGGAGATGTGGGCACCTCAGCTGGTGTCGCACTTTCAACAGAATTGTGAGTTTCTGACTGACCTGCCCCACTTCTGGTCTCCTATATGTGTAGAAACAAACTTTAGCAACCAATCAATCAGCAAACATACAGAAGGGAACACACAGGTTCAACATACATTTACATTCCTAACTGGACATTCTTGAGTTCAATATTTGTGTTATAACGACAGCACTACACTTACACATGCTCGTCACCCCTCAAAAGAATTTGACCACGAATTTGGAAGAGAAAGACCAATGTGCTGATACCAAATTATAAGAGAACGCAGCCTAAGCCGCTCCCTGATGCATCCTTATACACCTCAAAGCCATACATACCACATGGAGATGTCAATATTGGCGCCGTGGTTAAACGGCTCTTTAGATCTTCAAAAGATCGTGCATACTCGGGCATCCCCACGAACTTCTGATCTTTCCTCATCAGCATAGTGAGAGGCAATGCTATCCTTGAGAAATTCTCTACAAAGCGCCGGTAGTAGCCCGCAAGCCCAAGGAAACTTCGAAATTCTGCTACTGTAGAAAGAACATGCAACTCTTGTATAGCAGCTATCTTCGAAGGATCCACCGCTATGCCCTCTCCACTAACCATATGGCCAAGGAAAGCCACCTATGAAAGCCAAAACTCGCACTTAGAGAACTTGGCGCAGAGCTTGTTCTTCCTCAGGGTGTGCAACACTATCCGCAAGTGATTTGCATGATCCTCTTCGGATTGAGAGTATACGAGGATATCGTAAATAAAGACGATCACAAAGAGATCCAGGTATTCTATAAATGTCTGATGCAACAAGTCCACAAATACTGATCATGCATTTGATAGAACAAACGACATTACTGTGAACTCAAAGTGACCATAGCGTGTTCCAAACGCTATTTTAGGTATGTCACTTTCACGAACTCTAAACTGACAATAGCCTGATTTTAAATCCAACTTGGAATATACAGTCGAGCCCACTAACTGATCAAAAAAATCATCGATCCGTGGAATCGGATAATTGTTCTTTTCGGTCAACTTGTTCAGTTCACTGTAATCAATACATAGACGAAAGCTACCGTCCTTCTTTTTCACAAAAAGAACCGACGCGAAACAAGGTGACTGACTTGGGCGTATATATCCTTGCTCTAGCAATTCTTGCAACTGAACTTTTAGTTTTGTCATTTACTTTGGCGCTACTCGATAAGGCGAGCGGTCTACAGGTTTCTCACAGGGAGCCAGCTCGATAGTGAAGTCGATTTCCCTTTGCGTAGGTAACCCTGGAAGGTCCTTCTTGAATAAATCAACATAGTCTGATACAATCGACACCTCACTTACACTTACCTTTGGCTCCACTACCTAAATGAGTGTGAAGTATAGCGCAGCAGAAGCGTGGTTGGCCCATAACCCACAGGTCGGAGGATCGAAACCTCCCTCTAATACCAAATTGTAACACCTATACCCGTTACGTGGAATATAATAGAGGGTCCGGCCGGAGCCCCACACCATATTTTACAAATAGGCGGAGAATCTACTAAATAATATCACAAACCATCGAACACAAACACAGAGCATGCTAGCAGAAGCTTCATAATAGAAAACTTTAACTCAAGTATAACAAGAAGTGTCCACTAAACCAGAACATGAATGTATACAATAAGTTTGTCCTTAAGGCCTTACAAGTTTCTCTTAATAATAGTGTAGCTTACAAACTTTGGCGCGTAGGCCAGCCACACATGAACAAGAGTAAACAAACATACCCTTCAAGGGCTAGCAGCTGCAGCAGTAGGGACTTCAACACTTTATTTCTCGCTTGGACCTTCACTACCTGTGTAAAGACAATCCACCAAGTGGTGGAAAATAGGGCAACGATCAGCAATTAACTGACTAATTATAACGACCCTGCCCCTGGCATGGGGCGGCGGAATTTCTTCCCAGCAAAGCATTTAATCACACAACACATATGTATAACAAGCCACCAAGGACGTGCACAACTGCACAGGTTCATACATATCACAAACGCCAGCCCGACGTCCTGATATTCCGTGCACTAAGGGCACATTATTGGTGTACCGGAAAAACAGGGTCCCACCGCCATTCAGAGGTCCCAGACATGACAGTCCAAAATGAGCATTCTTAGTCTCTATGGCACGCAAGCCAAAGACTCTCACTATGTGATCCTACCGGGGCCTTAAGCACCCCCACAGGTTGACAGCCATAATGTGGGTACAGATCCACCATTTCCCGTTGCTCTTAGTCGTTAGACTCAAGACTGGACTGACGAGGGTACGGCTTCACCTTCCCCGTTCAACACAAGCAATCCATAGTTGCGGCCTCACGGCCCAACATCACAGAGAATGGCACTTATGGCCATAAGATTTGGAACACCAAGCATCAACTCTCACTTTTATCGGAGTTTATCCGAATGGCAAACAAAGCATCACCAATCAAGACTAACCCGTCCGGATAGGCTTCACACATCATGCTTAACCGTACAACGCACTTCCGGCTCTACTATAACTAGGGATGAAACACAACATCCCCAGGGAATCACTTTGATTTCCACCTTTTGGTGGAGAATTCCATGCATATGAAGAAACGATGGACTTCACTTGTCCAAGCAGGAGATCATTACCCTTGGAAGCTGTTTCGGAGTTATAGAGCAAAATCGAGATGGATGAACTTCACTGCAACAGCCTTGCCTTCGAAGAGCTAGCTTCGGCTCACGATTTTGACCATTGGAGCACTACTAGTAGCCGGAGTTCTTTCCTTCTCTCTCCCTTGCTCTCCCTTCTCTCTTCTATTTAGAATGTGAATGCTAAGGCTTATAATGAGAAATAACTCCTCATTTCCTTTCTTATATAGCCAGGAAACACTCAGGTCCATTGGATCCCCATCAAAGAAAATGAATGGCTCATAACCATTATGAAAGTCTAATATTTGGGCTGACACGGCCTGTGACACGCCCGTGTCACAGGCCGTGTACTGTAAGCAGTACACGAACTGAATTAACCTAGAGAAGAACACGGCATGTGACATGCCCATGTCACAGGCTGTGTATCCTGACATTGCTTCAGACACGCCTGTGTCTAGCCCGTGTTCCTTCTGACACGCCTGTGTCACTGGGCATATACCAACTCAACGCCACTCAACACCCTCTCATGGCGTTGAGTGCTCACAGAGAGGGACACAGCTTAGGACACGCCCATTTGCCAGGCCGTGTTCCACTCAATGCCACTCAACGCCTCTCATGGCAATATGTGCTTGAGGCAACACCCAGAGTAGGACACTGCTTGGGACACGCCTGTGTCCCAGGCCGTGTGCCTCACTCAACGCTTTCTCGAGACCAAAAACACACTCGATAAACCTGGGAAACGCCCGTGTCCCAGGCCTTGTTATCCAGCCCGAAGTCAAAACATGGGATTTTTGGGGTGTTGCATATTAACCCTCATAGGGCTACTTCTCTTCATGAAACCAGCCCCAATATTCACATAGAAGGAAGGAGAGATGAAGACGTCTAATCTTTAGGACTCAAGTCCTTCCATGGCCCTTTCCAAGAAAATCTTCTTCTCGTAAATCAAGACTTCTTTGAGTCGATATCTCTCCTAGGAATAACTAAAGATCTAACACTAAGGGAGGGGGTATGAAGCACACCTCAGTTCCAGCATTTCCGGCCATGGAACTTGTCATTCTACATGGCGGTATATTCCTTCGTGCTAGTATTGTTCTTTACGGGAAAAGGGAAGGAGAAGATTTTCTTCCAGAGATCTACTCCGGCAGCTTCTCTGTTTCATCGGGCTCGGGAGAAACAACTGTTGGGTAAACTTGTAAAGAGGCGGCTTTGGTTTTTTGCATGTCCCATTTTATAATGAGAAATTAGGGTTAACTACTTTGCCACGTGTCAGCCTGACCTTGGACCGCCTAATATTACTTTAAATGAGTCATGATGAAAGTACGCGGCCCATTTAAGTTGGTTTGGTGCAATTCCAGAAAATTTGGTTCAGACCGGCCAAGTGACAAGATATAGACTGCCCAAGAAAATCTGCTAAATTAGATTCGTCGAGTAAGCAATCCTTACTCGACGAATCGTCGAGTATTTTAATCTTACTCGACTATTCATCGATATTCGTTGACACCACTCAATGCCATATGTAAACACAGTACTTTCTAAGCAAAAATTGTCGAGTACACCTTCTTTACTCGACGAATCATCGAGTGGCATCGATTCCAATCAACGCACTCGATGCAACAGCTCTATGGATAATCTAAGTAAAAGCGATGAGATCACTTACCTTTACTCGACGAATCGCCGAGTGGCGTCGAGTGCACTCAACGCACTCGACTCCACAGTTCCCCGAATAATCCTGAGTAAAAACGTTGAGTGGCGTTGAGTGCTGATGAGTCCATATTTTATACTTAATTCCGGATCATCATGGGGCTCATTTGCATGTCTTTGCACTACCATTTAGCGCCATTAGCACTCCTTTTGGTTCGCTAACGACATTCCACGTCTTATGCACTTTTTTAGCCTTTTTCTGTGCGTGTGTGTATTTCCCTTTTGCTTTGCATTTTATTAATGTCTGTGACTGCCATGTTCGACAACCCATCCAGTTTTCCTGCAGGTTCGGGTATAGTGTGGGCGTCCGAGATAGGGATTTCACCATTTTTTGGCAAAAAGGAGTCAAATGTCGTGCGTTTTAACAATGCACACCATCGACCTCTTTGGCGCACGATCATCGGTCGTGCGCAGTCTTGCTTCTCTTGTGAAAGTTCTGCCCCGCCATATCACACGGTCACAAGCTACACCGCGCACGATCACTGCTCGTGCGTTGCCGATCGTGCGCAGTCATGCCTTCTTTTGTGCAAGTTCTGCCGCCATATCGCACGATCACGGGCCATAGAGCGCACGAACACTGGTCGTGCGCCTGTGATCGTGCACAGTGTTTAATTATTTTGTCTATAAATAGCGTAGGTCTCGCCCTAATAAGGATACCCCGATTTCTTCCGCCGTTTTTCGTACTCGACGAAGGGTTCCGCCATTTCCCTTCATCCTCCACCTTAGGGAGGGGATCCAGGCAAGCTTTCACCGCCAAATCAATGCCGGAGCATCCCCTCGGCCTCCTCCGTCATCACTCGGGCTCTATTTCAAGTTTTTGCGCCATATCCACCAAGCAAGGGGAAGCTTGCAACTTCCTTCTGCTATCGTGACATGAAGAAGACGGGCCATTAGAAGGTGGTGACAGCCCTTCTCTACCTCGGACGCAGTTGAGGACCGAGCTTAGACGTGGATTGACAACCCGACGATTCTAACCGTGAATCCTCAGCAAGACTTCGGATACGGTCGATCTCTTGTCTTGTTCTTCCTTTGTTGTTGTTTATGTGTTGATGTAAACTTCATTTGTAGATGATGTACGCTTAATTGTAGAATACGTTTATATGAAATCATATCTATGTGATTTGTTTTTTCGTTATTTATTGCTTGAGGTGCGCCTTGTTCCATCCACCTCCATCCACCCTTGCCGCACTAGCAATTGCTAGTGGCATGCGTTGCGAAGAGGTGCTATCGACCCTTATTCCGCAAGCCTACTCGCCCATCCGCCTAGTGATTCGGTGCATAGCGGCTCGACTAGTCTTCCTGGTGTCGAGGATTCTCCCTCGATACCAAAGGAGAAATTCCAAGTCTTGGTGGAGACCTCTATGGATCCGGCCGATTCTCGTAGCAATTGTCGACCAGCCAGACAATATTTTTTCTACCTCAACCTTTCGAGAGTGAGACCGGGACCACTCCCTCGATTATTTCCATATGTTCTTTGTCTTTTTTATTTCTTGATCCCCCTTCTTTATCTGAGCCTGTGTAGGTGGAATCCCCACAGGTATGTGAGGTTGTCGATGCGCCTGGCATTTTTCCCGCTGCCGTCGCTTCCTACGAACCTGTGGTGGACGATACCTTGCAAGGCAAGGATATTTTTTGTGGTGAGATGTGTGAGGACCAGGCCTCCTCATATTACTTCCTATTTCCTCTGCCTGCAAGGAGCAGGTATGATTATTTAGGCAGAGGGGTAACTGCTTGTTGGATACATTGGAAAATGTGTACCTGATTTGTAGAAGCCTAACTTAGCTCAATGATATACATCAAGGTGTATTTGATGTTATTTTGAGTTGATATGTGTAGGTGAAGAATGTACTAAAATACAGGAAAATTATTCTAAGTCCATGTGTCGACACCAGAAGAAGCTGTGTCGACACTTCAGAAAGATTGTGTCGACACTTGAAGAAGGCTGTGTCGATACAGAGAAAAAGAGTCGACAACAATTGTGTCGACACCGGGAAGCAATGTCGACACATAGAAGTTTAGTCGACATAAACTGTGTCGACACTGGGAGGCTGTGTCGACACAAAGGATTGCTAGTCGAGAACACGTGTGTCGACACCAGAAGACTGAGTCGACATACAGAGGCAGAGTAGACAACAGCTGTGTTGACACCTGGAGGCAGTGTCGACACACACTATATTCTGAGTCTACATCAACTATGTCGACACACAGGACTTGTGTCGACATACTACAAAGTCTAGACCAAGTTAGTTGCTGGAGAATGATGAAGTGTTTGTGTCGACACAAATGCTCTGTGTCGACACATTCTCTAGATGCAGTATCTAGAAGCTGAGTCGACATAAAGGCAGACATGTCGACATCATCAAAGGCTGTGTCGACACCTAAGTCACTTATGTCGACATATATTGACAGATGGTCTCGACACTTTCTAACAGACAGTCTCGACGCTTTGTTGACAAAGACAAAGGCACAAGATCAGTTTGAAGACTTGACAACTGTGAGTTACAACAGGTTGACAGAAGCTGTCAGACTTGTTAGAAGTTTGTTAGAAACCAGATCAGCCAGTTTCCAAGGAGGAAGTCTATATATATAGACAGATTCAGAAGAAGAAGAAATACACGACACACATTAATCATCTATTGGGAGATAAGATCTCTGATCAAGAATGTGCAAGGCACAGAATAAGATCTTCGTGAGAAGATCTAAGAAGACATTCTGACGTGTACAACCACTCAGGATCAGCCTAAGTAGAATTCTTTCAAGAATTTTGAAGTATCATCAAAGGTGTTGGATAGAGATGGATCCAGCCAATTTGAAGACAAGAAGGAAGCTATCACAGGTTTCTTAAGTTCAGATTCAAGAAGCTTTGAAGAAAGCTAAGATCCAGTTGATTTTATACATCAGGTTTTTCTAGAAGCTGATCAAGAACACTCTTGTCCCTTCTCTCTCAACAGGGGCAAGATATTATATAACTTCAATTTCAATTTCTGTATGATCTATTTTTATAGATCTGAGTTGTAAGCCTAGATTATAAAGGCTGAGTGTAGGAGAGGTATTCTCTGAGTGGTAGGGCTGTTTATGCCTGAGTGTAGGAGAAGGTATTTCTCTGAGTTGTAGGCCTTGTGGCAAGGTTGAGGTAGGGCTGGTTAGCCTGAGTTGTAGGAACCTTCTAGGGTTATGAGTTGTAGGAATCTTTCAGGGTTCTGAGGTGTAGGATCTGAGATAAAGAAGGAAGTTAGGCCGAATCTAGCACACTGCTAGATAGGTGAAGGGGGAAATTAGATGTACCCAGATCTTGGGGAACCACTATAAATCTGTGTGCAATCTGTGATGCGTGCATATTTGTGATTGCTGTGTTGTGTTTGCTGCAGTGTTTGTTGAATTCTCTTATAGTCAGTAATTATATTCTGCCTTAAGTTAAAACAAGCATTAGAACCTATTCACCCCCTCCCCCCCACAAGATGTTTAGGTGGTCTTGAAAGTATAACTATCAAGTGGTATCAGAGGGAGGTTGCTCAAAGAAGGACTTAACAGTCTGAGTTAGATCCCGAAGGCAGAATCAAGAATCAAGAAAATGGGTTCTGGAGAGAATCACAAGGAACTTGGGTCAATGAAATTACCCATCTGCAGGAAAGAGATTTTTGGAATCTGGAAAGAAAGGGTTAGGTTGTTTATGGAGGCTTCTGATCAAAGGATATATATCACAATACAGGAAGGCCCCTTCATTCCAATGAAGGTATCAGTTCTTGATGCAAATATTAAAACTCCAAAGAGTTATTCTGAAATGACCAAGGATGAGATCATCCTGGCAACACTAGACAAAAGAGCACAGAATATTATTGTAAGTGTTATAGATGATGCCACATTTCAAAATCTGATTCACTACAAAACCTCCAAGGAAATGTGGGACACTTTGATTGTCTACATGGAGGGTTCTGAAGAAGTTAGACAAGATAGAAAGTCCATGCTCAACCAAGAATATGAGAGTTTCAGACAAGGGAAGTCTGATAGCATAACTGAATGCTACAAAAAATTCTACAAGATAGTAAATGAACTGATGTCCTATGGAAGGGTCTTCAGTACATATGAACTGAATGACAAATTCCTAAGATCCTTGACAAAGGATTGGGATACCAAGATTTGTGCCATAGGAGAAGTGGCCAAACTAGCAGACATTTCTCCTCCAACCTTGTTTGAAAACTTGCTATCACATGAAATGCAACTAATGTCTAGGAAGGAGGAAGAAAAGAATTCAAAAGGAGAACATAGAGAAAGGTCTGTGGCCTTCAAGGCTGAAGCCACTAGAAAGAATAGGAGGATATCTCCATCACCTCCTAAGGAAGTTGCTGAAGTTAACTCTAGATGATTCAGATGCAGATTTTGTTGCCTTTACAAGGCAGTTTCAGAGGTTCTTGAAGAAAAAGCAGTGGAAGTCAAGGCCCTCCACATCACAGCCAGTTGATGATTACTATCAGAAGATGAGCAAGACCAAGCCCAGCAAAGCTACTATATACAAGATTGTTTGCTATTACTGCAATAGGCCTGGACATGTGGTGGCTGAGTGTCCAGATAAGAGGAAGGAGTCAAATGACAAAAAGAAGACTCAACAAAAGGGCAAGAAGGAGAAATCCTTTGTTGTTAAGAAGGAGAAGAGTCTTACAGATCAATCCTCCTCAGAGTCAGAATCTGAAACTGAAGCATACATTGGACTGTATGCAGCTAATGAAGAAGATGAGTTTATGCAATTGCTAAACTCCATCTATGAACAAGAAGATCATCAATGTATGGGACTGATGGCTGGATCAGAAGAAGATATGTGCCAGAATCAGTCTCATCCCAGGAAGGTACATTGTCCTTCTATGAAATCAGTTTGTAGTACTAGTGCAAAATCAGCTACATCTGCATCAAGTGAAGTAGATGGATCTGAATCTGAAGGAGATGTTCATCAGTTAATAGATAAGTATGGGGACTTATTGCAGGCTCTTAAGAAAAGAAAGAACCACGTCAAAACTCAGGCTCAAAAAATTGTTGATCTTAAGGTGGCTGCATCTGAGTTTGGAAAAATATTGGATCAAAAGTTAAATGAGATTGCTAAACTGAAAAATATAACTATTATTCAGATGGGCACAATCAAATATAACAATGATCAAGTTAAAAGTCTGGAGGCCAGACTGAGAATAGAGAAAGATTTAGTGACTAGTTACTCTAAGCCAAAATCTGTCTTACCTATAATAGATGAGTTTATGGCTCAAAAGGGTAAGGCAGGATTAGGCTTCAAAGGTAACACCAGGGCTGCCCAATTCAAGAGAAAAGGCAAAGATCCTGCCCATCCACAAAACCTTAAAGTCCCTGTTATGTTTAGAAAGGTATAAGTGCCTTCTAACAAATATGATCTTGAAAATATTCATGGTCATATTAATACTGATGTTCTGAAAAACAAGGGTGTTAATGCCAATATGTCTGCTAATGTTCATAAACCCAATGATTATAAGAAATCAGTGGGTGAAGCTGCAGCAGCACCAGCACTGGACAGAAATTTTTCTGCCAAGGGTATATCTAGACCTAGATACAACAAATATGAATGTTGGTGCTGTGGCAAGAGAGGAAATTTTTCCTTCGACTGCTGACATAACACAAGTGTAAGGAAGAACAATAGTCTACCAGTTAGAAGAGCTGCTGGTAGTTTTGATGTGAATGGTGCTAACCTGAACCAAGGACCCAAGATTTACTTGGGTTCTAAGGGAAAGTAATTCTGAATTGCTGGAAAGTCCAAGTTGCCATGCCCCTATATGGTACTTGGACAGTGGTTGTTCCAGGCACATGACTGGAACAAAGGGGCTGCTGAAGGAGTACACATCTGTCAAAGATGGGCCAAAAGTTATCTTTGGTGGACTTGAAAGAGGGATCATCAAAGATTTGTAACATTTCTTCAAACCAAATTACCATCACTCAAGTGGCTTATGTAAAAGGTTTGAAACATAATCTGATAAGCATAAGTCAACTAAATGATCTTGGATATGACATTTCATTTGTTTAGGATGGATGTCATATCAAAAGGTCAAGTGATCAAAAGGTCATATTGACTGGGTATAGAAAGAGAAATGTTTATTGACTTGATTTTGTATGTGAGAACAAGGTTTCCTATCCTATCTGTTGTAGCTGATGATAATGCATCTCATTGTGTCAAATGGCACAAGAGGCTGGCCCATCTAACTACAAGACAATTGCCAACTTTAGCAAAGAGTTAGTGAGGAATGGTCCTCAAGTTAAGTGTATAAAGGAAGGGATATGCTCAGCTTGTCAAAAGGCAAACAGACAAAATCCTCCTTTCATAGCCTTGAAAACAAGGATTCAGTGAGGTGTTTATACCTCTTACATATGGATCTTTTTGGTCCTATGCCAGTTCATAGTCTAGGTAGGAAGATCTATACTTTTGTGGTTGTAGATGACTATTCTAGATATACATGGGTGTTCTTTCTGAGACAAAAATCAGAAACTCCAAGTGTCTAACTTAGTTTGTGAAACAAATTCAGAATGAACTGAATAGTATAGTGGTCAAAATCAGAAGTGACCATGGCACTGAATTTCAATCTGAAAGTATGACAAAATTATGTGAAGACTTTGGGATTTTCAAAGAATTCTCCTCACCTAGAACCCCATAGCAAAATGGTATTGCTGAAAGAAAGAATAGGACATTGATTGAAGCTTGTAGAACTCTACTGTGTGACACTTCTCTTCCAGAATATTTTTGGGCTGAGGCAGTAAACACTGCATGTCATGTGATCAATAGGGCTTCTATCACCAAGAGCCACAAAAAGACTCCCTATGAAATTATGAAAGTAGAAAACCAAATCTATCCTACTTTAGGATCTTTGGTTGCAAGTGCTATATACTTAACAATGGCAAGTCTTATCTAACTAAGTTTGCTGCCAAATCCCAAGATGGAATATTTGTTTGGGTACAATATCAATAGTAAGGTTTATAGAGTCTACAACTTGACTACTCATGTTGTAGAGGAATCTGTACATGTTGTATTTGATGAAACAAGCTTAATCAACAGTGAGTTGCCTTGTAGATCAAATAATCCAACAGGTATAAGCAAAAGGATGGACAAGCTTTCCATTGAATAAGCATCAAATGCAGATGAAGTATTGGAAAATGAAGGCTACTGTCCAGGGGGAGTACAAGACTACATAGGAGCTGATGACAACCAGAGTGCAACATAATGAAGGAGCTGGAGACATTCACCTGAAGGAAATCTTCCTCCATCTACAAGACATCTAAAAGACCATCCAGCAAATCAAATTTATAGGTGATCCAAGACAAGGAGTGCAGACTAGAAGTAGAAATCTGAGCACAGTCCTGCACTCAAGTTTTCTATCTCATCTGGAGCCTAAGAAATTTGAAGAAGCCATCCAAGACCAACACTGGATTAATTCTATGTAAGAGGAGCTTAATCAATTCAGAAGGTGCAAAGTCTGGGAGTTAGTTCCTAAACCAAAGACCACAACATCATTGGCACAAAGTGGATCTTTAGGAACAAGTTCGATGAGAGTGGAGTAATAGTGAAGAACAAAGCAAGATTTGTTGCTAAAGAATACAGGCAGGAAGAAGGGATTGACTTTGATCAAACATTTGCCACAGTAGAAGGACTGGAGGCAATCAGAATGTTCCTTGCCTATGCAGCATATCAAGGATTCAAAGTATACCAAATGGATGTGAAATCAGCATTCCTGAATGGTGATCTAAAAGAAGAAGTCTATGTAGAGCAACCATCAGGTTTTATAGATTCTCTTAAACCTGGTTATTTCTATAGACTTACGAAAGCATTGTATGGGTTAAAGCAAGCCCCAAGGGCTGGTATGAAACCCTGTCTACTTTCCTTATTGAGAACAAATTCTCAAGAGGTAAAATAGACAAAACTCTATTCCTAAGGGAATCAAAAGGTAAGATAATCTTAGTCCAGATCTATGTAGATGACATAATTTTTGGTCTACAGAGAACAACCTTTGCAAAAAGTTTGCCAAACTTATGCAAGAGAAGTTTGAAATGAGTAGTATAGGAGAACTTAAGTTCTTCTTGGGACTCAAGTAAGACAGACTGAAGATGGCTTGTCCATATCCCAGTCTAAGTTCACCAAGGAATTAATTAAGAAGTATGGTATGAATCATCCTCAACCATGAGAACTCCTATGGGAACAAATATTTCAATATGCAAAGATGATGCAGGTAAGCCTGTAGATGAGTTTGTATAGAGGAATAATTTGCTCTCTATTATATCTCACTGCTAGTAGACCAGACATTATGTATGCTACATGTGTCTGTGCTAGGTACCAAGCTTGCCCTAAAGAATCACATTATACTGCAGTCAAAAGGATCTTGAGATATCTTAAGGGCACACCTAATCTAGGCCTTTGGTACCCTAGGAATGGAGATTTTCTACTAACAGGTTATTCAGATGGAGATTTTTTGGTACCCTAGGAATGGAGATTTTCTACTAACAGGTTATTCAGATGCAGATTTTGCAGGCTGTAGAGAAGATAGAAAGAGTACTACAGGTACATGTCAATTCTTGGGAGGAAGGTTGATATCCTGGAGCAGTAAGAAGCAGACTAGTGTAGCAATATCCACTGCTGAGTCTGAATATGTGGCTGCAGGAAGTTGCTGTGCACAACTATTGTGGATTCAGCATCAGTTAAAGGACTATGGTATTCAAGTAAGTAGAACACCTTTATTGTGTGATTCTAAGAGTGCTATTTCAATTGCAAACACTCCTGTTTCATATAGTAGAACTAAGCATATAGAAATAAAATACCATTTTCTTAGAGAACATGTAGAAAAAGAAGACATCTCATTGGAATTTGTTAAAACAGATTATAAAATTGTAGATGTATTTACTAAGCCACTGGATGAAACTAAATTCAATAAATTTAAAATTGAATAAGGAATGCTGGCCATAGGTTAATTTACCATAAAATTGGCTAAGTAAAATGGTGTCGACACATTTAGTGATAAAGTGTCGACACAGAGAAGTCATGTCGACTAGTCAGGAAAATTGTGTCGACACATGAGAAAATGTGTCGACACCTAGGTGTCAAGAGTCGACTCATACAGAAATATAGTATCGACACATCCAGTATAATGATGTCGACACTTACAGATTTTGTGTCGACTATTATACTAAGAGTCGACACATAATTTCTGATGCACTACTTAGTATCTCCCGTGTCGACATATCATCAATTGGTGTCGACACAAAGTAGTCTGCATTAATGTCGAGACAATAGAAGTTTGTGTCGACACATTCCGACTGTGTCGACACATTTAGACTGTTTTGCCCGACTTTTGACCTTCTTTATTAGAGGGTATAAATAGGTCGATAACGTATTCTGTCGACACGCTTCAAGGTTTGCGAGACTAAAACCCTGTGTCGACAATCTCTCTTCTCTTCTCTCAAGCTTTCTCATCTTTCCAATGGCGCCAAAGGTTAAAGACAACATCAATGAGGGATATGAATTGGTTAGGGCTGCATTCGACAATGCGCGCCATGAAATCAAACAGGTGATTTCTCTCTTGCTGACAATGGATTGGAATACCTTGTTTCTGAACCTTCAAAGATTTGGAAGAAAGAAGTTGTCGAATTCTCTATACTGCTGCAACTTTGGATTCCACTACTCTCAAGATAAAATCCACGTTCATGGGACTAAGATTAAAATTACTTTAAAAAGTATAAGAAAGATTCTTCAACTACCTAGTATCCAAGATGAAGAAGAGGTCCCAGCCTCAAAGATAAGGGAGGCTCTCCATTGTGTGGATTGATCCAACCATAAAGATTGGAGCAGCCATCAATCGAAAGGGAATGAATCAACAAGGAAAGTTTCTATCTGAGATAGTAGGAAAAGTAAATTTTGTGTAAACCAGGAGGCCATAATAGGATATCTTCCATGATGTTCACTCTCATGACAAGGTACTCCAAGATTAACACAGACTGGTCTGCAATTGTGTTGATAAAATCAAGAAGGAATAAAGAAGCAAACTTGGCTAGAATCATGAGTCTATACCTGACTGGCTCATTCTAGAGGTCATGCAACAGATTCCTGGGTCTAATATTAATCATATGAAAAAATGGACATGAGATTATTCTCCAGGTGGGATAGAGTTTTGTCCAAAGAGGTGCCTGATGTGGACAGGCAGGACACACCTGAGACATCACTTGGACATGATCAGGGCACTGAAAAACTTCAAGGAGAACAAGTTATAGAGCAGGCTGAGGACCAGACTGGGTCTACTCAAGTCCAGAAAGAAACATTACCTGCACAAGTGCAGGGGAGCCAGTTCATTCTCCTGCCCAGCACATTTCTAATCTTGAATAGTTGCAGGGGGAGTCAATTTCTGAATAAGTACAAGTGGAAGAAAGAGTACACTTATCAGAAGATTTGAATAATGCTGGCCTTGATGAATCATCTTCTGCTCAAGCTCAAAAGGAATTCACTCTAGATGAGTTGTTTCCTGATGATGGAATTGCTACTGATAGGATTGAGAAGGAGCAAGATGTTGAGGGGGAGCATGTGAATGTTGAGGAAGAACAACATGTCACTGAGATAGAAGTTCCTACAACACCTCCTGAAAGAGTTCATATTGAAAGTTCTTCAGAATCTGAGACAGAAGAAGCCAGGGAGGCTAAGAAAAGGAAGCTCATGGTCTTCAAGAGAAGAAGTCAAAGCTATAAGCAAGCTCTCCAGACTGCAAGTCACCAATCTCCTACTGAGTTTGATTACAATAAGTTCATGGTGAATTTGCAGGAAAAGATGGATAAGCAAAGAAGAGCCATGGAAAAATATGTAGATGAAAGTAATAAGTCACTTCAGTTTGATCTTGCCCAAGACATCAAGTCAATCAGATTTGAGGTAAATCTGAATAAAAAAGAGATGACAGATTGCTTCCACAAGGGAGGTAATGTTGTGGTCTATCTAGCTCAACAGCACCAAACTATCCTTAGTAAGGTGGATGACATTGCATTGAAATAAGGATATGTTCTAGAAAATCAGCTGAGAATGAATGACACTCTGACTGAATCTAACAATGAAATTCTCACTGAGTTAAAAGATACTGCAACTAAGCTGACTGCTGCAAGGACTAAAGGTATGGAAGACTTTGATCAAAAGCTCAAAGATGCCCTGGATTCAGTTCAAACTGCAATAACCACCTCACAGAAAGAAATATCTGACAAGCTCTCAAATTAAAATCATTCTTTAAAGAGGGTGTGAATTTTCTTGATGGACAAATAAGGTTTCAGAAGGATGATCTTAGGGATCATGTTGCCAGAGAAGTCCTAAAAGGGGAGAGGGTACTTATCCATGCTGGCTCAAAACATTCCAAGTGGGTAACCAACAGTGTTAGAGCCACATTGGGATATCCACCATTGTGTGATGATGATGCAATTGCTGAGTCAGGAATACAACAAGGTCTACTTGAAGGCAATCAACCTGAGGTTGCCCAAGTCATATACCCCCCTGCTGATTTTGAAATGATTCATCAGCAAGTGCAGGAAATGTACAGTCCTCCACAGGAGGTTACAAATGTAATTATTGAAAAAGTAGATCAGCCAGAAGCCAATTTGAAAGATCAACAAGATGCTTAATTATCAAAGAAGAGATTTAGAGAGCAAGCTGAACTAAGACTTGATTTTGAGCAGTGGAGCCCCACCTCAAGGAACATTATACTAACTGCTTGGAAGGCTGTGAAGGATCAAGTGCATGAAAGAGGAAAATTGTATAATGTAATTGAATGGCAAAAGTATGAGGCCAGGTAGGAGACCATAGTACAGTTCAAAAGAAAGGCTAAGATGGGGAGGCTACAACCTGATGCTCAGGATCCGAGCAAGTATTTTCCCAAGCCCTTTCATTACTTTAAAAGGCAAAGGCTCAAGGAGGAAGCTCAAAAGAAAGCTGAACTGAAAGGCAAAAAGCCCGCTGATGTTGCTGAAACTACTGTAAAGGCTCAGATATGATCAGGAAAAGGAATTGTCATCCAGGAGCCTGATCAGTCTTAGTTTTAAGTTTATCAGTTCTTTCAAATGTTTTGTAATGATTTGTTTGTTAATCCAATCAATGTAAACAAGCTGTAACAAACATTTCTAAATGAATAAACAAAACCTTGTTCTGTAATCATTTCTTCATGTTCATCTTTATTCTGTAATGAATCTGTGGTTAACGTTTTTTTTATAAAAGATTCATTTTATATTATGCTCTTGTACATCATCATATTAAATTTTCATAAATGGTGTATATCATTAGCTAAAAGGGTTATAACTTCTCCAAATAAGGGGAGATTGTTGGGTACATTGGAAAATGTGTACATAATTTGTAGAAGCCTAACTTAGCTCAATGATATACATCAGAGTGTATTTGATGTTATTTTGAGTTGATATGTGCACGTGAAGAATGTACTAAAATACAGGAAAATTATTCTATGTCCATGTATCGACACAAGAAGAAGCTGTGTCGACACTTCAGAAAGATTGTGTCGACACTTGAAGAAGGCTGTGTCGACACAGAGAAAAAGAGTCGACAACAATTGTGTCGACAATGGGATGCAGTGTCGACACACAGAAGTTTAGTCGACATCAACTGTGTCGACTCTGGGAGGTTGTGTCGACACACAGGATTGCTAGTCGACAACACGTGTGTCGACACCAGAAGACTTAGTCGACATACAGAGGCAGAGTCGACAATAGCTGTGTCGACACCTGGAGGCAGTGTCGACGCACACTATATTCTGAGTCTACATAAACTGTGTCGACACACAGGACTTGTGTCGACACACTGCAAAGTCTATACCAAGTTAGTTGCTGGATAATGATGAAGTGTTTGTGTCGATACATTCTCTAGATGCAGTATCTAGAAGCTGAGTCGACATAAAGGCAGACATGTCGACATCATCAAAGGCTGTGTCAACACCAAAGTCACTTATGTCGACATATATTGACAGATGGTCTCGACACTTTCTAACAGACAGTCTCGACGTTTTGCTGACAAAGACAAAGGCACAAGATCTGTTTGAAGACTTGACAGCTGTGAGTTACAAAAGGTTGACAGAAGCTGTCAGACTTGTTAGATGTTTGTTAGAAACCGGATCAGCCGGTTTCCAAGGAGGAAGTCTATATATATAGACAGATTCAGAAGAAGAAGAAATACATGACACACTTTAATCATCTATTGGGAGATAAGATCTCTGATCAAGAAAGTGCAAGGCACAGAAGAAGATCTTCGTGAGAAGATCTAAGAAGACATTCTGACGTGTACAACCACTCAGGATCAGTCTAACTAGAATTCTTTCAAGAATTCTGAAGTATCATCAAAGGTGTTGGATAGAGAGGGATCCAGCCATTTTGTAGATAAGAAGGAAGCTATCACAGGTTTCTTAAGTTCAGATTCAAGAAGCTTTGTAGAAAGCTAAGATCCAGTTGATTTCATCCATCAGGTTTTTCTAGAAGCTGATCAAGAACAGTCTTGTCCCTTCTCTCTCAACAGGGGCAAGATATTGTATAACTTCAATTTCAATTTCTATAGGATCTATTTGTATAGATCTGAGTTATAAGCCTAGATTATAAAGGCTGAGTGTAGCAGAGGTATTCTCTGAGTGGTAGGGTTATGCCTGAGTGTAGGAGAAGGTATTTCTCTTAGTTGTAGGCCTTATGGCAAGGCTGAGGTAGGGCTGGTTAGCCTGAGCTGTAGGAACCTTATAGGGTTCTTAGTTGTAGGAATCTTTCAGGGTTCTGAGGTGTAGGATCTGAGGATCTGAGATAAAGAAGAAAGTTAGGCCAAATCTAGCACACTGCTAGATAGGTGAAGGGGGAAAGTGGATGTACCCAGATCTTGGGGATCCACTATAAATCTGTGTGCAATCTGTGATGTGTGCATATTTGTGATTGTTGTGTTGTGTTTGCTGCAGTGTTTGCTGAATTCTCTTATAGTAAGTAATTATATTCTGCCTTAAGTTAAAACAAGCATTAGAACCTATTCACCTCCCCCCTCTAGGTGTTTAGGTGGTCTTGAAAGTATAACTATCACTGCTCTTTCTCCGTATCGGTACTTGCTACCACAACGGATAATGGAACAGTTACCTGTTCATTTTTATTTTCATAGGACCATTAGCTAGAACTATATAGAATTTAATAAGTCGTGCTGGGATGACAGTAACCCCAGTAGTTATCTTATATTTTCTGCATTTTATTTTTCATGTCTCGTTTTAGTTTTAGTATTTCTTTTTGTATTTTTTTCTTTTGTTTTTGTGGAGCTCACCCCTGTAAGTATTCATGGAAACTACGCATTGGCGGGGTTGTGATTCTTCATTTGGCGGGCCTGTTTCTACTTTTCACGCGTCTTCTGGTATGCTCACTAGCTGAGCATTGGGTAACCTCTTCCCTTAGCTCTTTTTGATTTAAATTTCTATTTAATTTGATGTGTTGTTTAGTTTAAGTCTGGGGGAGAGTCAGTTTACCTTTCGCACGCACACATTTCATGTGTATACTAGAAGCTTTTATAGTTTTATTTTGATTAGTTCACTACATTGCACACCACTGCACCCACATGAGCGCGCGCTTAGCTGTTTTACGTGCCGCGAGTTAAACTTATGTTTTTGTTAGATTTGGGAAAATTATGGTGTAGGCTTAGGATTGTGAGACGGAGTAAAATGTTGACCTTGCTGTGTTTCTAGTCAACTACTCTTGTCTTGTGTAGAAATTCGTGTAGAATTAATTTTTTCTTTATGCTTATAGCTTTACATTTTTTCCATTTGCGTGAAGATCTTTTTATTCTACTCAAAAGTTGTGAATCCGTTGTGTGAATCAAACGGTAGTGTAGGGATGTGTGTAGCCGTCATAGACTCGTTTTGCTCGAGTCGGAGGAAGGATTATCTTTTTTGGTGGCTAAGAACTTGCCCCAAGCTACTTTCGAAGCATTGGTGCATGGTTTTTCTAGCGTGAGCGTGATGTAGGCCATCTTTTTGGCCCGGTTGAGCTTTGTACCGTTCCTAAATCATATCCTCGCTAAGCCCCGTTGTGCCTACCCTTCTTTTGATTCAGCTCCACCATTATTTCACCAAGCCTCATAGCCGATCCTAGTCGCACACCCAATCGAGCTTAGTTTTTTTATATTTTCATGTTGGGTTGTGATGTGTGTGTTATTATTTGTGAAAATGTGGAAGTGCTTCTAAGTTATATCTGCTGAAATTATGAAAATAAAAAGATGAAAAAGAAAAAAAATGATTTTAAAAAAAAGTGAAAATGAAAAGTGAAAAGAAAAAGTTTGATTGAAAATCTTTTTGAGATGATTTTGATTTTGAGTAGGCGGTGCACACACCCATGTTGAAAAAATCAAGTCTGGGGGTGTGGCGCACCTGGTTATATTGTGGTTTGATGAGGGATTCTTTTAGGCTAGCTCATTTGGGTTAGGTGCATAGCCTATCTTTTTATCATTGTTTACCTCACCGTAACCCAAGCCCTGTGATTATCCTAAAGTCCTACAGATTTACGCTTGAGTCTAACTAGTGCCGTGGAGAGAGTGTGAACGGGCAAGCGTATGGTCCCCGACATTGGTGGATTCCTTTGCGGGTGATCCTGAGCCCCGATCTTTGGCAAAGATCACCTTAGTGGTCTGCCTACTTTCTTCCTACGCGAGACCGGATGATTCACCGTGATTCCATTTTTGAGTAATAATAAAATTTTGATGCGCATTGTGAAAAATATAAACTATTTTGCATACTTAGGAATTTCTTCTATTGTATTTTGATGCACGTGAGCATGCGACTTCGCATGGTACTCTGTATTTCAATTTCTATGTCAGGTAGATTATTTTCCATGCCTGCTTAGATTGTGTTTGCTCGGGACGTGCAAACAGTTAAGTTTGGGGGTGTGATGAGTCCATATTGTATACTTAATTCCGGATTCATCTGGGCTCATTTGCATGTCTTTGCACTACCATTTAGTGCCATTAGAACTCCTTTTGGTTCGCTACGACATTCCACGTTTTGTGAACTTTTTTAGCCTATTTCTGCGCGTATGTGTATTTCCCTTTTGCTTTGCATTTTATTAATGTCTGTGACTGCCATGTTCGACAACCCGTCAAGTTTTCCTATAGGTTCGAGGATTGTGTGGGCGTCCGGGATAGGGATTTCACCATTTTTTGGCAAATGAGTCAATGGTCGTGCATTTTTACCCACGCACGACCATCGACCTCTTTGGTGCACGATCATCGGTCGTACGCAGTCTGGCTTTTCTTGTGAAAGTTCTGCCCCGCCATATTGCACGGTCACCAGCTATATCGCGCACGATCAATGCTCGTGCGTTGCCGGTCGTGCGCAGTCATGCCTTCTTTTGTGCAAGTTCTGCCTCCATATCGCACTATCACGGGCCATAGAGCGCACCACCACTGGTCGTGCGCCTGTGATCATATGCAGTGTTTAATTCTGTTTTCTATAAATAGCGCAGGTCTCGCCCTAATAAGGAGGCCCCGATTTCTTCCGCCGTTTTTCATCCCCGACGAAGGGTCCCGCCATTTCCCTTCATCCTCCACCTTAGGGAGGGACTCCGGGCAAGCTTTCACGCCAAATCAAAGCCGGAGCATCCCCTCGCCTCCTCCGTCATCTTCGGCTCTATTTCATGTTTTGGCGGCATATCCACCAAAAGGGAATCTTGCAACTTTCTTCCGCTATCGTGACACGAAGAAGACGGGCCATTGGAAGGTGTGACAGCCCTTCTCTACCCCAGACGCAGTTGAGGACCGAGCTTGGATGCGGATTGACAACCCGACGATTCCAACCGTGAATCCTCAGCAAGACTTTGGATACGGTCGATCTCTTGTCTGGTTCTTCCTTTGTTGTTGTTTATGTGTTGATGTAAACTTCATGTATAGATGATGTATGCTTAATTATAGAATACGTTTATATGAAATTATGTCTATGTGATTTGTATTTTCGTTATTTATTGCTTGAGGTGCGCCTTGTTCCATCAACCTCCATCCACCCTTGCCTCACTAGCAATTGCTAGTGGCGTGCGTTGCTAAGAGGTGCTCTCGACCCTCATTCCGCAAGCCTACTCGCTCATCCGCCTAGTGATTCGTTGCATAGCGGCCCAACTACTCTTCCATCCCGCCTAACGAAGCTTCGCATAGCGGCATTGTATAGGAGTAGTTGATAGTTTTTTATTTTCTTTTTCCGCAATAATCAAAACCCCCATAGTTACCGCTGACCTATGGACTTCAATCCCAAGTCCTCCTCGAAATTAACTCAACCTTACTGTGTTCCTTGTGAGATCGATACTTGGGAAAACTCGCCCATTTTATATTACTTGTGCGACCGGTTCACTGTCGTGATCTTTAACATCAAGTGCACTCAACTCACTCGACGCCTTTCAGTTAATGGCGTCGAGTGCACTCAACGCACTCAATGTCAATCATCTAGATATCTTTCTAAGTCAAATAACGTTGAGTGGTGTCGAGTCCACTCAATGTCTCAGCATATGTCGTCGAATGGCATTGAGTTCACTCAAGGCACTCAATGTCCCGTTTCCAAAAAATCATTTAAGTCCACATTCGTAGAGAGGTGTTGAGTCCACTCGACTCCCAAACCTAATTCGTCGAATGGATTTGAGTGCACTCAACGCGCTCAACGACATGGGTCCAGGAAATAATCTAAGTCAAGTTTGTATTATATATTGACGAATACGTCGGTTATGTGTGACGATATTCGAAGAATAGTATTCTTCTCAACTCACAAGTCATACTCGACGAATTTGTCGGATATCGCGATGATATCCTACAAATTTTACTTGTTGAGTTCTGCGCACCCCGAGCACGAGTAAACTTCCTTGACTCAAAAACACGTCCGAGGGGTCTAGCATGAAACGGGATGTTATAAGAACAAGCAGACTATACTCATTATTAAGAAAAGCACTAGAAGCAGCTCTTCTGACAACATTAAGGAAGGGGCACATGATCCTCAGCTGAAAAGACCTTCGATCCTAAGCTGAGAAAATTCTCAAGTGGTATCTATTGGGTACACTAGAAGTATGTACCAGATTTGGAGAAGATTCATCCTAGTCAATGATATACATCAATATGTATTTGATGTATGTTTAAGTTTCCTTGTGCAGGGTTAAGGATTGGAAGAAAAATATTCTAAGTACAAGTGTCGACACTTGTGAAGAATTGTGTGGACACACGAGACTTGTGTCGACACCAGCAGCAAAGCATTGTGTCGACACCTAAGAATTGTGTCGACTCCAGATCCAGAAGTTATGTCGACACCAGAAGCCAGATTTGTGTCGAGACCCAGAAATTGTGCCGACACCCAAGAATTATGTCGACACCCAGAAGCTATGTCGACACCAAAGGTAGGAATTGTGTCGACACTTAAAGCAGGAATTATGTCGGCACCTGAGGCAAGGATTGTGTCAACACCTAAAGCAGAGGCTGTGTCGACACCAAACAGTTATGTTGAGACCAAGAGCAGTTGTGTTGACACACTTTACTTGTGTCGACACATACAAATAGAAGATATGTCGAGAAGCAAAAGAATGACTGTGTCAACACTTGGAGTATTGTGTCGACATCATCAAGACTTGTGTCGACACTTTGTCTACTTGTGTCGACACATGAGAAGCAGATTGTTGAGTGGATCATGCTGTGTTATAGAATCTCTAAGGAATCATCTTTCATGACTGGTGGGTCGACAATTGTCATTACCAACAGGTCTGACACCTTTGTCAGTACTAACAGATGGTTGTTACAAACCAGATCAGTGGGTAACCATGAGGAATCTCTATATAAAGGGCTGATCCTTAACAACCAATAAGAAGAACAACTCAGTGAAGGACAGAAAAGCCATCAACTAAGAGAGAGAAGATTCACAACTAGAAAAGGGGAAACCCTTTAAGAAGGCAGATCTAGAACAGTTAACAGAGAAGATTCAGATCTCATTTTGAATTCAAGGAAGGAGCTGACAGTGAATCAACTTCTACATAAAAAATATTCCAACCTTATTTTGTTCTATCAAGAAGCTTTGAAACAGCTATGTCTGGTTGGGACTGAAGATCAAGAACTGATCAAGAAGAACATCAATAGAGGGATCTATCTGGTGATATCTTTTGTATATCTTTTATTACACAATTACTTGTAGTATCTGTTGTAGATCTGAGCTGTAAGCCTATATTTATAAAGGCTGAGGTAGGGTTGTGAGCCTGAGTGGTAGGACTTATAAAAAACTTAGTTGTAAGCCTAGATATAAGGGCTGAGGTAGGGCTGAGGCCTAAGGTAGGATTCTGGGAAGGATCTGAGGAAGGACTTGCAAAAGTCTGAGGTGTAGGAACCATTTTGGTTCTGAGTTGTAGGATCTTTAGATCTTAGAAAGAGGAAAGAAGTTAGGCTGAATCCAGTACTCTACTGGATAGGCGAAGGGGGAAAGTGGACGTACCCATATCTTGGGGAAACACTATATATCTGGTGTTCTCTATGCTGTGAATATTCTATGTTGTGTTTTGTTTTATTTGTGCCAAGCAAGATCTATTTAATTGCCTAAAATATTAAAGGAAAAATTAGAACCTATTCACCCCCCTCTAGGTGTTTAGACTCTTGAATTAAGTCTTTCAACTGGTATCAGAAGGAGGTTCCTCAAGGATTGACTTAATAGTCAGAGTAATTCTCCTAGGCAATTTTCAGAATTCAAGAATGGGTTCAAGTGAGAACCAAAAAGAGTTTGGATAAATGAAACTACCTATCTGTAAGAAGGAATGCTTTGGCATATGGAAGGAGAGGGTCAGATTGTTTATGGAAGCTTTCGATCCAAAAATTTACATCACAGTACAGGAAGGACCCTTCATTCCAATGAAGGTATCAACACTGGATGCAAATATAAAGACTCCTAAGAGTTATTCAGAAATGATAAAGGATGAAATCATCCTGGCAACTCTAGACAAAAGGGCACAGAATATCATTGTTAGTGTCATAGATTATGCCACCTTTCAGAATCTAGTGCATTGCAAAACCTCCAAACAAATGTGGGACACTCTTATTGTCTACATGGAGGGAACAGAAGAAGTCAGAGAAAACAAAAAATCTATGCTGAATCAGGATTATGAAAGCTTTAGGCAAGCCAAGAATGACAGCATAACTGAATGCTACAAGAAATTCTTCATGATTGTAAATGAGCTGATGTCTTATGGAAGAGTCTTCAACACTTATGAACTGAATGACAAATTTCTGAGATCTCTGACAAAGGATTAGGACAACAAGATGTGTGCCATCAGAGAAGTGGCCAAGCTGGCAGACACACCTCCTCCCACACTTTTTAGGAAGCTGCTTTCATATGAAATGTAGCTTATAGCCAGGAAGGAGGAAGAGAAGAGCAGCAAATCTGAATACAAGGAAAAGTCAGTTTCCTTCAAAGCTTAAGGCACAATAAAGGGCAGGATAAAATCTCCTTCTCCTCCCAGAAGGAGTGCTAAGGCAGAAGAAGGGATTCCTGACAACACTTCATTAGACAGCCACACCTCAGATGAGGACTTTGTAGCCTTCACAAGGCAGTTCCAAAGATTCATGAAGAAGAAGAAGTGGAGAACCATACCTTCTTCATCCTTCTCAAAGGATGAGTACTACAAGAAAAAGAAAACTCCTAAGGAAGACAGGTATGCTTCTAAACCTAGTAAACAATATAATTCTAAGATTGTGTGATATTGTTGCAATAGGTAAGGAAATGTTATAGCAGACTGTCCAGACAAAAGGGATGAATCAAAAGACAAGAAGAATCAACAAATGAAGGGCAAGAAAGAAAAATGTTTTGTTTGCCCAAAAGCAGAAAAGCTTGACATATTCTTCATCATCTAAATCAGGAGAAGAAGAAGAGGCTAAAGCATGTGTAGGGTTATTCTCAACTGAAGAGGATTCTAAGGAGATAGAATTTCTACAAATGCTGGACTCCATAAATGGAGTGGAAGAATACTGATGCAGAGGGCTGATTGCCCTAACAGAACTTGATCAGTGCCTGGATCAAGATGGTCCTAGTAAGGTATATAACTCTCCTACAACATTTAATTATTTTACTGGATCAGAATCAGAAGCATCAGCATCAAGAGATGGGGATGGTTCTGAGTCTGAAGGGGATGTACACTAACTCATTGATGAGTATGGTGGATTGTTGCAAGCTCTAAAGAGAAGCAAACTTCTTGTCAAAGAGCAGACCAAGGAGATTGAGTCTCTTAAGCTAGCTGCAGCAGATTCAGCAAAGCTGTTGGATCTAAAATTGAATGAGGTTGCCAAACTGAAAAACATTACTGTTATTCGGATGGGCACAATATCTTTCAAGGAGAATCATATCAAGAAACTGGAGGCTAAACTTCAGCATGAAAGAGAGCTAGTGTCTTAATTCTCCAAACCAAAATCTTTCTTACCCTAAATTAACAATTTCATCTCACAAAAAGGGAAGACTGGTCCAGGTTTTAAGGGAAGAACTAGGACCACCAATTCACAAAGAAAAGGTAAGGCCCCAGCAGCTCAACTGCAAAATCCCCTATCTTCTTTAGGAAGGTGATTAATCCTACAAACAAGTATGATCATGAAACTACTCATGGTCACTGTGAGTATGGAGTTCACCTTGGCAAGTTTGCAAATGCCAAGAGGCCACTCTATAGGCAAGCCCATCAGATTCAAAAGGAATTCATGGGGTTTGCAGCTCTAGCAGCCACACTCAAAAAGACTGTTGGCAACATGACTATGAAGTCTGTACCTAAGAAAATGTATAATAGATTTGAGTGTTGGTGTTGTGGAAAGATATGCCACTTTGCCTTGGACTATTAGTTTAACACAAGTGTTAAAACCAAGAGTAGTTTACCTATCAAAAAATCTGTAGGTAAACATTTGGTTTCCAAGACTAACAAGAACCTAGGACCCAAAAATAACTTGGGTTCTAAGGATGAGTAATCCTTTATTTGTTGCAGGAGAATCCAAGTGACAATACCCCTATATGGTACTTGTATAGTGGTTGTTCCAGACATATGACTGGAATAAGAAGAATGCTGAGGGACTTTATACCCATAGAGAATGGTCCCAAAGTCATCTTTAGTGGATCAGAAAAAGGAGTCATCAAAGGATTTGGTAACATCTCTAATGACTCAATTACTCTCACTAAAGTGGCATATATGAAGGGTCTAAAACACAACCTGATAAGCATAAGTCATCTTAGTGATCTAGGTTATGACATCTCCTTTCAAAAAGGGGAGTGCACAATTAAAAGGTCAGGTGATCAAGAGATCATTTTGACTGGCACTAGGAAAGGAAATATTTATTGTCTTAACCTAGATTGTGAGTTAAACAACTCACCAATTTGCTTAGTTGCATATGAGACAGCCACACTATGTGTCAAATGGCACAAGAAGCTAGCTCATCTGAACTATAAGTCTATAGGACTGCTGTTCAGCATGGGTTTGGCGAGGAATGGTCCTCATGTTAAGTGCATAAAGAGGGACTTGGCGCTAAGCTGGGCCTAGCCTTGACGATGGCATAACAAGGAGGTCGCGGGATGATGCGTCGGCAAGTGCACCGGTCGCTGTCAAGTAATAAAATTTGGGAATAGCTTCCCCGAATGTCGATCTCGAGTGAATGTAGGATGGGTATCGTGATAGAGTCTTCGAAAGATCGTTACTAAGAGCAATACAAAACAACAAGGGGGTTGGTTTTTTATTCCTAATGCTATCAAAACAAAAAAGAAAACTAATGCGGGTCGTAAGCACCGCTTTGCTTGATGGATGGAATTAGTGCAGGTCGCTATGTCGTGCTTCGTTGGGCGGATGGACGGAGATAAAAAGGATGGAATGATCACAAGTGCAGAAAGTGAGGGTTACAATCACCTCTTCAACTACCAATACTAGCCTTTGCTAGTGTGGTTCTAGTGCGTGAGTGGAGTAGATGTGGATGGAGGCGAGTGCAACACAGCCAACAACAAAGAATCCAACTAGCCAAAAGAAACTTCATTCATATAAAAATAAAGTAAGTTAAGTTCATTACAAGCTTAAGAATACACTTCAATATTAGAAAAAGGTAGAATAAACCGATAGGAGGAAAGCCTAGCCGTGGTTCTTGGCTGGAGCGGTGGGTTATCAATCCACTTCTCGACTCGGACCGTTGGTTGCTTCCGGAGGTAAATGGGTTGTCATTTCACTTATCTCCCTCCGTCTTCTTTCCTTTCCTTAAATCTTTTTTGTCGTTTGCCCAAATGAGTTGTACCGAAAGAGTCTTGTTGCAAGCTGCTGGTGGCCGAAAACTCTCCGAAGAGTTGAAGATGGCTTCGGATCACCGGAGAAAGCTTCTTAGAGGCTGGAGATGAGTGGAGGACCTGTGGGGGTGAAAAACGGTGCTATGCGCGCAGCAGCGGGGCGGAAAAATGAAATGTGTAACCTAAATCGCGAAGCATTGGCTTAAATACAACAACAGAAAATCAGAGCGCAAGATTAGTGGCGCACGACCAGTGGTCATGCGCTCTGACGATCGATGATCGTTTGCTCCGCTCTAGAGAAACCTGCAATAGACAGAAAAATAATATATATGCGCACGATCAGTGGCGCACGACTAGTGGTCGTGCGCACTGGATCCCATGATCGTGCGATTAGCACAGACAGAACTCTAGAAAAACTGGGATAACGCGCACGAGCAGTGGAGTATGACCGGTGGTCGTGCTCACTATGTCCAATGGTCGTGCGATTGCACAGAAAAGTGGAGAATAGTGTGCACGATCAGTGGCTCACGACCAGTGGTCGTGTGCTATAGGTCCAATGATCGTGCTTGGTGTTCCTGGACTATTTGGAAATTTGATGAACAGAAAGCGCACGACCAGTGTTCATGCGCTCAGAATTCCACTGACTGTGCGCGTGTAAAAATGCCCGACTAGTGGTCCTTAGGCGGAAAACTTTCAAAAACAATCCGGAACATGCTCACCACCTTTGTACCTACAGTAAATACAACAGAGCCACTGAGACGGGCGTACAACATTCTCCATACACAGCAAAACACTAAGTAGGGAAAAAGAATAATAACTATGAAATCATACAGAAAGCGGGCCAAAAGTTCACTTAACATGGAATGGACATAATAACAAATATGAATAAATAGGGCTCTAAAGTGTAGTGCAACAACGAGAAAACTAGCCCAGATGAGTCCAAAAATATGCATATAACTTGGTCTAATCACAACCCCAGACTTAAACAATTGCTCGTCCCGAGCAAATCATCACTCCATGGACTAGAAAATAGTTAGCTGGCTTAGTAATTTTCGAATATAGTATTGAGAGAAATCAAATATATCATGGGCATAGAAAATAGAATAGATGAACTTTTTAACTATACTTCAGAATTTATACTTTTCGGCAGGCGTAAATAAATATTGTATCTACTCAAAATTGGAATTCTGGAGAATCATTTGGTCATATGTAGGAATAAAGTAGGAAGACCACTAAGGTGAGCTTTGCCCAAGACCGGGGCTCAGGATCACCTCCCAAACAATCCACCAATGTCGTGGACCATAGGCATGCCTGTTCACACTCTCTCCACGATACTAGCTTGTCTTAAGCATGAATCTGTTGGGATTTAGGATAATCATGGGGCTTAGGCTATGGTTTGGTAGTCAAAGATAAACATGGAGGCTACATGCAACCCAAGCGAGCAAACAACGAGCTAATCCAATACAACCCCTCATAATTGCACGTGTGACACACCCCCAAACTTAGCTTGAAAATCGAGTGTGTAAATGGCCTAACCCGACCAATATCATGATAAACCTGATGGGGATTCCATTTCTCAATGTAATTCTTATAAAAATTTTTTTTCAATTCTCTTTTTTTTTCTTTTTTTCTTTTGTTCTATTGCAATCCCCAACTTTAGGACGTGGAAATTCTTGAATTCATCCACCACATAACTTGAATTCCACACATCACCCCTCATCAAAATATTAAATTAACTAGAGCTCATGGATTTGGTTGCGATAGGAGGATTGGCTTTAGGCTTTTGTGAGTGAAGGTGGATCTGAATCAAAAGAGGGGTAGGCACAAACTTGGCTTGCAACGGTAAGAAATTAGGACAAGGTAAACAAAGCTCAAACTAGCCAAATTGATGGTCTACGTCACGCTCACTCTTGACTAACCATGCACCAATGCTTCAAGATTAGCTTGGGGCAAGTTCTTAGCCACCTAGAAAGATGATCCTTACTCCCGACTCGAGCAAAACGAGTCTAGTGACGGCTACACACATCCCTACACTACCGTTCAATCTCACCAGATTCAAAATTTTGAGTAGTACAAACAATATTTATATCTCTAGAAAAAGTATAAATCTACGAGCATAAAGAAAAATTAAATCTATACTATTTCGACAAAGACCATGAGTACTCGATTAGGAGCACTGCACGAGTTTCGCACTACTCTATCCTAAAATCCTAAGCCAAAACCATTATTTTAAAGTTTTCACAAATGAAATAAATTTGACTCGAGCCGAGCGCGTGTTTAAGATCACGCTCCTGTGGGTGTAGGTGCACAATGCGAATAAGAAATCATTAAAATAGAAAAATAAAAATCTTATGGTATGAAAGTGATAGTAGTGCATGTGCACAGGTAACTCACATAACTCTCCCCCACCACATTTAAACTAAGCAACCTAACCAAGATTTGTAATAAAATAAAATAAATAAGAGTTGGGGGAGAGGTTACCCATGCTCAGCAAATGAGCATACAAGATGATTAGCGTTAAATTCAGAAGAAAGTCCACGGCCCAAGCAAGCACCACCTACAAAAGAGAACATCTCCAAGCACAAAAACTACAAACATATAATCACAAAAAGCTTAATTGAAAGCAGAGAAATTTGGAAGTCTCCCATAAGTCACTTTTCCTTACCGTCCTTAAGGTGGACCAAATACCTGTAGTAATAGTTATATAATGTTCAGAGCATAAGTTTAATACGCAACGAAAAAGTCTAAAGTTACACACATCATTAAGCAAAAAAATAAAACTAGAAAAGGCAGAAAAGGGCCCCCGGAGATCCTTCACTTCTCAGCTAAATGCTGACTTGTGATAGATCCCCCCAGTCATGTGAGATGAGGGAGAGGCGAAAGCTTTATGCCCCAGGGAAGACAAATCTCCCCTGCCCCTAAGCTCTTCATTCTCGCGCCGGCGGGCAAAATTCTGCGCCTTGCGGATGAGCAGTTCTTTTCTTTTTAAATCCACGGATGGGGATCGCAGGGGATTTATAGCAACTCCATCCTAATAAGTAGCAGTTCTAGGCTTTCCATCCACAGGCATCCTTTCCTCACCCACGGCGGGTGATAGATCAGCCCAAGTGACCTGTTTTAAAGTCTTACAAAATTTGTTCGGATCAATAAAAGTTTTTAATTCTATCTTCTACACGCTCTCTACAGCTGAGCTTAGCACACGTTCCTTCTTATCCGAGTTTTGTTTCACTTCAAGACCCTCCGTCTTCATCTCTCCTTCAGCTAACATCAGCAGTACTGCCACTTTCTTAACCTTATCTTCCTCAATCAGCAAAACACGTGTCTCAGCAGCACTAGATAAATCATCAGATTACAAAACATTCAACTCCGGAAATTTTCTGGGTTCAATCGGAGGAATAGGGGGAAGGGACGATGTTGAAGGAAAATCAACCTTGGGAGCCAAGGTGATGCCGCTTGCATTAAATTGCAATGTAGCCTCACTATCTTTTAGGAATGGGACCCCAAGATGGGTTTCAATGCATTTCCCATGGGTCCCAACACCTGGAAGTCAGTAACTACAATAGTCCCATTCAGTTTCACTTCCACCTCCTTAATTTCCTCATTGGTCTTTACTACTGACCCATTGGCTAGCACTAGTGACTTCCGGACATTTGATTCGATATTTAAATTCAGTTTCTCAACATCTTGCAAAGCAAGAATGTTGCACGATGATCCGGAATCACATAAAGCTACCGTCTCCACCACATTAATCTCACAGCTCACGACCACTTCATTTATATTGCACTCATCCGCCTCTCCAACACTCTTCCCTTGATCATGGGGATTTTTCTCCATATGGCTTGGGAGGGTGCCTTGAGTATGCTCGGAGAGCACCTAGGCCAGTTGCCCCAGCTGAGTCTCCAAGTTCCTCATGGAAGCGGTTTGAGTGGCCATATTAGATTGAGCCATATCAACAAATTTTTTCCATCATTTCCTCCAACGCACTCTTACGCGTCCCTTGCGTGTTCTGATTATAACCCGGATGCGGCGGTCGCGGTTGGCTGTTAGAGGCTTGCGCATCAAATTGATGCTGGCCTCCCTGTAACCTTTGACCGAGAGAATTTTGATTCCACGAGAAATTAGGATGATTTCTCGCGTTGGGGTTATACATATTATTATAGGGAGCGGCGCAGTTCTGATTGTTTATAAAATTAATGCTCTCATCAGAAGTTATACCTGACGGATCAACAAATGTTTCTCCAACAAGGCACTCTTAATAATGATGGTCGGGGTTTCCACAACCCTGGCAAGAAATTTCCATAACCAGAGCTGGAGGAGGGGTCGATTTAGTCAGCATCATCCTTCCATCCATCATAGGATAGCTCACCTAAGCTTGTTGCACCACAACATTCACTTCAAACAGATTTCTCGCCCCTCTAGGGGTATTTCTTTCGGCAGTCCAATAGGTGCTATGGGAGGCGGTATCACGAAGGAGCCTAAACACCTTGTTAGGAGATATGTTCATTATAGAGCCACTGGCTGTTGCGTCAATCATAGCCCTATAATTTGGCTTAATAGAAAAATCAAATATTTCGACTAAATTCCACGACTCACAGCCGTGCTGGGGGCATCAATGCTGCAGGTCAGCAAACCTCTCCCATGCTTCAGATAAAGTTTCCTGGTCCAGCTGTCGGAAGGTAGCTATTTCCCTCCGGTCGTTCACAATTTTATCCACCGGGTGGAATTTAGCTAAAAAATTAGAGGAAAGAGCCTCCCAACTAGTAGCAATCCCTGGCGTAATGGTATGGAGCCTGGTTTTGGCCTTTTCACTCAGCGAAAATAGGAACAGCCTTAGCTTTACTACATCATCATTAATTCCGGCATAACAGAAGGTGCCACAAATTTCTGAGAACTCCGCCAGATGGAGCTGCGGATCCTCACTCGGTAGGCCTGAATATTGCGTATTATTTCGGATCATATTCAGAATGGCGGGCTTTATCTCGAAATGGTTGTTTACAATGGCCGGTCCGTAGCCAGGGTAAACACTTCCCATAGTAAAGGTCATGAAATCACGCATTGTCCTAATGCGCGATTGGACCATCTCTTGGCCTAAATCTTCCATCCTTTCTTAATAAGCAACAGCACGCACGCGAGCTCTCCTTGCTCATGCAGTGTAAGACCCCCATTTTTTTCTTTTAAAACACTGGGGTCTTAGGCCTAGAACCGCCACTTTACGATGACACTTTCGCACCCGGGAAGGTCATCAGTAAAAAACGCCGATCCTACCGGCCAAATCGATCACAACTGTAGCAATATAATAAAGCAAGTCCACAGAAATCACATATAAATAAATAATCTCCACGAAGGGAGTGTCCACAAATATAACACATAACTGAATCTTGGTCTTATGCCATGTACATCAAGTCCTCAATACATATCTCTCATCGCGGAAGAAAACTAAATAACTATTAGCGCTCACGACTCACAGTCCCTGCCATCTGAACTCTGGTACTAGACTGCCCGATCTCAAAGAGTGCCGACCACCGGGGCTGCTCCTCCAAGCTGGGCTCCATGGTCCCCTAAAATGATGTGGTTCGAAAACTGTTAGTCTAAAAGACTAAGCCCTATTATCCCCTGCCCCTTCCCCCATGGCTCCTAGGCACCGAGCGGGGAGAAGGAAAGAGCAGGACATGATAGTGGAGAATAACAAATAAGCAGATGGCGGTGGAACTAATCTAGAAGTTCTAAGGTATATAAGATGACAATAAAGGTATGAAACACTGAATAAGAAGGTAACCTTAACTTATGTGAAAATACATAAGCTAAGGGATCTCCTGTAGGGCTCCTGTCGTATAAAAAGTCCCAAACCGATTTATACGATAAGGTGTCGGTTTTACTAGCAAGTATAAATATATAATACTGAATTAAAACCTTAACTTATAAGCACGCTCGCACGAACTTATAAACAAAGGTGTCGTTTTGTAGGACCTAATGTATAAAGCATCCCATACCACTTATACATTAGGTGTCAGGTTATATGCAATGATTATGCCATGAAATACAATTATTCCTTGACGTGAACATGCAAGTGCAATCCACCCACTCGACTCTATGCACACATACCTTTAGTTCCCCCTTTCTGGAGTCGAACCTCCCAGGATACCTCCGTAGTGGCAAACAAAAGCGGTGGGTTGGGCCTCGCCCACCTCTAAACTGGTAATAGCACTACAACTCAGACCTATCGTACGCCTCAATGCTGGTGCACTATGCGGAGCTCCTGTGTACTCTTGTCGGCTGGCGCACCGGACTTTATTTGGCCAAGTGCTAAACCACACTTGCCGAGTCAACGTATTAGCGTCGGTGCACTGACCCTCCAATACCGAAGACTCACCACCTTATACATTATTCACATGCAACCTTATGTATCAGCTACCAAGCCAAAGCTCCCCGGACCATCCCGTCTGTCATAAGCAACAACCGAGACAAAGCTCGTTAGGCCATCCTGCCCATCACAAACCATTACCGAGCCAAAGCTCGTCGGGCTAACCTGCCCGTCACCAAAACCACTAGGCTTACTGCCTGAGTGACCCAACCTATCTCACTGAGACATCGAGGTGTGAGAAGGTGAAACCTTAGATTTACTAGTTGCACTTGCATTTCAATTTTTTCCTACGATTTAGGTTTAGCCCAGGACTGCCCAAGGTATTCCCCGTGAAGGGTTCTCGAGGGAACTAGGAGCTACGATGGGTTGAAGCCCAAAGCTCCCTTTCACAAGGCACTTATTATTATTGGTTAATACCCAACTCCTAGTCCCTTAACAATTACATGGGATCTAACCCTAATATTTTTGACACTTCCTCTCTACGGGAAAGGCGATCTTTCGTCGATCCCGAGCACCATCTAACATTAGCCAATCCAACCCTCCGCTCATCCAACTTCCAAGGATGAAATCATTTTTATTTATCTAAACAAACAAACCACTAATCCCGATTCATGTGCCCAAATTTATATTCCAACATAGTTTCTGCAGTTTTTACTATATGCAGACCACTAAAGCTATATGACATGTAAAACGGGAGGTACATCAAATAATCACCCAGTACTCCAATAATAATTATTGGAGGGCTATTATGATCTTAGAGGCCTAAATCCAGATATTCACAATTTTCCTATTTATCTGATAATTTATTTAATTATTCTAATGGCCAAAAATTCGAAGATTGAACATGAAGTATCAAATTCAGATAAAATAATTTTCCACCAAATTTATGTTATATGGAATATGGAATATGAATATGTAACTTACAATCCAAGGTATCCCAATTTTCAACAATGTTTAGGCCCCTAATTTTAATTTTTATTATATCCCACAAAAAATCATTTAAAGAGATAAGCACAACAATATTACTTCCAAAAATTCAGAGAAAATTGAAGAATTATTGTAAGGTCATATAAATGCTCTAGATCAAGTTTCATAATTTATTAACAAGTAATGAGCTTTAAGAAAAATATTGAACAATTTTCCAAGTTAATGAGCTTGTGAAGTAGGTACTACTAAAATGTATCCAAAAATTTCATAAAATTCATACATGACTAAGAAGGTTTTAAACTCCCTTTGACAAATTTTCATGACCTCAAAATGGGCAGTGGGATCATAATGACCAAATGATTAATTAGGGCAATCCCATGAGTTATAAAGGAAGTGCAAAGATTATTATTCCAAAATTCCCAATTAATTTACTAGAGGTTCAATATATCCTTATGACCACACTACCTAATTTTCATTATGTTTTAAAGATTTTTACTAACCTATTCTAGCACTGCAATATTTGTGCCCTAAACTAGGGTTAGGGTTTTGTGGGGCCTACCCTTTCCCAAATTCCCTAATATTTTAACCAGAGGGTTTTAGATACCCTAGCACTCTCCCTTCAACTTTTCAAGCTCATACAAGGTCTTTTGACCTCATGCCCCTCATAAGGCACAAAAGCCCTTCCTTAGGGTTTGGCCTTAGATCTTAGGCCAAACCTATTCCAATCTACCATATCATCCATGGGAAGGTTTTAGAAGCCATTCCAAGTCAGTGGCCCCAATTTAAATATCTATTTAGGTGATTTGGCCACACAAAGCCCAAAGTACACTTTTTGACCAAAATACCCTATTAAAGTAAGGCTAGGGTTTGCATGATTTCAGTTCAAACCACCTCCAAATGTAATGATATTTTAAACAAAGCTTTATAATTACCCCATGCACCACCCAACAAAATTTGGATGAGTTTGGAGTTCATTTGACTCCTAAATTAATTTACTATAGAGAAATTAATTTTTTTAAAAAACTATAGAAAATTTATTCCCAAAAATTCCCATTTTTGGGCAGGATCTAGATATGGACTATGGTGACTCCTTTCCAAAATTTGAAGTCTTTTGGACAAGAGATGAGGTGTGGGCACCCATTTTAATTTTTGCCCAACCATAGGTATAGACCCCACCAAAATTAGTGCTCTGGTCAAAACAGACACCAAAATTGTTCAAACTAATTTTGTATTAAAGTAGACCCACAGGGCTACATTTTATGTGTTGACCATTTCCTCTGAAATTGCATCTAGGTATTTTTAAATATTAGAAACATTTAATACCAAATCTGTGACAGAAATGAAATAATAATACACCTAACCTATAGTTTAGAATTTATATCAGCACGAATCTTTTCACATAATAGACGGCATCTGGTCGCCTTCTACCTCCAGCCGACGGCCCAGATTCATCCCACCTAGGACTTCTTCCAGCCGCTGCCGCCGGCTATCCGGCCACCTCCACGGCCGGCCATCGCCACCACCACCTCCGTTGAGGTGGTGGCTTTCTCCAGGCGGCGGCACAGCCGCCGGAAAGCCCTGTTCCGGCGAACCCGAGAAGCTAAAAATCACGGAAAAACAAGTGATTTTTCAAATTGGATCGGACTCAATTGAGCCCGAACCTTGGAGGCAAGGATTTCTATGCTTTACCCATGGAAAAAGGAGTGGAGGAGGACCTGTGGGGGTGGTTGTAGCCTTATCGATTGTCGGATTTGCATGGTGGTGGTGGTGGTGGTCTGGTTCTTACAACAACCCAGTGAAACCTATTTTCTCCTTCATGAAAAGTGTGGGAATTCATCCTTGGAGTCCAGTGAAGCTTTTAAGATGGAAAAATGGGGTGTTAGGTGGCTGTGGGCTGTATTGCCATTGGAGGGCTCCTAGTCAACATTTTCGGCCATGGTAGGTGGGGGAGAAAGAATGGATCCAACCAGTCAATGACTAGCTGGTTGAAGTGGGCTTGCATTCCTTGTCCTAGTGGAATGAATGGAGGGGGTTGGGAAGGGGGAGGATGTGCCCAAAGTCTTCCCCCCTTTTCTTTCTTCTCTTTCTCTCTCCTCCCTTTGAAGATTTTCTCTCTCCTACACACCAAGCCTGAAATATGGCTTCTACCTAACCCAATAGCAGCCCGCATGTTCATATCATCCATCAATACAAGGTTGGCCCAAGTGAATTAGGCTTGAGCTTGAGTTAGCCCATTTGGGCTAGCTTGACCCAAACTTTGACTATGGTTGACCGTGGTCAATTTGGTCTTTGAGGTTGCCGCTAATGGGTCTTTGGTGACCCATTGGCCTCCCCTAAGGTCTAGGTGGTGTTGGCTTGGCCCTTAGAGGTCACTTGACCCTTAACTAGGGCACTTTGACCACTTTAGGGTTAGAGTTGACTTTGGTCAACTTAGCCTTTTTGGTTGACCCCAATGGGTCTTGGTGACCCATTGGCCCCTCACTTGGATTAGGAAGGTATATATGGGGTCCACTTGGCTAAGGAAAGGTCAGTTGACCCTATGTAGGTTAGGTTGACACATTTAGGGTTAGAGTTGACTTAGGTCAATTTTACCAATTTGACTGCCCTCAATGGGTCCTTAGTGACCCATTGACCCCACTTTAGGTCTAGGAAGGCCTTGGTAGGGTTATTTGGGATTTACTAGGGCACACTACCCTTAGTTAGGGCTCATTGCCCAATTTAGGTCTAGAGTGGTTCTAGGTTAACTTGCCCTATCCAATGGACCCATAGGGCTCTAATGGTCCATACAATTGGTTGATGTGACCATGGTGGGGTTTTGAAGTCTTGGTGAAGCCCCGTGGTCATCTAAAACTAGGATTCAGAAATTTGCTATTCACAGACCATAGTGGTCTCACCTACATTCCTAGGCCCACTTGGCATTCTTGGGCTTCCAAGGGTTTCGCCATGACCTAGTCATGACAAAACTACTTCTAGGGGTCAAGTTGTTTGAGGGATGTTACATGCAGTTTCAAGCTCAACTCCAAATCTTCAACTATATGACCGGGGTTGGGATCTGACATACAACACACACAAAAATATCAAAAATACCAAAAACACTTACAAACTTTTCCAAAAGAAAAATGCACACAACAGTTACAGTCCCCGGGAGGGACTACTCATACACAGCGACCTCATACACAATACAAATCAACAATACGCCTGCATTCCCTGGCAAAGGTGCAAAAAACTTGATGTGTCGGTAAGTTCACCGGTCGCTGTCAAGTAATAAAATTTGGGAATAGCTTCACCTAATGTCGATCTCGAGGGAATACAGGATGGGTATCGTGATAGCGTCGTAGAAAGATTGTTACTAAGAGTAATACGAAACAACAAGGGGGTTGGTTTTTGATTCCTAAAGCTATCAAAACAAAAAGAAAACTAATGCGAGTCGTAAGCATCGCTTCGCTTGGTGGATGGAATTAGTGCATGCCTCTTTGTCGTGCTTCGTTGGACGGATGGATGGAGAACAAGAAGATGGAATGATCACAACTACGGAAAGTGAGTGTCGTAATCACCTCTTAAACTACCAACACTAGCTTTGGCTTATGTGGTTCTAGTGCGCGAGTGGAGTGGATGTGGATGGAGGCGAGTGCAACACATCTAACAATAAAGAATGCAGCTAGCCAAAAGAAATTTCATTCATAGACAAATAAAGTAAGTTTAAGTTCATTACAAGCTTAAGAATACATTTCACTATGAGAAAAAAGGTAGAATAAACTGATAGGAGGAAAGCCTAGCCGTGGTTCTTGGCCGGAGCGGTGGGTTGTCAATCCACTTCTCGAATCAGACCGTTGGTTGCTTCTGGAGGTAAATGGGTTGTCAGTCCACTTATCTCCCTCCGTCTTCGTTCCGTTTCTTCAATCTTTTCTCCTATTTGCTCAAATGAGTTGTACCGAAAGAGTCTTGTTGCAAGCTGCTGGTGGTCAGAAACTCTCCGAAGTGTTGAATATAGCTTCAGATCGCCAGAGAAAGCTTCCCGGAGGATGGAGATGTGTGGAGGACCTGTGGGGGTGAAAAACGGCGCTTTGCACGTAGCAGCGGGGCGGAAAAATGAAAGGCGTTAACCTAAATCGCGGAGCACTGGCTTAAATACAACAACAGAAAAAAAGAGCGCACGATTAGTGGCACATGACCAGTTGTCGTGCACACTGACAGTTGATGATCATGCACTACGCTCCAGAGAAACCTTCAGCAGATAGAAAAATAATATATATGTGCACGATCAGTGGCGCACGACCGGTGGTCGTGCGCACTGGATCCCATGATCGTGCGATAAGTAAAGACAGAACTCTAGAAAACTAGGATAATGTGCACGAGTAGTGGCGCATGACTGGTGATCGTGCGCACTATGTCCAATGGTAGTGTGATTTCCCCTGACAGAACTTGGAAAAGTGGAGAATAGTGTGAACGATCAGTGGCTCACGACCAGTAGTCATACACTATTGGTCCAATGATTCTAGGCAGTGTTCCTGGATTGTTTGGAAATTCGATGAATAGACCGCGCAAAACACGGGGTCGTGCGCTAAGGAGTCCACTGACCGTGCGCGTGTAAAAACACAAGACCAGTGGCCCTTAGGCGGAAAACTTTCCAAAACAATCCGGAACATGCTCACCACCTTTGTACCTGCAGCAAAAACAGTAGAGCCACCGAGACCGGCGTACCATATTCTCCATACACAGCAAAATACTAAGTAGGTTAAAACAAAAATAACTATGAAATCAAACTAAAAGCGGGCCAAAAGTGCACTTAACATGGAATGGACATAATAACAAATATGAACAAATATGGCTCTAAAGTGTAGTGCAATAACGAGAAAACTAGACCAGATGAGTCCAAAAATATGTATATAACTTGGAATCTTCACGCAACTTCTCTGGGAACTAGCCGACTTGTTGTGGACGGCGGCTAGATATCACAGTCTGCTCGGTTTAGAAATCCATGCGAACTAGTCGGGAATTCCGGGTTAACATAATCCCTTCACATTTCCAAATTTCAAGTAATTTCGGAAATGTAAGACTAAACTAGAGACCACGACTGCCTTTATTATAGTGATGCATATAAAATGCGCTGAACTCTGTCATTCTTCAGAGATTCTGCCAAGTCACGGGTCATTACTCGCCACTAGCGGTTAGCATTTTTCAAGCTGGCACAGCTTTTCTTAAAATGGACGTTGTTAACCCGATTTTGACCGCTCATCTGGATGACCTTAAGTACCAGCGACAAGGCCTTCTCTAGCTGTCTCTCCACGGAGTATCCCCGGCATGGCACTTGGTGAGGAGTTATCGGTCAGTAGCTGGTCTATCCACCTAACCACCCAGATAGATGGCCCCTCTTCCTTGTTGCCCCCTATATCTGGTCACCGCTGCCCGTTTCTCCTTTACGTGGGCAACCGGTATTTTTAGCCCTGCCCGTTTGGGCAGGCCCCCTGAGCCTATAAATTTCGTGAACAGTACCTCCCAAGGGATCAAGTTCAAATCCCTAAGCTTGCTACCTATGGCAGAGGATTCGAATTCTTCCTTTACCGGGTACCTGTTCGCTCGGGCTCTATGGTCTAACCGATGTAACTGTTTTCTCCCTTTATTAAAGAAAAGCCCACTACAAGAGAGGTATTCAGACCACGGAGGGCAAAGTTCAGTGTTGCCACCTCGTGCATCTTTTTCTGGTTTCTGCTCTGAACGCTACTAACTGGATACCCGACAGTCTCTTCCCTTCTCTTTCCCTGTGACAGAATAGTTAACTAGGTGGTGCCTTTTCGCGCATCAACAGTTAACACGCGACCATCAGATCTCGATTAGTTTATGAATTTATCCAGTTAGATAATGTCAGACCCTCAGACCGCGCAAAACAACCTTCATCCCGGAGAGGATGCTCTCTAGAAACCCATCGTATAGTTAGCTCAGGAAACCGACCAAATTCGCCAGGAAATCGCTCAGCAGTTCGAGGTGACTAACGATGTCTTAGCTGGGATTATCCAGCGACTAGACTCGCAGCCCACACTAGCGCTGATTAATTTTTCAAACTTGGCGCCAGCAGTGGAGAGCCCGCCTGTTAAATAGCCTGCTTTTCCGCCAGGTGGACCATATGCCTATCCGCAAGTCTGTACGCAGAACTGTCCGGCATCTTATTCGCCTGGATTGGCCGCAGCCCCCCTGCGGTTTTTAGTTGTTGGGGAATAGAGGGTATGTTCTTATGAACCTGGTCCCCAGTCCATCGCTTACTCTGCCAATCACACGAGGACAATACAAAAAACTCCTGCTTCTACGAAAAGGAAAAAAAGTCCGTCAACTTTATTCCAAGTCAGACAGCGTGAGAATGAGACACTCTCATTTTATTGGTCGCTTTCAGAAGGAGATATCAGAAGTTGAGAATGTCGATCTAGAATTGTATAAAATCGCTCTGATTGAAGGCTTAAAAGAAGGACCATTCAGGTTCGAAGCCATCCTAAAAAAAACATATCAGGAGATAATTAATCTTGCTAACCAGTACTTTCATGTTGAAAGAGGTAATTCTGATTATGTCATTAGGAGCAAACCAAATTGTAAGAAATATTTCCAGCCTATAAACGAGAAATCTAAGGGATTTGATAAGTACTGTGAGTATCATAAGGGAAAGGGTCACTTGACAGAAGATTGTAGAGCTCTTCAAGAACTAGTGGAGAGAATGATGAAGCAGGGAAAATTTGGTGACGCCATCCAAAAGATTTATGCATCTCACTCATGAACCTGAAAATGCAAAGATGTGCTGGACACCCTCCTCGGCTCGGAATAAATAGATCCAAAAGTATCACCTTCAATATTGAGATCAAATGCGTCAATTTGTTTGTATTACTAACTCATTTCCTAAACTCTTTATTGAATATGCTTTTCTATCATTTGTTTTTACCTTATACTTCAAGGCCTTTTACTAACACTTTTCCAAGTGTTTCCTTTTCTTAACCTGTTGAGAAGTAAGGATAACTAACACCAGGATACATCAAATGCGTAACACCACGATGACCATGTGTTGCAGGGAGATTTCGCACCGTGCAGTGGAAGATTGCAGATTCTAGTGAGGTGGGCCACTGAGTTACAGAACCCAGCTGGTATCTGACCCCACCTCTGCATTTTGGAGGGATAGGGTGGGTGCTAGTTCTACCATACCTTGTAAGTGATATTGTTATAACTTTGATGATCACGTGAGGAAAGTAATGTTATATGCACCTGCCCGCAGATCACCCTAGATTGTTACCCTCGAATACTTTTTTGGGACCCTCAAGCAGTGCCTGCAGGAGACCATCTCAGAGGTAAGATAAGGGATTTAAGCGCACCTGCCCGAAAGATCAACTTGGGCAGTACTCCAGGCAAGAGGGCAGTAAATCCTTCCCCTCTTATTGGGTGTGGATTGAGTGTAAAGATTTTGTGACTCTGTAAGGAAAGCAATTCCATATACACCTGCTCGCTTGGTTATCTAAGTCTGTAACTCATTTCTCAGCTGGCTGAATTCTGGTTTTCAATTAAGTACGCAAATTTTTATCTATCAAGTTGGCAAGATATTTTCTTACTGGGTGATGAGGTCTACATCTTCTGTGACCCTATGAGGAAAGCATGCTATATGCACCTGCCCGCTTGGTCGCCTAAGTCTGTAGCCATCTTTCTTAGCTCGCAAAATTTATTGCCAGACTCCTGCTTAATGAAAGAACGGACTGGAATTTGTGTTCGCCAAAGCCTGGATGTTTATCCCATTAAAGCAAGCGGTTAATAATGCCTTTGATTGATTTAATGTTACTCAATATTCTTATCGATTAACCGCACGGTTAGAGGTCATGCGGGCTGGCTTTACCTAGCTGATCGTAGAATTCATACTGTGGATATCGTTATTAACCGCTCGAGAAGACTATGTGTTGTGAACTTATCTATTCATTCCATTCATACTACAGATATCGTTATTAACCGCTTGAGAAGACTATGCGTGGTGAAATTATCCATTCAGTCCATTCATACTACGGATATCGTTATTAACAGCTCGAGAAGACTATGCGTGGTGATCACTTATCTATTCAGTCCCTTCATATTACAGATGTCGTTGTTAACCGCTCAATGATATTGTTAAAAAATACTTAGCCACCTGGGAAGATAAACTTCAATGTTTATTATACAAGTTGGCATTCGTCAACGGATAGCTTGGCTAGATTTATCTATTCGCATCAGAATGTGTGCGACTTTACTTTACTATTTGTTCGAATTCGTTTATTTTATTCGCCTACATTTCGTTTAAAAGATTATTGGGATCTATCTGCATGTGTCGTATTCACGCGAAAAGAAGTATAATATTGATTGGATAATATGGGTTCATTACTCAGCAAAAATCTAAAAAAAGTGATATCATGTACATTGTCAAAAAATACAAGATCCTTATCCGCGCAGCTTACATAATTCTTACCATGGGATCAAAAGACAGCTAAATTTTTATTATTATTATACATCAGTTTTCTCCTTTTTCCTCACTTGCTCAGAATCCGTCTATGTGGAAGATCTTGGAGAGCTGCTAGCTTTGGTTGACCTTGAATCCAACGATTCCTCCCCACTCGATCTGCTGGATTGGCTTGAACTTTTATCCGCACCAGTCTCTGTGGGTACATCTTCTTGATCGCCAATAACATCATCCTATGCGAGGATCTCTTCAACAACAACTCTTGACGCCTCATCTCGCTCGGCTTCAACTTCCTTGAAGCCGAGGAATAAGTCATCATATCCTCCCCGCCTTCCCGCAAGTGTACGACAATTTCATTCAGGAAGGGTGGGTTCTCTGGGTCATAGGCTTTCTGCAAAAGAAGTTCAAGGTAAATTTTCGGCTAATGCTAAGATAACTGGAAAATCCGCGAGGTAAAATCTTACCGCATTATTATTCTTAAATTTCTCGTTTTCTTCTTTGAGCTGCTCCACTTGCTCCTCTAGCCGCTCAGCTAAGCTAACTACTTCGGCAAGAGCTTCAGCAACGAAATAGTTTGTAAAGAAGCTTCTCGCACGAATTTGAGCAGCTAGAGGAGGAAGCTTTTATGAAGGAATCGTTCGCAGGTTGACAAAGTTCTCTCTACCGTACATCGCCCAGCTAACTCCGCAGGCATGTTTGGTGATCTTTTCACTCTTCCACAAAGGAAGAGCAGTGGAGACTTGAACGTGCTTCCCGCGGGGTTTCCACTTCATGACAGCCTTACCGCGACGTTCTTTCAACTTCTCACCCAATCTGCGGGGTGTGAAGGATTCAAAGTCCTCGCCTGCGGCGACATAATTCTCTTTGCGGCGGTCATCCTCCCTTTTCTTCCGCGCCTCGCTCTGCGTCAGGACAGGCCCTCCGGCTGTTGCCGGCCTATTCTCCAGAACTTTCAAATTGGCTGCTAAGGGATAAAGCTTTTTAGGCACACGATATGATGGGTAACAAATAACTAATCGCTAAATACATACCTTCTTCTACAGGCCAGTCAGCCACGACTGGGAGCATCAGGATGTATTGCCGAATATCAAGCCGCGAACCGGCAAGGAAATCAGCCATCTCTTTCTCGATGTCTTCAACTTCAAACCGCTTGAATAACCTGGCCGGCCGAACTTGCGGGCGGACAAGTAAAAGGCCCAGATTCCCCTCGAACATGAGGAATCTGGTTGACCAGTTCGAGAACTTATTCAGTAATTTCACCGTCTTCATCCCGGTGTAGCCAAAATACACCACGCCTTTGAAGATCTGGTAATCTTTCATTCCAAAAATGATGGAGCGGACTACAAAACAATGGCGGAAGAGATCCATGGTGATCTTTACCCGCTCGGTCTGCGGGTAAATAATGAAGCTCACCACCGAGGAAACTGTATTCGGAGAGAGTTGGCCGGGAATAATTCTGATGAAATCTAGAATCTCGATAAGCTTGAGTAGCAGTGGCAGGCTGAAACCATAGTCAAAATAATCGATCGGGATGCCACCAAATTCCTCCCGGAAGTATTAATTCGCTCATATTCTCGAGGCAGTCGTGCGACTACGTCGGTATTCGTCATGTGGACGGCGATGAAGCAGTCAAGTTCTATTGCCATCATTTCTGATCTCCTATGCTCGACATCGAGGAAGGCAGAGGCAGCGGCAGCTCGCGTGGGTGCCATTGAATCTTGCCGCAGGAATTAGGACCTTGATACTTTTACATATAATGCGGAGCCAGGACGTATTTATAGAACCTGCAAAATGAGCTTCTAGACGCGCGACTAGATAAATGAAGCCGCTTAGTTATTCCCTATTACCTACAAATTTCTTTACAAATAGTTTAAGAATAACAGATCGTATGGACAAATAAATCAAATCGCAAGTATTGAAAGGTACTAAAAATTATAATGTATCAGTGATAATAAGGTCAGTTCGTTCGAACTCAATATTACTACAAGTGACGTTCCCTCTCTTCGCGTCGCTCCCCGCCTGGTTCTATGGGGTCCCTGCCAATATGAGCCTCTTGGTCTTCAATGCTCAGTAAAACTGACATCGTGGTTATCAAGTGGTGGCTCAAGGTGTTCTGGGCCCGGTGTATCTGGGATGCATCCCGAACTATGTGGCTAATTGGAATAGTTGGCTTAGTAAAAGCCACATGTTCGCTATGCCGCACGGGTAGGTTTGCCTGATCGGCCACCGGGGCAGAAGGTTCCCCCCTAGCAGAGCTGTTACCCGATTCCCATTGTTTCTCTGAACTCGTGAAGTCAGGTCGTCGACTCTTCTCTCTTTACACCCGCTCATAATTTTTTCTCTTGTAGTGAGCAGCATCGTCCTCAGACATCTAAAGTCTCCTGACCTAGGTCGTGACTTGATCGCGGGCAGCTCTTTCTCGATCGCGATTAGCGGCCAGATCAGCGGACATAGCGCTCTTCCTCCCATGGCAAGCCACTCGATCTACGGACCAAGACTTTACTCGCTCCTCCAAGCTCATCCTAGCCTCTTCGTCAAACTGTAACCTCGCCTTTAGCCGCTCAAAGTTGACGAACAGCTCGGAGAAGGTGCATTGCCCTTCATCATTCTGGAGTCACCGCGCGATTTCTTCTAGGACAGCCAAAGAATTAAATCCCGCAAAGTCTACATCACAAAGCGAACAAATGGACAGGGTTAGTCTTGTCAAGCGGTATGATTGGCAAGCAGCAATATTGAGAGAATATGCACCCGAGCACAGGCTCTCATCTTCTCTAGTCGCGGCCAAAGTCTGACGAATAGAAAAAATAGGTCGCCTCAACCTCTCAAGATCAGTCTTCTTCAGGTAATTATCCCTCATAAGTCACTCGGCCCACCTATTATTTTCAAGATCTTTGCGTGACAGGAGAAAGTCGTCGGTCTTAGTAATTATGCGGATAGACCTCTTTGATCGCAGCGGTTCCTTGTAAAGTTGAGGAATTATATTTACCTTCGGGGCGAATTTAATTATACATGTCCGCAGAAGCTTGGTGGCTACCTAGCGGTCAGCTTTAACCGAAAGAGTCGAAAGATCGTGGGATTCTTCTCCAGCAGCTAGCAGCTTCTTCTCGGCAAGAATCCTTTCCCACAGTTTTACCTTGTCGTCCCCTTCGGATGGTCCGGGGACTTCTTTTCCTATTTTCACCAGCAAGACCTCTAAGTCGGAGTCACCCCCGGAGAGTGGCTTGCTGCTGGCTATTTTTTCTTTCTCCTGTAGGAGATCACAATTAACGGGAAGGCTATAATTAACCGCTAAGTTATCCTCTTCCTCAATGAGGTGTTCAAGCTTTTCGAAAGCGGTTACCTCTTCAGACCGAGCGGTTATATCGTCCTTGATGGTTGCTTCCATGAGTGCCGCGGGTTTCTTGATTTCTCTCTTATTTTTTCGGATAATCGCCTATATCCTCTCCTCCATTAATGAAGTCGGCTGGTGTTTCCGTTTCTTTGTCGGGATTGCGTCCATCATTATACCCATATTATCCCTGAACTTGTCGGTGAAATTCGTGGTAGACTTCTTCGCCTTGTCGATGATGTCGACAACCTCTCTTCTTTCCCGCTCGACTTCAGCCCCAGATTCCGCCTTGCCGTTATCTTTCCTTGATGGGGTTGATGTGATATCCACATCCGAGGCATTCAAGGGCTGAGGAGTGGTTGCCAGGCAATTCCAGAATCTTGCTACCCTCCTTGTTCTCGGGCAGCTCTTCAGCAGGCTAGTCCATAACCGTCTCGACTGGTCGCTCCAGGATTCGCGCGACTACTTTCTCGGTTGTCGTTATTGAGGATTGTCTAGTCTCTAAAGTTTTGGCCTCAGGTTTCTCCAGTATTCCTTCGCTTAACCGGCGTGGTTTTTGCGAGACTACCTTGGCAGTATTCACTTTATGCAACATCTTGCCGGCTTCGGGACTAGCTGATTCTTTCTGTGGCGACTTGGACGCGGCAAGGCCCTTGTCGCTCATCCTCACAAAGATGCTCTTTCTGGAAGACATTTCAAACAGCAGAGTTTTAACCGCAGTAGGGGAGAAGCGGCCCATCTCGAAGGTTGTTTTGTGAAAACAACATTCGTCCCACAATTATTTATAGCTTCAAAGGCATTTACTCCGTTCACAGTAAGACGGTTAACAACATTTTCAAAATTCCTTGAAATTTAAAAATGTGCGGGAATTCTGTAAAACCGATTTTCACTGCTCACCCGAATGACCTCAAGTACCAGTGGCAATGCCTTCTGTAGCCGTCTAGACATTTTCTCGCGGACTCTCCCCGGTATGGCAGTCAGTGAGGAGTTATCGGTCAGTAGCGGGTCAATCTGCCTAAACGCACGGATTGATGGCCCCTCTTCCTTCTTGCCCCTTGTATCTGGTCACCACTGCCCGTTTCTCCTGTACGCGGGCAGTCGGTATTTTTAGCCATGCCCATTTTGAAAGGCCCCCTGACCCTATAAATGGGCGTGAACAGTACCTCCCATGGTATCAAGTTTTAATCCCTAAGCTTTGGTCTTGTGACGGCAGATTTGAATTCTTCCTTTAGTGGGTGCCTATTCGCTCGGGCTCTCTGGTCTAACCGCTATAACCATTTTCTCCCTTTATTAAAGAAAAGCCCGTCGTAAGAGAGGTATTCAGGCCGCGGTAGGCGAAGTCCGGTGTCGCCACCTCATGCGGCTTGTTCTTGTTTCTGCTCTGACCGCTTGTAACCGGCTACTCGACAGTCTCTTCCCTTCTCTTTCCTCGGTGACCGAATAGTTAACTAGGTGGTGCCTTTTCGCGCATCAATAGACATCATGTATTCGATGTTAGACCGCGAGAAGAGATCGACTGAGAAGAAAAAAGGAGCCGTAAACTGGAAAGCTCTAACTGACTGTCAGAGGGGAAACCTGAGATGCCGATCAATCCAGTGGCTTCTCATTCTGGAATGGGGCCGACGGAAACCGTCGCGAGAACTTCGCAGACCGCGACCAAAATTGAAGCGACCTCCATAACTGCTCTCCCACAAATCGGGAATGCCAAATCCTTCGAGATCACCTAGCTAACTGTTCGAAATCTCACGGGGGATGAGGATAAATGGAGGAGGAGACTGTCGTGTAGTCGGTTACTAGTGGTTATAGGAGAAACCATAGCAAGCTGCAAGAAGTGACGACACAAGACTTCTCCCGCCGTGGCCTAAATACCTCTCTTTCGGCGAGCTTTCCTTTGATTTAAAATGTATCGATTACACTTAGAGAGGAAAGAAAAGAAAGAGAAAAAGCCGGCCGGTTAGCATGTCACAAGACACAAGTTTCGAGACCGCATCTCTTAACAAGCGAGCTCCTGGATTTGAGTAAGTGTTCTTTGGGGAGTACTACCCCCCCCCCCCATTTATAAGCTCGGGGGATTGCCCAAACGAGCAGGGCTAAAATTACAGGCTGCTCGGGGTACAGGAGAATCGGGCAGAGGTGACAGGAAATAAACAAATAAGAAATCAAAGATGGAAACAATGCGTTCTGGCGGATTTCCTTAGGAGGGCTGAGCGGCGTTGCCCCTGGGACTTTGCGCTGAGCTCAGCCGGCCTTAATAGTGGCCTGAGAAGGAGGTCGCGTGGCTTCTGTGAGAACTAGACAGCTTGCTATTGATGGCTGTTAGATATCACAGTTCGCTCGGTATGGAAAGCCATGGGAACTAGTCGCGAATTCTGGGTTAATATAATACCTGCACATTTCCAAATTTAAGGTAATTTCAGAAATGTAAGACTAAACTAGAGACCACGAATGCCTTAAATGCTGTGACAGCTATAAAATGTGCTGAACTCTGTCATTCTACAGAGATTTGCCAAGTCACGGGTCATTATTCGCCACTAGCGGTTGATGATGCATATTTTAGCCTAATTTATTAGGGTAAAAAAATATTTTTTCCGTTTTAAATCTCTTTATTTATGTATTTTTAGGTTTCTTTTTATGTAAATAATATAAATAATGTTTTATTTTCTTTTTTTGCAGGTTTCCACAAGTTTTCAGTCACAAATCCTTGACACGCCCCCCTAACACGCCCTCCCTAGGCGTGTCATGGGCGTGTAGCCTGATCCCGAGGTTGATAGCTACCAGATGGAATTTCTTGCCAAAATCCACTATCACGCCCACTCCGTACGTCTGATAGACATGTATTGTAATTACGCATCAGACTGCATTAATGCTTTCTCTGCTGCTACTGTACGCAAACAGTACTGTCACGCGCCCCCAAACACGCCCCCCTTGGCGTGTCACAGGGTGTGTCCCGCCTTTTTCCGACATCTGATGGATTTCCGACTGCTGATTTTGACATGATGTACATGTCACGCCCCCCCCCCACACGGCGTGACCTAGGGCGTGATCACCATCGTACAGAAGCAATAATCATTCCCGCAAGAATCCAGTGTCAGAGGTCAACTCTGTACCTGTCACGTCCCCCTGTCACGCACTCCCCGGGCGTGACCTAGGACGTGACCAACCCGTGGGAAAACTCTATAAATACCAGGCCAGTCCAAGCATTCCAGGCCAACTTTTGGGGAGAAGGGAGGTGTTACTAGTTCATTTCTTAGGGTTTTAGTGTTTTTATTTTCATGTTTTGCTCTCTCTCTCCCTCCATTTCTAGCTTTTATTTTCATGCAATGCACTTTCATTTCCTATAATCTTTTCTTATTAGTATTGTAGCAGTAGTTAGCTTCTTTTCATGCACTCGTAATGTCCATTTCCTTGTTGTAATCCCTTTTGATTTTAATAAAATTGTAGTTAGCATTTCCTTTCTCTATTTTCTCTCTCTTTATTTTTCATGCACCTTTATTATTTACCCCTCTCTTTCCCTATTACCATGATAAACTAATCCCCATTTGTACTCGATTGCGATGATCTTAGAATGGGTTGATCAAGTTATAATGTTCTAGCTTCTTTTTCTTCATAAAGTAATCACTTTTGATTTACTCTTTGTTTTTATTTAATTGGATTATATTCCAGGTATATAGTTTCCATTAGGGTTTTCAATCTTAGTTAGCAAAGAGGATCGTAGACTGAATCGATCACCCAAGAGTAAAGAGAGTTGCATGCACCCCTCGAGAGAGGCGGACGTCAAAATCTCCTTGATTGGAGTTAAATCCAATAGCGGGGTTCACCACTTAAGGAGAGCTTTAGGCCTCCGATTTAGAAGGGAGTCGGTCGGAACTTCCTAAACTCAGGTTGGCACGACTTCGAGAGAAATGTGTTCATGATTCGGGAACCTCCACGGTCAAGATAGTTTTACTTTATTTAGAACTAGTTGTTATTTCATTTTGATTTTCCTATTTCAAAGTGATTCTAGATTGAGTACTTACCCTTTATCATTAGCTCTAACCCTTTTTATTTCTGCATGTAATTAGTTTTCTTTCTAGCTTAGTAATTTAATTTAAGTTTTTAGTTTAGTAAATTAATAGAAAAATTAATTGATAAAATAATAGCGATCTCCTCGAAGTAGAAGTAATCATTACGCCCCAGGAAATACGACCTTGATATTAATCTTTAGTATCCTATACTATAAATGATAAGGTATGCTTTTTAGCCTTTATCGGATATAGAATCGGAGTATTTTCTCAACCACCACATCCACCTTCTCTTCTTTTTAACCCTCTCTCACACCTTTGCGGTTTTTAGTATCAGCGGTCAACATTTTTCAATTCGGCGTGACTTTTCTCAAAATGGACGTCTTGTCTTCGATGTTAGACCGTTGAAGAGATTGATTCATGTTGAAGTAGTGAACGGGCGGTCTGGCGGTCTGGCTTGGCGAGTTGATGACCGGGCGGTCTGGCGGTTTCCCTTCAGCGGGTTGATTGTTATGTGCTGCTGCCTGAGGTCCAAGCAGTCTAGCGGCTTGTCACTGGTGACTTGGAGACGGGCGGTCTGGCGGTCTCACATGGCGATCTCTCTCTTTGGCAGTTGCCGAGCGGTTAGCCCCTCTGTCTAACCGCGCGGCTTGTGCGGTTTGTGTCGTACAGTCCACGTGTGTCATGTAAATTTTTAGTCCCACATCTCTTATTTGTATTCTCTCTTCTCTCCTCCATTCTATATAAGGGAGGCCATACCTTTGTAATAGACACCTTTTACTGATAATAAAGTTTCAGTTTAAACCGTTTCCGGCTTGTTTTAGTTCGATTCTAACATGGTATCAGAGGGAGGCGCTTTCTCCGCCTGATTCTGTGCGCCCTCTCTGACCGCGCGACCTGTCCGCGCGGCTTGCTTCTTCTCCGCGGGCCTGTTCTCGCGGCTTGTTTCTTCCGGTCTGTGACATGTTCGCACGTCTTCTTTCTCCTTGTCGTTGCCATTTGTGTGCGCGACCCTTTGTTTCTCCTTATTCTCTCGCCGCGACCTGTGCTTAGTCGCCGCACCGTCCGTTCTAGCTCCTCTCTTCTCTGGTCTCCTCGTCTTGCGCCTGTTTGCCTTGTTAGCCATTTTTCGCCTCCCAGCGGGCTTCTTCTGTTCGCGCGGTCTGTTATCTAGCCGCTCGACTTCTTTCCCTCTGCTTGTTTCTGCAGCTTGGTCGTGGCTTTTCTGGCTGCTATTGTCGTCCCCCTCGTGACCGCTGTAGATCTTTTTTTCTAACCGCTGCGATCCCTCTGTTCCACTCTGTTTGCACGGGTGTTCTTCCTTGTTTTGGCATCCTCTGTGTGGTTCTTGCTTTAGCCGCTCCTGCTTGTTAGTCGCGCCGCGACCTCTGCTTTAGTCGCGCGGCTTGTGCTCCCTCTTCTTCTTCCGCTTTGCCTTGTGCCCTTGGTCGTGGCCCTTCTTGCCCCTAGTGTGCGGTCACCGTGACCGCTGCAGTTTTTTGGTTCCTCCCTTCATGGATTGCATATACTCCTCAAAGCCATTCTCCTCGGTGGTACGTCTTCTGGTAGTGCCCACGTTGTTACTCAAGGAAAATGGCTGATCGACACGTGCTACTAATCATATGACCGGCAATCTCCAGTGTTTCTCTCTCCTAGAAACACATGATCGGTCGCCCCCGGGTTATTCTCGCTGGCGGCTTCATCATCGGTCCATGGGACGGGGATTGTTCATGTCACTCCGTCTCTTCGCTTGGCGGATACTCTCTACGTGCCCAAGTTCCCGTGCAACTTGTTATCTGTTACCTCTCTGTGCAAGCAATTACAATATTCCGTCACATTTACTTCAACTTCTAGCTCTTTTCAGGATCCGAACTCCCAACGGACGATTGCTACTGGACTGAGAGTGGCGGGCTATACTTCTTGGACAACATTTCCGCTTTCTCCTCCTTCTCCTGCACCTCCACCGATCTTCTCCAATGGCATCTCCTCCTTGGTCATGCTCCTCCACACCTTCTTCGTCAACTTCTGCCCCACCTTCCTCCCACAAAGTCCTCCGCTCAACTGTGAGGCCTGTCAGCTTGGCAAGCATCACCGCTCCTCCTTTCCTCAAAAACACGTTCGTGGCTCTACCCGTCCATTTGATCACATCCACTCCGATGTTTGGGGTCCTTCTCCTACTCTTACCGTTGGTCGGGGTAGTTCATATTTTGTCACGTTCATTGATGATTTCTCTCGCTGTACGTGGGGTGTATCTGTTAAAAGATCGCTCCGAATTATTCTCTGTATGGACGTCCTTCTATCTCATGATCAAAACTCAGTTTAATGTTTCTATTAAAGGTTTTTCGATCTGATAATGCCCAAGAATATGTCAGTCATGATTTTTCTGCCTTCTGCATGCAAAATGGGATTATTCATCAAACTAGTTGTGTCTATACTTCACAACAAAATGGTGTGGCAGAATGCAAAAATCGTCACCTCCTCGATGTCGCTCGCACCTTGATGACCCAGATGCATGTTTCCTCGCTCCTATATTGGGGCTATGCTGTTCTCCTTGCCTGCTACCTTATCAATCGCATTCCCTCCACGGTTCTCTCCACGAAAAACTCCATTCTCCATTCTGTATCCGGGCAAGGAACCGTTTCCTCTCCCTCTCCAAATCTTTGGATGCACTGCATTTGTGCATGCCCGTGCATGCCCCTTCTACCACCCGTGATAAGCTCTCCCCCTCGTTCCACCAAATGTGTCTTTCTGGGGTACTCCACCACTCAAATGGTATTGTTGCTTTGATCCCGTCCTTCATAAGTAGTTCGTCGTCTAACTGACGTCACCTTCTTCGAGAATACCTCCTACTTCTCGGCTGATTCCTCTCCTCGTCTCCCAACTTCTGATTCTCCTACTGTTCCCTTCATTCCCTCATCTCCTACTTCGATCTCCACCCTACACCGTCTCCGTCCACTCCTCTCACTCCGACTCTTTCTCACCACCATCTCCCTCCTTCCACCGCCGTCGCTCTCTACTCCTGGGTCAGCTCTCTCTGCCACGGATGCGCCGGATGGAGGGACCCGCTGACCTGGATCTTCCTATAGCTCTTCGCAAAGGGGTGCGAACGTGTACCCTACACCCCCTTGTTGCTGTTGTTTCATATGATCGTCTTACCCCTTCTCGCAGGGCTTTTGCACTAGCTATTTCTTCCACTGCCACACCCCGATCCTACCAGGAGGCCCTTGCTATTCCTCATTGGAAGATGGCCATGGATGAGGAAATGGCGACCCTAACTGAGCGGGGTACCTGGACTCTTGTTCCTCCTCTCTTTGGCACGGATGTTGTTGCTGTCGCTGGGTCTTTGTGGTCAAATTTGGCCCAGACGGTACTGTGGATCATTATAAGGCTCGCCTGGTTGCTAAGGGCTTTACTCAGACCTATGGGGTTGATTACTTTGACACCTTCTCCCTCGTGGCTCGTCTCAGCACTATCCGGGTCCTTCTCTCTGTGGCGGTAAATATGGATTGGCCGATTTCCCAGCTGGATGTAAAGAATGCCTTCCTTATGGTGATCTTCAGGAGGCCGTCTACATGGAGCAACCTCCTGGGTATGTTGCTCTCGGGGGAGACTCGAGTATGCCAGCTGAAGAAGGCAATCTATGGCCTCAAGTAGAGCCCTCGAGCTTGGTTTGACAAGTTCAGCGGCATCATGGCGGCCGTTTTTTTGTGCGAAGCTCCGCCGATCACTCTCTCTTTATTCGCAAAACCCCTCTGGGCTGGTTGTTCTTGCTGTGTACGTCGATGATATTCTTCTCACTGGCGATGACCAGGAAGGGGTACCCTGACAAAGCGACATCTTCGTCAACATCTGGTCACAAAAGATATGGGCTCTCCAAAGTACTTTCTGGGGATCGAAATCTCTCGGAAGCCCGCTCATTAGTTCTCTCCAACGTAAGTATGCCCTTGATCTTTTAATAGAGGCAGGATTGTCTGGAGCAAAACCTGCCAGATGCCCCATGACAACTGGACAAGACAAAACCTGGACAGATGATTCGCCTCCTCTTTTAGATAGTTCGCGGTACAGGGCGTCTGGTTGGTAAGCTCATATATCTCACAGTGACCAGCCGACATTTCCTATGCTGTGGGCAAGGTAAGTCAATTCATGCAAGCACCCAGGGAGTGCCATCTACAGTCCACATTGCAGATCTTGGAGTATGTCAAAGAAGCCCTGGGAAAGGATTACTTTTTCAGAAGAATGGACATCTGAAGGTTGAAGCATACTCAGATGTGAGTTACGCTGATGACAAAGGGGATCGCAAGTCTACCTCTAGTTTCTGCACCTTTGTTGGGGGAAATCTGGTAAGCTGGAAAAGCCAAGAAGCAGTCTGTTGTTTCTAGGTCCAGTGCTGAAGCAGAGTATCGAAGTATGGCATCGACCACTTGTGAGTAAAATGGCTACGGGCTCTTATGCTGGATTTGGGAGAGGTCTACAACCATCCTCTACCTATGTTTTGTGACAACAAGGTTGCGATACACATCTCCAAAAATCCAGTCTTCCATGAAAGAAAAAGCATATTGAGGTTGACTGTCATTTCATTCGTGAAGAGATCTTAAAAGAACAAATTTGCACTCCCTTTGTCACTTCTGAAAAAGAGCTGGCTGACATCTTCACCAAGCCAGTATCTGCCTCGTTTCTCATATTTGTGACAAGTTGGGCATGATTGACATATATGCTCCATCTTGAGGGGAGTGTTGAAGTAGTGACCGGGCGGTCTGGCTTGGCGAGTTGATGACCGGGCGGTCTGGCGGTTTCCCTTCAGCGGGTTGATTGTTATGTGTTGTTGTCTGAGGTCCAAGCGGTCTAGCGGCTTGTCACTAGTGACTTGGGACTGGCGGTCTGCCTGTCGGTCTGTCGGTCTCATATGGCGATCTCTCTCTCTCTCTAGCAGTTGTAGAGCAGTTAGCCCCTCTGTCTAACCGCGCGGCTTGTGCGGTTTGTGTCTGTACAGTCCGCGTGTGTCATGTAAATTTTTAGTCCCACATCTCTTATTTGTATTCTCTCTTCTCTCCTCCATTCTATATAAGGGAGGCCATATCTTTGTAATAGACACCTTTTACTGATAATAAAGTTTCAGTTTAAACCGTATCTGGCTTGTTTTAGTTCGATTCTAACAATTCAGAAGAAAAATAGGAGGTGCCGGAAACCTGAAAGCTCTGACCAACTGCCTGAGGGGAAACCTGAGAAGTCGATCACTCCAGCGGATTCTGATTCTGGAAAGGGGAAGACGGAAATCGTCGTGGACACTTTGCAGGCCACGACCAAAATTGAAGCGACTTCCATAACCGCGCTTCCACAAACCGGAAATGCAAAATCCTTGAGATCACCTACTCTCCATCGGGAGAACCTCTCTTAAAAATCTCTTAGCGGAGGAGAAAAAGCTTCGACTCATCAAAACCGCATGAGTTATCCAACATGGTCGATGTGATCGTCATTGATGAGAATGAGCCAGAGAAGTTGCGGGAGGCCGTGCGGTCTTCAGCCGAGAAGATAAAGCGGGCAGAAATGATAGTCTGCAACTTGAAACGGCAGAGGGAAAAGAATGAGACCCTCGAGGAAAGAATGAGGAAGAAGGCACGGAAGATGTGGTACGAAAACCGAAATGTTTCCATAAAGACCGGCGCAGCTAGTCTTCAGCATAGGCCGTGGGGGAGAAAGAATTATTTGAGAGTCCGTCGACAACATCCTCCAAGCTGAACAAGCTAGAGAACATTCCGGCAGCTAGCGAGACCATGAGAGACATCTTCAAGGATATGGAGACATTACATCAACAAGATAAGCTATTGAAGACCCTGGCGACCCACAAGAGGTCGCATCTCCCCGATGTTGAAGTCACTGGGGAGAGGACTGCGAGCCAGCTTCTGCGACTTCTAAGAGCCGAAAATAGAAACTTAGAAGATGGAGGAGATGGAAACTAATTGCGGTGAAAAAGGTGGCAACCACACTTCCACTCCTATAAGGTAAACATGGAGACGTTTAAGCGAACTATAAATTTCTACAAGTCACGGTCACGAAAGAAGGGGCAGACACAATTTTTAATCCGGCAGCTGACTTTTTCCAGACCACGACTCAACTGAAAAATAAAGCTCGAGAGACCACACGACTTTGGAATGAATAGCTAGAGTGGATAAACTCCGAAAGATTCAGGCAAACGGTATTTAGATTCAATAACGCGGCTATTGAGGAGAGAAAACCAAGACGGCGGTATCATCCTATGGAGATTCTTGAAAGAGGTCACAATTATCTGACTGAATCTGACCGCTTATTTATCCGATGTAGGTGTACAGGAAGCCGGGATGAAGCCGGGCGATCTAACGACCATCCTGCTCCGCCGCGAGCTGCTGCCAAGTAATCCCAAGATAAAAGGATGGTTGAATTCCGAAAGGAAGTCGACGCCTTGCAAACGAGGGTGAGGGAGAATGGCAAGGCCCTTCGGGTTAAGGAGGAACTGTGGTTTGAAATAGAAGAGTAGCAGTCTACGTTGGAGGTCGCTGATAGGAGGATATAGGAGGTGCATGCCACCTTAGAGCAGGAGAGAACAGAGCGGCGGTCTGTGCTAGAGACTGCTGAGAAGAGGATACAAGAGGTGCAGGCCTCCTTGGAGCAGGATAGAACATAGAAGATGGATCTGCAAGCTCTTGTGTTGATGGATGGACGGCTTGACAGAGAAAGAGGAGACATTTGCCAACTTGTCGGGGGAATGGACAAGAATCCGCCAGCGGAGGCCGGCAGAGGCCAATGACCTGCAGCGGCGACTTCAGAAATGCTGCAACCGCTAAGCCGCCAGACATCTGGGGAGGTCGCGACATCTGGCTACCTGGAGGGTCACTCTTTACAGATGGTTCCCTTCGTCCGCGTGGAGCGCAATACTTCGCATGTTCACCGGTCTCTGCATTCAATCCACAACCTCATCAGTCAGGTTTTTGTCTAGCCAGTACAGACCGGCGACCAAGTCGCGCGGATTAGGGGAGAAGGTCCTGAGAGCGGTGACAAACAAGCTTGAATGTTTTAATTTAGCTCTGTAATAATTATTAACTGTTGATGTTGGACAATTGATCAGCGGTAATTTACTGCTTGATATTTCCTTTATGCTTGTGAAAATTGTTTGAGGTTTATAAATTTTACTCGTCATATTTGTTTTGCTTCGAAACTTTTCCAAGTACAAGAACGTTTCTACGCGAACTGTCGGACTAAACTACGGTTTGACTGCGTTGTAAGACTTTATACTTTTCAAGTTGATGTCGCACGGCTTGAAATCTAACCGCAATTTGACGTCCATTACTGTAGCTTCCTAAGAATTCTATAAATAGAGATGTTCCCGGAGACTTCTGTACAAAAATTAAAGATGCGGGATAAGGCGATGTCGATGCGGTCTGAGAAATCGACTGCTGTTAGGATGGATGCGGCTTCTGCCTGCCATTCCACAGATCATAAAGAGTGTCGGCTTACACAAGCCGTGTTGGATTGTTTTATAGAGAAATATATGTAGGGAAGTTCGCTGCTTGCGCGTCTTCACTCCTGCATGAATGGATCAACTCATCTTCTGCTAACCAGATCGTTATCCCAATAGACCATTTTGACTGCGGCTTCAGGTTTTCGGTCATGCGTGAAGCCGTTGCCATCTTTGACCATTGCTGGAGTGTTCCCGGGCAGTTGCCTCCGAACTCCATTGCTGCTATCTATAGCTTAATATCCTACCTGAGGCCGGAGAGAGTTCGCTTCTCTATGATCCTGTTCAGGGAGTACTTTGCCATCCGGTCTATCCGCGACTCAGGGACAAAGATCTTTCACGGGAATCTATTCTTCGGCTGCCGGGGGCTGAAGGTAGTCAACTTGGCAAAAAAGATCCCAAACTGGTCATAATGATATCTGATCTTTGAAGTCAGCTTGAACTCCTCCCGGTCAATCCGCAAATCCGCGATGAAGTCGCCTTCAATAGCAGCGAGCTAGAATGATTGGATAAGGAAATATACGACTTCTTCAAAAGAGAGCGGCTTGATGTTAACCATTACATCTTGCTGCTCCCATCCTTGGAAGGCATCCAAGCCGAGGATAGTAAGTATCAACCCGAACTGAACTGTACTGTTAGCCGCGCGGCTTATGAACTAACTTGTTGCTTTGGTTCTGCAACTGCAGAGGCGGTCCAGCTAAACAAACCGCTGACTCTCGGCGGCTTAACCCTTACTCAAAAGGAAAAGTGGGCCAAGAGAGCAAGGCCGCATTGGGTTGAGGGGGTAGAAGAGTCAGCCTCCTCAGGCTAGTTCACGCTGCTAGGTAGGAGCAGCGGCCAGAAGGATCTCTGCGGCAGCCCGACCATGCGATGGAATTCGGAGGGTGACTTCGTCCAAGTTTCCACCTACCTCCCTTATTAGGGGAGGGACAAACTTAGCCTCCACGCTACTGTAGCCAGTGCGACGTTATATGGAAAGCGCAATCTGAAAGCGCTGAAAAGATTTCCTGAACAAGACTTATCGCGGTTAGCCACACAGGTCAGAGCGAGAAGTTTCGTGACTAACCACTATATGAGCTTGGCCTATAAGCGGTTAGTTACGAATCAAAATGAATTGCAGCGACAACTTGCCGAAAGAATAAGATAATGCGCGGCTAATCCAGTTTTCCAGGACGCTGTCTTTCGGCAAGTTGTCCAATGGATTGACGGAGTGCTTGACCGCCTACGAGATCTCGGCAGCTTCACGCAGGGATATGCTAACTTGAGCTGCCTCAACCTGTATCCTACCTTGATGAAAAAGGTGGCTGATGTATACCCAGTGGTCAAAGGTAAGGTAAAGGTCGGGGAAGGAGAGGACGAACACAAGGAGGAAGGTGAGGAGGAAGTCGAGGAGGAAGGCGAATAGGAAGACGAGGAGGAAGCAGACAACCAGGGAAGCCGGAGTTAAGGTGCATCTTCCGAGACCGGCAACCAAGCATCTGAGACCGCGGGGCTGATTCTGAGAAATCTAAGGCCGCGAAGACATGTGGTTTGCGCGACTCTTCATCCGGAAGTAGTGGCTACTCGCTATCTGAAGTTGAATTGACGACGATACTTACTCGAGTACTCCTACAGCCAAGAAGCTCAAGCCGAACAATCAGGATTGATGAATTTTACTTGTAAATTTTTAGTTGCTTTTTGGATCCGGCGGTTTGATATTGTTAACCGCACGGTTTAACTTTTGATAAAGAAATGAAAGTTCACTTACCTTCTCTATTGCGTATTCTATTGTGATCTAATTTCCTTGTTCGCGCGACTTCATCTTTCTTGTCTCTGATTTAAGAAAAATGAATGATGAGTTAACCGAATGAAAATTAATGTAATCATATAATTTTGCATCTTCGTTCCGGTTAGCCACGAAGAAGATACTAGTCGCTATATTAGTTGCTTGGGAGCTTATAGAAATCCGATGATCCTTGGAAATACACCGAAGGGTCACAAGCGGGAGGTTAGTGGAATAGAAACCGATAAGATAATTAAGAAAATAGTTCTACTATTTACGTGTAATATGCACATTGAATTCCACGCTGCGTGGCTAGTACAATTAAACGCTCATAAGCCATACTGAAATAATTTTATTGACGACTGTGGCTTAAATGAAAACCAAAATGTAGGCCATAATCAAATCATGAAAAGATGATTTGGATAGGCAATCTGCGGTTTCTTAGATGCATATAGAATATCAAGCCATGCGGCTTGGCTGGTTAACTGTTGTGGCATCTTTGATAACGTTTGACATAAGCCAAAAAATGATCTTGAAGTATTGCAGCTAACAATGAGTAAGCCGGAAAATAGACTGATTATTTGTAAACTGAATTCACATTATCCTTGATGTGGCAAGTTGCAGGCTGGGAATAACAACAGATATTACATTAGAGCTGAATAAATCAGGCAAGGTATATAGCCGCATGGCTACGGACTATATAGAATAAGCCGAAAGGATCGGGCCGAATATATTACCGCACAGCCTGCGTACTGTAGAGAATAATAATAATATATATGAAAGCCATACAATCAATGCACTGGAAAAACTTGCGGACTGAGCGGATAACAGAATTCTGTCTGCACTGTTGGTCTTGCAATATGAGGAACCAAGAATTACATCTTTTTTAGAGAAGCTTTTTATTTTAACTCATCTGCGAATGATTCGAGCATGGTTATATATCTGCAAACTGATGTCGTGTGGACTAAATTTAATATCTGCGACTGATGTACATGCGGGATACCAGCTACACATTTGGACTGATGTCGTGCGGGATTTGGGGGCTCTAAAAAGAATATTATTTTTGTCATAAGCAGAAGTTCACATATGTATGTCAATGTTAAATGTAAAGCTAAGAATAAGAATTTAGAGGGCATATGAATGCTTATTTGCAGTGGAGGGCATAGTAAAAAGGATATGGGCTTGAAGCCGGATTGAACCAATTACTAACGACTGCCGAAAGATCTTTGTGAAGCTGGATGTTGGTGAGAAGTGATTCACTGCTATATCTGTTACAAGTAATATTGACAAAGAAAAGGAAATAAATGCAGGAAAATGTGAACAAATGGGAGATACATGAAATATGTAAAAGGCAACAAGATACTACAATTTCAACACTTTCATTATTGAACACAAAAATCATTGTTTGCACTATAGACTTTGTAAGTGGGAAATGTGCTGGAGGATATAAGACAACGTAATCTTGCAATTTCCCTGCCTTTGCAAATTGATCTGCCAGTTTCCGAAGATCCCGACAATGTTTCCGTTACATGACAAATATCATTATGATATTTGAAGAAAATCTCTTCATGTCGATATTTATCTTTGATTTCATACGCCGAGGCTTTTTAAAATCTGGCATTTTATAAGAATTTGCAGAAGATCTTCCATAGGAATTTTTAACTTGACATACCTGTCTGAGTACTTTTCATACTGTGAGTGTTTTAGGATCAAAAGACAAGATAAGGCATGCTTCTATAAACTCTGATGCTTTATCCTACTACGGAGGCTCTACATGCCTATTCTGAGGGAGAGGAGAAGACTTATGATTTTTGAATGCGAAGAATTTCACGAAGAACAAGTTTGTTGATGACAAAATTCTTCTGACGTTTCCTAGCCATCATTCAAAAAAGAGATATAGTTGGTGTTCCCGCTTCACCTATTATGACCTTAATCAGATATTTTAATAAGACTCCATAATTCTTTGGTTCCTTTTTGCTAACTTTAAATTTGAGAGGACCCTCTTGAAGTCACTTATCAAGGCATATTTGTAAAAGTCTGGATGAACATTAAAGACTTCAAGCAATTTCCTTTTGAAACAGATCAATAAAATGAGCAATTGACTCATCAACTCCCTTCTTGAACTGGAAAAGAGCTACTGGGTTTCTCTTCTCTTCCTGAAGGTATCAAACCTTAAGAGGAACTGCTTTCGAAAATCCCAAAGCAAGTGATAGACCGAGATGCTAAATCATGAACCACTCTTGAGCAAGGTCGCCAAAGGTCATTAGAAAAAGTTTACATTTGATTCCATCAATATGGCTCTTAATGAGACAGCCGCTTCAAATGCTTGTAGATGAGAGACTAGATCACTAATCCCAGGATAGCATGGAAAACGAGGCTCTCTAAAATCACTAGCAACAATATCCCAACGAATTTTGTCTATGAACGGATAAGAAACTTCCTCTTCTTTGTAGAGAGGCGTTTTCTTTACGTAAGCTTGATTATGATAAGCGGTCATGTTTGTTGTACGACTCTCACAAGGAGGGTTGAAGACCTCTTTCGCTTCAGGTTGCAATATATGCTCAACCCGATCGATAGAAGATTTATTACCACAGTCAAGCACCGCATCCTTAGGATGAGAACAACCTTGCCTCTTAACAGCTCCCTGACGGATGACAAGAAATAATAGTAATCCCTCAAGAGATCCATTGCAAATAGTAGGAGATGACAGCCAAACCGTATTTAGAAACCACTTAACTTCTATGGCTTGAACAAGCGAATAGATGGTACAACAAGCTGGCGGGAAGACCGAAGGGAAAGCTGGCGGGTAGAATGATAAGTTCTCCAAAGCTGGTGTCGGGCTGAATGATAACTGGCGTTGACGCAATTTGCTGGACTAGCCGCTGAGTTCTAGTGGTTAGGGCATTCTAATAATATTAGTCCGCTGATTTCATTGACTACTTGTGATCTGAAGGTCGTGTGTTAACTGTTGATGCGGAAAAAGGCTCCACCAGTTAACTACTCAAAATCTCACTGGGTCTTAGGAGAAATGGAGGAGGAGACTGTCGGGTAGCCGGTTACTAGCAATTAGAGGAGAAACTAGAGCAAGCCACAAGAAGCGACGACACAAGACTTCGCCCGCCACAGCCCGAATTCCTCTCTTGCGGGGGGCTTTCCTTTGATTTAAAATGTAGCGGTTACACTTAGAGAGGAAAGAAAGGAAAGAGGATAAGCTGGCCGGTTAGCAAACATAAAGACACAAGTCTCGAGACCGCAGATCTTAACAAGCGAGCTCCTGGATTCGAGTCAGCGTGCTTTAGGAAGTGCTACCCCCTATTTATAGGCTCGGGGGGCTGCCCAAACAGGAAGGTAAAAAATTACCGGCTTACCGGGGTACACGAGAACATGACAGAGGTGACGAGAAACAAATAAATGAGAAACAAAAGAGGGAAACCGCACGGTCTGGCGGATTTCCCCAGGAAGCCTTAGCGGTGTGGCCTCTAGGACTCATCTCTGAGCTAGGCTGGCCTTGACGACGGCCTGACAAGGAGGTCGCATGGCTTATCAGAGAACTAGCTGTCTTGTTGTGGACGGCGACTAGATATCACAGTCTGCTCGATTTGGAAAGCCATTCGAAACTAGTCGTTAATTCCGGTTAACAGTGAACATCTGTGAAAGATGGGGGTAGATCTAATTTACTCTAGAGGGGGGGGGGGGGGTGAATAGATTATTTAAAACTTGGCTGTTTTTTAAGTTCAGAGAAAGGTGCCGAAATAATGATAGTGGGCAATAAAGACTAAACTATCTATACGCACAGTAAGAACAGAATGAAAATGAACACAACCAGACAACACAAGAAATTTTTTAGTGGTTCCTCAACTTGGTTACATCCAATATTCGACCACCCTGGTAGAATATTCACTAACAGTTTTTTGATCAGGAGACTGCCACCACAAGATCTATTTCGAGGGATATCTCACAACCCTTTAGGCTTTTGATCACGTGCCCAAAAACCAAGAATAAACTTTTGAAGGGAGTTAATAAACCTTTATACTGGAGGTGAGAGAGATGTGATGAGGTCTTATCTTTTCTCTTAAATAGCGGAGAAGACTTGTTGATTCTGTTGTTGTCAAGACTCCTTCTGAGATGTTGAGATGGTTCAGAAGATTGGAGCTTTGCTTAGGTGTCGGTCTTCAGCCTTGTTTGAAAATAATACTGAAACTTTTGACTAAATAAAGATGAAATGTCCTTGAATGTTCCTGGAGAAGAAGATTGAAGAAGACTTTTGATAGTGATGAATGTTCTTCTTCGGTCTTTAGAGTTGACATGAAGGAAGAAAACAGAATGCTTTCTGCACTGGGAGAAAGTTCTGAATGTTCAGTCTGTGTCTGTCAAAATTTTGTTGATGTATGTTTTCTGATATCTCTGGCTTGGTATATTTTGATTTCTGCTAAGTATCTCACGACTGAAAAGAGAAAAAATCTTTTAATTCTGTAGTCAGAAATCTCCTTTGAATTTGAATTCCTGCATTAATTACAGAAGGATCTGAAGATACAAACGGCTGGAATGACTGTTATAAATGTGTTTCCCCAACTGTCCCTAAAAAATAAGCAAGTAATAAACCCGATGAAGTCCATAATTAATGCTGCCAATAATGGCTATATCAGGGATATTAGCATTAATACTCAGGAA